>CM072895.1:28973270-30362576 GCA_037013685.1 Acridotheres tristis
TGAGAAATTAAGTATTTTGCTTGGACTACAGCTTAGAGGAGTTGACCATTGCCTCTAACTAAAGTGCCCTTCAGAGATCAATATCCCTCACTTTGCAGTTCTGGGATTTTATCCACTTGTCCTCAAGCTGGGACTTTGTAGGGCCAAGGCCAAGCAAGGTTTTTATTTGAAGAAGGAGGTCATAGGGAGCTCTAACAGCCAATATTTCGTAGGTTATATTTTACTAGAACTGAATAAGAAATACAAATCTAACTTGTGATTGCCTTATTTTATAGGTGCACCCGGTGGTTTAGGCAAGTTCCATACAAATTGATGGTACAGTCACAGATATGTAGAATGGATAATTTCATGGAATCACTAAGTGGTTTAGGTTGAAAGGGACTTTAAAAATCATTTACTCCTAACCCCTGCTATGGGCAGGGACACCTTCCACCATCCCACATTGCTCCAAGCCCCATCCAGCCTGGCCTTGAACACTTCCAGGGATGGGGCATCCACAGCTTCCCTGGGCAACCAGAGTCTCATCACCCTCACAGTGAAGAATTTCTTCCCCATATCCAATCTAAAACAATTTTCTCTCAGTTTAAAGCCATCCCCCCTTGTTATGACTTCACTGAAGACCAAACCTATAGTATGACCAAAAAAAAAAAAATTGTTTTCAAGCAGTGCTGAAATAAGAGCATAGTTTTATATCAAGTGTTTAATCCAAAGTCAGGAAAATTTCATATTTTAAAAACTAGAAATTTTTTTAAAACTTCAAAACATCTGACACTTCAACATAGCTACATTTTAAAGTTACATGGTAGATCATTTCTAACTGACCTATTTTATTCTTTTCATACATACAAAAATTAATCTACTTTGAAATAAATTTCTTCATCAATAATAGTTTTAAAAGTCTAAGACTAGTACTTGAATACTTCCTCTGAATACACAAACAAAATGCTATATACAGTAAGATATAATGAAAAACATCAGTAAAACAGAGGAAGAGTACATATCATCTAAATATAGTAGATTCTACAAAGGTAAATGTAAATTGGTGGTTAGTTCGACTATTAAGAGAATTGTTACTTTACAACTAAAGCTGCTTCCTGAGCTACTTTATTGACTGTAACAAACATTTATTTTAAAAATTCAAGCATTTTATTATTCCAGAGACTATTTTTAGTTACCTTGTCTGTATAGAACAGCAGAAAACCTGGGGGAAAAAAAAGACCAGAGCCCTGGGGAGCTGAATCCTTACTAACTAAATTTTAAGGGGTGAAAAGGTGTGAAGGGCTTTAAGTAGAAACCAAGCCTCCTGCCTCAGCTGTTTGGGGTTTTTAAGGCAGTCAGAGAAAGTGATAAAATCACTTGTGATAGAAGTACCTAGTTAGGATAACGAGGCTTAGAGAGTCTTGTGGAGTTGGGGTGGTTGCCTAAGCTTGCTTTGTCTAGTAGGAAGGGCCTGTAGGATTAGTGCTCCAAGTTTGTTTCCAGTAATCTAGGAAGGTCTGGTTTTGTTGTGGTGGGTTTTGTGCATTTAGCTTATTCCTTGGTTACTTTGTTTACCATTCTATCCTATTATCTCATGCTCTGATTTATCCTGCATTAACAAAGTGTTATGGAAGTTATTTGTTTGCACAAACTCTATTTTTTCTTTTTCACTGGAATGGTTTCCTTCATTTCCTCAAGCACAGAATTCTGTTTCGTGACTGTGAAAACCTTTATTGCCCCATTTCAGTTATGATGCACAGCAGGAACTAGCAACAAACAATAGTGGAAAGGATGGCAAAGGAAATACTTGTGGCATACCTTAGAGGCTAAACTTGAAAGGAATTTGCTCTCATTAAGGAGGACAGGCGTCAGGCTTCACCCAACACGAGTCTGAGCACTTTGTGACTTAATAATAGTCCCAGCAGAGCTTTGTCTTGGTTTTTTTTACTGCTTTTCCCTTCCCAAGCACCCATCTCATGCAAGAGTGATTTCCTAGGCCATGCCCAGGTATAGGAGCTTCCTTTTAGGCTGCAGACAAAATTTCCCCGCTGCTGGTGGGAATTGTTGGTGCGTCACTTTGTGAGCCTCAGGGGTACAGAGAGGATGGCACGGGGTGACAGGGGTCTCTGGCCAGACACAGCCTGTCTCCAACAAACCTGCACAGAGGGATTTTCCTTTTGTCATGGGCTTCCTCGTGGCTAGCTGGGCCAGGGAGCTTGGCACTATTCTCTGAAATAATTAAGGGGTTTTTTATTTATTTGGTCAAGTGACATCTTGTCTCTTTGCAGCGGAGTCCTAAAAAACATCGTTTTGGTCTTGTTTTGCATTGCGGTTTGCAGGATTTGGACTGAGCCCAAATGGCTAAAATTGCTCTATGTCCTTCCTATCATCAGATCCCGTGAGCCAGGAGCATCCTAATGCCAAAATGTCTTCATTTATTTAGCAATTTAAACTCTAATTGGCAACTGACTAGAAAAATAATATTATTATTTTGCAAAGCTGTAACAATATACTGTGCTGTATTGAAACTCAGCATGAGATTCTCTCTGGCCATTGGATCGACCCAGGCTACTGGAGTCAGGAAAAGGGAAACAATCACTCTGAACTCCAGGTGTATAAATTTCTCCTTTTATTGAGTTCTCTGACAGAGTGCACAAGATGTAAGGATACATTTAGCCATTGCTTGTATTACAGGAAAATATTAAGGAAAGGCTTTTGAAGTAGGTGCTTTCCATTGCATGTAACCCTCACACAGCAGAGAAAGTAAAATGAAGGCTAATGTTTAGCTGTACTTGCAAATTTTTTATTCTAGAGCAGGAGTACCCCTGAGATCGATCAGAAAAATGCATAATGTACTTGTGCAAAGGAAATGCACTGTTGTTAATTCTGCCATAGACATCAAAGATCACAGGTCTTCTTTGCTGCTTGGCCCATTCAATTTAATAGGATTTAATAAAGATTCTTCCTCTACAGCTGTTGATTAGCAGCTCCTCAGATTAGCAAAGAGGTCAGAACAAATGCAGGATAATGACATTATCTGTCTTGGGATTAACATCTTTGGCATTCGTGTGTTTGTAGTTCAAGAGGCAGAGGCTTGGTTTTTGTGCTGGATTTTAGGAGTCCAGGACAACCTCCAGCATGCTGGAGTGTGAAGGGACTCCACTGGACCCCTCATATTTTGCTTTCATAAAATAATGATCCTTTTCAGAAACTGAACAAGATCTGGGGAAAACCAAGTTTTGTTCTGCTCCTCATAGAAGGCAGTTTTATAACACCATTGCTCTGCTGGTTAAAAACCAAAACCCCATCTAAATTTTGGTCCACATTTACTCACAAAAGGTTTTTAAAATCCATTTGGGTTTTTTGTACCTGTTTATATACAACTGTTGAAACTTCTGAGCACCTTCTTTACTTTTCTGAGCCTTCCTAGCTGCTTCCTCTTCCCCAGGCTTAAACACAAATTTCTAATAGACTCCTGGAGAGATATTTCTTTAGAAGGGACCTCATGGCATGTATCTATTCCTTGAAAAGCCTGGACTTTCCTCCCAGGAAGTGTCGTCCTTCTGTCTCTCCTTCTGAATGACCATGAATATCACCTGCCTGTCACAGGATTGGTAATGTTTGAAGTGGGAGAGCACAGGACATGCCCAGAATCCCCTCATTCAATGGAACAGCTCTCTAGGATTGTTTCCAGGGCTCTGCTGTCCTTTGGTTGTCCTTCCCTGCTCTTGGTGTCCGTGCCTTGCACCATATGTTGGGGGCATGATGGAAGCAGTGTGCAGGTGATGATTCTCGAGGCCCAGCTGTTCCTTTGTGGTCTGCAGAGACAAACAGTGTGAATGAGTTGTTTTAATTGATCAGAGTTCATTCAGGTGGGATATGTGACATCCTGAATATCAGGATGGGCCTTTCAGCTGCTTTTCTTCAGGATAAGCTCACACATTTGCATTCATGGAGTAGAGATAGGAGGGGGTTTTGATTGGTAGATTTAGGGCTGGAGGCACTCAGCAGGGAAACCATGCCCTTCCTTTGTCATGGTGTTGGGACTGCAGCTCCTAAGGAAAAATCAAAATGAAGATGATGGATGGGGAGTGTAATGGTATGAAGTCTTACTAGCATAATTCTGGGTATAAATTGAAGTTATGTCCTTTGACTTAACCTTTGGATAAACCTTTGCCTGTCTTTGACTTTAGAGGGTATGGAGCAACTGCACTCCTAATTTACTTATCTTCAGGTGGGCATAAATCTGGATCTTTCATTTTATTTTGAGACTAGGGTAGCTTCCCCACTGTATTTATGTACCCTTATTGTGGGGATTTAGATTAACGGGACTCTTGAAGTAAGAATGTTGTCTGCAGGCCCAGTATTATTTTATAGCTGGTAAATGGCAATTCCTTCTCTTCCTGCTGATACAATACCTGTTATGAAAGTGATATTATTTCTGTGGGCCAAAGAACCAGACTCTGCTACTGATTGCAGTCATGTGACTACAAATGATGAGTAAATGCCTACTGATAAATGAGAGGAAAAAACCACAACTAATATGCACCAGGAAGGGTAAATACAGAATCACAGAATCAATCATTTGTTTGGAAAAGCCTTGTAGGATCAGAATCCAAACTGAAACCTAACACTGCCAAATTCACCACTAAATATATTTATATATTCAAATTTCTCTAAGCACCTAAAATATCTCCACCAGTTCCCTGGGCTCGCTGTTCCAGTGCTTGACAACCTTTTACATGCAGGGTTATTAACAGGGTCTGTGGGGTGGGGTACATGCTCAGCACTTGAGAAAACTCACTTTGTGAATTGCTTTTTAGGCTCAAACAAAGAAGCGCAACAATTTCTGGATAAGTGACAGATCATCCTTCCTGATGAGTCAAGAAATTGAAAAGTTTGCTGGAAAAGTTAAAAGTATTGTTTTCAAGCCCTGGAAATAAGGGAAGTCCTAATTTTCTTGGTAGCAGTTAACTGGAACTTTAAAAAGCTTTGTGGTGCCGATTTGTTGGGGTTTTCTTGTCTGGGAAGCGATAAAATTAAGTAATTGCTTTCAACGTTAGTGATGAGTTCTTTGTTCTTAAAACAACAATTATATGCAGCAATTAAAGCAGATTTCACTAATGATCTTGTGTTTAAAATGCCTGTCCTAAAAAGTAATTACTTATGCAGCCCACGGAAATAAGTTTCTTTCTCGGAATAATTCATAGATGGTACACTTGTGGCAAAAAAAGCTCCTGAAAGAGTCCTTAATTCAAGAACTTCTGTTCTCTCATGGTCTATTGACTGAGAAAAGTAATGAGTGGTGTGAATGATACACTTGGATGGCTGTTCTTGGGTCTGGTTTTACTTCTCAGTGCTGTGCAGTTGTTCCTCGTGCTTTGGTCTTCTGCCTTGAAGATTTCAGATACCCAGTGGCAAGTTCTCATTCCACAGAATTCCAGTAGTTTTGGTGATGGACCTTTCATGATTGTTTTATTTGTTAAAATGAATGTTGTTTTTAATGATTGCTCTTGAATACTGCTGTAGTTAAGGACTCAAACATGTTAAATACTGTGTCCATTGATGTATAAAAATGATGTAACTGAAGCTGAACTTGAGACCTGAAGCTTGGAATTCATAAACTCATGGTGAAATGCATTAGTAATGAAGTGAACCTGCTGCATCTTCTTCTTCCTTTTTGTAGCCTCTTCCTCCTGACACTACAAATGAAGAATGGTGGGTCATGTCAGCACTCCAGTGCTGCTGATAAGCTCCCATGCTCTCTGATAAGCCAAAACAATATTTTATTGGAAGAGAGCTTGGCAAAAGAATGATGCAAAGAATCTGCAAAACAAAAACCGTACCTCATGATGACCACTTTTAGAGTCTCAACCACCTACTTAATTTCCTAATCCTGAAACTTGCTCTCACTTGCCAAAAGCTGTAACTGTTCTGTTCCCCAGAGCCAGCATCCCCTGTCAGTGTCACTTCTGGGACACCTCCCCTGCTGAGACCATGTGGCTGTGGAACAGAGTAAATGAACTGTCAATGCATGCATATTATATATTTATTCTTTCTGTGTGTACATGAAAGCTGACAAAGCTCCAAGAGCTTCTCTGCCACGGTTTCCAACAGTGGAATTCGAAGTAATCGAGTTCTGCATGGGATCAGTTCCACCTGCCACTGCAGGCAGCCAGTGTGTGATGTTAAGGCCAGTCTTGCTTTTATCTTAGCTCGAGGTGTGAGTTGTTGTTTCCTCTGTTTCGTGTTTCAATGCTCTGAATCATACCTGGCCAGTGAAAAGTGACCCCCGGGCTCGGGTTAGATCCTTCAATGTATACTTTAGCCTGTTTGGAGGAAATTGAGCGCTATGAGTCACATCAGAATTCCCGAAATGAGAAGTGGAGATAAGATTTTCTGACTCCTGGGGTTCTACTCCAGACAGAGTGGAGACTGCCTTAGGCAGCCTTGAGAAATTCCAGCGTCTTTGTAGCAGTTGCATTGCCTGCCTTATTCACACTTAATCAGACACAGAGGCTGAGGGATGAGTTTGTTTGGTGAAATTATCTTTTCTTCCCATCTGGACCTCAGGGAAAATTTGTGCCTGTAAACCCTTTGTCTCTTAATTTCTAAATAATTAAGTGTTGCAAGCTCCTCTCCAAACAGGAAACACCTTCACTACTGGCACTAAAACTCCTTTCCCCCCCTCAAGGCTGGCTAAATCTCTTACTTTTCCTCTCCTAGTGAGTATTACTGTGGATGAAGCTGGAGGTTTTTCCACTATTTCAAAATTTCAAGTGCTTTTATGACTCTTTGCCTTGGCATAAAGGTCCATTTTACAAAGCACTTTGAAATAAATACTTATCAAGGGTTTTAATTTAGGAATGACAAAAATATCTTCTAGGAGAGAGATGGAACTGGATTACTCAGAGGCACTTAAAGCTCTGGTTTTGTCTGTTGATATGTAAATGCAGGTGGAATCTTCTAGATAAAGAACCAGTCTTTTAAAAAGACTTGGGAAATTAATCTCTGTATTTTTCTGTCTGTAAAAATGTACATCTATATACTCTGTTCACCTAGGATCTCACCACATTCTGTATTTCTCCTGGATTTGTGATTTCTTCAAGTTCAACAGAGTTTCAGATAAAATAAAATAATTTTCCACGGCATTAAATTTTCTTGAGATACTGATCAAGATACTGAAAGGATGTTTCTCAAACCAAAACTTACAAATTTCCAAGAGAAAGGCAGACTCTACAAACCCCCTGTTTTAGCAATTCATGGCCTCTTTGGAAAATTTTCCATTAAAACTTTGTCACTACAAATCAATCCACCACTACTTGTTATGTAACAAGTGGATGTGAAACATTGTTGATCACAACAACTCTAAAACAACTTTTGGGTTTAGAAGATTGTAAAGATTTCTTTATTCCAGCACCGTTTTTACAGTGGGGTGGGAATAAAACAGTTCTCTTGGACAGATAGGGGTCTTTGAAAAAAATGCCCTTTGAGTAGTGATTCTATCCCTTGTGTGCTCATTTAATGGTGATTTTAACTAAGCATTGTTTCACTTGTTTCCTCATAAGAATGTCTCATGGGATGATATTAAAAATCTTAATTATGACAAACCACAGTGCACTATTGTTTCTTTATTACTGACACGGCCTTGAGGCACAAGCCAGGTTGATCTGCCAGGAACAGATCAATCCTATCAATGTCAGCTGTTCTTGACAGCTTAGCAGCCTTCTGCTGATTTTCCAATGGTTTTCTTTTCTTTTTATTTTTCTATGTTCTAGCATCTTTTCTAGGTGCTCACGTGGAAGGCCCTGCTTCTAATTACCTTGATCTTTTCTGAGATACAGAGAGGCAATATTTGCTTTTTGTCCACCTTTTTACACCTTTTTTTCTCATCTTCTCAAAGTTAATTACTGTGGGTTTGGATCTTTTAAATGTAGCTTGATTGGTTATAACCAACCTAAATAATGTTCACTCCATAATCTGACCTGTTCTCTTTTCCCAATGCATGACACTATTGCAGTGAATATTAACTTTGCTTTATATAGAAAGAAATTACATTTGACATATCCTCTGTCAAATAAATAAATAGCAGACCTGGCTGGATTTTGTTGTTTTTATTCCTAATATGTTTATATAGCCCTTTCTGTCTCATAGTGGCCTCTTAAATGAAAATTAATTGTGGCCACGTTATTGTCAATGCATCTCTGTTTGTAAGGGAAAAGAGGTGATCTGGAGTGTTCCCTATAAAAAGCTGGGCTTTCACTTGTGCAAGGGAAAGTCTGGAGTGAACAAGAAGCGTTCAGCATTTCTAAAAATTTGTCTTTAGAGACTCCTATTTTTCTGGCAGAGAGGAATTGTATTAATTTTAAGCAACTCTGTGCTCGTGTAGCATAAGAAGAGAGCAACAGCTTCATCCAGCTCTGGACAGCACAAGAAATGAGGATCTTACATTCCCAAATCAATTGGCAAAAGAGTAAAAAAGCAGGAATGTGAAATAACTTTGAGAATAAATAAGTAACACAGAAAGCAGCTAAGGTCAGGCATTTTTAGCTTGCTTATCTCCAATTCAACCTAAGTAACTGTATCACAGGTATTTTTCCTGAAATATATATGAAGTTTAGCCTCCAACATGAGCTTTAGCTCACAGGTATCCCAGTCTCCCTGAAGTTTTTAAATGCCTCTGACTTTTAATAATGAGGTTTTAACATCTATTGTGAGGTTTTGAGTATGATTTTCAGGCTTTCTTTTTTCCCTGAAAAATGTTGCCTTCATCTTCCAGTACAGTACAGGGGAATAAGAATATTTAATAAGAATATAATCAGTGGATAGCAGAATTCCCTGGGAAAAACCAAAAAGAGTCCCATGCCAGTGATGCACAAGGGAATGCAGCCAACAAAAAGAAGCAGTCTTTTTTTAGGCTGGAGTTTTTACAAGCATATTGCTTGTAGGCTTTGGTGTTTTATTATTTTCTGTAGGGCTTTCTTTATCTGCTGCAGACAAGAGGTCTCAGACAGCCCCTGCAAAGGAAGACTACTGTAAACTATGAAATAAGCTCTTCCTTCCTCCGGAGATTCCATTGGCAAAGGAATTCTGATAAAGTTTCCTCAGAGCTTTCTTCAGAGTTTTTGCCATGACAAGGATGAGTGCTTACCAGTAGGAAGCTCATTAAATGACTTGGAAAAGGGAATCTCCAGGAAAAGGTGTAGCATTTTCTGCCTCTTGGTACCTGGGGGCATAAAAATTGTCCTGAAGTTGTCTATAAATTTTCTGTGCATATAGTTTTAACAGCTGATCAAAATTTTAGGAAACAAAACAAAAAAACCCACCCTGCTCTATCAAGACTGATTACCATTAGTTTGTAGCAGAATAATGTTTACAGAACAATTAGGCCCAGTTGCATAATGTGATGTACAGGTGCATTAAAATACCAGCTTCTCTCTGTGTTCTCCAGGTGGTCAAGCCTCCCAGTGCAGAGGGGGTGGCAAACAGGAAGAGTTTTCATTCCCAGTTTGAGGCTAAATAAACAGCACTTTATTTATTTATTTATTTACCTGATGCTGCCTGGAAGCCTCAGGAAATCTGGTTCTTCTAAGCAAGGCTTGCCCAGGCCAGCCAAAAGCTAACCTTAGCTTTCCAGAGTTTCTTGATTGTCCATTTGTGTTTTTAGCTTTGCTAGTTCACACCTGCTAGAAAGCATTCCTCTGCCTACAAATATTCAGTGGGTTGTTTATAATCCTCTCTCTTCAGTAACTGACTTGCTTTCTAAGACGTTGTTGCAATTCCTAGTAAGCTCTCCTGATTTGTTAGTGACTAAAGATGTTTTAGAACATACTCTTTATTCTGTCCTCTTTTCTGAGATGATTTCTTTGACGAGCAGAGATCTTTGGCTACTTGACAGTTCTTTTTTTTTTGTGAAAAAATTGGGCAATACCACTTGATGTTAGCTTGGAATCCAGAAGCCACTGCTTTTTATTCTGTAAGAACAGGCTGAGGCTCCAAAATCAGAGCTCCAACATGCACTGTATAAACTCTAACTGTACTTTACAGATATGAAGTGGGTGCTATCCTATTGCTCAAGCAATTGTCGTGTCCTTTGCATGTCCTTTGCTCATTAAATCCCATCCATAACAGTGAAGCTTTATGCAGCAGTACGATTAATCAGGGTATATACTATAAATATGCATGAATTCCTAGTGTCCACCTGAAATATTATATGAACCTGGTGAGGAGCTGTAAACTGAGATCAGGACATTGAAGAATATGGTCCAAGGGATGCTTCAAAGCAAGGTCCACATTTCAAACTTGGCTGCTACAAGTGACTGATGAACTTGCATTGTGAAGAGTTCCAGCAATGCTGGGGCTGGCAAACCTGACCACAAATGAGAGCTCTGCACTGCTGAGATCCACAAGGAAGGGCTCTTCCAATGCTGCAGTTTCCATTTTTACCCAAACTCGGTTAACCAGCTTTGAGTGTTGGTGCCTTTCCTACCGAGAGACCGGAAGAACTGACACCTTGCTGCAAAACGTTATGCCAGGCAAAAAAAACTGGGATCTGCTTATTCATGCAATTAACTCCAGCTCATTGTCATCCTCCTCCTTGATATCCTGGAATTGTGTGTTTCTGTCAGTAAAAGTTTGTAGCTTGGCACTTTGTCAGCACAGTGTGTCTTTCTGGGAGGGTTGGTCTGGCAAGGGGAAACATCCGTCCTGACGTGTGCGAGGACCAGATCCTGGGATTTTCCGAGACTTTTTTTTTTTTTTTCCACGCGGAATTTCCCGTCTCGTGGAGGGCAGGCTGGTGGAGGGAATAAAAGGCAGAGGGTCCAGACACTTGGAGCTGAACTTGATTTTCAAGGCTGAGTTCATCCACTTAGCCACGGAAAGCAGTCTCTGGGAAGCAGCGCAGAGGAATTCTGTCACCTGGACACTGTGAGTAGAAATTCTGCTATCCTGTTTCACTGTCCAGCTAAAGGAGAACTGGAAATCTGTGTTCATCTTCCTTAAAAGCTGCTTACATTTAAAAGTATCTTGATATTAAAAATTGGTTTAAAATGTGTGATTTCCTAGAAGCAGAAATCCTACTTAAGTCTTGTTTAAAAGTACATAGCAAAAATTGCATGCTCAGTAGTTTATATGGAATTTTGACAGCTCAGTATTTGTTTTTTACAAATGTGTTTCTTTGATTTCTTGTAGCCATCTGCTTAAAAGACAGAGAAAACTCTCAGAAACATGATTTGCTTGCAGTTCCTATCTCTTCTTACCTATGGTAAGTGTGTATCTCTCTGTGTGGAAAACTAGTGGCATGACAATATTAGTGTGACTGTTCTCTTTGAGCTCAGCATCAAACAGAATTTTTGAACCTGTCCTAATTTACCTGAGGCTGTGTTCACACAGAAAAGCCTCTGGATGCAATGGCACATTTTCCCTGCTTGCCTATCGAAGCCATAATTGGCTCAAAAGCTTTGTGTGATCAGACAGTTTCACAGGCTGAAGTCCTTGAAGCTGACTTGCCTGGTTTGAAGCTTGCCAGGTGATTGTTTATGAAATAATTCCCACTAGTTCTTATGCATTTTCAGATACTGACAAGTTTGCAGTGTTTATAGAACTTAGATGTCCTCTTCTAGAGAGAGAGGAAGGGAGAAGTCGGACACCGACTTTTGTATATCTTCTCATTCTAGGACTTACACTGCTGCAGGGGGTGAATGGCTGGACATACCATTATTCAGACACAAACATGACCTACAGTGAAGCAGAGCTGTGGTGCAGAAAGAAGTACACTAACCTGGTTGCCATCCAGAACAAGGAGGAAATCAAGCATCTCAATGCCTTTTTACCCTACAATCCGGGCTACTACTGGATTGGAATCAGAAAAATTAATGATGTGTGGACCTGGACTGGAACTAACAAACAACTGACAGAAGAAGCAAGAAACTGGGCTTCAGGGGAGCCAAATGGTAAAGGGAACAACGAGGACTGTGTTGAGATCTACATCAAAAGAGGGAAGGATGATGGCAAATGGAATGATGAGCAGTGTGAGAAAAAGAAGGTGGCCTTGTGCTACACAGGTACGGTGTGATAAAGGGCATCCCAGTGTGACCCTGGGGACACGAGGTGGTGGCTAGGATGAGTTGTTTAACTTCATCTAATATTTACCTCAGAACAAGTGGTCTTGGAGTTTCTAGCCAGCAGAATCCTTTTACTGTCAGCTAGTCTGTAAAAGGTGTGCATTTCAGAAATTCTTCTGTGAAATGACAGGATAATCGTAAATACCAAACCCTCTGATTTTCTTTTGCTGTACAAAGGGCTTGTTTAGTGTCAGAAAGATAAACAAAGTGCTAGCCAGGTTTCCTCAGTGGCTGTTGTTGATTCTTTCATAATTTGCTTTATTTTTTTTTTTCTCCAGCTTCTTGCAACCCATCTCTCTGCAGTGGCCATGGAGAATGCATAGAGACTATCAACAACCACACCTGCCATTGCAACCCTGGGTTCTTTGGGCCTGAATGCGAGTTTGGTAAGATTATTTCACCCTGCTTTTTGACCAACTCGTGCTAGCTAGTGCTCAGTTTGGCTTCTTGGTTTACCTGCTCAGCCAAAAAGACTCACTGGGTACCTTCTTGTGCTTCTTTGAAGTTAAGACTTGTGATCCACTGAAGAAACCTGATCATGGGAGCCTTGAGTGCCAACATCCATTGGGAGACTTCAGCTACAACTCATCCTGCACAGTTCAGTGTGAGGAGGGCTATGAGCTGACTGCACTGGAATCTGTTCAGTGTACCTCTTCTGGGGCTTGGTCTGCCCCCCTTGCAGCATGCAAAGGTGAGCTTTCTGCATTGTTCATTGTTTACATGGCCCTGTAAACCTCAGTGCTGCTCTGGCAGTAGGTACAAATGGAAGTTTGGCCAATTCCTTTGTTACACATCTCGTGGTGTGGGTGCTATTTTATTTCAGCACACAGATCTCTATTCCTGAGAAGGTGAAATGAGTAGGATGAATGCTCTAGCCTTGTTCCCTGTAGGGAAGGACTCTTCCAACTCTTAGGTGGGAACAGGGGATTGAGATGACCTAGCTATGAGACTGCTCTCAACAGGCCAGCTAACCTGATTGTAGGAATAATTTTCTGAGGTGTTTGGCTTAGAATGAGATATTTGTCTCAGCAAAAAAAAGCATCAAAGATCACCCAGCAGCAGTCAAAAAAGGGAAAGATTGGATTGTAAATAGTGGCTGTCATGAGCTGCAGATTAATTAACAGTCTTGCCGTAAGAGCCATAAATATTTTAAAATATTTCCCTTTCTATCTGCTTTCTGAGATGATAGCATACTAGACCCCTTTCTAAAGCTGCTCCTCTTTAGTAGGTGTGTTGCCAAGTTTCAGAAAAGAAAAAAACTTTTTATGGCTTGTTGCAAGCTAAGCTCTGTGCTGTCCCTTGTGCCTTTTAGCTGTGACCTGTCCTGCCTTGGAAATGCCTGCCCATGGGGCTGTGAACTGCTCCCATCCCTCTGTGCAGCTCACCTGGGGAACCACCTGTGAGTTCACCTGTGAGGAAGGATTCATCCTGACAGGACCAGCTACACTGCAGTGTGGCTCTTCTGGGGCCTGGGACAGGCAGCAGCCCAGCTGTGCAGGTAAAATCCTTTTGTCCCTGCTCACCTGAGCCCTCAGGGCTTTCAGCATCGTGTGCTGTTGTCCTGGAGCTCTGTGCTGATTGCTGTTGTGCTCCTTGTGCTGCAGCTGTGAGGTGTGAGGCTGTCCCGTGGCCAGCAGAAGGCTCTGTGAGCTGTGACCGCTCTCCTGCAGACCTCACCTCAGGCTCACGGTGTGATTTCCAGTGCAGTGAGGGATATGTCCTGGAGGGCTCATCCAGCACTGAGTGCCTGCCACAGGGACAGTGGTCAGAGCCAGTGCCCAAATGCAAAGGTAAGACTTGCTGGGATGGAACCATCAATTAAACTTGAAGAATCTGAAAAGACTTTCTCAATCAAGTGTAATCCAAGAGTAACATTCATCCTCACTAAGTCTGTAGCATTTTTCATAAGCAGATCTCAGGGTGGGGTCATTTAGCCTCCTGTATTAGTGAGGAAACAGCAGGGCAGGGTGACAAACAACACTCTGGAGCAGTGTCCCCAACACACAAGAACACACATTTTTTGAGTGGAGTGTTCTGGCAGGGATTCTTTATTCCCTAAACCACAAATGGGAGCAAGTGTTGGTTTCTGCAGTCCAGGGTGGAGAGTCATCTGGTGCCATTCCCAGGATAACTTGTGTGCTTTGGGTGCATGTTTAAGGGTTCTGGCTGCACTGTGCAACCTGCTGAAATCTCTGTTTTTGAGACACTGCTAGGTCTGAAGGGAGGTATGATGGCTCTGTAGGGTACAGCTCCAGGCAGGGCTTGTCTTCTTGTGCCAGCTCCTAGAAGAGTGTTTATCCTGATCTGCTCCAAGCTAAGCTCTGTGCTGTCCCTTGTGCCTTTCAGCTGTGACCTGTCCTGCCTTGGAAATGCCTGCCCATGGGGCTGTGAACTGCTCCCATCCCTCTGTGCAGCTCACCTGGGGAACCACCTGTGAGTTCACCTGTGAGGAAGGATTCATCCTGACAGGACCAGCTACACTGCAGTGTGGCTCTTCTGGGGCCTGGGACAGGCAGCAGCCCAGCTGTGCAGGTGAATTCCTTTTGTCCCTGCTCACCTGAGCCCTCAGGGCTGTCAGCATCGTGTGCTGTTGTCCTGGAGCTCTGTGCTGATTGCTGTTGTGCTCCTTGTGCTGCAGCTGTGAGGTGTGAGGCTGTCCCGTGGCCAGCAGAAGGCTCTGTGAGCTGTGACCGCTCTCCTGCAGACCTCACCTCAGGCTCACGGTGTGATTTCCAGTGCAGTGAGGGATATGTCCTGGAGGGCTCATCCAGCACTGTGTGCCTGCCACAGGGACAGTGGTCAGAGCCAGTGCCCAAATGTAAAGGTAAGACTGTTGGAAATTGCAGTTTTCTGGTCGCTGGGAACACACAGACATCCATATTCCTATAGGGCTTGGCTCCAAACTTAATTCTGTGCTCCCATGTTTTCAGCTGTGCCTTGGAATGCCTGCTCATGGCTCTGAGTAGCTCCCATCCCAAAGTTAAATTAATTTGAAAATAAATTGTACATCTACTAGTGCAAAAAACTGGGCCAAAGACAGGAAAGTACTTAGTGACTCTTAACAATATCTTTTTGTGTTTCAGTGATACAGTGTGAACCACTGAGCTCTCCTGAGAAAGGCTCCATGGATTGCTCCCACGGGGCTGGGATCTTCACCTACAACACCTCCTGCCACTTCAGCTGCCCTGAAGGATGGAGTCTCAATGGCTCTCGTGTTCTTGAGTGCAGCCATTCAGGAAACTGGAGTGCCAGCCTGCCCACCTGTGAAGGTATTTTGCCTGTGGCACTGGATTTTTAGGCAGATGAGGCGTGGAAGAGTGGTAGTAGTGGTAATAGCAGCCAGTGAGATAGAACAAGTAGTGAAATCCATGAATTCAAAATCACTCATTATGCTTGAAAATACAAGAGGGGAAAAATCCTAAAAGAACTTGTGGGAAAAATGTTGATTTCTTATATATATAAAAAAACCCCTGCAATTGCATTTCAGTCTTTCTGTTTGGTTTTTAAACAAAATATTTCTCACTATGAGCTTTTTATCATGTGAATAGAGACAAATGCTTTTCTAGAGAAACAGAACCTTTTGGGGAAATCTGCATTCATGGGTCTGTTTCTCAGTGGAAGATTTTAAAGTTTTTTTTAATTTGGTGTAGTAGTTTCTCGGATGAACTCTTCAGCCAAAAGACCTCACAGAGATTTTCTCTCAGAGGCTGTAATGTCAAAGGACAGAAAGCTCAGCCTTGCTTTCTCATTCAAGGCAGTAAGAGCTCTGTCACTGCCCTCAGCAGGAACACCCCTGGCCTGCCTGGAATGGTTTTGCTTGAGGTCCTAAAAGCTCAATTCCACTTTAATTTGCTTGAACAGAATTTAGATCCTGGAATAATTTTATTGATCTCAGCAGGATTACTCAAAGAGAAAGATAGCACATAGGGAGTTAAAATATGAACTGCAACATGAAAAATAAGAGGAGCACAAATTGCTATGCAAGGCTGGAGGTTAGAGACAGGCCCTGGTGTAGGGAGCTTCTTGCCTGGCCATTAGTTTGGCAATGGATGGGGCAATTTTTGGTATTCAGCTTTTTACCTTGTGTACAGGAACTGTCCCGTTTCACCAAGAGAAAACTTTAGTGTTACAAGCTGCAGTTCTGCTTTCTCTTGAAGAGCACAAGGAAAGGGAAGAAGGAGAGAGAGCTCCAAAGACCATCTGTGCCCCTTGATCTCACTGAAACCTTTTCATCCTTTCAGCCTCTGACCAAGCCACCTACATCTCAGTGGGCATAGCAGCCACTTCTGCCTCTCTGCTGTCCACAGCATCATTCCTCCTTTGGCTTGCAAGGCGCTTCCGGAGAAAAGGTGAGCACTTGGTCTGGCTCCACTGCTTTATTTATCTCTCTGAAACATTTTCAGTGGAGGAAAAAAAACCCCAAAACCTCCAGAGCCCTATACCTTGCTTGTTGAAAAAGTGGGAATTCCCATAGTTAGATAAATTCCAAAATTAGTTTCAAGAACCCTCCATGTATGCCACATTTGGCTTTTGGATGAACATCTAAAAAAAGGAAAAAATTAGTAAACCCCAAATATTTAGACAACAAGAATTGGGGCTTTTATCTTGAAATGCTAATACCTTTTCTTATTCTTCTTGCAGCAAAGAAGTTTATTCCTTTCAGGTAAGTTGTGTCTCAAAAAGCAACATACAAAAACCACTGCCATCACTTGGCTGAAATCCATTTGATAAAAACCTGTTGTCATTAAAGTGCTTTTCACCTTTTGTTTTATAGGAACTGGCAGGAAACAGCCAGTGAGGGCAGTTTCCAAAGTGCTGGCGAGAATGTCTAACTCAGGTGCTCCAGGTAAGCACATGTGATGGCTTCACTCACAAACTCTCTTCCTTTTAATCACACAAGCAATCCATCAGAGCTGCTAATTGCTGTACAATTGGTGACACAGTAATATGTGCTTTGGGATTCCTGATATGCATCTTGGCATTGCATGGAAGCTTCTAACAAGACTGATGGATTTCTTGCTATAGAAATGGTCGTTCAGCTCCTTAAGGATTATTGTGCTTAGCATTCTGTTCAGCTGCATATGGTATTAAGAAGACTTTTTTCAGTTCTGCTACCTGCTGCATACAAAATTCCTGTGGGATGAGAGCAAATACAAATCTCTGCCAGTTTTCTGATTTATGGAGGAATTTTTTTCTCTCTACAGGAATTGCAGCCACCTTCACTTGCGTCTCAGATTTCTGGAGAATGAAACTGCCTGAAAATCAGCAACTGTCCAGATGTTTTTACCTCTTGCTGACAACATGATTGACCTTGTGTATGATTCAGAAATCTTAAGCTCAAGCTATCTGGTATTTCCATTGAAGACAAGCAGAAAACTCTGGCCTTCTGGCCAAATCCTGCCTACATTCAGCCATTGCAGTTATCCTAAACTGGGAGCTTGCCATTTCCTGTCCAGATGGTGAGCAAATAGTGCTCTGCTGCCTGAAGAGGAGGCTGGTTCCTCCTCTGCTCCACTCAAAGGTACCGAGGTGAGGTGAAGACATGCATTGTTTCACATCACTTACTACACTGCTGGACCTGTCTCCTCTGGAGTCACAGAGGTTATGCTTGCAGAAACAGAAGAATCAGGGTGAAAAAATATTCACTGAACAGCTTTGAAACTATTGATCTGGTTTGGGGAAGTCAGCTTATTTTAAGATGTCCCAGTCAATAGATATGCCTGCAGTGATATGGGCAATTATTTGGGTTTCTGCTGCATATCCCAGAAAACTTTTTTAAACTATAACAGCACTAGGAACCATTGTGCTTACACAAGGTACTGTGGTTTCTGAGCACAGCAGGTAGATCTGAAATTATCTCATCCCTGTGGGATTGTGTACTGTAATATGTGTATATACATATATATTTATTTGTGCAGCTTTTACTGTGGATATTTCTGTGCTCTTAACTATACATGTATTGTAAAATACTTGTTCTTGAGTAGGTCTGTGGCTGTTGATCAATTGATCAGAATTTATTTTAAAATAAATTGGAGGTGTTTGTAAGGATTGCATGCCTGCATAAATGTTTATGAATGGAAGATTGAGATTTGTATGTTTATGTATTGAAAATATGATTTTTTTTAACTGTTAGAAGTCTTCAAATGGGAGTTTCTCTTAATTTATGCTTAAGTTATGATTATAAATTAAAAATCTCTCATTTAACCCGATATGTATTGTCCTATTTGTAACATTTTTTAATAAAATGTTTTCGGTGTAATACCCCCTGTTCGTAAATGTGAATCATTTAAATTATTTGGGTCAGCCCTGTGACTTGTGGCTTCAAGAGAAGAATGTGAGGGTTGAGAGAAGACTGGCTAAAAGCAAGGCTGTCCATTACTGGAGAATCACAGAATCACCAGGTTGGAAGAGACCTTTAAGATCATCGAGTCCAACCCATGTGCTAACACCACCTCAATTAAACCATGGCACTGAGTGCCACGACCAATTCTTTTTTAAACACAATTTTTAAACACATCCTGGGATGCTGACTCCACCACCTCTCAGGGCAGACGATCCCACAACTTCATCATTTTTTCAATAAAAAACTTTTTCCTGACATCCAACCTAAATTTCCCTTGGAGCTTTCCGTATTTCCATAGCAGCCAAGGCCGGAGCAGCCAGCAGATGGGGCTGACTGCCTGGGACTGGCACAGCCAGAGCCGATCCCAAACCAGCATCCCCACGTCTGAAAGGGAGGAGGAAGGATCGGTGGTGTGTCCCAGCTGCCTGGGCTCTGGCAGGCATGTGCAGGAGGGAGAGAAGAGCAGGAAGAGAAGCAAACAGGTGATCTTAGTCCATAAGTAACTCCTAATCCATGTTTTTGCAGCCCCTTCTGCTGGGAAGCTGAGTTAGCACAGGTCCAGAGTTGAAAGCCCAGCTCTGACTGCAGCCTAGGGATCTCCATCCCACCCTGGCCTGGGCTGCAGCTGGGGAGGTACCAGTGGTGGCCAGACGGACCTTCTGCCAGCCCTGATATCCTGAGATATCCTGAGATAACCAGGAGCTGCACTGTAGCTCTGCAGCGGCTGCCAGGAGCCTGCCCTTGCTGACAAACTCTGCATCCCTGCCCCAGCCAAGGCTCATTGCAGAGAAGCCACCAGGCCTGTGAGAGAGGGAGTCACCTGAGAGGTGCTGCATCACAGGGGACAGAGCCCAGCGCTGCTTGTCCCAAACCGATTAAAGAGCTGAGAGTGGCTGTCAGCACTTCCACTGCCTTTTCAAGGTGGGGCCCGACCCTGTGAGCAGATGTAGAGCAGTAATCCCCAGGTTCCCTGAGGGGACGCAGAGATTAGCCCGGAACGCCCCTGCTCTGAATCCCTGCAGGAGCTGTTTTGAGAGCTAAAGCACCACATGGATCCCCTGGCCTGCCCTTGTTGTTGTCCTCTACATGCATGGCCTGCTTGTGGCATCCTCTGGAGAGAGCTGCTTATCCAGCACGGTGTCTTGGTTTAGGGCAAATTTAGGGAGAAAACCTTTGAATGGGATTTTTTTTTTAGGAAACAGATTCAAGTAGGTTTTTTTTTTAACTGATTCAGGGAAATATTTTTTCGGAGAGAAGTGGGGAAAGAACTGTTTATTTAACATTCAAAGCACTTCCCAGTACAAAAAAAGAACAATACTAAGCTATGAAACATGAAAAAGCCATGCTCCCACCCTGCTGCCCAGGGCAGTCCAGCTTCTCCTTTCCTGACCAGAGCTTGTGTGTCCAGCAGTTTTCCCTGGGATCTTACAGAGGCTTTATTGCTAGAAAAGAGAATATAAAATTATCCCTCCTCTTTCTCCAAGCCTTGTGACTTCCAGAGGCAACGCTCTTCTAGTGAGATCACATTTGGGTGGGATTCATCCTCTACTTCCCCTAGGTCAGACAAAGACTCTCCTTCCTTGCAGTGACTCTCAAGTTACATCTATCCTCATAATTAATATCAGTCCAGGACACAGGCAAAAACCCATCCAGGTTGCTTGATTCTTTATCCCCTCCTGGCACAGTTTTTCCTGCCTCAGGATATGATTTACCAGTTATGATGGCATGGTGTGCCCAGGCCTTGAGGAGCTTCAGGAAGTCATTTTATTTGTAGTGGTTATGTCTCTGCCAGTGCCTGGGAACACGGCTCTTGTTTGCTATCTGTGTAGTTCCCGTGCTGGCAACAATGGCCATGGGAATGCTGGCTGCCAGGCAGCCCTGTAGTCACTCCATTGTGTCACTGCTCCCTGTGCAGTGCTGTGATGGGCCACAGGATCTTTGCTGGAGGGACTTTCCTTATTTCCTGTTGTTCTACTTCTCTTGAATTCCTCATCTCTCCCTGGGCCCGTGGCATTGTTCCGAATGCTCTGTGCCCTGCCTGGCATCTTGTTTTGGTGTGGGTGTCTGCTGGTGCTGTGACCTATGGAAGCTGTGAAGGTGACATTAACTGGGAGGCACGCACGTCCTTTCACAGCTCCGCGTGTCTGCTGCTTGGCAAGGGGAGGGAGTTTGTGGCATAGCTTAACACATTCCCGATGAACTGGGGTGGCTTCAGCTTTTTCACTTCTGCAGCCTGACAGACAAGGAGTCAGAAAAAATGTCACTAAGAGCCTCAGACAGGCAGTGTTTGATTTGGGATGGGTGTTTCTGTGGGCTTTGGTGAAGACACAGATTGGGTTTGTGCCTTCTGTTTTCATCAGCAATTAGCCACCAAACAAGCAGTCAAGTTGAAGTTGCCTTCCAAAACTCCCGTTGTTAAGGACTGGGCTGGACCCAGCATTCCTCTTGTGAAGATAAATCCCTGCTCCAAGCTCTGGAGGCTGCACATCCCTGCAGCTCCTTGCGTGCTGTGCTGAGCCCTGGCAGAGGGACTCTGCAGCAGCAGCTCCCGCAGGAGCTGGTGTCGTGATCCAATGGCTGAAACCTGCTCTGGGAGCTGTCAGAGGATATTAGGGCCAGGAGGCCAGACTGCAAAACACAGTGTCTGTGCAATACAGCATTCTCAGGCCTCTGTGAGTCTGGTTTCTGTCCTGAGTCTTGCTGCTGTGTGGATTCCTGTGGTTCTTGCAGGGGGCTGGCTCCTTTCCCTTGGCTCGAGTGTCCTGCCCTGCTGTGGCTGATGGTGGGTGTTTGGTGAGGGGTCTCGTCCTAGGTTGACTTTATAATGCTTGTATCCCTAATTATCTGTTCTGTTAATATTAAATATTAAGTTCTGCAACTTTGAAACTGATCCCAGAAATAAAGAAGAAAAGAAGTACAAAATGTATCATCAAAACCCACACAGCATCCTACACACAAACTGTGTTGTCTACAATAGACAACAGGGAAAAGCTCTCCTTTGCTCTTAGTTAATTTCTAACTAAGGCAGAAAAGCTCCCTGGACTGTGGTTCCCCCCCTCCCCCGGCCCCTTTTTCTTAAAATTATTCAAACCTACTCTAAACTAAAAACCCAGAAAAGCACCAAAAGCTCACAGTCATGACCCACTGAGGCCTGGCCTGGGCCATGGCATTTCCCAGCACCAGAGGGACTGAAAACAAACTAAGTTAACTGAGCTGCATCTCATCAAAAAACTCTTCAAAATTTATCATCTCTTCAAAACAGCAAGAGGTTTTGCTATTTAAAATTGTTCATTTTTGTGCTGGAAAGTGGTTTGCCTATTAAACAATTTTTTTCCACTTCTCTCCGAGGAAATATTTCCCCAAACCAGCTGAGGGAGGAACTGCTTAAATCAATTTCCTAGAAAAACCCCATTCAAAAATTTTCTCCCAAAATTTTCTCCTAAACCAAAACAGGTCTTCAGTCCACAGACCTATCTAGAGGAGCAAATTGTTGTGATGAGCCCTTGGTCAGAGACAGAGAAGTCCGCAGGTTTGCTGCTCCCTGGGAGCCATAACTCACATCAAATGAGAAATAGAGCCTGGGCTTGCCCAGCCACAGGCAGGACAGGCTCCTGTTGGTACTGGCCACCAGGAGCTTGGTGGAAGGCAGGAAAGCAGGTACCAGAGCCCAGCCTGTGCCAGCATTGTCCTGTGGAGCTCCTTAGCCTGGTTTATGGCCTCTCTCCTGCACATCTGTAGGAACAAACAATCAAAATTGCAGGTTAGATTTGACCAGTGGAGTCAAAACCTGCTGGATGGGTTTTGCTACTCACCTGGCACTGTTAAACCTCGCTTAGAAGAGATGCAGACTTGGCCAGCACAGTTCAGTTGTGGCTCCACAGAAAGAAATCTGCAGCCCAGCAAGTGTTTCCACAGCTGATGATGGCCAGTGCTTTTTCCAGCTCAGGAAATCTGCTGCCAAGAACAGGACAGCGTGCAAAAAGCACAAATGCCTCCTAAGCAAGGCAGCAGCAGATGCCCTGGGGCAGCTGCCAGCAGGTTTTCTACCTGCCTTCCTACTTCAGGGAAGGACATTCCCTGAAAAACCCAACATTTGCTTTGCCTTTCAGCCTGGGCCAAGTGGGACTTTCATCAACTTCTCGCCTCGCCAGCTGCCATGAAAGCAGCGATGGCAGGTGTGAAATTGCAGGTGACTTGCTGGCTTCTGGCACTCCAGTGCTGTCATTTTTGGCTTTTGACAGCCTCTGAGTGGGCAGGATGAGGGAATCACAGTGAATTTGTGCCTTCTGGAGAAGGTCTTGAGCCGTGGAGCACTTGGGTGGAAGGAAAATGGTTAAAGGGGAGATAGGAAATACTTTGTTCAGGGCTTACTCCATAGGATGATTTCTGGAAAATCAGGCAGGATGTGTTCACTTCAGGATCTTGAGAAATCAAGCTCAGCCTGGCCCAAACCAGGGGGAAAATGCAGTACAAGCCACACAGCATGAACAGGTGATGTCCCTGCTTTACCTCATCTCGTGTCAGTGCAAACAACACCGATAACACGAAATGCAGACATGGTGGAATGCTGTCATTACACGTACAACCACGATATCCCATGGGGAAATGATCCAGTTTGAGCAGAAAGACAGTGGGGTTGTCCTGGACAATCCTAAACCCTAAGACAGAGAGAAAGGGCCCCCTCCAGTCCTCGCTGTATTTCTGCTGAAGGAAGCAGAGGAAAGCTCTGCAGGCAAGTCAGGAGCTGCTGGGTCACTGTCAGAGCATGGAGAAGAGCTCTGTTACTTCACAGCAGCTCACTTTTGATCAGTGTAACCCTGGAAACAACCAGATGCAGCAGAGGTTCTTCTATTCTGTCTTCTAACCCGTGCCTTTCCTACAACTGCGTTTAAAATCTGCATTTTTAAAACTTATCAGATGTACAAAGCATCTTGTAAAGTTACTGCAACTGCTTACAAGTGTGGGGCTCGTGGAAGTCACATAACTTCTGAAAAGAAACCAGACACAGATCCTCAGTTTCTCCAGACTGCTGTTTGTCCAGTTTGGCTGCATTAAATTCAGAAGTGGTTCTTTTAGTCACAGACAGAAGTGTTTCAAATCCTGCCAGACAAAGCTAATAACACACAGACACAAACACACTCTCAGTGATCAGTCAAAGCTTTTGTTTTGTCACTTTTGCTTCCTGTTTCTTTGCATGCACACAGGGCACATTTTGGTTCTCAGCCCGTTAAATGGTGAATGAACCCTCACAACCCCCTTCCCTACCTCCTAAGTGGGAGAAAGTCTTGCAGGTCAGCCTTTTTGTGGCAGAAATGTGTGGTGGAGACTCCACAGACTTTAAAAGCGCTTTATTGATGTTCCTGCAGGAGCAGGGGAAATGGAGATGGTTGCAAACAGCAGGCACTCTACTTCCATGAAGTCTAGAAAGTAATTCTACCTTAGAGAAAGGCACTGTGCAAGGATGAATGAATCATCTGGAGGTGTTTTAGGAACATGGGCTCCCCCAGGTTTTTCAACGGGCAAAATTAACTCTGAAGAGCAGATTTCTCCTTGAGCTTACACCTGAGGAAAGAACTTGTCAGAGGTTCCTAGAAAATAGGATTTGAAGAGCCCTGAGAAGCTGTCTACTGCAAACTCCTGTCTCAGACTGAGTTATTCTGCAGGTGGAAGCTGCTGCAATAAGCAGAGGGGTGGTGCAATAATCTGGGTGGCTCCCACTGCAGTGGCACCCCATGTCTGAAAGGATGTTCCAAGCCACACCAGGGGTTTGGGTGTCAGCTCCCACTAAACCACATCCCAAAGTGCCTCATCTGCACCTTTTGTAAATACCCCCAGGGATGGTGACAGAATGATCCTTAGAGGAGAGCTCTGGGACCTTCCCAGGAAGAGCAGAGGACCTGTACCAGGGGGATGACATGTCCTGTTCTCACCCCCTGCCTTCTCTTTCTGCTGCTTGATGGGAGGCCAAGCAGGTCTTTGCTGTGATGTGGGACAGCCATCCTTCTGTTCCCATGTCTCCAGTGGGAAAACCTAAGCCTGCAGGGTGTTTGGATGCTGTGGGAACAGGTGCAATAGGGGACCTAAAAAACAACAGATCAGAAAACATATGGGCCTGCCCCAGCCCTTAATTAACCTAATTGCTGGAGCTTCCACGAAGGTCTGCATGTTTTCCTAGCGTGGTTTCCGGTGCAGGCAAGTTCCCAGTGACACAGAGCAGACACAGAAATGCCCTGAGCAGCCCCTTCCATCCCACAAGGGGCCCTGCAGGGCACAGCACCCCCATAAAACCCAGCTGGTGGGCACAGGGTGCAGGGTCTCCAATGAGGTGCTGTACAGGGATGACAGGGATGTCCAGGACAGGGATGGAGCACTCTTTTAAGGATGTACTTGAGAGAGGTGAAGGGATTCAAGTTCAAAATAAATAAAAAGAAGTGATTCTTTCTCCATTCTTTATTCACCTGTCTGGAGAGAGAGAGAGAGGGGGCAGGGAATGGGTTTGGGAAGCTCCCAAGGGTTATCACAAACATGTGGAGGTCTGCCTGCCCTGTGTCAGAGGAGGCTGGCTCATTGCTGCTGCAGGGCACTGAGTTACTCGAGCTGCTGAATGTATTGAGCCACCTCACCTGCCTGTCCCATGGCACAGTGAAACCACTGGGTGTTTATAGGAAAAAAAATGGGGCAAAAAGAACACAAAATGCTCTTTTGGTTAAAGAGCACAGCTGGGCTGTAGCACTTTCTTTGTGACTTCAGAGCTAGAGAAAGGGTAGTCAAAAATCTTTACTAACCTCTTTTGTTGCTCAGACAACAGCAAGGTTTTTCTCACTTCAGAGTCACTCTTCCTCACTGGAAGTATTTGGAGAACAAAGTCATTGCCAGTTTGGTTAAACATTTGTCTTTCTGTGGCACTGAGCTGTAAATAAAGCTGTTGTCCTAAAAATACTACAGATAACTGAATTTCCTGAGGTTCAGAGATAGCCTCTAACAACAATCCTTGTGTTGTGCTGCGAAGTGAAATGTGAAATTGGCTGTCCAGATGTCTGGTAGCCAGCAGCCCAGCCAGCCAGCTCTTTGCAAGGGAGCAGCTATTCCCACTGATGTGTTTCACTCCAGCAGAGCCCCAATCCTCGCTGAAACTCAAGGGCTGGAGATGTGAAGCACAGCAGAAGGAGCTGCCTTGAGAGGTGCAGAGATGCCAGTGAGAGAGGAGATCCGAGGGCAGTGTCTGATGCGGGCACATCTCATCTGGCCAGCCAAGCCAAATGTTTATCACCTTTGGATTCACCACGCTGCCCAAAAAAGCAAATCAGATGTGTAGTAGTGTTGGCAATCTCTGTAGGAACCTCCTGTCTGCCAGATTCTCTCTCCCCGCCCTCCCAGCAGGTGCCAGCTGGGTTTTTGCTTTCTTTCATCCTATGATTGTGTTTCATCAAAGCAAGCCCAGCCAGGAGATGCAGAGCCTAAGGGCTTACTAAAATTAGGCCTGATCTTTGGTCCTGTTTGCAAATCGTTTCTAGGCATGGCAATGCCTGACACACAAACTGGCAAAAATCAGGGTTTGCAAGTCCTAAGTGCAGCTATGTTTGTGTGATTGTTTGCAGAGCCCTTTGGAGCAGCTGTGTGCCTGCTGGGACAGAGCAGCAGGCTCGGATCACAGAGCCCCTGTGAAATAAATCTCAACAGACAGGCAGCCTCCCCTCCCCAGCTACCTGACACAGGAGGATCACAGGGGATGCAGTTTGGACACAATCACACCCTGCTCACTCCCAGTGCTGGTGTCACACGTGCTCACTGCAGACGTCTCTGGATCTTCTGCAAGAGCAACCAATAACAAGATGTTAAGTCCCAATTAAGTTAATGGGGCTTAAACAAATCTTTCAAGTTGAATGTGGTGGTTTGTGTTTTAGTGGATCTGGGTCTTGCTAAAGCCTTCCTCCCCCCCCATCCCACAGAGCTACTTAAATAAGAGTGGTTACTAAAGAGGAATTATGAACAGCAGTTCAAACCCCAAAGTGCAGCAGGAAGAGGTGTTTGGAATACCTGTACACAATATCTTCAAAGAGGTGATGAATAATCATCAGAGGCAAGGAGGGAGGGTAAAAAGTGTGGTTTGTGCCTGCCTTTACACTTAGCTCAGAGTGGTTTTTGAATGAAGAGGACATGTGGATGTTGGGTCTCGGGTCTGGCTGATTGCCAGGCATACCATGTAAATCAGTGCCTAGTTAGTCACTGACAGGGATGTCCAGGACAGGGATGGAGCACTCTTTTAAGGATGTACTTGAGAGAGGTGAAGGGATTCAAGTTCAAAATAAACAAAAAGAAGTGATTCTCCATTCTTTATTCACCTGTCCTGGATACTAATGTCCTAGAAGCTCCCTCTGAGTTCCAGGGAGAGACAGGGGAGATCCTGGTGTCAGCCCTGAAACAGGCTGCTCCTAGACTGTTAGAAGCCTTCTGGGCCAAACCCAACCCCTCAAATTTCACCTGAAAACAAATGGACAATCAGGTCTGCTGAACAGCCTTCCAGGAAGCTTTGCAAGGCAGGCTTTTGTTACGACTCTGACTATAAAGGTCTACAACCTCTCATTTGATGAACAGACAACAGCATTTTTTTCCCCCCTCCTAACAAGGTTTCCTTAGAAATGGATCCACTGCTGAATCCTGAGTCTGCCTGGCATGATTCTGGGGGACATCTGGTGTAAATTCTTCATTATTAGATTACATTAGTTGCAGCAATAATCATTCACATGGGATTATTACATCCAAGCTTGTCTCATTGCCTTTATCCTTTCACACATTGTCTTTCCTGATTCCTCTTCAAAGGGCTGTTGTGAGTCTGTGTCGGAGCAAGAAATTAACTTGTTAGTAATTTATGCATCATTTCCTCCAGCCACATGTATTTAGGGCAAGATCAATAAAATATAATAAGGAAGCTGGTGGGTATTGTCACCATGGGGCTGAAATAATTCCTTTGCTATCACTGTAAATCCTCCCCTTGCACACGAAAGCCCACAGTCCTGTCCATCATTAGTTTGTTTGGCTGCACTGCATCAACAGGACATTGAATCAGCTCTTCTGTGAGCTTGGAGAGTTCACGTCCTGCTACTTCAGCCACATAAAGTGCCTCAAGTGGAGATTTAAGATTTTGAGAGTTTTGCAGCCTTTCTTACAGCTCCTGTCGTGTAATTAAAGCTGTGCCATGTCACACTGGAGATTCATTTCTGGGGCAGCTCCATGCTCTGGCAGCTGCTGTGATGTGTTAGGTCTGAGAAAGGGAAAGGGATGGCAGGAGGGATCTGAGCACCACAGCTCAGGGCTCAGAAAATCTCGCTGTTTGTGGGCACTGGGGAGGCAAGCCTGAGTGGATCTGAAAGGTCACTGGCAGGTTCGAGGGGATCTGGAGTCCCTGAGTCGTCATCTGGCTGCTGGGCAGCCCTTCCTGGGTAAAAACAAAATAAAGAAAGAAAAGAAGGAGTTTGGATCCATCTTACCCACAGCAGTGCAAGGACACAAGAGGGGCAATGCTCGTGGCTGATGGAGTACGCTGGAGTGGAGAAAAGAGGAGTGTCTTTTCTCACCTCCTGGCTTCAATCCAGACTACCCTGCAGGGTTTCAGCTCCATGAGAACTTGAATTTGAGGAATTTGTTGCAGTTTCAGGTTAAGAATTTCCTGAAAATGCAAGCAAAAGCAAACCAGCGCTTTGGCACCCTCGCTAGCTCTGCATGCCTGGACTCCCTGTGGCTGCTCCTCCTGCAGGAGATGTGCTGGCACTTGGCACTGATGTGGAAGGGGCTGTGTGGCCCAGCTTGGCTTTGGCAGTGCTCTGGCTGCTGATCTCAGCCGTGCAGAGGCTCCAGATCCTCCAAGTCTCTGCAGGGCAATGTCTTGAGACCGCTCCGCGCTTTGGGACCCGCGTGTTTTGTTGCTGTAAACGTGGAGAAATCTAGCAGGGGGAGGTGGTTAAAAGCCCCTTGCAGGTCTGACTGGCACCCCGGAGGAATTCTTGGTGGAGTTGTGCTGGGCTGGGCAGCACACAGTGTACAGGATGGGGCAGTGGAGGCAGAGCAATCCTGCCCTTCACAACCCCGGCGGTGTTGACACAGCCCAAGGGGAGCGCAGAGGAGATGAGATACCAAGATTATCAGTTCAGACAGGGGGGAGGAATGTTGTTTGCCTGTAGCTCTTCTCCATCAGGACTGGCAAAATCCAAACACGAAGATGTCTGTGCATGGTTGGAGAATGTAACAGAGATAAGCGAGCACAGGAACAAAGCCAGGGGCTCTAACTTCAGCACCAGAAAAACCGGTCACAGCACAGGCTGCTTGTTTTCTGAAAGCCTCCTGGAGACAAGGGTCTGGCCAGGTCACCTGCAAGAGCCAGGGACACTGCCCAGGAACGTGTACAGAGCACTGCTGCCTTCACACCTGCCCCCATTGTCCTCAGACAGCTTTGGGGAGACAAAACCAGCCATGCTTGGTGTCCAGCACGGGAGTCCAGCGGTGATGGGGCTGACACTGCCACCCTCTTGATGCCTGTTACCAGACAGAGCTGGTGCAGGTGAGAAAAAACAGTCAGCTGGCAGGGAGAAGGAGGGAAGCAGGACTGAGACAGATGCTCAGGCCGTGTGGATGGCAGTTGTTGGCTCGGTTTCGTTCCTTTAGGAGCTGGGATTAGAAGAGAAGTCGCTTCCAGGAGACACTTTGTCAGCAGAGCCACTGTGGACTGACTGCTTGGCGTGGCAGGGCCCTTCCCAGGCAGCCCAGCCCTCCCCAGCCCTCCCTCTGGCATTGCAACATCTCCCACTTTCCAAAGAGACAGAGCCCAAAGAGCAAACACAGGAAACCCCAGTCCCGGTCAAGGTCTGGGAGGTAAATTTGTAACTCAGGACAGATTGTGAAGATGCTGCTCTGTAATGTGTAAATACTCCTTTCTTTCTCCAACAGCCCAGAGCTGCAGAGGGAGTGGATCCCAAACCTCCCTTCATGGTTGAGTCTGCTGAAGAGCCAGGACACAGGTTGGAAATGCAGCCGGGCACGCAGGCTCCCTATTCCCTGGAGACGGGATCCTTCCCTCACTTCTGTAAGTGCTGCCCTGAGCCCGGGCTCAGCTGTGGGCTGGGAGGCTGCACAGGACACACTGTGAGCCCTGCCAAGAGCTGTGGGGTGTGCCCAGCCTCCTGGGCATGCTGCTCCTTTGGCCATCGGTGCCAGCTGGGCAGAGCCTTGGCGGGGCTTGAACTGGGGTGCAGATTTTGGGAAGAACCCCTCCTACCACTGAGCTGCACTCTCCACTGCAGGGGAGTTCAGGCACTGGGAAAAGCTATTTAACAGGAATGGTGCAGGTGTGATGGCACAGATGGGCTCGGCAAGGAGGTGGCAGCTCTGTCCTTGAAGGTCTCTGATTTGGGGCAGGAAGATGGGCAAGCTGAGCTTTTGTTCCTTTGTGTTTCTTCCAGATCCGTGGGTCTGTGTTTTCCTTCTGCAATAGTGGAAAGGAAAAGTTTTCAGTCTGGGTTTATTGATGGCTTGTGTTAAAGGAGTTCTGGCCATCAGCTCATAAAAGTTAAAAAAGAACAGGTGGCAATTACTCGTAGAGCTAGTCAAGGGTTTTTCCATGAGAATAATACTTTTAACAAAGTGATGGTTTGTAATACTTTTAACAACGTGATGGTTCACTAAAAACGGAACCTCTCCCTAGATAAATATTGATTTTGTCAAATATATTAAATATGTGTGTATATGTACAGAAAAGAGAGAGAGAATTCCACTGGAAAACTCTCTTAATGGCCTAATTAATTTCAGATCTCTTTGAACCTTGGGTTTTGACCTGATTCAATGTATTTCACCACCTCTACTGCATATGGGCTTTTTTGCAATAAGTGTGTATCAATATTCTGACCAAAAGGAATATATTTACTTGCTTATATATACTTCCAAGTCACATGAAATATAAATCAGATACCTCTCTTGCTACTTTATTATGTCACATAATATATTGATATGATATTGATATATCAAGTTTAATTAGCATCAGCAGGCACACTATTTGCCTGACTCCTATATATCAGTGGAACTGATCCAGTCAGATGCAAAGTAACCTTTGCATCAGTTCTGAACTCTGGGAATCAAAACCAACCTGTGTTGGGCAGATGTGTAAGTAAAGGACAGAGAGAAATTTATCTTCTTGTCCCTGAGCTCTAAGAAGCTGTTGGCATACTCCGGATGAAGGAAGGCTGCACAAGATCCTTGCTTGGTGCTCAGCTCCAGTCTCAGTTTCAGGTTTAGACCCCAGACTCTTGTCTGGAAGTGATCCACAGAGGGATTTGTCACCAGAGCCCAGGGATGGAATAGTGTGCTGCCCAAACCAGTTGCAGGTACTCACGGGCTGGCCCCTTCCACTCTGCATCTGTCAGTTAAGGCAGCATCCTTCCCATCCTTCCCCATCCTTCCCCATCCTTCCCCATCCTTCCCCATCCTTCCCCATCCTTCCCCATCCTTCCCCATCCTTCCCATCCTGACTTTTCCCAGCTGACCTTTTTAAGCTCAGTTGCAGGTTCTGCCCCATCTTCCCACTGACAGCTCTGAAGATTTATTCTGAATGCTGCAGAGGCAGCTGGTTTAGGGGAGAGGTCTGCAACCTTTCCTGGGCTTTCCTGCCTTTCCCTGCCTCAGAGACAAGCTCACGCACATCCAAAAACACTGGCAGGGAGCTGGGAGATGCTGCCTTTGCCGTGGTCCCCTTCAGACAGCCAGCTTGGAGCTGGCTTCTGCATCAGAAAGAAACAAATGTCCCTGTGAAAACAGGGAGCTGGGAAATCACAGGTGACTGGAACAACAGGAACAACTCCTGCTGCAACTTTTCATGTGACTTCAGTGACCTCCAGGGAGACTTTTCTTGCTCAGCTACTCCCGGCAGTGGAAATGGAACATTAAAAGCACTTTAATTAGCTAATGAGAAGATTACACCTAGGCCAAACCTAGAGTGTTGTAGCAGGCATCACTGCAGTGACAGCAGTGGAGGAAAGGGTGGGAATGTGTTTGTTGCAGATACTTTCTGTTCCAGCTGAGGTCCCAAGGACTTTTTAACCCACAGGAAAAGGCTGGTTTGGAAGTAGATTTCTCTCATCTTGCTGTGATCTTGCTTTCTTTCCTTGCTCCTGCTGCAGTGGCTTGCAGGGGTGATGCAGAAGCTGAGCTGAAAGCCTTCACCATGTGCCTGCTGTGATGCCTGGCTCTGTGAGCCCCTTGCCTGGGCTAAGCAATATCCTGCTGCCCTTGGGAGAGACAGGAGCTGTCTGGAGCAGGTTCCTCTGTGCCTTCTCCTGTGTCCAAGGGGCAGTGCAGCAGCTCTGAAGGACCAGGATGCCAAAGCCTGCTGTCCTTGATGTCGGTGGTTGCTGAGCACAGCTCTCTCATCAGATGAGCTCTTCTGCCCTGTGGGGATTTTGCAAAGCTCTTAGTTCCTTTCCTGTTACAGTTTTTTTAACGAGAAGCCTTTGATACAGCTCTGGCAGAAATTGCTCTCACCTTGATCTCCCTATTGGCCAGGAATATTGCTGGATCCTGAACAGAACATTTTGGGGCCGGGTTTTGGATGGGCCTGTGAGGGGTGGCAGAGGTGATGGCTGCATTGTGGAGAGGCCACTCCTCCACTCCTGTGCTGTCAGGAGTTTTAAAAGGGCTTTATCTATGCTTTTTTGGTTATAGCTTATATTACTCTGGTTATGTATGGATTTGTGGCTAGAGTAAAGCCTCTGTTTTCAGTGTTTGGAGGAAGAAAAGCATTACACTGCAAATCCTGTAGGAGAAGTTGAGTTCAGAGACTGAGACAGACCCAGGGGTGGATTCTTCAGTCGTTGGCACCGACCCTGCTGGGCTTGAGGGCACAAAGCCGAAGTGCACAAGGCATCTCAGTCTCCCTCTAAAAACAAACAAAATCTGAGCCTGCCATCCCTCAGCACCCTGGGGAGCTCATGGTGTGTCTGCTGCAAAGCCTGAGCAGATGAAGCTGCCTGGGGTGCAGGCTCACTCCTCTCCCCTTGGGTCCATTTCTTTGGGATCCCCAGTGGAAAGGAAGGCATGGGAGCAAAGATGTCTTGTGTGGGTGCTGGGAGCTGTGGAGCCAGCGGGGTTACAGGAGAATAAAGCAATATTTTGGGAGGAAGGCTGCCTCGAATTTGGCTGGCCCGGGGAGGGGGGGGGGCAGCGAAGGGGTTAAAGCTCAGCCGTTCTGCCCAATCAGTCTGGCTTGCCTGTAATAACCAATTAACGAAGTGTAATTGTGCAAATCCATATGTGGCAGTAATTACCAGAGAGATTAATGGATTCCTTCCTTTCTAAGCAGAGCCCACCGCAGCTTGCCAGCGTCCCCCCGCCACCTGAAAGGGTTTGGAGGGGGGGAAAGAGGGAGCTGCTCTTCCCTGGACACTGTGTGGTGAAGCCAAGCGGACAGGGAGGCCCTGTGGGGACTGCCCCGTGCTTGTTTAAATGACCCTTTTCATCTCCCTGCTTTCCTTACGGACAGCTCGCTGCTCCCTGGCTTGGACCCGGCCTCTTGAGGACAGTCCGTGCCCAGCCTGTCGGAACCCGGGCTGCCATGTCCCTGCCTTCCCCATTGTCCATTCATTCCCTGCTCCCTGCTCCCCTCTTTAGCCCTAATTGCTGCAGAATATCGCGTCTGTTCGCCCTCTTCTTTTGTAGCTTTGTTATTTTAGTTGCAATGGGTAATCCAGCAAACTGTTAAAGGCATACACGGGGCCAGGAGGGGACAGCAGGGCACGCCTGCATGTGGGGTTGTGTTTGGGGGATGGCAGCTCCCAGGCAGGCTGGGCCTGACACGTGCTCTAGGGTGGGTTTCCTTGAGGATGTGTGACCAGAGAAGGCAAGAGTGACCCTGGAGCACGTGAATATTCCCCCTGGATAACGCTTTGGGTGGTGAAACACTCTGGGCACTGAGTGCTGCTGAAGGAGGGGGGGGTGCATTTGGGGACCTGTTCCTTGGCAAATCCCCACCTGGGCAACACAGACACCTCCACGGCTGCACTTCAGATGCAAAGTGCCTTGTCCCATGCTGGTTAGACTTAACCCCACATCCCAGCACGTCTGAACGCTGCTGGGAGAGGGAGCTGGGGAGAGCTCAGCCCTGTTCCCGTGCTGGGCGATGCTCCCTGCCCCTGACAGGGATGTCGTGCGGAGCCTCAGCCCCTGGGGAGGGCTGGTGTGCTGGCTGGGGAGCCACCCGTCACCATCTGCACGCACAGGGCCACACGAGCCCCGGGGCTGGCTGTGCCTGCTCAGCAGGGGACGGGGCAGGTGGCTTCAGTGGGATGGCGGGGAGTGGTCACATCACATCTCCCGTCAAGCATCCTCCCTGCCTTCCTCTCCAGGCTGAAAAAGGGCTTTGAACCTGGGTCTGTGGATTTGTCTGTTTGTTTGGCCTCTGTGTCTCGGCTGGGATTTGGACGTGGGATAGGTCAGAGATGTGTGGCCTGGGTGAGAGCTTGTCCTGGATGTAAAAATCACTCAGACAGAGCCAGGCCAAAGGTCCATCCATCCTGGAAATGATGGATGCATTCAGGGAAGATAGGAGCAGAGTGTGTCCTTTCTCCAGCAGGTACCTACCAGCAGCCCTGAGCTGCTCAGCATCTCCCATCACTGACACCCTTGTGGGTCCAGGACAGGCTGCTCCCAAATCTGTAATGATATCAGCACAGACACCCCTGCAGAGCACATCTGGCTGTTCTCTGGCAGCCCTGGCCCCACTCCCTGCCACACAGATGGTGAGGATGTAAATGACCTTTTTCTTACTGCTGACTTGTTGCAAAGGCCAGGAACGTGGCTGCTCCCAGGCAGTGCTCATCAGAGACACAAGCAAGGCTCTTCTCCAAGGAGGGTTGCAGATGATGGGAGAAGTTCTGGGAGATCCTTTCCTGAAGGTGATGGGAATGCACAGAAAGGTTCAAATTCCTAAGAGAAGTGGGAGAGGTGGAGAACACGGACTGAGATTCTGCTTTTGGGTCTCCTTGCTTGTGGTTCTGGGAGCCAGGCCACACAGACTGCTTGGTTTCCATCCAGGAAAAGGCACCAGGACTGCTCCTGGCCATTGCAAATGGGATTGGTTTGTTTGTCAGAGAGGTGTGTCTCTTGGAGTCAGCTGAGGCCCTTGATTCTTCTAGCTCTTCCATTTCACCTGACCACGGGTTCATCACTACTCCTCTTCCCTTGCTGCTGGGTCATCCTGGGCTGGAGGTTGTGTGTGCCAAAGCACAGCATGGAAATGTGTTTCCTGGGTCTGCTCTGCCTGTGGGATCTCTCCTTTCTGGAAAGCTGCCCATGGGGCACAGATGCCTGGAGGGATTTCGGGAAATCCTTGGGGCACTGAGGGGTGTTTATGGCGTGCTTGAAGTGTTGGGTCCTTGCTGCCCTGGATTTTAGGTGCCAGGGCTGCAAGATTTAGTAGATAGGTGTGATTTAAAAGCCTCATTACTTAAATGAGCCGTGGAGACTAATTTGTCTGGATATGGCTTGGCTCTTAAATGCCCAGAGTTCCCAGTGGGAACATCCCCTGGCCTGTGCTGACTCCCAGACTGTGCTTGGGAACTATCTGATGGGAAGTGCCAGTCTTTGCAACCATCAGGGCACACCCTGGGATTGTGCCCTAGGACTGATTATTAATTTATCAACCTTTCAGGGTGTGCTGCTGGTGTGGAAAACTTAAGGCCTGAAAGGGGCTCCAGATTTTTCAGCTGGGATCTGGCTGACTGGCAGAGGAGACAGCTCTGTGGAGAAGCTGATCTTCAGGGCTTGCTTTAATAAGCTGACTTAAGTCAGTGCACATCAGTGCAGGGCCAGTACTTGAGTATACCCACATCATCCCAGGTCATTTCTCTGCTTCTGCTGTGTGAGGCTGCTCCTTCTGCTCAGAGACTTGAAAGACAGGGCCAAAATGTGGGGCTGGTGCTCTTTTCTCTCCCTCTCTACCGAGGAGGGGTTGAGGGGCAAAGGGCAGATATTTGACAGCAAATGTCATTCCACATCTCTGCAAAATCTTCACGTGCTTGCTCCTTGCTGCTGGGCTGTCGTGTGTGGTGTGGTCTGCCCCTGCCTTGATCCGGGGCTGTTCCTTTCTTTGTGGCATGGAGAATTTTGTCGTGCTCCCATGGCTTTAAATACCGTGGATTTTCCATTCGGTAAAGGGGAACTTGTGGCTTTAGAGAGGAGAACATGAGAGGCAATGCAGAGCATAGATGAGGAAAGGGATGCTCACTGTAGCAGGATCCTTACCCACCCCTTGGCTGCACAGGGAGGTGAAGGAAAGCACTGAGAGGAACCTTTCTCATGGGAGAACATCTTGGCTGAGTTTCATGTTGTGTTTGTCTCCCTTTGGCTGCCACTGGAAGGTGAGTCCTGGGGGAAAGACAACTGCTTGGGCAGAGTTGTGTGTCTGTGTGGGCAAGGCAAAGGCTTGGTCCTCTGCATCTCAAACACACTGGGCTGGCAGAGCCTGCTGAAATTGGTTGGACCTGTAAAGAGATGACTTCAGAATGAACCTGTTGCTTTTCTGTGAAATGGAAATATCTGCATGGCTTAGAGGACAGACACAAACTACCTGTGAGAGTGGAGTGGTTTGAGCCACCAGTGGAGGCAGAGACAGTGAGGGCTGAGGCCTTTATATCCCCCTTCTCCTTCTTTTTTACTGCCAGTTTATGAAGGGATTCTTTGGGTTTGCTCATCTTAAATACATCATTGTGTGCCTCACTGCTTGGGCTGTGCTTCATTTCTTCCAGCTGCCACGCCTGGGCTGTGTCTCCAGATGCAGTGTTCATGGAGAGGCTGCTTTGGCATGTCTGCACAGAGCACGGACATGGCTGTATCTCTGGGCAAAGATGGGGTCTGGTTTACTGGCTGGGGGTGTGTGGTGTGGAGCTTTTATTGACTCAGAGGCATCACACGTGTGAGCTGGGGGCTTGCACGGGCAGAGTTGCTGGATCAGGGTATTTGGAGCAATTTGTTCCAAGGCTTGCTTGAAATTCCTGAGTGGAGTTCAGGAGAACCCATCCCCAGGAATCCTGTGTCATTACAGAAACAGGAGATCTCTGTGCATGAGAGGAGACAGCAAAGCCTTGAGAAATCTGTCTCTTCCTCCTTCCTGGGGACACACTTGGGTTTTAGTGGTATTTGATTTCCTTCCCTGCTCTCAAGGGACCCAATGGACAGGAAGAAATCTACTGTAAAAGAGGTTAATGTGCCAATGGCATCCGCAGAAGTAAAGTGGAGGTGGGATCCAGGTGAGCTGTCTGGTTCCTGAGGAGCTCCAGGATCCTGTGACAGGGGCAGCTTCCCACTGTGGCTGAATGACAGAAAATGCCACATTGACTGGAGCAAGGACAAAACTCCAAGGACAGCTGGCTGAGAAGTGCTGACTGGAGTTGAGCCTTGGTGATGTGGTGGATGTGACTTTTGGGCCCTTGGTCCAGATCTAAAGCTCTGTGGCCATCTGACCCACAGTGCTAGTCTGGCATAAATGCCCTCTCCTTCCTCAGATCTTTCCAAATTATTGTAACGAGGCCAATTTGATAAGGCAGGCTTTATCCTGGGCCAGATCTGCTGGCTGCCAGAGAGAAGGCTCTGTTGGAGACATGTAAGGAGAGACAGGAGTGATTCAGAGAAAGCTGGAGCCCTCACTGTGGCATTAATGTGACATGTCACACCTGATCCAGGCAGAGCTCAGTGCAGAAACCCAGTCTCTCCTTTCTTGGAGGGAACACAAATCAGAAATCCAAAAGCACCTGCTGAGCTCCCCTCTGCCATGGCAGGACACAGAGGGACCTGGGATTAGATGTCTTATGATAGATCTCAACCTTCTGGGCTTTTGGGACCTGGCTGCTGTGGCTGGGACCCTGGGGACCTGTGGCTGTGCCCTCAGCCATGAAGGTACTGGTGCTAGCCCTTGATGTGGAGCTGTTCCTCTTGGATGCCTCCAGCCTTCCTCCCCTGAGAAAGGAGCTACTCCAAGCAGAAATAACCCCTGTTACCTTGAACTCCAGGACAGCCACGTTTGCCTGTCAGGTATAAATAGACCATTTGGACATGATGGAGATTGACAGCTTGTCTCCCGAGTTTTGCACTTGCTGGAGCAGGAGGAAATGTAAAAGCATCAACGTGGGGATGCACAGCATGAGAGCAGCAAGCAAAGCCCCCCAGCTGCACAGCAGGCTGTGCCACCTGCCAGGGAGGATGCAGGTGGGGCCCTTGGTGGCCCTGAGCAGGACACTGCTGTGACAAGACCTTCCCCAGCCTGTGCTGAGCTGTGCCAGGTCCAGCAGACGCCTTGTGTGTCACCCAGCCCAGCCTCTAGCCAACAAATCCAGGTTTCCCAGCAAAAAGAGAGTGAAGAATGGAGCAGGGTCAAGGAAAAAAAAAAAAAAAAAAAGAGTTGGAAGTTTTCCAGAAGTTCTGTAAAGATAGGTATGGGGACCAAGTTTCACTTAGTTTGTTTCTTTGTGGTCAAAGAAGCCTCTAAATCAGTATTTATTTGTGATTGAGGATTGTCTTTTAAATTTTTTTTAAGTACTTGTCCCTAGAAGCAATAATGGAGGATTAACCTGGACAAGGAACATCTTCTGTTTAGATGTTTCATCTGAAAACTGGTTGTTGTGGGAAAACTGGGAAATTGCATGGGCTGTGTCTTTCAAGATTTCTCTGAGAACTCTATGTTTTTTAATTTTATTTTTCAGACAATGAGGAAATCCTGGTCAGGGTGTAGTTTTCTTTCACTAAGTGTTTTCAGGCATTTTGCAGAAATCTCAGCTTCACATGATGTGAACAGCAGGGTTAAGGATGGGCTTGTGTTGAAATGACAGCCTGTGTGTTCCCAGGTGTTCTGGGTGGAAAGTTTGCTTGCATGGTGGTATCAAGGAGGTATCAAATGCACCTTTCTTCACCTGTCCTTTGAGCACCCCTTACACACCAAATGTCTTGTCAAGGTGAACTGAAGAACTGAGTGTTCTTTTCCCAACAAAATCTCTTCTGGGCACAAGGCCCTTTTGTCAGAGACCTGCTTTTAGATCTGAGCGACTTCAGCACTTGCACATGGAAATCTTCATTCAGTGCTCATCCAGCCTGGAATCCTGGTTTTACAGCACAGTTTGCTGTCTTGTACCGTGGAGAAGAGAAATAAGGTGCTTACCTTGAAGTGTGAGGGATGGGGGGCTCTCCCAGCTGGAATACCGTGGCTCCTTTTTTGTCCCTCTGATCTTTATTCCAGGCACGGTAAAAAAGGTGGAGTGACCTGTCTGAAAGCAGGCAGGGAGCTCTGAACTCCCAAACTCTGAGCTTCCACTGTCTTTGACCCAACCACTGCTTCAGGATACAGTGCATGCCCAAACCTCTTAGTGGTGCAGCACAAATCTCCTGCATCACAGAGATGCAAAAATCTCCTCGCTCATTCCCTTGCAAGCCCAACCCAAAACAATCAATGCTTTTCTTTTCCAGAGGATCCAAATGGCCACTTTTTTGGATGCACCTCCCCAGGAGTACTTTGCTGCATGCTTTTCCATGATGCTGCTGCTGCTGACCTTTCTGCTCTGGCAAGGGGGAGCCTTTGGGAAGCACATAGGCAGTGATTCTTCACTGGCACAAAGGCTGGGATTGTTGGCAGCTTGACGCCCCAGAAAGTGTCTAATTGACTCGACTCTCTCTAGCTGGGCTCCGAATGGATTTTCTGCCTCAGGATATCTCGGCCTTATAGTGGACCTGTTGTTTTTGCTGCCTGCACGATGCTCAAAAGTGCATTGTTGGAGCAGAAAAGCGTTGAGTCAGAGCGGATGCGCGCAGCGGAGCCGCCTGTCGCCCCGTCAGTCGCTGCCAGCACGACAGGGTCACCTGCCAGCCTCCCTCGGGGGCTCCAAACCCTCCTGGAGCATCCCAGAGCGTGAGCTTGGCTTGATGGGTACGGCTGGCAGGCGTAAATCTGCCCTTTGTATCTCAGGGAGGGTTAGCGTGAAAATATCTCTGCTGGTTTAGCAATGTTGGCTCACTCCGATGCTTTGGAGTGGCCACCTAAAACAGATTAGACAAAATTAAGAGAATAAAAGCAGGGATTTATTAAAAGCCTTCAGTAGATACATCTTGGGCAGTCAAAAGCCTCCAAGAAGGGCTACACCCAGGATGGACAACAGTCACGAGCTTTTCAGACAATTATAACATTTACATATCAGGGGTTAATCCTCCAATTACAGCTTCAGGTAATGAAGTCATTCACTCCAAGATTTCCCCCCCATTTCACTGTTTTTTACATCTCTTGAGGCCTGAGACAATAAGGTGTCCTTGAGTTTCAGGCCTAGAGAAGAAATTTTTTTTTGTTTGAATAAAATGAGAGAACAGCAGCTGATGGGCTATGGAGTTTTAGAGTTACACACTAAAGCAGTATAGGATCTGAAAAATATATAAAAGCTGCATTCCTAAGGCATCAACTCCAGAGCATCTCCAGTATGGGCTTGGCCCAGGAGCCTTGACAGGTATCTCTGTCACCTTGCACAAATGCCTGGGAGTGCTTTACCTTCATCTGTGTCAAAATATCTAAGTGCCACCACTGGTGCCCGTCTGAGGAGGTCATTCCCTGCAGGACTGGGCAGCTGGGCTCTGTAACCAGCAAAGCTGCTGGAGGTGCTTAGGCAGGCCTAAGAGGATTGGGTGACACCGCTGATTAGTGTTGAGGGCCTCATTAGGGTGCTGGTAACTGCAGGTCTCCCAAGGTTTAGACAGGCTTGTTTAAATCTGCCCTCGGAGGCTGCACCTGGCTGCATGGGACGGTGCTCCCTGCAAGGTAGGCAGTGCCCTCCCTGGAGCAGCCTGGCACTGGGGATGGTGGCCCTGGCACCTTCGGGGTGGGATTTACCCTGGGTGGCAGCTGTGGGGCTCAGGGAGAGGGAGGGAAGGCCTGGGGAGAAGGAAGAAGGAGAGGGCAGGCTGTGTTTCTGCAGGTGTGTTTGTGGTGCTGCTGTTTGAATGTGCTGCCGTCCGTAATTGCATTAGTAGCCCGGTGGGGCTCTGGGACTAATTTCATTAGCTTGGTGTCTGTGGTTATTGCTGGACATGAGGAAGGGCAGGGATGGATGGGGAAGGGCTGATGCAGCAGCTCCCTTCATCTCCAGGGAGGCAACTTGCTTTTGGTGACTTTTGGCTGTCCCAGGTCCGTGGTCAGCAGAGCAGGGCTGGCACATCCCCACTGTCCCTGCAGCTTCCAGGGCATCTCCTCTATTCTGATTTTTTCCCTCTTAGCTGTTCTGAATGCTGCTTGTATTTAGTGTGCTCCTCCTCCCTTGGGAAAAATACTCTCTGAGGTGCACCCAGAAGGAGGAAGAACAAAATTTCTGGCATTCCCCAAAGTTCCACTATCAACATAGGGGTAGAACAAAGGATGATCTCCATGGATGTACTATATCAGAAGAGAAGAGAAGAGAAGAGAAGAGAAGAGAAGAGAAGAGAAGAGAAGAGAAGAGAAGAGAAGAGAAGAGAAGAGAAGAGAAGAGAAGAGAAGAGAAGAGAAGAGAAGAGAAGAGATCTGTACCTTCTCCTGGAACATCAGGAGCTGGTGCCATGCAGCTCAGAGTCAGGGACTAGCACTAAGGCAGCCTAGAAGGGGTAGAGCTGATGCAGGAGCTCCCTTCCTCTCCATCTCCACAGAGGCAACTTGCCTTTGGTGACTTTTGCCTGTCCCAGGCCAATGCCATGGACTAGTGCAGCAGAGGGATGAGGTTGGTTCAATCCACTTGTTGGCCTGGAGAAATCCAGTTTCAAGTCCCTGCTCTGGCACTGACTTCCTGTTTGGCCCTGAGCAGGTCGCCTGGTGTCTGTGTCACCCTCAGAGGCCAGCAGGGAGGAGAATGGGCATTTTGTCTCCTGGGGCACTCAGCCCTTATTGCACCTCATTAGCCATGTGAAGGGATGCCCAGCTCTAACACCAGCACCCCATGGGAAGTGGGTTTTCCCTGGAATTCTGTCACTCTGGAGCAGTGTGGCAGGAGGAAGATGAATACACAGCTGTGGGATTATAGGAGCTACAATCTTTTTATTTGGTCCTGTCTATCAGTATACACATAGACTGCCCTTGACTTTAAACAAGATGGGGTGGGGCTTGATGGAATTCTTGAACATATTTGGGGTTCTCCTAGTTCAAGGAAAAGAAACCATATTTACTTTCTAGCTTTCCTGATTCTGGCACAGAGTGGGATAAAATTATTCCCCTGTAGGCCTTTATGCAGTCAGGCTCCAGAGACCAGCATCCTAAAAGGGTTGGTGGAGCAGCACTGGTGGAGGAGCTCTTTGAGATTCTGCAGCCTTGGAAAGTTAACTGGGAGGTGAGTGAGTGAGCTGGAGATCCCACGTTAGCATCTTGGTTGGCTTGGACAGTTCTGCTTTTTCAGGAGTCCTGCTCTGACTGATGTCCCAGATGTGGCTGCTGGATGCCCCTGGCAGCACTGAATCCCATCTGGGTGCAGCATGGCAATGGTTTTCCTTCCTAAATTAACAGTGGCAGTCATGGTGTCTTCTCCTTTTACACAACAACGAGGATGGGCAGGGGAACAAAAAGCATTTGATACTCTGAAGCTGGGAATTGTGTAATTCTACAAGAAACTGAGGGGCTGCCTCTGTAAGGTCCTGCAGTACTGCTTAAGAGAGGCTGGGCTGGCTCCTAGAGTCTGTCTGTCACAGGCTGACTTGGGTGCAGGGACTGGAACTTCTCCACGCTCCAAAATCCATGGAGGTCTCCTAAATTAATTGCCTGCCGCTTGATTTGCCTGAGGAAAGGGCCTGGAGGGGTTTCCTTGAAGTTGCTCAGTGTGTGCATGTGTTCTGCAGTGCTAAGCACTCACTAACCCAGATCTGCTAAAAATCAATAAAGTAATCCACTTACTGCTTGGGACTGCCAACCTTTTTAAGGAGCTCAGAGCTGTTTTGTCTTCTTTCCTCTCCCAAAGAAAGAAAAGAGCTGTGAGGAAAGGGGGTGCTGACAGAGCCGGTCTAAAATCAGGCTCTTTGCTCTGGGCAGATCAATAAAAATAATTCCCTACTAAAACTTCATTAGCATGGAATTAGAGCCGCTGAGATCCCGCGTGGTGGGTAGGAATTAATGGTGCTGCTAAACCTCGGCACGGCTGGTGCTTAGAACACAAAGCTGCTTCACTGCTCACACCTCCCCGTTCCCAGAGCTGCCAGGGCTGCACTGAGCACGCAGCTTGGCAAGGGCACAAACCCTCCTGCTCAGCCTGGGGGCAAGGGGCAAGCCAGGCTGGCACGGCTGGGAGGTGTGTGACTCGAGCAGGTGGAGGCAAAACCGCTGTGCAAGAGTGGGTTTGTCACAAAACCTCGGCTCTGAGTGCTGGTGGGCACCTGGGCACCAGGGCTACAAAGCCACACTGCATCTCTGCAGGGCTGCTGGGCAGGCAGAGCTTCCCCAGAAACATCCCTCTGGCAGGTCATGTGTGGGGCTGCACAAAGTCCCTCTCTTGTGTGGAAGTTTTGAATCTTATTGAGAGTGGGTGTGTAAATGTGGTAACTGCACCACTTAATTAGTGGCTTGTCTTCATTTTCTTCTGTCTTCACTCAGAGTCAGGATTAGAATGTGAAGGAGATGAATTTTCTCGTTTGGGCTTGGTTATTTATTAAATCTTATCTAAAGTACAGAGTTCTGCAACACTTCTAGCTACCAGCTAAAAGTGAGCAAAATGGAGCTGAATCTAGCTAGTTACAAGGTCTCTTAAAGCTAAACAGTCCAATAAAGAACTAGCACCTATATTATTTATACTTCTGACCCAATAACCAAATCCATGACCCACAGTGCAGCACTATCTAACCAGAAACTACTGCCTGAAGAAGAAGGAAGAAGACAGAAAAGAGACAACACCCAAAATCCTCCATCTTGTCCCATACCTATTACTATATTCTAAAACCTTAAAATTCAAAACCCTTCACCATGTGAAATTACACATTTCTATTTTAACTACACACCAGTGATTTTAACTCCATCACTCAAATTTGGAGCCTTCTCCAAGGCCTCAGATCAAAAGCAGTGTTCTCCTGGGGGTCAGTGCCAGAAAGCACAGAAAGCCCAAAATTCACAGGTTTCTGGGATCCAACATGTGTGTGTATGTTTGTGTGTGTGTTTGAAAAATCACTTCTCTTGAAAGCAGACTGTTTGCTCGGCTTTTTTGATTGAAAAATGTTTCTTTCAGTCTTGTGACGGAGGAAAAAAAAAAGCTTGTCCTGCTGAGAAATCCAATTTTCTATCAGGAGATTGAAACAATCTCCTTGCAGCCTCTTGCTCAGCAGTGCCCTGGGTTTCTGCCTGCAGGGTATTGAGGTATCCCTGCCTTGTGCCTGGCTTTTGCTTCCTGCTCCTAACAAGGATCCCCAGCGTGGCTGTTAAAGGACAGCACTGCAGGCAGAGCCAGTGTTATCCTCAAACAGCAAACTTTGCAGACAGCTTAGAAATCTTTGTGGTTGCTGGGATTGACACCACTTGGATTAGTCAGGGCAGAGTGTGGGGCAGCCTCCACTGAAACAGGAGCTGTGCCCACATCTCCTGCACCTGGATGTAGCTGGGAACACCTGAAGGACTGTCCTGAGCCGAGGACATTCACTTGGATGACCTTGTTGTATGCTGGGGAGGTGGCAGGGCAGGACAAGCAGGAGAGGGATGGGACACAGCACCACACAGGGGTTTGGATGATTATCAAACTCTTTGGTCTCCCTTCCCCAGAGCTCAAAACTTGTGGCCAGTGAGAGAGATGTGTAAGCATTGGTGCTCAGCTGCCTCTCCTCCTCTAAAAACAGTTCTGCAGTGCCATTAATGTTTGTGCAATAAAACAAATGAGATGTGAAAGGTGGCCAGATAGAAAATACAAGAGTGATCTCTGCTGTTTGTATTCTGTTTGTATTCCCCCTGTGAGACTGCAGTTGCTTGTTGGGTTTTTTTGCCTCAGTAGAACCTACTGTGAATACTGATCTCTTGTTTTCTTTTTTTTTTTTTTTTTTTTTAACTGTGAGAAAAAAAAAGGTGTGTGCAAACCTAGGCCGCAGTTAATGGGCTATACAGAATGCTGATACTACTGCCTGCAAACCTCCTTGCTCCTGACAGCAGGCAGCTTATCCATTTGTGCTGCTGTGTGGAGATGCACTCCCAAATGTTAGGTTCCCATTCCCAGGTAAACTCGAAGTCCTGGAGCTGATCTGATGTACCTGCTGCCCAAAAAGTGCATCCATGTCATGGTGCCCTCCCAATACTGCACATTACCAAGTCCTCACACACAGATGCAGAGCAGAAATTGGAGGAAATAAAAAGAATTTATTATAATAAGAACCTTTTAAAAAAAATTTAATGGTTGTTAATAAAAGGGAGAGGATAAGCCCTTTCTAGCTTAAACTCTAGCTGGAGATAAATGGATGTGGCAATGTCTGAGAGCAAAGGAAGAAACAGAGCTAACAAGAGTAACCTTTCCTTCTCCTGCAGACTCGTTACCTCGGGGCTGGCTGCACCTCAGTCAGCATCTGCCTGAGCTGCTGCTGGGTGCTCTGGCTGGCACCAGAACAGCTCTGGGCTGGCACATTCCATGCCTTCCCCCTCCACCATGCTTTGTGCCAAAGGCCAAAATGAGTCCTGGGGTGACCTGGAGGGAGCCAAGAAGGCCCTCCTAGGATGCCAAACACCCTAATCTGCTCTTCCCTCTTTTTGCCTTGCTGCTTGCATGCCATGCTCCCCGTGGTCTCCCTGGGAAGGCAAAGCCCCTTGCTAACCCCGAGCCCCCTTTCTCTGCTGGTGCCAGTGACCTTCCTTCCAGCCACCTTCTCCTCCAGCACGCATGTAAGTGCAGACCTCCAGCAGAATTCCTCCCTCCTCCATTCCTTTAAGGTGGCTTGGTTTGAGGCTTCCCAGATCAGACACCAGAAACAGTGGGCTGTGCTGTATCCTTGCCTCTCCCCAGAACTGCATGAGTTAGTTTGGCTGGGGGCTTGCCAGTCAGGGACCTGGGGCTGTTCCTGATTCGGAGCACCAGTCATTGGAAGGGGCAATGCTGGGGACTGCATGTGCCTCTGCCCCAGCCTGGCTGCTTGTTTCTGCTTATTTCTACGCATTTCCTGCAGAACTTCACTGTCGAGAGGGCTGGACATTAGACTGGAGTTGTGCATGTACGTCGGGGGCTGTCTCAAGCCTAATGCACTCTGCTGCCCTGGCCGTGCACTTTACTGACTGTGTGCAGCACGGATTGTGTCTGTCCTGTGTCCCACCTCAGCTTCAGCAACTGCTTCACGATGCTTTTGGTGTGGTCTGCGCGTCTTTTGAAAATAAGCCCCGCTCCTTTGGGTGGGGCTGGGGATGCGAGTTGAGCCTCCAGCTCTGCCAGCCCCAGGAAGGTCCCGGTCCTCCTCAGCCTGGCATTCCCTTGGGGTGACCGCAGTCCGGCACCACAGCCGAGGCGCGATTCTGGCCGGGATGCGAGGGTGGATGCGCATCTCCTGCGGGCGAGGGCTGATCGGAGAATCCCCGCACATGGCCGGAGCGGCTCTGTTAGTTACCGAGCCGAGCCTTCACTGGTGGAAAAGCCAAGCACCCCCCCTCCTTCCCCAGGATGCTCCTCCCCTAAACAACTTAACCTCTCCCCCTCCTCCCAATTCCCGATCCATAGCGGAGCCGCCGTGCCTCGGCTGCCGTCTCCGCCGGGCGATTATGCTCCGGTGCGCCGGGAATTCGCAGGGAGCGGAGCCGGGCAGCGGGCTCTGAGGCTGGGAACGGCAGGATGGCTCAGCTGCTGCCAGCCTGAAGCGAGGATGAGCCCGCGGCAGGAGGCGGCTGCCCTGGCACCCTCCGAGAGCCCCCGCTCCTGCAGAGCCATGCCCCGACCCCGCGGGATGCGCCGCGCTCCGGGCGGCTCCGAAGTTTAGAGCGGGCGCTTGTGTTGGGAAAGGCGAGCGATGAACTGAAGATTAAACATGTATGGGAATTATCCTCACTTCATTAAGTTTCCTGCGGGCTTTGGCAGTAAGTGTTTTACTTGCGTTTGCAGTCTGTGCCTTCTGGGTTAGGTGGAGGAACTGATCCCACAGCGGCAGGGGGGTGGAAAGGGAATTTTTTAACCTAGCTCGGATGTGGCTGTGATTGAAGCTGTCCTGTGGTTTTATGTGCTGTGAACTTCTGCACGGCCAAACCGGGCTGCCTGGGATTTTGCAGGCTTGAGTCAAACCGCTCTGCTTTGAAGTTTAGTGGATGGTTTGGGAGATGCATGTTTGTGTCTGTGTGTGGTGGCTTGAGTTTCTTCGTTGTAAGAACAGGATCAAACCAAGTAAGCATCATTCCAATTTAATTTTTATTAAGGTGTTGGGGACAAAAAATTACTTTTCAAACGTAAAACACACCCCGAGAAAACTATTTCTTTGCGTTGTGGGGCTAGCTTCTGCCCTTGTGACACAGATCCCACCGTAATCGTGTGAAGCTGTGTCAGATTAGCCCAGAGGATGGGGATGGGGCTGTGCCCACCGCCGTGAGCCAGCCCTGGCTGCAGGAACCACAGCTGCTCTCGGGAAATGGGCTTTGCGATCATATTTGTTTTGAGCTGAAGTTATTCCCGCTGCCCAGCCACGGGGGATGTGCAAGGGGAATGGGTTGAGGAGCTGTAAGTTGGGGTGCTTGGCTGCCAGGGGCTGCGAGCACCCACCTATGGGCTGCTGACAAAAGTACTGATGGAACTTAAAAGTGAATGCATGTGCAAAGTCTTATTACCTCTGGAAATCTCTTTGAGTTGTTCCCAGCCCTTCAGGGTGGGTAAATGCCTCCAGGATTCGCTCTGGAGGGCCCCAGGCTGTGTACACCAGCCTGTTCTTTCTCTGCTGGAGAAGCAGTTCGTGCAGACATCAGATTGCACATGGGATGTTCTCACTATGTGTATTTTTTTATTTTTTTTTTTTTTTTATCGCCAGATGCTCACCTCTGGTAATTCTCCAGCTCCAGAAAAGTCATTGGTATTGCATCAAGTTATCCTCAAGTTTCACAAGCGCTCGACTTTCCAAAATACCTTTTTAGGCTGTTTCTGCAGGAAGGGGATGACTCGTTGGGAGAATCTGTTGCTCACTGGTGTTTTTAAGGACTCAGCAAACACAAGCTGAACTCTCTTCTATTGCTGCAATAAGAACGAAACAATGAAAGTGTTATTTGTGTTTAATTTAATTTATTTCTATTACAAATTTGCAATGAACCAAAAGAAAACTGACATTCAAGCTGATCTTCACAGTAACCAGGCAGAGATCCCTGTAAGGACAAGGGTCACAACGCTCAGCAGAGCCTTTGGAACATTTCTAGGAGAGGAAATTGGTGATAGGAGCAGAGGGATTTCTGTTCCACCAATAAAGGCGAAGGGACTGTTCTCCAGCAGTTCAGTGTATTGGGAGTTTAACTTCCATTTAAAGAATTAAACTGGTGTTTTAACCTGCTTCCAACTTGGTATTAGAAACAGAGCTGTTTTCTGTATGTGAACGCCTGACAGAGATGCAAAAGCATTGGCCAACTTTTGTTTGGGATGCTTTCACCCAGTCCCTCTGTCCTGTGCTGTGCTCCCTGGATGAGTTTACCACTCCCACCCACATTCCCCTCAAAGCCAGAGAGCTCCCATGTCCCTGAGGCTGCTCAGGGATGTGGCAGCTCCCTCTCCTTGGTTGGCTGGGTCTGCCCAGGGAGATTTCTGCCTGCCCGAGGGAGCAGTGGCTGTTTTGGTCAGGCAGCTTTAGGGGCTGTGTGAGAGAGCAGCCAGGCTTTGGAGGAGGAGAGCTGGTGGTGACCACGGGTGGAAGGGATCTTCCAGTGCCTTGGGTCCTCACCATGAAGGCCTGCAGACAGCCTGCAGGTCCACGATGTGTTTGTGGAGTTTTCTGCTCCCCTATGCTTTGGGAAAGCCGTGAAACTCTTCCTGGGGAACATCAGGATGCCAGGGCAGTGTCCACACTAGGCTGTCAGCTTGCAGCATTCATTGCATTCTGTTGCCGGAGGGCAAAGTTGAGGTGATGCAGGTTCCTGCTGTTCAGCCTGTCTAGATCTTCTTGCATTCAGATTTCCTTTAGCTCTGAAATTCTGGGCTTCAATTTCAGCATAATGGCAAAAAAAAAAAAAAAAAAAAAACCAACAAAAAAAAGGCGTCTACTTGCTGTCTTTTCCTTTGCTTTCAGATATCTGTTACCTCTGCTTTACCTTTATTTTATCTGCATTCAGGTTAGAAATAAGGTATGTGTTTTTGATGGTGTGTGTAACACTGACTTTGATCTTAAACACCTGAATAAGCACCACCAAATTTGTCTGAGAAAGCACATCCACAATGTGGCCATAAGCACATGATATTGTGATGAGAAAAGGACAATCAGACTCCAAGGTGTCACAGATGAGTTTGTAGAATAGCAGGGAAATCGTTCAGATGAGGCACCCTTAGACATCTAAAGCAGGAGATTGCACTAAGGAGCAAAGAAAGGGCTTAAAAATGTGTTTTTATTCTCCAGAAGGATGTATTTCACCCAAAGCCCAGCTCCCAGGGCAAGGAAAGATGCTGTGCTGGCTGTCCTCTCTATGTGAGCACTCTCTGGCACAGTTGGTTGGGGACAAGAACTAACTTGGCTCCTCCACAAAGTCTCTTTTATTAGTAGCCATGTAACTTGGCCTGTGGCCACGCCACCTCCGGCTGCAATCTTGTCAGCTCTCCCAGGCAAAGCAGGGTTAGGCCAGGTCGTTTGGGGGATAGGGAGAGGAAAACCCAGATTGTGCCTGCCTGCCTGCCTGGCACCTTCTTCACATGTGGTGGTCCCAGCTTTTGTGACCTGTGGGATGTTTTTTTTCCCTGGATGTCATGGCTTGCTGTGTCCGTTCCTGGAATTGTGGATGTGAGGATGGAAAAGAGCCCTTTGACCCAGCAAAGGTGTGAGAAGTTCCAGTGACTGGGCAACTAAATTTAACTTTAAATTTGGTAAAAGTTGTTCTTTTCAAGCAGAGACACTTGCCTTCAGTTGCCTGGGGCAGCCACGGGCCCTGCAGTCGGTGGGGTCCATTCTCCTGGGGACCTGTAGCCTCTCCACAAGTTCGAAGACAACTGTAGGAATTTGTGCATGTTTTTTCCTGGTAGCTGCTGGCCAAGTGGGAAATCTGATCAAACAATCATGAAAAAGCCCTTCAGGCCTCAAATTCAACAATTTTTTCTCTTTTTTTTTTTTTGGAGATGAGGAGCTTTATCCACCTCTTGTGTGTTCCTGTGATCACTAGGGAGATGTGATACTTTGTTGAGCAAATGTGGTTTGCAGTTCTTTTTTAATTACTTGATGTGTAGTTGCTAAAGGAGTCTTTCCCTGGTGCAGGCTCAGCAGCAGATGCTATTTTGAGGTCTTGGCCTGGTTAGGCTGGAATTGGACAGTGGGTCAATAGCTTAGTATGTCCAAGGACGTTTGGACACGACACAGTTTCTTGTGGCCAGGTTTTGGATGGCCCCTGTTTGCAAAGGAGGCACAGGAGCATTACCAGGGAAGAGAGGAAGCAGCTCTTCCCACCACCTGGAGAGCTGAGGGAAACTTTCTGCTGGCCTGTTGGAGAAACCCCTGCTCCCATATGTGCCACTACAGCTCCTGAAAGTTTTGCTCCTTGTTTTTAGTGGTCAGGGAAGGCTGCATTATTTATTGACTTGGAGCTGAGCAGGAAGATGGAAACACAGAGGTTACTGGACCTTAAAAGCAAGGCAAACCCACTAACCTTCCTGTGGGATATTAGCATGGCAGTTTGTACTGTCTGTGGGAATCTGCTTGGACAGTTAAAAATATCCCCAGAAAGGAAAGAGTTTTTTGGTTCATCTTCTGTGTATTAAACAAAAACAGCTTCTGCAGTCATAGCAGCAGGACTTTGCTTGATTCCAGTCATCCTGCCACATAATGCAGCCAGGTTCTGGAGTGTTTCTCACAGGTATTTCCCTTTCAAGGTCGTCCCCAAGGATGAGCTGTTTGCCAGGCTGTGCCTCCCACGCACACTCGTGCTCCTCTCCTGAAGTCAGCCCTTCTCTGCCTGTCTCTTCCCACTTCTCTTTCTGATCTGCAGAGGATGGAGTATCTGCAAAGTCATGTGTCAAGCAAGGCAGCTCACACCTTTCAATGTTTGTGCCAATGAAATGAACCTTTTCTCTGAAGCCTTGGGAGCATAAGTGTTTTTCATTATTTGATGACTTCCAGCTTTTGATTCTCTCTGATATCAAAAAGGAAACTGTGAATGTTGAGAGCATCATCATCTCTAGGCTTGACAGGGATCTTCAAGGTTTTAGGCCTTAGTTAAGTTGAACATGGGTATTTCTCTCAAGGCTTTGCTGGGTGTTGGAGCTGAAGGGACATTAGCCAAAAAAACAAACTTGCAGCCTGTGGTGACTACACAGACAATGTGTGTAGTGCTTGAATATTTCTGGTCTCTGCATTTTGATTCTTCTTTCTACTCAGGTGTAACTGCTGAAGCTGGTGTTTGCTGCCATTATTTGTGTGAAAATCAAGACAGTTTTATTGATTGAAGCCTGGTTCATTCTCTTCCTACTGCCTTCACCAAGGTGTTTGTGCACTCTTGCAAAAGAGAATTCTTTGTTTCCATGCCTTCCTCAGCTTCACCTGTGCAGAGGTGCATCCAAAGTGCCTTCATCAAGCTCACATTGGTTCAGTTTCTCTGTGCTAGCCCAGACCCGGCTGTTAAGCATTGCTGTGGTGGACCTGGAGCTTCTGTGCTCTGCAGGTGCATCTGTTGGACACCCACACATCTGTGCTATGGATGGTGCTCTTCTGCTCCTGTTTTATGAGGCTATTCGTGCAAGTTTCCTATCCCTGGATCAGGATTTTGCTAAAGTAAAGATGAAACACAGTTGGAAGTTGCGTATCAGAGCTTTGTGTGCTTGCTCAGCTTCTGTATCTGGTGGGTGAAGGTGATGCTGTTGCTTATGTCCTCAAGGGCAGTATTTTCAAAAGGCAGAGAAGTGAGTGTTTCTTGGGGTCTTTCTTCATTATTTTTCCTAATGTCAGCAGAGATGCCTAAGCTGACGTTGGATGTTATTCTGAATGCTGAAGCAACAGCGTGGCCACTGTATCTGTGTGTGTGTGCACTTCCAGCTGCTCCCTGCCACAAACAACGCCCGAATTTGCAGAGTTGCTTTGAAACAGTGAAGCACCCAGAAGCAAGTTCTTTCTTCTTAAGCTTTGCATCCTTCCAAGAGAAGGCTGGAGTGTGTTTCTGTTTAAGAAATGTGGAGAGTTGATGGAGGGTTCTCTGGGCAGTGCATGTTTGCAGCAGAGAGAAAATCCACACAATCCTCCTGTCCTCTTTTCCCCTGCTCCTCCAGGAGAGAAATAAATACAAAATCGAGCTTCCCTGAACTTGGACAGGAAACTACCTGTCCATGCATTAATGTGGAGAAGGGAAACAAGGAAGAAAGACAAACAGCCCCACTTGCGGATCAGAAATAAGCCAATGATGAATGTGGGGTGGGTGGTGAAAAGCAGCAGCGAGTGCTGGTGCTCGATGCAGGTCCCAGCTGGAGTGGGGACATGGCCAGTGTGGTGGTGGCCTGTGCTCCCCGGGGCGTGCCCAGCCCCGCTGTCACCTCGCATTACCTGCTGGACACGCTGCAGCCCTGTGCAAATGTCACCTGTGCCCAGCGCCGCTGCGGGGGCGGCCGGCTGTGCCTGGCGTGCAGGACTGAGCCCTGTCTCCCCAGCCCACCCTGCTCCATCCCGGAGCTGCTTCCCTGCTGCAGAACAGCTCCTCTCTAGCCCTGCTCCGCTGCCGTTTGTCTGTGCCCCAAACGATGGGAGAAAACACCTCGAGTAAAGCCATTCCATCCCGGTGAACCCAAGAGCTTTCTGGGTTCCGCTGGGAGATGTGGGACACAGACCGTCAGTATTTTCTTACAAATAATTTAATTATTTAATATTTGATTAATTACTTAATTGTTTTCTTTCATAACATGGCTCTTTGCACAGTCCAAACCTCCGTGGCTTCTTTGAACTGAAACACGTTTGAGTGTGTTCAGCTGAGTGAATAATTAACCCCAGGGTCGAGGATGCTTTGGCATGGCTCTTCCTGCACACCTTTCAGCCATGAAAATTGTTTCCTCTCACAAGCTGATAGTCTGCTAACAGTCATTTCTTATATCCCTCTCGGAGCACTCTAGCCTGAAAATGAGAAGCTGAGAGGAAGATTTTCCCCAGGTGCAGGAGAATGCATTTCTGCTCCCCTGGGGAATGGCTTAGCACACTTATCCCAGAAAGGGACTGGAAGTCAAAGGTTTTTTTGTTGTTTGTGGGGTTTTTGTGGTCATTGTTGTGCTTTTCTAAATGGGGCCTTTATTCCAATTTGTAACAGATGGATAAAGTTGTGGTTTGGTAAGTGGAAAGTTAACACTGCTGGATTTGACCATGGGGTTTGTCAGAGCCTTGGCAGGACAGTGTGGCCAGGCACTGTAGAAACAAGCATGTTAACCCTGATTTGTGTCAGCAGGTCCTGGCAAAGCCTGGCTTTACACCTCTGTGCTCTCCAGTAGATATTTTCATTTATCCATCCATCTCCACCAGCAAACACTCCGTGCATTCACGTTTCCTCTTCATCGCTGGGATAGCAGAGATACAAACCCTCTAGGTTTCCTGGATTTGACCTTTGATCCCATCCTGGGGTCTAGGGGATTCCCCTGGGCACAACCCCAAAATATTTGCCCCTGGGCAGGGGCGTGAGCCCACGGTGGGGCTTGCACTGGCCAGCAGCCTCCTGGTGTGAAAGCCTGGAAGCTTTCCCATGAAAATGTGAAGCCTGGAGCCTCTCTAATGGAGAAACTTAGCAGTGACAGCGTTTCTGTAAGGTCTGGCATAAAAGCAAACAGTTAACTCTCCTGGGTGTCTTTCCTTATTGGTTTAAATCTTCTGCATGATACTTTCAAAATATGCCCTTTTCTGTGTTAATGGAAAAGGATGAAGAATCATTATGCTCAGCTGTCCTGGTGTGATAGATCTCTGCCCAATATCCCCTGCAATGACTTATTTTCCAAGCTGAGGAATCCTCAAAGGCAATGTTGTTTACCTAGTTATTTAAAGAGGCGTAAAAGCAAATTCTTTCTAGGCCTGTGCTACAGATGCTGGGGAGGTCTGGTGTGCATTATGGTACCACAGGTGATGAAAAATGCATTTGCTTTTCTCTGAAGCTGATAATGGCCGGGGTCAGGATGGTCCTTTTAAGAACCATCTGAGGTGCCTGTGTGAGCTGAGTGCTTGCTCAGGTAAGGGGGGGTCCAGGCAAACAGCCCATCTTCTGCCCAGTGCCAAACCCACTCTGTCCCTGGGACGGGGGACTTGAGCGCTTGGACTCCATTCCAAGGTAGGGATTTTGCTGTCTGCTGGCAGAAAGCAGGCTGTGTGTCTCCCTGATGGTGGCAGGGGGACGTGGGGTGACTCTGTGGCAGCAGGCAGGAGCCCTGGCCCTGCCTCCAGACCGCCTCGCTGCCTCCGAGGCTTCTGCTGTTGTCATTGAGCCGGCTTTCTCTTGCTGCACATCGCTCTCCCACTGGGAGAATTGATCCAAAAAGCCAGAGCAAGAATTGACAAAGACCTTTTCTCCCCCTCCCTCTGCAGAATTAAGTCTGAAGTGGGTTGATAAAGGCGGATCGAGTCCTCCTTGACTCTGACAAATGTCTTTAATGTTATTCAGCAAGCTGACCTTTTCCCGTCTTTATTGTGCATCTTCCCTTTGAATCAGATTTGATTGTTACTTCAGGTAGAATAACAAACACTGTCACGTAAATAACTTTGCAATAATGTTAAAAGGAGGGGGAAAAAAACACAAACAAAACACCAAAGCGCTGCCTTACTTGCAAATGCAAGGGGAAAATGCATCCTCTGTGCCAGCCATGAAAAACCAACTGTGTGACCTTCCCACAAAACATCTTTGCCTTGCTACTCCAGGGAATGATCTCCTGTGTTGAAAAACCAGCAGAGAAATAATGGTTCACAGAAATGTTAATGACAGCCAATGCTAACTAGTGCTGGAAAATTCAAAGGGAGGGAGAAAAGGTCATGTGTATCCTTAAAATGCACCTAAATACACAACCCATTGGGACTAGTGGGCATTTGATGCCTAGATGCCCTCTGAATATTTGTGGTCTTGCAGAAGACAGTGTTGAGGCCTTGGCTGAGCTGTTCAGCCTTAGAGTCTGCCCTGAAGTGGCAATGATCAGGATTATATTGTTTTTCTACACCACTCTTCCCCAGCAGGATTCAGGGCCAGACTGATCTCATGGGACTCAGCTTGGTGATGTGCACTGCAGCTCTTCAGCTTGGAGGGAGGAAACCCTCTGTCCCTGTAGCTGTGCCCTGGCACATCTGTGTGGCCAAAGCCTCTGCTCTGATTTGTACAAAATGAAGGATAAATTGTTTTGGGGTTGCCTCGTTCTGAAACTTGCATTGCTGACGTGTCACAAGCCATTCTTGTGTTGCTCCAGCTCCTGTGGAAGGTGCTGGAATCCAGCTTTGAGAGGGAACATGTGAAATGGAACAGTGGGGACACACCTAGGTGGGAAGGGGAGAAATTAAGCCATGGGAGCATGAGGCTAGAGCCATCTCAAGGACCAGAGGTGGTTCATAAAACATGTGGAACCTTCAGAGTTGCCAGGCTGGCTGGTGAGGATTTCAGGGTTTCAGAAGTGTGCTGTCTCTCGAGGTGGCTTGGAAAGAGAGAAGTGGGACCTCAGGGAGGAGTTCAGAGAAAACCAGCCTGAGGCAGTGGTGCCTTCCTCCAAGTCTGCTGAGACACCGGAGCAGAGAAGGAATATTTTGTTATTTGGCATCATCCTCCCAATAAGTTTTGTTGCTGTATGTAAATGACTTTCCTGTACTATAACCGACATTTTGTTCTTTTCCCTTTATAGCACGATTTGCTGGTTGGTTTTGAGGTTGGTTTTAAGGTTGATTTTGAGGCTGGGCTGGCGTTCGAAGCTGACACAGCCGTGGCTGGGCAGCTGGTGGTTGTAACACTCGCTGTGCTCCATCTCTCTGCTTCTCCCTGCAGATTCCCCCGTGCACGCCAGCTCCACGTCGGTGAGCCTGTCCTCGGGCCTTTCCACAGGGAATTCCTGCGTGGAGGGGCCCCACAGCTACCTCGAGCCCCCCAGCGCCGCGCGGGCGCTGCCGTCGCCCATGAACGCCCTGGGCTCCCCCGTGAACGCCCTGGGCTCGCCCTACAGGGTCATCACCTCGTCCCTGGGCTCGCACCCCGTGGCTCTGTCCTCTGCTCCAGGCATGAATTTCGTGACCCACGCCAGCCCACAGGTGGGGATGTGCGCGCTTTCTTCGCTCGGGATTGGTAAAATCCCAAAAGTAGAGCGAGAGGGTTGGGTTGGGTTGGGTTGGGTTGGGTTGGGTTGGGTTGGGTTGGGTGGTGGGGAGTTTGGCCACTCAGGGAGCTCAGCTGTAAAGAACATTTACCAGCACGTGAATCTGCATAAATCACAGACACACAGAGACCACAGCAGTTTTAAAATACCCTACAGGATAAAGGAACAGAGCTAATTTCCAGCTTTGTTCTCACTGTGGGTGCAGTCCAGCTCTGCTGTACATGGAAACAGACAGGATAGCCAGGGGCTGCAGCATGTGAAACATTGCCCTTCCTCCTGCAAAAGCATATCTGCTTCGTTTCATTATCTGGAAAGGAGACAGACTTTCTAGGGAGAGACAAATGTTAATGCTAAATGCCAGCCACCTACTGTGTTGTGTATAAACCTGGCCTGAAGCGAAATGAAGCTCTCCCATCCTTAACTGCCTGTGCTCACGTGGGTGCTGAGGTTTCCCTTCCAGGCCCAGGTGTTAGGGCTGGCACCTCCCCAGAGCCATGGATGGGGCTCCCAGGGTGGATCTGTGGGATGGAGACGTGCTGCTCCAAAAGCCTGGCACCACCTCCTGCATTTCTGGTGGCCGTGTGGCATTTTGACAGAGAAATGTTCTGGGTATCCAGAGCTAAATGAAATTTCTGCCTCTCGTAAGCAAGATTTTGTGGTTTGTTAGTGGGATCCGAAGATAGGAAGTGCTCAGAAGCCTCGTGGCTCCTGCTGAGGAAAAAGCAAGGAGATGGTCCCTGAACCCTCTCTGCCCCATTCCCTGCTGCTGCTCCTTGGAATGCCTGAAGCTCCTGTTAGCACCTGGCAGGCTGGGGGAGGATGGCATGGGGAGGCCCCTGAAGAGCTCTGAAAGAGGATGAGGTTTGGCTTACCTTTCCCCAGCTTGCCCAACTCCTGTGTGGGCCCCTGCTGTGGGCAGTGGCAATGCTGGAGCATCCCTCTTCCCCTTGCACCAGCCAACTGTTCCCCATGGAACTGACAGTATTTGTGCCCGTGACATCGAGGGCAGGATGGCTGGACAGGAAATTTTGGCAGTATTGGCTGGTTGGGAGCCTTTCCTTTGGGATTGGGGATGCTCTGGGAAGTGGTTTCCCCAGCCTGGGCACCATGCCAGGTTCCCAGATCCTAGGAGAGGGTTCCATTTGTGTTGCCTCTAATGCAAGGAGACAGCTGGGCCCTGGGGATTCAGCAGGGAGCCAGCTAATGGATTTGGGTTCAAGCAGTTGTCCCAGATATCATACATGATTGCACTTAACCTGCAGGAGTCAAGCTCTGAGGACACTGATGGCTAAAACTGCCCAGTGTGTCCCCCTCCCATGCACCCTCTCTCCCTTTTATTGTTTCAAAGTGCAGACAGGGAGGAAGAAAAGGTGGTACCTGAGTTCTGAGTGACATTTTTAAACCACAAGAAAGTTCCTCCTGGCTCAGCGTTTTGCCAAGATGATGGACAGTCGTGGAGGGAAGGGGTTTATTTCTCCTTTTTGTGGCCTGGACTTTGGAGCATAAGGCCTTACAGTTGCCAGTGCCTGGTTTGAGTCTCTGCTGGGGATATAGAACCTCTCTTCGTCTGGGCAGTTTTTCCCAATACATTTAAATTTTCTAGTGGAGCAAAACAATTTGGCTCCTGATTTTTGCTGGATAATTTTTGTTTTCCATGTTATTAAAACCTTTGAAGCTTTGAAAATGAAGGGACAGCAGTGAGGGAAGCTGAGAACAGGCTTCCCCTTTTTATTTTTCTAATGACAGGTCCAAAAATTCCAATGGGATGAGCTCTTGTTCTTTACTGAAATTTACTGTGGAAATTGCCACTTTTTTCTGCAGTTTCTTGGAGCAAATGGAGAACTTTCAGCAACATGCATGAAATCTACTGTTTTAAATGTTACAGAGACTGGAATGAAGGCTCGAGCTGGGTCTTCATCCAAACCTTTGTTTTTTCTATCCCTGCTTCTGCCTTCTTGCTGGGAAGAGGAATTTGAGCTGATAAACTGGCATGACTGTTCCAAACAAACTCAGGGATGGAGCAGCCATCCCCAGCCCTCAGCCCACGACAGTGGGGAAGGTGATTTGATGGAAAGCTTGGAGAGACATTGGTCTGTGCAGACAGTTTTTGACAAGACCTGCTCAATGGCCCTTAATCCTCCCTGCCCTGCCCGTGGCTCCAAAGCAAACAGCAATAAAATGAAGCCCTGGGTAACATCAGGCTTTGGTCTCTAATCAATGTGGGTTTGTAACCTTTAACTTCAGCAGCCACGAGCAGCTCCTGGGGATCTCAGCTGGGGGGCTCTGTGTTGTTTGCCTGCATCTCACAGCTTCTGGTTTTTAGATGCTCAACCCTTTATTTTTATTTTTTTTTTTTTTTAATAATCAGGTAAACCCAAATCTGCCACCTGTGATAGCATTTGGGAACCAACGTCCCAGAGAGTCACCAAATGGCCATGTTTTCATGTGTACATGCAGATATCACGAGTCAGGGAAGCTAACTCACTAAATCTTGTTTTTTTAAACACTGTTACAGCTTCCCTAGCCGTGCAGCAATGCAGGTTGGGTTGTTAGAAATCACCTGGCTGCAAAGCTCCTCTTTGCTAAGCTGTTAGTGCTTGTGGCTGCCAGCAGCCAGCAGTCAGCATCCTCTAATGAAGCAGGCAGGATCCCACCAGCCTCATGGCTTGGAGGCTGTAAGTGAGCAGCTGAGGTTACTGCCTGTCCTTTTCCAGCTCTGCTTAGTCCTGGCTTTGGTTAGAGCATCAGGCAATATCTGCTTTAGTTCCTGCTCATTCAGCAGAGGATGCCTGCCTGCCCATGGCAGCCCCATGGACTTGCTGGGGATAAACCTGTGGGACAGGTGGCAGGAGCAGCAAGGGAAGGGTCAGCTCCATTTGGGGATGGCTCCATTGAGATGTGAGTCTCTCTTCTCTAACCTGTCTTGTGGCTTCTGCTTCTGCAGCTCAATGTCCTGAACAATGTCAGCAGCTCAGAGGATGTCAAGCCCTTGTCGGGTCTCCCGGGGATGGGGAACATGAATTATCCATCCACAAGTCCAGGTTCCCTAGCCAAACACATCTGTGCCATCTGTGGGGACAGGTCCTCAGGTAGGAGGTTTTCCTTCTTGGGGAGGGCTTTGTGCAGTGGGAACTCTCCTGGTGCTCTGAAGCAAGGCTTGTGCAGCACTGAGCAGCGTGGGGGCTTGCTGGAATTGCAAGATCATGTCTGGATCTGGCTGTTTGTATTGCAGATTAACGCCCAAAAGTGAGCAAATCTAAACACTGTGCCTTTCCCCCTTGTGTGTATAGTCTCATTTTACCTTCTGTCCCTGTTTACCAAAGGTAAATCTATCAAAATCTCTGTGTTCCCATTTACCTGTGTGCTAGCTGGGTCCTGGCTGTGCCTGGGTTTTCTGTCGTACCCCACGAGCCTTGCAAACCCTCTCCATTATCCGTGACATGGAGATATCTCCATCTGCTGCCTGTTCTGCAGCTAAGATGCTCCACATCACTCCACTGGCATGCAGCCCCTGCTTATCCCAGGAAAGCAGTGCTCCTGTGCTTTGAGTGCTGCTGGTCACTATTGCTGCTGAGGTGATACCCTGCAGGTTTTCACCTTTGGGTTTGGTTTGAGCTCCCCCACGCTGGAAGGAAGGGCAAACACCTGCCTGCCCACCCATTCCCTTGCCTCCCCAGGGAAGCACTATGGGGTGTACAGCTGTGAGGGCTGCAAAGGCTTCTTCAAGAGGACGATCCGGAAGGATCTGATCTACACGTGCCGGGATAACAAGGATTGCCTGATCGACAAGCGCCAACGCAACCGCTGCCAGTACTGCCGCTACCAGAAGTGCCTGGCCATGGGCATGAAGAGGGAAGGTAGGACTGGGGCTGCTGGAAGCAGTGGGATTGGACAAATTTTCCTTCCTTCTTTAGGATAAGTCAGGCTCTTGCTGACAAAACCCCACGCCGGGAGCATCAGGGCGTTGTGGACCTCGTTATGGAAAGGAAATGAGAATCATGGTTTAAGTTGGAAAAGACTTTTAGGATCGAATGGATCCACTGGCCCAGCAATGTGGATTCCAGCACTAAAGCCTGTCCCTAAGTGCCACATCTACCTGTCATTTAAACACCTCTGGGCTGATGACTCAGCCACCTTCCTGAGCAGCCTGTTCCCATGTTTGACAACCCCTTATGTGGAGAATGTTTCCCTAATAAGGAGAGAGGCTGATAAGGGAAGGGGATGATGGGGAACCTATTAATGTATTTTTCTTCTCAGCTAAACACACACCCTGGTGAGCATTGAAGCTTTTAACTGATTTTGGCCCAACCATGCCTCTAGGGAGTGACTTTTAATGGCTTGGACCCCTTGGAAACCTGTAAACTTCTGCTGGGAACAGCACCCAGCACTGAGGGGTCCTGCAGCCTTCTTGTCCCCTTTGTCAAGAGCACCTTCCTTTTTTAGTTTTTGATTTGCTGGCTTCATTTGTCACCACCTAATTCTTGTACTGGAGATTAAGGGTGAATGATTTATTTCTCTTATTTTATAGTTCTCTGTCATTTCCACTGTTAGCCTCACCTGCTGAGCTGGATTGTCTCCCAAATTATACTAACAGATGCAAGGTCAGGAAGTGACAACCAACACAGCATTTAAGCTCATTTTTTCTAAGATAAAGTAAGGGAACTGCCCTGAGGGTTGAATGCTGGCAGGAAGTGTAGCTGTCCCTTTTGGAGGCCGTGCTGTTCCCCTGTGGAACTTGTAAACTGCTCCCTGTGCAGGGCAGAGCCTGGGGAAGCAGCTGTAACACAGGGTATGAGCTGATCCTCTCCTGCAGCATCACCAAATAAATAATACAGGTGTTAATTTTCTAATTTTCTATGCTTTTAACCCAATAACCAAATTCTCATAACCCTTAGTGTGACACTGACTGACCAACCAAAAACTACTATCTAAAACCCATAAAGAAGAAAGAAAAAAAAGATGAACACCAAAAAAGACATCACCCCCAATCCTCCATCTTGTCCCATACCCATTACGATAAAAACCCCAAATTTAAAACCCTTCACCATGTGAAAGCACACACTTCTATTTTACTACACACCTGTAACTTTAACTTCATCACTCAAATTTAGAACCCCTCTCCAAAGCCCCAAGTCAAAAACAGAGTTCTCCAAAAAGTCAGTGCCAAAAAGCTCAAAACCCCCAAGTTTCTAGGATCCAACAGGCATGAGCTGATCCTCGTCCTGCAGCATCACCAAAGCTGTGCTGCCTCAAGCTCCTAGGGCAGCAGGGGACTGCAAAATGCCAGGCTGGAATCAAAAACTTAATCCCAGGCATAGCTCCCTCTTCCAGCCAGGTGCAAAGTGGTTCAGAGGACCAGGGTGTTAAAGCAACTTCATTTTGCAGAGAGTGAAAATTTAAACCCCAGGATCCTGGGAGATCCTGTGGGAGTTTGGCTGCAGCAATCAGCCAAACTTTTTGAGATTTTTGAGAGCTGCAGAAACTGGGGACAGAGTGCAGCTTGAGTTCAGGGGCTGTGTGATGGCACTGGTATTTCCTTGCCATGTTCTTTCTTCCAGTAAGATTTGGATGACTTCAGAAACACTTGCATGGCTTTTCCTGTCCATTACTCTAAAAAGGAGAAATGTTCCTCCCAGCTGGCTGGCATATACCTGTGTCCTGTGTTGTCCTCCCTCACAAGCACCAGGGATGCCTCACTGATCCATCTCCTTGGGTGCTGCCATTTCTCCCCAGCAGTGAGCTAAACAAAATAATAATCTATAATAATAAAATAATATATAAATAACATAATATATTTTATATATTATTTATGTATATATATATTGTATATAATATTGTATTTAATATAATAATACTATATTTGTTTATAATTATATTTAAAAATGTTACGAGTGCTGGTCACTTCTTTTTTTAAGCAGGATTGTCATATTTCCCTTTGGGATTTCTCCAGGAAAAAAAAAGATGTGCCCAGGACTTCTGTTACACACAAAATACACAGATCCTACACCAACCTGCCTTGCACACAGCAGCCCTGGGAGTTAATAACTGATCTTTGGAGAGAATGTCATGATTCTGTGCCTTCAGCCAGTAGCTATTTTGGAAAACCTGCAGAGAGGGGAGAAGGGAGTGAAGGGGTTGGGGTATTGATGCAGAAGGAACTTTCTGGTGGGGAGGATTAGGAAGAGAGGTGCTAGAGGGGGAGGTGACACCAGACTGGGTAGGATTTTGCTCAGGAATGAGACAAGCAGCATGTGTGAATCCAGCTGGGGTTTGGGACTGTCTGGCCCTGCTGCTGGATGCTCTGACTGCTGTGGGATTGTTGAAAGCATGCTGGGACCATTGGAAGCACACTGAGAGCACAAAAAACCCTGTGTGTGAGTGCTGGGTCCCTCCTGCCTCCTCCTGCACCTGGTGACAGCCGAGTCCAGGCTGCCACCTGGAGGTACCAATTCCTCTTCCCTCTGTTCTGGAGCGTCATACTTTGGAAATCAATTTGTCGAATTGTCAACTTTGATATCCAATTTGTCAAATTTGGAGGCTGTTGGTCTGCAGCAACCTCGGAGTTCTTGGTATGCGAGCGGCCAGTTTAATGGCTGTGCATCCCCTGAAATATTTTTTAAGTAAAAAAAAATAATTCTTTTCTGTTCCCCCCCTGCTGAGGGGGTTTCTGTGGGGACCCCCTGTGAGTAGGGGAGTGTTAGAGCCGTGTGTGTGTCCCACAGCTGTGCAGGAGGAGAGGCAGAGGAGCAGGGAGCGCAGTGAGAACGAGGCGGAGTCCACCAGCAGTGGCAGTGAGGACATGCCCGTGGAGAGGATCCTGGAAGCTGAGCTGGCCGTGGAGCCCAAAACAGAGGCATACAGTGACGTGGGCACGGAGAGCTCGGTAAGAGCCACTGGCATCACCTGCAGCCAGAGATGAGCGGCTGTGAGCTGGATTTTGAGCAGACTAACAAGAAGATTTTGCTCCACAACACCTAAAAATCACCAACAGTTTTTCTTTTGGAGCTACTCTGCAGGATAACTAGAAAACAGCCTATATGTTATTTTCCAAGCATTTTTTTTCCCAAGTCTCCTTTAGTTTCAATGAGTTCATAGGGAAATAAATGCTGGAGAGTCTCAGCCCTGTGCTGGCTTTCACACAGACACTTCTTGTCTGCCCCTGTGACCAAGACCACTGCTGTGGTTTTACTGGTTTGGATAAAACTGCTGCTCGTGCCTGTTCAGGGGCTGCTCCCTGGCTTTTAGATATGCCCTGGGGAGCAGGACTGCAGCCAGCCACGAGGGACTCACTTTGCAAAGGACAACAAGAAACAGAAAGTCCAGCAACCAGCTTGATGCCTTAGGATTTTAGCTTTTGTATTTTTTTAGATCCTGTACTGCTTTAGTGTATAACTCTAAAACTCCATATAGAGTGATAGCTACTGTCTTCACATTTTATTCAGACAAAACAATCTCTCTCTAGGCCTGAAACTCAAGGACACCTTATTGTTTCAGGCCCCAAAAATATGAAAAAAAAGTGTATCGGGGGAAGCAAACTGGGGGTATATGACTTCATTACCTGAAGCTGTAATTGGAGGATTAACCCCTGATATGTAAATGGACCAAACTTAAAATTGTATGAAAAAGTCCTGACCATCATCCTTCTTGGGTGTAGCCCCTCTCAGAGACTTTTGACTGCCCAAGATTTATCTATTGAAGGCCTTTAATAAATACCCTATTTTACTCTCTTGATCTTGTCAAGCCTCTGTTCTAGGTGGCCATTCCAAGGCATCAAACTGGCTTGGCTGGCTGCAGCGGGGATAGTGGTAACAAATACCTGCTCTTCCCAACAGCACCCAGCTGAGATTATTGGCTGAGATTATTTAAGTGTTGCACTTGTGGCCTGCTGCGTGCAGTATTGATTATGATTGTGACTATCAAAGCTTTTTCATTGATGAATTCTCCTCTTTTCCTCTGCTCGTTCCCTTTTTTGCCCCTCTTTGTTAGACAAACGACCCTGTCACCAACATCTGCCATGCTGCTGACAAGCAGCTCTTCACACTCGTCGAGTGGGCCAAGCGCATCCCCCACTTCTCTGAGCTGACTCTGGAAGACCAAGTCATCCTCCTCCGGGCAGGTAGTGTCCCCCACCTGGGACCTGGCTGTCCCTGCTGCCCCTGTCCCTTCTCTGGGTGCTGCCTGTGCAATTCTGAGCCAGCCCATCCCTGCATCTCCCGTTCTGAGACACGATGAGGGGTCGGCAGAGGTTGTGGGTGGAATAGAACCTGTTGAATAGAATCAGCAATAGAACCGGTTGTTTGTGAAAGGATTGAAGTTGCTAGGAATGTGGTTTTTAGGAAGAAAACACAGAATATTTTCCCCATTTCTTTTTTTGTAATTTTAATTTTTTTTTTTCCCTTTGAGCCAATTTCTGCTCCTTGCTTGCTGCTGGTCAGGGTCGTAGAAGCATAGAATATCCTGAGTTGGAAGAAACCTGCAAGAATCATCAAAGTCCAACCCCAAAAATCACACCATGTGCCTGAGAGCATTTTCCAAATATTTCCAAGAGATAAGCCACCTCTTGCAGTGTGGGCAAGGCGTGCAGCTGGTACCTGGGGTGCCAACTCTCCTCTGAATTTAGTCTAAAGCCAGCAGGGAGAAACCAGCCCTGCTGCTCCATGTGGGATTGATTTTTGGCCTCACGTGTCCTGCACTCCTGTGCTTGCAGGCTGGAATGAGCTGCTCATTGCCTCCTTCTCCCATCGCTCCGTGTCGGTCCAGGACGGGATCCTGCTGGCCACGGGCCTGCACGTGCACCGCAGCAGCGCCCACAGCGCTGGCGTGGGCTCCATCTTCGACAGGTACCTGGCCCTGTCACTGTCATCCCCCCAACAGGGCTGGCCAGGCTGGCTCTGCCCTCCCCTCTGAACGGGAAACATGTTCCCAAAGGGGAACTGGAGCAAACCCTTTGTGGTTTGGAATGGGCAGGGGATGCTTGACTGACTTGAAAAACGAGAATGGGGTGAATGAGAAGGGATTTGCAGCTGCAGAAGCAGATGTTGGGTTGGGTGTGCAGGGGGAGGAATGCTCCTGTCTGTCGAGTTTGCTGTATCTAGGCCTGATACTGCTCACCAAGAGCTTTAGATGGCAAAGAAAGCCTTAAACCCCAATTTGCTTGTGTAACAACTGCACACATTGTCCCTTGGCATGCCTGCTCCCTGCCTGGCAGGACACTGCCTCACCATTCCACACACCTGGCACATATAAGGATAGTGCCCATGTTTTGCACTACACAGTAAAAAGTGGAGAAAATCCATGTGGTTTTCCTTGACTGAGTGGAAATTGTGAGTACTGTGTGCTGATCAAAGTGAGAACAGGAGCAAATTGGATGCTCGGGTCCCTGGATGGTGCTGATGCACCTGTACAACAGTGGTGTGGGGCATGGCTGTGCCTCAAAGATGCCTCTCTTCCTGCAGAGAAGAATTGAGGGTATTCCCAGATGCTTTTCAGTGGAGAGACTGGTCTCTGGTTGTCTGCTCACCCATGTCCCCCACACACAGGGTTTTGACAGAGCTGGTGTCCAAAATGAAAGACATGCAGATGGATAAGTCGGAGCTGGGGTGCCTGCGAGCCATTGTCCTGTTTAACCCAGGTAAGTCCAAGACTGGTGACAATGCCAGGTGACAAATGCTCTGTCTGGGCCACAGCAGATCACTGTGACAGTGAGCATCAGGGCTGCAGACAGATTTCATGCTTTGGGTTGGAAGATTCCTCGAGGATCACGTCATTCCAACCCCCCTGCAATGGGCAGGGACACCTCCCAGTAGACCAAAATTTGTCCCAGTCCCTGGATGCAGGATTAAAGAGGGCTTGAGTCCCCTCTCTGCAGAGATTCTTTCCCCACCTGTATTCTCTCCCCTGACCAGATGCCAAGGGTTTGTCCAGCCCCTCAGAAGTGGAGTCACTGAGGGAGAAGGTCTATGCCACGCTGGAAGCCTACACGAAGCAGAAATACCCCGAGCAGCCAGGGCGGTGAGTGCCACCAGCACGGGCAAGGCAGCGCCAAACCCAGCCTGGAGAGAGGACACTGGGCACACACGGAGTCTGTGCTGGCCCTGCCTGAGCCACAGTGCCCAAACCCCCAGCCTTTAGGGTGCCCTTGAGATGGAATTTTGTTGCTTTCCAATCCAATCCAATCCAATCCAATCCAATCCAATCCAATCCAATCCTATCCTACCCTCTGCTGGCCGAGCTCTCGAAGCGCCGGCAGCTGGCTCGGTCCTCACCGCTGCCCGCAGTTTCTCCTGCTGGTTTTGGCTCTCGCTGTCACCACAGGCACTGTGGGCAGGGGGAACAGGGAACAGGCTGCACCTCCTTCCAGCTGTGCCTCCAGGGAGCTGAGGGGCTGCACACCCTCTCAGAGCCTGGGGAATTTTTGAAGACAGATTTAAACAGTACCGTGGAGATCTAAGTCTTGTAAGGTGTTAGGATCTTCAAATCTTGGAGGGAGAATCTGGATGTATTTATTTTTTTTTCCTTTTCCTTTTTTTTTCTTTTTATTTTTGTTTTTCTTCTCTTAAGTTTTAAAAATGCCAAATTCTATTTTGGAAAGGTCCATATTCCCTCCACACGAGGCAACAAATACTCATCTTGAAAGCTTAAGGGAACCTAAGTCTGAGGATGCCCCGAAGTTTTTTTTTTTATTATTTTTGTGAGAATTTGGACTTGGAAACAGGTAGGAGAGGGCAGCCAGTGGCTCCCTTGTGGCTCTGACTCTGGTCTTTCCCAGGTTTGCCAAACTCCTCCTGCGCCTGCCAGCGCTGCGGTCCATCGGGCTGAAGTGCCTGGAGCACCTCTTCTTCTTCAAGCTGATTGGAGACACCCCCATCGACACCTTCCTCATGGAGATGCTGGAGACACCCCTGCAGGTCACCTGAGGGTCTGCCTGGCCAGACCCTTGGCCCCCCCCGTGCCCCTGCACAGCTCCTGCCCCTCTGCTCTGAGCCTGAGAGAGCTCCCGAGATGTCCTTGGCCCTCCACTCCTCCTCGGTGGGATTGTTGTGGTTTTGTACAGCTGTAAATCACCCCTCAAACCCTCCCTGGCCTGTCTGGGGGGGTGGGTCACAGATCCTCTACCCAGCTAACCATCCCCCTGCCCCCCCTGTACAGATAATTGCTTTAAATTATTTTTTCATTCTCAATAAAAGTCAACAAAAACAAATAAAATAATACGAGTGAGGCACTGATTGGAATTGGAAGAGCAGTGTCCTTTTTTGCTGTGGTCTCGGGTCCAGCTTGGGATGGGGCTCAGGGTCCCTCCTGACACTCTTGGGCAGCCCAAATCAGGGCAGGAATGTCACCTGGGATGTTGCTGCTTGTGCTGATGGACACAGTTCTCTGGCCAAGAGAAGGCAGGTATTGCTTCTTCTTGTTTCTGCTAAGGAAAGACCTAGAGGAACTTGCTGCTGTGAACCAAAAGATGTCGTTCCACCATCTTAAATAGAAACTCTTGGAATTCTTGGAAGTTTTAAAGTAATATTAAAAGTAAGTTTTTAATGTGTGAGGGGCTGGTTGGTTGGTTTGGGTTTTTTTGGTTTTCTTTTCTGAGCTAGTCTAGCTACTGACAAAAGAACCAACGTGTTTCATTTTGGTCCAGGTGGAATGTTTTGGAGTCACACAGACCTCATGTGCTCATGGATAACTTTTCATTTTCCTGAAGCTTCATGCATCCCGTTCTTTTTTTTTGTTTGTTTGTTTCCCTCCACATTTTTTAATCTGTTTCCTCTGGAAACAAATTCACGAACCCCAAATTTATTACCTCACACTTCCACGAGTGAAACTTGCAGGGAAGGGAAGAACAAGACACTCTTAAAAAATCATCCTCAAAGGCCTGCCTGGTGTTTCCCCTGCACCAACAGCACGGCTGGAGCTCCCCATTGCAACCGAGCTAACCAGAGTCAAACGAGTTAAAGACATTAATTTGTTCAATATGCAGCGCTTATCCTGGTGGGAAAATGTCCTCCCAGGAACCCAGCGAAACTGTCTGTATTATTATTCATAAAACAGGTGTAGTGTTAAGTGATCTGCCCCTCCTGACCCTCTCAGCAGACAGTGGGGTGAGATGCAGCTTTGTCTGTCCGTGTGACAGATTGCGACGCTGCCGGCTCGGGGAAGGTCGAGGGAGAAGGAGGGCTGACAACAGAAAAGGAAGGAGGATGAAAATGAAACATTTTGTTAAAGCTCCCACACGGGGACATGATTCATTTTCCAGTATTTCGCGGAGAGAAGGAAAAGGAGAATTTAAAAGAGAGGAGAAAAAAAGAGGGAAAACCCCAAAGTTATGAAAACACTTTTCCTCCTGAGAAAAACCCAGGGAGAATTTTAAAAAATGTGAAAAACACTGACCAAGAAGCTATTTTTAATTGAAAAGGTAATTTTCCATTAAAAGAGAAGTGTTTAAATACAGAAAATACACAACCTGCTCGTTGTAGAACTGTTGCTGGGATGGTACCACACCACATTGCTGGTTAGATGAAGCAAGAGGTCACCTCCAGCCTGGGCTGCTCAGGCTTCCCCTCTCCCTCTAAGGGATGTAAACTTCTAAGAACTGCTCCCCAGCTGGCTGGGTCGGGTTTCTCTTCTGATTGATGCTGACCTCAACCCACTGTTTGTAAACAAATCCAGACCACTGCCCGTGATATTTTGATGTTGGAAGTGATAGGGTATGGTAACCAAAATGGGGCAGGAAGTGTTGAGGTGGCTGCTGGACACCCTCACTCTTACCTTGGAAGGATAATCTCTGAGTTCTGTGCCACAAGGTTTCCAGGCTACAGTCTGAGCAGGGCTTTGTCCTGTTTCTCCAGATGACTACTGGGATACTGGGTTTTTGGAAAAATTTAACACACAGCCCACCACAAACTCCTCCACCCTGTGTCTGGCAGGGCAGAGAGACCATGACTCTCCATGTGGCCTCTGTGAATAAAACACCACTTGCTCATCTAAAAGTGTCACTAGCAAACCAATGTCCTCTGCAGAGGAAACAAGTCATGGAGCAACCCAGCTCTATCTGCAGTCACTGAGGGTTGATGCAATCTCCTGGATTTGGTCCCAACCCTTGGATTCCTCATTCATGTTGCAGACCTCTCTACAGGGGTGTTGTCCATGAGCTGTGCTTCCCCCAAGCCTTGCAAAGTGTAGGAGTGAGTCTTTAGACATGCTGAGAAACAAATCCCACAGCAGTTGGTAATAACTCACTGGTGTGGTTATCCTTGTGGGAGTTGCTGCAGAAGAACAGCAGCTTGGCATGGCTGGAGCTTCCCCATCTTCAGTCCTGGAAAAACATCATTTTCATAAAACAGAAATCACAGTCATTGATAAACCAAAGAAAACTTCATGCAGTCATTGCTTACCCCATGAAGTTCCTCATAGCCTCACATTAAGCTCAGACATTTTTCCTTTGCTCTGGGATTAATAAATAAGCCAGGCTCTGGGAATGACTGGTGCAAGGCCATTTTCTCTTTGCCACCATGCATCACATCTCATGAGCTTCATGAGTTAGCAGCAGGTCCCCCCCACCACGGACAAGCTTTGTTCTGGTGTACAAATGTGCCAAATGTGGCACACGTGGTCAAATGTGTCAAAGCATTCATTAATTCTGAGCTGCTCCCTCTGCAGTGCTCTGTGGAGGGGATTTCCAAAAATAGTGAAGTTTTGGGTTCTGTAGCAGCTGCTTCAGTTTCTACTGAGTCTAACAACAGCACTTCCGGATTGAGAATGAAAAACAATACACCTCAAGCTATAAAAGTTTGAGCTGGTTTATGTTCAGTTTGACTCCCTGATGGATTGAGTGATTCAGGGGCACATCCTGTAGACCTGACAGGACCCTCAGACACCAACAGTGTGAATCCGACTGAGTGCCACCAACACTGACCTTTTCTCAAGGACTTTTTGTCTGGAGTGGGCTCTGGAGTGGGCCCTTCACCATCTCACCCGTGCTTCCCTGAGATATTCTCCTTGCTGCCTGATTCCTCTGCTCCTCCCCTCTATGTCCCTCTCTGCTCTCAGCTGTGCCATCAAAAGCCCAGCTGGGAGGCTGGGGAGGCTGTGCTCGCTCTTGGAGCACCAGAGGGCACAGGGAGGAGGGAAATGAAGCTCCCCAGAGCTGCTGCTGATGGGAAGCAGAGTGTGTATCCTCTTTCAGGGGATGATGGCAAGGTACATTGTGGTGGAAAGCGTGATAGGGAAGCCCTGATAAATGCCCAGGTGTTTATCAGCATGAGTGGACAAAGACCAACCTCCATCTAAGCAAGGTCAGTGTCTGCCACTCCATTTTCTCTCTCCTCTTGTCCTGTGCCCTCTGTGCAACCAACTCTACCTGAGACAGGCTTGGTCTGGGGGATTTCAGTGGTAAAAGGAGAGGATTTTTTCACCCCAAGGCCATCTGACAGCATCGTGGCTGTGGGCTGGCCCCTGGCTTGCCTCTCTGCCAGGCTGGCCAGCCCAGCTGGCTGTGCAGCTGCTGATGCCTCTGAAGGGCTGTGAGGGTGGCAGAAGGAGAGGGAGGTGTGGTCCTTGCAGGGCCCAGTGGTGTCAATGGATGTCTCTGGTGCTGGGCAAGGCTTTTTCTTCTCTGTCAGGTAGGCTTCAGGCATTCGAGGCACCTGGATGATGTGACTCCAGAGGAGGTGGCTCATGTCCATCTTCTTGGTCTCTCTGACGCCAGCCCTGCCTGTTCCCGGGTGTTTCTTGCATCTGCTTGGCTGGGCAGAGTTAAGGTGATGCTGGAGGATGTCTGGAGCCAGGACAGTTGCTGTGGCTGTGGCTACCTGGGAGCTGAGTGCTGCTGATCCCCTTCCAGCAGTGAGCAGTGGGGACCTGCACAAAACACGACAGCTGGGCAGCCCCAGCGGGGAGACGGCTGGGGAAGATGTGCAGCCCCTCTGCCAATGTTGTGGCCTTGTTAATTCGCTTGGCAGCTTCTGTTTAATGCAGTTCTCCAGCACCACCCACTTTCTGCAACACCTGGCTGCCTGCAGACCCTACAGCTAGAAGGAGAAAGGCAAGACCTGCTTTTCCTCAGGTTTAATTCTCTTTGGCTGTTGATGCTGTGGGCCTCTGTCCCTAGTTCAGCTCTGAGTGAGCTAATAATGGAAACTGGTCCTCAGAGGCTGTAGTGAGCTGCCTGAAATACTCCTCCCGTGCTGAAGGTGTGCTTTGGGAGAGGGGGTTTTGGAGTGTATTTCTTCCATATTTTACTGGTTCACCTGGTGATCACCTTTTGCATGAGGCCAGGTGAGCTCCAGTCCCTCTGACCTGTGTGGGAACTGGTGGATGTGTAAATCACGAGCAGCAACACCCTGCTGCAGCCTCCCTGGTGTTACACACTTGCCTCAGCCCCCAAACCTGATCTTCAGAGGCCAAGCTAGGAATTGTACACGAGAGCCACAAGGTGAGACAGTCTCCAGACTCTCCTCCTATGGAGAAGAGGAGGAGGAGGAAGACCATGGGGTGGCAACATCCAGGAAGGAATGACTTCCCTCCCAGCTGCTCCTGCATCTCTGGGCAGAGCAAATCAGGTGGGCGGTCTGAGTCTGCCAGCGAAGTGCTCTGCACAGGGACACAGTTTTTAGCAGCGCTAGTGGATGGTATTCCCACCCCACGGGGCTGCCACTCCCTGGCTGTGTCAGGAAAATCTGCCCTGCACAGCTCTGTGGGTGGGATGGACAGGGTGGGGAAGGTTTGCACAGGCGGGAAGAGCAGCGTGCAGCACTTGGAGCCCCTGGTCACGCTGCAGTCCTTGCTGGGCTGGTGGCTTGGCAAGGTGGCTCCAGCGGATCTGGCTACTCAGACACTTGGCTGTAGCTGCTCGGAGACCTTCGGGAGAGCCAAAGACAAAGGTGTCAGAGCCCGGTGCCTCCCTGCTGCAGCCCAGCCTTCCTGGATGTGAGTGGTCAGAGCTGTTGCACACTGACCCGTGTGATAATACCAAGGCTTTCATACCCGAACTCCCGGTGGAGTTATACTGGGATACAGTAGGGCTGTCCCAGGACCGTGTTTCTCTCTCCCACGAGATTTTGGCAGGGCGGTGAGCTGCCTGTGCTAACCTGTGGCCTCTCTCCTTCCTACGAATTCCCAGAGGACACGACCTCGGTCCCTGCATCACCCACGTCATCTGGGTGTGGGGAGCGCTTGGTGACGAGGATGCCCCACAGAGAGGCTGGGAGCGCATCTGCCCCTGGTGCCAAGGTCAGCGGCGAACACAGGAGGTGAGGCCCCTAAAAGCCTCCCATTCTCCGCGATCCTATAGCGGGTCCCTCGCAGCTCCGCGGCCGTTCCCTTGCTCGCCAGCCGGAGCCGGGATCCCAGCCCTCCTCCGTGCCGGGGAAGCCGCGGATCCCCGTCCGGGCTGCTCCGGCAGCGGCAGGTACGCGGCCCCAGCCTCGCTGCGGACCGCTCGGACATGCGGGGCCTTGAAACTCCCAGAAAAAACAGCGAAACCCCCCAGGCAGGAGGGAAGGGAGAGCCGTGCAGGACGGGAAAGCGCCGGGGCTGCGGGAAGGCTCCAAGTTTCATCTTCCCCGGCCGGGCGGGATCGCTTCTCCGCGGGTTTCCCCTCCCCGAAACCGATGCGGTTTGGCGGAGCCGGAGCTCCGCTTCCCCGGGGCCACCTCCTCCTGCGGCCCCGCGGAACCGAAGCCCGGAGCGGACCGAGCCCCGCTCGGCGCCAGGGATCACTGGCGACGAGCCCTCCGGGGCAGCTCTGCGGCTTTGGTGTTGGGATTCTTTTTTGTTGTTGTTGTTTTTATTCCTTTTTTGTTTTCCTCCTCCCAGCACTCATTTTCCTTAAACAGCAACTCCCGGAGCAGCGGGAGTGAGGAGCCCGGGGCGATGCGCAGCGCGGGGGAGCGCATCCCCGCCGGGGACCCGGGCAGGGGATCGGCTTCCCCCAAAAACTGCCGGCCTGGGCTTCTCCTGGAACGGGGACTTGATTTCCAGCCGGTTTCATTACTGGGAGCGGCGCTGTGGTGGGGCACCACCCTCTACCTTTTTTTTTTTTTTTTTTTTTTTTTTTTTTCTTTTCTTCTTTTTGGCTTTCTAAGAAAAGAAGGGAAAAAAGCCAAGGAGCGGAGCCGGGGCGGCCAGGCCGAGCCGCGCACCCCGGAGCCGGGAAGGGCCGCCGGCCCCTCGAGGCGTGGCGGGGCCGGTGCCTGCAGCCAGGCAGGAGAGCGGGGAGGAAACTTATTTCGAGTGGGGTGGAGAGGGGAGGGCAGGGGGTGGGGGTCGGGCAGGGAGGTATCAGCTCCAGGAAATGTGCCTTGGCAGCAGTCGGACGGGCGCTTCCTCGCAGGTTGGTGCGCTCCTCTCCGGAGCCGTCCAGGGAGCCGCGGCTCGCTCCGCACCCCTGGCAGCGCCGGCGGCGGGGAAGCGGGGGGTGCGACACAGCCGGGGAGACAGGAGCCGCCGCAAGACTCCCCAGGAGCGGTGGCTGCGGACGCCTATCCCGCCGGCTCCTCGCAGGAAGGCACCGCCCGGGCCGCCCCAGGTAAGCGGCCGAGCCCCGCCGACGGCAGCCCCGCATCCTCCCGTCCCGCATCCTCCCGTCCGCGGCCGCGGGGTGCCCCGGTCCTGTCGCCTCCCCACGTCGGGGCCGTGGGGCTGGGGGGCTGCTGCGAGCCCGGCCGGGGCAGCGGCTGCGCAGCCGGAACGGGGGGCCCGAGGGGTTCTCCCGTCGGGAGGGAGGAGGGAGCGCGGCGCCGGGGAGCGGGCGGGGAGCCGGGCGGGGAAGCCCCGGCCGGGGGCGGCGGGGCCGGCGGGGCCGGCGGCCGGGCTGAGCGCGCTGTGTCCAGGCTGTGTTGGCAGGCGGGCGGCGCGGCCCCTCGCCCGGCCCGGCTCCCCACCATGCTGGACGGGCTGAAGATGGAGGAGAGTTTGCAGAGCGCCCTGGACCCCGCGACCCCCTTCTCCTCCTTGCTGGGTAAGTCCGGGCACCCCGCTTGCCCTCCTGGGGACCCCACAGGGCGGGGCACGGCCGGGCGGGCCCGAGCGATGGATGGGCACGGGGGGTTCGGGAGGCCCGGGGAAGCTTTTCCCGGCTCGTTCCTGCCCGGCGCCGCGCCGCTGCCTCCGCCCGGGGTGTGCCCCCGGCGCCCGCCTTCGCTGCTGCCGCTTCGTTCCGCGATTGCATTAAATTGCGTGTCCCCCTAACCCCCGCTTGTAACGAAGGGCTCCCCTTCGTATCGAGCAATAAATAATTCACTTTTTCTTTTTATCTTCGTTTTAATATCGGTTTCGAACGGTCGCCTTCTCTCTGAGCCGCGGCTCCGCCGCCGCCTTTCCGAGAGGAACGAAATCGGGGGCGATGTGCCCCCCCCGGAGCTGCCCTAAGGCATAGGTCCCTCCTGGATTCCGCAGCAGCTCCCCGCATACCCCCGTCCCCCCGCGACCCACGAGCCTGTGCGGGGAAAGCGACAACCGCGGGACCCTCCGTCCGTCTGTCCGTCCCTCGCCCGGCCCGTGTCCCCGGTCGCCTTTCCCTCCGCTCACCCCAGCCCCCGGCTCCTTCTCCGCAGGCAGAGCCGCGACCCCCAAGTCGGTGTGCGAAGGGTGCCAGCGAGTGATTTTGGACCGGTTCTTGCTGCGCCTGAACGACAGCCTGTGGCATGAGCAGTGCGTCCAGTGCGCGTCCTGCAAGGAGCCCCTGCAGACCACCTGCTTCTACCGCGACAAGAAGCTCTACTGCAAGCTGGACTATGAGAAGTAAGTGTCGCTCGCCCCTCGGGGAGCTCCCCTCGCTCTGTTCTCACCGCCCACAAAGCCGCGGTGCCCTGCAGAAGCTTGTGCGGGGGACTGGTGTCCTGCCGCCGCTTCCCGTGCCCTGTGTGTCCCAGGAGCTGTCAGCCCTTGCTGTGCTGCACGGCGAGTTGTGCTTCTGCCCCGCGGTCTCTTTGCACCCCGGTTCTCCCCTTTTTAGAGGTGTTTCGTTGTGCTCAGGTTATGCCCTGGCAGTTGAGGATGTTTTGTTGGGAGCCTGGGAGACCCACGGTAACCCCAGGTCTGCGCAGGGACGGGGCCAAGCATTTTCCCCTGGTTTTATTTTCCTATGGAGCATCTGCAGCAGGAAAGTTATATCCTCCCTGACCTGGTCCTGGACGAGGCTATTATCCTTATAACCTCACAGGCAGGGAAATGCTATTGCTATCCCCCCTGGTTGGTGGGGAAACTGAGGCACTGGGCAGGAACCAGGGAAGGCCCTGCTGAATTCAGTGTTGACTGTCACGCAGAGGCTTTTCCTGCATCCGGGTCTGTGATGGTGAAGAAATTCGGGTGTTAAATCTCCCAGCCCTGACCCTTTCCCTTTTGGAAGCGTGGAGTTGGGGGGAAAGACAATGAGAAAATTATTTTTCTTTTTTAAAAGAAAAACCATTCCAGTAGGAATGGGGAGAAGGCTGCTGAGTCTTTCCTCCCCTGCAGCTGCTTTCGTTTTTCCCTGGCTCATCCTGCTCTTGCTGTCCTTTCCGGACCCCACTGCCTGGCCGAGTTTCGGAGCCGTTAAATTTTTGTTGCCTCTGGGCTGGTTGTTTCTTGAGGAGGGTGTAGGTGGGAGGCCGGATCCCTCGCTATGGCGATAGCACGGCTGTCGAAGCCCTGCCATTTAATTCCCTTTTTTTACAGCATAAAACGGTGATCGTTGATGCTCTCATCCCTGGCCTTCGGCGAGTTCGCGAGCGTGCCGAGGTCTAGCCCGGCTCCAGGCCTTTTTAAAGTTGGGATTTCGGGTTTTTTTGGGTTTTCGGTTTTTTTCCCCCTCTTTTAAATCCGGTATTGTGGGTCTGAGTTTAATCACTATGGATACAAGGCAAATTGAAAGCAGAATTTGTGCGCGTGACCTTGTTTTCAAATGTTTACGAAAGAGCGGAAGAATTAGCTGCTGTGAGAGTGGAAGGAGCTGCGCCACAGGGTGGGTTTTTGTAGGCAAAAAATTTGTTGGGATTGGATGCGCTGCTTGTTTGTCTGTAGAAATTTGGCTACTGGTTCCCCTACATTTCCAACACAATTGATTCTCATTTTCTGCTTTATTGGTATTTTTGTTTGGAACATCGAGGGGAAATTGGGGTGATGGTCACCCAGAAATGCCTTTCCAGCTTGCAGCACATGTGGATTTTACTCTTGACTGCAGCTTTGCGAGCTCTTGAAGTGGCTCCAACCTGAAACCCTCCTCTGATGTCTGTTGGCCACAAAAGAAATCAGTGCTGCAGTTGGCTTCTTGCTGTGCCCATCTCTCTCACTGTTGGGATGGACAAGGATGATTGCTGGAAAAAATGTCACAAATTTTTCCTAGGGTCCAGTGACAGCACCGTTTTTCCTGATTATTGCCCGGCTGTGTGTGGGTTGGTGACTTTTGCCCGAGCCGGGAAGCTCAGGCTCTGCGATGGGCGGTTGGTTTCCCGAGGTATGATGGTTTTAACCCTAACTCACTGCTGGCCTCTTCCCCTCCTGCCCTGCCTGCCTCTTGCCATCCTGCCATTGTCCCCTTGCATTTAAGAGTAATTATTTTAGCACAGGGCTGCAGGTTTGTGTCCTTTCAACCACCCTGCAGGACTCTGCTGTGCCGGTGGTGTGACTCCTTACCTGGTGATGGCAGGGATGCAGAGCAGAGTCTCAAAGAGCTCTGCTGAGCTTTATATAATACTCTTTATTTACCAAAATCCTTCTTTCTTTTCCCAAATGCCCATCCTGCCTTTGGACTGAGCATTTTCTTGAGTGCAGGAGCACCGTGCCTGCCTTGGCGGTGCCGATGCCGATAGCAGGGATTTGAGAGCGCTCTCAGACTGAGCTCATTATCTCGAGCTGGTTAATTATCACAAGTGACTGACACTCCTCGCGGTGGAAAGCGGCCGATCCTCCCGGTGGCAGCGGCGTAGCCGGGCTCCGGAGGCCTCTCCGGGTGGGAGGGCTGGGGTGTCTGCCTCTGGAATGCTGGGGGTGTCAGGGAAGCGATCGGGATCCAGCCTGCCGCCGTCACGGCGTCGATGTTCCGCGGTTGTGTTCGGTTTTGGTTTGTTTGGTTTGTTTTTTTTTTGAAATTGAAAGAAGGGATTTCTCTTCTGGATGACGAGCTTTGGGGTGTTTTCCCAGGGATGAGTAGGTGCAGAATTTTCCGGCACGTCTCTGTGTTTGAGCTCTGTTTGTAACAAGGCCTCAGAGGGTTAATGAGGGAGCGCGAGACGGCAGCAATGCCTTCAGTTATAAATACACCCATGGAAAGTGTTACGGGCGGATTTAAGCGAGCGTCTGACTCGCTGGACTCTGGAAATCGAGGAATAATTTGTTAAAACACATGTTTTACATTTCTTTGTCTTTCACAAAGAGGAAGGACTTGAGAGAGGACTTGGAAAGAGATGGATTTAAGGCTGAGGGTGCCAGGTCAGGTCTTGGCATCTCTTTGGGGTGCCACGGCTCAGGGCCCACGGGTGTTTCGGATAGTGATGCTGTCTGGGAACTTGGGGAGTTGGGGGTCACTCTTGGAGCAGTTTCCCCAGCTCTGACAGGGAGGGCTCCTGGGGAGGGACGGCTCAGGCCTGTGCCCCTGAGACGGCGTCTATTTGGAGCAGAGGACGTTTGTTACAGAACATCCCGAATCCCGCGGCAGCCCCCGGCGCTTGTCCAAACCTGATAAGTCTCAACTATGACAAGGTTCAGTCTTCACCCTGGCCGGCTCCCCAACTGCAAAGTGGCCCTGGGGACATGCCCTGGCTGTGGGGCCCCTGTGGAGGTGGTCAGGGCTTTTGTGGTGATGGATCTGGGGGGGCTGCACTGAACCTGGCCATAAACAGGGAGGAGTGCTAGAAGTGATGGGAAGAGTCGGGCTGCTCTGGAGCCTTAAAATCTGCACGAGGATGGGAATCGTTGGGCCCCCTTTTGCCTAGTGGTGTTTCGCAGTAGGTTTGCACAGGCCAAGCAGAGCCAGGGATGCAGGGAGGACCTGGAGGCACAGGAAGATCCCCACTGCAGGTTCTGGGGGCCGGGAGCGCTGACAGCGGTGTGGTCATGACGGGGGGCGCAGCTGGGGAGCGTGGCGACGGCGGGACGGCTTGGCACGTCCCCAGCCACGGCGCAGAGCCCCGGCCCCAGCCCCGGCTGGCAGGAGCAGATGGCCAGCACATCTCGGAGCAGGCCTGGCATGTGGGCGCCGGCAGTGGAGGGGCGGCTGCAGCCCCCGAGCCGCCACCGCCGTGCCGGGCTCCCCGGCCGAGGCAGGCAGTTGTGTGATGCTCGCCCTGTCTTCGCACGGCTTGATGGCTCTGTGCTGGTGCCAGCTTCCACGGGGCTCTCCTTGCCTGCCTCCAGAATCCCGTGCTCCCGGAGTCACAGGCTTGTGCGGGTGCTTCCGCCTCCTCCTTCGTGAGTTAAGATGTGAAGTTGCATCCAGTTGCAAAGGAGAGAAATAAAAATCCTTCCGCCTTCCTGGCGTGCGCGGAAAAGAGCACACGTGCGAAAAGAACTCGCGTTGAGTTTTAAAATCACACCCAGTATCTTTGAATCCTCATCAGCGTGGTCCTGCCAGGCCATGGATGGATCTGTGGGCTCGGGGTAGGCTCCTCTCACCCACTGGAGGCTCCTCTGGCAGCTGCTGCTTTAGAGGATTCAGGGGGAAGAGGTTTGGAGCATGGTGGCAGTTTGTCCTGCTGAACGTGGGTAATGAATGTAATTGCACAATTAGCTGCGAGGCCTGGCACTGCTTCCCCGGCCTGGAAGGGCTGTGAGGGGAGTCATCCCAGACGGATGGATTGGAGGTGATGCTGGACACTTCAGCACAGCCTGGTCTCACCAGCTGGAGAGTTCTGTGGTGTGCTGGGTTTGTCCTGGTGGTTTGCTTTCTCTCACTTGGAGAAGTGGGATTTTCTGTCCTTTTTGTGGCTGGTGGGAAAGAGCTGAGAGGCACAGAGAGCCACAGGTCAGCCCAGCTGCAGTCCAGCATGTTCTCTGGAGGCCTGTTTCCCTTCTTGTAGGGCATCGTGGGGAGAGGATGGTGCTGACTTGGGTTTCTCCAGCAGTCAGGCTGGCCTGGATATGCAGAGCATATGCCAGTGGCACAATATTCCTCTTGGTGGTCTCTCTTTTCCCATCTTTCAGTCTTTCCCTCTAGTGATTCTCGTCTGCTCTCCATCCCTACCTAGCACCTCATCTCCTGTAGCAAACACCTCTCTGTCCTCACCCACAGCTCCTGGAGGAGTAGTGCTGACTCCCTGTGGGCTGGGAGGACTGTGGCTGTGGGGCAGCCGAATCTGGCCTCATCCCCACCAGGGATGCCAAGGTTGGTACTGCAGGGCTGGGACCAGGCACACCTCTTCTGATTTTCTTGTTATTAAGTCAACTTTCTGTGCTGGCAGGGGGTGGGAAGGCAGGGAAGCAGCGGGATGCAGCGAGAGGGGCATTCTAGAGGCCTCTGTGGGATCCATGCTGGAAATGCCAGGCAAGCATTGCCTCCATCTCCACCAAGCCTTGTCCTCTCACTCATGGGACTCCCCCTTTCCAAAGGGAGCAAAGGAGAGATTTGGCATCTTGCCCCTCCTTTCGGCCCTTAATTAGGTTTGTCTTACAATTAACGTTTCATAGAAAGGCCTGGAAGGCAGTGAGGTTTGGCAGATTGGGAGCGAGGCAATCGAATAGACTTGTCATCTCTCCCTCTGTGGTGGGGACGGGGGTGGCTTTGGGGTCACCCCATTGGCAGTGGGATCCTGGAGACTGCAGGTCATCAGCATCCTTGGGACTCCTCATGGTTTCTGCCGTCTTATTTTGGACATATGATTTTTTTTACCTTTTTTTCCCCACTCTACAAGCTGGTTCTCCCTGATCAGCCTCTGATAGGGCTCTTAAAGCCGTGGGAATTGCTTCAGGTTTTTGCAGTCCTGACAAAGGCACCAAAAGGAAACCGACTGGGGAAGAAAGAGGGGTTTGTTTCGTTTCGATGAGAATTTTGTCTCCACCAGCTGGAGAGACAGCTGGGGTCCTCTCCTGCCCCAGCTCGACAGCCCTCGCCCCGCCGGTTCTTCACCTGCTCGCAGCCGCCGGGTGCAGGGAGGGATTTACTGAGCTGGGGATTTCAAGGAGCCCCCATTTCTGTTTCTTGCTCGGTGCTTCCTCGGGGAGCCTTCCAGCAGGGTCTGAGCCTGATGGCGTGGCCGCTGCCAGCTGATTTGGGAGCGGATGGCGGTGCTGGGTGTGAGCTGTGCTGGCGGCTGCCCAGCGGGCGGGCAGGATTTGCTGGTGGCTGCATGTGCTACCGGCGAGACTGATCTCTGCTGGCTGTCCCCGTCTCCACTGGCAGCAGTGGGATGGCCTCAACGTGCCCAAACCCACAGCAGTTGCTGATTCTGATGCTGCACGGGGTGTGGCAGAGGGGACCCCAAAGCCTCCTCTGCGCTGGAGCAGGAGAAAAGGGAATTTGGGGTCTAGGGCTGATCTTCTGCTCACAGGGGTGCAGGTCCTGCTTCTGGCTGAGAACGGGGAAAACCCAGCAGTTTGGACCTGGACTTACAGTTCCCCATTTCTGGTGAGCCTCGTGGTGTGCAGCCAAGAGGGGTACTTGGTCCTCAGTGCTGGAGCATGTCTGAGGAAGAGGAGGCTGCAGCAAGGTGGATGGAGGTGGGAATGAGTATTGTCCTGGGTATTTTTCTTCTCAGGATGTTCTTTGTCTCTTTGTGCTCTCTTGTCTCTGCCTCATGCCCTCTGCAGATGCAAACACGAAGCAGGGATGAGGCCTGGGCTGGAGGACTTTGCCTTTACCTGCAATTCGATCAAGCACCTCCTCCATAGCAGGAGTGAGGAAGATATTTAAAGCAGGGAGAAAATATTTGGATTTTACTAGGGGAAAATACTGGAGTCAACCCAGCTTAATTTTTTTTTAATAGTATAAATATGTTTTCATAAGAAATTTGACTTTCTGTGTATTTGTTTGAGATTTTGGAAGGGGAGAGGTGAGGGGGGCTAGCGACACTCTCTGTCGTGGCGAGCCCTATGACAACCCATAATTTTGTTCCTCAATACTTTCAATCCTGCTTCCTGGCAGAAAGAATCCAGCTGGTCCGTGGTTATCTTCTCCTGGGGCTGTTGGCCCTCAGGGGCAAAGGATGCACCCGTGTTTTCTTACATGTCTCTGCGAAACCAGCAGGCATCTCATTGCAGCTCTGTTTGAGGTTTGCTGTTTGTTTTTGTAGGGTTGTTTTTTCTTTTTTTTAAGATGACCAAACCTTGGTTGCCCAGGAGAGGGGTTCTGTAATTCCTGGCTTCCCACCTCAAATATTTACGGACAGCCAGATGCCAAAGCTCTTGCAAAAGGCGTGGGGCGGGCTGAGCTGTGCCGTGCCGGGGCTGTGCAGGGCACAGTGTTGGGCTCATGGCACCCAGTTCCCTTTATCTGGGGGGGTTTTCTGGCTGGTGGCTCTGTCTTCTTGCTTATCTGGGGTTTTTCTGGGGTCTTATTAACAAAAGACCACTCTCTTCAGTTCATCAGGGATCCTTCAGATGTTGCACGTTATGTAGGCTGGCTGGCTGAAAATGGGAGTTTCTCCCACCAAAGTTGGAGCTTTCAGGAGGATGACGTGTGGGTTTCCGAGTACAGGGGTGAAATTATGTCGTGTTCAGCGCAAATGATTTATTTTCTCTTGTTGCACCGTACTTGCATGCATTTACCTGTTTTCAGTAGAGTGTTTCAAGTGCCCATGAATATGATCCTGTTTTTTGGGGTCAGATCTTCTGCACTAGTGCCTGGACCATGGTTGCATGAAAGAGAAAGAACTGAGAGTTGGCTCTGTCACCCATGAAATGGAGCTGGAAATACAAATCTAGCTTAAAAATGCTTCTTTCATCATTGTAAGTGCTTACAGCATCTTGCTGGGTGAGTTTGAATGCTGGATATGAATCCTCTGTGTCTCTCCTGATCTGCCTAATTTTTATGTCATGCCCACCTTTGTGTTTTCCATTTTGGGCTATCTTTGACCAAAAGGGAGCCAGAGTTTGTGTTGCAGCTCCTCCCAGGCTCAAATTGGCACGATAAAGGTACAGATTGGTAGGAGAAGGCACGAATCAGTAGGAGAGCCCCTCTCTCCTGTGTATCCCAGCACATCCCAGCAGGCAGCGATGTCTGAGGGTCCCTGTGGCTCCATGGCTGCAGATGAATGGTTCTCCCTGCATGGAGACAGGATGCTAATATTTCACAGGATTGTCTGAGGTGGAAGGGACCCAGAAGGATCATCAAGTCCAACTCAGGTGGATGGCCCACACAGGGATCAAACCCACAACCTTGTTGTTATTGGCACCATGCTCTGAGCAGCTGGGCTAATCTTGGGGTTGCTGCAAGGGACCTATTTTAATTTGCAGTCAGGAGAAGCACATTATTACTGAACCAAGTTTCCTGAAGTTTATCTTAGGTTCTGCTCTTCCTTGGGGCGGGTGCCTGGAAGGGCAGAGGATGCTGGAGAACTCTTCCTCGGCCGTTCCTTGTGCTTTGCGAGCCCATCAGGGCTCAGCACTGATCCTCCCCAGCTGTCTCCCTGTCACTGCTGTCCCTACATTGTCTCTCTCTGCTCCCTACCCCTCTCTTTCCCTCGTGGCTTCATTTCCTAAGGCCGTCCTTGACAGCGGAACAAATCCCTTTTCACGGGACCATCGTTCCCCGGCCCATTGTCCCCCGCCCCTGCCGCCACCGTGCAAAATCCCCCTCCCCTCTTCCTCTGGAATGACAACCACCATCTCAGTGGGGTGGAGAGCCCCTGAAATCCCTCTGGGCAAGGTTCCCTGCCCTGTAAGGGAGCAAAGTGGGGTCTTAAAAGCATAAGAGGCGAGGGCGATTCCTGGAGAATCCATTGTTTGGATGCAATTGATCTCTTTGGGAGGTGCATCCTCTCCTCTGATGTTGTGCTTCAGAGATCCTTGCATGGACCTGGAGCCTGTATGTCCAAAGACTCCTTCCTTCCCGCCTGAGGCCAGTGGGGCCACGCTGTAAGTTGATTTTTTTGCTGCATAGCATCGCCCAAGGTGGCTGAGCAGGAAGAGGAAGGTGAGAATTTTCTCTTTGCTACTGGGAAGCTTTTGGCTGGAAACATTTGGAAAGGAGAGAGAAACAGGTTAAAGGACCTGAAGGCAGTTTTCAGCTGCAGCAGCTTTTTTTTATTTGAAAGAGTCAGTGTTGTCACTGACTTGCTTCCAACCCTTGCCATTGTAAAATCATAGGGATGCTTTTGTTGGCAAAATTTCTGCTTGGAATTTGCTGGCCCTGCTAAGCTTTTAATTCTGGAAAACTGCATCTTGGCTATGAAAAGGGTTATTAACCCCTGCAGTGATTTATTTAAATGGGAGGAGGGCAATGCCACATGTTTGCAGTGGCCTCCACAGGGGTGATTGAGATGAATAAATTAATGGGTGCTGCTAGTTGAGGTGGATGTTTGAGGAATAACCCCAAAACTCCTGCCTGATGATTTCTGTGTTAAGCCTGCACTGGAACTGCCCTCTGACATGCTTCTGGGGCACCTTTTCTGGGCATCTTTTCCATTTCTGATCTTGGAGAGTCAGCAGGAGAGGAGGGAATGTCAGCTGTCCTCTGTTGTCAGGTGTGTAGGACCCCAGCTGGGCTGGGTGCTGAGGAGGGGTGACAGCCTCCTTTCCCCTTACCAGCCACTTTCTGTAGGTTCCTGCAAGGGCTGAATGGGAGGAAGAGGCTCACACAGGATTCAGCCAAGCCAGGGTCTGAATTTCCCCATGGAAATGCTGAACTCCAGGTTTTGGCTGCAGGGAGAGCAAGATGTTGCTCACCTGAACATCATCCTTGAACCCAGCCATCCTCTTGGCTTAGATGTTTGTGGACTCTGGAGTGGTGGGATGGCTCAGGATTCTGTGTCTGGAGTCTCACCTGTGCTGGGTTGGTGATGGAGAACTGAAATCCTGAATTATTTATGTCTTGGCATTTCCTCGGCCCAGCAGCTCGCAGGAGTGGTATCGAGCAGATCCTTTTAAACGGTGCTTTGGATGTGGGAGCTTGGTTAGGGAATCATTAAGTGCCTGAAACTTCTTGATGCCTGTTCAGGTGGATGTTGCTCCTTCCCTCTGCACCCTCTGTAATTATGAGAGGCTGAGAGAGCAACCTCAGTGGACTGGCATAAAAGTTTAATGAAGCTTCAAGTCTTGTAGGGCGGGCTCTTGAGTCTGAGCTTGTTTCACCTCTGGATCTGGGAAGGAGGGATAAGCAGGAAGGAGGAGAGGCTTCCTGCATGCATTACCTCAAGGACTTTAACCCCCACGTTGATGGGAGGAGCTGTTATGGAGGTGGCTTAGGAGAAAGTAATGAAAGAAGAGATGGGTGAAGATGGGTGAGGGGCCCTGCGTGGTGAGATGTTTATCCTGCTCCGGGTGAGGTGTTTATCCTTAGCAGTGGGAAGGCTGCCCATGACAGAGACTGTTGGAGCCCAGAAACCTGGAATTTTTGAGCTTTCTGTGCTTGCTGGCACTGACCCCAGGAGAACACTGCTTTTGACTTGAAGCCTTGGAGAAGGCTCCAAATTTGAGTGATGGAGTTAAAATCACGGGTGTGTAGTTAAATAGAAGTGTGTGATTTCACATGGTGAAGGGTTTTAAATTTGAGGGTTTTATAATACCATAATAGGTGTGAGACAAGATGGAGGATTTTGGGTGTTATCTCCTTTCAGAATCTGCCTCCTCTTCCTCTAGGGACAAAGTTTTTCTGACCCCTGCTGTGCCAGATGCCCTGTGCAGCCCCAAACCCAGGTGGGTGGGTGCTGGCATACAGGAGGTGGCTCACCCAGCTGCTGTGGGAGATGCTCCAGCCTGGGAGGGTTGTTGGGATGCTGCTGTGTGGGACACAACAATTTCCATGGTGCTGTTTTGTTTCTCCGTGGCCAGCCAGGTTCAGAGGTGATGCCACCCATCCTTATCCAGGCAGGAGGATGTGAAGTGGTGAATCTGGCTGCTGAACCAGAGGCCCAAATCCCAGCTCTGCTGGGATGGCCCATCCCCACCCTCCAGAGGAAGTGCAGTTTCCCTGCCAATAATGTCTTTATGCTATTTCCAACCACATAACAAAACATCCCAGGAACTCCCTGAATCCTTGGCTTTTAAAGTAAGTATACCCCCACCTTGAACTGATTTATTTTTGCCTGTTTTGGCACTTCTGTCTCCAAGCATCAGCCGTGCTCCTTCCCTCCCCGGCCTGATGCCTGCAGAGCACCATTCTCAGGCAGATCAGCCTCATTTTGGGGTGATGCTTTGCAGGTCTCCTTTGTCAGCCAAGGACGTGTATCAGGCACACTGTGGGTGAAAGGTGCTGATGAAACAACACCCAAACCTACGCCTTTCCCTTTAGTTCCCTCGTGCCAGAAAAGTGCAGCAAAAGTCAACCAACGATGCATCTTGCCGAAGCTGCATTTTTTTTTCCATGAGGATTAGTGGTTCAAGAGCGGGGATTTTCAAACTGACAAGCCCTTGGCAGAGAAATAATTACAGGCTTTTTTATCCTTTGTATTTCCTAAGTAGTTCTAAATAACTTTCTCCCTCGAGGCATTTTTTTAAGTCTAAAATATGGGGGGAAAAAATGTGAATTTCCTTAGTGTCCTTGAAAATATGCAAGATGTTTGTGGAGACCATTTAAGTTTCAGCTATAAGGTTTTCTGCGTGCGTTTTTCGCTTTAACCACGTCCAATCAACCAGAGTTTCTTGGCTGGTGGCTCTTCAGAAATGGATCTTAGGAATTGGAGATGGAGGGAGATAGATGTGATCACTTCTTGGCCATCTCAGGAATGTGAGTTTTGCCTCTCCAGTATATTCCCCGGGGTTTTTTACCCCACTCCTTGCTGTAAGAGAAGATTTCTGGGCCTAATGGAGCGGGTTTTCCTTGTCAATGTCTATTATTTGATTCCTCCAAGGTGCTGTGCGTCCCTCTGGGAAGCCATGGCCATCCCCCTTTCCTCAGCATCCTGCAGCATTTCCAGGGGCTGCAGAGCCCAGCAGGGTTCACCCAGCCCTATCCTCTGCTGGCTCCTCTCCTTACCTGTACCTCCATCCTGAATGCTTTGCCCAGTCTTTTTAATTTAAAAAACAGACAGCCTGATGTGAAAAAAACCCTCCCGGGGGCAGCTCCAAGACACACGTGAGCTTGTGGTGCCTTTTATCCCTGGAAAAATTCACCTCCTGTGAGTTTCCATGGAAGCCCTTAGCGTGGTACCCTGATTTTCTGAGCACCTCTGTGCTGCACCGTTTTACCATGCCTAGAGCTCTTTTTACCCCTGTTCTTTTGTCCCTCTTGGAAGAGCCCTCTGGAGGGTGCTGTCCCAAATCTCAGCTTTTCCATGCCTGACCAGGTATTCATTCATCCCTAATATTCTGTTTATGATGCAAGGGGGGGATCCACTGGCGTTTGCACTCCCTGCAATATCACAGGGCAGTGCTGGGGCTGCCTTATTGCATCTGCTGTCAGGGCAGTGCTGGGGTGCTCCCCTGGGATTGCTGCTGCAATATTCCAGCCGTGGGCAGGCTGCAGTTAATAACAGCATTGCTCTACCTTGGCTTTATTAAGTGAGGGAAGCCTCCTTTCCTTACACCCCAGGCACGTCGGGGTCTGGCCTTGAGGGTGAGAGGGAAGGAGGTGGGAGTGGAGAGGGGGGAGTGTTTGAAGTAATTAGAGATGCTTGGTACAGAGTGGGGAATTGCCAAGATGGGTGATATTTTGATAAGGACCCTCTGCAAAACCCCTCTGTGGGCTCTGCCTGACTCCTCCCTTCAATCTCCCTTGGGGCTATGGTGGTTAGAGAGCTGGGTGGTGAATGCCTTGCTTCCCCCGTTCCCCCTTCTACTGAAGACCCTTTTTAGGGTACTGAAATTCTGGTTGAGCTAGTGAGGAGGCCACAGGGTTGCTGCAGGGCTCACAAAGTGCTTTGTGCCCTGCGGATGTGGCAGGTGACTCTGCAGGGGAATACATGGTGCCAGAAGGGGACCTGCCTGTCCTGAATCTCTGCTGCCTCAGCCATCATTTCTCAGGGGAAGGATTTTTGTTTTTTTTTCCTCAGCTTCCCCTGTCCAGACGCTGCGAATCCCACTAAAACTTTTGACTGGAGCAGGGATTACATGCTCGGGTTTCAGTCCTTGTCTGCAAGTGGTGTAGACTTTCTGCTGGAGCTCAAGTGACATTTTGTGGGAGATAGGAGAGTATTAAGTGTTGGTCCTTGCAGATAAAAATAGCCACTGGCCCAACGACATTTTCTGACATCTTGTCACTGCTCCATCGCCTCCACGCTGGTGCTCCCACCCTGGGCTTTTCTCATCATCAGCTGCTGGGGGCACCCAAAACCCCACTCAACCTGAGCATCCTCACCTGCCTCACCAGCAACACCTGGCCAGGACAGGGGTGGGCACTGGATAGGAGCAGCAGGTCCTGGAATTGTGTTCCCAGGGGCTGGAAGGAAACACCAAACCCTCTTCCCCTGGAATCAAGAGTCCAAATTGCTCATTAGTGCAAACCCCAGTGCTGGAGTGGGAGCTGTCCTGGTGGAGGAGCCCTCATGTGAGCACACGTGGCCGCCTGTCTGTTTTTCCCGTTGCTGTGTTTCCGAGCTGATGTTTTTATCCTGAGGTTAGAGCCGGGGTTGGCTCGGGGCCCTTCAGCAGCATCGGCAGAGCTGACTCTTGCTGCTCCAGAAATGCGGGGCTGGGGCCAGGCAAAAGGAGAGGGAAGGAGAGGAGGAGGAGCAGGAACCAGATCTGCTGCTGGGAGAGGCTCTCTCACCCTGCCTGGTCTGCACCTTCCCCAGCTCTGCTGCTTTGGAGCAGCATCCATCCGCTCCGTCTCCAAAAACAGCCGGCGTGGCTCTGGGTATGACTGGGAGGATGGCAGCAGGGACAAGTTCTCCTCCTGTTGAGCCTCTCTTTCTTATGACTGAGCCACGAAGTCCCCTGGTATTGGAATCTGGACTGGGCATCCTTGGAGGGTGCCTTCATTCCATCTGCTTGTTCTTCTGAGTGATGATGCTCTCATCATTCGCCCCAAGGATCCCTTCATGGCAGAGCTGCACAGTCAGGCTGGCTTCAATGCAAATTTTTGATTGCAGCCCTTTCTCAAACAAGCCCTTTCGGGAGCAGCATTTTTTCTACATTCCCTTTGCTCTCTGGTTCAAGGCCCACCTGCCCCTGGGGGTTTCATCCTCTTGCCTGGTGTCCTCCAGCAGCTGAAGCATCTCTCCCTCCAGAAGGAACAAGGTCCTCCTTGTGTGTCTGGAGCCAAACCAGTGCGGTGGCACTTGGCCACTTACAGTAGTGGGCGATTACTGAGCCCCTGCCAGGAATTCTTCCAGTGGGATTGGGAACGCTCTGGGGTGTTAAATTTGTCGTGCAGAGTGTAACCTCTGAGCAGAGCCCGCCGTGTTTTGTAACAGGTCATACGATGCCGGCCATGGCGGCCGCCTGCCCCGCGCCTCAAGGTCAGTGCTGAGCTTGGGGCCGCAGGGGCAGCTCCTGCCTGCAGCCCTTCTGTGCCTCTCGTGGGCACTGCTCCCTGCTGGGCCACAGCCTCTGTCCCCTCAGGAGCTCAGGCTTGGAGCTGGATTCTGTTTACTCCCCTCCTCTGAGGCTGCAGCCCTTTCTGTGCCTCTCATCAGGCTCTGCTCTCTCCTGGGACAACACCTCCAGCACCTTGGGGGCTCAGGCTGTTTTCTCCCATTTGGAGAGGCTGCAGCCCACATCTCAGGATGTCTCCTCGCAGGATGTGCTCCTGGGATACAAACCCTGCCCCAACACTTTGTCTCCACACCTGCAAGCCACTGCCCTCAGCCAGAACTTGGGCAGGTGCAGCTCCGTTCCCTGAGAGTTTTGCAGCATCCTGCCAAGGACAGGACATTCCGGGATACTTACAGAAAATTCCCTTGTTCTCCTTGTCTTAAAACATGTCCCAGTAAGGAATTTATCTTGTATCCCTGAAGCAGAGGGAGCTGCTGAGTAGAGAAGGGTCTGGCAGAGGTGGGGAATGCAGGGTCTGAATAACCAGTGATGCTGCTGCCTGCTCTGTCCCATGGCTTCCAACCCCCCACAGGATAGCATATCCATCCCAATGGGAAGAGCCTCCCATGGTCTTTATCAATAAATAAGTGTTTTAGGCCCATCATTGTATCAAGGAATTAGAAGGGACTGTTCGGACAGGCCGTTAAATAAGAATTAAAGGTTTCAAGTATTAATGGGCAATTGGCCCTCACCAGTTCTCTTGTTACACAAACGTTTCATTTATAATTTGGACCCAAGCTGGGATGTGCTGAGAGATGCTCAGGCTGCAGCCTGCACACGGGGGTTAACGTGGTGCTCTCTCCTGCCAGAAAATAATAAAAGCCAGGGACTGTCTAGGGATTGTGCATGAAGGATTAGGAAGAGGATATGCACGGGCCTGTCTGCAGCTGGTTGAAGTCTAGTGCAGAGGGGGTGAGCCTGGAAATCATTGTTTTCTGATGGCTGTGAGGGGGCCAGCATGGAAGGGGATATCTCCTAAAACCTGGGGATCTCCACAGCCGGCTGATGATTTTAGTGGGAGGCAGTGAGTGGATCTTCTCTCCCTGAGAGACATCTGTGCTGGGCAGGAGGGAGGAAGCACTGTGCTGTGGATGCCTCTGCCTCTGCTTTCCAGGTGTTGCAGTTGTTCAGCATGAGTGGAGGATGCTGAGCTCGAGGGATGGTTTTTTTGGTGTCAGTGGAACATGCTGGGGAGCAGAGTTTGGGGATTTTTTGTGTGTGAGTGGAGCTTGCTGGGATCTGGGGAGCAGGGTTTTTGGTGTAAGTGGAAGATGCTGGGCTCCAGGGACTGGGTTTTCGGTGTGATCAGAGAATGCTGGGCTCTGGGGAGCAGTTTTTTTGGCGTGAATAGACTTTGTTGGACTCCAGGGTCTGGGTGAGCAGAGTGTGAGCAGAGGATGCTGAGCTCCAGGGACCAAAGTTTTCCACCTTTCTATCAGATCCACGGATTCTGCTGGGATTCTGGCTTCATTCACAGCATTATCTGTGACCTTTTGGCTTTTGAAGCTGCACATCCCAAAGTCAGGGAGTTCAATGAAGTCCTTGCCTAGAGGGGGAAAAAGCCAGAAGATGCTGAGGTCTTGTGTTTGTTTGACTTTGATGCTGGCAGTGCTGTTCCCTGAAATGGTCACCTCGAGCTGGCTCAGGGAGCTGCAGTCACAGCTCTTCAGGTGAGAGGGAGCCTGAAGATTTCCCATCACCAGGTACCCACTGTTAAGGATTTACCTTTGCACCCACCGTGCTCGTGGAAGGTTCCTGCTGGGATGGAAGCATCAGAATTCCCCAGGGCAAGTCAAGCCTTCATGGCCCTCACCCAAGACAAGCACTGGTTGCTTTTGTGGCAACTATTAATTGCTTCCTGAATTTAAAAAGCATAAGCAAACTCTCTTGCTGGGGAACGAGTTACCTGGCGCATAAATGCTTTGCCATTAATGCCTGGCTGACCCTGACGATGATGTGAGGACCAGAAGAGCTTTCAAAGAATTTACCAGAAACCATTTCAAGGGAGGTTGTGTGTTGTAAATCCTGAAGTAATGGGATGGAGGGAATTAGGTTAGATCATAGTTTGCAGAAACCGGGCACGATTCCTCATTGAGGGCCTTGAGATCATCAGAGCAGCGTGGTGAGAGGAGGCCCCCACGTGTCCTTATCCACTGATGAGTGAGTTTACAACCTGGAAAATGAGATTATCGCAGGGTTTGTTTCACATGTGACACTGGGGAGAAAAATGGGGTCCTGTTAGGTCCTAAAGGGCGTTGTAAAGCCACAGGGGTTCCTGGAGGAGCAGCCCGGGATGGGGCTGGTGGTGCTGGGTGGAGGATGCCTAAGGCTGCCAGCACCCACTGCAGCAGCACTGGGGTGCCTTCACCCTTTTGTGGGAGTGTCTTGGGTGGTCCTGTGCCTCTGCTGGGCTCACCCCAACTCAGGGAGGTGCTTCACAAAGATATTTTAACTGTTAGAGCAAGGGAGGCGGTGCTCATCTGGCTTTCACAACCTGCCCTGGTGTACAATCCATCTCTCCTCTCCTGCCATGAGCAGTCCTGAAGCTGTTTGCAGGTTTTTGGGGGGCCCAGCCCCTCCTTGCCTGCTTCCCGGCTTGGGGAAGGGGCTGCTGAGCTGTTTCACAGGGAGATGCTGGCGTGTGGGGCTGTTTGCTGCCTCCCCCCTTCAGCAACGCCTTTCATTTGCTCTCTACCTCCTCTGCTTTGCTCTTCCTCAGCTCTCCCTGCTCCAGAGGGATGGGGCCGGGCCAGCTTTAGGGATGCCGATGGTTTGTTTTTTGGTTTGTTTTTTTTTTTTTTTTTTTTTTGGCTCTGCAAACAGTGTTAAACCGCTCTCATTTGAAAGGGCAGGTGTGGGAAAGGAGCTGTTTCGCCTGCAGCACAAAAAAAAAAAAAAGTGTTTCCCAAATCCAATATCTATGCAATGAGGGTACCGTGGTGGGAATTACACATCCTTCCATGGGGCAGCGCTTGCAGGGAGAGCAGTCAGAGGCCAGGCTGCCTCGAGTCCTAATAATAGTCTTGCTGGCTGCCTGGGGCAAGGCACTGGGGCTTGAAAGAGCAAATCTAGTGGCTGATATTCGTCTGCCTGGTAATGTTGCTGCAGCAGATCCCGTCCCACTTGTCCCTCTGTGGTGGAATTGCCTGGCACACGCACGGCTCAGTGATGTTTTCAGGATGCCAGCGCTTGACACTGGGGAAGGTGGAAGTCTAAATTAGCATTGGGGTGTGTGTTTCTGCGTTTCACTCTCTCCAGCAGAAGGACAGAGTTCAAAGGGGTTCTGGCCTTCCTGGAATAGGAAATGGCGAGATCCACCCCGGAGCTTTTTCTCCTCTTGCCCAGAAGAGTCCCACCCCAGCCGGGAAGCCCTGTGTTCATCTGGGTGTGGAAATGGGGATGGAGGACTCCGTGTGAGGACCCTGCTCCACTTCTACTGCTGGTCTTTCTTCTTGGGCACGTGTGAGGTTGTGTTTGATCTGGGTCTGAGCTTGGGGTTTGTCTTTATTTTCCATTTAAAAGCAGGGGGAGGGAGGGAAGAAATTCAGGAGGCGCCAGTGAGATGGGCTTGGAGCAGGGTGGCTCTCCCTGCGCTGAGCAGGCGTTGGTGTCCAATTTTCTGTCTCACTTTGTTAAATGGACCTGGGAACCCGTTGCAAAGCCAAGATTGCAGAGGCGAACGCCCCGTGGCCAGATTGCAGGGTCTTGCTTAACCCAGCTCTGCTGGGCTTCTCCCCACAGTTTTCCTGTGAGGTCCCAGCTTCACCCTTTCACCAGTGAGAAGCTCCCCAGGACTGGCCCTGGGGGACTGGGTTTTCCTTTGGAGGCAGGTTTTAATCAGCCTCACTGATGCTTTCTGTGATGCACAGTTAGAGGTGGGAATTACCTCGTGCTGGTCACAAGGCTGTGTTGAAAGCAGTCCCTTCCTTTCTCCCTCTCAGGAGGTGGTTTGGAGGGACCTTTCCATGCTGACAGCACACAGGTCACTCTTGACATTGGCCACGCCAGGAGACATCAGCCCACCAGGTGTTCAGCAGGTGACAGCCTTAGGCTTCAGTGGAAACACTGTGGAAATGAGCAGGGAGGATCTGTCAGCGGTTGGTTCCCTACCCAAGGGCTCTGTGTGGCTTTGATTTGGGCTCTGTCCGTGCTCAGATGGTTTTTCTCCTGATGCCTTCCTTCCCTGCAGGTTTTCACTGGGACTGAGGCTGGCTTTGGCTCTCTGCCTGCCCATACACAGCCTTGTGGCCTGAGGTGGTGATGTCACTGCTGTGTTTCAGCTTTGTGTGAGTCCTTTCCCACCTCTGCATCCCACAGAGGACTTCCAGGGACAGAGGAGTCACTGAGGAGGGGACATGCTGTAGAAATCCAGGCATGGTGTGCCACGTCCGCTGCTGTGTCCAACCACCCAGCGAGTCACATCCCTGCCTGGCTTTGGGGATCACCATTCCCAGAGGCAGAGAGTGCCAGGTGTGATTTTTTTTCTGGGAATAGGCACAGAGAAATACAACATCCATGTTTGCAAGCCACTGGAGACATCTCTGGAGGAGGAGGTGTGGAGGTGCTTGGCATGCAGCTTGTGGAGGGGCTGGGGTGAGTTTTGGGGGGCTTGGGATCCCCTTTGCACTGATGCTGCTGGGAGAGGCTGTCTTTATCTGGTGTTTTCCATTGCTTGGCTCAGCAGTGGAAGGTGAAGGGTTCCCGTGCCTGCTCTGGCTGTCAGCAGGGCTGTGCAGGCAGGACATGGGAAGGGAAGGAGGAGAGGATAACGCCCCAGCCGCCGGCCCTGGCCATTTCTGGACGAGTAGGTCATCTGGGTGTGGGAGGGGAGCTGGTGTCCAAGCCAGCCCAGAGAGGCTGGGATTGGGTGTATGTGTGATTTGGGGGAAAGTGAGAAGGGATTTCTTAGGCGAGAGGAATGCAAGTTTCCTCCTTCACATATGTCTCCTGTTCTTCCAGTTTGCAACAAAAGTCATCAAATTGCCCAAGACCTGGCAGCAGGGACAGCCTGAGAACAGCCCACAAATCATGGAAAAGCTTCTCCCCTCCTCCCTGCCTGCCTCCAAGTACTCAAGCATCAGGAACCACTTCAGTTCCCCTTTGGGCAATAAAACTCTTGCCCCTTTCCGATGTGGGGCAGCTGCACAGCCCAGAGCTCTTCCGTGCTGAAGCACCAGTCCTAGTGGGTTAGAATTCGGGCTCTCCTTTGAGCTGGTTGTACTTTTAAACCCTCCAAATGCTCCAAGGAAGGGCTGGAGTGCTCAGACATCCGGGGTGACAGCAGCTGTTCGGAGGGGACACCGTGACATGACTGGTGTGACCTTCCTTGTCGCCAGGTGGTGGGGACAAGTGACAGTGACTCAGGTCCTGCTCGGGCTGCCTGGATTATCAGGCACTGGGAGAGGAGACAGAGACTCCCAAGGATGCCCAGCTGGGGAGTTTGGTGCTGTAGAACTCCAGCTGGGAGGCAAAGGAGCAGTTGTGTCTCAGGATGAAGGGGGTTTTAATGGGCCCAGCCCTTTCCTGCAGTCCTGCTGCTTTTTGTTTGGCACAAGGAGCTGTTGGTGCAGCAGAGCTGCAAAAATCAGGTGAGCCTGTCTGAGCTCTCCTCTTCACCCTCTGCCTCTCAGGGATGGGCAAAGTCTTTCCTGCTATGGGGATGGAGAGGTTGGGATTGCTGCTGGAGGGATGCTTTCTGCAGCTTGTTTCGTGTCTCCCGGGACACCCAGAGCAGTGTGAGAGAGGCTGTCGGCCCACCATCCTCCCCACTGTGAGCGCTTGCATCCTGCCTGGTTTTGCAGCCACGTGGTTTGTGCCAGGAGGTGCAGGTCCACGAGGATCCCTGTAAGAAAGGCACTCTGCTTACCTCACTTTGGACATTTGAGTAATTACAAGATTTTCTTACAAGAAAACATCTCTATCCATTTCACTGTTAAGTGTAGGCTGTCAGTGATGCCAGGACTGGAATGACCAAGGCGTCCCACCCTCAGGGTCCACCCTGCATCCCATGTCCCCTCAGTTATGGGGCGGTTTTCACTGGTGGATCTGGGGAGTTTTGTGATGGAGGAGACAAGGGGGGCTTCAGCCTGACAGACAACAGGGGCACCTGGCACATCATGCTGGTCAGGAGAGGCAGTGCACTGAGAGCTGGAGGCACTGTGAGGCTCTGCAGAGGAGGAGAGGAATTGCTCCCATGTCCAGCTGGGGTGTGGGTGGGGGTCTCCTTTTGTAGCATGAACACAGCCATCAGCTCTGCACTGTGTCCCCCTGCCTTGCCCGGCTGGGGGAGGGTGACAGCTCTGCCACCTCTCACCTTCCCATGTGTGGCCAGTCCACCTGGGAGCCGGGAGGGGAGATGTTTGTGCAGTGGGGCTTGCAGGGTGTGCGAGGGGAAGCAGCTCCAGGTGAAGTCAAGTTCCATTGAGTGGTTCTACTCGGGATATTGTTCTTTCCTGCAAGAAAAGCCCACCCCAGCAGGATGCTCTGCCACCATCGGGTGCTGCTCCTTCTCCCACTGCCTGGTGAAGCTGTGCAGGCTGCCCTGCTCCAGCCCCAGGACCTGGCTCACAGGGAAGCAGGGGGCTGCCTCCCCTTGTGCTCCCACACCGAGCCTCTTTCTGCTTCCCTGCTCCCGCCTTCCTCCTCCCGCAGCATCTGCTCCGGATGTTTTTTCCCTAAACTGCAGAAGCTGCTTTTTTTTTTTTTTTTTTTTAATCTCTCCGGGGTCCCCTTCAGATTGCTTTGCTCCCTTCCATCCTCTCCAGTTTATTATCTTCTATGAATGTTATTAACATGCTAATTAGTCCCTAATTGAAATTGCCAATGAAGATGTCAGATAGGGCTGATGCTAACCCTGATCCTGCACAGTATTAACCGTGATGCTTCACTGGTTTTCCCTGAATCCTGCAGATTCCTCTGTACCTCTCCCATCATCTCCCATCGGTCTCCCATCATTGTTCCCCTAGGGAGGACTTGCTGAGACCCAGCTTAAGTTGTTTTATAAACCCCACACGGCCAGGCTGGTGATGGGTGCAGCTCTGAGAGCCACTTTCTAGTTGTTCCCAAGGTTTTGTCCCAAAGGCAGGGTCGTGACTCTCCGTGGTGATTCCCTTGGGAGGCAGAAGGGAAAGGATTTTGGAAAGTTGAAGGGTGACATTTGCCATCCCGCCTATACACTCAACCCTCTGGCTGCTCGGGCGCTGTGCAAAGGTCTTCCATGGCTATAAATAGGCAGAGAGGTGGGCAAAGAGATGGGGAGAAGGGATGAGGGCAGGCGGGGAGCCAGCCCGGGCCGGCATCTGGAGCTCTCATCGCCTTCGTGCGCACGAGAGGCGCGGTCTGTTCCGGCCACGCTGTTCTCAGCGGGCGAGGTTTGCCCCCGCAGGGCCTATTTTTGAACACAAAAGCCCCTGCTCGCCTCTTGGAGGTGCTGCAGAGAGCTGGGGCTGCCTTGTGCCGAGGTGTCCTGGCTCTGCTGTGGGACACGGAGCCACGTGCTCCGAATAGCTCTGTGCAGACGTGGCCCATGGAGATGAAATGTGGCTCTTGACCGATTGCGAATAAATCAGGGTCAGGAGCTTGAATGCTGGCCAAGAAACCCAAAGGGATAAAATATAGCCTCTCCACAGACTGTTAGCAAACAGCACGTGGGCTGAGATCTGCTAGATAAATTTATGCGCTGTGAATTGTTCACCCAGCTGCAGTGGAGGGATGGATGGACCCACGGAGAACTGATAACCATATGTGGTGGACATGCCTTTGGTGCTGACCTTTAGGGGGTTCAGCAAGGCTGGGAGGTGGCACGGTGACATCTTCTTAGGGATGCCACCGGGAGGGAATGGGGCGCACGAGGGAGGGGGATTCGGGCTGCCTCTGCTCTGTGTGTCCAGGAGACAGGCTGGCAAAACAAATTACTGCTCCTGACCTTGGCTTTCCCATCGTGTCATTTGACATGGATGGAGGGTGAATACCAAGCTTTTTGACTTTGCTTTGTTGTTTCCAAGCTCGTGGGACTTGCCAGCCTGAGAGCTCCCATTCCCGGTGCAGCCCAGGGAGATCAGTTTAAAATGGGAGGGGAAAAGTGAAAAGGTGAGATTCTCACTCAATTCCAAGCTGTGGACACAGGGCCTCCAGCACCTGCTGTTACCCATTTCAAGGTGCTGCTTCCTCTCTCTCACCTTGAGTTCCTTGTAGCCACAAATGGGACCATTGGCTTCATGTTGGGATGAAACAGTGGGGTGGCAGAACCAGCTCCAGGCAGGCTGACTCAGTGAGACTCTGGGCTCAATTCAGCTGCTTTAAACTGGAGAGATGGGCCTGGCCCCAAAACACGGAGCCAAACTGCCTCATCCTTGTCCAAGCTGCAGAGGAGCATGAGTGGTTTGTGGCTGGTCCCTCCTTTCTCTAAGCAGGCATCTGCTTCCCGCCCTCCACCCCGGGACGCTGGATGTGTGCATGCTGTCATCAGATGGACTGGCTCGTATTTGTGTGTCAGCATCTTACACATCCACAGCTCTGTCCTGGCCTTAGCCCAGCTTGCTGGGGTGACCTGAGCCCCCGTGGGTATCAGGCTTTGCACTCTGGTCTGGCTTTGGGGGGCCACTCTCCACTCTGTGTTCTTGTCTCATTTTACCCCAGCAGTGCAGTGGGAACCTGAACTCACCCAGCTGTGACTCAGAGAAATGTGGAGAAAAAAGTATCCCCGTTTTTGGGGAGGGAAAGCACTTCTCCCTGGTGCTGGGCCAGTCCCGCACTCCGGGGCTGGCTGAGCAATCTGCCTTCCCTGGGCTGCAGGGGATGTGGAGGAGGATGGAACTTTCCCTGCTTTCTGGGATTCGCAGCATTGTTTTGGGGGTGGGACCTGGGAAAAGAGACTTTTTAGAGGCTGGGCATCCCCGGCAGCCTGAGAATCCTCACTGGGATGGATTTCTCCATCCCAGCATCTCTGCTGCTCTGCTGCAGCAGGGTGATCCCCTCTCCTGCAGACAGGCTGGCTCGCCCATCAGCTCCCCCTTGCCACCCCACCTGCACCCCCTGCGCCTTTGCCTTGGGCTGTGACTTTTGACACAGGCAGGACACATTTAACAGTGTGCTCTGAACGCTTTGCGAGTGGCCACCGGTGGGCTGGGAGCCGTGGGGCGGTGTCACAGCTCCTGCTGGAGTGACACCGGGGCTGGCATCGCCATCCCAGCCCTGTCCCAGTGGCAGCTGGCAGAAGGTGACAGTCACCAAGGGGTGAAGGATCCCCGCCGTGCAATTCAGTCACCTCACTTGTTCTTTTTGCATTTGTTTAGACTTCATCAGAGCGAAACCCAGCGAGTTTTTAACGCTGTTTTATCCACCGAGGTGTCTTTCTTTTCTCCCCATGGCAGTTGTGGATTTTTGCAAAACTTCTGAAGGAAGTCACAGATAAAACCCGGAGCAGTGAGATCAGTGTGATCAGCAGTGATGGAGTGTGATGAGGTGTTGGGTTGGATGTACCTGCTGCTTTTGGTGGGGCTGCTCAGGGAAGCCCAGCACTGCACAGGCAAACCCTAAAGATGTTTTGAGGGAAAACCTTTATTTTTAATTTTTTTCGTTTAAAGGATGTGATTTGCCAAGAACCCATCAGTTGGTCAGATGTGACCTCCTACCTGGACACATTTCTGATTGCTGTGGGTGGAATTTGGAACTCTGATCCCACTGGCACATCCATTTGGTGGGAGAGCCTTCTCCCAAATGAAGGCACTGGGATATCTTCTGCGAGGGGTTCGCAGCTAATTGGTACAATCAATATTTGTTTTGCAAATGCAATTGGAGGAAAAGAGGGATTGAGAGCACCAGAAATTCAATTGACCTGTAAAAACAGATACGGTGTAAAGGGAATCCTTCCCCTGCCAAGCAAATATTTAGAAAGGAGAAGCAATAAAATGAATAAGCAACAAAGTAATATCCTGCCTCCATGGCCGCCGGAGGCTGCCGGGAAGGGCTGCTGCCCCTGATGCTGAGATAACCCTGAGCAGACGAGTGGCAGGAACCTGTTTCCTAGAGAAAGCATGTTTGCTTTTGCCATCTAATTCATCAAAAGCTCATCCTGCTGCCCTGACAGCACTGGGACCTGTCTCAGGTAGCCTGGCAAGCTGGGCACTGTCCCTGTACCCCTGCAGCCATGACTGTGGCATAAACCCAGGGGTGGCACAGGGGACAGGGGTATCCCTGCACCTTTGTCTCCTCTTGTAGGGGTCTCTGCTCTTTGCTGCCACATCCCTGCTCAGCCTTTTCGGTCCCTCAGTGATGAGGATGCACTGGGGAGGGTTGTGGGGCTGTGGGGTGTGAGGGGTGTGTGGGAAAGAACATCAGTAGTTCCTACCTGGAAGGACATTCCCGTGCCTTAGCACTCCTTGGTATGAAAATCCAAATGGTTAAGGGGGGAAAAAAAATGTTTTTAGATCAAAAAGCTCCAGAAGAACGTTTTGGGTAGGGAGTGGTGAGATGGCATCCAGCCAGGGCTTTGGCTGGATGGAGCAAAGTGCCTGAGTCCCTCTTTGCCAGATGGCTCAGCATCCCTGGGCACAGCCCCACAGTGTGACTTGAACTTAGGCTCGTGGCTGAATTTAAACATCTCTGTGTAAAGCTAAGATTTTTCAGAAAGAAATACCTCATGCACCTGTGTGTGTGTGCATGTATATATATATATCTATATATACACACATATATATATGTATAAAATAGAACAAGTAGAACAAAGGAAAATAATTTTATGGGGAAGCTCTTGACCAGTTCCAGTGCTGAGCATCTTTAGGCCACTTTGGAGTCTTTTGAGCATCTTCCCGTGTGTGATGGATATTGACCCCTCTGATTGGTGTCAGGATCTGAGACCTCTTGTGGTTTACTGGAATCAGTTAGAGCCTTTTCTGGGGACTGCTGGAATCACCTTGGAGTGCATTCACTACACAGAAATCAAAGAGAGGTTTGCGTTTGCATTGTCGTATTACTGAATTTTCAAGAGAACATTGGCTACAAATGTGAACTTCCTCAGACTGAAGAGGTAAAAGGTCTAGAGAATCTCAAGCAAATTTTGAATTCTTGATAGTCAAATTTTCCTGTGGTTTTATCCCTCTTATTGTAATACTGAGCACCTGTAGGATGCTCGGTACCTCCCAGGAGCTGATGCTCAGTCCCATGAAAGGCAGAGCTCTGGTTTTCCACGTGTGAGATGTCATTTGGGAGCAGGAATCATGGAGGATGAGCTGCTGCTCATGGCTGGACTGGCTCTGCCTCTGCATCCCCAGACCACTGCAGCATGAAATCCCCCCCATGTACCATCATCTGTTATCTCTTCCTTGTCACAAGTACCACGAGCCTGGAAAACACACCCCAAACATTTGTTTCTCCTGAAACCCCATCCTGAGAGCACACAACAGGAGAGAGCAGCAACGGGAGCTCAGCAGAGCGAGGAGGAGGGGGGAAAAAAAGATGGCTTAAATTTAATGTCTTTTTAGATGACTATTTCCATTCATTCCAGAGCATATTCCTCTGGCATTTCCAGCATGCCTGTTTAACTGGGTAGCTACCAAACTTCATGGAAACACATGTTATAGTGCTCTCTAGTGCACGGAGCTATGTATGAAGGATGCCTCTTCGGAGATATCTCGATGCGAGCGCAGCTTTTGCTCCGGAGCAGCCTGTTAGCCGCAACAGCTGCTTCCCATTGTGGAAATGCTGTTGAGGGAAAAAAAGAAACAAGCCCCCAGCCCCATCCCAACAACTTGGCAACACACGGAGATGATATTTATGCAAAATCCTGGGTGAGGGAAATAAGAGATAAGGCAAGAAATAACGTGGGCAGGAGAGCGCTATCTCTGTGCCGGCAGCGCCCGGCGCGCTCCCGCCGATCTCTGTTTGCCGAGCTGCTCCGAAGCAGCTGCTCCCTGTGTCCGACTGGGTTTACTCTGTTTAGCTTTTATACAGCCGAGCGATTTTTATGGCCACAGGAGCGCCGGGAAGCTCCACAGGATATTGGCCGCCTCCTAATGAGAATTTGCCGCGTCGGCACGTCGGCGCAAACACCCCGTGAATTTTAAACGCCTGGGAAACGGCAGCTCCTGCAGTCCCCCCATCCCTGGATGCTCCCAGAGTCCCTGGGGGCAACGTGGGTTTTCTGTTTAATAAAGGAAAAGGCAAGCCTTGATTGTAGCCTAGGAGACTGGAGAGCAGTCGAGGCTCCCGGCTGGAGCATCACCCGCTCTGGCCTGGGTGGGTGATGCTCCAGGAAAGCCTCACAAGGCCAGGGGAGCCCCTGCTGCAATGGGCAGTCAGGGATCTGGGGGGTCCTGAAGGTGAGGTTGGACTTGTGAGTCCAGGCAGGTGTTGAAGTCAGTCCCCTGGATTTGCCTGATCCCTTTTTGGACATGTTGGTATGAGGTGGAGGTGAATTTGTGGGGTTACAAGGGAATTTGAAAGGACTGGAAATCTTCTCCATCCTTCTGCTTGGAGCAGGGCTCACTTGGATGTGGGTCAGGTTGTTCAGGGCTGGAACCAGTAAAGTATTGGCTGTGCCCAAGGAAGGAGATTTCTCTGTTTGATCTGTTTTTATCTTTCCTTTCCTTTGGTTTGATTTTTGGTTTTTTTTCGTAACTCCCCTTTTGAAAATCTGAATGGAAAATAGGTTTAATTTTGGTTTGTGTCTGTATTAATTTTCCATCACAGGAGGTTTAAAAAAAAATCAGAAACAAATACAATGACTTGCAAGAGGAGTACATTAATCTGAAGTAGAATGAAAATAGCTCCTTCCCCCATGGTGGTACAGCACGTCAAAAAAACAGTGTGTGTGTAAAATCCCCAAGGGGATAGGAAAGCCAGCCTGCAGGAGGTTTCAGCCAGGATATCTTTTTCTTGGAAAACAAACAAAAAAAAAAGGAATAGTTTTCAAGATCTTCACATTTTTATCCACAAAATGAATGACATGAACAGCATTTCCTTCTCTCCTGGTCGTTCCTGCCCTGCTCACAAAGCCAGCCAAATCGGGGTGGTGCGGCAGCAATGGCACATCCTCTTGCTCCTGGTGACTTTGCTTTTCCATCATTTGCCTCTCCATTAATCTCAGTACAAACAAAGGCTCTGAAGAGACAAGCTGAAAAGCTCCTGGGGGTACGTTTAAATCAGTCCTTTCTAATAATGTCTGTCGACCTCTCTGTGGAAGCACTGCTCCCCAAGGAAAGGACACGGAGCTGCGGCAGCGTGCTGAAATATGGTGGGGTGTAATTAATTCTGACCTCTGGCTCCCGCTCACTCACTCTCAATATTAAATTTGACTAGTGATATTGTGGTTTTTCAATTATCCTTGTTTTCTTGGGGGCATGGGGGGGCTGATGAGGGGGGTCGCCACTGCTCAAAATTCAGCTTGGTGGGAGATGCATCGCTTGGATGCAGAACTGCTGGGTGGAATTGATCCTTGGGATTCACTGGGATGGTATTTGGGCTTGGATGTGGTGTTGTGTGTGCCTCTCCCCCTCCTACCTGTGTCCCTCCTGCCTCTAAAACCTGCTGCTTCATCAGTGCTGGGATGGGACCAACTCCTGTCTGAAGTCGCTGTTATTGAGGGTGGGGGGACACAAAAAGAACCGCCCTTTAGGGGAATGGGGAGGAAAATCAGCATTTTGTTCTTGGCCTTCTGGCCTTGCACAGGAGATCACTTTCTGGCCGCTCCTGCAATCAAGGAGAGGATTTTATCAGGCTCCTGGATGGGGAGACAGAGCCATCAGCTGCTGTAGGACCTTGTTGGTGAAAGTCTTAGTAGTGCGTCCTTGATCAGAAATGGAGCAGCACAAAACAGCCTTGGAAGATACAGCCTTGCTTGACCTTTTACTTGGACACAGGGAATGCTCGAGGGCTGCTCTGGTGTGTTTTGGCAGCGGCTGCTCACTGGGAAGGCTTCGTTTGTCTGTTTACTTAACCCCATCATTGTAGCAGTGCCCCTGCGTGTCACGCCGTGGTCTCTGGAGGGTCCGGGAGGTGTTAAGTGACCACTTTTGGACCCCATCCAGGAGTCAGGGGCGAAGGTGCCCTTTCCTGGGAAAGCTCAGATGGTTCCCATGTAGCAGAAGGAGGGTTGAACAGCCCAGCATCAACCCCCTCTCCTCTGTTGCCCCCCTTTTCCTTACCAGCGTGTCTCTCATCACCGGTGGCCTCTGCCGTGGGACCAGGTCCTAGAGGGGGGACATGGGACCTGCCCAGGGACTTGCATCAGAGCAGGAGCTCCTTCAGGGATGCTGCTGCAGAACACCCATGCATGGACCCCATAATTTAACGTCTTCAAAGCCTCTGGGTCCCTGGATGGGGCTGCCCCCTCCTCCACACCTCAGCCATCCTCGATACTGGCTGTGCCTTCGAGAGCAAGCTGTGCTTAGTGGCATCCTCTGCCATGATGGGCTCTCCGAGAATGCATGGCACAGTGGGATGCTGGATGGGGTAGGACCACTGGGTTAGAGCCCTGAGAGAGCTGGGTGAGGTGAAGAGAGGCCAAAAATAGGACTCTCAGCCTTCACCTCCCTTCCTCGCTCTCCTGGCCTCTCGGAGTATACAGCCACCAGCCAAGTGCTCAGGGGTGAATCTGTCAGAGGCCAAAGCTTGGCTTTTTGGACTCCCTGTCCCCTGCAGCAGCAGCTCAGCTGAACCCTGGGGAGAACTTGCACCCCAGGGCCATGGAGGAGAGCTCACCTCAGCCCCTGGGGGAAAATAAGCCCATTTCAGCCCGGTTGCCATGTCCCCTCAAAGTGTTGGAAGACGCATTCAGGCAGCAGGAATGAGAAGGGCTTGAGCTGGGGGGGAGGGAGGAGAAGGGAAATTAAAGGAGAAAAAAAAAATTGAAAACTCCACTTGCTGCAGAGCGAGTGAATTCTCCAATAAACCTGAATCTGCTGAGAATACATTTTACAAACATGCAGCGAAGTTGGCTGCTTTTGTTTGGGCGTTTGTTAAGCATTAACTAAAGAATGCCATGGTCCAGCCTGCTCGGTGTGAAACCTAATTCTCCCCCTTTCTGGAGCCATGGCATGGAGTGCTCAATTTTTTTCTCTCTGTAGGACTGCAGCCTTCTGGTACTCCAGCCAAAAAACACTCATATTTTAGCAAGCTTAGCCCCGGCCCCGTTGCCAGGCAGTAAAGCGAACACTTGCCCGCCTCGGGGGGGAGGGAGCTGGGAGACGGGGAAGGGTCAGGAGAAGAGCCCCGGGGAAAACATCCCTCCTCTGTCCCACTGGAGAGCTCCCTGAGGGCTTGGGGTGCACAGGGAGGGAAGTGAGGGAAGTTTCCTCCATCAGCTTGGGAGCCTGAGGACACAGGGTGGGTTTGGAGGTGCCCAGGATCCTTGGTCTGGAGTTTCCCTCTGCTTCCCTCTGTGCTTCCCATCCCCAGGATGTGCCAGCCTGCTCTCCACAGCTCTGAGATGGACTCAGCTCTTTCCAAACTGTTCCCAGGGTCTCAACACTCCTCCTGCCAGGGCCAAGGATCCATGGCTGCAGCTGGGGGATACCCTCACTGTCACCGTCCTCCTTCCTGCTTGGCCATGGTCCATGCCCTCTGCCTCCTCCTTTGGCTCCGTGAGGGCTGGAGCAGGGACAGGGTGACATGAGCCCAGCAGCAACAGGGCAGTGGCTCATTCCCAAGCCATGGGGGCAAGTGGCATTTTTCCACTGCCAGCCTCTCAAGAACCCGGTGATGGTGTCCCCCCTTGCAGTGAGTGGCAGTGAGTGAGGAGATGACCAAGTGCCAAGACAACTCCATCCGGTGTCCTCACTCCCTGTGGCTCATTGCTGGCACTCACTGCCAGCCCCTTGGGCTGTGTGTGGCCCTTGGCTCATCCCCACACCAGGGTCATGGCCTTGGTGGGATTCATCATTTGGAGATGGCTCTGAGTGGCCAGGCTGGAGCTGCTAGATGGGTTGGTCAGGCTGTGCTCAGGCTCCTCCTGAGCCGTGATGAGGAAGAACATGGGATGAGTTGGGCACAGGTGTATTGCAGCATCCCAATGGGGTCACTCAGGGGCTGCCCCTGCCCCTCTCACCACATCCCTGGTGCAGGCAGGGAGGGGAGCAGAGCTGCCTCACCTTCCCCAACCCGAAGCAGCGGTTGAGGTTTGTCCGTCACGATTTAATATCGGCGTGCCTGCCGCGGGAGGCTCGGCGGGGCCGCCTTTGTATGCGGCGCACGCAGACAGACAGACAGCAGCCGGGAAGCGCCCGTCAATCACGGCCCCTTTCAGCCTGACCCCTCCGGAGGAAAAGGGGGAAACGGGCCCTGGTGGCTCCGCTGGGAATCCACGGCTGCACCCCGGCCATCGGGAAGGGACACGGGGCGCAGCATCCCAAAGGTGGCTCTGGCCCCGTGTCGATATTTTTAGGTTTTGGTGATGGGAAATGCCGAAGGAGAGATCTGGGATGTTTGTTGGGAAGGAGGAGTGGCATGGAGAAGCGGGGCTGCATCCTGGGGATATGCCTCGTGCCGCCAGAAATGTTGTGCTTTTGGAAGTGCCCAAAGATTTTGCTTCAAGATTTTCGTGAAAGCCACCACCTGTCCCTTTCGGCTTCAAAACTGCAGATTGTAATTTCAAGAGAGATCTAAACTTAAAAAAAAGAGGGGGGAAATTAATCAAGACAAGAACAGGAATATTTTTAAGATCAGACACGAAAGGCTGCATGTATTGATAAAAATTGCTCACATTACTATCTTTTTGTTCCTCCTAACTTGAGTGTGTTGGTTTTATTTACAAATACCCACTGTCAGAGCTTCAGTGAGGTATTTACTGGGCTGCTGGTGACAGCCTGGTTCTCCATCAAGCATCCCAATGCTGAGCAGGTCTCCCTGTCTGGTGCCCTGGCCAGCTTCTCATCTGCTGAAACAAACCCAGTGCTGCCAGTCAGGCTTGACTTAGCTTTGGTACCACAGGTTATGGAGGGAATAAAAAAGCCCCACTGTGAACTAAAGAATCCCTAAGATGCCATAAGTGAAGCAGGAGAGAGCTGAAGGTCCTGGAGATGGAGGAAAACCTCTCTGGATCCAGGCTGGAGTGTCTCACTCAGGCTAAAATGTTAAATTGTTAGAGCTGGTGCTGCAAGAGAATCTTCCTTCAGCCCCATCTCAGGCTGAGCAGGGGAGTTCCAGCTGGGTTATCTGTGCAGGTTGTACTCTTTGTGGGGTTATCCCCAAAGGGCAGCATCCATGTGTGGGGTTATCCATGTGTGGGGTTATCCATGTGTGGGGTTATCCATGCAAGCTCTTATTTCCCAGTCTCTATAGAGTAGCTGGCACAGTCTGGGTCTCAAGGGAGTTGGGACACCAAGACTCTTTGGTCTCTGTCCATTACTACCTGTGGCAGATTGTGGTTTTTCTGCCTGTGACCTTTTAGTGCCTGAGGTCTCAGTTTATTGTGTGTTTATAAGAAGCTCTTTGTGGTTTCACACTGTGGAAGAGGTTTTTTGGGGATTTCTCTGCAGCTCACGTTGCCCAGGGATGGGGGAGTTCTGCACTGGGCAGTGAAGGACACCTGGACTGAACGGCATCCCTCAGTGGGAGCTGCTTTGGGAATAAACTCATTTATCCAGCGACCTAGAAGTGGCTTTAAGTGTCTGATATCAGGCAGCCAGTTACCTAAATCTTACACCTTGCTGCTGTACAGCACGCTTTGGGCTTGGAAACATCCACTGCTCAGTTGGTGCTGCTGTGCCTGGTTGGCAAGGGTTTGTGGCTCTCTAATAAGTGCCTCGGAAACAAATTTTGGGCACATTTATTCCTGGAGATTAGATGGCAGCAATGGAATATTTTATCAATATTTTATTACCGAGAGCAGTTGGTAATCCCAACAGGTAGGGCTTAAACATCATTTAAACGGTATGAGAATGTGTTGCCAGATGAATACAAATAGCCTCCACTTTGACATAAAAGAGACATAATTAAAGATGAAGTGACTACAGAAATATTAAGAGTGTATGTGTGAGCTGGAACAAGAAAAATAATGACCCTTTCAAGGGAATACACATCCTTCTCTTCCCAGGGCAGTCATAGGGATGTTGGAAATACATCTTAGGGGACAGGCAGTTGTAGGTAAACTTGGGGAATTAAAGCTGAATGTAGAAAAATAAAAGCTACTAATGGCAATATGTAGAATTATAAGCTCCCTGACCTCTACATTTTATTTGATGATTTCCCACTTCCTGTGGTGATGACAGTGTTTTATGAAAGCTTTATAGCATCCTTTTCCTACTTCTTTGGGAATGACACCTTTTGCTGAGCGTGCCCAGGATTTGGCTGGCATGGGGAGAGTGTTGTACCAGACCCTCGTGCTTGCCAGCACTGTGTGGGGAAAACCTGAGGGAGCAGGCCCTTTTTCAACTGATTCCCATTTTCTGATGGTTTTCCCCTGAGGGTTTTGCATATATATGGTCCTCTGCTTGCTCTGCTTGTCAGAACGGGGCTGATTCAGCACATTTTCTATGTGGGATTTTGTAACCAAAAAAAAAAAAAAAAAAAAAAAGGGATTGAAAGCTCGGAGGTAACCTCTGCAGGATGTGTGCTGACTTTTGACTTCTCTTTTTGGGCCAAAGTCACCAAGACAGGGGAATAATAATGTCCAGTTCCCACAGATATTTCAGACACAACTGGGTAAACAGTGTTTTTTTTTCTATATGATGTCCAAGCCAAGAACTCAAATATCTGGGTGTGGCAAAGAGGTTCTGGTTTGATACCTTCAAACATCTCTGTTGGTCATCCCAGTTACTGAAAATATCTGGCCCTAAGGTTAATTCCAGGTGCCTCCAAGGCCTCTGATGCTGCCACCTCTGCTCTTCTCACCTCAGTTCCCCCCAGCTGTAAATCATTGATCATTCTCAGTAAGGACATTTAAAGTCAGAGAGAGAAAAGCTCTGTTCCAACCTAAAGTGTTATTGCTGCTGTTATTATTATTGGCTTTTAAGTCTAAAGCCAGAGTCTGGAAACCTGGGAACAGTTTAATTAGGGATGCCTCAAACGCTGTCACATCAATGTCAAGGAACAAGCTGAGCTTTTTCTTTTCCTTTTGACACATCAAGTCTTCAGTCTGGCACTGGCCTTAACCCTAAATCTGCTGTCTTGGAGAATTTTGTGATATATTAGACATTCCTGATGTGTTTGCAAGTGGGGATGGGGTGACCCAGGCCAGAGGGATGGGATGGTTCGTGGGTGAGGGAGGGTGGGGATGCTTTCTGCAGCTGGTTGTGGAGAGGCACAGAGGACCCCACTGCTTTCTCCAGCATCTCCTTGGGTCGAGGCATGAGCTGGAGGGAGATGACACGTGGAGTTGGTTTGATAAAACCCGTGTGGAAGTGGTGCTGTCTTGTGGCGGTGGTACCTGGGCTGTTGGGTTTGATACCTTTTTTTTCACCTGGAGCATCTGCATGTTGGGGTCTTCTTCAGTTGACCACATTCATGATAAGCCCCAAAACTTCTAAAGTCCACCCAAAAGCAGCATCTCCCCACTGGCACTGGGTGAGTGTGTGTCACTGTTGAGGCAGGCACGATATACAAATAGACACACTACGTTTCAGAAGGCCAATATCTCATTTATTACAACAGCTGGCTGTCCTTTATACCCTCTACAAAGGTTACACTTTATTCATTGGTTGCAGTAAATCAACATAACACTGACTGGTGTAAAACCATCTACACCTCTCTTTTTCACAAAACTTTTCTGTAAATACTTTTCCCAGCTGCAGGTTTTCTTTCCCACTGATCTCTTCTCTTCTCTTCTCTTCTCTTCTCTTCTCTTCTCTTCTCTTCTCTTCTCTTCTCTTCTCTTTCTCTTTCTCTTTCTCTTTCTCTTCTCTTCTCTTCTCTTCTCTTCTCTTCTCTTCTCTTCTCTTCTCTTCTCTTCTCTTCTCTTCTCTTCTCTTCCTCTTTCTTTTTCTCTTTCCTCTTTCTCTTCATCTCCAGGGCAATGGCATTGATAAGATTCCTTTCAGAAATAACTCTTATTCATTAACCCTCATTAACACACAGCTCAACAGTAAGCCTCTCCACAAGTGTGCCCGTCCCCTGTCGCTGTGGGCTGCCAGCACCGTTGTCCCCAGCCTCTCAACCCACGCGCCAAGGGGGTGACACAGCGACTCCGTGCTGGTGGCCCGTGTCCCCAGCACGGTCCCTTGTCCCGCCAGCTGTGGATGTCACAGCAGGCTGTCCTGTCGCTTGTCCTGCAGGCTGTTCGCAGTGAAGTGCGCGGGCTGCCTGGAGGCCATCGCGCCCAGCGAGCTGGTGATGCGCGCCCAGAAGAGCGTCTACCACCTGCACTGCTTCTGCTGCTGCGTCTGCGAGCGGCGCCTGCAGAAGGGCGACGAGTTCGTGCTCAAGGAGGGCCAGCTCCTCTGTAAGGGCGACTACGAGAAGGAGCGGGAGCTGCTGAGCTTGGTGAGCCCGGCTCTGTCGGATTCTGGTAAGGGGCCGCCCGCGCCCGGCGTCTCCCTGGCTGGTCTCGCTCCGAGGCCCCTGGGGGGGTCTGGAGGTGAGGTTTGGGCTCGCTGCCCTGAACGTCTGCCCTTTAGTATGAGGGGACAAGCTCTGTAAGCACCATTGAGTCCTCCAGCAGGTCTGTGCCAGCTCAGTGGTGAGGGCTTGAGTGAGGGGCTGCAGGGCTGGAGGATGCTCAGTGGACCATCCCACCCCATAAGGCTTATTTCTGTAGGGGTTTGTGCTCCTGGCTCCTGCAGCTTCCCCAGTTGTGGGAGGGAGAGCTGGCCACTGACTACTTTTGTCCCTCCCCTGTGCCTCACTGTCCCTGCCTGGGACTCTGGAAGAGCTGAGAACAAAAGGTGAGCTGCTTCTGCTGTAGTCACCCCTTTTAATAACAAGGGGAAACTGAGGCACGGAGCTGAAGCACGAGTTGGCAGCAGGGAGTCTGCAAACCTTATGTCCCCAGCAGCTTCTGAGGCAGGTGATGGCCAGAACCAGCCTGGTGACACTGCTGGGACACTGCAGAGCTGAGAGGGGCTGCAGGAGAGGTGCCAGAGGTTAGGTAGCCCGGAGCATCAGACCAGCATTCAAATATGTTATCTACAGTCAGTGCAAATTAAACCCAAATGTTTCCCAGGAAGTCAAATTTAGTAAGAAAGCCGAGCACTGGAGACTGGGAAAGTGGAAATAATCTGATGATCTGCTAGCCGAAATCCTCGTGATAACACCATATCCACAAAGCCCTGCTCCTCACCAGTCTCTCAGTTCCCCTTGAAATCCCTCCCTGGGGAAAGTGTGCTTTGTGGAGGGAAAGGATTTACCTTTGAAATTCTCTGTTCTGGAAAGGGCTGTCAGCAACTGTGGGGCTGTCTTTTCCCTGCTGGAGCAGAAGTAGAAATCAAGATTAGGAGTGTGTTGTTAAGGTGTGAAGCATGGGCACAACAAAGCCTGGTGCTCTCTGTCACTTGAGCGCTGTAGCTGGGAGAAGATTTCTGAAGGGATGGGGATGGTTTTTGTAGATGTGGAGGAAAAATTGCCCAAAACTTGTGTTTCTCTTTAACATTGTGCTCCTCTGCAGCGAAATCCCATCTAGTCTTGCAGCACTGCCTGTGTGGGTTCTGTGTGAGCTCTGCAACCCTGCTTGCTCAGGACAAAAAGTCCTTGCAATTAACGGTGGTGATGTTTGAAAATCAGAGTGAATCCATGGGAGGAGGTGGCTGGGGGAAGCTGGTGAGTGATGGTGCAGTGCTGGAGGAGCTGGAGATGCAGGAGTGCAGGGGGATCCAGCACATTGGCACTGGCTCTTCCCTTAGCCCTGGGAAAGTCCTTAACTGATTGAAGAATTACTATTTTTTCCTCTGGGATATACAAACCCTTTTCAGTTAAAATAGGAGCCAATGAGGAGATGTCATGCAGAAGAGAAAGCAAATCAGCCACAATGGTTTGGGTTTGTTCCTAGTGGGGGAAAAGGGCAGTTGGGGAAAGGCTGGGGAGCTTTTCCTCCCCAGTGGCTCATCAGCCTGTGGTCCAGCCCCGCTGCCAGCAGCCCCGGCCAAACCAAGAGTTTCAGCTTAGCAAAAACCTCCAGGGGAAAGACTTATTTTGGTGGAAACTCCAGCTGAGACCTGAGGGATGTGAAGGGCCAGTGTGGGAGTCAAAAGGGCAAGGCAACCCCTTGGCTGATGAGAAACCTAACCCAAAGCCCCTGACTTGGCCTGGCAGCCTCTGACCGGGGGGTCCCTGCCCTTCCCATCTCCCCGCAGACCCCAGAGCTTGGCCCCACCACCATCCCTGTCTGCTTTTGGTGGCGACCAGCTTTGCCTAGGGACAGTGACACAGCAGGGACCAGCCCAGGTACACATCCCCCGTGGATGCTCGGTGCGTGGTGGCTTCTCCCCCTCCTGCTGCATCCCCCCAGACCCCGCTGCCATGCCGGGAGGTGCAGAGTGGTGTCCCCTGTCCCCACCACGCCCGGATGCCCTTCACCAGCAGCATGTGATGAGCTCCTCCAGCCTCTCCCCTGTCCCCCCCTGGCTGCTTTGAAGCCCCCCACCCTCTCTCCCTCCCTCCCCCCGGCCGCACACCAAGGGCCACTTTATGAGAAAGCGCAGATAAAAAGCGAGCCATATGTTGTCTGTAATCTCCCAAACCCTCTCTTCAATTACTGCCTCCCCCGAGCCTCCGCCGCCCAGCCTAAGTAAACAAGCCCCTCTGAAAGAGGACCCTGCTTTCCAATTAAAAGCGTCCTAACGTTTCTCCTCTCCCTAAATCCTCCTGAGCGAGGAATGTCCTGGCCCCGGCGGCGGGATGTGGGCTCGGCAGGTCGGACCGAGGGCACGCCGCACAATATCCATCCTTCCCAGGTGACGTCAGGGGCAGCCCCAGACACTCATTAATTTCTCCCCCCTCCTCAAGTGGGGAAAGGCTTGAAAGGGAGAGTTAATTAAAAGTAATACCCCGCCAAATCCGGCTTCACTTTTCCTTCTTTCCCTTTGACACTGGGAGGGATTTGGGGAGCAGGTGTTGGCGGGGGGAGGGCTTGGAGAGGCTGCTCCGACCGGGTTTTCCCCCTTGGAAAGTGGGTTTTGAGCATCATGGACTTGATGGAGCCCAAGAGCTTGTGGCTCTGCCGTGCTGGGCTCTGTCCTTCCTGGGCTGGAGGGGAGTGGGGTGCTGACCTCATGCTTGGGTTCAGGCACCAGTTGACATTCCTTCTCCCACGATTTGTCAAAGTCTCTACCTCTCCATCAAAATTAAACTCCTCCAGCATTCAGAAAGCCAGCAGCTTGGCAAAGCAGGGACCTGGCACTGAGAAGGAGGCAGCAGTAGCCACTGCTCAGCCCCGTCAGCCATCAGAGGCTCCACAGCTTGGGAGTGGCTCCCCTCGCTGGAGTTCTCCTCACATCTACTCCCGTGTGGCTTCCCTTGGGCTGGAGCTTGCAAGAAAACAGCAGTTTGTCTTTCCTGCTGGTGTGGGAATGCCATGGATGTGCCATGAGTAAGAAAGGAGCTTGAGCAGCAGCAAGGCTCTGATTCCTGGGAGCCAGACCCAGCTCCTGGCTGTTTTGAAGAGCTCTCCCTGTCCCATCCCTCCCAGCCTGCTAACAGGGAAGGTCTCTGTGTTGGCTGCAACCCAGGAGAGAGCTCAGTAGTGTGGAGAGGAGAGGTAAGTGGTGCCTGAGAACATTCTTGCTGCTCCACTGGGATCTTTGCCTCCCCTTGCCCTGGAGATCTGCTCTCGTCTTTCCTCATTCTCCCCTGGGCTGGCATTTTGAAACTTTTCCGGTGTGTTTGATCCATCATTATCTCTTGCTATGGGGTTTGACCTGGCCTGTTTTCACCATGAATTACCGTGAGCCAGGCTCACACTCCCTGGTGCATCCCCATCTCCCAGAGCCACGGCAGCCCTGGGATGGCTTTGGGCCAAGCTCAGCCTTGCAGAGCCCGCATCCGTATCAAACCAGCACCTCCTCTCCATTATCCGTTCCCAGATGAACAGTGCAGGACCTTTCTGGGAAAGGCTGTAAGTGATTTTGTAGCTGGCCAGAGGGAAGGTGCTGTCAAACCTACACGGGCTGGGCAGTCAAGGCCATCAGCAGTGGAGATGCAGTAAATGGGGAGAGCTGGGAAAAGGCAGTGTCCACTTTCCTGGAGCAGTTCCTGCCCAAAGGCTCCATGCCCTGAGTGGTGGAGAGCAACAGGGAGATTCACCCCAGTGCCTGGGAATGCAGTGGAGCAGCACATCACAGTGAGTACCACAGGGGTGAAGGCTGAAGGACGCTTTAGTTTAAAACTCCACAAAAATAAGGAAATAACAGGCAGAAAGGTGCCCCTTATCTGTATGAATAAAAGTCTGTGCTCTAGAGGGGGTTGTGCTCCATGGCAGAGCAGATCAGGAGGTGTTTGTGAGGGGTTCTTGGCTAACATGTTGCCCTCTCTGAGCATCTCTGCTCTGCCATCACCCTGACCTCCCCAGCCTGGTCTGCCTGGGCAGAGGGACCCAATCTCTGTCCCCACCGGGGCTGGGGGACAGCCCCAGGGCACAGTGGTCCTTGATGACTGCTGGCCTCTCATGTGTGTCTCTGTCCAGATGTGTCCCCAGCTGTGGCCTGGCTGGAAATTGCTGTGAAGCAGGCAGAGATCTGACTCTGGTGGAGGGAAAATCAGCTGTCCCAGGGTCTCACACTGCAGCTGCTCAGACTGTTGGGGAAAAGAAGAACCAAAAGTACATCTGCTGGCTGAGCAGTCACAGACTTCAAGTGGCGGTAGCTCTGAGCTGTCACGGGGCAGCCAGTCCCTAACCTCATCTTCTCACACATACTCAGAACAAGATCCTCACCAACAGCAGCTTGTTTTAAATCTCTCCGGTTATTTTGACCATGGTGTGTGCTGCCTGTTGTCTGTAAAGCACTTGCTTTTTTTTCGTCCTCAGGCAAAAGCGATGATGAGGACAGCATCTGCAAGTTGGGCCAGGCCTCGGGGAAGGGCGCTGAGGATGGGAAGGATCACAAGCGGCCCAAGAGGCCCCGGACCATCCTGACCACGCAGCAGCGGAGGGCGTTCAAGGCATCGTTTGAGGTCTCCTCCAAGCCCTGCAGGAAGGTATGGGGAGAAGGGCCCATGCCCAGCTGCCTCCAGCTCTTGGGGGTGTCCTGGGTGCTGAGCACGGACGTGGCCTGGCTCATCTGAGCCTTCTAAAGTGCCCCTGACGAGCTGAGTGGGCTGAGGGACGCCGCTGTCACCCTTCTCTCCCAGGTGCGGGAGACGCTGGCGGCAGAGACGGGGCTGAGTGTCCGTGTGGTGCAGGTCTGGTTCCAGAACCAGCGAGCCAAGGTGGGTACAGTGGTGCCAGCATCCACTGCTGGGGCTCCCTCCCGCCTGGCTTTGGCCAGGGGATGATTTCATTCTGTTTTTTCTGTTTTTTCCCCCTTTCTTCTCTCCCAGATGAAGAAGCTCGCCAGGAGGCAGCAGCAGCAGCAGCAGGACCAGCAGAACACGCAGCGCCTGAGCTCAGGTACCCCCCTCCCCATTCGGCTTTCCCCATTCCCCAGCCCTCTCCAGGCTTCCCAGCGGAGCTCCACCACCCAAAAAAAAAAAAAAAAAAACAAAAGCAGCAGCAAGGACTTGATCTTATCTCGACCTTCTCTTGCAGCCCAGACAAACGGAGGCGGGGGCAGCGCGGGGCTGGAGGGGATGCTGAACCCTTACACCGCCCTGCCCCCGCCCCAGCAGCTGCTGGGCATGGAGCAAAGTGTCTACGGCTCCGACCCTTTCCGGCAAGGGCTCACCCCGCCCCAGATGCCCGGAGACCACATGCACCCCTACGGTAGGGCTCTGGGGATGCTCCCTCTGCCTTCTCCCCTTCCAAGAGATCCTGGGTTGTGGTGGGGTCCTCTCACCCCTAAATCCCTCATGCTACTGATGCTTTTTTTAGGCTTAGCTAGAAACGGAGGACAGACAAAAGGATGGATAGAAAAGTTAAATTTGGTATATTTTATGAAGAGTCTTCAGGTACATTAAGGGCAGACGAAGCCTCCCCAAGGGGCTACACCCAAAATGGACGATGGTCACGAGTTTTTCAGATAAAAGTTTGGTCCGTTTACATACCAGGGGTTAATCCTCCAATTACAGCTTCTGGTAATGAAGTCATTTACCCCCAGTTTGCTACCCCCAATTCACTTTTGTTGATACTTTTCAGGGCCTGAGGCAGTAGGATGTCCTTGAGTTTCAGGGCTAGAGAGATCGTTTTGTCTGAATAAAATGTGAAGAGAGTTAACTGAGACTCTACATGGAGTTTGGAGTTACACACTAATGATGTACAGGATTTGAAAAACATGAAAGCTGGAATCCTAAGGCATTACTACAAAAGCTGGGGTACCAGGCACTGTCAAAGTGCTGAACCCCTTCTGTGCCTCCCTTGCTTCCCAAGGTGCTGAGCCCCTCTTCCACGACCTGGACAGCGACGATACCTCACTGAGCAACCTGGGGGACTGCTTCCTCGGCACAGCAGACGCAGGGCCGCTCCAGGCACGAGTGGGAAACCCCATCGACCACCTGTACTCCATGCAGAACTCCTACTTCACCTCCTGAGCGCAGCGTGGTCCCCCCAGGAGGGGCTGCGGAGCTCCCAGGGCTGGGAGGGAGGGAGGGAGGGGAGCGACGCTGCCGGGATGCCGTCAAATAATGTTGTAGCTTGGGATTCCCAAGGAGCGAGTTAAGTTATGGGTTGCATAGTTTCATGTTTCTCTTAGGAGCCTAGGATTAGGGACAGGAGAGGTTTTTGCAGCTGGCTGGTGGATTTTCAAATTTCAAAACGGGGACACGAGTTTCTCCGTTCGGCAGGGGGAGGAGGCTTCTCCTGTAGGAGCATCCCAGAGCTGTGTCCCACCTCTAGAAAGAGCAAACTGCCCGTCTTCATGGGGAAAGCCTGCAGCACCAGCTGGGCTTTGAAATTTGAAAAGCTGACAACGCTCTGGGGAAGGAAACGGGAGGGGAAAACTTCGCTGCAGAGTTTGGATTTTTTTTTCCCCTCTGTTCCCTCAACTGGTTTGAGTGCCCGCTGCTTAAACGTAGGGACTTTTAAGATAGATGTTCCCATGCGAATATAGAAAGCTAGAAACCCCTAACATTGTCCCTGTCCCCGAGGACGGGGCTGTGTGTGTGGATGTGTGTGTGTGTGGGCAGAGCCGTGTGGCTGGGAGTGCTGCACGGCCACGCCTGCCAGATTGTATCAACAAAAAAAAAAAAGTTTATTTCTAAGTCTATCAGAAATTTACTGTACAGCAAAAGTAACTTTATTTTCAGTGTGAACCATATTTAAGGAAATACTCAATGCACTTAAGTTATAAGAGGAAATAATTTTACTTTTTATAAACGTTATGTTTAGGTTGCAAAAGCCCAGTGGCAGGAAAGGAACATCGGTTCATTTCAGGCGATAGGTTTGAGTTTTGGGGTTGGCTATTTTTGGTGTTCTCAGGTTGCCCCACTGGTTTCGAGGTGCAGTTGAAACACAAAGCAGAGCTGGGTGCAGAAATGTGCTTTTTGCCCGCAGATGGATGGGGGCAGCGTGGTGGCCAGCTCCTGTCCCCACTGCTGGACGTGTCCTGGAGGTCGGTGTGGGCTGGACACGCTGGAGCTGGTGGACATCCCAGCCCATCAGGGCTCAGCCATGCTTCCCCACATCACTTTTCCTTCCTCAGCAGGGCCCAGCCTGCCTCCACCAGTGACCCCATCCCACAATATCCTCAAATCTGGGTGCTAGGCCGGTGTGAGCTGGTGTCCTGGCACTGGGATACACTGCAGCCCACGTCCCCACCCCTCAGGGGAAGCAGGGACAGCCCTGCCTGCTTCGGCTTCATCCCTGCCAGCCCCCTGGGAAAACCTGGGGAAAGTTCTCCTTGGGGTCGAGCCTTCAGCTGGCCCTCACCTCACACCCCCACTCTCGTTTTCATGCGTTGTGTCCTTTTGTGCTGCTGTTCACAAGCGGTGTAAGCGACAGCCCCTAAAGACGTGCAGGTGACTGTGAGGCTCCAAACACTGGCTGGTCACCCCTGTCCGGTGTGACACTGAATGTAGCAGGGTCTGGGGGTGGCTGACCCGGCAGGAGATGCTGGCAGCACTGTCAGAAATCACGCACCGAGATGAAATTTAAAAGACAAAACAAACAAACAAACAAACAAACTCTGTTAAAGAAAAAAAAAGGAAAAAAAAAAAAAGGCGTGGTGTTTTCTTGTGTGGTTGTGTCTTCTTGACTGGGAGAGGGAAAGGTTTGAGTCATCTCCAAAGGCAGCAAGGTCTTGGGTAGGGTGTAATGAGAAGTTTTTGCTTAATGGGTTGATTTCAAATTAATGGGTTAATTTTAAATTAATGGGTTTTCGATATCAAATATTCACAGAATCACAGACCCCATCACAGTGAGGGTTGGAAGGGACTTTACAAATCATCCAGCTCCAGCCCCCTGTCTTGGGCAGGGACACCTTCCACTATCCCAGGTTGCTCCAAGCCCCATCCAGCCAGACCTTCCAGGGATGGTGCATCCACAGCCTCTTTGGGCAACCTGTGCTGGGGCCTCATCATATTCTGTGGTCTGGGACTAAACTGGCCTTTGGAGAGTCCTGTGTGGCCAACAGGCAGAGACTGGAGGGTCTGGAAGGAGGGATAGCTGTCCCTGGCTCCCACCCAAGGTGGCAGAGAGGGGCTGGCTGGGGGTCTTCACCAAATTTCACCTGGACTAGCATTTCATGAACCCCAGCCCTCCGTGTTTGGACCATGAGCAACTCCATGTTAGGACTGCCTTAAAGGTATGGGTGGGTGTTTCCCAAAAGGAGTTGCTCCTATCACATCTTCCAGACACAGAGAGGTTCCACAAATATGTCAGCAAATGGGGATCCACAGCTCATTTTCTGAGTTGTTCAAAACAAGGTGTGCTCCTTCCTGCCCATCATCAGTCCCTGCTCTGCAGCTCCTGTGCTAGAAAGTGTTTTCTAAGTCCACCCTGCAAAAAAAAAAAAAATACTAAAATGGAGTGACTGTGAGAAGAAAATTTGTCATTTTTATTTCCAAGTTGTAAAATAAAGAGCAGTCCAAGAGCAGCCTGGATTGCCTGGGTTGGTTTGGGGTTTTGCTCTGTTTCAAGACAGCAGCAGAGTAAAAAGGGTTGGACTTGTCTTGTGGTGGACAGGTTGGGGAAATTACGGCTTGAGGTTTCTCAAACACCAGGCTTGGTGGTCTTGGAGAAACACTTGGCTGGTGCTGTGTGGAAAAGAGGTGAGGAGCTGCTGTGGCCCACGAAACCAGCAGGATTTGTAGGATCAGCTCTAGGCAATGGCTGGGTTAACACCACCCAGGCTTGCAATGTAAAAATAGGTTTCCCTTAATGGTTATTAGAACTGCCTCAGAAATTCCTCTCACTTGGATACTTCTTAAAATGTCATGTTTAAATTTGTGGGGGTTTGTTATTAATATTTTAAAGATAAAAGGTTTGTCTTCCCCACCCACAGCTGTTTCCTGTTTGAAAAATGCTCAGGTGCATCAGTCTGGTTTTTCATCAGCCCAACTGCCAATTTACACTTTCTAAATTGCTTCCCTCAAATAAAAACCCTCATGTCATACAGACTGGTTGCCTACTTTTAAAATCTTGCAAAACCATAATGACACCCTATAATAACAGTGTCTTGATGCAGATGTGGGTATAAGTATAAAATTATTATATAGAGTAGTAATTTTGGGAAACGATGAGAATTATGGATGAGGGCAGATTTTTTCCAGCAAAATCGGGAGAATTCATGGTTTTAAACCTGTTCTTCTGCCAGTTGGCCCCGTGCTCGACACAGGCCGAACATGAGCCCAGTTTGCAATCTTGCCATGGAGTAGCAGATGTGGGTCCTCCTGTCATCTGGATTTCATATCCTCCCGTTCCTTATTTCAGGGTGTGGATGGATGCTGCCAAAGCAGAACTGGCTGGGCCTTATCTTCTGCAGGTGATGGAGTCACTGCATGGCAGGTGACTCTTGTCAGGTGTCCCTTGGTTTGTCCCCCTGGGGTGTCCTTCTGTGGGGCTGCTTTGCCATGCTCTGCTCCACGCCCGCGCCCACTCTCAGCTGGGGAGTGGCTCCCTGGGACAGATGATACCTTCTTGTCAAAGGCAGGAAGAAAAGAGCCAGGTCTGACATTAAAACAGGTTCCACCTTGCTCTCCAAGGCAAGGGCAATGCCAGGAACGGGCTGGGAGCTGACCTTTGTGTCTCCAGTGACTCCAAACAAAGCTGCTTCTGTTCAGGCACTGCTCGGTGGCCAAGGAGAGATCAAGCCAGAGATTACTTGTCAGTTGAGGACACTGATTAGATGATACTGATAGGCAGCCAGCTCTGAGTGATATTATGTTAATTAACTTGCTCTTTGTGAATGGACGGCTCACGAGCTTGTGGCAGATGCAGGCTGGAGTGAAAATCAAAATGGCATTGGCCAATGCTGGCTGGGTTTGCAGCTGGGTATTTGAGTCTTGGTGGTGTTTTTAGGTATTTGTTGGAGAGTTATGGTGCACAGACATAGGAGCTGGAGCAAGCAGACTTCCTGGAAGGGTGTGACCTTGCTGTCTCCTAAAACCACCTCCAGGTGAAGGGCTGGAGCCTTGCCTTGCTCTGAGTGGCCTGGCTCAGCATGTAACTGCAGTCAGCAGAGTGTGCTGGCTTCTGCCAGGAGCTGGAGAGGGCCCAAATCCCAAGGAACTCATAGGCAGGGTCCTTTCCTGGAACTGGACATGAGAGGTGACAAACTCTGGGTTTGGTTGGGTTGGGTTTTTTTTTTGGTGTTTTGTTTTGTTTTTGTTGTTGTTTTGTGGGAAAATGACAAAGCTTTGGTTGTTCCTGTCACCTTTCCACCTTTCCAGAGTGAAATAATTTGCCAGATGTTTGATAGCTACATTGACACTCTTCTGGGCACTAAATGTCACCCATCATTAGAAAACACTTGCCTTGTGACACATGATAGGGCTCAAACCACTGAGGACGAGTGCCTTGGCTTAATGGTAGGTCTGTGAGCAAGATCCCAGGTCCCAGGTAACACCAGCTGTCCAAAGCTGTTACTTGCATTTGCTAAGTCTTTTCTTCCACTACTGGTCATCTGCATGGAAAACTTATTTGAAAAAGGAACAAAAACCCTCTTTATAAAATAGTGAAGTCTTGCGATGAAAGGCAAGAAAAGGGTTAGAAGCTTCTCAGGTGTAAAAAGGTGAAGAACAGCTTCTTATCTTGTTGGAGATCAGGCCAAATTCTCCTCTCCTCTAAGTGTTGGTCATGAAAAGGTTATCTTGTCAGCTGTAGACCTCCTAGACACCGATGGGGAGGCTGACATGTGCCTGCCTGATTGACACATCTGAGTTCACAGGCTGAGGACGGGCGTGTCCAACTGCAGACCATGTCAAAACACTGGGAGTGATCAAATACCGACAGCACTTTGGGTGAGGAGCAGCAGATTCCCACTGCCCCGGGCTCTGGGAGCTGCTGCTTCACAGGGAAGATCAGGTTTCTCCTCTGATGACCCCGAGAACAGGGGGCTCATTCAGAGGGATGGATGCCTGGTGGCTTGGATCACGGTCTTGGGGCAGGGTGAATCCGTGGCAGGAGGCAAATCCCTGTGGCACAGGGATGGGGAGCTGGTGGTGAACCCCAGAAGGCAATTCCCTACAGCCCCATCGATCTGGTGGCCTTGAGTGGGGTGAAGAACCCCAACCAATTGCTCCTACCCATTTTTGAGAGCCCAGACTGGTGCTCTGGAGAGCTGAGCTTTGGCATCTCAGCTCAGGGCTCTGAAACTGGCTGGCCCCCAGCAGTTCTGGCTCTCTTGCCTCTGTTCCTCGCAGTCCAGATGCAATAATATCTACTTGGGAGAGGAGGGGCTGTGCAGGGAGGTATCCACCAAGCCTTAGGCTTTTTCTGCACGTTCCCAAGAGCATCTGCGAGCAAACAAGGCTGTGCTCAACACGAGCTCGAAATAATATGCAAGCATGGAGAGCCCTGAGGCTGAGCAAGAGAGAGTGAGGAGGAGAGGGGAAACAGTGAGCAGCTCTGCTCAAAGAGGCTGGGACTGCCTGGAAAATGCAGCATGAGATCATGGAACTGGAGATGCAGTGTAACACCTGTGCCTTGGGTGCCTGGTTTTGTTGTCCTGACAACCTCACACTGGTGTCCCAGGCTTGGAGGGTTTGGCTCTGCAGCCGAGTGCGTGGAGGTATTTGGGAAGTAACTAGAGAGCCCCTGAGGAGTTTGGGGAGAGGAGGCTGGTGAAACTCTTCCAAAAGGATTAGCTGGAGCCTGCCAGAAGCTATAACTGACTGTTGGCTGCTCTGTCTCCTCCTGGAGTAGGCGGAGGGGTGAGGAAGGAGCGGTGACATCCCTGCAGAAGACCTGGGGGCTGGGGCACATGGAGCCTCATCCCGCGGGGCCAAAACTGCTTTTTCAACAAAGGCTGGGGTGTCAGAGCTGGAGACAGGATGGGAAGATCAGGCAGGACATGGTGGTTACAGGGCAGCGACAAATGTGGCAGAAATAAAAAAGGAGGTGTTAGCTGGGTGGCTGGGGAAGATGAGGTGGTCACTTGCCTGTAAGACAAAAGGAGCAGTCCCACCAAGGCTGACTAGGGGGCCTAAGCAGGCCACCTGAACCACCTGAAAGCCCGTTTGGATCCTCGGATTAAGGCTGTGAAAAATGGGGCCAATTCTCAGCACCAGCTGGCTGAGCCTGGCCAGCCACCTGCAAACAGTGGCAAGGAAGGAGAGCAGCGTGGCTGGTGCTTGACCAGTGGCTTTCCCGTGTCAGGCTGGGCTACCTGGGAATGTGGGATGGGGAAAGAGCAATGAATCCAGACAAAAACATCAGTGAGTTTTTGGCAAGGAGCTGTAGCCACGAAGAAGCCCGAAGGCAGGTGCCATCCTCAAAAGCACTGCAGTGTGCCGGGCAGCAGTGGTGGGACCTGCAGCCCATTCCGTGCCCCAGGAATGGCTGTACAAATCATTGCTCTGCCTCTTTCCTGGGCTTTACAGTTCCCATCAATTAGAGCATAATCACTTCCTTCAGAAGGCTTTTAATTACGAGCAAGCTTATTCAAAATGATGAAATTGCCTCCTAATTGATTATTCCTGCAGCTCAACAGCTGTTTCCTTGACTTGCTTACTTTTTCCTTGCCTCGAAATAAAAATCTGCTGTTGATGTGACCAGCTCACCTCCAGCCAGGAGCTCGTGAGGAGCTCACAAATGTTTATGGCAGTGCTGGCTCTCGTGAAGGGATTGACAGAAGCGCCTGGTGGAGAGTTGTGTATCAGCCAGGGCTGGAGCTTCCCCGTGAAATACGAATAAGCAAAGGAGATGCTGCGTTTTCAGCCCTCCCCACCATGGCCTCAGAGCTGTGGCGTGCTGGGGGAGGAGGAGGAGGACTCTTGTTTCATCCCAAAAGCCTGGGCCACCCGAGCTTAGGTGCTGCCTGACCGTGTGCACCCGCCAGCCCCTCCCGATAGCATCGGGGCCAGCACAGTAGGGGCTTTGTGCCCGCGGGGATCTGGTTTCTTGGGAGCAACCCTGCTCCTGGGGAAGACGATGACAACGTGCTGAGGCTTGGGAAAAGAAAGGGGAAAAAAAAAAAAAAAAAAGACACTAACTTGTGGATTCCTCTGGGATTGTTTCAAGGTGCTTCCTTAGTAAGAAGTCAGTGAGCGTTCAGGGCTTTATAGCAGATTACCTGGGCTGCATCTCCCTGCTGACATCTGTCATGACGTTTGAGTTTACTCAAACTTTCACCCAAGCACACACATTCCCTTTCTAGCTGCTGTTTACAGGTCCCACTTTGCAAGGCAAGCAGTGTTTCTATTTTCTTTTCTTTCCCAGCAAATGTTTCCACCTTGCTTTTCTGCTCAGGCAAGGCTTATGCAACATCAGCTCCTTGCCAAAATAATTTGAGGGTTAAGTTTCTCTGGGTCTTGCATAAAGGGATGCTGAAGAGATTTATAAATCTGTCCTCTAGTTCCCTCCTGCTCCATGGGGAGTTTTCAGTGGGAGCACATCCCTTGCTGGACTGCTGGAATTGTGTTGTCACACCTGCAGGTGAGGTGTGAGGAAAGGGTTGTGGCTGCCCACCAGAGGCATTCACAAAGCCATGGCAGACCAGGCTTCCCAGGAGCTGGGCTGCTACTGAGCCCTTCTGGCCAACAGGTTTCTCTGCTGGAGGAACCCCAGGAGTTTTGCTCAGCTCATTTGAGACCCACAAGTACATGTGGTGTGCTGGAGCACGGAGGAGATGTGTTACTGCTACTGCTCACTCTTTCTACTGGCTCCATACTGAGTATGCTATTATACTTATTGGATCTATTTGCCTCTGATCCAGGTGCTAAAAGTCCTTTAGTTTTCTTTTTAGCTAAAAGTCTTGCTCTCCAACTCTCTTTCAGCAGCAAGCTGTAGTGAATGTGAGGCTGAGAAAACCTCTGGGGGCTCTCACTGAGAGTTTAACAGTGTGCAAAACTCTTCCTGTGAGCAAGTCTTGAGTTGCCCTAATAATAACTGTTCCTGGTGGGGTGTGGGATATTTCAGTGAGGGGCCAGGACTCTCAGCTAAAAGGCAAAAGTCTTAGGAGGTCCCTGGGAAACAGAGCAGCGAAAGACAGAGATGGTGATGAAACTTTGCCATCTGCTCCATAGCAAACCTACTGCAGGGAATGTTAAGAGCAGTGCCAGCACACACAGACTTGCCCCAGCAATGTTTGCAGTCCTGCTGGTACAGGAGCCCACTGGGGGTGGCATCCAGCTGCTGGTCCCTAATGAAATCTTCAGTGCACCTGGAATCCCCACCTTTCTGCTGGAGAGCCATGGGAAGCTGCCTTTCAGTGCAGCCCTGTTACTCTGAGCTGTGCTTTCGGTGTGGTTTGCACTTGTGGGTACCTGGTGTGACACCCCTGCAGCGGGCTGCCTGTCCCAGGAGACACCCCCGAGCTGCTTTTCCAGGAGGCTGCACCTGCTTGTCCCGTCTGTTAACATCCCTGGATTGGAGGGCACAAAGCACAGCTCTCCACAGGCCACCGGGATGGCGCAGCCCAGACTGAGGGCTCTGCCATGCCCAGCTGACACAACGCTCCCCGAAACGGCAGCGATTCGAGGGCAAACTTCCCTCGTGGGCTGAGCGGATCCAGTTTCAGCGCTAATGGCTTTCCCAGGATTTGCAGATGTGAATTATTTGCATTCTTGACTCGGAGGTGAGCGCAGGTGCATCAGATGGTGGCCCTGAGCACCCCTCCGTGTGCTGTCCCCGCACAGAGCCGCTATTGTGCCCCTGCCCCAGCTGCCCGTGGGACAGCCCTCAGCTGCTCAGGGTGCTGTGTCTGGGTGTCTTCTAAAAATGTCTCTCTTTCTCCTCCACAGAAGACATTTAAGGAGTCAAACCCTGAGCTGGTCCACGGGCTTTTGGTCAGAGGTCCACGGAAAAGACCCTTTGCTTTAAACCACCCTCCTTGTGTTTGCTCTGCTTAAACTCCAGGACTATTTAACACGCTTCAGCTTCTTATAAAGTTTCTGTCAAGACGGATTAGCAGCAGGCTGACAGATTGCTATTACAGCCCCAGTGAACTTTTTATACCTGCCAGTAAGTTCTGTGAGTCCTTTAAATCCTCCTATGGATGCTCGGGCTGGGGAGCAAGGGCTGCTGCTCACACATTCAGGGTACCTCTGCCCCTCTCCCAGCTGTCAGCATTGAGGAATGGCCTCGAGGGATTTCTGCTTCCCCAAGGCCTCAGAATGGCTTCCTGGATGCAAACTGTACGTATCCCCTGTCCTTGTGGGGCGAGGTGATGCTCAGGGTGGGGCTGGAGGTGCCCCAGCAGGCTGCAGGCAGAGGAGGGGCAGCAGCACATCTCAACTCCTGCCTGTCCGGGGCAGGGTGCTGCCGTGTGAGCAGAAGCCAGGGAGATTTGGGGGACCCTCAGGGGCTGCATATGCCAGCTAGGGATCAGAGCACCCCTGAGACAAGCTGCCAGCTGCCCTTCAGGCAGGCTTGGCTTCATCTAGAAAACTTATGGCCTGTGGCCCAGGCACCCTTGTGCAGGTCAGCAGCCTGATGGGTCTGCAGTCAATGTGATTTTTTTCTTCCCTCTACTGAATTTCCCATCTTTTTACTTGAATATTGATGCACCTTTTCCCACTGCTGTGACCAAAACTGAGGTGGCCTCAGCGTAGAGGTGAGCCAAGGAACAGCTGCCAGATGTCCATGTGGTGAAGTGGCTGCCATGTGAAGGTGGCAGTGGGTGTGCTGGTGTGGTGCAGCTCAAACAGCTTCTGTCCAGGATCTCTGGGCCTCTGCTGGGGGCCAGTACACCCTCCACTCCTTTCCTCCCACAGCTTTTTTTCCCCACCTACTAAATCCCCAGCTTCTGGAAACATGGCATGTGCAGGAAAATATTGGCTATACTGGATAGCTTCTAGTTGTGGGGGGGAAAAAAGCTTGAAATTGCCCTTGCCAAACTCTCCAAACTCAAGAACCAGAAGTCACCTAATACTTATTTTGGCCAGGATGTGTTTGGATGTGTTCTGCTCTTTAGGCTTCACTTATTGAGATGCACATTTTCCCAGTAGGCAGTTTGCATCCAGAGCCTTATTAGCCCTTTGAAATGCCATCTTTCTCTTGTGCAGCGTTGGACAAGTTTGTGCAGCTTGGCAGAGAGACAGTTGTTCAACAAGAGGCTGCAGCTGAGCAAGATGTCTTGTCTTGGCATGGCCAACTCCTCGTGGCTGCTATTCCAGCTGGAATTTTGGCCTCCCGCCTGCAGGACGTGCCTCAAGGCACCCAGCAAGGGCTGTGGAGCTGGATGCTGGATGTGTCCTGATGCCATGGCTCTGCTGAGGCGCTGCTTGGTGTGGCTCAAGCAGGGGTTGTTCGATGCTCTGGCCAAAACTGGAGCTCTGATAGGGGTTGGACGTGTGGCTGGCAGGAGCCAGGACTCAAAGGGAGCTGCACCAAATGTATGGTGGGTGCAGGCATCAAGAGGAGCCTCTTGTTGATGAAAGGGGATTTGGGGTGCTGGAGAGCCAGAATAAGTTTAGATTTGCTGCTGGGAAGGAGAATGAGAGACTTTGGTTTCCTGGTGACTGTCCCAGCCGTGCCCTGCTTGAACTGGGTTAACTTGAGCAGCTGCTCTTTAAGAATCTTTGATTTTTTCTTTTAATTGCACAACAATATGCGTTTTTGGAAAGCTGGGCTATTATCCCTCCAATAGCAAAACCCAAACCAGAAGGGAGAAAGGGAGGGAGGGAGCACAAGAAGGGGGCCTTTGAAGTGAGCTGCCCAAATGAAACGTGTGACATCAGAGAGATGGCAGATAGCTGGCAGAACAAGGCTGCCTTTGAGCCCGCCTTGGGCCCGGCCAGCACGCGCTTTACACCCCACCTCCCGAAGCTGGAGATGAAAGATGCCCCAGGCAGCCTGCCTGACCCCATTGCCTCTGCTATCTCCACTTGATTGCACAGTGTTTTGCTCCAAACAATTCTTCACTGTCTGGGCGGCACAGGTGAATCTCCCGGCTTGGCTCGGCCGCGGGGATGCCGCGCATAGCACGGCTGCTCACCTGCTCCGGGGTGGCTGCCTTAGGATGGGCTTTGTTCCACGGCAGGGCATGGAGGAGGGGGGCAGAGCACGGGATGGGGCAGCCTGGGGGGATACAGAGTCACGGAGCATCTTTGGCAGGAGGATTTGGTGAGCGCAGGATCTCGCGTTGGATGCTCCGAGAAAGGATCCAGGCTGGGTTTGAAAACAATCTCCTTCTCTGTTTGTTACAATCTGCTAAAGAATTCTGGTTCGCCCCAAAATGGGCCATAAAACCAGGCTGCACAGGCTGCTTTAGCACCCTCCCACTCACTCCATAGGCTGCTTTACCAGCAGCACCCACGGTACCGTGGAGTTCCCTGTGAGGAGAAGGATCAGGCCAGATCCCACCCTGGAGTCCCCAGACCACAGACCAGGACACAGCCAGTGTAAGGCTAGAATAAACTAAAATAGGCTAAAGCAGACTCCTGACTGGCTCATTCCTGAGTGTCCCTCAGCAGTGTAAGGTCTCCATGGGATCTCTCTCCCCCTCTTCTCTCAACCACATGGACTGGTTGTCCATGACTGCTCTCATGGGACCTGTGTCCTCCCAGCTGGGTTAGGATGGGAAGGTGTAGTGGTTTTGGCTCGCTAATTTGAGATTTTCTTTTTGGATAATGTAATGGGTTTAGTGTTGGCCAAATCGTTGGTGCACTTACTAGAAATATTTACTTATTCTTTTGTTGTGAGATAGGATTAGGATGAAGGCAAAGTAGGCTCAAACCTTGAAGGGTATAAAGAAAACTTTATTAATAGAACCAAAAGAGGAATAATAAAAATTAGAAAAAAAATTTAGACCACTTTTCTTTCTTCTTACATTTTCTTTTTCTTATTGACTACGTATAGAGACAATTTAGTCAGTTTACTATCTTTAAAATAGTTTTTTTTTAGTTTATTTAGGGAGAGGAGTCTTTTTCGTTATGTTATGAAGACTTCTCTATGAGAAAATTTTTCTCTCTTGGCTTTACTGTTATAGCTATTAGTAGATGGACAGGCTCAGGAAAGCCTTGAGTGTCCAAGCAGTATCACAGATGTGTCCACAGAACCTTCTCAGGGGGCCCTTCCTCAGAAAACGCAGCCAGAGGCAATTCCTGGCTTCAGGACTGGGGCAGACGTCAAAACCCTGAAGGGCATTTGAGCAGCTGAGCTCCCAAATGAAGATCTGGGCACCCTTTTGACCTTTACTGGGCAGATCAGAGCCAAGTTTTCCCTTGCATTCAGTGACTTGTAAAGACTGAGTGCCCTAAAATCAATGTTACTAGTGGGAACATGGAAATTAATTGTGTCAATCTATCACTCATCTTGCCCTATTACATTCAGTGATTAGAACTTGGCCTCAAACACATGAACAAAGTGTCTTCTGTGACAGGTAACTGCTGCATGGGGGATGGCAAAGAGTGGCTCAGAGTGGCCAAAAGCAGAGAACAAAGGAAAAGTTTGGGTCCAGCACTGTTTGTGTTGGTTTTGGGTTTCTTTTCAGTGCACTGCAGCACTTTCCTTGCTTGGGTCTAGTTTGGCCAGTGTCACATCTTGTGAACAAAGGATTAAGTACAAAAAAAGTAAAGTTTGCAGGGGTTGGGGTTGTAAAGGAAGCAAAGTCTCCAGGACACAATCCCGTCTTGTCCCTCCTGATGGGCAATGAGGAGCGTGCAGAATTTTGCTTAGTAAGGACTTGTGAAATGGAAAAGTTGGAAAAAGTAAAACCACAGGAAACCATCAGTAGAGGGAAGAACATGGAGAAGGCTGGCATTCTGTTCTGGGCTGTCTCAGAGCAGTGCTAGGGAACACACCAGGTTGATTGGTCATTTCCAGGTACACCCCAGGGCCAAGGGGAGACTTGCCTAAGGTATTATTCAGTGACCTTCCAAAAAAACTGTTTAGGGACAGGCTGTTTGAAGGTGTGAACGACACCAGTGCTGTGGGAATTTTTGTGTGTCCAGCTGTCACATCACCCTACTCCAGATCTGGCCTCGAGGTGCTGATGGTGACCTGTCTGCCTCACCTCCACCCACAGACAGCTTGGGGCAGCAGGTTGCAGCCCTGGCTGTGAAACAGCTGAGGTGCCTGATGGCAGGAGGGGAGATGTGATTGAGCTGACTTCAAGAGAGCCCAGCTGGGTAGCCAGGAACAGGTATGGAAGCAGAGAGCTTGGGCTGAAATGACTCCACTGGCCATGGCTTTAAGTTCAATTCACATCCAGATTAGTTGCAGACTAGCTCCTGTGAAGAAATTCCAGCTTTGCTGTGCACACAACATGCCTGAACAGCTTTCCATCCCTCCCCAGAGCTGTGCAGTTTAATCCAAGTAAAAAAAGCTGCTTCCCACCCGAGGTTACTGCTGAACTCTTGGCACCCCCAAATCCCTTGGGGCAAGTTGCTGTTGGCCTGGGGCTACCTGGATGTGGCAGAGCCCTGACAGCCCCTCCACCCCTCCTTGGGAAGGAAGTCACCTTCCCACTGCACACCCACTGGATGTGCTGGGTGCTGTTCAGCAGCACTGGGGGTTCACCTGTCTGCTCCATGGCAATCGGAGGGTTACATCTTGGGGCAGCAGGGCAGCTTGGAAACTTGCTGATACCCCTCATAGAAGGCTCATTTTTTCAAGGAATTTCAACTAGTTTCTCAAACTAGTGCCTGGGGGAGAAGAAAAGCCTTGCTGCTCTACATCAGCATCCCCTGTTGCCCTCCGGCATGGCCAGAATCCACAAAATAAAGCTGAATTTGGTGTGGGGGAGAACCAGCTATTCCAGGCAGAACCAGGCCTGTGGGATCTGCGTTGGTTAGGCTAAACAGGCTGATCAGTTTGAAAACCTCAGGAAAACACCTGGATGGGGATATCCAGGCAAGTTCCTGGAGTGGGTGGCACAGCCATGCTGTACCTCAGTTTCACACCCATCACTTTTCCAAGGGGCACCTTTTCAAACCAACCAGGACAAGATTCAAGGTGCATAAATCGTGCAGGCTCTGGGCCTGCTGGACACCTGTAGAGCTTTGTGACCTCATGTCTGAATTTCCTCCTGTAAAATGGGGAGAAGAGCATTTTCCCCTGATTCCTCCTCCTTCAGGGTATGGTGATCCATTGGAGGGCTGAAACATTGCCCATTGCCACCAATCCTTTCAAAGATTGCAGGGCTAATACCAAACTACTCTGTGCTTATCTGTGTCCACCAAAAGCTTTTCTGTGCCCAGACTGAGCTCAGCACATCTCTGTCCCAGCTGGTGGGGACAAAGGGCCCAGATCAAGAGCTCTTTCCACTTCAAAAAGGAGTTAATTTGGGTGTAGAAATTTGGAAGGGCACCTCAGGGGAAAGAAGGGGAGAAATTAGAGCCAGAATAGACAGCAGGGGCCTCCTACCCCATACCCTGAGGCAAGGCTGGGTGGGCTCTGTGCTTGCCCAGCCTGCACTGAGTATCCTCCAGTGGCCAAGGCTGTCATGCTCCCCTGGAGCTGCCATTTGGGAGCTTCCCCAAGCCTTTTTCTGTGCTCCCTTTCTGCCTGTAGCAAGAAAAAGAAGGCGAGGAGCACAAACGAGGAGAGAGAATCTGACACCTGAGGAGGAGGATGAAGTGCAGAGTCCTGCCCTGTGATCACCCCCTGAGCTGGGAGGGCCCAAGAAGATATTTCCATCTCTTCATAGGCACCCAGCTCTGGGGCTGGCTGTGGGTTTGGTGCACTGTTGAAGAACCCAGCGTTGTGCCATTCCATGGCTCTGGGCTTTTCCAGCCTCCCTGTGTCACGAGGACGGGACAGCAGCTCTGCCTCCCCGGGGACCTGTGCCACAGAGGTGGCTGCAGCTTCTCTGTACCCACACATCCCCTTCCTCCCTCTCCTTCATTAAGGCACTGATCTCTTCCCAATAACAAGGGGGCTTCTGTTCGACAAAACCTGCCAATTAGTCATTCTGGCTGGGTATAAACGTGGCACTTGAACAGCTGAGGGGACGGCGGGCAGTCCTGCCCCTTCTCGCGGCGTTGCCAAGCTTGCCATTAACACAATGTGACAACTAATCTCTCTATAGCATCTGACTGAGCAATTTTAATTAATAGCTCTGTACGCTGGCACACCCCCCGCCCCCTCCGCTCCGCACAGGTACCGCGTGCCTTTAAAGCTCCTTCCCTGGCACTGCACAAAAGGAGCAAAAAGGGCCTCATCATGCCCCAGCCAGAGCTGCTTGTTTGAGGCTGTGACCCTTGGACTGAATCCGGAGCCCCCCATTCCCTGTCTCCTCTGTGGGGCTGAGGAGCTCAATAAACGCGGTGGTTGTGGGGCAGAGGTGTTTTCTCAGCTCTGCTGGTGCCTGGGGCATCCCTGTGGTGGCCTGTGGGAGGTGAGCCAGCCTCTTGGCTTGGATGTGGGGGAATTGGAGGGCACTGAGGGGGCATTTGTGTCACTCCTCCAAAATAGGCTTTATTCAAGTGCAGGGTAACATCCAGAAAAAAAAAAAAAAATCCAATTTCCACGGCCAGGCTCTCCCCTGATGTGAACAGCCACGGCTTGGCAGATGGCTGCTGTTGGTGCCTCTGTGGGTTTCAGTGCAGAGGTGTCCTGGTTTGTTTCAGGACAACTGAGAGGGCTCATCCATGGTGATCCTGAATGCTGCTTTAGGCAAATATTAGCTTGAGGAGGCCTGTTTGGGGCCGTGGCTCCCGGTGGTGTGACCATCACCATGGTTGCAGCAAGAGCAAGGCATGGCCAGGAGCCCAGGGAAGCTGCTCTGGGCTGTGTGGGTCACTGCAGTGGGAGCAGCACACAAATTCCCCCAGGGAGAGGGGGAAATCGTTGTGGTTAGGAAGACAGACAACATTTCTGGTGAGGACTGGTAGGAAAACCTGGGCACTGCAGAAAATACAAAGGCTGGCAGAGTTTCCACTGCACACCCTCCCTTGATTTAATGTTTTGGCATTTCTGATCCAAGTGTTGCTGGCTAGTCAAGACCAAAGATGGAGTCAGGGTGGCTGGATATCCTGATCATGACAAAATTGCTCGGGCTCTTGGAGAAGAGGAATACCCTGGCTCATCTCCTCCCATGCTGACATGGCATCACCACTGCCCTCCTGCAGCTCCCTCCTGCCCACCCAGGGCTGCACAGTGACAGATGACCAGAGAGAATCCCCAGAGGTGCTGAAAAAGCACCAGGGGGTGCTTCAGCCTGGGAGGGCATCCGTGCCTTCTCCAGGTTCTCATTTCCATGGCATTTCTGGGGGTCTTACACAGCCCCCTTGGCAGAACTGCAGTGGGTGTCCCCCTGTGGTGCTGGGAGCCTGTGGCCTCCAACAGTGACTCCCCCACACCTGGTGATGCTCCTGCTGGATCTGGCTTGCTGGAGATGCTTAACCAATGTGGTCCTTAGGCAATAAATGGCAGGGAGCCCTTGCTCTCCATAGCAGGCTCAGCTCCTGCTGTACTGTTGGATAACTTAGCTCTGGCTGGGAATATCTGTCCATCCTGGAAGTGCTGCTTATTCTGGACAAATGCAGGGGCTTGTGCATTGCTTTGTTCTTGAAAAGCCCAGGGTTGTGTTTCCAGCTCTATCTCTTGCCCTGGAAACATAGCAGAGGAGTGGGATATGGGAGAAGCGTGTAGGAGCCCCTTTCCTGGAGATGGGATCTAGAAGGAATTGACCAACCAGTCCCATCCCTTTCCCTCTGCTTGTGCTTGTCCTTTCTGGTGACTTACATTTCTCCTGCTCCCTCTCCAGCTTTGGAGGCTGCCCAGGCAGCATCCCAGAGCTCTGGCTGCTCTTGCTGGAAGATGCATGCCTTTCTTTGGCAGGGAATGCATCCTGGGACTGCCCAAATCACCCTGGGTCCCTGGGGTGACTTGCTGAACTCAGCCCTCTGGACACCCAGGCACAGCACCAGGCTGTCCCCTTGTCCTAGGCCAGCACCACCGAGGGGTTTCACAGAGCCAGGAGAGCTTTCCTCCTTCCAGCTCACCGTCCTGGCAGACACACGGGATACCCAGGAATGGCCTCGGCCGGGCAGCTGGCGAGCACAGCCACCCATCCTCGCCCTGTGGACCGGCCGTGCCCACAGCCAGCCCTGGGGCGAGCATCCCTCCCCTGCGGGGGAGATGGAGGGGATGTGTTTGGGATCTGTGCAGCGCTCCGGGCTCGGCGGTGCGGCTCTGCCCCATCTGCCCGCACGGCAGCACGGCGGGGAGCTAATGAGAAGCAAGGTGAGAGGCAGGAGACAGCCTGACAAGTCTGCGGCTCCGCAAGCTGCCGGTGCAGCGTGGGCAGCAGAAGGACGGCACCTGCCCCCCCTGCCCGCCATCTCCAGCCTCATAATGAGGTCATTACGGGCCCGCTGCTTGACGGCCGGTACCAGCATCTCTCGCCTCCTCGTCCTCCCAATTCCCACTTGTGGCTGCGGGAGCGGCGAGGAAGGGATGGATGGCCCTGCCCTGACGCTTGGGTTTGGCCCGGGATTCAGTAGGAGGCAGGGAGGGATGGTTTTGACCTTGCTCGCAGAGGATGCTCGCCGCCTGTCCGTCCCTGTTATTATCTCTTGAAGGCTGCTGGCCCGTTGCAGCCTGGTTTGACAGGGGGAGAAGTCTCAGAGATAATTAAGTTCCTACAAGTTCTGTGGAAACAGGCAGGCGAAGGAAAGGGATGTGATGCAGGCTTCTTCTGCAGGCTGAGGCAGGAAACGGCGGCTGCCTTGTTTGTGGGAAGCTCTGCCTGGGACCTGGATTGGGAAATCAGCCGTGATGCTGAACAGGGGTTTTCCAGAGCGGGGTCTGCCGGGGAAAGGATGGGACTTTAGACAGTACACCCAGAAACAGCGAGATCCCAAAAAGGAGCTCGTGGACAAGGAAGGCACACGAGCTCTTTAAAAATTCCTGAAGGATAAAAAGCCCATCTGTGTTTGTGCCAGCTACCAGGGCAGCATGGTGCGTGCCAGTTGTGTCTCTCTCTCTGCCTGCAGAGCACAGGTTCAGAGCCTCCAAGCGCTTGTCATCGTCCCACCTCAACCAAGAGCAGCTGCAAGCGGCTTTGCTGAGCCAATCACCCCCAGCACGCTATTAATGATTGTATTAATTACTAATGCAGCACGAGGAGCCCTGTGTGTGTGTGTGCCACCAGCCATCCAAAGGTTTGCGAAGCAGGCTGTGGACCGGCTCACCTCCTGCCTCAGCATCAGGGACCGGCTGGGAGGGACACGCAGGTGCCGCTGCTCAGTGTCCCTGACCCCGCAGGGGCCGTGGGGACACAGTCCCGGGCACCCAGGGAGGCTTGGCAGGAGCTGGCGGTGGCCGGGCTGGCGAGCAGGGAGCGGCCGGCGCTTGCCCGCTCGGAGCAGCTGGCGCGGATGTCGCAGCCGATCACGTCGGGGAAGGAGGCGAGCGGCAAGGCGGTGACACCGCGGTGACACCTCGCTGACGGTGCCCCGCTGGCGAGGGGCAGATGTGGAGGCCGACACATGTTCACGGCCGCTAATTAATCACCTCCGCCGCAGCGCCCTGCCCCGCCGGGGTGGCACTGCCCGGGTGTCCCTTCGAGCCACACCGGGGACAAACACCCACTGCCACCTGGGCCACTCCGCCAGCACGACTCAGTGCGCTCAGGTTCGGCTGCTGCAAGAAAGAGGCTGGAAAAGCTTCGTTCTCACCGCTCACACAGCCACAGCCGCCCTATAAATCAGTGGGGTCACCCCTTGGCATCACCACGGTTTGGGGACCCAGGGGAAATCGGGCACCTTGGGGACACTCCGGGGGACAGGGACACACAGCGTCTGTGCTTGCTGTTGTGAGGGGTTCAGACAGGCTGGAAAGGGGAATTCCTTCCCCTTTGGAAAGATCTGCACCTTCTAAATTACACAGGGAACGGGGCTTATTTTTTGGGAGGGGTGTTGTCCTGTTTGCTCTGGCACAGCCACGTTCTGCTGCTCCAATCCAGCTCGCCAAACAGAACCTCAAGCACCCACCCAGACTGCTTTTTCCCAATTTCCCTGCTAGCCAGATGAAAAAAAACCCAAGTGGAGAGTGTCACAATTCTGCTGAAACATGATGGTTTTTTGCTGGGAATGTCTGACCGAAGTTCCTGACAATTTTCCCCTAACCAGGACTACCTTGTGGGGTCACTCCAGCCCCGTTTTACCTTGCCAGCCTGTTCCCGGGCTCCCGAGGGGGCAGTGGTACTGAGAAGGGGGTGAAGGATCCCCCTCCTGCCCACTCCAGCTTTCCACCGAGGATTTGCAGCAAACCCCGCTGGTGACCTGGCTGCAGGAAGGGAGGATCAGGGTGCAGCCACCACTTCGGGAATGCCTTGGGCCGGATCACCATCCATCCCCAAAGCACCACCGTGCCTGGGCAGCCCCGGCGTGTCCCCAAGGGCTGGGGACAGCAGCTGGGGACCCCACAACTGGCTGGGGACCCCACAACTGGCTGGGGACATCTCTGGGGCTTCTGCAGGGCTGCCCTGCTCCTCTCTGCAGGCAGAAGCCTCCATCTCGTGGCCGAGTCCCGAACGACAGACTGGGGACAAGGAGGGATCAGGGGCCGTGTCCTCACCTGCGGGACACAGGAGAAGCATCCCCCAACCCACAGCCCTGTTATTCATCACTGACCACAGAATTACCTTTCCCCCACTGCAAATTCATGGAGGCGCCCAGAACTGAGCTGGATTTTTTTATTTATCGCTCTTGATCTCTTCTCTGCGTGCATTATTTCAGCAGTCAAAAGTTTTCCAGAAGGTTACAAGGCTTTATTTAAGATTTTTTTTCTCACAATTTTTATTTCTGAAGCTGGGCTCAAGGCAACCAAGGAGGCAGCAGGGTAAAATTAGGCAGTGGGGCATCCTTGGGGTGCTGGTCCATGGCTGAGGGATGAGAGAGGGGAAACCTCCCCCAGCCCTGGTTTCCCATCCCCTTGGGCTCTGCCGACTCCATCAGGAGCAGGGCTGTGCCTGGGCAGGATTTTTCCATCATGTTCACCAGCCTGGTGTCCTGTAACATTCCTGCTCTCTAATCCCTTACACATGGAGGGATGCTCATCCCAGGGTGAGGAGAGCCTTGTGTGCCTCAGTTTCCCTATTTCAAATGAGATTCTTCTGCCTGTGCTTCTCTCCCAGCCTGGCCCTCGTTCCACCCCCTTAAATCGACACAGGGACCAGCTCTGCCTCACAGCATCCAGCAGCTTTGTCACCTAAAACCCTCAGCTCACTTCCCTAATGAGGGAAATGTGCAAACTGACTGTCAGCATTCTCCCTCCGACTTCTTTCTTCCCACTTTTCAAAAATTAAGATCTTATTTCAGCATCAGCGCAAGATTCCCCCGCCCCTCCCATTTCAGAAATTCCACAGGGGATTTCAAGAAAAATGGAAATATTTGCAAGACACCCCGGGACAGAGAATTGGGTTGGGAGCAGCTTTCATTTGGTACAGCCTTTGCTTCCTGCCCTGTGGGATAAAAGTCCCAGCAGAAGTGACAAAGACTCATAAATTCTGCAGAACAATTTAGTTCTTTCTGGAAAAAATCTGGTTGTTCCCTGAAGTGGGACTGAGAGCTGGGTGTGATGCGGGGTAAAGAAAGTTTCTGCGAATGTCTGTCTCTTAATTAATATTAATACCTCTCCAGCTTTTTATCTCTGCTTTAAATAAAAAGGAATCCAGCTATGGCAGAGTTCCCACCGCATTAAGAAACCCATGAAAGTGGAGTGATGGATGCTTTGGAAGATGGTTCTCATTAATGTCTAATCCTTCCCATCAGCCCCACTTGTCCCTGACACTTGGAGCTTGTTAACCATTTTCTGCAATGGTTTTCAGGGACTTCTGGACCTGGGGGCAGGGGGGAATGGCACAGCCTCCTCTCCTTGCCTCCAGGTGACAGTGCAAACAACAGCATGGAAAAGTGGTTTCTCTTCTGGGTGCCACTGGCTGCCACTCTTTCCAGCTGCCTGCCTCACCTTTATTTTTAAAAAGCGTCTTCCAGGCAAAGCCAGAGCTTACTGCTGGTGAAATATTCCCGTTTATAATTCTATCTGTGTATATAATTTTGAAGGCCATGGGTAGAGCAGTTGTTCCTGGGCTGTGGAACTGGGGGCCTGTAGCTGCTGCCTCCTCTTGCTGCTCTGCTGTCGGTCAAGGGCAATCAGTGTGGGGACCTTTTGGAAAATGTCAGCTCCTGGATTCCTGGGGATAAGTAAGTACATTCCTTTTTTTGAAATAAAATCACTTTAGTGCTTGTGGAAAGTGCAATAGGTTTTGAGGTTAGAAGGAAACTAAGTGAATTTGGTCTCCATGGGACTACAGCTAGAAAATTCAGGGGAAGGGTCTTTTTCCTGGGCACAGATATGCCATCATTTTGGCCTCTGCCAAAAGCAGAGGAAAGCTTGTCCTTCTCATCCCTAGTGTTTTTGGCAGCTCCTTGACACTCATCTGCAGTGAGCTTCTGCTTATTGCAGTGCTGGCAGTGAAAAGTTCCTGCTTTTCCTAATTTGTATCCAGGTTTCAGTGCTAACTGAGGACGTGTCTCGGCGGCTAGGGACACCGGGAGAAGGATGCCCATCCTTCTGCTCCCCTCCTGGCTGGCTGTCCTCACAGGGAGGTCACAGAGCCCTGCCAAGCCAGTCACCCCCAGAAACGGGTCTCTGATCCTGCTCGTGGTCCTGCCAAATCCCTGCTGGGAGCAGCTCGCTGAGCTCTTGGGCGCCGCGGGGCTTCTGCAGCCTGGTGGGATGAGCAGCTCCTGGGTGTTTCTGGAAGAGGAAAGCCACCCAAACCCACAACATCCAGTCACATAAGCTGTGTCTGGGCTGAGGATAACGGGGTGAAGTGGGGCTTTTTTTGGCCGCTAAATGTTGCGGTAGGGATGCGGAGGAGGCAGGGGCATGCGGAGCCCCTTGGAGCGACCGCTTCTGCTGCTTTCCACTAGAGGTAGCTGGAGCCACGCACATCCCGCCCGGCAGAGCTGGGATTTGCACATTTGCACATTCCCAACCCCAAATCGGCAGCGGTAGCGGTGATTAACCTGCCATTAAAGGCGCACATCCCAGAGCAGGAGGGGCTCGCTCCGCGGCTCTCCCTCCCCGGCGGGGCTCCTCTGCCATGCCCTGCTCCTCCCGAGCTCTGTCAGCGCTTTCCCGGTGTAAAATCCCGGAGTTTGGGGGCTTTTGGAAAAGCAGAGGCAGACACACCCCCCCTCCCACTGCTGCAGTTCATCACGAGGCTCCGCAGCCCTGGGGACAGATGTCTGCGACTCTGTGCAAGGGAAGAGAAAACTGCTCGGAGCTGTTTATTCTGCAGAGGAGGAATAGCAGAGGAGTTTGGTGGTTTAAGGCCCTTTTTTTCCCTTTTTATTTATTTTTTTTTCTTTTTTCCCCCTCCTTTTTTGCCCCTCTAATAGGTTTAAGATGTATATTGTCGGCTGACTCTTTATGGAAGGCATCACCCATCCAGCCCGGGTAGGTGCTGGGGTGCTTGGGGGTGCTGGGACCCTTCTGGCTGATCCCTGGCGCAAATGTCTTTTTTGAGGGTCTTTTTTTGCAGGAGAAGGAGTATAACAAACAGAGCAGGTACTCCCGAGGAGTTGCAATAAGCCTGCAAAGCGAGAAGGGAAAGAAGGTCAGAAGGAGTGAGGATTATCTGCCTTCCCCATTCCCAAAGGGATTTTAGCCCTGACTTTTAATAACAGCCAGGAAAGAGGCAGACTTCATGCTTACCCAGAGGAAAAGGCCCTAATAGCAGAAAGGATCAACTAAGAAAAGCCCTTTTATCTTGCTTTGCCATCCTCTGTTGTTCCAGGGGCTGCCTGGACGCTCTGCAACGAGTGGGGCTGGCAAAGTGAATATTCCTGTCACCAGCCCGGCTGTGGTTTGCTGATGGTGACGGTGTGATGTCCCTGGACAAGGTGCACAGCTCTGTGTGACACCAGAGGTTCGTGCATGGGATGGAGAGAGAGCCCTTGAGCCCCTTTCTGTGGCCACCACATCGCCCAGTCCGTGCATGTGGGCCTGTGTGTGTCCAAACAAATGAGTTCCCCGTGGCATTGGGGAGGAATAAATTTGGGGTGCAGGGCTGGGGGCATCTGCAGCCCCACAAAGGCATCCCAAGCCCACAGCACTCCCCATCAAGGAGCTCCTGATGATATTTCCCTGATGCCATGTGAGATATGGCTGCAGGTCCTTTGCTGCTTCATCCTCTTTGGCCAGGTCTTCTGGCCACCAAGTGTCACCCTCACTTGGCCTGGCCAAAGCCACCGTGCTGCTCCAGGCAGGAGGAGACTCGTGAATCGAGGGGGATTGGGTGAGGACTGGCACCTCCTGGTGTTCCAGCCCAAACCCTAAACTGCTTGGAGATGTGTAAAAGGGTTAACTGCACCACCTAATTAGTGACTTGTCTTCATTTTCTTCTGTCTGCACTCAGAGTCAGGAATGAAAACACGAAGGAGACGAATTTTCTCATGTTTGGGCTTGGTTGTTTATTAAATCATATCTAAAGTACAGAGAGTTCTGCAACACTTCTAGCTACCAGCTAAAAGTGAGCAAAATGGAGGTGGACCTAGCTAGTTACAAGGTCTTTTAAAGCTAAACAATCCAATAGAGAACTAACACCTATATTATTTAGACTTTTGACCCAATAACCAAACCCCTGTGACCCGCAGTGCAGCACTAAGTGTCCAGCCAGAAATCATGAAGAAGGAAGAAGAAAGAGACAACACCCAAAATCCTCCATCTTATCCTATACCGATTACTACATTATAAAAACCCAAAATTCAAAACCCTTCACCATGTGAAATCACACACTTCTATTTTATTACACATTCGTGACTCGAGCTCCACCACTCAAATTTTGGAAGCCTTCTCCAAGGCCTCAAGTCAAAAGCAGTGTTCTCCAGGGGGTCAGTGCCAGAAAGCACAGAAAAACTCCCAGGTTTCTGGGATCCAACAGAGATGGTCTCCAAACCCACCTTGGCTCCTTCTCCAGGGGCAGGCGGGCACCGTGTGGGAGCGCTGGAGGACGGGCAGGCGCCAGGGAGCTTTGACAGATGGAGACTGTTAATATTGAACACATAATTATGCTGGCCAAGGCCGAGAGTCCTTCCGTGTGTGTGGAGGGCATCAATATTAAGGCGAGTTACTAAATGTGTCTCAGAGGTGAACTCAAAGGCGTTTGGGAGGTCCAGGGCTGGCTTTTGGGACTCTGCCGTGCTGTGGCTGGCCCTGAGAAGGTTCTTGCTGGCAGAGAGGAGAAGCTGCCTTGCCTGAGCCTCTGGAGATGTCCCCGTGTTTGACACTTAACAGAGGAGACAGGCACGGCCACCCCGTGCTGCCGAGCTCAGCCTTTCTGAGATCAGCGGATCAGCCTAAAATGCTTATTTTTAAACACTGCACGGCATAAGTGAATCGAGCTAATTAAAATAAATCCTCCCAGGGCTGGGGCTTTTAGGGTGCTTGGCTTCCCTCCAAGGCACCTGGAAACTTTGTCGTGGTTGCTATCTGACACCTAAGCTCTCAGTTCCCAGAGCTGGGGATTTAAAAGGCATTTCAGGTGCCCTAGGGTGAAACTGGGCGACCTGAAAATTGTGCTGGGAGCTCCCAAGTCCCCAGTGAGAACTTTTTTTATATATATTTATGGAGGAAAAGGAGTAATTTCTTTCTATCAAAAATGAATGAAAACTTGAAAAATCTCTACCAGGTTTTATTTATTGCCTCATCTATTAAAATAGCCACATATCTATTCAAGTGCGGGGGCTGTACTTTATCTTACCTTTTCCATGAGTCACGGAATAATTTTATTTTTTTTTCAGGGAAAAGATACTGCTGAGCTTCTCACAAAGGGAAAATGTCCTGGATGCCAAGGGCACGACCTGTCATTGCAGCACTGAGCATCATCCTCCTGACACTGGCATCCCCCAGCCTCATGGACCACTCCCATCCCTGCTGCTGAGATGAACCCAGGGTTTTCCTCACCCCTAGACCAGGAGCCACCCACTGCTGGTGAGTTCAGGTTGGGTTAGAGAAGGTGGAGACGCTCTGGGGTCCCTGAGACATCAACAGATGTGTCTGCACCACATCTCTGCGTGGGCTGATGGGCTGGTTCTAGGTTTGGACATCTGTGCCTGTGTTTGTGTGCTGTGGCACCAGGGAGACACACACACACAACCTCCTGCACCTTTCCTGCTTTGCATTCAGTGGAACTGCTCTCATTAAGCACAAACTCCGAGTTTCTGCTAGACCAGCCCTGATCAGTGCAGCAGCTGATCTGTTTGTGCTGGAAGGGACACACTCTGCTGTTTGAACACCAGGTGCCCCAAAATATGTTAATTCAAGCCCCAGAACACCAACCCCCTCCATTCCTTTTCTCGCCTTGTCTCACACTGAATTGCAAACTCACAGCAGGGGAGGAGATTGAACCTGCTTCCCATGGTCATACCCCTGAATGTGACTTTACCCAGGACTTAGCCACACACCTCTGCTGCAGCCTGGGCTTTCCCGCTGTCCCCAGGAGCCATCACACCCAGCAGATGTCACAGGCACCTGCCGAAAAAACCCATCCTGGGAGCTGAACCAGGAAACCTGGCAGTGTTCAGCGTGGTGGGAACAGGGAGGGGCAGCCCCCCACGTTCCTTCTATGGGAGTTCCTTGGGATGCTCTGCCCGGGCTCACCCTCCCAGCCCTCACCAGCAGCTTTACTCTGGAATAAACTTTATTAGAAGTTACCCATAATATTGCAAATTCTGTTTGCCAGACTTGATGACATCCGCAGTCTTTTCTGTGTACAGTGAGTGCCAGTTTCACTACAGCTGCCAAGGCCCTGTGAAACTTCAGGAAACCTGTACCTTTTCCCATAATATGGGGCTAGTTCTAACTTTCTACAGGTTTTTTTTTTTCCTGGTGCAAACCAAGCTGAGGACAGCTTTGGCCACAGGCATGGCTGAGGACTGCTGGAGCCAGCGAGCAAGTGGGGCTGAAGGAGAGCCAGGATTTCCACCCATGGAGACTTTATTCCTTGGGGAATGTGAGGAGGGGAGGCAAGAGTCACCACTCTGTTGATATTTTTGTGCCCAGCACAGTGGGATAGGCAGCACTTTCTCCTGCTGCGGGTATTTTCCTGTGGGACCCCACTCTGGCCCCATAAGCCTCTCTTCCCCCCACCCCATTCCCTGCCACGGCTCAGAAAAAGCTTTATTTATACTCATTTAGCTGCTTGCCTCCTCCCTAATTGAAATCATTAACCTTCTCGCTTAATGAAGGGGAGGACCGGGGGTGCCAGGGCTGCCAGACCCCCTCCCGGGCTGCTCCTCCGACTCCCTCGGCCGGCTCAAAAAGCGTGATTTTGAATTTTAGCCACCGGGAGCTAAAAGAAAGAAAGAAAGAAAAAAAAAACAACAAAAAAAACCCAACAAACCAACCAAAAAAACCTGAACAACTGCGCCGTGGTCGGGGGGCTGGCGGGGCGCGGCTCCCCTGGCCCCGGGGCCGCGGCGGGGCTGACGCCAGCATTTCATCTCGGCGGAGAAGTCATCGGCTCTGACCACGGGGAGGGCTTTGCCCGCCAGGTCCCACTTTGCTCCCCTATATTTAGCCCATTATGAATATGGAAGAGCGTTGAAAATGATTCGCGCAGACATCGCTCTGTCCAGCCGAATAACATCAAAGGCGGCAGCGGGGACCGGGAGCCTCTCGGCCCGGCAGGGTGGGGCTCGGGCTGGGGTCCCTGCGCGGGGGGAAAGCCTCGCTGGTGGCCGGAGGGGTCCCACCGCGGCTGTTTGAGGCGTGTTTTGGGTGGGATGCGGGCCGGGCAGCTCAGCTCTGGGATGCTCCCCCCGCCGCGGAGCGCCGAGCCCGCGGTCTCAGCTGGCGTGGGAAGGGGCACAGCTGCGCTCTCCAAGGGCACCGCGGCCCCGGCCACCCCCGGCCACCCCCGGCAGCTGGGCACAGCCCCGCGAAGGGCCACGCAGCCTGGGACCCGCTCCGTCCCCTCCTCTGCAGCGGCGGGCTCCGGGATGCTGCGGTCCCGCCGGGCTCGGTGTCCCCGCGGTGTCCCCGCACTGTCCCCTCTCCACGTGCCGAGCTGTCCCAGCAGCACATGACTGCTTTGCCGGCCTGCCCCAAGCACTAAGCACCTTCTCCCAGGTGTTTAAACACCTTCTCTCCCTCTCTTTTGGGAGCCCAAACCTGCCCCAAAAGCACTTCGGCATCCTCCTGCCTCGCTCCAGAGCACAGCCCGGGGCATCCGCGCCTCTGCAGCCACTGTTTGCCTCTCCTTTTGCATCCCTCCGTCCCAAAAGCTGGAAACAGAAGGAGGGACAAACCCCCTCCCGTAAGAGCCCCCATCTTGGCTGGCTCGGGCTGGGGTTTGAAGAGCACTTTGTGCAAAAGATTACACGGTCGCTTTTGGGCATAGCAGAAAAGAGGGAAAACAGCTTTATTCGAGCCGTTAATGAAATGTCATTTGCAATTCCCTTCCATCGCTGTCACGTGGCGGATCTGCAGCACCCCCGGGTTGCACCGGCTCACGCAGGGGGGTGCTGCTTTGGAGGGGGTTTTGGGAAGGGGGGACATGCACAGAAAACATCAAAACACCACTGGCCCTTCCCTAGAGCTCGGGGGCTGTGTTTGCCATGGGTGCTATGGCCAGGTGAGGTGGCTCAGCAGAGACCTGGCGGAGGAACACACCTTTCCTGTGGGGTCTGGCCCTGGAAATATCCTCGGACTTTATTTTTCTTCTTACCACGTATCTATATCCGTCATATTTCTCGTGGGCAGCCAGCAGAGTCCAGCTGCCTTCTCGACCCCTGCAAGGCTCAGTGATGCAGCTCAGATCCTCTTTTCCATCCTCCCCCCCTCTACCTGCCCCCTCTCCCCTCCTCCACCCCTTCCCAATTTCTGAGTGATCCTCTGCAGTCGTGAGCAGGTTTAACTAATCTTTCTGTCAGTGGGGTACTTTATGGAAATTGAAAACTAATTAACGTTCATCTCAGCAGCTAATCGCATAAAAGCCCCACTGCCTGGGCCTCCCTGGTCTTAAAATAATAACGGCACAGGAGCAGGGAATATCTTGACGGAGCCCACCAGGATGGGATGTTCCCAAGGACAGAGCATTCGGGATGCCCCTGAAAACCCCGCAGCCAGGGATGGGTCACCTCCTGCTGCTGCTGGACCCGGCTCCCGAATCCATCTGGCCCATCCTACAGCCCTTCCCTCTGCCTACCTCGACCCAAGAGGTGGGCAGAGGGCATTCCGGGGGGGTTTGGGCGGAGGGGGTGGCGTGGGGCTGGGGCTGGCAGGGCGATGGAGATGTGTGGTCAAAGCTGCTCCCGCCCGCAGTGACTCATTCGGCTTTAATTGCTCCCTGAAGTCGCGGGCTGCTGGCGGCACCGCAGCAGAGATGTCACGTTATAGTCATGCGTGAAGAGCTAATGGTCAAGGGTGACACCACCAACAAAACATCCTCGGGGAAGCTGTCACTGATGGCGAGGATCAAAGGGCAGGGGGAGCGGCCGAGGGTTGGAGAGGCAGGTGCCCGGCACAGGGGTGGTGGCAGCGCTCCTGGGGCTTTGTGGACACCAAATCGTCCTGCCACAGAAGGGGCAGTGCAGGCACGGCTGAGCTGGGGGTGCTGGTCCATCTCAGAAAGCCCTGGAGAGGATTTTCTTTGGCTCTGAAGCTTTACTCTGGCATGGGTTGGGTGTCATCAGAGCGGTGCCAGCCCTGCAGTCCCCTGTGCCAAAGGGAGGCAGCCAGGTGTGACAAACCAGGATGTGAGGGTGATCTTGGATGTGCAGCCATGGGGGTACCAACCTGTCCCTTTGTGTGTCTGTATCATCCTGTGCCCTGGCCAGGATGCTGCTGGGTGGAAAGGGAAAGGGAAAGGGAAAGGGAAAGGGAAAGGGAAAGGGAAAGGGAAAGGGGAAAGGGAAAGGAAGACCTGAATGAGACCCCAACCTCACCAGTCCAAGAGGTGAAGTGGTTTGGCAGTGGGGTTGATTTTTGGGTGCTGCCAACAGCTCAGGCCCCAGCGGGGTGCTTTGCTGACTGCACCACACCAAGAGTGGCACAATGCAAGGTGCCCTTTCCTGCTGCTCCTGTCCCCAGGGGCCACAGCAGGACACAGGCGGTTCCTCTGCTTTGCAGTAGTGCCAGCCTGGTCCTGGTTTGCATTTGGCTTCGTGCTCCAGTTTCCAGCTGCTTCCCAGCACATTGCTGCTGGGCACAGCAGCTCTCCCGGCGGGATGGGGCATCACCTCCCTGCCCTCCAGCATCAGGAAGGGTGGAGAAGGCCGAGTGAGGTGGTCAGGCTGCTGGAGCACAGGGAGCAGCAGAGCCGGCCGCAGCCATCCCGCCGGGAAGCGCGGCGAGGGGAGGAAGAGTTATTGCTGCAGTCACACAGCAGCTATTACCTCCCAACAAAAGGCAGCGTCTGCACAGCCGGGAGAGAGCCCGAGGACAGGGACAGCCCGGCTGACCTTCACAGGACGTGCAGCAGACAGGCCAGAGCCCTGATCTCCCCAGACAGGTGCGCCTGCAGGCGCCCCTGCACCTGGCCCGGCACAGCAGGAGCCTCCCGGGATGCTCCCCACAAGCCTTCAGCCGCTATCAGCTTCAAAGTCTCCTCGGCAGCCCCTGGCCCGGGTGGGTTTTTCATCCTCCCAGCACGTGTCAAGCTTTCAGGTCTGTGAAAGGAGACAAAGGCGGTGCTGCTGCCGGCGCTGAGCTGCTGTGAGGTGCCAGTGCCCAGGCTGGTGTTGGAGTTTGGATATATCCCGGCAAAGCATCGCTTTCCAGGCCCTGCCTGGCAGCCAGAGCTCAGCAAGGAACCCGCTTCTGATAACTAGGGATGGAGATTGGGGCGATGGCTCTAAAGACACAGGGGGCTGAGCTGGGGGTCTCACCCTGAGAACATGGCTCAGGATCTGCTGGCTGTGTCACAGAATCATGGAATGGCTTGGGATGGACGGGGTCTTAAAGATCACCTGGCTCCAATACCTCTGCCACGAGCAGGGACACCTTCCACTAGATCAGGTGGCTCCAGCTCCCACCCAGCCTGGCCTTGAACACTTCCAGGGATCCAGGGGCAGCCACAGCTTCTCTGGGCACCCTGTGCCAGGGCCTCACCACCCTCACAGGGAAGAATTTTTTCTCGTATCTAATCAAAAGCTTCTGTCAGTTTAAAGCCTCCTATCACTAAGGATAAGAGCTATCCCTGGAGCCTGAAGCACCAGCAGCAGCTCTGGAACACCAGGATCCAAGGGTGATGTCCTTGTGCTGCCTTGCCCTGGGAGCGAAGCTTTTTGAGGGAATCCCCATGAGAAACCACCTGCAGACAAGCAGAAATGATCTCCTAGCTTGACTTCTGCTCTCTGTGTTTAAACTGGCCCAAACTCACCTTGGGGACGTGTTGGGGGGTGTCAGCAAGGGCAGGGGAAGCCTCATCCACCCCCATGCTCAGCTCCCTACAGAGCGCTGGAGAGGAGTAAGTGGCCAGGACTAAATGAAGGGGAGGGGCTGTTTGTGTCAGTAAATGTCAGAAAGCAAAAAACAAGCAGGACTTTAGAGCCAATTAAGTTTGTATAATGTGAGGGAAGTGCTGGTTAAAGGCATGGCAGCAGCTGAGCTATATATCCATTTATTTCAAGGCAGTTTTCCATGGGAGCAGAGTACACGCATGTCATTAGCGCCAAATATCTCTAATAAGGCTGTCTTCACTAATAAGCAAAAAAAAAAGCTTAATTATTTTGTTTTTCATTTAGCCAGGGTGGCCCCTTAAATGCCTTTCCCTCCAGCTGGGAGGAAAATGTGTCTTGAGACACGGGTACAAACGTGGGAGCGTGGGGAGGGACAGCATGGCTGGATTGTCCCATGCAGGAAAATGCCACCAAGCTGAGGGTGACCCCAGAGGCTGCCACGGCTGGTCTGGTGGGGAGGAGCTGCAGAAGCACTGTGTGGAGCCCAGGCTCTGGTGTGACATCCAGAGGGAGGTGTCAGATGCCACCCTGGGACTCCTGGGGACATCTCTCACTGCCTGTGCAGAGAGGGATGGAGGAAGCAGAGGTGAAGGAGGCTGCAGACTGTGCCTGTCCCCCCTCATTTCCCCCTGTGTGTGACCAAAAAGGCTCAGCCACAGCCTTCCCAAGCCCTTTATGTCCCTTCCATCAAACGTGTCCTCTGGAGGCTGCAGCAGGGCTTGTCCCACCCCAGCCTGCACCGGGGCTGTCGTGACAGGCACGAGGGGGAGCGTGGCCCCCGAGGGTGACACTGGGACTGGCCACACTCAGCATCCAGAGCTGCTTCAGGGTGGCAGTGTTTTCCCTCCCGTATTTCCAAGCACAAAACTCATCCCTTGGCCTCACCAGCAGAGATCCCCACGGGCTCATTATTCCAACTCTGCCCCGATCCATAGGGACGTGTGTGAACACAGCACAGGGAAGGGTCTGTTTATGCCTCCTGTTGGATCCAGGGCTCACGGCTGTGCAGCTGCCAGCCCTTCAGCACAGCAAGATTTTGGAAGAGGGGTTGATTGATCAGAGCCCCCTCTCCGGGCAGCTGGGAGCCCACACCAAGCCCAGGCTGCCCTTACAAACCTCTCAGTCTCGGGTTAATTAATTGTTATCAAATAATCTGCGTGGCCACAGCTGGGGCAGCAGCTTCACCTTCAGCCTGGCTCATCCATCCCTGCGGTGCCAGGCTCCCAAATCCAGCCCTGGGAGGATCTCACTAGGAGAGGGAGGGGGGTCTTGATAGGAAAGGAGGAGATCTCAGTGAGAGAGGGAGATCTTGATAGAAGGGGGGGTTTAATAGGAAAGAGGGGTCAGCAGGAGAGGGGTCTCTGTAAGAGGGGAAGAGTCTTGATAGAGGTGGGTGTTGATAGGAGAGAGGGTCTCGGGAAGAGAGGAAAGTCTCAGTGGGGGCATCTCAGAGAGGGATTCTGGATAGGAAAGGTGGTTTGGAGAGGGGGTCTCGATAGGAGAGGGGTCTGGGCAGGAGCAGGGTCTCACTAGCGGGGCCCTTCATGTTTACCTGGGAAAGATGTTCCATGAAACAGCTGCCAAGGATGAGATCTGCGGCTGTTCCATGGGATTTACCCACTGAACGCCCCAAGCAGGCTCTGCAAACGCTGCAAACCACGGACACCGACCTGAGGAGCTGAAATTCCCGGTGTTTTGCCGCAGTTCCCCATGGCTCCGGGGGCTTGCAGGGGTGGGGACAGTCCCCAAGGTGTCCCTTACAGCGGGGCTCGCCGGGAGAGGCCGGCAGGCAGGAAAAGCCCCGGGATCTGCTGGAACAGATGCTTCTGCGCCATAATAAAAGGTTAAATATTTTAATAAGCATTAGCCACATGTTGAAGGCAAAACGAGCTGCTTGCTTTCATTCTTCCCCCTCACCGTTATTTTTTTTTTTTTGTATGCAAATGAACTGGAAGCTTATTAACGAGATGAGAGGCTGGAGCCTAATTAGCAGCAGGACAAGGGAGCTGTGCTGGAGCTGAGTCAGCGAGTGCGAGAATCGCTGGCGCGGTCCCTGCCGAATAGCCCCCAAAACCACGAGAATTTTGGCAAAACCCGCGTGGTTTTGGGAGGGTCGGGGGAGATCAGCTTCAGTTTGGGGTCTTGTTTGGACACGACCCGCGTGGGTCACCCCAAAACCACCTTTCTGGCTTTATTCTGCTTTGCAGCTGGGTTTTCGCGGTGTTTCCAAGCATACATGGAATATTTGGGGGCAGTGCCACCGAGCCGGGATGGAGCAGGACTGAGGGGTCTGTGCCAGGGGGCTGGGCTGCCTTAACGCCTGTGGAATTTATTTTAGGGACTATTTGCTTCTGACTATGTCTCTTTCCTTTGCATTCTAAAGAGTCATTTTCCCCACAAAACGCTGGGAAGAAAACAAAGGGAAAAAATCCAAAAAACCCCAACACGACAAAAATCAGGGGAATTTTCTTTTCTTTTCTTTTCTTTTCTTTTCTTTTCTTTTCTTTTCTTTTCTTTTCTTTTCTTTTCTTTTCTTTTCTTTTCTTTTCTTTTCTTTTCTTTTCTTTTCTTTTCTTTTCTTTTCTTTTCTTTTCTTTTCTTTTCTTTTCTTTTCTTTTCTTTTCCTTTCTTGCCGCTTTTTCCCGGCTCTGGAGGTTCCTGATAGCAGAGGAAAGACCAGGGGCACACGGGGGGACGGGGACTGGACTCGGCTCCGAGTGAGCCAATAAACCCCGCTTGTAATTTGCACCTTCGGAAGGAGCCCCAGCCTTCATTTGCATTTTTAATTAGCTGGGCTCTCCCTGCGCCCCTCAGCTGCCCTGCCCGGGGTCAGCGGTGCCTGCAGGCGACGGGATTGGGGCTGAGCGAAGGGTTTTGGTGGCCCAGAGGATGGCCGAGCTGGGAAGGCAGTGATGATATTCCTTTTTTTTTTTTTTTTTTTTTTTTTTTCTCTCCTCCTTTCCTTCCCGTCTTTTGATCTATTTTTCTTCTGCTTCAGCTCGGTCCAGCCCTGCCTTTGTGCCATCCATCTGTCCCCCTCCTCTGGGTTTCTTCCTCGCCGTTCTCCTCCTCTCCCATCATCGAGCACCCCCCCCACACCACTATCCCTGGTTTCCCTCTTCCCACGCAACCCTCCGCACTGCCAGCACAATTCCCCTGTAAAGCTGTTAAAACTCTACCTCATTAACAATAATTAAAAGGTGCAGCACACATTCTCAATACCTCATGCCCGGGGGGCGGGATTTATTTTATTTCTATTTCTATTTTATTTTATTTCTGTTTTATTTTATTTTTATTTTATTTTATTCTATTTTATTGTACTCTATTTTATTTTATTCTACTCTATTCTATTCTATTTTATTCTATTCCACTCTATTTTATTGTACTCTATTTTATTCTATCCTATTCTAATTTTATCGTTTTGGTTTGGGTTTTATTTTGTTAAATTTAAACTTATATTAATTTCCTTTCACCTGTATTTTTTAATCTTATCATATCTTTTATCCTTTTCTTTTACTGCGCTGTAATTTAATTTAATTTTATTAAACTTTTAAAATTTAATTTTATTTTTCAGGCCCTCCACCCCATCCCCACGGCGCTGGCAGAGGAGGGACGTGGGGACGAGCAGGGCAGGGAGGGCTGCCCGCATCCAAGGCACAATAAAATATTTTACTACAAAGCAGAATTACTCCAAAGACTGATGGGCTGACTTGTGAGACCCACTCACATTTATGGAGGTCGTAAGTTATAGACTCCCTGTGAACTGGAGGAAAACATAACCCTGGCCTTTTATAGGCGAAACTTCTGCCGTATATTAAATTCTCCTGCCAGCGGACGGGGCTTTACTGCGAACTGTAACTTTAACACCTCCAGCCCCTCGGTGAGGAGGGAAGGATTATCAATAATGTGGGTGTGGGTCGCCAGCCCGCTCTGTTTGTCACCGAACCATCGGTGCCTGCTGGCCGGGAGCCTCTTCAAGCTCCTTCTGTGCCAATTTCGTGCGGCTCAGTGCGTGCCGTGCCTTTTTTTTTTCTTTTCTTCCTTCCCCCCCCCCCCCCCGCAATTTTGGGTCTAAAATATTGCAGTGCGAAATGAAAAAGTGCAGGAGTTGCACCTCGGGGGTTTGCTGAACTTGGTTGCCCGAAACGAGGGAAACAGAGGGGAAAAAACAATAAAATCCTACGGATGAGTGGCAGGGGGAGAAGGGAAAAGATGAGGATGCAGAGAGGGGATGGAGATGGCATCTGATGAGGCAAATCGGCAAGGAAGAGGCGAATTTTGGTATTTGTGGGTTGCCCTTTCATCCGCAAGCAGCCAGGGAGGGGGAATAGAGGGACCCAGCCTGGCTCCAGGAGGTTTCCCACCTTAAATTCGCCCGTTTTTGGCAAACACAGGAGCTGGGAGAGCAGCCGGGTGCTGACGGCCCCGAAAGGATTTATGACAGGACTCCCCCAGCCCCAAAAGCATCCGCGCATCCCCTCCCTCCTGGCTGGGGCCATCCCCTTAGCGGCAGACTTAACATTTGTGTGTTTGGAGCCGGGATGAGCGTTTATGAGAAGGGAACAGCTGGGAGCAGGCTGATATTTAAACTGGAATTAGGAGAGCGGCGGCGGAGGGAGATAATTCCTGGGGCGGGCGCCGGGGAGCTCCGGGGGGCTCTGCCGGAGAGCGATACAGTTAATTTGCAGCCGGAGCTGCAGGCTGGCCCGAGCTGATATTGCCGTGTTATTTAGAAGAGAAAGGTCAGGCTGGAGATGGAATAATCATTGACAAGAAATCCATGCGGGAGAAGCGCGGCAGCTCCTGCATCCCCGCGATGCCTTTCCCCGGGGATTCTTCCCCAGGGGATTCTTTCCCTCCGATCCGGGCGCCCGTGGGGTGTCAGAGGTGTTTGAGACACAGATCCAGCTTTTCTCCAGCCTGGAAGTTTGGGAATCACGGCCACCCCCTCCAGCCGCCCCTTGTTCCATCTAAAATCTCGAGGGACCGGGCAGAGCTGTCCTGGTTTTCGTCCCACGCACGGGCTCTTTTTTAAATTGCAAATTATTTTTAAATTTAAAATTACTTGTTTTTCTTCCCAGAAACGTTTTCGGGTTTCCCCCCCCCCTTTTTTTAAACTAACCTCCCCACCCCAGGAAAACAAGAGAGGCTATCAAGCCTTCCCCTACTCCCCAGACCTTGGCGTGATTAAAAAAAAAATCTCCTTTCTAGCTTTTTTTGGAAAGCAGTGCACTTAACAAGTCCAAAAAAGCAGTAAAAGCTCGCATTGATTTGGGTTCTTTTTGTGTTTCTTTTTCTTCTATTTTTTTGGTTGGAGTTTTGTTTCGTGGACAAATCCATTTGTCCAGAACTCACCTCCTTCTGCCCAGGGAAACTGAGGCACTGGGGGAGGCACCAGGGATGCAGTGCCCCAGGCAGAATCCCAAATCACATCCCTCTGGCTCACACCATCCCAGCAGCAGGGTAATTATTGCCTTTGTTCACCCCCACCTCTGCACCCCAAACCCTTCCTGCCCCCTGCACCTCATGGGGAAACCCCCAGGGTACCTTGTTTTCTTCTTTTTCCTCCCCAAAAAATACACCAGGTTTGGTTTCAGGGTTTTTTTTTTTTTTGATTTTTTTTTTTTTTTTTTTGCAACAAAAGAAACTATTTATTTGGAATATGCATTACCAGTACAAATCAGGAAACTGTAAAACCTACACCTTGTTAGTATCGTCATAGAACATAAAAGTTTCAATTGGGATCAGAAAGACAGAGGCCTTTTTTTTTTCTTTACAGAAGCAGAAAAGCTTAAAGTTTCAAAACCAGGTTGGAACAGAGAGTCTTTTTTTCCTTTTTTTTTTGAGGGTTTTTCTTTTTTTTTTTTTTTGTTTTTTTTTTGTCTTTTTTTAATATGTGGAATCCATTAGGAAGAGAGAAAAAAAAAAGATGGGGAGAAAAAAAAATAGAAAAGAAAAAGCAACTCCGAACTGGATCACCTTTACAAGGGATAGAAAGGGCTTTGCAAGAACAAAAAAAGCAAACCGACAAAACCAACCCCCCAGGCAATGTCTGATTTACATCCTCTTAATAATAATAAAATAATAATAATAATAAAGGTGTACGAAAACAAAAGGACTCCAGGAAACCTTGGGATTAAAAGTAATACCCCAAACCCTAAACCTTTTTCAGTGATGTGAAAAGCTCAGGTTGGTTTTTTTTGGGAGGAGCAGGAAAATGTTTTAGGAGAAAACTGAAGCGATGCCAACCAGCACCTCCATCAGATCTTCTCCTTGAACCCCACTCTGCAGCCACTGGGATCTGGGGCTGGATTTGGGGACATTTTGGCCATGTCCCACCTCAGCACAGATGCAGATGCAGCCAGGGGTGTGGCCAGGCTGCGAGACCTCATCTTCATCCATGGGCAGGATGTGGTTGGAACAATCCTTGCTCTGGGATGCCTGAGTTTTGGGACACTGGGATTCAGGGAAGAGAACCAACCATCAACACATTTTGGGAAGGATTCCTGCCCTTTCATCACTTCCAGGCAGCTCAGCAACACCCCCAGAATGGAGACCCACAAGGGCTCAGGACTTGGCTGCCCATCTCCTCCCCAAAACCACTTGGGAATTCCGCCTTTTCAGAGATGTAATCCCACTGCTCAGCCCCAGAGCAGCTACACCAGCATCTTCTGGAGCTGGGATTCAGGGAACGGGGAGAAACACTCCTCCCAAAAAACACCACCATCACTTTTCACATCACTCTGGTCACAGCTCAAAAAGCGCAGGGGAAGCGGCAAGGCCATCGTCTCAAAATAAACTCATCATCATCATCATCATCATCATCATCATTATCATCAAAGCCCCCTCCCCCCAACCCAAATAATGCAAAAAAAAAAAAAAAAAAGTTCATTTCTGGGTCTCAACGTTAAGAAACATAAAGTGTTAGACTGTACCTATTAATGCTCACTATTCCAACCATTTTTTTTCTTTTTAAAGTTTTACAAAATGAATTACCGTCACTTTTTAAACATTGTGTAAGAAGAAATGAGTGTGCACAACTCTACACTTTTCTAGCATTCTTGAACTAATTCACAAATGCGAGAAAATGGAAAAAAAAAAACCCAAACCATGGGAAAAAACAAACAAACAAAAAAAAAGGAGGATGAATGTAGGTAGTTTGATGTTATAAACTATACAGGAATGAAGCGCTTGTTGCCACAGAAAGAACAGGGATGGGACCTTCCCCCTGTTCAGTTTTGCGTGCTAAGAGGGTCATTTTTTATTCTTTTATTATAAACACTATTAAATTCCGACTGCGTTTTTGGTTTTTTTTTTTTCTCCTTTATCTGAATATACAAGAACATTCATTATCAAATGTTCGTTATCATCAATACTACAAAGAACGAGACACAAATCGCAAGAAACAATGGAAAATGTTAATAAAGCTGAAAGAATCGTCGAGTTTTTTTTTTGTGATTTTTTTTTCGTTTTTATTTTTTTTGAGTTTCTGCAGGTTTTTTTTTTGTTTGTGTTTTTTTTGTGGTTTTTTTTTTGTTTTGTTTTGTTTTTTTTGGTATCGAAGTCAGGTTTTTCTGGGCAGAAAAGAAAAATAATCATTAAAAAAAAAAAAAAAGAACAAAAACCCCACAACACTCGGGGCTGGAGCAGGGGAGGAGAACGGGGAGGAGAAACAAAACCCAAAAAATTTAAAAGGAAAAAAGCAAAGGAAAAAAGGCAAGCAAGCAATACAAACTGGAGGGACCGACTGGGGAACCCAGGAGGGGATTTGCAAAGTACCGTGGAGGAGCAAGGAGCCAGGGCCCAGCCTGGGCAGCCCCAGCACGCCGTGCTCTTGGCTCATTCCTGGCTGGATTCCAAGAGGGACGGTGGCATTCCCACAGGCATGGCACTGCTGCCCCTCGGGAGAAGAAGCCTGGCCCAGTCCTGTGTCCCTGGAACGCTTGGCTTGTTCCAAAACAAGCTGGAATTGGACAAAAGGCAGCGCTGAGGGAGGCCACGGGAAGAGGAAGAGGAGAGTGGGAAGGTGGGCAGCACCTCCCGACTGTCCTTGCAGGAAAACAACCTTCTCCATGCTCTTAACACACGGCTGGGAGGCAGCCCAGCGCCCCTCGTGTCACATCCTGCTCTGCCACAGGGTCCCCACTCTTGGCACGGATGCAAAAGGAGCAGCAAGTGTCACTGCTGGACACAACGCCCCTGCTGCAAGGTGACAGCGTGCTTCAGCTGTGGCCACACCACCACTGTGCCCTGCAGGCCAAGGACCGCTATTTTTTCCAGCAGAAGGGTGGAAATATTTTCGGCAGAGCTCTAATTTTAAATGGTTTCTGCACAATGCTGCTCCACGCTGGCAGTTCCCACCTCGAGACCAGCGCGAGCAGGGTGGGCACGGACATTGAACAGTGTGAGGCATTGATCCCAAGGGATCCTGGGATCCATCACGAGGTGCCAGACATCCTGCACCCACACCAGTCCCCACCACACCCAGGGTCTTGATGCAGGCTGGCTCAGTGCCCACAGAAAGAACCGACGGCCAGAAGTCCCACCCTGGCACGAAGCTCAGCCTGCTGCCCAGGGAAACTGGTGCTGCCTCTTCCTCCTCTTCCACGAAAGCCATGTCCTGCCAGCATCAGCCTGAGGGGGCAGGATGAAGCCTCGCTTGCCAGCCACCACTGCTTGTCCCAACAGTGGACCAGAAAAGCTGGGTAGAAAGTCCCATGAGTTCTTCCATGGCCACTGCCCAGGTGACTCCTGGGGTGAAACCAGCAGCTTCAGCACACAGACATCCCCCAGGGGGGCAGCCACCCGTCCTGCAGAGCAAACCTGTGGCGTCAAGTGCTACCAAAAGCACCTGAGACACTCACCCCAGTGCTTCCAGCCCCTGGCATTCTGCTGCCCATCCCTCACTGCTGGCTTTGCAGGGCTTTGGGAATGCAGGGGGTGGCACAAACCTCTGCGGGTCTTGCCTGAGCTGGAGAACCCAGCTCCTCCTGGAAACAGGAGCCAGCACCCCGTGACACCACCCTGAGCAGGAGTACTCCACCACCAGCCTCTCCAGGTGCTGTGAGAGAACTGCTGGTGTCCCATCAGCTGTCCATGCCTGATCCCACACAGCTCCGTGGAGGTGTCAGCACCTCTGTTATCAGCGATGGCCGCTTCTCACCTGCCTCTGCCTCCCTTCCTTCCCTCCTCTTCTCCCCTCCAGCAACAGGCAGGCAGGACAGCAGGGATTCATGGCTCATCCAGATCACAGCAGCCAGAGGGAGGGATGCTTGGCCGAGCAGGGCTGGGACTGGGAAGTTTCCCGGGGGCTGGGAATGGGAACGGTACCTTTTGGAAGCGAGGGGGAGCACGCTGGCTCCTTCTACGTGCACGAGGGCTGTGCCACCTGCCCTGTCCCTGCAGCACCCGAGGGACGTGCGGAGACGAGGCGGGAGCAGATTCCCTCTGGTGGCAATTCCCTACGGAGAGGTAGCGTGAAAGGAAGGGGGCAGGGGGCTGCCTGCTAGCGAGGGAGTAAGACTGAGTGACTGAGGTACATTTGTAGCTCCTCAAAAAGACACCCAGCATGAGGCTGTACACTGCTCTGGGGTCGGTTTGTGTGGTGGTGGATTTTTGCTTTTCCTCCTCTTAAAATCCTTCTACCTTGGGTGGGAAGTGAGGAGGGGAAGGGAGTGGTGTTGTGGGGGTGGCGGAGAGGGGGAGAGCGGCTTCTACCCAGAAAAGAAAGGGAAGAGAGTATAAAGAAGTGTCCAGATTGGCTGAAAAAAGCATCCCGACGAAGAGAAGAGAAGAGAAGGAGTCTTCTTGTGTGTGCTGATTGGGTTCACCTCCAGTCGGACTGCTGCGGTGTTAGGAGAGGCCCCCTCCCCTCCCGCCCCCGCCGGGGCCGGCTCAGCCAGGGATGCAATTTGCTGGGAGATCAGTTGGAGGTATCAGAGTGAACGCTGCCAGGGCCTTCTGTGGGGGAGGTCACCGACGATGGGGTAGTAGCGTCTTGCCAACCTCCATTAGCCTGAAGGAAGGGACAGGCAGAGACATCAGCTCAGGCACACACAGCCCTGCCCAAGGCACCCATCCACCTCAGACCCCCCTGCTTGTCCCGCAGCTGGGACCGGTGTCAGAGGCAAAGATGTCCCCTCTGACTCCCCCACCCCACCCCAGACCACAGGGCTCCATCAGGGATGTGGAGCAGAAACAGTTCTGTTGAAAACAGATTTTGATAAACTGCAAGTGCTCACCGATAGTCCATCCCTTAAAAAAACAACAATACCTATTTCTCCAGAACCCTGAGCTCTGGTTGTTTGGGGTTTTGATTATGACCCTTCCTCATACGGAAGAAAGAAAACAGCAAACACCTCACTCCAGAACCAGCATCTTGAATGTTATCTGAACCCAAGTGCTGTGAACATGCAGAACAAACAATGGGTCCCATGGAACTGCTGAGCTGTGCTGTGTCCCCCAGAAAAGCTCCACGTCCCCACCTCATCGAGGTAAACCGAGCCACAGCGTAACAGAGGTGCCACCACTACACCCCTGCAAAGGTTCATGCAGCAAACCATGGCAGAGAACTTGTTTCTTCTCCTAAAAACAGATGCAGAGCCGAATTCTCCAGGCGCTCGAGCGCTGAGCTGCCGGAGGGCCCCGGCTGCCGCGGGCAGGAGCTGGCAGCGCACAGAAGCTGCTCCTCTGCGGCTGCCATCCCCTTTGGAGAGGAGCAGATGTCGCACCCAACCTCCTCTGCTTGCTCTGACATTGATTCAGTGCTTGGCTAATTAATCCTTCCCAAGCACTGCCCAAGCTCCAGTTGGCAGCAGTCGCTGTCCCGCTTTAGACACGCGCGGGCTGCTTTGCCCACTCTGGCTGCCTGTCCCACAGCATCGTCCAGCGCTGGCCCTGCCAGCTGGGACCCTACACACCCCAGAGGACTGAGGGTAGGAAAACTCCCCACCCCGAGGTGCTGCTGCCCAGCCCCTGCCTGCCTGAGAGGCTGCTGTGATGGGAGCAAAGGGCTGACAGGCACGAGAACCCACGTTTGAGGAGTCAGACCACCTCACAGCGGGACACGCACAAAGCAAACAAGACAAGAGGTGTGTGCACACCCCTTGCTGTGCCTGTGTGCTCCTCCATACGTGCACGGGAGCAGAGGGGTTCAGGCAATAGCAAGGCAAGCAGAAAGCACGACCTCAGCTTGCTCATAGGTTAGCAAACCCCACTCTGCTCCACCGTGGGTTCAAGCGTGGCACCAGACGATGCACGAGCATCACCAGCCCCGTGTACCCCATGCCCACTGCCCCCCACCAGCTCCCACCCACAGCCAGGCCCTGACCCACCATCCCTGCGCTCCAGAGATGCAATATCCACCCTTACACATCTTGGACTGCTGCAAGAGGCAGCAATTACTGTAGATTATCAGCCCGACAATGACAGGCCGCGTAAAGAGAGACACAGAGCCAACTCCGCCGCCCCGAGACTGGCATATTCAAGTACACTTAGGACATTAATAGCAATTTACGTGCCATCAGTGAGAGAGAACCACAATAGCTGTGCTGGCAGCCTCTTATTACCAAGCCTGTTATTTGTTGGAGTTACAAGCTATAATCACAACAGAAACTTTCAAAACCCTTATCTTCCGTGACGCACCAAATCTATTTCAGAGCCGTAATTGCTATGTCACCGGAGAGTTTGCTGCTTAATGCACTCAGATGCCATTTAGTGTTTGCAGGGTCGTTACGGCGAGCAGGAGGGGGGAGAGCGGCGGGGGCCGTGCAGAGCAGGGCTCTGGCCCTATTGTGCTCAACTATTTTTAGCCAGGCTTTTGCCTGCCAGCCACAGAAGGAACTGAGCAGCAATCAGCACCCTGCTCCCCAAAATCCTTGGGAGGTACTGCAGATTGGGAATGAACCTTCAGGAATTTGTGTGGCTGAACACAACCTTGGTCGCATCCGAGCCAAGGTGGGAAGTCAAGGGAATGTTGGGGAGAGGCCAGTGGGTCAAGTGATGGAAAGGAGGACCCAAAGCTGGCATCTTGACACTACCCTTCAGTGTGGGAAAGTCCTCCATGAGGAGGCTGGATCCTTCCCCAGGCAGAGGGCATGCAGGCACCATCCCCACTCATCCTGCAGTTCACTCCATCGCTGCATGGATCAAACCACGTGCAGGATTCATCCAATTCCACTCAGATGGCTCCACCTCCTCCAAGCAAGGAGATCCCCTGGGGTTTGACTGTAGTAAATCACTTGTGATCTCCCTCAAAGACAACGGAGTCTTCTGAGGAGGCTGCTGCTCCTTGCAGAGCCCCTGCACATGGCTGTGACTTCTTCAGGAGGGGAAGATCCCAAAGACAGAGCAGTGGCCTCCAGGACATCTCTTCAGCTGTCACCTTCTAGTGCCAAAGCATAGGCAAAGCCTTGGTGACTGCCCAGGTCTGGAGCCCCAGTGAAAGATTGCTGAAGCAACTGGTTTTGGTGCCCATTTCCACAGGTCTCAGCATTTTTGTCACCTCCAGCAAGTCTAGCTGGCTCCCTGCCCGAGCCTCCTACGTGGGGTTGGGAGATGACTTTCTGCCAATTTTTAAAGGCACCTTCTGCTTAGCACAGAGGCTGTCTCAGCACCCCACCTCTTGTGACCAAATCCTTGTCCCACCAACAGTGGCAAAGGGCTCAGGTCAGCCTCCAAACACACCAGGTACTGGCCAGCCTGACAGAGCAGCCTCAAAGCCTTTTCAGACTTCTGAGCTTTTAAGAACTGTTATCAGGGCCCCCTTACAATATCCACTGAAGGTCTTACCACACACCAGAGAATCCAGCCTTGCCAGGACACCCACTGCCAGGGGTCATGGCCAGGCATCCCTGGCCATCAGAACACACCAAGGCATCCCTTATGGATGGAGCTTGTGCACTGAAGCCCTGCCAGACCAACTTCCACACCCCAGCTGGTGGCCATGACCACAAACCAAAATGTGATGGTGAACTGCAGCTGGCTGAGCAACAACTTTTTTCTTCTCAGGGCTCGGCTTTTTAGAACAAAAGATCTCAGGTCAAGTAAGGAGCTCTCAGCTTCTTTCTGTACCAATCCAAGAGTGGGTCCAAAACTCCCTGTCACACTCTGCCACTGGCCACCAACGTCCAGGTCACACACACATACTGCTTTGTGAACAGGCACAGGTCTGCATTGCAGTAGTTTTAAAACAAAACCTTCATTCTGATGAAATTTAAGAACAGCTCATCATTTTACACGTTTAAATCATCTGTAAACTAAATTAAGTCCAAAACCAAATTTCTTAAAGGGCTTTTAGATGACTAGAGTTCACTCATTCATTAGCATATGGGAGAAGTAGAACATCTGGCGGATTTACAGCGATAGGGCAGTGGCAGGAAAGGTGATGTTTTGGGGTAGGACCCTCCAGAGGACTGTAGCAATAAAAATCCAACTTCTGCTGGAGCCCAACATAACCTGAGCTTTCCCAGATGCTTTGAAATCCTTGGTCTCAGGGGACCTCCTGGATAGACACGCGGATTTCTGTGAAGAAACACTGTCCAGACAGCCCAGACATTCAACAACTCTCACTGCATGGTGCAAAACCCTACAGCCTCGAAGTCTGCCAAAAGGGGTGGCTCACACCCCGAATCTCCTGAAACGAGGGGAGGTCCCTGCTTCTTCTCAGCGTGACCCAAGGCTGGGTATCCTCAGGACAGCTCCCTCCACTGTCAGAGCATCAGAGCATCCCCATCCCTTGCTGGGAGCGGCTCTGTCCCCACCTGTGAAGGAGAAGGCTCTGCTCTCCCTCTGCCTCAGCCACAGCCGTGGGTCACGGTGCTGGTGATGGCTGGGACACTGCCCATTATCCTGCTAACGATGCAGAACCCACTCCAGCCCTTGCTGCCCTGCAGAGCAGCCTGTCAGCCACAGCAGCAGAGCCACGCAGGGAACTGGGCTTTGGGTAGATCCCTCTTCTCAGCTGTCACCACTTACACACATTTAAAAATTCATCCTCCATCAAGGAAGGCAAACCCCGAGCGTCGTCTCCCCTGCCAAGGTTTCCAGCAGTGGAGCTGGGCAACCTGCCGCTGACTTCCCGGTGCTGACGGGCTCCAGGGATGACTTAACCTCAGCCCCGTGCAGACATCATTGTGACAGGGCTCTTGACTAGGTTTCGGCTCATCTCCTTCCAGCAGCTCACGGGGACGCCCGGGTGATGCGGGGACGGCAGCTTTCTGTGTCACTATCAGCTCTGCTCCGTGTTCTGCTGCCCCTCCTCAGCATGAAAGGGTTCAGGGAAAGGCAGGGAAGCCTTTCCTGCCTGCTGGAGACAGTCACCCTGCCTGCACTGAGGAGCTCCCCAGCACCAACGCTTCCTGAAGGGCAGCCACACTTCAGGGTGTACAAACTGGTATCCATCAAGGGACCTCGCTGGATGGGAAGACATTAAGTGACAATCAGGCTGGAGCTCACTGACTGGGATACAGGGGAAACAAACAGGCAATCCAGGAGGTGCTTCCTGAATTGTCTGCTCAGCTCTGGACTGCCTCATTCCCCATGCCTACCACAGCTTTATGGGGAATTGAGGAGTCACCCACACAAGCGCAGTCCCTTTGCCAACCTGCCCCTCTTTTGACAGCATCCAATATGGGTCAGTTTGGGATCCTGCCTTCCCTGAAGACCAGCCCGAGAAGACATGAGATGCCAAACATGTCAGGTCCCCATTTGGGATGCACAGGGGGAACTGCCAAGCCCCTGCCACTCTCAGCTCACCAGTTCTCATTGCTACTCATGGGAACATTGGTTCTCCCACAGAGAAACACAGCCAGAAACACCAACCCAGCTCTCCTTGTCCTATTCAGCTTTTGAGTTTTCACTCTTCCTTCTCCTCTCCCTGCCTCATAATCCCCGGCAGCAACTCTCCCCCCCCCGCCGCCAAATTTTGGCTTAACCCAGCCCACTGTTATTTTCCAAGCCAACTGCAACTGTAATCAGCTCAGCCTCTTTCCTTGGGGGTATTTTAATTTATACAAAAGTATCATCTCTTATCATGATCAGCCTGCGATTCATTTACTCTCCAAGTATTAAAAAGCCAGAAAGGGAATAAATTCAGCGCATGGAGAAATTAATGCGGAACGATAGGCTCTTTCATGTGGCATTTCCAAGTGCCGTTTTTGCAAGGGGCTTATGTAATGAGACATAATTATCTGCACATGTTCAATTACATTACTTCACAAATCCTCCCTGCCTCTGCCTCCTGACGTCAAGCCGCCCACTAAGCCCCGGTGCCTGCAGGAGAGGGGAGCAGAGCCCCCCGTCCCAGGGCACCCCTCTCTGCACGCTGGTGGTGGCCGTCCTGCAAGATGGTCACACGCCAGGTGACAATTAGCCCAGTGGGCTAGAGAGTGATGGGACTGGCTGGTGCACCGTGGAGGACCACCATCCCACCCAGAGGATCATCACCTCTCTGACCAGTTCAAGACCACCCTGTTCCAACCATCAGCGTCCCCATGTCCAGGGCCAGCTGCCTCCTCCTCTGTGCCACCCTGGACACCGCTGCCACCACCCACTCAGTGCTCACAGCCTCCTTTTCCAGGCTGCCCTCCTCTCCCAGCTTGCTGTCACCGCCGCTGAGATGGTGGACGATTGATCTGAGAAATGAAGTTGGATTGCTGTCCCGAATCTACACTGGGTTCTCCTTGTGTGTGTCTGATCGATTTCCCCCTGTGCGACACAGCTTGTCGCTACGAATTTTCATGCTAGTCAGAACCCGCCAGCGCACCCAAGAACAAGGAGAAGATGCTCCAGAGACCGCCCTCCCCCTCGCATCCTCCCCCAGCCCGCCTGGGCGAGGTTTCCTTGGCTTGACGTTGGTTGGCTTTGTGGCTTTTTTCCTCATTTACTCACAACCCCATCGCCGCCGCGCTCCGGGACGCCGACCGCGGACGGGTTATTTTTATCCGGCCAGCTCCAGGATGGTGCCACCAGGACGGAGGCACCTCTGGGCCGGTGACAGTCCCCACCGTGGTGACACGAGGTGTCACCTGTTTAGCAGCTCCCCTCGGCCGAGCGCGCGTGGCCGCAGGTGCCGGGCGAACGCTGATGGGCTGTGACAGTCCGAGACGCCAGCTGCCTGCACGCAGCCTGCCCTGGTGCCACTTTTTTGTGGGCAAAGCTCCGCCGCTGGCATGACCGATACAGAAGCAATAAACTAGGTGACCGTAAAAGCAAAGACAAGTCCTACTAAGTGGCATTCTGAGCCCTATGGCTTTGAAATAATTGGTAGTGAGAGAACAAAAATGAAAAAAACAAAAAACCAAACCCAAAAGACCAGAACCCAAGCCTGTTTTTTTTTCTTACACTGATGCCCTGCGGACTATACATCTGACTTGCCGCGAGTCCGTCACTGTATCCTCCTGTCTGGCTGATAACATGGCGAAGGGTATCCACCTAAACAGACCAACAACAACAAAGACACAAATTAGAGGGAAGGAAAGGTTAGTGGCCAAAGCTGCTTCCGTTCATCTTTGGCAAGATAAAAGCAAACAAACAGTAATAACAATAAGCATGGTTGTCATCATAATAAAAACCGTAATAAAAATAAAGGTATATATTCGAAGAGGGATAAAAGAGAGCCGCAGTTGGTCTTGTGGAGAGAGATGAGCCAGAGGACCTCTCCTGCTTCCCTCGCCATCCCCTGCCCGTCCCAGCAGCCCTGTCACAATCTCCTTGGTCTCACGCCCTTTGACAAAAAGAGTAGGGAGGGAGAACAGTGTGACAAGTGGGGGTGGCATCTCCTGGAGCACGTTGTTGCAGCCATCTCCTTGGTGCTCAAGGACCCACCTTCCTGCCCCTTCCCCCTTCCACCCTTGATCCCAAGCACTGCTCACAGCAGCAAAAGGAGATCTTTGGAGTTGGCTGAGCACCTTCACTGTGGAGGGCCCAGAAAGAAAATATACCTACCATGGCAAAGGCACCAGCAGCTCTCCTCTGGGTGCCCCGTTCCTCTCCCTCACACCCCCAGCCCCAGCCCCAGCGGTGGCACGTGTGGTGGGCACATCTCTGCCCGTGGATGATGTGTGCTCCACGTGCAGCCCCATGGGGGAGCAGCCTTGGCTTTAGAGAGCTCTCCTTGCCCAATGCAGAAGTGTCAGAGTGGCTGTCGTCTCTCAGCACAGAACAGAGCCTTAGATGCCAGAGAGGGGACTCATGGCATATCTGGACATCAGATGGGAGATCTGAGTGAGGTTGTGGCTATTTTAAATTCTTTCTTTTTGCCCCAAGCATGGGTTGACGTTTCAGCAATGCTGTTCAAAGCTCCCTTGCTCTCTCCTCCTGGTAGGTACAGGGATGGTGTGAATGCCTGTGTTTTGGGGAGGTGGGGAGATGGTCAAGAGTGTCTTTTAATTCTAAAAAAAATAAGCTAAAAAAATTACCTACATATTTGAACATTTATTGCCTTTCAGCAGACACCTGGTTTGGCATCAAAGGAGTAAGTGGAAGCCTTGTAAAACGAGATACCAGTCCAAACATCTGGCCCATACCCTCGGAAGAATAAAGCAAGCAGAACCTAAACCTGAGCTGCTTTTGTTTGACTTTGTGCCTACTCTTCTACACCTTCTCTCCTTCTAGTATGACTATCAAGCCAGAGCCAAATGCATTCACAAAGTGTGGGCAAGTCTCCTCAAGACCATGGTTGTTGGTTTGGTTGGGTGTTTGGTTTTGGTTTCTTTTTGGATTGTTTTTTGGTTTGTTTGTTTTTTTGGGTTTTTTTTGTTTTCTTTTTTTGGTGGTTGTTCCTGTCACCTTTTTTTTTTTTTTTTTGGTTGGTTGTTTTTTCAGTCTGGTTTGCCTTTTTTCAAGTGTTGGTTGGTTGATTTGTGCTGGTTGAGATTTGCTCTTTTCAGATGGGAGGGAGAAGTGCCAATACAATCAAAGGCTCCTCCAACACTAATGCATTCACTGGCAGTACATCGGATGGGTCCCTACCTGTGACTGCACGTTGGCTCCAACCTGGGCCCCTTGGTAAGAATCCCCATTGAGAGACTGCACGCTCATGAACAAATCTCCAGAGTTTGACATGTTAAAAGAACTGGAAGAACCTGGAAAGGAAAGAGTGAGGCACCTGAATCACAGAAAGGAAAAAGATCCACCCCATGACTCTCAGCCAAGAGGAAGGAACAACATGCAAAGCAACCACAAAAACAAAACACACAGTCAGGTTAGTAGTATGAAGAACAGAGCAAGCAAAAAAAAAAAAAAGGATGCACTCTTGAGGTTATTCAAAGCCACATGTTGTTACAGCTCAATGCCAAGAACATTCTTCAACAGCTCCTCAGCTGGAGGAAGGATTCTTCATGCTTTTGACTGGGACAAACAAAACACAGCCTGGAGGACTCGGACAGCGTCGGAATCCTTCAGACAGCTCTGAAGGATCTCGGTTGTTGGAGGTGTTCACCCAGCAGGCTGCACTGGAGACTAGAATTACCCAGACAAGCCCTGCTATCAAGAGCAGAAGCCTTTGCAGCAGGCAAACCAAGCCCATGCTGAGAAGCCCAGAACAGGGAGGGTAATTCTAGCCCGTCCTGCTCCCTGCAGGGTGAGACATCCAGAGTCCATCCAGCTCCACAGCTGGAGCTTTGGCTGAGCCACAGGGGGCTTTGCGAGGGGGCAGTGCATGGGGTTTGCCTTCAGGACATCAGGAACCCATCACTGGTGGGAACTGCAGAGAACCAGGAGCAAAGGCTCACAAAAATGTGAAGGCACCTGGGTTAGACTCCCAGTGCCCATCAGGCTGGCAAAAGTCTTTCACTGCAATGGCCCTTGAGAGAACACAAGGGTGTCCCAGCCCTCCTGGGCCAGCTGCCCCAGAAGAACAAGCTCTGTAAGCAAATTCCCCACTGCATGCACCAGTCGTCAATGTTATGCTAAAAAATTGTAACAGTGAAGACAACTGGGAGGGATCAGGAGGAAAAAAATCTCAAATGAAAAGAAAAAAATAAATCCCGCCTTTGCAGAAATAAAAGTTTAATGCTTCCAGCTTTGAGTTATCTGAGCACCTCCTCAACCACTTAACAGAAGAAACAAACCCATCATGTAACTGGAAGGCAGGGAAGGCAGCAAGGGGGTTAAAAATAAATAAAAAGGTTTTATGGGATTATTTCAGAATTTATCGTGCAGATCAGCGCGTTAAGTGTGAGACAGCTCAACGTGCAAGGTTTAGTTATACATGACGTTAGCCTTGGAAAGGAGAGACTTCAGGGGCCCAGGTCAGCTATGCTTTCAGCTCCAGTCCCAAATATTCTCTCATCATCTACACTGCCATTTCCATCTTGGCAGACTGGCAACCACAGTCCTGGTGGAATTGCCCAACTATGGCTCATGCGTACACTCTGAGAAATGCCTGGCAATCCCCCTCCCTTTGCTGGAGAGGGAAGAAACAGGGACAGGTCCCAGCTGTTCCCTGGAGGTACACCAGGAAGGCTCCTCTGAAGGACAAAGGTCAGGGAGCAGGTGGGAGGTCTATGCTGGAGACTTCATGTTCACTACCTTCTCTGCTGCTCTCTTAGTGACCAGCTCTTTTGTCAGGTGCTGGCAGTTCTCAGAATCAAAGGAAAGCAGAAACATCACTGCTAGATACAACACCCAAGACAGTCAAGAGAAAGACTCATCCTGAGCACAGTGAGTCTTGGATCAGGACCCTCCCACCCACTGGTGCCTGAAAAGAGCAAAGCCAGGAATAGCTCACTGTCTGAGCTCGCTGTCAACCTGCCCAACCTGTTCCAGAGAGCAATCCCACAGCGCTGCGTGAAATAACCGGGACTAGTCAGGAGGCAGCTGTAACCAGCACCTCCTCTGCTCAACTGGCAAAGGGCTCCTGTCACTTCCCGACCTTTCAGGTTACTTGCTATTTTGAAGGCAAAAAACCTAGAGAAATGAGCTGGCAGACTGGGACCAGCCCATCCTGACAGTGCTCAACTTTAGGCGTGAAGATAGGCACGTTTCACATACACACAAAGACGCTTCCGACCCCATTTTCTGAGGGATTGCCTTGACCACCTTAATAAAAGCACACGGCAGTAATGCAGCTTTGTATCCCACAGTGGCTGAGAACCAAAAGACTCTGCAGCTACTGCTCACAAGAAGCAGAGAATATTTCCCTCCTCTTTTGAAGTGAGCAGAAATCTTTGAGATCACACAAATAATCAAGTGGCAGAGCTGGAAGGGGGACTCTAGAATCCCTAAGCACCTGGCATGGCACTGCTATCGCTCTGCCCCCAGCTGAGCAACATTTCATCCCACCTTCCCCTACCAAAAGAAAATTATACCAACAATAACAAATAAAAATGCCATAAACTTAACTGATATTTTATAGAAACTTAACAAATCTGGCCATAAAATTGAGACTGGGAGGGAGGAAATAAAAATAAACAAACAGCCACAAACTCCAGTTCTGAAGAGCGACGGTGTCTCGGAAATCATGAGGAGCGCTGGAAATGTCACTTACAAGATATACACTGCTATTGGCAAGGGGTGTTTTTACAATATATGTGCATATCTAAACGGTAAATATGTCTTGCTGCTGATGTGGATGCAGAGATAAATATGCGCATACCAATGGCCCCGCATGTATGGATGCATTTGGATCAGAGGCGTAATTGTGGAGCCCTCTGCACCACCACTGCTGCTTCAGCACTCACCCGAAAATTACAGCAGCCCAAAGCCTCAGAGGCACAGCTAAGAGGGGCTGATGCACCCAGCTGGGAGAGGGGGCAGCAGAGTGAAGAGCCCTGAAAATCTGGACTCAGCTGTCCTCTGCAGAGATAAGACCCAGGAATACAAGTCCTTCCACTAGAGGTGGCCCCATCGTAAATCTAACCTGTCCCTCTGAAAGGCTCTTTTCCTGAATGCACCACAGGCTTTTGGTGGTTGTAATTTGGTCTGGGGTTCCTCAGGAACTGAGAGGTTGTGAATGAGAGAAGCTCATCTTTGAGCTTGTGAGCCCAGGAGGAAAGCGCTCTGATCTTGGTGTGGAAGTCCCTGGAATTATTGTGGGTAGACAAAAAAACCTATCAGAAAACCCATGATTTGTAGCAGTGGGGAAGAGTGCTTCATCTTCAGCATCCAGTCATCTTTTTAAAGCCGAGACCTATCCCCACTATTCCATGGTGTTGAGTTTTTATCAGGGCAGCACCAGCTTCAGGAAGAGTGCTGGAAATGTCTGAGCAAACTCTGGCAGTCAGATCTTGCCCTGGGTGAAAGCCTACATCAAAGCAATGCCTTCTAAGGGATTTCTTCCACTCCTAACACCTCTGATGAGCAAAGCCCACCTCAATTTTGCCTCCATTTCAAAAATCTTCACAAACTTGACCGCTGGTGTATCTTGCACCACTTTTCCAGCTCTTCAGAGAGCTTCTTCTCCAGCTTCTCTGATGTCTTCTGTGTTCTGACAGTCTCGACTTCCACCTCCAATTTTCCAGGACCTCTAGTAAGTACTTTTCTCTAAAACATCTGACAATTCAAATGGCACCACGAATAAACAGGCAGGGTAATGGTGTTCACTGGAGCTGAAGTCAAGCCATCCTCATCTGCTGCCTCATCCCACCTACCACCATCAAGAGAGATCCAGCACACTGAACCTCTGAAGTGACTTTGGTCATGCCTACAAGATTCCCAGTTGAAGCCAACAGCAATGACACACATGCATTGAGAGCACAAGATTTATGCCTCCTGTGACTTTTTGTGGTGTGTTTACCATGGCCAAAAATGAGGGAACAATGCGGTGAGGGACTATGTAGCTCCTCAGCTGGACAAGGCCACAAAGCAGGTCCAAAAACCAGGGATGATTCAGCAGGACATTTGTTCTTTTTCACTCGCCAAACAACATTGAGGACAGTGAAGCCATGACCAGAACAGTCTCTGCTGAAGCAGAGTCCTCTCCAGTGGTATGTTCTGGACACAAATGGAGGAAGGCAGAGAAGACACCTGTGCCTGATGAAGTAGATTTTCAGGCAGCAGCTTCACAAGATTTTCACAAAAAAAAGAGTGAGCAGGTAAAAAAAAAAACCAAACAGCTCAGGACCATTTTGGTTGCTCTGCATTCAAGATTTCACTGGATGCCATCACCTGTATGTGGCCCTTGAGGACTCTGGCTGGCAAAAGGGTCTGCCCACATAAACCAGCTTTCATCTGCCATGTGGTTTTTGTGCTGAGATTGTCCAGGAAATAAAAGTGAGGATGGGGAGTTGTTAGCCCAAATGAGCCAGACTTCTCAGCTTATTAGAACATCTGGCTGATAAAGCCCAACCGCGTGTATTCCGGATGAAAAGGTGTTTGACATTCAGGCCTGGGTGACTGAGGATGGGGGACCCTGCTCTGAACGTGCCAGATGGCCAGACAGATGCAATCCTTGCCCTTGTCAATGTGTGGCCAATCTCTTTGACTGACTGTAGCCATTCACCATCTCCAGTAACATGGGCATCAATGAGAGAACAGATGGGCCTGCGTAGCCACAGCAGAAATGAATTTAGTTCCTGCCCCAGGTTCCACTGCATCCAGTTCCACCTCCTCTTCCCACATCACAGCCCTCCAGGGACTACACTGCTGGTCATTTCTTTCTCATGATCTGTCCTCTGCTTAGTTTCTTTCCATATGCCCCATAATGTATTTAAACCAGAAAGTCCTATCTTTGTTCAGGCTACTTCCTCACCAAAGTCTCAGCCAATGATCTGGGGACAAAAAGAAGTCCACAGTGTAAAAGGAGAGGCATTGGCCATCTTAGTTCTTCACCTCTTCATTGGCTTCCATGATCCTCCCTGGAGAATTCAGCACACCTGATGGCTCATGGTCCTGGCCACAATTGCCCCAATCTTTCTCAGGCAGGTATTTCAGACCTAGCATGTACAGGTGTGCTTCTTGCTGCTAGGACCCACAGGACACCTTGAAGCAGGGGAGATCACATGATGTCCTCAGGACGTGTCTTTGTCCCAAAATGTGACAATGCAGGGATGCTCAACTGAGATGTTACATCTGTGTGGTTCAGCTGGGAGGATCTTAACTGTCAGGAGATAAAAATCTCACACAGTTCCAGCTGTTTTCTCAGGAGAGGACCTACAAAGACACACAAACCCACCATCTCTGCAAGCTGACTCAGAGCAATTGGGGCCTCCCCACTGCTGTGCCACTGTTGCAGCATTACAGGCAGAGTGTGGGACCTGGGCCAGGTTAGCAGCACTTTATTTCTAAGCAGAAGAAGGATCTCCGTGCCCTGCCAGCTCCCCTCACGCTGCTTTAGCACCACTGACACTTCAGGCACGTGAAAAGAGGTCAATGACTCCAGACTGCAGACAAGTGAGCCACAAAGAGGACCCAGGAGCTCAAGTTTTCCCTGTTAATAACAGGACTGTTTGTCCTTTCTTGAAAGCACAGTGTTATCTAGGGATTATCTCAGCTGTTTACTGCAGGGCACCGGCCAATTTATCTCTGAAACAACCACGTTACTGCCTGTGGGGAGGGTGAGGAAACAGCCTTGCTCTGGAGCACTATTTAACTGGTCAGGCACTGAGGAAATGCTTTTCTCCTATGTGCAGCCCAGGTCCAAACCCACTCAGGCAATTTGAAGCTGTTCCCTTGCTATTCCAGACCTTTGGATCTGATTCCAGCTGAAGAAAGAGGAAAAGGAGGAAAGCTGCATCTCTTTGGTCCAGACTGATGTGGGCTGCAGGACAGCATCACAGGCAGCAGGCTCTCCCTCAACACACACAATCCTGCCCTCTCCAAGCAGAATTCCCTCCAGCCTTTTCTGCAGGGAGTGTTAACATCAGGAGAGCCCACCTGACCAGGTATTTTGTGTCAGCTCTTTGGAAAGAATGACATTTTTGAAAATTCAGTTGAGAGAACAAGAGAGGAACAAAAATCCCCAAACCAAAAAGAATCAAACAAAACTCCAGTAAAATGTCTCTGCAGAGCTCTGCTGCATTCATCTAAGCCCTCAGAGCACCTGAGCCAGAGCAGGCAGCCCTGGGCAAGGAGGAGGTGGGAGATTGTCTCAGCCACTCGTGCCACTGCTTCCCCCTTTGTTTGACCCCTGGATCTCCACCTTCCACTCACATCCTCCAGAGCCAGGGTTGTTTCTGGAGTGTGATTCCTCTGATACCTACAGAGGCAGGGTTGTGCTCACTACAGAAGCATGTCCTGATGGCAGCCAGCATCTGCTGCTGCCCAACATCCTCTGTGCTCCCTTCCTGCTTCTCTGATCACAGCAAGTGTCACATCCCTGGGGAATGGCACTGTGAGCAGACACTCAGCTCAAAGGCTCAAGAGTGGCACATTCTCACTCTCCCTCCCACCCTAAAAAGAAAACAGGCACACAGATATTTGCATGGATTACAAAATACATGGCACCCATGAAGTTGTTGGTTATCTTTCCTCTCCTTGTAAAAAAATCCCAATTTTCCATTGCTCTTGAATCCACAGCCCCTGATCATTTTTGGGTTGGCCAACCTTGCATGAGGCACCACGCATGAACTGAGCATCGTTCTCTAGCAGAGGAGTTGAAATCTGGGCAAAGTGCTCTGTGCCTTTGACTCTCAAAACAAACAAATGGAAACCACAGCAAATGGGAAGGGAAGGGGGAAAGGGAAGGGAACGACCCATGAATTTCTCTGGATTGCACTGACACGAAGGGAAAATAAAATTCACACAGAGCACACTCTTGCAGGTGATCCAGACACTGTCATGTAAGCAATCAAAGGGATAACCACAACAGAAAGTAAATCAAAGGATAAAAATATACCCAAAGCAACCCCCAAAATGGCATGAGCTAGGACATCTCAGAAATGCTGGGGTTTGTCCATTAGGATCACTCATGCTTTCAGCCCCAGTGAAATAAAATCATTATGCAATAACTTTTCTATTACTTTTTTTTTCTCCCCCAAATTGCAAGCAATCCCAGCTATGGTTTGTGGACCACTTTTCTGGTTTTGTGTTTACCATCCATGCATATAACCCCCACCATAACACCACCAGTCACAAGGTCTGATCACATCCTTTTTTTCCAACAAAAAACAGAACAGGGAAGGGGAAGAGGGGGAAAAAAGGAGAAAATAGGGAGGAAAAAAAGTAAAGAAAATAAAGTAAACCCCCACACAAAAAATCCACCAAACCCATTTCCCTTTTTTGTTTTTTTAAGACCACAAAAATGAGCAAATCAGACCCAGAGAATAAAAGCCAAAATAACCAAAAGGAGAAAACCAGAGAGATTAGAGGGAGAGGGGAGAACAAACAAAAACCCAACACTAACAACCCAAAATGAAAGAAAAATCAGAACTTACCAGCTGAATTGGGAGTTGAGGGTGAGTTAGCCTGGCTTCCATGGGCTGACACGTTGGTAGCCGTGACAGCCGTTTTGGCAGCATAAATATTGGCTTCCTCTTGAAATTTACCTATGTTCTTCTTGTACCGGATTCTCTTATTTCCAAACCAGTTTGATACCTAGAGCGAGTTCAAGAGAAGACAAGGACGTTAAGGTTTCAGCTCTGCCAAGTGCACCTGGGTGAGGGAGGTGAATTAGTTCAGGTTAAGCAGAGCAGATTCTTTCCCTCCCGCAGTTTTCCTAGCACTTCCAACCTTTGTGTGCCACACCAAGCCCAGGAAAGGTGATGGGAGCCCCTTGGGAGCACTGGGTTTGTGTGGATCTAGCTGGTTCTGCTATAGATGGGATGCTCCACAGGAACCACTAGAGCCACCCCACAAAAGTCTTAAGATGGATTCAAAAAAATGACAAAGTCAAATGGCCTCGAAATCGCACGATTTGAGAACAGGTATGAGTCATTTTTATTTGCCTCCTCCTCAGTATCCCTTTGATGGGATAGATGCCCTGATTACCAGCACAGCTTTGAGGGAGAACAGTCAGAGAACTGACTGGGCCTGGCTGACACACAAAATTGCCTCAGTATCACCAAAGCTCTCTTTTGATTCATCTGAGGGGAATCAGGGCACAAAGCCAGAAGTGGATGCTCTTCATCTGGCTAAGCTCGGCTTTGCAAGGTTTAGCATGAGCCAGGAACTTCAGGGGAAAAATGGAGAAGGAGCACAGGACTTGTCCTAAAACCTAATTTTGGTCCCAGGAAAGAAGTGTGTGCCTTGGGAAGGGGTGGAAGATGTTTCCACTGTGTTTGCCCAGAGACATGCTGATGATATTCCTGTTCCTTCGTGGGCACACTGAACTGTTTCAGAGAAGACATGGGAAAGATTCAACCCTACAGCTCTCAGCTTCTTCCTCATCAGCACTGAGCACAGAGAATCAGAGTAATGTCTTCTTATGTGCAGGTCTCTAAGCAGAAGACAACTTCCAGCTACTGCTTTGTTTGAGAAAGCTTATCAGGATAAAGGGAATGGGCAAATGAGGAGGATGCTGCAGCTCTCCAGAAAAGCTCCAACACTCCTAGAATTGCTTGCAGCTGCAATCTTGAGCTAGCAAGACCAACCCCTTTGATGAGATTCCAAGGACATTTTCCCTTTGCTCGCTGGTGAGCAAGTACATCAGTGCTCCCTCTTCCAAATGAATTGAGCAAGCACCCAAGACACAGAAGACAATAATGGATGTTCATCCTTTGAAGCCCATGATTTTTTCCTTATCTTAGGGAAATGGCTTGGGCTTGGGTGTTGATAACTGAAAGCCATGTGATAACTGAAATCCTGTGCTGCTTTCTTCTGCAGTGCTATTAGAGCATTCAGCAGCTTCCACACAGAAGTGGCTTCATCCACCAATTCAATGGCTACTGAGCTACAGGTATCCAACACTGCAGAGCAGGAAAGAGAACATATAACCTGCAGAAACTCAGATCAGCACCCAGCCCAGATCTGGCAGCAAACATTTTGATGGCACAGCCAGGAGCTGGTGCTGTTGGCAAGGAGCTCCATCCCACCTCTTGGTCCAGCTTTCTCACTAATGACAATGTGCTCCTGCATGATCTTTCCATATGCACATCTCCTCATAACTGCTCTTCTGGCCTCACATCCTGGGTGAACTCTGAGCACCACAAGGCAGGAGGTTGGAATATACCATCACAATCTATCTGCATTTTAAAATCTGTGAAGCACCTGCCTATTCTGGTCAGGCTCTGAGTTCAGATCAACTCTGCTCATGACTTGCACGCATTCATGGGACCTCTGTTCCATGTCTCAGCAAAACCAGACCTGGGTGTGTGCTTGTTTCTGCCTTGTTTGGATGAAGAAGGGAGGCAGATCCTGGAGACAGGCACCAAGCAGCCTCGATTCAGCACGCTCAAAAACACCTCCTAGGCGCAGCATTTCTCCTGGGCATTTTGTCTTTGCAAAGGAGAACTTGTAAGTGTGAACAGATGAATTAGAAGTGAGAGGGGAAGCACTGGGACAGCTGGAGCTTTACTTAAGCCAATATGTGCTGTCTCCTGTAGGTAACTGTGGGAAGAAGCAAGGTTTGGGTCTTGCAGCCCAGGGGAGGCAATTGGAGTCACTCAGCAGGCACTCAGCACGGTGATGACACCTAGCCCTGGATGCTGCTGCTCCTGTTGAAGGCAGACACGCTCCCACAAGGACACCAGATGCTACTGCTGTCTGCAGTTTACTCAAGTGACGAGCAGGCACGTGCCTGGGGCTGGGAAGCAGCCCAAGACAGGGAATGCCACGGGAGCCTAGAAGGGCTGCTAAGCTCACGTGAGGACAAGCCCAGCGCAGGCCACAGAGATTGGCTCTCAGTCACTCAGCCTGCTCCAGAAAAAGAGGAAATAAAGAAGGGCAGGCCTGAGCAATGTATGGCCGAACATTTCAAGGGCTGACTGCGCTCCTCACAAATCACAGCAGCTCCCGGGTCAAAGCTACAGACTCCAGGAACTATGTGGCTTCCTTAACATATGGAAATAATTCGTTTTGTCTTTACTAACCACTGTGTTCTGAGGGATGTGCAAGTCAGGGAGATGTCATCTTCTGCAGCACAAGGGTAATGACTGAGAGAAATGACCCTGAGAAATCCCACCCTCACTGAGCACAAATTCTAACAGCTACACCCAAATCCTTCCCACCAGGACTTGTCCATTCTACCTTATCAAGCAAAACCTGCACAACTCTTCCTACTGCTTTTAATCCCCTGAAGAAAGGACTTCCAGATCAAACAAGCTCTTCTTTGCAGGCCAGGCCAGCACTAATTCCTTGATGAGACTTTGCCCCTCTGGGTGCTGCCACATCATTTCTGTGTTGTCACCTTGGCTGCACACAGAGCCATTGCTCCATGGAGCCTTCATACCTCCCAAATCTGCTCTCAGCCTTTCCTTTTTCATCTATGGCTTCAATCTGCAAGTGCCATCTGCACTCCCATTCACTCTCACTAACTTGAACTAAACTGATTTAATAATTAAATGCACAACACTGGACATGGCTGACTGGTCTGAGGTCTGGAACACCCTTCCCCATGCTGAGGTTTCCCACTAGTCCAGGCTTTGAGCTCTCTCACCTGTGAGACTGTGATGCCACATTTCTTGGCTAGCTCTTCTTTGGCTTCCTCACTGGGATAAGGGTTGCTGAGATGGGAATAGAAATACTCATTCAGGATTTCCGTGGCTTGCTTGTTGAAGTTTCGTCTCTTCCGCCTTCATGTGAAGAAAGAATGGGGGGAAACAGAAGGAAAAGGAAAGGGATTGAGCACCAGGGATCCAAAAATAGAATGCAATTTTAGATACTCTTGAGTTTCCCACTCTCCTCCCTCCCCCCTCTGCTTCTCTGAGCACAGAGTGCCAGACTCATGGCCAGGAAGCTTCTTATCTGTCCCTTGCTGGTGACCGCTCTCTCAGCACCTTTCAAAGCAAGCGAGTCTCCACCTGAAATTTATCACTGTATCCTCCAGCTCACATCAGAGTCTGAAAACTGGCATCCAGCTCCTCCACCTGGGAAGGTGACTCCTGACACCTGGCTGTCGTGGCCAAAGACATCAGTGCTACTCTGCAAAGCTCTGTGCTGAGGGAAGCAGAGCTGGATATATCCTTGGGGAAGTCTGTTCCATTCACACCTAGGCTTTATTACCTGTCTGCCATCTCTTTCCTTGTACCCCTGGTGTAGCTGCCTCCCCTCCCCATCTCAAGCTACAGCCCAAGCTGCAGCTTGCACCTAACCAGCTTGGGAAATGAAATAATTTTACAGCAATCTGAAAATCTGGGACAATAAAAACAGTGGGAAAACAGTGGGAATCTAGCGGGGACAGGACTGCCTAGAGGATAAACTTTCATCCCTAACTGGATGAAATATTTTCACTGCAGAGGCTTGTTGCAATATTTGCAAAAATAAAAACGTCCACAGCATTTCCTTCTGCCACAGCAGAACTAGGATGTGCAATTTTCGAGGTACAGCTGGGAGCCTCACCGACGGATGGTTTGAATGGCAGTCCCCTCCCCTGGGATAAAGATGGCAAAAAACCCCTCTGGCTCAAAAACCCAATCGTTCAGCCAGCTCTGCGAACCAGCACACCTGACCAACAAACCTCCCAGCCCCGAAGGACACTGCAGAAAGGTTTGGTGGGGCGGGCTCACCGTGCGTCCAGGAACCGCGAGCGCAGGATCATGACGGCTTCACACGTGCTCTGCTTCAGCTGCATCTGGATGGAGCTGAACTTGCGGTGGATGATGCTCACCATGCGCTCGATCTCCTTGGGCGAGATGGGCCGGGTCCGGCTCTGCTCCCGCAGCAGGTTCATCACGTGCGTGGTGAACTCGTTGCACGCCTGGCATGGCAGGAAAAGCAAAAGAAACCCCAGGATGGAAGGTCATTCGGTGGTGTCAAGGCCAGGGCAGAGGCAGCGTGGATATGGAAGTGCAAGCCTCGCTGGCTGGGGCTTTTCACAGCAGGCTCAGGGCAAGAATGTGCTGGGATGATGCCTTAAGATCTCAGCTTTTATGTTTTTCAAATCCTGTACTGCATTACTGTGTAACTCTAAACTCCATACAGAGTCATAGTTAACTCCCTTCACATTTTGGTCGGACAAAAAAATCCTTCTAGGCCTGAGATCCAAGGACACCCTACAGCCCCAGGCCCCAAAAAGTATAAACAAAAGTGAACTGGGGAGAGCAAACTGGGGGTATATGACTTCCTTACCCGAAGCTGTAATTGGAGAAATAACTCTTGATATGCAAAGAGACCAAACTTGTATCTGTCTGAAAAACTCGTGACCATCGTCCATTTTAGGTGTAGCCCCTTGGAGAGGCTTCGTCTGCCCTTAATGTACCTGGAGGCCCTTCATTAAATACATCCACTTTTATCCTTTTAACTTTGTCTGGCCTCTGTTTCTAGCTAAGCCAAAACAGGCACCAGAGAGAGAAATTTCCCTGCTCTGCCAAGCACAGGGCGTGAGAGACTTCCAACAAACACGCTGGGAAAGCCAAGAGCCAATTTCTTTGCTCTCAGGGGGATCATGGATGGAACTGGGGCAGATGAAGCTCTAGGATTTATGTAAAGCATGAAGAAGTCCCAGCCACTGCTTTCCTGGTTGTGACTGGAGGAGCTGTAGATTTATCTGAGGAGGACCATGAACCTTTGGACCCACTGGCCCTCCTCCTACAGCCCCACCATGTGTCCTGCAGAGCCCCTTGAGTTTCACAGGAGCAGCTCCCAGAGAGACATGGCCCTGCTCTGTGCTCTTGGCACATCAGGTAAGAAGTAAATAAGGATAATAATTAAAGCCTGAGTGAGGCAGGAGCCCTGACAAATAAGGGCAAACAGGTAACAATCCCAATTAGTTTGCTGCTGGCACAGCACTGTCTGGCTGCTCCTGCTGTCCCCATGCTGTGCTGTGAGGACAGGGCAGTGAGAGAAGCCAGGAGACAAAGGGAGGGATTTTGAGGCCAGATCAAGGCTACTTCACTTCCCTCTCTTCCATCCCCATGAGCACCTCACTGGCATGATGGGATCCTCTGATTCCCAGAACCAAGCCCCACAAACCAGGGGCAGCACTGGGACAGTGATGGCTGGAGAAGCCTTTGGTGCTGCTCCTGGGATGTGGGTGGCTGCTCTGGGGACAGTGTCTGCAGCTCCCACTCCATGATGGGGGAAAAGGGGCTGGCAGGGGAAAGAAACACTGCATTTGTGGACTGGTGACATGGGCTTGACTTGCTGTGTCTTACCCCATCCTTCCAAGCTGAATTCCCACCATGGCTCAGACCCAACAAGGAGACATCCCCAAGGCCAGCAGAGCCCCTCCAACTGCCCATCCCCAGCTCCAGCTGCTGACTCCCATCTCCCAGGGTGAGTGCTGGCTATCAGAGCTCTCAGCCAGACATCTCATTGTTCCCAGACACCCCAGACATTCCACATCATCTCCTCTTGGCATGAAATAAGGAGCATTAGAGGCAAAATCACCACTGAGTGCCATACTGACCCAGCAGCAGCCAGACTGAGAAGCCAGGGACTGAGCTCCCAGTAGCTGGATTGGAGAGAGTGGGAAGGAGGTGGAAAAACCCTGAGTCCTGGTGTTGTGGGACTGTGGGCAATGGTACCAGAGATGTGGACCAGCACAGCCACTTGCAAAGCCACTCAGTGACAAAACTAAACCCTGTCAGTGGGTTGTGAGAAGGAAAGATGTGGCCCATCCTACCCTCTGGGCCTGGCTAAAGGCTTCTCTCATTTGGGTGTCTCTTTGAGGAGCAAAAGTGAAGCAAAAACGGGATCAGAACATCGAACAGACAAAACTCCTGCCCAAGGGGAGGAAGAAGCAGAAGGTCCTTCCCTGAAGACTGCCCTTGTCTGTGCCAAGGGCCTCTCCTTGGGCTTGGGCAGCAGAGGACATGAGGCCTCTCTACCCCTCTTTAGCCCAAAAGAGGATCCCTGACTGCTCTGCACTCCCATCCATGTGGGATGGCTGAGGCTCCTCCCTGTCTCTGTGCCTCAGGGGAGTGACAGCAAGGGCTGAGGAGAGCCACCAAAGGTCATCCTTCCAACCTTGCTCCCTGCCTGCCCTAAGGCTCTGCCTCTCATGGCATGACTGTGCTTGGCTCCATTTCCAGAGCCCTGCCTGGCCACCCTCACTCCAGCTCTAACCCTGGGGCACCCTTCCCTTGGCCAATGTGGCCATGGGGGTGAGACATCCCCCAGCCTCATCACACATCCAGTTAGCCAGGTAAAATGGAGGCTTTTACTGGCTCTAAACCAGATATCTTAAAGACCACCTGGCTCCTGGCAGTGGAGCTTGTCCTGCACCCAAAGAGGTGATGCCTTCTTGCTCACATCCATAAACCATAACCTTGGGGTAGAAAGCACAAGGGCAAGGTGTACAGCAGCCAAGAGAGGTCTGCAAAACATCTGGAAGCACTTGAAAGGAACGGGTTTTGAGCATTGACTGCAAAGCTTTTCATGAAATTGTCAGTGTTACCAACAGCTGTGTTCATGACCCAAGTAGTTTTTCTTTTTAAGAGTAATTTACTACAAGAAAAAAGATTTTTTTCCCCTGGAAAAAAGAGCTTTTCAAGCAGAAAACGTATTCAAGGAAGATTCTGGTTCAAGTCTTGCTTGGACAGTTGTCATCACTGAGGCCAGGATGGCCTCATAGGGCCAATTCTGGGTAAGGTATCAGGACAGGAGTGAAAAGTGAAAATCCAGAGGGCAACCCACGTCAAGACTATTCTCACATCACATCCCAGCACAAAACCCCAACCCTCCAAACCCTAAAAAAGAGCATATTCCCAGTCCAGCACATGGTGCCATTTGCCCAAGCACTGCTAACAGGAGATGCCAGCGGTGATCCGGGCTGTGCCGGCAGCTCTCCCGCTCTGCCCCTGCACCCCAGGAAGGAGCAGCACCACGAAGGAGCCTGTTACCTGCTCGTACTTCTCCAGCTCCGTGTGGTAGATCTGTCGGATCTGGGAGAGTTTGGCTCTGTAGTCAGAGTGCTCCACGGAGTTGTCGGAGCCGGCTCCCCCGGAGGCGGCGGCGGCGGCGGCAGCGGCGGCCGAGCCCCCTCCTTTTTCGGGGCCCGCCACCCCCTCGGCCAGCAGCATGTTGTCTAACCTCATCAGCTGGGGGTCCGTGGGCTCCTCCTCCTGTGCACCCCGGATGCTCAGCACTGCAGGAGACACAATGGAGAAAGGAAAGCCTGAGTCACACCTGGAGCTTAACTCGGGGAAGCTCATCCTGATGCCTTAAGTTCAGCTTTCGTATTTTCCAGATTCTGTTCTGCCTTAGTGTATGACTCTGAACCTCATATAAAGTGTTAACAAGTTCTCTTCACAGTTTAGTTGGACAAAACAATCCTTTTCCAGCCCGAGAACCAAGGACACCGCTGCAGCTTCAAGCTCAAAAAGTGAATTGAGGAGAGCAGTGTGGGAGGATGGGACTTCATACCTGAACCTGTAATTGGACAATTAACCCAAATATGGGAATGGACCAAAACTTATAAAAGTGTGAAAACTTGGAGTGTGACCTGGAGTCCCATCTCGGGCAGAGCCACAGCCAGGCTCTTGCACTGCTCAAGGCGAATCCTTTGAAGGCCTTTTAATTAATTCCTACTTTATTCCTTTAACACTGTCTAGCCTCTGTTCCAGGCCAGCCTCTTTAGGCATCAACCCCAGGTTGGACTGACCCCATCAGCAGGGATTTTCTTCTTTCCCAATAGGATTCCCAACAGGCAAGCTGAATGCTCCAAGTACTCATCACCAAGCTTGGCTTCACTCATCACTACTTGGCTTCCAGGGGCACTCCAGCTCCCTGCTCCTCTCCCTACCTCTTCCCCTCCTTCCCTCAGGACAGAAGTAGGGCAGAACTGGCAGTGAGTTCACCACGGAGCTAACCCAGAAAGCCAGCCACACTTTCTGCTCGAACAAGCAGCAAAACTCCTAGCAACAGCAACTAAAAACCCCCATAAATGTACCCATGCTTGCTGCCAGAAGCGATAGGGACCATATCCTGACTCAAGCATGGGATGGGAAGTTGGAAGTCTCTAGCCCTGATCTCATCTTGCTCAGGGGTCCTCTCATGTTGCCCAACATGTCATTTACATCAACCCCAGATGGCAGAGAAAGACACACAGAGCCCAAGGCAGCTGTGCCTTTGCTTCCACATCTTGAAATACAGACTGTGGAGAGGGCCTGAGGTCCATGCTTTTAGCCATGCACTGGGAACATAAGGAAAAAATTGTATGAAATAGGTTTTATTCTTGGAAAAATGCCTTTTCTTTAAGAATTCAGTCATCCCACTGATGTCTAAACCAGGCTGAGAAAAGGAGCAACAATGGGTTAATCCTCCCAGAGTGACTTCTCAAAAAGAGAATCTTCCTCCCATCTTTGTACTTCCTGCCTAAATTACTGCTCCAAGTAGAAGTTCTCCTGTGAGGGCTTTCCTGGAAAAACAACATAGGAGCATCCCAACAGCTTGGGATGTCCCATGTCTGAAAAATGGAGGTGTCCTTTGTGCTCCCCCCGTGTCCCCCTCCATGGTCTGTGTTCAAACACGGAACGATAACGTGAGATTTCCACACGCACAGCTGCATCATAAATGACATAAATAATATAAATCCTAATTGAGCAAATAAAAAAAGGTGTTTCCTAAGGGAAAACAATCGTATTTCCCCATCTCATCTGGCACAGGGGCTCTAAGCACACACACCACCCTATGAGCACACACTTTTTGCACATCCAGAGCTGGGAAATGTTGTGTGGGTTTTGATAAAGCCGTTCCCCACTGACACCTGAGATGAATTTGACCCCCTCTCAATCCATGGCACAAACAAAAGCAAGTGATTATTCCTGTCATTTAAAATAAAAAAGTAGTGGAAGATCTGTTTGCAGCAAGAAATAAAATCAGAGCAGCTAAAAAACCCCAGCAAGCACCTGGTATGGTCTTCCCCACTCTGTAGTACGTTAAAGATACAGCTATTATCAGTATAAAATTGAAGCAAAAGACCCTGTTGAGAGGTTTGGTTAAGACTAAAAAGAGCTTTTTAAAAAAGGCCTCAAAGCCTACTGAAATTACTATTTTCAGGACATTTCACTCATTCATTTAATTTTATTTTATTCATACATTCGGATCAGTTATTCATTCATGCATTATTGACATTTTTCATGATTAAAATATGCACTGTCAACAAAGGTGGGAAGGTGGGCAGAAAAAAGCCTAAGAACAGTAAAACTGGAACTAATAATAAATAATTCCACGCTAGGAAGGATCATTTCTGTGTGGAGGAATGAGGGCAGAGTGCCAAATTTGAAGCTGAGCCCTCGGGAGACAGAACCAGCATCTCCCCCCTCCACGGGAGGCTTCCCATGGCACCCAGCCATGATAAATAGATCCAAGGGGAGAGGACAGATTTCATCAAGAAAATGGTTTGGGGTCTATGGTCCATAAACTGAAATATGAGGCAAAAGTAGCCAAATCCCTTAAAAAGAGAAGAGGAAAGTTGACAGGATGCAGCAGGGAGAGAGACTTGCCATGAAAATAAAGAGAACAAATTCCTATTCTTCCAGGACAAAAAAATGAATAAATATCAGTCAATTAAATCAGATCAAAAGCCCACATACAAAAGGAAAGCAACACAGGTTAAAAATAAAAAAAAAAAATTAAAAAACACCTCAAATAAACAAATCAAAAGCGGAGTTGCCAAAACAGGCGCATCTGGATTTCAAAAGGGAAATATTTTTAGATTAAAAATCTCAGGAATCATTGACCTGACAGGTAGGCACGAGTGATTAATTAGTTTATGTTTAGAGAGCTGCTTCCTGATGAAAAGTGCTGTGTATTCCTGAGAGCTTTATTCCTGTGCCACACGCACAGAGCAGCACCCGATGGAGGAGATGTGTCCCCCACAGCACAGACCTGAACCCAGCCTGGGCTTGGCTGCTCTCAGAATAAAGCCTGGGAGTAAATAAATGGAAAGGCCCATGTGTCTAAGCAGGACTGATGCTACTTATTTATCCCTGAAAGGCTGTGCTCAGCCGAGGAGAAGACAAAATGATTATTTAAAAGCTCCTTTTCTATCTTCCCAGTGCTGGACCCAGCTCTGACACACCTCCTGCCAGGATGCCTGGGATGTTGGGCTCCTTGGCAGCTCCCACCCTCCAAACTGCCCCCTATGATGGCATGAGGCTCTGGTGGCTGGGGGGTTTGGGATGGGTTTGGCAGCAAAATATTTTATTTTTTTTTAATTTTACCCAACCTGTAGTGCCTAGGCAGTTGATGGCAAAAGAACCCTGCTCTCCACCAAATTAAAACAGAATAAATGATACAGAATGAATCTCAGTGGTCGAAGGGGCTACAGGCATGTAGGCACCCAGGCATTCTCAGGACCCCCCATTTGCTGCTCCTGATTAAAGAAAGGGGGGAAAAAAGGAAGAACAAAAAAAAAAAGAGAGTGACTGGCAGCCAGGGGGGAGGAAAATTCCTGCAAGACTTTCTGTCCTTGGCTGCTTTCCTGCTGAGCCGTGGTGCTTGCCACTAGATGGTGCTCAGCCCTCGCCCACGTCCCCTGCTGATCAAAATGCATTTTTAGATGTAAATATACACACAAAAAAATACTTATATATGTGTGTGTTATATATATGGGTGTGTTTTAAAAGTCAGCCCAAGGCACGTGCCCTGTCCCCAGCCCAGCTGGAACGTGGCTGTCACAGGCTCAGCATCCCCGATGGCAGCAGTGGGAGCACCTGGGGACCATGGAGCCACCAGCCTGCGGTCCAGGCCACCAGGCTGGGTCACAGAGACCCATTCCAGCAGCTGGGACATGGCCCCCAGCTCCCACACTTGCTCCTTCTCCCTTCTCGAGGAAGGCATCACAGCCCCACGGTTCAGAGGACATCAGCACAGGCTCTGCAGAGTGGCTGCAGTGCAGGACATGGGAAGTGATGGCACGACTGACCTCGAGAAGCAGATGAGAAGACAAAGCCAAAAACAGCTCCTTGGCTCTTCGCCTGCCCTGCGATTCAGGGACACAGGATGGAAAGTGCCTTGAGCCACCAAAGCTTCCAAATGCTCCAAGATATTTCCCACAACGTCTCCAATGAGCATCTGCAAACCAGCCAGCTCCATGCTCACATGGGATGAGCAGCCAGCACCCCACATGTCCCCACAGCTTGGCACCTGTGCCTGGTGTCCCCTCAGGTCACTCCATCTGAGCTACAGCCAGGGTGCAGGGCATAAGGCAGGAGAAAGAGCCCTTGCCAGGCACCCCTGGAACAAACACCACTCTGGGGATGGCCTGGAGCTGTGGAGACACTTAAGAAATCCACAAAGGAGGGTACCAGACTCCTCTGGTGCTCCATGCCACCATCCCCTACTTTATTTACTCCATTTTCCTGGGAGCATTTTTCCAAAGGAATCTGAAAAGCACAGGAGCTGAGCACATCTCTCTTCTCCAAGGCCACACCAAAATATTTCCACTTGGCAACTCTTTCCTCTTCACCCCTTCCAAACCCTCCAAATTAGAGGTATGCAGACAACAAAGACAGAACTACATCATGAGGGCCATCAAACATGCCGGGGGTAATGGCAGAAGCTAAGCTGGGGCTTAGCAGTGACAACAGCAAAGGACCTTCCAGCTCCATCTTTCTTCCAGAGAGGGCAATTTATCCTGCTGTGGTCAGTGCCTTCCAGCTGAGGAGATGTGGGAAGCAGGGCCAGGCTCCTTACAGCCCCTCACAAGAGGATTCAGGGTGTGGTGGTGAGACATGATGCCAGCCCAGGTGGTGACGATGAAGGAAGTCAGAAGAACCAGTCAAAAGCAGGGTCCTGTGGAATTTCTGTGACTGCCTGGTTAAGATTCCCTCTGCTGACATGAGCTGGCACTTCCTCTGCAGCCCCATTTGCTGACACCACCAGCCAAGGCCATTTAAACAAACCCACCCTACAAAGGAACCTGCTGGGTTGGTTTTAATGAGTCCAGGAGGAATGCTCACCCTCCCAAGTTTGGCTGCTTCTGCACGGGTTTTATCATGGTTGTTTCTGCCCATTCCCAACTTGCTGAACTGCTTTTCCAGGGGGATGTTTTAAAGGAGAAGGAGACTTCAAGTAAATGATTGCAACTTATCGAAAATAATGTGCTACTTAGCATCAGAGACAAGCATCCTGGCAGGCAGAAATGGGAAGCAGTGCTGGAGCAGATGGGAGTAATTACGTTGTGATTTTCAGAAGGGTTTTCTTTCCTGCCTCCACTGTGCCTAAGATGTACTGGGAGGCGGGAACAACCCACCCAACAACGGAGTTTTGGGAGAGGAGGACAGACAATTCCTCTTGTCAGGATGTGAGGGGGCCCGAGGTGTCACTTTCTCATGGGGAAACCAGAGATGTCCACTGCTGGTGGAGCACTTCTGGCTGCCCTCTGTGTCCTTTCACACAGCCTCAAGTGGGTGAGATGCCTCCTCCCCATCCAAGGCACTCATCTGCCTCAACAACACCCAACCCAGGCACCAAGGTGTACCCAAATCCTTTTCTGGAACAGTGGCTGCCCGTGAGGGTGGTATGGACATGGAAGATGTGGCAGTTTCTCCCTGGGTACCCCAAAACTCCTGCACACACCCATGCATCAAACAGCACAGCTTTGAAACACACCCGGGACGTCAGCTCTCTTCCAGCTTTTTGGGATTTAGGATTGGCAACATTTGCTTGGGGAGATCCAGCTTCAGGAGTCACACCAGCTCACTGGAAAATGTTGGGTTTTTTTAAAACGTATTTTTTTACAGCTTCAGGTCTTAACAAAAGCCAGCGAACATGGGGACAGCTGTGATGCCAGCAAAAGCCTCTCCTAACAAAACCAGTAACCAATCACCTTATTTTAAGCCAATCTCAATATTCCCTGGAGCCTGAGACTACCTTTGTGAAGGCTGAGGATCAAAAGACTGAACCTGGGACAAGAATACTCCCACGTGCCTGATGTTTGAGGACAAGGACATGTTCAGGGACTGCATCTTCCTCATTCTCCTAATGTGTAGCTGCAACCAAGTCAGGAGAACTGGGGTTTGCTTCCTTGGCTGATCTATGGTGCCACAGGCTTGAGTTGCTCTTCCCAAAATTTCTCTGTGCAGAAAAATTGCCAGACTCCATGCAGCTACCTGAACTCTTGTTTTTTTCTCCTATCCAAGTGTATTTGCAGCCCTTTCTTCTGAAACAGCAAATCCTTCACAGCAAGGAAAATCCAGAACCTTGGATCCTACCACAGAATCCTGGAATGGTTTAGGTTGGAAGAGACTTTAAAGATCATCTTGTTCCAACCCCCTGCTATGGGAAGGGACACCTCTCACTACCTCAGGTTGCTCCAAGCCCTGTTCAACCTGTGCCAGGGCCTCACCACCCTCACAAGGCTCTCTTTAAACACAAAGATGCCTTCAATATCCAATGCTCAGAAGAAAAGAATTCCCAGAGCTTTGTGGAGGTTACTAAAGCACCCCTAGCTGGGTCTTCACACTGCCAGGTCAAAGGCAAACACTGTCCACCTTAAATGGGAATCACAGTCTTCAAAACAAAGGTGGAGAACTTCAATGTCAAGTAATCACAGGAGTTTTAAACCTCAGTTGAATCTATTCACCATGTTGACAGTAAAGCCACTGAGAAAATCAAAGTCAAAATACAATTACCTATTTCCAACATAAATAGAAGCTGGAATTTCTAAATACACAGATACACGCCCTTCCAGGGAGCAGGAATTAAGACAAGCTCTTAATTTTATTTTCTTACAATTGACATTAAAGTTCCCCTCCTCACGTCAACCTTTCCAAAACTTACAAATGGATGAACAGATTTTTGCTCAAATTTTCCAAAACAGGCTGCCGTGAGATGAGGCATGGAAAAATTCAGCTGGCAGAATGGCTTTTTGTGCATCTACTTATTTTATTTATTTCCCAGCAAAAGGAGGAAGCCTGTGAAACTGATGGGCCGTTTCTGTCACCAATTTTCACTGTCTAAAGCCATAATATAAACCAAAAATCCCAGCAGCAAATCAAGAGAGAGGCTTGTACCCATAAGCACTGCAAAGTGACCCTGGATCACTGTAAACCCACCTCTTTTCCCAACACAGGAGTGTCCTTCAGGGCTCTTTGGAAACAAAGCAGAGAAATGCTTTTAAAAGTGGAGAAATGTCCCTGTAGTCTATAAAACTGTGGTAAGATACTCCCACGGAGACAGGAGCAAGTCACATCAGTTCAGAGCAATGGTCCATGGAGGTCAGCTCCAATCATGGCCACCAAGCCCAAGTGGGGACTCAGCCAAGGCCAACAACAGAAGCATCAGATGCTCAGGGCAGCAGCACTTCCCCCAGATCCCTCCTACCCACCACCAGTTTGGAAACTTGCATCACAACTCAAATTCAGATCAATCAAAAATGCTTCATGAATCAAAAATGAAATCTCCTCCCACTTCATTTTAATTTCCTCTCTCTCTCTCTCTTTTTCTTGTTTAAATAAAAATTTGGGTCCATTTCAAACCAATTAAACTGCTTTAAAAACATAACTTTGAAAAATAGCAACTTCCCACCTTTCTGGGATGGAAGTGTCTAAATTATTTGTTGAATCCAACATAAATTGGAAGGAAAAAAAAAAAAAGGCTGCATTTCCCTCAAACCTTAACTCTGGGGTGTAGAGAACGGAATTTATCACATGCCAAAAAAGTTTCTCAGCTCCCAGCAGCAGCTCTCCATCACTTCAGGAGGATGCAGCTTGGATGTGCCACAGAAGCTGCAGAAGAGAGACACTTATTTCATAGTGCTGGCAAAGAGTCTGCACCAGTTTTCTCCTAACCCCATCCCAAATGCCAAATAAGTTGCCACAGTGAGCAAGGATCTGGCAGGAAAACGATCAAAAGATCTGGAAAATTATTACTAACATATTCTGTGGAAAAAATATTCCCCCTCCACCCCCTCCCCCACCAAACTGGACAATGATCTAAAATAGCCGAAAAAATTAAGCACAATGTTGCTGTGATTACTGAAAACCAGATTCTCACTGAAATGTGACTCTGTGGGGAAGCTGAATGAACACAGATGAGCTCGTCTTTCCAGTCCTTCCCTGGATCCTGCTCCTGCTGGCCAGTTTAGCTCCTGGCCAGTAACTGAGCCTGGTATGGAAAGTTCTCACACCAGCCCCACATGCCCAGTTATTGCTATGGTTCACTATGGCTCAAATTTGAATATTTTCTGTTTTTCTCCTTGCAGTCCTGATGCCAAAACCCACGTTTCCTCATGGATGCTTTGCTGCAGACTGGTGGGCTTGGGCAGCAAGGCTCCCCAGCTGGAATTTTCAAAGCTGCTATTCATGTGGGGACAGGCAGCATCTCTTGCACCAAACTCAGATGGTTGAGCCAAGCATTTAGCAGCAGAAAACAGGCTGGAAGTGCTTCCACACATTAAAGACAAGGCAACCAGAGCCTAACACCCCATCAGTGGACAAACCACCTCCTCCCCTCCCACTCACAGCAGCTTCAAGCCTGCCTCTGCCAGGTGCCAAAAAGCACAAACCCTCACAACTCCACCTAATTAAGCACCTCTGCTTCCCCAGTAACATACTGCAAACAACCCAAAAAACCCCAGAGCCAGACTCTGGGCTCAGAGGGCTCAACGCTGTCTCACTGGCACACTCTGTCTTTGGAAGAGAACAGACAAATTTTGGATGCACAGGTCTCCTCCCCACCCCACTGAGCACCTCACAAATCCCCAGGCCAGGCTCGTGGCCTGAGGAAGCAGGTTGATGCTGGGGAGCAATGCTGAAGCTGGCTGGAGCAATCCCATACTCTTATCTCACAAAGCAGTCTTCCCTTTCCTAAGCAGGGCAGGATTAGTAGGCTCCAGTCAGAGGCCTGAATCATAATCAACCCCTTATCTGCACAGGCAAACCCAGTACATCCCAGTATAACATATAGGTTGGATATTGGGAAGAAGTTTTTTACAGAAAGAATAATAAAGTATTGGAATGCTTTGTCTGGGGTGGTGGTGGAGTCACCATCCCTGGATATGTTTAAAAAAAGACTGTATGTGGCACTTGGTGCCATGGTTTAGTTGAGGTGTCAAGGTGTGGGTTGGGCTTGATGATCTTGGAAGTCTCTTCCAACCTGGTTATACTGTGATACTGTGATCTCAAACTCTCCAACTGCACTGACCACCCCAGAAGGGAGAGATGGTGCATGGCCATCTCCACCCAGCCTCCTCCACCCCACCACAGCCAGGACCAACCTCCAGCTGCTCAGAGCAGCAGTGGCACGAGTTAAAGGAAAGCAGAGTGAGATTCACCACTGCTCTGCTGCTGGGCCAGATTTGAGCAGAAGATGTGACCCAGCTCACTGACCACAGGCTGGCCTGGCTCAGGGGAGCAGCATAAACCATGGAGAGAAGCTTCAGTCCCTCCAAGATAGCCTGTGCCAGGACTTCACTTTTTCCTGGTGGAGTTTGGGAGATGGACCCGAGTCCCCATTCAGGACCAAGAGAACAAAGCCATTGTCCTCACTCAAGGAAATGAGGAGGACCTGGCACTCCTCAGGGCTCCAGGCTGGACTTAAGGCTGCCTAAACCCTGCAGGAACAAATCGGCAAACAAAGGATGGGACTGCTCCCAGGTCAGGTCCAGCCATAAACCCCCTCCTCTGAACAGAGAGTTGGGCTGAGATCTGCGAGGTGCTTTGCATATGAATTCTGCTCGCTGAAAAGAAATGGGCTCTTTGAATGAACTGAATCTGTTAATGAGAAGCTGGGGCCTCCAGAGCTCCTCTGAGGACAAGGGTCCCACTGAACTGCCCCAGGCCAAGCCCTGAAACCTGAGAACGAACAAAGAGAGGTTTTCTCCCAGAAGGAAACTGCCTTTCAAGCCTCCTCCCCTCTCCAAAGGTCATCTTCCCTGGACACGCTGTCTGCAAAAGGCTGCTGGATGCACACAGTGGCTGGGGCATGAAAGTCCTTAGTGAAAAGACTGGCAGAAGCCCAGGCTGTAAAGCTGCATTTCAGATTCTCCTCTCCTGCCATCCTTCAGAAAAGATGACCCATGAGACTCCATCCAAGGAAAGCTGGCTTGGAGCTGGTCAGATGGCAATGTCCCACTCAAGTCTCAGCTTTGCTAAGTACTCTGAAGGTACATTCATTCCTGGGAGTGCTGCCACGCTGCTGCCAAGGCGATGGCCTTGCCATGAGCTAGATTCAGGATTTTGTGTGATATAGGAAAGATCTTCCAGGTCTTGGAGCCAAGCCCTTGCATGGAATACACTCTTCCTTCCCTTCCTCTCTCCCAAAGTGGGCAGCACAGAACCACAGCAGACATCTTTACAAGAGCTGGGGACAGACAGGGAACTGCTCCCACTGTAGTGTGTCCTGTGGCCACGTCCTGTTTCTCTGCTGCCAAGGGACCTCCCCACCTCTGCCACAAGCACATTTTCTGCCCAGAACCACGTTCCCATTTTCAGCAGCATCACAGGAGCTGAGTGTGGCCCTTGTCATTCTTTTGCTCACTTGAAGGCAGCCTCATTCCCTGGTGCTCGAAGGATGTGGCTGCAGGAGTATATCATCTTTTTGTTTTGGTGCATGAAAACAAGAGGGCAACAAAGGAGAAAGGAGAAGCAACTTTTAAGCAAGGATTTTCCAGCCAGTGTAAAACTTCAGGGATGGGTTTTGCAGTAGGAAACCTATGGCCCTGGCCAAGGGGAGATGGCCACCACTGCTGAGTACAAATGCATCAGAAGTGCTACCATGGGTCACAGTCTCCTCTGAGGTTCAACCACGGCCCAGGGTCTCTGCCTTGTGGAGGCTGGACAGAGCTGATCCCTGACAGACAGGGTCTCCTGTTCCACAAGCATTAGAAACCATCCCTCCACGCAGGCACCTCTTGCCAGCCATGGTAGCAGGCAATTCAAGGCCTTCTCCATGAAAAATCTGAAAATAAGCTGTACACCCATGAGGATAGGTCAAGTGCAAAGCAAGAGAAGCAACACAACCAAAGCCATCAGAAATCCCACCCCAACATGCAATATACTCATCACTGCACAATTTTCAGGCACCCACTTTCTGTGTTACAGATGACACCAAGATGACAGGACCAGACCCAGCCTCCCTGGAGCCTGTATTCATGTCAACGCTGGGTCGTTTTGCAGTAGCACATCTCTCCAGAACTACATGATCCTTTTAACTCCTTGCAGACCTCCCTTACACACAAAGTGGAGTCACCATCCCTGGAGGTATTTAGAAGCCAGGAAGATGGGGCTCTTAGGGACAGAGTTTAGTGGTGGAGTTGGCAGTGCTGGATTCACAGATGGACTCGATGATCCTGAAGGTCTTATCCAGCCTCAATGATTCTACGATTCTGGGTCTTTCTCTCCATGCCATACACAGATCCCACCAAAACCTATCTGAACGCTCCTTTTCCATTTGGTTTCCAAGCTTGTCCCACTCACACCAACACAGAGAGGTGAGGTTTGCCCAAACCTAGACACTCCCGTGGATAAGATGCTACCCAGAACCCAACTCTGCTGCGACCCAGTGATGGCAGCAAACAAAGGAGCACATTTTTTGCACGATGCTCACTCAGTCCCTCGTGCCACCGCGCCGACCTGCTGAGCCTGGCGTCAAAGCCGCTCCTCGGGCGTGCCAGACAAAGCCTGACTCTTTGAGAGGCAACAGCCGGTCGGCAGCGTTTTAAGGCCAGAAAACAGCTCTGAACGTTCAGTTCCTTCTTTAAATAGAGGCCCCTTCTGTAAACGATCTGTTTGGACAGGAGGGAGAGTGCTGCGAGTCCAAGCGCTTGTGAAATAGGATCGGCTGCCTTCGCTCCCGCTCCATTCAAAACATGTGGGGGGAAGAAAGAAACCCAAAACTGGCAAGGCAAGACAGGAGGAGAGAGCCCCCACACGTCCACGCGGCTGGGAGGGTGCGAGACGCCAGAAAAAATGGGGGCAAAGCATTAAAAATAATCAATTAGCGGCATTTCTGTTTGGAGGCGCCCGCGTGTGTTTAATTATATTCCATGCAAGAAGCTGTTGACGCAGATTTCCGTGCTGTGGGGCGGTGGTGTAACGGGATCCAGCTCTGCCTTCCACCTCGGACAACCCCGCTCAGGGCTCCACCAGCCAGCTCACCCATCCCCACGGGCACAGGGGGCTCACAGCCAGCCCCACCAGCCAGGACACGGACACGCAGCTCCCCCTGCCCCAGCGGGAGAGGCCCTGCCAGAACCAGCGAGGAGATTAAAAAGGGAGCAAAAAAAAAAAAAAAAAAAGAAAAAAACACACAAAAAAATCTTTGCCCAGCTCCGGCTGCGTCCCAGATCAAAGATCATCTCCAGCGAGGCCATCTGGTCCTTGTAAATGTAAAACCAAATTGAAAGCCCTGCCTTCACCTCCTCTGACTGCCTCAGCAATATTGCTTTTACCGGCCGGGATGGCCGAGGAGCTCGCAAAAGGCATCTGTATGTAATAGAGAGTCCCTGTGCAGCTGGGCTGGAGGTTTCCAACCCCCCTTTCTGTTAATCACCAAGCAGAGGTAAATGTTTTCTTTGGATCTCTAGGGGCCCTTTTATTCCTAGAGCCTTTGGGAAGAGTCCACGGCAGGAACCCTGGGATGGAGGAAGGCAGTTGTGCATCCCCTTTGCTTCCCTGTGGCTGCAGACCAGGTTGCTGACCCTGTCAACACTGGGAGGGAAGACAACCCCACCACCACAAAAGCCAGGCACAACCCTTCTTGCCCAGCCTAAGCAGGCTTCTCCTACCACCACGCCTGGCCTGGGATGCAAAGAGGGATGCAGAGCCTGGTAAATAAACAGCTAGAAAGAGGACTGAACTAAGCACTTCCAACAAGGGGACATCTGAGCCAAAAATTCCTTGTGAAAAACCCCACCACTGCCAAGCCTAATACTCCAAGCTCGACTTGAAAGGCAAGTGGGATCTGCTATGGAGAGAAGAAAGCTACACCGGAGACATCGCGGGCAAAGAAGAGGCAGCTTGAGGAATTCTTACCCATCAAGCTTTATTGTGTTATTCCAACTAAGCACAGACAAAAAGACAAATCTCAGCTCCCTACTTTCATTTATAATTGAACCCAGTCCAGAAGGATGGAGCAAGTACCATCTGTAATGCAGAGTGCATTAGCAGCCGGCAGAATGAAATATTCAAATTACTGTAGGCTACCTCGCATTTCAATGACAGGGTTACAAAAACCTGACTTGTAAGTGGAGATTGGACTGGAAGAACAGAAAGTTTGTTTCTCCAGTGCATGAATTAACCTAACAAAATGTTACTTTCAGGGAAAAAAAAAGCATTTGCATGAGTAATTCTGCAACATATCCCAAGAGGCATACGAGAAAAAAAATATTATTCTATTTCACTATCCTAATTGATACGTTGTCCAGGGAGATGAAAAAACTTCTGTTAGAAAGGGCAAGGCTTTTCCTTTAGGCTGAAGGAACTGAATAAATAGACTTAGGTGTGCACAGCATTTGCAGGTCCTGTATACAGGGATGAGGGACAGCAGGAATGTGCATCCCTGGGCTGTGCTGGTGCAATACCTGCACGGGCTGCAGCCTTTTGATGCGTTGCACCATTTGAGTATGCAAATCACCCCTCGATTTTCGTGCTTGTGCCTGTGCTGGGATCCATTCGTTTTGATATCGTTAATCAGGGCTGCCGAAAAGCCTGACACAGTAAGTGGCTGTAGCCCCTAGCAGTAGTCAAGATAGAGTGACAGGCTCCATTTAAGATGTCACAGCATATAATAAAGTGTAAAACTATACTTAAAATAAACGAGATAGAAACAATAAACTTGACTCTGGGTTTGAACTTTCTGGGAGAGCAGCAGAGAGACGTGAACACGTGTGTGTGCAAGCAGGCACGGGCCTGGGGAGGCTGGAGGGGACGGTCCCCCACCAGCCTGCTGCCCAGGTGACAGCAAGGGGAGCTGCCTCCCGCATCCTCCAAAGGAACCCAGCTTCTCAGCAAGCCTAACGTGACATCCAGTCTGCATATGGCACATCTCTGGCATTTCTGGATACAAAGATGAAAAGAAGGAGGAGGAGGAGGAGGAGGAAGACAACGAGCTGTAACTGGAATTTGTGAGGGACTGAGGGAATGGCCAGGCCATGATGGGCATATGACTCCATCAAGGAGAACACTGAAGGACTGAGCTTTGCTTCCAGCAGCTCCCCAGAGAAGAAGGTATTTACCCACCTGAAACAAGCCATTCCAAATCACTCTTCCATCCTGGGCACCCAGAGAGCATCACCAGCTCCTGGCCATGCTCCCAGGATGTCCTTCCTCTCTAAGCCCAGATGCTAATGCCAGGATGGGATGGAGAAGCAGCAATGTCCTCAGCATCTCCATCCTGGGCTTGGCCACATGCCCCAGGACCAGGAGCCACAGCAGATGCTGGAGCCCCTCCCTGGCAGGATGAGGTTCAGTCCCATGCAAGGTGGCACTGGGGGGGATACTAAAAAAAAAAAAGCCCTATTTCACTCCCCAAATAACTTCTTCCACACCCCAAAACCTCGTGCGTGCCTGACAGCAGCTCTCAGTGCTGAGACAAACCAGTCGCTCTCTGTCCTGCTAAGCAGTTAAATTAGAGAGTATTCAATTAATAACAGCTGAATATTCTGTCACATTTAGGAAGATGTATGGTAAGACAAGCGAGTTGTGATGTCTGTGACAGAAATGATAAAAGTTCTCCCGACACAGCCTGGCAGATACTTGGCTGGAGGAACTGCTTGCTCTCATGGACTCCAACGTCAGCACAGACACCAGGCCCAGCGCCTCCTTCAAAGGAGAGACACTCCAAATTGCACGGGAGAACCGCTGCCAAAATGGCTCACAGGCAGCTCCTCCCGCCCTCCTTCTGGAATCCATCTGAGATGCAGGGACGAGACCCTGCAGAAGACCTTGACCAAGAAAGGTCTGAGGCAGTGCCTGCAGCTACCACGTGGCAAGCAGCACTCAGCAGTAGCTCAAACCCTCCCATGTCTCCTAAAGACCACCCTGTGACATTCTTCCCAAGCTGCCTCAGTTTACCCTTCTGCAAAAGGAACCGTGATCATACCCCAAGCAACCCACACCAGCTGGGACCAGGGCAGCGCTGGCATGACCCCATGACCACGGACAGCACCTGCTGTCCAGTGGGACAGTCTGCACTTAATTAGTGGATGCTGCATGGCCAGGGGGCACACACAAGGAGCAATGCTTTTGAGGCTGCCTCCTTTTTTCTGGGGGGTTGTTTTTCACCGTTGTTGTTTGAGAACACAGTTTTGTTGCTAAGAAACTATCTTCATATTGCTCGGAGAGCAAAGACAAAGCAACCATCAAAATAACACCCTATTTTGACAGTAGCCAGATCGTAACCATAAATGATCCATTTTTCCCTGCTCTCCTGTATGCTCATTAATGTGATCTAAATACCATAATCCCATATATAACACACACCCTGTATGTTCACATGCACGCTGCTGGGACCCCATGTGCAGGGGGCTCCATTGCATCCATTCATCCCCAAGTAAAAGCTGGAAGAAATCAGGCTCAAGAAGAGGAGGAAGATCCCCAGGGAGGCCCCACGGCCCCCTTCTAGGAATGAACATGGCACAAGGTCTTCAGGCAAGAGATACATGAGAAATAACTGGGAGAAGGTAAGACCTTGGCCACAGCAGATGGCACAGCCCTGGGTTGAGGAGAAATCTGTTGGTTTTAGGTGAGGTGGACTGGGGCTGCTTTAAGTCCCAGAGGAGAAAACACAGGGGGAAAATAAAATCCATTCACTGCTCAGTTTTCACTATGTCTCTGCTTTTTGCTGCTTTTAGAGCAGAGAGATCCTGTCACACTGGGGAGGTTAGAGCACACCCTCACTATCACCTTGATATAGGCATATATTTCCAAGCTAAATCCTCAGGATCCTGAAAACCACTTTGCCAACGAATCCTCTTCCTAGGGCAGGAGGGCGTCACCTTTGCTGTCAGAGTATCTCTGTCTGGCCCCTCTTTGCTGCTCCTGCTGCAACCTGGATGGGTCCCACAAATGGTGTGAAAAGCAACATATTTGCCTCCCTCAAAAAAAAAAAAAAAAGGCAGGAAAGGGGCAAAGGCACATTCAGGGCAGCAGCAGCTGTAGGAAGGTGCTTCTTAGTCTGATCCAGGACCATCCAGGATGATGCATGAGGCTAAAAGGTTTGGTGGAGGCACTAAGTGCCCTACCTGCACCAAAACCAAAAGGAAAGCCCATGGCCTGTTTGCCACAGATCTGCTGGTGCTGTTTTAAGGGCAGAGGGAAAAGCAGAAAAAGATGAGGCTGAAAACTGCAACCTGTTGTGCCAAGGCAACCCTGAAGGGTGTCCTGTGTTTTAGCAAACTCCTGGTGCAAGAAAGGATGTCTGGAGTCACAGCACAGCTGCAGTGGCTCCCCCATCCCTGGCAGGACAGCAAATATGGAGCTGCCATCCTCCACCACCACCCACCCCTGGCAAAAACCAGCTTGAGAGCTGACTGAGAGCATGAATCCACGGCCAGAGAGGGATCACCCTGCTCTGATTTACACCCTTCTGATTTATACTCTTCTGGTTTACACCCCTGCACCGGTGTGGCAGCAATGCCTGCAGGCAGGGATCACCAGGGCTTGGATGAGCAGCGCCTGCCTTGAGTGCTCCTTAGGGCAAATAAGGAAGAAAACTGAAGCTGTGGGAAGCAATCCTGCAATATCTGGGTTGTTTTTTCTCCTCCCCTGGGCCAGCTGGAGCGTGGCTCTGGCTGATCCCTTGCTTCTGCATGTCCCCAAACCCCAGCCCAGGGTCCGTCTCCCGTGGAGCAGCAGTATGCCACGTGTGCTTTCCCTGCCAAAACCCCGAGCTCCACCCCACAGCAGGAGAAAAAGGGAAGTGTGAGAAGAGCTCTGTCGAAACCCACCAAAGCCTGAACACTTCCCTGCAGCAGAACAAAGCCCTTGGAAATCTCTTCTCTGCTTGGGTCCCCCGACCCACATGAAAGCGGCATTTTTCTGGGCTAATTACACAGGCTGCTCTGAGCCTCCTGGCAGAATCTGAGCTGCAAAAGCAGACATCAAAGGGCTCCCAACTTTAATATAGAGAGCAAAGATGGAGCAGACTACGGGAGATCTCTCCCTCTTGCCTGCACTGGCCACCTGGGAGGAATGTTGGAGGTACCTCAGTTGCCCTCCCAGTGAGGACGAATGGGAAAAGGGGCACAGTTTTTATTTGCATGGAAGGCTCAGAGCAGGCCCAGGCAAAGAGCTGGGGCTGGTGTCTTGCAGGACCAACTGTGGTCCCAGCAAAGCTTTCTGAAGCCTCCTCCATTCAACAGAAGGACCAGCTGTGGAGTCTGTCTGCTGTCTGGGGTAGGCAAGTTGTGGGGCACTGGATAGAGAGAACAAGGTCAAGTTGTGGAAAAGGATGGGACAGATTCACTGCACACGTGTGGCAGCAGTAGCTGCCATCACAGCTGCTCCAAGCACCAGTTCCAGCCATTGCATACCTCATTTTCCCCGGAACTAATGCACCCATTGCACCTGGAGCTTCTGAGATGGCATTTTCCAAACAGGTACTTCCCCCTAAACAGCAACTTTCTAGAGGAAGCCTTTGTCCTGTTCAAGCAGAGTCACAAGCTGTGCCTGCAGCTCCTGATGGACAAGAAACATAAGTTCTGCTGCTTCCTGCTCACTTGGGAGACAGAAGATGCTTTGGTGTCCCCTGAAGGACAGGGATAGCAGCCCCAAACCATCAGCACCTCATGGCCATCAGCCCTGCTCCTGGCCCTGAAAGTGGCCAACTGTCCCAACCTTCAGCAGGACAATCCGGTGTGCCTGGCACGACCTGCACTGGAGATGACTGGGGAAGATGAAGCCATCCTACCAGCTCCTCCACCCCCATCTTTCCTCCCCTCCTGTGGGCTTCACAAGGCCTTGCAGCACAGCCAGAATGTGCTCCACAGAGCAACCAGCCCTTGCTCCTTCTTGCTTATGTGTGTATAGAGATATCTCCAGAACAGCAAAGCATGACCAGAGATCCTATAGACCATCTTCAGGCTCTGGTCCTTCCCTGGGCAGCAATTACCTGTGAGCACTGCCACAAGATATTTCTGCAGTGCCTTCCTGGTAAAGGAAAGGGGCAAGGAAATCTCAGGGGATGTTCCAACCTTTGGGAACATCAGCACACACAAAACTATCACGCCAGGGATGCTGGCCACGCTCCTGAACCCATCCTGGGCCTCCTCCCCAGCCTTGGCTCCAGGAGCACGGGGACAAGGCAGAGGGCTGGACACCCCCGTTTCCTCCCAGAGGAGAAGGAAGATGAAAACCGGGATGGGGCTGGGACGGCCGAGCGTGGGATGCCAGAGGAAGGTGTCAATTAAAGCAATGAGGGCCTGGGCATCCCTGAGCCTGACAGGAGGGCTGAGCAGAGCTGACAGCCGGAGCGCCGGCTGGCTGCCCCGCCTGGCTCACCGGAGCGTGCTCCTCCGCACACCCCCGGCTCCTCCCGGGCCGTGCGGGCACCGGCAGCGGCCTGGTGTCCCCTGCCCTGCCCCCAGAGATGCTTCTGATCATGGGAATTATCTTGATTTGGGGTTTAAGCAGGCCACAGGCAGCCTGGAGGCGGATGGCAGCGGAGCGGAGTGGCGGGGGCCGGGTGGGATGGCACGGGGAGGCGCTGGGTTCTGTTGAAATAACTAACGAGCACTGCGAGGTCTCGGCCCCTCATCAGGATGGCATCACCAGAGTGCTGGGATGCTGGGAAGGTGGAAATCCAGCAGACTCTAGCTGGATGGTCCGCCTGCATCTCTGCTTCTCCTTGCCTGCCCCTAGGAAGCACATCCAGGGAGCCCCTGCTTCAGCCCCTGCCTGCCCTCCCTGCAGGCTCAATCTGATTACTGCTGATACACATCTCCTCCTGGGCTCCAAAACACGCTCTTCCCAGCTGAAGGATTCGCATGGACACGGAAAACTTGTCCTGATTGCAGCGTTAATGGTCGTGTGGCCCATGTCATCACCGGAATGGCCTTAGGGGGAGAGCTGATGGGTCTCTGAAGTCATCAGGACTACCCCACCTCATCTTGCTCCCCTTATTAAAACCATTCATCCTGGGAGCTAAATGAATATGTTTCATCTTCAAATGCTGAGACACAAGAGCAAGCAGGCAGAGATCTAATAGAACAATACCCATCTAATCATGCCAATTTTTCTCTCCCATCCTGCCTTCATATTACACGCATGGCCACGAGAGCAGGCCGGGGCTGCAGGCGATGGGTGAAGATGGGGCACGGCCCACCCCTGGCTTTGCTGCCACCATCACACCTCACGTCCCCCCTCCTTCCCAGGGCCTTTCCTCCCTCTGCTGTGATGGAAAAAGCCCCAGGACTTTTAAAACTAATAAGGCCGATAGATATGGAGCCTAACAAGTCTAAGGCAGCCAGGGAAGCAGGGCAGGCCCTGCGCCACCAGCAGACACTTGTTTCCCTTGGGAACTCTCCACACTGCACTGTCCATGAATCATTTTGGTGCTCCTTCCCGCACCCAACACAGGTTTTCCTGGCTCCTGTTCCCTTAGATACACGGCTGGTTTCTTCCCTTGTTTGCTAAAGCGCCTTTTATGCTAAAGCATAACAGTTTTGCATCTTTCATGTATTAAGGGACTTCAGGGTAACTGGGGACAGGGTGGTGGAGGACACCACAGGTGGGAGCACTGGCAAAGGTTGCATTAATCTGTTGCATCTTTCCAGAGCCTGCCGGAGACGCCGCTGGGCTCCCCTTCCTAACCAGGGTTTGCGCAGCAAATCCCTGCTCTATCTAATTATTAATGATAATAACAGTGGCTGGCTTGCTGGATGCCATCTGGAGCCCTGCCATACCTGCCTGCCAGCCTGGGGAGGGCTGGGCAGTGGGGTGGGTGATCCGTGGGGCGAGGGCCAAGGCCAGGGGCTGGCCGGGCAGTGGCCACCGGCTCGGGATGGCCCCGAGCACCCGGCGGGCCCACCCAAGCTGCCGTGCTTGTGTTCAGTGCTGTGGCAGGCTTCATAAGGCTCCGCTCTTTGACTGGCGTTGAGTTTATGTGAAAGTAATTAACAGTAATTAATCCTTAATTACAGTAATTAGCCAAGTCGCAGTAAATTAAACCACATCTGGAGCAGATGAGGGCTTCCGAACGGGAGGCTAGTACAGGCGACAATCGGAGAGATGCTGAATTCATCTGACAGCATCTGATTAAGGCTACCTGTTGCAAGCAGCTCATTTGCATCGTGTTTTTGTTTGTGTTTGGCACTAACCCTTTCTGCCGGGCACCCCTCCCAGACCCGCTCCCCCCTGCCCCCTTCCACCTCCCCATCACCTCCTGGGATGGGCGAGGAGGAGGCAGCAGCTCTGAGCCAAGAGCTGAGGCTCTCCCACCATCCCCACCTGGTGGGGATGAGCCGGCACGGGGCCAGGGAGCAGGAACTGCTCAGGGCTTGGGACATGAGCCACCCACCCCACAGGAAGGGGATGATGGAGCAGGATGGAGTCAGAGACACGGAGGCAGCCAGCTCAACTCCTCGGCTTCCCTGCATCTTGTGTTGTAACAGCTATGGTACTAATATAATAATAATAATAATAATAATAATAATAATAATAATAATAATAATAATAATAATAATAAAGACCAGAACTCCAAAGGGGAGCACATTAGCAAAAAGGGGCAGGTTATTATTAATATCACTCAGCATTTACCCAGTGCCTTGCTGATGTTTAGCCATGCTCACAGGGAGGGGGAAATCCTGCCCTTCCCTTTCTTCCTACAATGGAGAAAAAAGCACGAGACAGAGAGGTGAAACAGGCTGTGGCTTGTTGTGCTGGAACACTGAAACAAAAGCTCAGGGAGCAAGTTGTGGTGGCCTGACTTGGTTTCATGCCTTCCTCCCACACGGCCAGGATGTACTGTTCACTCTGAGCTATCAGAAAACTACTGGGGAAAATTCATAAAAATATTTTATACACTCCTGGTTCTCAAACTGCGCCACTCACCAGCACCCCAAGCCCTGGGATTTCCATCAAGGCAGGGAGGTGCCAATGGGATTTCAAAAGCAGAATTGCAACCAAGATGGTCCAAAAGCAATTGCCTCATTTCAGTAGGTATTGCAAAAGCTTCAGGGCTTAATTGCACACAATTAATGAGCATGAAGGTCCTGTGTATCTTGCCTTTCCATCATACAGTACAGGGTACATGGCTGGTGTATTCAGGCTCCTGAAACCTAGACAGGGAGTGTTAAAAACCCCTTCAATACTAAAATATTGTCTCTCCTCTGGAACTAAAACCATTCAGGATTGCCAAAGCCAACAGCTGCAACAGGCCCTGGAAATGATCAGAAGAACCTCATTTAATGAAACATGAAAAAGAGTCACATTCGCCTCTGACTACAAAATAAAAGCAACCTTTTGAATTTCCTGCCTGCACAAGATCCTAGAAGGAAAAAAAAAAAAAAAGGTTTCTCCACCTCTGCTTTTACTCTGCACTGGGCAGGATTGCCCTGTACCACTGAAACCCAGTGAGTGCTGAACAGCTATGAACCAGTCAGTGTATACCAACTGCCTGGATACAAATACACTTTGCTGTCCCTGTTTTGGTTGGAGAAAGGGGAATTCACAGCTTTCCTCCTCTCAAGAAGAAATGTGGTGTCCCTCAGCCACCAGGGCCACCAGCCACCAAACAGAGTGGGAAGATTAAGCAAACTAAAGTGATGTTGCACCAAATCTCCCCTTCCCAACCCAGGCAGGTCCCTAGACATGGATACTGCTTGAGATGGCTGTGCCAGCAAGAACAACGTGTGCCTACCAGTGGGGAAAGGATTTTACAGCCAACTTTAAAAAGTGGGGAAGGGTCCTGATTCACACCTCCAAAATGAACTCACATCATCCTCTCAGTGCAGTTTTGCTTTCATTCAATAGTTTTCTAAGCAGATATTTCATCAGCTTTGTGCTTGAGGATCCTTCACAGCCATGGCATTTACAGCAAATCACATTATCTTGCTGCAGCCAGATTTTTGGCTTTAAAAAAAAATTTAAATTCGTATGAATAAAAGATTGCCTCACAAATGTCTTCAAGAAATTCATGCCCCAAATCCACAATGCCAACATTTTGCCTTGCACAAAAATAACATAAATTGGGAAGCTGTAACTGAATGGGCAAAGCCTGCTCTGGCCAGGCAAAAAGAGAGCAGTACATTGCTCTGCTACAGAAGCAATGATGACCTTGGATGATTTAATAGTAGAAGCAGGAGAGCCTGGCTGGGCCTGTTTCTCCTCAGACCTCCAATGCTAAAAGTGCAGCCTTCAAAGCTGCAAAATATTTAACATCTCAGCTTGGGTGAATAATCAAGTTTTCAGTGCATGGACAACTCAACACTCATGGTAAGACTGGCATTTCATACCTAAGCGGATGTTCCATTCCAGCTGGTGCATGTTCTACATCCAAATTTCCTCCAATTTCACTTGGTGCCCTGCACACACAAGGAAAACCCTCCCCTGTGCACTGAGAGGTTCAAGAGAAACGGCTCCCAAGACAATTATGAACTGTCCCATGTTGGATCAGGATGCAAAGAAATCCCTTTCCCCAGCAAACAGCACGGGTGAAGCTGTGAAACCTCGGTGCCACAAAGACTTGCAGGAATGTGAGGACTGGGTCAGTGCTTCCTGCAAGATGGATCAGCAGCACTGCCATGGGATCCAACTGAACACAGACCCAAAAACTCCCGAAGCGTCCAGTGCTGCTCAGCCCAGTTGCCTCAACCTGCTTACAACTGGTACATTCCGAAATTTCCAGCCTACATCCTTCACAGCAGCCCTGTGAGTCCCTTTGGCTTTTACTTAAAGTGTTGGGAACACACATGGCAGCTCTTTGCATTACAAATTACCAGGAAACCACCATGGGAAACGTCCCCGCCATGTTCAGGTAACTGTGAACTCCACCGAGTTGACCCTCTCCATCTTTTCGACCCCAGAGAGTCCCTCAGGACTTTTCGCTGCAGGAGCCCTTCAAAAAGCAACCCAGTGGTTGCTCTATTTCCAGAGAAAACAAATACAACCACAGAAATACCAAGGAAGGGGGAGAGGCACATCTTGCTCCTCCTCTCCAGGGGATGGGAGACGTAGCCATAGCCAGTGGCATTCTCCAGCCATCAATAACCACCCCAAATGCTAATGTAGAAATTTTAACCTGAAAATAAAATGTGTGTGGGGAGGAAGCTCCTAAATAAAACCATCTAAAACTGAGCCTCCAATGCCATACAGGCCAGGAGGGTAGCATGGCCCAAGGAGCTGGGCTGGGGAGGTGAGAGGTGGCAGATCTGCCCCTCATTGCAGACCAACACATGCACGTTTCACAGACATGTGTGTGCTCCTTTCAGGCCCAAGACTCGGGTCCCTCCTCATCTGCACGGTTCGAATTAATTATACACTTTAATTTCATGAATTATTAATTTGATTCTGACTCGGCAGCTTACGATTATCCAGCGCTACAGACTACGCAATTCCAGCTTCATTAAAACATCACCAGCTGCCTGAGAGACAGACATTAAATAGCAGAGAGTAATAATAAAATTAAGCTCCCTGCGCATAGCAACAGAGTCTTCCCCAGCCGCACGCGGCGAGGGCCCAACTGGTTAATAGGCCCTTTCCAGGAGCTTTATTCCCTTCCCCAGGCTGGTCCCACCCCACTCCTTTCACCAGAAGGATGCTGCTGCTGGGATGCACGGCAGCAGAGGACTGGGATTGGGGATGGGGGTGAGCAGTATCCCCCTCCCGACGCCCTCCTCGGCGCCCGCAGCAAGGACGGGGAGGGCTCCGGGGCTAACATCGCCTCCAAATAAATAAAAGCTGGAGCGCTGCCTCCCAGCGTCTCCCTGGCAAAACAATTTATAGAGGGAAAATGTCGGAATTTAGACATTCCATTTAGCTGCTTCAGAAATCTAAGGACCCCAAACCTTGTGGGATTTGAGAAATCGATGGAATTAATTAAGGGAGATGTCCAGCGGTCTCCGCTAAGTAATCAGCAGGTACAGTAGACCTGAAATTCTATAAAGAAAAATGGGAAGGGATGACATTGAAGGAGGCAGTGGGGATTAAAAAATGAGCATCCGAGTGGTAAAGGCGCACACCCATTGATCGCTGCATTACGGATTAAGGCTTCAACGAGCAGCCAGAAGATTCTGTAGCAGAAAATGGTTACAGAGGATGAGCATGAGCAGAGCGGATATATATAACCTCTGACAGCCGGGAACAACTGAGACGAGGACAGCTCTGCGGCGAACCCCAGAGCAAGAAAGTTTTGGGGAAAGGGAGGAAGGGGAAGCGGGGAGAGCTCGGAGGGAGCCATTTTGTGCAAGGGAGACCTGCCCAGGAGGAGGGAGGGGTGTCACCTCGGGGAGGAAGGCACCCAGAGCCAGATCGGGGACACAGGGGTTGGCAGGGATGTGGGGAGGGGGCACTGGCCTGAGAGGCCGCTCCATCAGCAATTAGTGTCTGGGAATGAAGAGCAACCCGAGCAGGCACACGCTCACAGAGCAGACCTGCCTGCCTGCCTGTCACAGGGCTCTCCAGGGCACGCTTCACCTCCCTGCCCTGCTGTGGGCTCTCACGGAGACCACTGCCTTCAACCCTGCCCCAAGCCTTGGCTTCCCAGCCATGCCACCTCCCACGAGGTGACTGCATCCAAGCCATGGCAGCAGCTTCCCAAGCCGCTGTGCCCACAGCCCAGCTCCAGGATGCAGAGCTACCTGCCCCCGAAAGTCAGGCTGGACTCCCCTCCAAGGGCAGCAGCAGGGAATACTGTGTTCAGGAGCACCATCTACCCTCTGGAAGGAAACAAGGCACGACCATGACACTCTGGGTATGCACAGGAGGGGAAAGAAGCAAGATTACCCAGGGGGTGCCCCCCTGAAACCCCCCAGCACGCAGCCCCCAACACCAGCACCTCGTGAGCCACCGTTTGGGACCGACCAGACAGGACAATGCTGCTCCAAAAGTCCCAAGCATCGCCCACACCACGAAACCCCACAAAACCGCATGGCAGCTGGTTCAGACAACACTTCAACTGTGTGGTGAACTCGATTTTCCATGCTGAAAACAGAGCTTTGCTGGGAACACTACAGCTGCATCCAATGCCTTGTGTGAACAGAGCTGCTGCCTGGAGGAAGCCCCCGGGAAGCAGCAGCACCCCACCCAGCCAGCCTGCCTTCCTTCCCGGCCAAATCTGAATCGGGATTGCTGGAACATTTCAAAGAGAAAATTCAAAAATAAAACCAGAGCCCCCGGAGCCACACGCAGCAGCAGCAGCAGCAGCAGCAGCTCGGTGTCTGCGGGGTCGCGGGGCCAGCCCCCCATCACCCTCCCGCCTGCTCCTCATCCATATGCATGGTGCAAGCTAAATGTCAGCGGAGCCAGGCAGCCAGAGGGGACCCTGGCTTCCCAGGACAAAGAGAGGTGCTTTGGGATACACAGGGATGTGGCTGTGGGCACCCAGCTGCAAGCTACAGAGGCTGGTGAAGCACAGTACCAGTGAAGGGCAGTCTGCAGCCCCATGGGTGCCTGGATGGGTCTGGAAGCCCATGTTCCAACCACCAGCACTCCCATATAAGTGGGATGATTTCATCCCTCAAATATCTTTCAAAAATTAGGTGGGGATCTGAAAAATATTCCAGGTGGTCATGGTCGTTTTGAACCAAACTCAATGAGAGAATCCTGGATGGGTGGGGAAGGGTCTGCAAAAACCCTCCACGGTGTGAGCTGGATTCTGCTCCCAGTCCTACAGGAAATGTACTGCTGTGCTTGGGAGGGCAACCTCCATGGAGCACTTGGTGACACTCCTTGTGTCACCCTTGGAGACTTTATCACTTGGTAAGACAGTTATCATCTGCTTCACTTCTGGGACACTGAAACCCCAGTGTCTGTGCCACTCAAGTCACAGGGACCAGGGGACACAGGAGGGGCAGCTGCCTGCTCAGGTTGAAGGTTGAACACTGTGTCCCCAGACCCAGCACTACACAAACACCAGCAGACAGAGCCCACGACCACACAGGTGTAGCAGACACAACAGCACAAACACAGCTCATTCCTTTCCCGAGAAACGCTTCCTCTGTTGTCCAAACTGGACTTTGAAGGCTCTCTCTGCCCCCACATCTCTGGATTGAGCCAGATCAGCTCCAGCCCCAGGTGCCCTCAAGCCAATCCCAAGGTGCCCCCCAGGCAGGATGTGCCCAGGAATCACACGTGGGAGGCCTGGCGGGTGCCCGGCGACACGCCAGGCGCTGCGTGCTTTACAATCCATGTGTCGGAGAGCCCTGAGCTAAGGCTGTAGCAGATGCAGAGCGTTCAGCAGATTCCCTCCCCTGGCTGCATTACAGCAGGGAGCAGCCCCAGCCCTCTGCCCCCCGCCTCCCCAGCCCCAGCAGGCACTTGGCATCCAGCGCCACGAGCTCCCGGGGCCGGCACGCTCGTCGCCACAAACATCCTCCCTCAAAGCAGGACGCCTTCTCCCATGGGGCAAACATTAGTGGGACAACTGGAAACGTTCAACTTGATTATAATGCTTTAAGAAAAGGTCACGGTGAAATTTCAGCGCTTTACCTTGAGCTCTGTTTGTTCTCTGCAGGATGAGATGGGAAGAGTCAGCTTGCCCTGGCTCGTGGCATCTGTGGAGCTCTGCCTGCATTTCATGGGCCAGCAGCGGGCTGGAGAGCCACAGCAAACCCCCCAGCCCTGGGGACTGAGATAAGTCACAGCAGACGGGTTTGGGGGGGCACGTGCTGGACCACCACACCACAGCTGGGTCACCATGCCACAGCTGGACCATGTTTTCCCTCCAAAAGTTGTCCAACCCCGAGCTGATTTTGTGCTGGGATTGCATTTCTGCTGTTAAAACAGGTCAAATACACCCAAAAAGCATGGAGAAGCATGGAAAAGCAGCCAGCAATTCCTAGACAGCATCTCCCTCAGAGTTGGGAAGGTTTTCCAACACGCCATTTGGCTTCATCTTTTCAGATTTCAGAAGGAGCTGTGGCCAAAGCCGCAATGAAGCGGCAGCGCTGCGGGACTCAAGGATCACTCCAGCACTGCCCAGACCACCAGTGACCCTCAGCCACCACGTCAGCCCCACCAGCAACTCCCCTGCTTCTAGAAAAGCAAGGGCACTTGCAAGCTCTGAAGGGTGATCAGGACCACGTCTCAGCCCTCACAGAGCAGCATGAAATTCAGGAGCACCTCAGCTTTGCCAGTTCCTGTCCTTGCACCCCTGCACGATTGCTCTGGGATTCACTAACACACCACATTGCTCTACGAAATGAGAAGCACAAGGATGACCCACCAGAAGACCCAGAGCTGGTGCAGAAAGTGGCCAGCCCTCACCAAAATGCATGGATACAAACATCACAGCCGAGCATCCCTCCTCCTCCTCTGCACATCGGAGCGGGAGGAGCTCTGACCTTCGGGAGCAGCCAAGGGTTTGTTATCAGTTGGGCAAGAGGAAAAACCAAGGTCAGTTTTGTTTGTGGCCAACTGCCCCCAGCAACATTTCTGTTGCAATAATTAAATCTGTCGTCCTACGATTTGCTGCCCGGGCAGTTCTCAAAAGATCTCCAAGCAGTGCCAGGAGATGAGCGCCAGTGGACATGGAGCCCTCTGCACCCCCGGGCTGCCAGATCAAGGTCCAGGTAGGTGAAGGGCAGAGGAAAAGCCACCAGGGGCTACATTCAGTTGGGATGACTCCCTAGCAAAATATAGCCAGCAAACAGTTTTGGGGGGAGGTTTTGAAACAGACAATTTCAGCAGACCAGACTGAAAGCCCGAGGTGCTGGGTTCTCTCTCAGCACCCTTCCCTGGAGGCAGCTGCATGATCCAGCCTGCTAAGCGCTCCCTAAAGGGGAAATGGTTTGTGATGCTACCACAGTGCACATTATCCTTTCCTGACACAGCTAGGGCTGGTGCGACACTCTTCCAGGAGCTGGGATGGAGCTGGTGGGTTCCTTCCTTCCACTGGAAGCCAGCCCTGGTGAAGGTGATGCCACTGCCTTGCCAGTGGGGCCACAGTGGGCCCAGGAGGCAAGGGACCCTCATCCCTGCTGTGCTTGCTCTCATTTTTCCAGAGCACACAGACACACCTGCCCGTGGAGCCGGGATGTTGTATTCCCACCACTCCTGCAGCGCCACTCGCAACAACTCCCAGCTGCTGCCAAAAGGTATTTTTAGCTGCATTATTTATTTGAACACCTGCCTGAGACTTCAAGGCAGAGAACAGAGCCTGAGCAGTGGAAGGAGGGAGGGAGGGAGGAGCAGCACTGGGAGATCTGGACCTTTTTCCCTGGAAGATTCGAGAGCAGTGACACAGGTGCGATGGAGCAAGACTCGGGCTATGCCAAGGAAGAGGATGGCATGGCTGGGATAAAGCACCTGCCCCACAAACTGTACTAGGTTAATCCAGCTGCTGGGAATAGCCAGTGTAGACTGGGAAGATGTTCCAGCCAGCCTCAACACGTGGCTTCCTTCAGGGAAATTGAGCTCTTTAGGTATCCAACCACCCATGATTTCAAGATGCTCTGGCCCAATGTGGTGTCTGCAGCAGGGATGCCCAGGTCTTGCTGCTATAAATCACCTTTTATGCACAAGCCTTTTTCAGGGAAAAAGCTCAGCAGAACTGCCCTCTTTCAAATTGCCCTTCCTCCACACAAAAACTATTCCACCCCAAAACCAGCCCAGTGCTCCGTTTGGGAGAGACAGCCCCAGAGAAGTTAGGACGAAGCAGTCAGAAAGCAAGGGAAGGAGGGATGCTGTGAGGAAGGATGTGCTCCACTCTTACTCCCAAAGGAGGAGATTCCCTCAGGGGCTTGGGGGCACCACAGGATAATTAAGGGGCGCATAGAAAGCCATACAACACCCCTGTGTTATTTTTTCATGCCTTTCTTGCCACCTCATTTACCAAAGTGAACAAAACCCATCACCTCCCTCCCCTTCTGCTGAAATAATCTCCTCTCCTCTCTGAAATCAGCCAGGAAAAGAAGAAAAAAAAAAAGAAAAAAAAAGAAAAGAGCATCTAAAAATAAAGGCCAGGCCAGGGTATGTGCCTCTTGGTTGGGCTCCTGTGCTCACAGATCTGCTTATTTTGGCCTATCTCTCCCCAGCGATAAGGCAGCTAACAGCCCGTTATCAGCCAGTCGGTGAAAATGTGCTCCAGCCTGATTAGGGCTCAGTCTTTGCCAAGGTTATAAACAGCCGTTATCGTTCTCCCAAACAGAATAATCCGGACAGTATCAGCTCAGAAACATATGGGCCACACAGCGAAGATAGCCGCTGACGGACACTTCATTTTAATTGTAACGAGTGGTTAGCAGCAGCCTCCAGACAACACACACAACTGCCCAATTGGCAGTGGGCTCCATCTCCTCCTGCAGCCCTCCTCCCTCCCGCTTGCTGCTGCTTTGCTCCTCTCCCTGCTGCCCTGATCCTCCCCTGGCCTGTGCACAGCCTGGAGGAGCAGTTCTGGAAGGGTGGCAGGGCTCTGCCCAGTCCCCGTGGGCAGCACTCTCACCTGTCCAGGTGGAACGCGGTGGTGGCCATGCCACACCTCACAGCCAGGCTGCTGTGAGCAGGCAGCAAGGGGCTGGGGGTGTGAGGCCGCTGTGATGGTGGGGTGACACCTCTGTGCCCACGTCTCTGCAGGGATGGAGGTCAGAGCACAGCACCCACGGGCCTGGATCCCCCCTGGGTGCCGCATCCCGCTGCCTGCCTGTGTGCCAGCTCGGCAGCAGGCAGGGCATGGGAGGAGGGGCAGCAAACCCTCATTTCATATTCTCCCAGTGTCCCTTCTGTGTCATACTTCTTTTTTTTTTTTTTCCCCCTTCCTCCCTCCCTCTTCCCAAAAGGGGTGGTTTAGCTCTGAGAGTCTTAAACACATTTGCATTCCCAAGACAAGCTTAGGCATAAATTCATCTCAGTGCAGGGGTCTTTTTTTTTTTTTTCCCCCTCCCCATCCTCCTTCTTTTCCTCCCTTCTTTTCTCTCCAAACCTGAAATGAATTCAGTGAGAACCCTTGCAATTCCAGCACCGTCGCGCTGTGCAAGGCGGGATTACAAGGGTTCTCCTTTTCTTCCAGTTCCCGGCATGCGGTGCTGCTGCTCAGTTTTGTTATTAACAATACTCAGAGATAACACTCTTATAGCCCCATTAGCCACACCAACCTTCTTTTCTTCTCCAGCCAGACCTAGCTTCCAGAAATACACTTGAGCTCCATTCCTCCTGCAGGAAAAAGCCGGAGAAAAGGGGAACCACCCCCTGCCCCGCCCCCCCAGAAAAACCCCAACTTGACAGCAAAATGTTAATATGTGGAGACAAGCTAAAAACCTTAGGAAGACCCAGGACTGAGCTTCAAGTCACGGATGCTTTCTCAGATAATCTGTATTCCTATCTCAGTGCCAGCAGAGCTGTGATCAGAATATCCAAGGTCTCATAAAAGATTCAGGGCTTATTGACTTCCTTGCCTCTGCTGCCAGTTCATGGTGCTCCTGCTCCTGCTCAGCCTCCAGAGCACCCGCTGCCCCTTGCAAGTTGCCATCACAGATGCCAAAGTTGAAGACATCTACTTCTGTGCAGAGCAGTGGAGGAAAGCTCTCCTCCTGAGCTGGGGGATGTATATTCCCAGCCCCAAGCCCTGCAGAGAGGCACCCAAAGAAGGTCTTTGCCCCAGCGGACATCCCCAGCCCACAACAAACCCCTCTTAGATGTCCCCATGGCCACCCCAGTGGGCAGGTGATGCACCACCTGTAGGAGAGCAGATTTATGACTTATTTTAATTCGAGTCACACATTTAGGTGAAATAATCTCCGAGCAAGCTTACAGCAGGAACCCCTCAAGAGCAGGCTTCCCCTCAGACTGCACGAGGGCGAGCTCTCCGAGGGCTGTCTCCAGCAGCACTGCAGCCCAGATCTGCTGCATAAGCAGCCTCGAGCAAATGTGCCAACCAGAGAATCCAGTCCCTGCAAATTTATGATCAGTGTTACTCAGCCATAGCCTGAAGGAGAAGGGATGGGGGCACGCATTCCTTTAGGAGCACACTATCCCAACTGTCACCCCAACTCTTACAGTGTACTCACTGATTTTAGGCACAAAACACCAGGTGAATGGTTCAACATGCCATAAATTATGGAGTTTTGCATACTAGAGGCCTTCATCCCTGAGTTACACAGAGATGCTCATGAACACCACATCAACCAAGCACGATAAAACCATCAAACCCACCCAGGCACCTCATTAATTGTATTTATGCACCACCTAAAGCCTTACGTGCACGCCAAGACTCCATACTGAAAAGCACTGCAGGATATGGGAAATAAACCCATATAAAAATAAAATATTGCATAGAAATACACAGATTTATATGTACATATATGCTCAAACACACACAGGCACTTGTGTGCTTCCACGTGGTGTGTGCACACACCCTCGTGGAGCACGGACACCCCCGGAGGCGTATCCAGACACACACACACACGCCTCCATCTGCATGTAGGTAGCAACTATTTATACATACACAAACCATACAAACGCTCCACGCACCCTACTCGGTGACAGCTCAGATTTTCAGTAATATCATAATATTATTTTTTAGATCAGTTAAGGTATAAAATGTGCGCTCTCTCAGTCTTTAATATTAATAAGTCTTGTAACTAGCAGTTTCTTGTAGCTCCGAATTCTTGAGCACAACTAGAAAGGGCACTTATCCTGAAAAATCTAATAAATTTACAGTTTTATATACTTCCTTCAATTGTAAAAGTCTTGTTCAATAAACTTTAAAATGCCACTATAGAGCAATAACACAGACAGTATAAACCCAGCCCTGGGAAAGCTGTGCAACCAGAAATTGTTCCCCTTTCTGCTACAGCAATAAAGTTTTATATGTTTGAACTGACTGTAAAAAGGTTTGAATGTTGGCAACTGGGGAATAATCTGTCTTCTTTATAGTTATTATCATATTTCCCACAAGACCCTTTGGTCTGTGTCAATCCTTCTCGTATATGACACCTTTGTACTGTCAGCGAAAGCAAGAATACTTAACTTTTTGCGTGCGCGCGCGGCTGTGACTGGAGGTCCCTCGCTCTGCTTTCCTTCAGATTACAGCACCCGGGAATAAATTACCTGTGACGTGCTGCCATGGAAGCCTTTTGCCAAATCAAGCTGATTTGGAGAGCAAAGCTCAAAAAAAAAAAAACAACAGAAGGGATTTGTGGACCGATTGTCAAGACGCTGGAGTAATACAACAATCCACCAAGGGACGGTGATGTTCCTGTGGCTCCCACTGAGGCTGCACCCCCAGGGCAGGCAGCCCCCACTGCTCCTTCACAAGAAAGAGATTTTGGGTTGAGATCAGCTCCTCCTGCCTCTCTGCCACCCTCTGAAGGCAAAGGCATGTCCAGCACCAGTGTGCCCAGATTCTAGTGGTTGAAGCCAGAGTATACAAGAAATAAACTGAGTATATTTTTCCTGGACAGAAACGTTCTTTCCCACTGAAAGAATGGATTCCCACTGAACCCCTAAGAAATCTGATCCAGACCCCAAAGAAGTAGCAGGCAAATACAAGGGAATTCCTCAAACTCACCCATATCACAAACAGATGATGCTTTAATTGGTTGTGCTCTTTAACTAGCTAGGAGCTCACAAATGAAGATGAGGATAAATTTTGCCAACCAACCAACAAGGCTGGACCTTGGCATCATCCACATAGGGCCTATTGCTGCAGGAGTGGCTGTGGCACTGGCCACTGGGTGCAAGGATGCAGGAGAATGCAGACCTCAGCCTTCAGCAACCCAACACCATGTGTTCCACAACCGTGAGCCATCTTTCAGGTGGCAAAGATGAGGCTCAATCAGAGATTGAGATGTCAGAAGAAGTGATGTTAAAGCACGTTTGGAAAATGAAAAATGAGGAGTCACCAGGACCAGATAATACCTGCCTTAGAGTTCTGCAGGGACTCAGAAATAAAATGATTGCATATTTTCATTAGCAGCTCAATCTCTCATTACACTAGAGGACACAAAGTGTCATACCCTATTTTTAAAAAATGGAGTGAGATGAGCCACAGATTCACCGACTTGTGAGTCTCACTTCAGTACAGGCTAAGATGATAAATAGATAGGATAAAGCCTTGAGATGGACATGATACCACCGAGATTAACTGGCAGTGCCCGTAAGGAAGAAGAAATGTACCTGGCTAATCTATTACCCAGCAACAGGAGGCACAAAGTACCACTGGCATCATCTGGAGTCCCCCAAAGTTTCATCAGCTGACAAATTTAACTCTCCTCTCCGAAAAAGCAAGGACTAAAGGTTGGTTAAGAGGTGGCAGAAAGCAGAAATAAATGGCTTTTTCAACAACACCAGGGATGCAGCAGGAGGTTTTCCCACTGCTGCTTAATAAGTTTATTTCCAGGAGCAGAGCACGAGCAGCACTGGGTTTGACGAGAACATGAGCAACACGAAGGGTTAGCAAGGACTCACTAAGGCTGAGGGCCTCCTCCAAGGACGTGAACGAAGCTCCATGAGCTGGAGATAAGATGGTGTCAGCAAGGGTAAAATGCACAAGGAAGTAATTCGATTACTCACACACGCTGCCTACGACAAACTTTGCGCAGTCAGGCCGGACGTCCAGCGAAGCGTGAAGGGAAGGGGCAGTGAGAGCTGCCAGGGCTGCCCCCCGCCCTCAGGCTCCTCACCCCCTGCCAGCCCATCAGCCTTGTAAGAAACACTGAGATTTTATTCCAGAGTCTGTAATGCTGGGACAACAGGGAACGGCTTCAAACTGACAGAGGGTAGGTTTAGATTAGGTACTGGGAAGAAATTTTTTGTTGTGAGGGTGGGGAAGCCCTGGCACAGGTTGCCCAGAGAAGCTGTGGATACTCCACCCCTGGAACTGTTCAAGGCCAGGTTAGATGGGACTTGGAGCAGACTGATCTCCTGAAAAGTGTCTTAAGAGGGCTTAGAACGAGATGATCTTCAAGGTCTCTACTCCAACCCAAACCACTCAGTCTGTGGTCCTGAGGCAGGAGGTAATGCCATCCATGAGATCTCCTCATGGGGAGAACTATGGAAAAACTGTGAGAAGGAGCAATGGAAACAAACACCTAGCACTCATTAGCCTTCAAAACACAACTTGTCAGTTAGCAAAATTCATCAGTGTGAACCAGAAAAAGAGATGCATGCAGCCTGTGTTCCCTCCTACAATAGAACTACAGAGCTGGAGGGCACCAACCATCACAGGTTCTCCCCACTTAACCCATCCCTCCAAATACAAGAAATGCCATTTCAAACACAAACACCGTGGGGTTTTGGTTCTGGATCCCCACTCAGCACTGTGCACAACCAGCCACGAATGCAGGTGAAGCCCCTCAGCTTCCCAGCACCTCTCCACTGATTAAAGACTCAAGGGCTACCTGTTCTCCTACCCTGTGCTCTTCACCTTGCTGACTGAACTCCACGACTTCCAAACCCATCCTCAGGAGGACTCCATGCCCAGACACACCCCAAGTGAGCCACTGGGCTGCTGCATCCTCTGCACCTCCCAAGCAGCACAAGTTCCTTTGCTGATGGGTGATCAATACACCTCTTGGTGCTCACCAAAGCTTCTCCATCCTGGAGAAATCCATCACATCTTGTCCTTGTGACAAGCCCAGCGAGTGCTGCTGTGAGGGAGAGGGGTCTGCATGGATTTAGGCAGTGCTCCCCTTACTCCACGGGGACAACCCAGCTCTTCCCATCACACCTGGCCCAAAGCTGGCTGGATCTCAGGGCCACAGGTGAGCAGGGCGGGCACTCCCAGGCCACCCTGTGCCATCAGTGGCGTGGCAAGGGTTAAGTCCAGCCGGCAAGGCGCATCTCTGTTGCAAGAGTCCATTACCTCCCGCCACATTACCTCATTCATTTCTTATATGCGGATGGTTTATTCTCCCATGAGCACCCTCGCTGGCAGACATGGCTAGTGTAAAGTCCCCTCCCTCCCCTGTATTTCTCTATCCATCACATTTAACACTCTGACAGTAACAGTCTATAATGTTTCTATTCTACAAAACCGCTCTGTCAACTCCAGGCTTCCAGAGCAGCAACTGAGGAAAATAAATAACATCAACGCCAGGCCCGACAGTATCACAGCTTGCTTTCTGCTGGGGGTTTAGTTTATTCTCTTTTTTTTTTTTTTTTTTTTTTGAGGAAGGGAAAAAATAGGAGAGCGAGAGAAAAAAGGGGAAAATAGTGCAGGCATGTTACATGTGGAAAGAGACAGGCCTGAGTTTTATTCCCACCCAAAAGACCCTCAGAGATGAGCATGGTGCATACAGTGCACAGGAACAGGGAGTACATTGTCCCTACCCTGTGCCCAGACTCCCTGGGCACACAATGGCTTAAAAAAGGGAGACAGAGGACCATACCCCAGCATCCTCCAATGCCAGCTGAGGCTGAGTGAGTGAGTGCAGGCAGCTGCTCACACCCAAGGGCAGGAATGGGCTGGGCAGCACACACAGAAGCTATTTGGGGGACTGGAGGTTGGGCAGTGAGGGAGAGAGGGGTTACAGATATCACAGATGGAGGATTCAACCTACCACAGGCCACCAGAACCCCACAGCAGAACAGGCAGAACCCCCTCTGCTCCACACCAGCCCCGCTCAGGAACCCCTAATCCACTTAGGTAATCCACTCCAGCTCGTGGCTTAGTGGCCTCACGGTGTTTTTCATCTCCTTTCACTCCTGTGAAATTCCCTGGGGTTGAAATCAGGCTGCCAACAGCCAGGGGTTTGCCTGCTCCCTCCTGCAGCTGCACAGGTGACCCCAGCACCCAGCAGTAGGGAGGGCAAGTATTGCCAGCTTATAATAAAAAAAACAAAAATAATAAATACCACTTTAAGAAACTGCCTAGCACTTTAGAAAGCAAAAGTCCAGCAAAAAAAATGTACTTTTCCCGGTATTTTAGCTTTTCCTTGATAGGACTGCATCGGTGTTCATTTTAAGTCACTATTTGCAAGCTCACCTCCCTTTTGTATGAGCCACACCAGCCTGACAGAGACCTGCTCAGGTGGTGTTTTTCACAGGGAAAAAAGAATTTAAAAATAATTACATGCACAAGAACTTTTCCAATCAATTGGAGAGAGACACAGCCCTTGACAGCCTGCAGATCTGGGAGATGTGCTCACCAGGCAGCTTTACAGAAACCAGCAGGGATGCACCCGCCAGCAGTCAAAGGATGAGGCTGGAGGGGATGCTCAGAGGAGAGGGAGGTTGGGAGGGCTCAGAAAACATGGGGAGCAGGTAACCATCCCTGAAGCCCCCCAGTTATATGCCTCTCCAACTCCTTTGTGTAAAGCAGCTTTAAAATCAAGCTGATACCCTGCAGCTTGACACCAGGCAAGGCCCTCATCAGCCCTGAATGGGGATGTGCATAGGGTGACATCACCCCACAAGGCTTTCAAGTAAGCAAGAAAAATAAAGAAAAAAAAGTAAAAATGAAAAAAAGAAAAAACAAATAAAAAATAAGAAGGAAAAAAAGAAAAGAGCAAGCAGAAAACGGTTCCCTCTTTTGTTTACATACCTGCCAAGGGCTGACGCTGGCTGCTGTCAGTCATTTTGTATGAGCTGACGGTTTTCTAGCCCAAAGCAACCCAAGCGATAGCAAGGCAAGCAATAAAGGGATGGATCCTGCTCTGAGAGCCCCACGCCACCCCCAGCTCACTCTGCCACCTCTGCTTGGGGAGGAGAACACACCCAGCAACCAGAAAGGCTTTGGGTTTGGAAACTGAACCCAGTGCTCTGACTCCTGGTAAGGGAGAGCAGCACCTCAGGACCCCAAAGCAACACCAGCACCAAGCTCTGCTGAGCACCCGAAATTTAAAAAGCTCAAACAGAAACAGTGTTTGCACAGGAGCATCCTCTCCATGATTTCCCCGGAGCTGGGGGGGCTCATGCAGCACCCACCACAGTTCTGGTTCACAGGCCAGACCCTGCCTGTCCTCTGAACCACAAGCTGGCCTATGCTGCAAAGCCCTTAGAAAAACCCTGAGCCTGGAAGGATGCTAATGGGATTTGGGCTCCTGTCTGAAATGAGCCAAAGGATTAGGGCTCCAGCAGCAATCACCTTACCACAGACTCCTGCTTCTCCGCTGGGAAAGGCCTTTATTCTGCTGCGAAAAGAAACTTCCCACTTGGCAAAAGCAAGAATGAAGCTTCCCGCAGTGGTCTGACAGCATAATGTGTGTGCAGCCCCTGTGTACACACACCCCCACACAGGATCACAGGGAACAGGCACGAGAAATACAAAGAATGAAGGCGCAATGAAAGGTGCAAACCAAACTCTTGAGCTGTGATGTGGAAAAACGCACGAATGTTTGGGGTTTTTTTTGTTGAGCTGTATTATTTCCCATTCATAAACATCCCTCTCAATAGCTATATATGTACCCAGATAAAATTTGTATTTAGCTCAGTCCTGTCACCAGGAAGTATGTTATTTGCTCGTTGATTGCTATCATTATTCGCTTTATTTAAAAAAAAAAAAAATTTAAAAGGCCCTTCCTTTGCCTAACACTAGAGGGGAGAAACTGGGCGCTGGGACTAACCAGAGAGCAACCCCTGGAGAGAAATGTTTGCAAACAGCTCACAGGCTGAGATTTGTTTCTGAAACCCACACATGCTTATAGAATTAATCCATTTCCTATTTACTTTTACATCAGGATTTGCTGACAAACAATTTGCAGAGCTATAAAGCAAAATCAGTGGGTTTGGAGCAAGGGGGAGGGCTCACAACTTGTTTTGTTCAGTCCCCAAGCTTTGGGGAGACCTAATACCCTGTGAGTAGACACAGCAGGTTTGGCTGCTGTGTGGAATAGCCAAACCCTCCTGGTTTTGGTTACCAAAATTCAACTTGCCAGCAGGACCAGCAGCATCTTCTGCTGTGCCTGCAGCAGAGCCCTCCAATGGACAGAAGTGATGTAAGCAGCGTGCAGGGAAACCCAGCCTTCCTACCTTCAAGAAATATAAGGTTCAGGCTGTTTTTTGCAGGGTAGAAGGAAACTGAGAAAGCAGAAGATGCTCTAGTTCCAGTGAAGGCCCACCAGGGCTCTCCAGGGAGCAGCCAGCATGGCACCAGAGGGCAGCAGTGCCAAAGTCACCCAGCGCTGCCCTGCTGAAAGGCCCAAGCACCCAGCTCCTGCCAAGACCTTCTCACCAGGCACTCTCACCCAGACAGAAGAGGCAGGAAAACACCACCACTGACCATTTGATCCCTTCCTTTACCGAAAGCTTGGTGCCATTCAGCAGCTGCAAGCAGCTGTGTACCAAACCAAACTTAGGTGCTTTTTGCTGCTGCTTTGAGGACAACATCAAACTTCATTGGGAACTTCATCCTGGTGCCAAGGGGTGCTTGCAAGGAGTGGCACTGCTTCCCATCAGTGGACAGTCCCTATGCTCAGGAATTTCTGAGTTCTGAAACACTCAGGCACTACTGCCAAGCAAAGGTAAAGCGGGTTGGGATGGAAAGCCACAGGGAAAGCCCAGCACGCAAACGTGTTTTGAGTGTCACATCAGTGCCAGCTTCCCTCCTGCTGCAGGCAACACAACGGCACCCACGGGCCACGGTCTCATCCTGCACGGCCTCATCCTGCACAGCTTCCTGCTGCCTAAAGCCCAGCTCTGGATGTGCTGATGGCTAATGGGACCTGCAGCCAGGCACTGATGGGAGATCAGGCGAGGCAGCGGCGGTGGCGGCAGCAGCCAGGCTGCCGAGAGGGCTGGGATGCATGTAATCAGAAGGGTTATCTAATGCTAGTTTCATTCTAATTGAGTCACTACCATATGTCACCCTGCAATAACAACGCAAGCAGCATGCAACTGAATACATATTTAATTCACATAATGGGTACAACAGTAGAAGTAATCAAGGCAGTTTGCCATAAGCCATAAAGAAGTGTAGCATGTTCCCATCGAGGAGCAGCCTGCGCTCGGGGAGAAGGGGATGGCAGGAGCACCGTGCCACGGAGAAAGCTGCAAAGCAGAGGGGGAGCCCCCCAAAAACGCGCCCTGGCAGGGGCTGGAGGAGAGGTGGCCATTGGACAAGAATGGGAATCGACGACGAATATTGTTGACGGATCGTTAGCCCTTTCAATATAATTAACAGTAATGGATTTATCGGCGGAAATTTAATGATTTGAATGTTAAATACCGGCCTGGAATTGCGTTGCGCAGTCCACCCTTCATTTCCAGTTTCTGAGAGAACCGAAAAAATATGAAAAAACCAGGCAGAAGCAGGAGGAGGCAGAGCCCTGGAGGCAGGGCCAGGCTGGCCGTGGCCATCCCTGCTCCCGGCTCACCCTCCTCTTCCAGCAGCACCTGACGGCCCCGCTCGCTGCCTTCATTTCCTCCCGCAATGAGAAGATTAATACGATTGAGGACCACTCATCAATATCTTTGGACAGATCAACCGGAGTTTTCATTAAAGCCATATTAATGCTTTTGGATACACAGCTGCGGATGGGTTAGGCTTCAAAACTCAGGCCCAGAGAGGAAAGGAAAGGAGAGGAGCGGTGCCTGCTCCCAGATGGGAATTAAGGGAGAGTCCGGCTCTCGTTAGCAGCCTCTCCCACCAACATGTTTTGATGTATATTTCATGAGGATAAACAAACATTCATTTCACTTTGGGAAGGTGCTTGCTGTAATGTATTGGCAACCTCACTGGCAATGAGGGGACATTAATTTCAATTCTGGTGTTTAAACACCTTGTTGATTCCCAATCATTCATCCCTGGCTCAGCACATCCCTGGCACGGGGAAAAAAACGGACAAGCAGAGCCCCAGCCTCACCCTTCTGCAGAGCCTGCTGGAGTTCATTTGCTATTTAAATGACTTAAGAAGGACCAGACATTAGGAAAGAAGCAGCCCTACCTGGCTGCTTGCCTTGGGGTGCAGCCTTCAGCCATCCCACAGAATCATGGCAGGAAAGCTCCCAGCCTAGGCAGAGAAACGCCGTTCCTCAGGAACAGGCTCTAAAGAGTATTAGAAGCTACACTTAACCATGGGATGTGCCAGAGGTGGAAGGACAATAGCTGTGCTGGAAGACTCCTGAATCTTCCAGGACTCCTCAGCCTTCCACCTCTGTATCCTCATCTTGAAGACCGAGGATTCTCAGGGCTGTACCAAAAGCAAACATCCGACCAAGTCCACAGGGCTTGCCTTGCAGGGACAGGCACCAGATGTGCTGCTGAGGCTCCATCACACGGAACTCTTTCCAGAACAACAACTGTTCTGGGGGAACACCTCAGCCAGCTCCCAGCTTCAAGCATTTGGGCAAAGTTGGCCTGCAGCCCTCAATGGGCTTCTGGAGATACACAGACTACACTGTGAGAAAATGCCCGCAGCATTCCCCAAGGAAATACAGGTACGGATGCAGGTGGTTGTGTCTTCTCTCCATGCCCAGCCCTCAGCTCCTTGTAGGCATGGCTGAAAAAACAGAGCTGGCAGAAACTGGGCAACTGAGGGAGCAAAGTGAGCATGGAGAGTGGGAACATCTGGGAGAGGGAAAATGAGAAGCAAGTATGGCCTGGAAAAGGACATGGGGTTCTGCTGCACAGCACAGGAGAGCAGGACAGGCTGAAGAAAGGGTGGCTGGAAGGCAACACCACATTATTCCTCTCACACGTCTATAAGAGGAGATGCCGCTTGTAGAAAGGCTTTTCAAAAATAAGCTGTGAGTTAAGATGCAGAGAAACAGAGAAATAGGAAAATGATGCCTTTATGAAACAGTAAAGTGCTGTTTATGTGAGTGACATGGAACTTGCTTATCCCACCCCACCCTGAACACATCCACCACCACCCACAAGATGGGAGCTCCAGCACAGTTCTCCCTCTTCCAAAAAAGAGAGATCCCACCAAAAGACTAACAAATAGATATTCACCTGAAGTGCCAAGACATAAGAGGGCAGGGGGGAAGATACTGCACAACAGACAGCCAGAGCTGCCCCCTTGCTTCTCCTGTCACTTTTATCCTCCTGCTTCTTTTTCTCATCACCAAATATGCCAGATATCCTACACGTAAGATAGGCTTTAAAGAGGTTTCAGTACCTGACATACATCAACAGCTCTCTGAGACCACTGTAGAGCAACTGTTTAATATGAAGCATGCACAAAAAGACACACACATAAATGTAGGCAATGACACAACAACATTTCTCCTTTTGCTTTACTTTGTGTGATCTGCTTTGTGGGGACATTGTGGAGGCAGCAGCACTGTCTCCCTTCTCATCCATGCATGTCTCTGCTTTTAAGGGTAAAAAGAAGAAAACACACAAATGCCTAGAAAGAAGCCTATGACAGGAGAGTTGCCATAATCAGGGGCACAAGGCAGCCAAGCACTGACAGGCAGAAAACATCTTGTTCCCAAACACCTTCTAGGACCTGATCCCATTGAAAGGGTTTTCATCAACACCAGGTGGGCCAGGGGGCAGGATGGTCCCTTGGTGACTGAATGGCCCCACCAGAAGTCCCTTCCATACCTTCAGCAGAGGCTGATGAAGGTCTATGTTCTTCCCAAAAAACTCCCCCCGTTTCTCTGTCCTGACTTCTCCAAAGACAGACACTTTCAGTAGCATTGCAAAGGATACAAATGACGTGATGGCAGCCCCCATGGAGACACAGCTGGACTTCATGCTGTTGGTTGGGTAAAATTTCTATTTCTTCATGTAGGATTAAAACCTGCTGAATTGCCAATTTCAGCTCCTTACAAGGAGCATATTCCATCAGGCACCCCCAAACTGGCCAATGAGGCAATACAGAAGGGAAGGACCAGGCCAGACCTCTGTGATCCCAACTGTCCCACCACAGCTCATCCACTGACATCTAGCAAAGCCAGCCCAGCTCCTGACACTTCCCCATCCTGCTGGGGCCATTGGAAAAGAAAGATCCATGGTCTGAAGTCATATGGAAAAATCCCAGAGCCTTTTTCCCTCAGCTTTCCTCCCACCCCATTCAATAATCCTGTTAAACTGAACCCTGGCTGGATTAATCTCTTTCCCCAGACAAATGGGCGATTATTCAGCCGTCACATTGGGATTTTTAGGGTTTGTGTGCATTTCTGCTGATCTTCTCTTGGCTTCTTTTGTAAATGGCTTTTACTGCTCCCCCGACAGCATGCACAATTCAATTCAGCCTCTCTATTAACATTTCTGATACAAATACCTGCTCCCCAGGGCTACCCCACCACAAATATCAGCAGAGCTTTGGGCAATCCTCCCCTACTTCACCACCAGTTTGGTGGCTAGAAAAACCTACAGCTACTCATATTTGTCCCTAAAAGTACTCTAATCCCCAAAGCTTGCCAAAGAGACAAGCTCTGCAAATACTCAACCTGTGGCCAGGGCATCCAGAAATCAACCTCCTAAATGAGCCTGGCAAATCCAACACACATCTTGGGATAAGTAAGCCTGAGACAAGAAGGTCCTACTGAAATCAACCCAATTTGGCTACCAAACATCCAGGTGTAAACTCAACCAGGAAACACTCAAGCAGGAACATCAGGTGGCTGCTGAACCTCCTGCCCAGGAGAAGCAAGGAGGAAATACAAGGTGACACTGAAGATGGTGCTCAAGTTTCTTGCCTGGATAACAGGTCAGCATCAATAAGGAGATGACCTCCTGTGACACCAGGGAACTGGCCCTGGTGGCCACATTCCCAACAAGGTCAGTCTCCCTTTAATCAGTAATCAAAGGAAGTATTGGGGATGAGGACACATCATCCCTTACCCTCCATGAGGAAATGTAACGTGTGGCCCCCTACCCTGCATGAGATGAGGTTCCTTTATTCCCTGGAACACCTCTACAACACAGCTTCTTCTACACTAGGCCAACAGCTCATATTCCCATCATTCCACATTTGCATTCCTACACATGCAATTACGAGTGTGCACAGACAGATACATGCACACATAAAGGTGTTTTTGTAAACAGCACGGAAGCAGGCAGCACTCAAACTTTTTTGTTGTTCTTTCAAAAAAACCTGCTGTTGAGGTTGCTCACTCCCAGCCCCACCTAATGCCATCCCATAAAAGCCAACAAGCCCTTCTGCACTGCCCAGATGTTTTCCCCACATGTCCCCAGCTATATTTCTATACTTCAGTGACTACAATAAGTTGAAACTAATTTATACTCTGGCTTGCCCTGCCAAGGCGAGCCAGTGAGGAGGAGCCAGCTGGACCATGGAGCTCCAGGAATGTTTAGCAAGGCCCAGCCTGCTCTGCCTGTCCGTGGGTATGCAAAGGAGCACTGTGTGCCCAGGATGGCAGCATGACCCTCCAGCTGCCAGCAAAGAGAGAGAGAATGAACCAGAGCAGACATCAGCTCTGCAGCTGGAAGGATGAGCTCAGTGCTATTGGCAGCATGGACAGCTTCAGTGCAGTACTTGCATTTTTGGACTTTCTTCCCCTCTCAAAGCTCTATGAGAAATCACAACATACGGTATCAGAAAAGAGAGCACAACACAGAGCAGTGCTGATCCTCAGCAAAGAGCAAGCCTCAGCAGTGAGATTTCTCACTGAGGTTTCTCCCATGGCTTAAGATATCCTTAGAAAACACAAACTAGTATTTCCAGCTCCTCTGGGGAGTCTGGTTTGTGGCACTCAGGACACACGAGATGCTTCATGACACTGCTACGACAGAGGAAGCTCTGCCACTTCCTGCCCAGATCTTGGGCTGGGGTTGGCACTGGAGGACTGGCAAGGAGCAGAGGTCCTCAGGACAGACCTGCAGAACTGCAAGAGAGGGATGCTCTGCACCTCTCAAGAAATCTTTCCCATTCCCTTTGAAGCAAAGCACATCCCAGGGTGCCAAACAGACCAAAAAGCCGTAACATTCACACACCCCTAAGCCTTACTTCCCTAATCAGGATGGAGATAACCCAGGCAAAATTCCTATTAACCAGCTAATGCATGTAGCATTGTTTCCCAGCCAGGGCTCCTCCTGGTTAAGTTACAGTTTTTATCCCCCAATTTCCCTTCATCATTTGTCATCTTTCTTCAAATCAACTCAGTATTTCCTGAATTCTCAAGTACTAACAGGCTGGGAAGAAAAAAAAAAAGAAACTATGAGGAAAGTGCTTATGAACCACTAGAAAACTGTTTAATGTTTCCTAACGTTTCTCTCTTCTCTCAGACTTCCCCCTTTCCACCCTGGGCCTCCAAACACTTTCAGTCAGCTCTGGATCTGCTCAGACATGCTGGACTGGGGAAGAAAATTCAGCAAGCAAGAAGGCAGAACCCCACCTGCACCACCACCTCCATCACAGAGACCTCCAGAAGGCAATCATGCAGTCTCCAAGGCAAAACAGAAAGGAGTGGATAATTTTTTTACCCCCCTCCAATGCTTCCTCCTGACTCAGGTTCCCCCACTCCCTTGGTTTCCTAACACACTGCCACATCCCCAGATAAACTGTGAAAGGGGTGATCCCAAAGTAAAGTAGAATGGCTGCAGAGCAGGGAAACAATGAGAAAAAACAAAACAAAATTAAAACATGAGGAGAAAGGGGGTTTAAAGACAAGACTAAGGAAAAAACAATGGCAGCACAGGGAAAGGGGAAGGGGGGGAATTCCTCTGGAAATCATTAATACTCCAGGAACCTTCAGGACTAAACCTGAATACAGACACTTAAGCTCTCAGCTCTGCCATTAACGCTAGGGCCTAAATTATTGATCTTTTGCCTTTATCAGCATAACAGTCACGTCCCGGTATCAAGATCTAACTACACTGCGGTCCCTGTGCTGCAGCCACTGAAATAATTAGGAGAAATTCTCATTAAAGGAGAGTGAAAGGTTCAGAGATGGAGACAGAGAAAAGGGTCTGGGAGGGTGTTTAATGTCTTCCACGGGGTCGAGAGAGCGCTCTGATCAAATCCCTGTGCGAGGCCGGGGGATGACAGCTTATCAAAAGGAGAAGTCCAAAGCCCTGCCACACCAGCGTCCACCACGTGCTGGCCACAGGGCCAGTGGAGGGAGGTGGGGGCAAAAGGCAGGAAAAATAAATTTTAAAAAAATAGAATTAATAATGGAAGGGCTGGTGCAGGCTTGGAGTCTGAAAAATGCAGCCTGGGGTGAAGAGAAGGGGTACAGGGAGGGGAGGTGAGGAGGAAGGAGCCCAGCATCATCCCCAAGGCACAGGGCCAGGGCTCTCCTTGTTTCACTCTGGACTGCACTGCTCAGGATCCAAAAGGAAACTGGAAAGCAAAAAGGGAGAGCAGCAACACCAAAGCAACCCCGTGTGTGCAGCCCAGAGAATGGAGGGAGGAAGCCAGGAGGACGGAGGGAGGAAGCCCAGCCTGCTGGTGGCACTGGCCCCAGCCCAAAAGAATCGTGAAAAATACTTAAAAATTAATTTTTTTTCCAAAAAAAAAAAAAAAAGGAGGAAACACACCCCCACCAGTTTGAAATGCCAGAAAACATTTCACAAAGCCCAGCGTAGAAAAACAATCCAGTCTGGTGGGCAGCAGAAAGAAGTCGCTGGAGATTTCGGCGTGATTGGGGAGGGGGTGATGGAAAGATAAGGGGAGTGATGGAAGAGGGGGGGAGAAGGACAGGGATAAATGTAGAAAGCCTGTCCCCTCCCCCTGCACACACAAAGTTTCCCTATATTTAATGTCAACGCGCTGTAATTTAAAAGAAAAATTCCATTTCACTCGGCTAATCAGAATGGTTAGAGAGACCATTACCACAAACACTGGGAACATCTGAAATTGATTATTTTTTACTTGGTGCAGTTAATGAAATCCTCCAGCGACCGCGGGCGAGCGCGGCGGAGGGGTCTGCAGCGGCGCCGGGGACAGGAGGGGCTGCGGGGCCACCACCACTGACCTCTGTGCCCGGGGCGGCCGGCGGGGGAGCGGGGCTGGGCTGGGCTCCCTGCCCACCATTTTGTGAAGGCTGGAGATATTTAGCATGGGCGGCACATCCCGTAAGGAGCACCACATCATTAAATGTCTTGGGCTGGTGCGGCGGGGAAGAGAAATGCAGGATGTCACTGCCTGATAGGGAGAAGACTCGGAGGTTATTTATTAGCGGACACTTACCACAAACTGCATTTTCTCCATTTGCATTCGATATGCTGCAGCTGGCTTAGCGCTGGGAAAAGACGGGCGGGATGGAGGGAGCAGCACCCCCGCCATTCCCTGCTGTCCCCTGCTGCTCCCCACCCACCTCAAGCCCTCAAGAGGCACCCTGCTCCTCGCCAGTCCCACCTGCCTATCTGCCTGGCTTGGCAGCCAACTTTCCCAAAGAAGCCACGAGGTTCCCCATTGATGCTCTCCATCACCATGGTTCTCCATCACCACGGTTCCATCACCACACAGGGTCCAGCCAAGGTCCCCAGAGCTCCCCAGTGACCCTTCGGCCACAGCTGCAGGACGAATCCTTTCTGCAAGACCATCCAGAGCAAAATGTCAAGCAGCCCCACTGGACACTTGGACACCCAGCCCGCTGCAGCTGGGTAACAAATCCCTCCTGGAAGCATCATAAGGTCATCCCAACGCATCTCTGCCTCGGATGCGGGCACAGGGTAACAAATCCCTCCTGGAAGCATCATGAGGACATCCCAACGCATCTCTGCCTCACATGCAGGGGGCCACTCTGCCCTCCACCCTGTGGCCACAGGCTCTCTCCCACCTCCGAAAAGTGGCCGAGTGTAATTACGCAGAAAGCTCCTCTGGAGCTATATCAATAAGACAGACGTCTGTTGTATCATTCTCTCTCAGTAAGGCATTTCTTCTCCCCAATTGCTCATATAGAATCATAGCCTAATAGCATGCTATTAACATAATTGCCAACACAACTAGTGTTCCGTGTCTCACAGCCATTTGCTTATTTTGCCATAAAGAGTATCAAAAAGCAGCCCGGCAAGCCGCAGCCCAGCAGCCCGGCCGAGGGGACCGGCCGTGGGCTGTGCCGGCGGTGCCGGGGCCCGGCGAGGAGCGGTGTGGCACCGGTGGCCATCCCCGGCTCCGGACCGCGGCACCGGCGGCGCGCGCCGGCCGGGCTCCCGAGCAGACGTGTGCGAAGATCTAAACGGATTCTGCCAGGCGAAATGAAATTCCCATTATTTTTAATTAATCCTTAATTAAAATATATTACTCCGCAGATTCCGCAAATCTCTCTTAATATGCAAATGCGGCCCATTCAAGGATATTTACATATCATTAATTAAAACGGCACATTCTTTCAGTCTAACAAGCTGAGAGCCGTGTCTGTTGCCACACTGGCAAGAAAGCTGGGCCTGGCACTGCCAAATTCATCCATGAGAAAGATGTTCAGTGTCGTGGCAGGGGTGTGAAAGCACGGGACAGGGCTGGGGAAGGGAGACAGATCCCAAAGAGGAGACAGGTTTGGGAGATCCCAGTCTGCAGCAGAAGAGCAACCCTGAGCCTGGCTGGAGTGGGTAGATGGGAATGCACATTGGCACCTCCACCACAACCAGGGAAGAAGTTGGTGCTTCAGCAGAGCTGGGGGATGGTCCAGGCTCTGATCACAGCACCAGTCCTCACCCAGACGGAGGTCAGCCATTTCTCCATGGCCTTGGCTGGAGATTTGTCACCAAGGGCATACTTCTGCTCTTTCCTGTCTGCCTCAGCTTCTGAGCATGGAGATATCCCTGCTTCCAAACTATGGGATACATCACTTGCAACAGTCAAGTTCCTAGCTCCAAATTCCCTACGGTCTGAGGAAGACAACCCACCCCATCAGAAAGGTCAGACCCTGCAAGCCAAGCCAATGCTCCAGCCTTTCACCAGGGTGAAAGCACAGAGGTGATGATGAGCTGGCTGGAGGGAAGAACAGCCTTCTGTCTCCCAGAAATCTCCTCCATGGCTCTCCAAGAGGAGAGTCTGTGCCTCCTTCCCCAAGGTGTAAGGGACAGGCTCTTTGGGCAGCATCACCAACGTGGACACAGCACCTGCAGCCCCCAGCCCAACTGCCCATCCAGCAGTGCTGTGGACTCCAAAATGCACATGAATCAACCAGAGTGTGGGACAGCCAAGAGGTTCACTGCTGCTCCAGCATGGGTCTCACAGCTGCAGAGAATGCTGTGTTTTCATACTCTGGAGAGGCTTATCAGGTCACTGAGGCAGGCACAAATCCAGCCTTCCAAAGAGCCATCAGTTTTGCACACACAATGTCAACACAAATGTCAAGCATCCAAAACCCAGGCAGCAGCTCCATCCCAGAAGAGGAAGGCCACCAGCAGCCAAACAGTGCCTGTGTCTTCACGGTTCCACGGGTACCTGAAAGGAAATGCTGGCCAAGTCTTCACACTGGTGTGCCAGCAAAGAGCCACGTCTGCCTTCAGAACCTGGGCATACTGCTCCCAGAAACCTGGAGGCTTTCAGCATTCAGGATTGATTTCTGTGAGAATGACAGCCCCACTCTCATCGTCTCACTACTGTCACTACCTTCTGCTAGGAAGAGCAGACAGCAGAAATTCAGCCAGCAGCTCCTCACGTGGGACTGACAGATAATTCTCAACAACAATTAATAAGCCTCTGTCCTTCTCCAGTGCTTTTCATCAGAGGACTTCAAAGTGCTTGACTGAAATCGTCTCCACTGCACTCCAGTGCAAAAGCAAACCCATACCAACCCCTCTGCCTAGATAGGGAAACTGAGGCATGGTGCAGGGGGACCTGTCCCACAAGCCACACAAGCAGGTTTACACACAGAGCAAAACAAAAGCTGCCCAAGCTGGGTGAGGGAATTTGCTGAACATCGTTGAACACATTGCTGCTTGCTGCTGGGATTTGGGAGGGACACCCAAAGGGGTACTTCACTCTGCCTCTGTCCTTCTTTGCTGCTTCCCTTGGCAGCTGCCACCAGGCTTTGGTACAGCTGGGTCCACCTTCAGCCTGGCCTGGCACGGCCACCCTGAGATCCTCACACCACACAGGTACTTGCCATGCAACACCTTCAGGCTTTCCCAGGAAATGATGCTGTGCAGACCTCACTGTCCCAGGTCTTCAGAGGAGGAGGAGACAGTTGCACCATTACCAGCCAGCTGAGAGGACACCACGTGAACTACTGTAATTAAGATGACCTGGCTGCATTTCAGTGCTTCCTGTGGCCAGGAAAAGCAGCAGTAACTCCAGGGACCAGGCTGACACTCATGCTGAGTCCAGTTTAGGCCACACTTATCCCTTCTGGCTGCACAGTAAAAAGGGTACGTTCATACTATCCGTGGCTGAGGCTTTAACCAGAGAGGTGTATCAGACAGAATGCTTGCTTTTATTTTCTCTTGCATTTTCTTAGGATAGTGCAGAGAAAACATTTCTGCTTTATTTCAGACTGCCCCTTCTGCAAGTTTTCACATCACTTCAGCTCTTCAGTGCCACACCAGTCCAGGGAGCTCACCAAGGCCCATGCTAACTAAAGATGGCAGCTGGCAAGCCAGGTACTGCCAGAGGGGCTTATCCAGCCTCCACAGCATCTTTGGTCCAAATCCTTCTCAAGAAGCAGGCATGTGGAGAGTCTGAGCTGGGCTTGAGAGATCCATTCAGCTCCTGCACCAACCTGCTGAAGAAGTGCCCAGTGTACCAGGAGCCACAGACCAATCCATCCCAGAACACAGGCAGCTTTGGAGAACCTTCCACTGATCCTCAGGCACCACGTGGTGGCCTCAGAGGCTGCCCAGGCCACTGGCCTTCTTTCACCTGCTTTCCAAAATGGCCTCAAAGCTCCCCAGACTGCTCCTCCTAACCCAGAGCACCCGGACACTGCGAGGACAGCACACCAAAACGGCTGATGAATTATGCCAATTAATACTCCCTCGGCATCTCCTGCATGGAGAGGTGTTTGAACCTTGGTGGTCTTGGCCCATGGCCAGCTGAGGTGATTAAACCGTGCCTCCCTCTGCTCTCCCTCTGCAGTTCCAATTGCACGTGAAATTGCTCCTCACCTCCCGGCACACCCAGCTGCGCCCTGGACACCAGCAAAGGGTTCAAAGCCACGGCCACAAGCCACAGCTCAAGGCTGTGAGTCCTCAGCCTGGCAGTTCAAGCAGTCCCGTGTCCAGCAAGTTCAGTTCAAACAGTCCTGTCAGTTTTTTCTGAGCTCTCTTCCTTTCATTCCTTTCATCCAGAATTTGCTGCTGTAGGCAGTGGAGCAGGTCTGGGGTCCCTCCACCGTTCCCCAGGCAGACAGTGGCAATGCTCCATCCCATGCAGAGGGACAAACCTGTTGTCCCCTCTCACCATGTGCTCCCCTTTCAGCAAACAAGGCAAAGCAAAAACAGATGCCACAGACTATCACAGCTTCATACCCAGCGAGGGCACCAGCACAGGAGGGCACTGGACGGACCCCAGGGCCGCTTTCCACCCAAGATAGTGTTCTCCAAGACAAATCCTAGCAGCATCCACCAGTGACCCTGAGAAGCCAAACCTGGGTTGCTTCTCAATATCCTAGAAAGGCCCTGTCCTCCTTGGATCTTGCTCTGCTCCTCTGTCCCCAGCAGATCCCAGACTCAGTACAGCCTGTGGTCACCCCAGTTTGGGGGGACACCAGGAACAGTCACAGTGGAGAAGGCTGTTCCTCCCTGCCCCTGCTGACACACACTCTACCACGGCACTAATCCCATATTAATATGCTCCCCACAGCTGAAGCAGCTGACATAATGAGGAAGCCCATCCACGAGGAGATAATTATATTACAAAACTATTTTAGATCAATGAGAGCCAAGATGGATGGGGCGGGGGGGTGCTGGGGACAGGCTGCCATCACTCCAGGTGTCCTCCATGGTCCAGCCATCTCCAAAGGGCTGGACTCCCTGGTTAGGGAGGGCAGGGAATCCCCAGGCTTCCTGTGCCAGGGGCTGGGCAAAACAGGGATGAGTAATACTAAATACAAGTGAAACATGGCTCAGCACAGCACGGCCTCAGAGCTGATGGGAGACTGCCAGTGTGGCTTTTAGGACCTCTACTCTCAAGGCAGACAGGAGCTCACTTCAAATTCACCAGCTCACAGAGATAAGGGATGGCAGCTTTCATTTAAAACCACTTGCAAAACTCATCCCAGCTTGAGGGCACAGCCCAGGAGGTGGAGCAGGAGCTGAGAAACAGCCACTTGGTTTTTAAAACAGCACTCTGACACTCACTGTGGACAAGACAGAGCAAGGGCTGAGGAATCACAGAATGGTTTTGGTCGGAAGGGACCTTAAAAGATGATCTTAAAAGATCATCTCATCGTCTGCCATGGGCAGGGACATGTTCCACTAGAGCAGGTTGCTCAAAGCCAAGATGCACTCTGCAGAGGAGGCCATCCCTCCTCCCACCCCACAGAAGACTCGGGACCAAGGACAAAGTCACCACCTCTGGTGTGACGACACATCCAGCCTCTAAGCGAAACCCCAGCTGAGAGAGAAGCAGCTCAAAAGGAAAAAAAAAAAGCTGGAAAAAGGGGAAACCCTGGAATCAAAGGAACCCCTACAACACACAGCCTCCCCCTCCCCTCCTCCTTTTGCGCCTTGTTCCCTCTCTCCTTTCCCCGGCCAGGTTTAATTTGACACCTTGAGCTTTGGTAACGAGGTGGGGAGAGAGCAGCCACAGCGGAATTCATTAGGCTGAGCACTGCAGGGCCCGCTCTCGGCGCGCTAATGACATCGGAGGATAGGGAAACGAGACAGCCGCCACGCAGGATGAAATAAACATGAGCACTGTCAGCACTGACAGCAAAAGGGACAAAATAAGGCAGGTAGAGACCTTTCCCCAGCCGCGCCATGCAAAGCGACAGCTTCCACAGCCCCCTGCCCGCACATCCCCTCTGCCCTCGGCTTGGGGAAGGGGAGGGAAAAGCAGCAATTAAACCACCCTTCCCATGATTAAACCTCCCTTCCCATGATTAACCCACCCTTCCCCAGGCAGTTGCACCTCCTCCCAGCTGGCCTGTGTGATCCCCAACTCCGTGTCTGGTCCCGGGTGGAGGTTCTGGGGACGCTGTCTATGCCTGGGCTACACTTCTCCCTTCTTCAAACAGCACAGGGAAGGGGGGAGCAGGATCAGACAAGGATTGCACAAATCCCTCAGACCCATCACAGCAGCAACCAAGGGGGAGAGGAGCAAGCTCCAGTGTGTCATGGGGTTGGTGTCCTGGCTACAGGAATCCATGGCTCTGGCACAGCTTCTGCCAACACTCACTGCCCTATTTGATCCTGGCCAATATGCAGGCAGCCAGCAACACCTCACTCTGCTCCCTTGCAAACCTTTATCCCAAGTCCCTGAGTACTCAGGGGCATCATTCCTACCGAGACTGTAATGTTTGAGGGGAAATATGCAAGTTGCAAAGCACAGAAAAGCTTCCGGATCTAGAGGAAGGATCTCTCTCTACTCAGGGCCCAGCACAGCTCCTTTGGTGCCTTTGCTCTGCCCATCACTTCTCCAACCCATCAGCCAGCACAACAGCCAGGTCAGACTTTCCTGCAGCATCACCCTGATGCTCAGCACGGTGAAATACTTCCCAGCCCCAGAGCAACACAAGGGTTTCCTTTCCTCCAGAACACTGACCTGCCCCATCCCTCTGCGCTTCCCAGACACACAGCACAAGAGCTTGATGCCCGGCAGATCACTTGAGTTGACAGATGCTCTTTTCCCATCAGGAATCTGACTTTTTTGCTTGGGTTTGGGGGCAAGTTTTCTGGCTGGGCAAAGTTTCCAGAAGGCTCTTTTACAGCATTTTCACTCCACTGCTTTTAGTGCTCCCAGTTGTTGGCTCTCCTCCCAGGACACAGCAGCATGCAGGAGGGAAGGGCACACGAGGGAGAAAAGGCAAAATTCTGGAAAACAAGAGCACTGAGTACTACTCCTGTATTGGCTGTTGGCCTGCACCCAGTCTGAACAAGTCACATGTGCACACCTGACTCCTTTTCCCCATCTATTAGAACACCCAAATTTGTCCCTCTTCTTCTGTTCCACACCAAAAATGGCATCCACCAACAGATGCACTGCTAGATTTGCTGCAACTTTGCCATCCTGATTTTCACTCCAGTGAAGAACCCCCCACGTTGATGGGAATACAAGACCCATCATATGGTTTAAATGACCCAGGGCTGTTTCCCAAAGTCCACTTAAAGGCCAGGAACACTTCCAGGCTCAGCCACTGCTCCATCCTCTGCTTTTATTCCCTCCGCCCCCCCCTTCCCCCAAGCATTCCTTGAAAGCGAATGGCAATTGAGTTTGTAAGTCCCTATTCATCAAGGAAATTAATTCCTTATGCATAATTCATTTCTTTTGTCAACTTTTTTTTCCCCCAAATGCTCCCGAAAGCATCAGGAGTGGAAGCAGCAATAGGAGAATGGGAACACAGGAGGCTGAGGAAGGGAAGAAACAACCTTGCTTAGAGCTGACCAGCACATCACTCCAGCTCCCAAAGTGTCTCACGAGATGTCTGAGGAGGAGGGAGGCCACCACAAAGCCTGAACTACCAACAAGCAGTGAGTTTGCTGGTAGGATAAAGACGTTGTGTGCTGAAAGTCTTTGCTGTGTCTGTGTTGTTGCCTGTACCTGGAGGCAGCTGGGCTGAGGATGGTCTCAGGGTAGCTGGGCAGCCTCCTGAGTAATGAGAGCACAAAGAACAGTCCAAGGCTGGCATGGAGCAGGGAAACTAGGATGCCCAAAAGACCAAAGATGGAGGGAGCTTTGACAGCGTGAAATCACAGTCTTCTGACCTCAGTGGGGGTGGCAGCTCTGCTTAGGATATCTGCCCTCTCACGGCAGGTTATGCTGGCCTTGTGATGTTCTGGATGGACTCATCCCTTCTCCAAGCCCAGAGCCAGCTCTCCAGCCTTCACCACGCGTCTGGACTGTAAGGAGGCATCTGCCTGTCTGGGTTATTTATGGAGGAGAACTCTGGAACAGTGTCAGAGCCCTGCTGACTGCAGAAGCATTACACATAGCTTTACCTTCTTGCAAGCTCAAGTCTGGAAGGAGGCCTGGAGGTAGCACTCACCCTGCCAGCTCCTGAAAGCACAACGTAGGAAGATAAACCCAGTTGCAAAAGGAGAAGTTGGCTGGAGATGATGCCTGCACTCAGAGAGGACTCTGAACCCTCAGTTCCTCCTGGAGTCAGGATGGGCCCGTGCCACCAGCAGCACCAGATTATTTCTCTGCAGCATGGCAGGAATGGAACAAATCTCCCTGCCAGCTCCACCTTCCCAAGGCGAGGAGATCCCAGCTCACTTCATCATTGGCACAGCCCAGCTCAGACATGGGGACACCACTGCTGAAACTCAAGCTGGAAGTGCTGGGGCCATGTCCATGGCCATGGTCCCAGAGGGATTGGGCACAGCAGCAGCTTGGCTTACAGAGCTCAATTTACCACTGACCTATCGACATTTACAGTCGCACATGGCCAGCAAACCACCCCCAGATACCTGACCAAAAAAGACTGTGGCACTTGGCCCGTGCTGCTAATCCCCAAACTTGAGGAGAAGTTCACACACAGTGCTCACACCCACGTACCACCACTTCCCACCCGGCAAGCTGGGAAACCCCACATAAATAAAGCTTAATTGCTGCTGCTCCGACACAGCACACGCAGGCGAAACGCGTGGTCGCCGAACAAACAGCAAAGCCCTGGGATTTCCTGACTCCCCCGCGGACCAGACCCACCAGTTAATGTTCAACTGAAGCCAACAGGACCACTGCCTGCTTTACCTGCACACCTGGTATCCCTCATGAACCAATGTTTCCCTCTACTAGGGAGGAGAAGGCATATTTACAGCAAAGCTGAATTTGTTTACTGCTTCTGCGCTCCTGACTCTCTGTGGTACTAAAGGAAAGGAGGAAATTAAGCCATGTGCTGAGGCACCATTGCCATCTCTGACTCTCCACAGAGGGGACACAGCCCTGGCTGCATCCCACCCCAGCCCACGGAGCAAAAGGCAGAGGATCGTGCTGTTCCCAGCACTACATTTGGACAGTAAGTAACGCCACCTTGTCACGGGGGTACAGAGAGCGTTTGCAACGCCCCATTTAACTGCACTGTACTCCTATCCACAGGCTTCATCAGCATATTTCAGCAGCGCCTTGATGGATGAAGATAGATGGGAGAACATCATCCTTGGTGAAATCACTGTTTTATCAAGGTTAAACCATCCTCACGCTGCACCACCTCCCTTTGTTGCTTCATTTCCAATCACAGAATTAGCAGCAGACACAGTGTACGTTTGCATGGACCTTGTTTCTCACTCCCCAGCTCATCTCTTCCTTCTGCAGGACGGAGAGAAAGGGGAAGCACAGGGAGACCTCTCCCATCTTCATGCCTACACCTGCCCAGCTCTGTGGGCTCTGACAACCCAACGAAAGCCAAAATCTCTACAGATTTCATGAAGTTGCCTCTGCAGCACGGTACTGTGTCGTCCATCAGCGCTCTCCAACAGCTTCCACCAGAGCCAAAGGACCACCAGCCCCTCTCTCTTCAACTTGGCACACCACATCCACTGTCAGGTTTCTGTGGAATGAGTGCTAAAGCCATGGCAAGCAGAGGATGAGGAAGGAAAGCAGGAGGCAGGTAGGCTTTTGGTAGAGCCAGATGGTCTCACAGTGAAAGTACCTGGGGAATGGGATGCAGAAGGGCAGCAGCACAATAAGTGATCTTTTTCCATTGTAAGCCTAGTAGGATGCAAGTTGGAAAGCCTGGGCAATTTGAGGAAAAAGGCACAGGAGGCAGGGAGGGATGGGAAAGGCTTTTATCTCCAGGTCAGAAGTTCAACCCCAGCCCAGGTCAGCGACGACAGAAAGCTGTTGCCTTCTGACACCTCTCCAGCAGCCAGCTGGGCAGGGTGATGGATGTCCCTGCAGCTCCCAGCTCCAGCACTCCACACATCCACCTGGCAGGCTGGGCATGTCTCCTTCCAGCTCATCCCAAGAGCTTACCCCTTCACGCTCAGGGGACATGGCCTGCAGCAGCTGTGCTGGGCTACCAGGCACAGTTAGCTCCTCTCCATGCCCCAAGCACACTTCAGAGCACTCTCAAACCCTCTCCATGGATCCCTCTGCCAAGGAAGGCTTGTTCCCCTGCTCTGCTTCACCAAAAAGGAGAAATGTGTGGCCTTGAGCGATGTCCCCCATGGATCACCCCATTTTTCCAAGATCACACACGGCACGCTTGCTGTGGAGAAGACCTTGTGCAGGGCCAAGACCCCTATCCACCTTACACAAAATCATCCAACGTGAAGCCCTTTAGTGCCTGTCCTGCTGGAAACCCTAGATCATAAATTCCCAAATCACTTTGACTCATTTTGGAGAGCTTTTGGGGCTGAGTCATCCCTGCCTGGAGGCGAGGCCCCAGCAGAGGACAGCACCTGTTACCCCTGCGGCCCCGAGCCAGGCACTCACTGGAGGAACATGATCCCAGTGGCTCAGGAATATACAAGGACAGAAAACCAAGGTGGGCAGCACACGGCTTTTAAACAGTTCACAGGACCCCTCTCTGTAGCCCCGGGCTTCTAAATACCTTTTAAAAAATCTGTACCCCCTTTACAGCACTGTTTGACTCTGCAGGGCGCTATTAAGTTACAAGAATATCTCTGGGCCCAGGGCCAGCGGCCGTGTTGTGTGGTCCCCATTAAACACAGATGGGTCGGACTGCCTCCTGCAGGGAGACCTGCTCCAGCAGTGGCTTTGCATCCCCGTCAGGGAAAAGTCAGCCTTGGCAACTAGGCTTTCGATCTAGACCATCACTCATGGCTTACGTGTTGCACAGGCTCCCTTGGCACTTTTCAACCAAGTCTCAGTGGTGTTCTGCACTGAGAAAAATGGGCGAGTTGGCTTGCAAGACCTTGGCTTCACATCTGGGGAAACTGAGGCACGGACAGCCCTGGGGCCAGCTCAGTCTCATGGAATGCTGCACTGACCAGTCTGATTGCTGCACAGCCACCCCCCTTCCCCAGCTCCTCTCACACCTCCTCTGGACCAGCTCCAGACACAGCCGGCCCGTGGGGGATGCCAGCCCTCCCCTCCTCCAGCAGGATCTCTCCTTTGCTCTTTCAGCAGCAGGGAAAAGCATCCCTGACATGCAGCTGAGTAGCCAAGCGACCCTGGCAGGCAGTGACCTGGCAGAAGGTCACTTACTGAGTGAGCTGATGCCCTTGGGGGGGCCGTGGGCATGTGCACACACACACACAGACACCCACAAACTCCAAGCGAGGTGCCTGGTTTCACACCCCAGCTCCTCCACGGCTGCTTCCTACACCAGCAGCACCCAGCAGGAGTGTGGCAAGCCTTGTCCCGACTCCCCATCCCCTCTGCCTGCTCCTGCCATCCCAGTCCTGGTGCAGGCAGCTCTCCAGTTTGCACATGCCATCATGACAAGCCCGAAGGAGAAGGAGCTTGGGAGGAAATGCTCAGAGGAAAGTTTCTTCCAAGCTCAGCATGCAGAGCTTGGCTTGCACTCCAAAGCACCATGGTTTATAGCCCTTATAAAAACATTTATATAGAAGCTGCCTGTTCTATGCATATAAGGCCAATGGCTTCAGACTTGAGCAGGCCCCAATGCCATATTCAGCTGCAGGGAATAGCCCAGCTTCCCAGTGAGCCTAGCACATCCAAAGCTGGACAGAAACCAGCCAGCATCACAGAAAGCCTCTCCAAGAGCTATATATGGATTCTGAGTCCAGTCTGGTTTACCCTGGGAGAAGAGGGTGGAAGGGTTGTGCTGACCAGCACTCTTGAGACACAACTACAGGGCACATGCTACCAGAAAACTAGAGAATGGGTTTACACCAGTTAAAAGCCAAAGTCAAAAGTGGACATTTCCTCCACTTCACCCCATTCCAGAGCAGCAAAGTAAATGAGAGCACGGATTAACGAGATGCAGCTTTCACTAGATCCTCAAACAAAACAAAAGCAAGACTTTCTGCACTATAAATATGTCACTGAACACCACAGCTCTCACTAAGGGTGCTGCAGTATCAGGCATTTTCAACAGCCCAGATCTGGCTTAACACAAGACATCCAGGAAGGAAAAGAACCAGCATCCAAATCTTTCAGTTTTGCAACAATAACGATTCATGTACAGCAGACAGGACCAATTTCCTTTCACTCATTTCATACTGGCTCCCTCCAAATGTCCTTGGGTGTCCCACTGAGGGCAGCAGAAACATCATCCCTCAGTTGATACTTCATATGCTGCCATCAAGGAAATGCCCTTTTCCTCAGTTTCCCCAGGACCCAAACAAAGTGCTCACTCCCGTGGCCATCCTGGCCTCGCACTGAACCATCCCCCTAACCAACTTGCCCTCTCTTCCCAGTAAAAACCAGTTTGTTCCAGACCCATGCAGTTTTCATAAAGAGCTCACCCCAAACCTTTCCCCCAACCCTGACCTGGGCTGTCCTCTGCCACTGAGTGGCAGCACCTCAGCCACGGGGCACTTGGGCATCTGTCCAAAACAAAAACGTTCTGCAAAGCTTTGCTGTCTCACAGGCACAGCCTCTTCCAAGACTCAGATGTGTGGATTTCGGTTCCTGGAGACAATAAAGAGGAATAAATCTGGTTGCTTTAGCCTCGGCACTGGAGGGTGAATGATTTTCCCCAGCACTAATGGAGGTGCTTTTCCTTACATATATATCAGCTCAGATGATGTCAAGGCAGAACATTAAATTAGCCAGCCTCTATTAATTACAGCTCTCCTATAGCTCTTCCCATCTTCCAAGTGCTTTACAAACAGCATTAATTCCTACACATGCTATCTCCGTTCCAAAACCTCCCTGAGGAGCTGGCAAAGCCCCACAGCCTGGAGCAGCCTTGGAGCAAGAAGTCCCCCACGCAGGCTCATGGTCCCACCATCCAGGCTCCCACCATGCCTTTGCTCCAGACCATTGTTTGGAGCTGGAGTGGGAGCCTGGATAATTTATAAGTCATCAGAAGAGCCAGGACTTGACAGAGAAGTCTGTCCCTGGCCAGTCTCCCATGGGCTAGGGCTTACTGCTGTCCTCCCATCCCTGAGGGCTGCTGGCACTCCAAGTCTAGCATCTCTCCCTGGCTGGAGAATTTCTCCCACCATTAAAATTAACGAGGTGGGTTTGCAGAGACGAGCTGGCTACAGAGCCCCCTCCTGTTCCTGGAGTTTGGGGCTGTTTTTAAATTAAGTTGCAGTCCTGTAAGTGCAAAGTTATACCAAGCATCATTTACTTTACTGCTCAGCAATGAGGAGCAGGGAGGGGAGCAGGGTGCTCCCAGATGCTGCCTGCAGCTCTCCTCTGCTCCGGTCCGGCAGCGCTCCCTGTGCCAAGAGCTACAGCCTGGAAAATGGCACTTGTGCTAAAGTGCCTGCATTAATCAAATCTTCATTCACACCAGCACAGAGAGAGAGAGGAAAAGGCAGAGGGAGATCCCACCAGCTCCCTGAGCTCAGCCTTGAGTCCAGCCAGGCTGGGAAGGAGAGCACTCTAGAGCTTTGCCAGCCAGCATCCTCTGCTTGATGCCATGAGGGCAGACAAGAGCAGCAGAAGCCTCTGTGTCACAGCCTGCACAGACCTAAGTGTTCCCAGGGAAAAAGGAGAAATCACAACCTTCCAAACCAGACTTAGCAACAGGGCATAAAGGACCTACAACAGGAGAGGGACACAGAATTCCCAGCAAGATCATCGAGCTCTGCTTTGATTTGGGAGACGGACGGCAACTTCCTAAATGGATCCCATCCCTCAGACTGCTGATCCATCATCCATAGCATGCTATGGAGACAAGCTCAGCCATATAGCAATCAAGACATTATGTGCTGGATCCCAAGATAAAGAATCCAAAAGAGCAACCTCTAGAGTTAGTGCTACCCATAACATCATCCAAATAAAGAGCAACCTCAGCATGTCACCCACGACTGGCATGAGCAGAATGGATGGAGACCACACCAGCACCAACATACTGGGAGGCCCAACACCACACTGGCCCCTCACACCTCAGATCAGCAGTGGAATGGCTGGGGCAGACACTTGGAGGGTGATTCTTTATCTATCACTGGAACAGGACCATCCTTGATGGGTATTTTAAACTGTTATTAAACATTCAGTGGCAAGCTGAATCTACCACCCACACAGATGGATTTACACTTGCACCCAACCTGAAGAAGAGGTTACTAAGGAGAGCAAGAACCCTCTTGATTTTAGTCTGCCCAGGAGCCTCACACACTCCCATCTAGGTGACTGTAAGAAAGTTTTGTCCAAGCTTTCAGCTATCTGGCCCTGGAAAAAAGTCAAATATAGACCACCCAAACCCCAAACAAATGCTCTATAAGACAAATCAGGGGAAAAAAGAGCATTGAACACAAAGTGTAGAAATGGGAAGGTGGAGGAGGAATTCCCCTCCTCCCATTTTAATAACCCAATGTTGCAAGGACAGGAAGAGCTCTTCAAAATCACATTGAGCTGGGCACAGCAGCATCATGACCTTCACCGGTTTTCTGCTCATCAGAGAGGAAATGAATACAACATGCTCCAGTTTCTTCCACTCTTCTGCCTTTTTCTCTTCCCCACAGACCCTCCAGACAACCAGAGAAGACAAATGTAACGTTCAGCAGCAAAGCCAGCTGGAGCATTACCCAACCAATATCTGGAGAAATCAGCCAGACTTCAGGTCAGACCTGTCCTTTCCCTGCTCCAAAGTGATGGCAGGAAGCAGCACCTCAGTGACCAGAAATGAGCCATGAATCTTCACAAAACTCTGCCACCCTACGTGTGCCAGACACTGCAGGCTTCAGCATCCCTGCACAGGAAATGGGAAGATGCCCTATGGGTACGCTGCGACCCCATTCTCCCAGCATCAACAGCTGGGTTCAAGCCTCTTCCCCTCCACCCCACCAGGGATCAGGGCATCAGCAAGAGCTCCTCCAGCCTTCAGTCACAAAGCAGCCAGCTCACAGAAAAAGAAGTGCTCAGCTACCTGTCCCCTCCAAAGCCACCACCTCTCAGCAAAGTGACATGCCACAGGTTTCTCTGAGCAGGGTGCACGACATCTTTGCTCAGCACTCACAAGTGAGAAGAGGAAGAAGAGTCCACCTGGAAGTCACTTTGCAACTGGCCTTAAAAAGTTTATGCAGAAACCTTCCCAAAGAGTCTGGCTATAGGAGACACCGGTCTCCACTGAATCAAGATCTGTTATGCTGTAATATAATAGATGTAAATTAAAACAGAAAATCTATCATGCCTCTAATGTAGCCTGATAGCTGAGCGTGTGGATCCGTACAAGCAGAAGCACAGAGAGGAAGGGTGATATATGGCAAAGCTGGATGGAGGGTGAAAAGCGTGGCGAGACGAGCCGGAGAATGGCGCAGCCCGCTCTACGCTCCTCAGACCCAAGGGCAAGAGAGGAATAAATGTTGATTAGTGTTGATTTTGTCCGACGAACGCTTGTCGAGTGACAGTTGGACTAAGCTGCTCTGAAAGAGAAGCATTAATCTTGGTCTGGTTTAAGTAGAGTATATTAATTTGTGTCATTTTTACTAAGTCGTACTGAGAAAGGCTTCTTACTGCTTTGCATCTGACTGCTTTGGTGGTTTAGCCTACTTTATTTTTTTTTTCCTCCTTTTTTCCCTCCTTCTCCCCTTTAAACAGATATGGCGGCAGCAGCAACATATTCAAATAGCTCAGCAGGAGAGCGGGGGACCAAACGCTTCGCTCCTGGATTAAGAAAATAAACTCCCAGGGTGTTGGCATAGCAACAGCATTTCAGATGAACTGCTATATATTCCGTGATTAATAAATTAACATTTTTTTCATATGGTTGTTTCTCCTTTTCTTTCCCTCCTTCCGACAGCAGGAAGGGGTGGGGGGGTGAGCAAGAAGAGGACAGGGAAGGCCAGATGATGTTCCCGTGAGCTGCCCGAGAAGGGTGACAAGGGTCTCCTTTCCTCTCCATATGCCTAGTCACAGAACAGAGCTTTTTACACCCTCACAAAGGCATGGGAATACAAGAGGGACATGATGCTGCACGTGTTGGGGCCACGGAGGATTGGGCCTCGGGTGGATGAGGATGGAAATGCAGAATAGCCAAGGGGCAGGGCAGCCGTGGTGCTGGGACAAGGGTGGTTTCAAGTCCCCTCTGAGGGCTGAACAGCCCATTCCAGCTCTCAGCAGGATCAAGGGCTTGACAAACAGGTTTATGCCCCTTGCTGGTGGATCAGCCTTTTTGCAGCCACTTTCTCCTCTCCACTGCCTGCCTTCCTTTTTTTCTTTTACTTACTTTTATGGAAAAGGGACTAGAGGGGGAAGCTAGTGAAAATACCATGAATTAAGAGCAAAAGACTGCAAAGTTCCCCAGAGCAAAATGCATGTGCAGAGTTAATTTTCCATGGCTGGAGCAGGTAACAAGAACCCCTGCACGTTTCTCAAGCCTTTCTGAACACAACCAGGCAATCCCACAAGAAACCAGAGCCTCCCTGAGGAGCACTGGTGAGAGACTGACCCAAATTCAAACACTTTCTTCCTCCTGCCAGCGCTGGCGAAGTGACCGGTGCTGAGCCGTAGCTGCCTTCGGGCCCTTGCTGTGCTACGCTGCACTGATGAGATCCTGAACACAGGAGGCAGAAATTCAACACTAGAGGGTTCATTATAGCCCCCCAGATTGAAAATGTCTGGGGATATGCTGAGCCAGGGGAGCCTTGCCAGGACAGGGTAAAGACAAGGGTGATCCATACCATCTTCTCAAACACTCATCCCAAGCACTGCATACTACGGGATCAATGGGATGAGAAGGTTTAGGCTTGGTCTATGTCCTGCTCCTGCTGAACCCCAAAAGTTTGGGGTTTCTTAATAAACCTTACTGCAGTCTACCTTTTCTGCATCTGCAAACATGCCCCGAACATCTCCATGCTGCTCACAGCCTCTTTGGCACCGCAGCAATCCACCACCCAAAGCTGCTTTGCCTCAGGCCCCAACCAAAGTTGAAATGTTTCCCCTTCTTACCAAACTCCGAATTAGTCAAAGTTTTGTTAAAGCATGAAATCATTTTGACAAGGCTTGAGTTACATCCACCACAGACTGCACGTGCACATATGCACACTGTAGGCACACACTCTGCACGCCTCCGTTTGAGAATTAAAACCCTGAAGAAACACCAACATTTTTAAAAACATTTGAGCTGTTCAAGACCCCAAACCTCCTTTTCAAAGCTGGCTAGGAATGCAACTTCTCAGCTTCTCCCAAGAGCAAGACTTGGGAAATCCAAGAATATTACCAGAGGGGTTTAAACACAAGCCAAACCCAGAAGTTCTACGCTTGATGCCCCGCATGCAGCTGCAGGCACATGGCAGAAAAACAAGGTGAGTCCCAGCTAGTATAAAAGGATAGAGCTCCTCCACCACCAGCAGGAAGAGCCTGGTTTAAGTCCACTGCCAATCCCTCACTGTATTTTCCCCTCATCTCCTTTCCAGCATTGCCTCTCCGACCATTGCAAAGCTCCCTTGCCAGGTTCTTTCATGTTCTCTATGCCACAGCAGGGTGCATCGAGGTGCTCACCCATGCCCTGAGGTCACCTGTAATCCAGGAGACCTCCCTCTGCTGCCAGCAATCCTAAAGACATGGAAACCTTTAAAACTGGAGCCTTTGGGGAGAGGGAAGTAAGCAGGGCCCAGCAGCATTTTCCTCCATTCACTGCTGCTGCTGCTCCGTGTTCTCCCCTTAACGTTTTCTTACACTCCGAAGCACAAAGGACTACTTAGAAAAGCCTCGCTGGAGCAATGCTGTTTCTCAACGACTTTTCTTATGGATCCTGGAGGATAAGCCATATCAAAGCATTTCCACAGCTGCATACAGAGAGCCAGGGTAACCTAAGCCTTTTATTTAAGCAACTGCAGCCTCTAACCCAGCACCGGTAGTTTTTAGGGCGAAGACAAAGCAAGCAAGGGCCCATGGTGACATGGGATGCTTAGCACCCAACTTCAGAGGTGTCTTTGGCACATTCTTCATCTAGCTCTGTTTGAAAACACATGCTAGTTGCAACGTGCTTATTAAACAGACCAACATCAGCCTGCAAGTAAGGACTGAGTCACACATGCCAAACACAGAGCCTTGGATTTGTGCGTACACTTCAAGATGGGAACGTCCCTCACCCCTCCCAAACACCTCTTGTGAGAGCTCAGGTGGAGCCACTGCAGCATCTACACTCCCCAGTCCTCCACTAATGCCTTCCATCTAACCTAAGACATTTTTTAGAGTAAATCAATCCATCAACACACAGAGTCCGAGTGCCAGCCCTTTCACTCATGAGTAAAGGGAGAGACCCTGTCAGGCAAAGTCTGCACACACCACAGCTCATTCTCCTGGGCTGAATTGGAGGGAGCCAGCATGAGAAAGAGGAGCAGTTCTTGTTCTCCAAGGTGTATGGCTTGGGAGAGAGGTGAGAGGGCACAGCTTGGCCACAAAGAACCAGTGCCATGACTTCAGTGGCTTTTCCAACAGCCTAAAAAGGCAGAGGAGAGATCCTGTTGGCCCTACCTTGTTATCTAAACACAGAGCCTCCAGTAAAGAGCCTTGCCCACTTTAAATGATGAGTCCTTAAATTGCTCTGCTGGACCACACAGTTCCCTGCATCAAGCACAAGATGCCCTCTTAAAAATGTATAACCAGCCAAGAATGGGATGGGGAAATGCTCAAAGAAATTTAATAACTATTAAATTAAAAAAAAAAAAATAGAAAAAATAAACCAACAGACCATCCTCCTGGGATATGTCCATGATGATCTGCACCAGGTTATTCTGCTTCCCTCCATTTCCCCAGTTTAGAATGAACCTTGTCAGGAACTGGGATCTTTACACAGAAGAAGAGCTATGTAGAACAGTGCCAACCACAGTGTGCTGCAAAATATCTCCAGCCCCTCACAGCTTTTGCCCCCCACAGTATAATCTCCTGCAATTGTACTCAGACCCTGTTTCTGGCCCCATTTTTCAATGCATTCCTTGTCCATTCTGGATTTCACTGCCCAGTTCCTAGTCCAGGGGTAGGCCTATGTTACTCATTCAAAAATTCCTCACTATCTGACACCCCCCCATCAAGTTCACCCAGGGAGAAGTAAAGCTGCAATATTTGCTCCTTGAACTTGGCAAGAGAGGAGCTTCTTTTTTTGGGAAAAAAATTCTTTAAGCATCCCCAAAATCAAGTGGAATTTTGGGTTCAAACTCAGATAGACAATCCCAAATAAGAGTACCAACTACTGCATTATGCTTATGCAGCTCCATGAATGTGGAGCCAAGACCATGAGAGAGATTCCTGCAGAAGGTCTTCTGTTGCTGTTACTCTTTTGTTTTCACAAAAAAATCCTATGAAACTCTGGTGCAGTGCAAAGAATCAGTACAAACAGGTAAAACATCATTCATCAAACGAGCTTCTACTCAACATCCTGTTGCTCATTAATTTTCTTGGTTTCTCTTGATCCAGGTGTTTCCTACCATGTGCAAGCACCTAACATCCCCTCAGAGAGTGGCTGCTGGTGGGTCTCCTGCTCTGCCACAGAAATTATTGAGGCTCCATCACAAAGGGAGAATTGCTCTCTGTAGCTTCCTAGCTCCGATTCTGTACATCTGGAGTTCCTGAAACTCCCTTCATTTCACCAGTACCATTGCATTAATAAGATATCTGGAGACACATGCCATACCCAGTAAGGAAAAGGAACTAAGATCTCTCCTGCTCTATCAAGTGTGGCCTCTGCAGCCCAGAAAGCCCACTGCTACCCTTTTTGCCAAACCACACTGCAAGTAACACATCTAATTTGCTCTCCGCTGTGCTCCTTAGGTCTTTTGCAACATTACTGATTTCCAAGGGGTTTCCTCCCACTGAATCTTTCCGGTTTGGATCGTGAGGGTAGTATTTTGCAATTCATTCCTCACACATTCATGAAGTGTTGCCGTTTGCCACTAAAAAGCCACTTGCTGGGCTCTTCCCCAAAGGCAGACACGTTGTGATGGTCGGGAGCTGATCGTACACGTTCCCACACCGGGAGAGGCACAGACTCATGTTTATGTCTAGCCCACACAACCCATGTGCCACACGGGGAGGTTTCTGCAGAGGAGAATTTAGGGATGGAGGGAAGGAAGCCATGGGAGCAGGCAGCAGCTCCCGATCAATAGGCCATCTGCAATAGGAGATCAATCGCTTCCATTTTGCAAGGTGTTAAGTGTGACGGGGATTGAATTAAAGCCAAAAACCTAAGAGCGGCTATAAGTTATGCCTTTCTCCTTCCCCCCCTTTTTCTTTCCTTTAAAGAAACAAACCCATAAAATAGTACTTTTTCCCCTTTCTTCTTCCCTGCCCCCTCCCTTTCCCCTCTAAGATTTTCAATTAGGTGAGTGGAAGGACGAATGGAGCAAATACATTTTGCTCGAGTTCTAAGTGCTTTTGAAACCCCCTGTCAAAGCATTTAGTAACGCAAGATTTAAGATGCCCAATTAATTTTTCCCCAACAAGGAGCCAAAAGTAGATGCAAGAGGAGGTTAAAAGCTAAGTGTTTAATTAATATTAAATTTATATGATTCTTTATCACCGAAAGCATTGTAAAATTGAAAAAGCAGTTAATTTTATGGTCACTGTGTATTCCTCTGCTTTGATCTTTGATCCGTGGAATGAAATCGCGGAGTGTAAAGATTCCCCTGCTTTATTATACCTGTCTCCTGGCAGGAATGGTGGGCGAGGTGAGCTCATCTGAGCCCCAGCACGGACTAGGCAGGGTGGTACCAGGGCACAAAACCCCCCTGGCTGCCCAGGGGTGCAGAGTTTGCAGTGTCCCACCCCCCAAAGAGAACTTTGTGCCATTTGGCTGAGGAAGGCACAGAACTCTTCTGCACGCCACTGCTGCCTCGCCACAGCTCCTGGCCTCCCCCGTGCCTATCTGCCAGCAAGACAAAGAGCTATTATGCAGAACGGATTGCACTGGAAAGAAAAAAAAAAGGGGGGGGAATAATTTCTGCAGGGGTTTTTATGTGGTTTTTCTTTTTTTCTTAATATTTTTAAATCCCGCTGGGAGCCTCATTATAATTTAGTTATTAGCAGGGGGAAAAGAAACCAAATAAGTAAAAGAAATTTAACATCTTTTTAAAGAAATGTATTTTAAAGGGAGGAGAAAAATCAACGGGATGAAAGTTCTCCGAGCTTCAAAGCAGTTGTGAATTCTCAATTTCAAATGTTTCAGGCAGCCCCACTGGCAGTAAGCTGCTCTGGGGTCAGATTCCCATCACAGATCCATCTGGATGGAACAGGCAGTGTCCCCCTGACCACAGAGACACCTGGGATGGGAGTACGCCTTCACTCAGAGCAGGACCATGTGATCCCACTCCTCTCACCCAGCTCTCTCCACTTGGAAACCCTCTGAAAGACCACACACATCCTTCCCTGTCCCTTCAGGTCAGCACCTCCTTCCAGAGGGAGGCACACGTAATAGGAAAGTGAGAGTTTTAATGGGAATTTAATCTTATTAAAGTCTTGATTTTAGGGCAGGTACATAACTTATACATGTGAAGAGGCACAAAGCAATGAAACAGTGCAGGTCTCAGGATACAGCTGGGAAAACTGGGAAGTCATTAAGGACAGACAAGAATTAGGCTTGGTATCATGAAATAAGATCTAATAATTGGCACTGTTTCATAAGTGATGGGAATTAATACCGTTAACCCTTTGCCCCCAGTGCTGTCAGACAAGGACACACACAGGAGGCTCCAGCACAGCAGCAACACAAGTTGCCGCAGGTCATGCGGCAGTGATGGAGCAGAGCCTGGAAGAGAAACCAGGTTTCACCTCTCCCATGGGAAGCAGGAAGGCAGCTCCTTTTCTGCTAAGCAGAAGAGATGTCCGACACACAAAGAAGCAGCCTGCAGGAAGTCTGAAATGGGATGGGTAACAACCACTCGGCTGTCGTCTCTGCTCCCATCTGTGACATGGGAAGCATGAGACACAGATTTGTGTTTTTCACATGCCCACTGGACAGACCCCATAAACCAGTTCTCAGAGATGCCACCAAATCACACCCTCCAAGCTGGCACTTCTTCAAGACTATATCCAGACTGGCTTTTTTAAAGGTTTAAACTACTTTGGTCCGGCCAAGACTGAACATCAGATTTTCAAACACTCAGCACTGGCCTTGAACCAGGCAACCAGCTTTCAAAGCTTGCACAAAACACATCAGCCAAAACCACCTGAGAAGTATCTGCATTGCCCATGGACAGTTTTCTCTCCAGAAACCAGCTAGACTACTCTCTCCACCGTCCTGGGAAGAGAAACCAAGGAACCCAACTCCTGCTAAGGTTCACATCAAAGCTGGTGCTTTCAGGACCTGCTTGACCCAAGTACTGCACAACTTGTAGGTCTCTCCCATGGTCCACCAGTCATGTACCCTCAAGCATTGCTGCATACTCATCTTTGGAAGAGCTGCCATTAAATGAGATGTTCAAGGGGCACACACAACATGCAAGATCTGCTCTGACAACTCCTCTGCCTCCTCCTAAGTAGTGAAGAACCACAGCTCTGGCCATACTCAGCGCAGCCTCCCCATGCAGACAGACCAACTGTATTTTATACGTATGCGTGCAGATATCGACAGATGGAGAGAGAAAATTACTGTGCCCATAAATTGAAGCTTTGGTCACGTCAGTTCAAGAAGCAGAATAGAAAATTTAGAGCCAAGAAACCAGTTTGTGTCAGTCAGGCTGACGAGCGCAGGCGCCAAGAAACACACCCCTTAGCATGGGGAAGCGAGACGCAAGCACCCGCACGCATGCAGAGACCCCGCTCCTCTTCATCTATTCCCAGCAACTGTTTGTCTGAGGCCACATGCAACTGGATTTGTCAAGCCCCCTTTTAACAACTTCTTGTCACAGTCCATTACCAAATTGCATATAGTTATATATTCCACTAATTAGGCTTCTAAAATATCATTAACATGTCTCTTGATCATTAGCATAACGTATGAGGCGTCCTCGTTAGGCACGACTCGAGTTTGTTAATGCGGTAATGAAAGGCACGGGGCTGGTACTGCAGGAGCCGTGCAGAGATAGGAGGCTGGGAACATCAAAAGCATCAGTGCCAGGCTTAAAAAAAAATAACAACAAGATCAGCGAAAAGCAGGGGCAGAAGCCAATTGCTGGGAAACCAGGGTGATGTGGAAGGTGAAACAAGCATCTCCAGGCAGTCAGATACTTCACACACACTATGTATCTTTCCACAGACTAAGGTAACATTCCCATGATCTGGATACAGCACAGGTACAGGGAAGAGTCAGGATCACAAACCTGAACCATTACCATCAAGATCTGGGTAAAATGGGAGCAATGGCCAGGGTCCACAGGAGCCCCATGGTACAGATCTGTGGCCCCAGCTGAACCCTTCCTGTCTGGCTGACTCCAGGACATCCCTCACACCTATTCATTCAGGCCAGTCCTGATCCCTGCAAGGACACCCTGCACCCAAAACCCAGAGCAAGACACCCATGTTTCTCCCTTCTGAAACCAACGTTAAGCTTCCCCCTCTCTGCAGCCCCAAGACAAAACCAGCCTGAGGCAATGCCAAGCACCAGCCTCACCCCAGCAGCTCAGGCTGCACAACACTGAGCAACCACCCCAGCTAATCTGAGGATGGAAAACCACCACGCACCAGCACTACACAGCAGGACAGGAAGGGTGCTGGACACAACAGCCTAGGATGGTACAACGGCACAGAACTCTGGTCAAGAGTGTAAAGAAAAGCCTGAGAGGTCTCCAGTACCCAAATGGGACTCCCAGGCTGCAATATTTGCATAGGTGCTCCAAGGCATCCAGGGGTAAAGACGTGAATTAACAGGCAAAGCTCAGGACAGATGCTTCCATGCCCAAGCCAGCTCATGTATCAGTGGTTACCATCGTTGCTATAAATAAGCAGGGGCTTTTTTTTTTTTCCCTTTGAGAGAATAACTCAATAAGTCACCGCATGAAAGATATTGTAAATAGCTCCAGCAGAGTGCAAGTCAGGGCTGCTTCCAATTAGCTTTCACTTACGCTCCCCCCGCCTGCGCCAAGTTTGCAGAGTTTGTTCCCAACACGCTGCTCGCTCGCTGTCTGGGGAGAGGTGGGGAGCAAACCCCGCTGCAATCCGGGCCGCTGCTCCTCCATGGCAGAAATGATCTTTTCATTAAAGCTGTGAAGACACCGAAGCAAGTGAAAACAGCCCACATATGCATTTATCTTTGTCCAGATGTTAATGCAAAGGTGGGGGGGAGGAAACAACCAAGAGCTTTTCTTCAGCTGCTGAGAGCAAACACCACCACCACCGCAGCAACAGCTTGGAAATGGGAAGCAGCACACAACTTTCATTAGAACAAAGACATAAAACAAACTCGGCAAAGGCAGCCTAGGGGCTTTTACGCACTCATCTGGAGAGACCCCTGCAGGTCCCTACGGAACGGGTAGAACACATCCTCGTGGGCAACACCACTGCCAAAACAACAGGGGGAAGATGGATGATTTTGCGAGTCTTCATCAAAAAATTCCTCTTCCATGAGATAAAGGCGGTGTTAAGGCTCTTTCCAAGTTTTTACTCATTCATACGCACAACCTTTGCATCCCGCACATGCGCGCGCCTTCACGCAGCAGCTGGTCTCGATATCAGAGCAGCATCACAGCCAGGAAACTATCACCAAGAAGATAAAATACAGGGCAGGAGAGTGCAGGATGGTAGCCTATACGAACAGGAATCCCAGGGAAGGGCCTTAATTCCCTATCACTCCTGTCTGGGAACAGTTCTGGGAAAGTCACAGGGTGTCTGTGCCTCAGCTTTTGCCACGGGGAGAGTGTTAGAGGTGCCTGACCTGTGCTGGGAGATGGAAGGGCACCAGGGAATCAAGACTTGCTCATCTCACCATTTCAGCCAGATCTCCCTTCTTCAGTCACCACACAACTGGGTACCACCCACATCCAGGCATTTTGCAAGGAGGTCAGAAACATCCCAGAGAAGGACCAGGAGGTCTCCCTAAACGAGTAGATGCATTTGTTCAGACTGAAGCAGAATCCCTGCCCTGCCACCCCAACCAGAACACTGCACTCAAATACGGACACTGGAAAGCATCCACAGTGTTGGGGAGAGGGGGTTATGGCAGTCAGCACAGCACAAACTGCTTTTGTTGGCTTCCTGCCTTTCAAGCCAAAAGCAACAATCACAAAAAAGAAAAACCACTAACATTTGATAAAGCTTTTCAATTTGAAAGAGGTCAGGAAAAAGTTCCAGGAAAGGGAAGAGAAACAACCTTCTTTAAAACCGTTTAATGTGGTAGGAATCGGCTCTCACAGGTTATAGGTTTATATTTTTTCCCCTCTAGTTTTCCAATCATCTTTACTCCCTTCTCCCATGCTTCCAAATGGCGGCAGTACTCCACTAAGATGGCCAGGGAGGAACCTCTCCCCTCCCTGTGCAGGAGGGCGCTGGGTTGACCTCTCCACATCTGGACATGCCTGCAACCTCCGGCTTTCAAGGGCGAACGCCGGCAGTGCAGCGACCTTCCCGGAATCGTGGTCCTCTGACCTCCCTTCTCCGACCCACCCATCCCCTGTCCCTCTGCTGAACTCCATCCCAGCCACGCTGGGGACATGGCACTGTCTCACAGGGGGTACGGCTCCCCCAGACAGGCCTTGCCTTGACAGCTCCCACAGGCCCGAGTCCAGGGTGTTTTTGCTCAGGAGACTGAAGGGGGGGGGGGGTCAAGGAGAAGAGGATCCAGACTACAAACCGACCAGATACAAAAATAACTACAGCAAATAGCCTCAGCATCAACAAATTCATTCAAATCCTTTACCCCTGCAGAGTGTCTTTACCAGTACATCCTTCCTGCAGGGGTTACAGACCCACGACCATCTCTGATGGAGTTCTGGAAAGCCTTGGTGACTTTTCTTCCTTCTTGTGCTGCACCAAATCCACCAGATCTCACCAGTGCCTGACACAGCCTCGGCCTTCCCCAGACAGTTCAGCATGAGGTGGTCCATGCTCTGCCTTTCCAAGCCATGCATGGGCCAAACCAGATGGTCACTGATACCACATCATGTGCCTACACATTGGGGTTCCAAGTGCTCTCTCCCCTATGTACACCAGTTTCCCCACAATTCAGCCACATTTCTCCATGGGAGCTGCCTGTCCCAAAATACCAACAGTTTTAAAAGAATGCTCAAAGACTGCAGTGATGGTCCTGAGGAACAGGAGACTCCATCCCAGCAGGGCCCACAAATACTCACTGCACCCACTTGATGTGGTTTTTCCTAACATCTTCCCACCCTGACCACAGCTGCTCCAGAGCTCCCCACATCTACGGACCATCTCAGCTGGAAAGAGAAAACAGAAAGCTTAACTGGTGCCCAAAATGCAAACCATGACCAGAGCGGACGCCACACCAACAAGCAAAAATGCTCATGCCAGTGGCATCATGGGTTCCCAGCTGGAGCAACAGGCAGAGCTCTTGTTCACAGGACACAAAACAGCTTTTCCCATGCACACCCCCACAACCAACCCCACTTTTTCAGCCCCACAGCATCAAAGCTACTAATTTTTTTCCCTCCTTGCTGGGTGAATGTGGAGACCCCATCTTCACCCCCAGCAACACTGGGGGGGATCACATTGGTGACACCTCCCACATGCAACAGGACATGACCCTCCCTGCTGCCCACAATCAACTCTGCTTGTTTATTTTCATTTCAGCAAAACTTTAGCTAGGCTGGGAGGGGGACAAACCCTTAGAAAGCTGGGCTGCGTGTTGGTCTCCAAAGGGACTGAAACTGGGGATGGGAGGAGGGGCCAGGTCTCCTTTCCAAAGGAGCTTTCAATAGGAAACAGATGTTGAGGGCCCAGTGACCAAAAGCAGGGTCTGCAGCGGGCTTCCCTGGCTCCACGCTCCCAACAGAATCCGTTTTAATTAAAATATTTTAGCTCAAGCACGAGGCAAGGGGGTAGGGGGAGTGGGGAAAAGTCTGGGGGTGATGTCCTTGCTACTTCTGCAGCAGAATTTTTAGCAGGGCTAGAAGGGGGTGTCGGGGTGCAGGGTTGGGTCAGACACCCCATCCTGTACCCCCAGCCCGGGCTCCCTTCCTCCAACAGGGCTTGACATAAATTCTGCTGACCTTGAGTGAAAAATTGCCTCGTTTTGGTACCAAAAAAATAACATTACATCATGTAGCTGTGTCAGGTTCTATCAATGCCCCCTTCCCGCCCACCCCCAAAGTGAGGGGGATGTAACCCAACACTATGAAAACACCAGCCCTGAGAAGAAAAGGGGCCTTTGTCATGGACCATCAGCTTCCCGCTCCCGCCTGAGGTGAAGAAAGATCTCCAAAAATGTTCGGCTGGGAGGTACAGACTCCAGACATGTCACCCCCCACAACCCCTCTGCTTCTCCATCCCCACCTTCAGAACTCTTGTTTCTCCTTTACATATAAGTTTTGGCCATTATTAGGACGAAAAAAAAAAAATTTTTTTAAAAAGGGTGGCAGGAAGCCTTAAAGCGCAGCCACTGGATCAATAAAGCCTGACTTTAAGCCGGTATGAGTAGTTTCCTACAGGTGAGGATCCATCCCGGCTTTCTTCCCAAGGGTACCTGACTCTCTCACAGGAGGGGATGTGGAGCACAGGACATGCAGAAATCCCCACCCAGCTCCAGCAGGGAGCCCAGGATCTGAAGGGTGAGAAGGGAACCTGACAGGGGTTCTGCCAAACCATGGACACTCAAGAGAGCCCCCACATACCGAGGGAGAGCATCTGCCCCCTCCACAGGAAAATGCATGAATTGATGAAGAGCAGGAAGGAAATCAGGGCTGTAGGATCTAATCACCAGCACAGCCCTAAGCTCCCCAAGACTGTGAGCTCAGCCCGGCCAAGCACGGGTTGTAGGGCTCTCCTACAGCACTCAGGGAGTGTAGTGCAGGTAGATGGAGGCAGGCTGTACCAGGGAACAAGCCCTAACCCACTCCATTTACTGCCAGAGAAGAACTGCAGGAGCCTGAGGCAAGTGGGAGTGAAGGAGGTGCAAATGGAGCCCCTCTGGACCATGCACTGCAGGGCTGCTTTTCGCCTTCCTGCTGCTATCATGCTTTCCCCTCCAAGACAGGGACACAGGGGCAGTGCACCCCAGCCAAGCCTTGCCGAAACCCTAGCCTAAACGCCTTGCAGCACTCTGGCTTGCTGAGCAAAGCCACAGCAGAGGAAAAGGAGCTGCCACTGCCCGTGGGCAGCACGGCACCAGGCCATGCACAGGTCGAGGGGAGAGGGAGGAGAACACCCTGCTTGCCCCAGGCCCTCGGCTCTCCAATGTATTTTCTCATTAACGTGTAATACGGTTTTATTGTCTCAAACAATGTCTGTTTTCGATCAGTTCCTTTATCCCAGACACTGCCGTGCGCAGAGACTGAAGAGGCCAGATGGTTCATGTTGCAGGAGTCTTCCCGCTCTTCCCCACCCGCTCCCTAATTCCTTACAAATTCCTGGAATGCCTGCGCCCCCGAAAAGCAGCCCTGGGCAGAGGCAGGGCCCAGGAGCAGGGGCTGGGGGCTCTCCTGGTCACCCCTCCTCACCAGTGCCAGCTCCCCACCAACAAGCAGCAGCTCCCAGCTGCTCCTCCACAGCAGCAGCATTTTCCACCCAAACCCAGAGATCTGTGGGTCTCCTCTACTGAGGGAGGGATGTACAGACCCTAAAAATCCCCAGCCCAGCCCCAAAGAGCCAGCCAGCAGCAGGGCTGCAGCCGGCAGGGAGGACTCCTGCCCATAATCCCCACCACGTGCCCAACACCACCGGGCTGCTGCCACGCCACTCTCAGCTCCAGATTTCACCCACGCCTCCTGCGGCTAATCCCCGTGCCAGCAGCTGGACACAGAGGTTCCCTGAGTCCTTCCCAAAATCCAGGGGCCTATCCCAGCCAAGTCAAAGGGAAGGCTCTTGCTAACTGCAAGGAGCTTCTCCCTAGCCCTGTGCTGGCTATCCACACTGGCAGCTTGGCCAGTGGCTCCAGCCCACCCCAAAACACCCCTTGGAGGTCTGGCAAGGTTTATGCTTCTTCTGCCATCTTTCCAGCACCCTTGCAACCACATTTCTTGGGAGAAGGAAGAGGGAAGCCCACCAGGCCCGGGAAGAAGCCCTGCTGAGCACAACCCAGCAGGGGAAAAATAAGGGATGCTGAAAGCAATCGTTCAGCCTGGAAGAAGGCCAGGAGACTGGTGTTCACACTTTGGGCACCACAGGAGCACAGATCAGCTCATCTGGGAAAATACAGAGTCTGGTAGAAAAGATGGCACCTTCTCCAAGGCACTCAGGCAGCACATGGCACAGCCACACCACAAGTCATGCATCCATTGCAGGGTGCCACCATCTCTCTGATCCTGCAGACCTTGTTCTGTCTCCCAGGACTACATGAGCTGCATTTTCCCCCTGTTCCCACTCGGCAGCAGGCACTGCCCAGGAAAAGTTCCACTGAGGAATGACCAGAGCGGACCCCTAGCCTGCAGCTCCATGGGACTGGCAGCCACTCTCCAGGATTTGGCTGCCAAAATGCTGCATGGGCTCCTCAGAGACCTGCCGAGCAGACGAGTATCTGCTCCCAATTCAACTGAATTTTCATGAGGATGACACAAGACAGCCCTACTGCCAAGTTTCCACAGCTCTTTAAAGAGAAGGGGTGCCAGAGCCCAAGAGACACCTCCAAAAGTCTCACAGCAAAGAGGACAGCTTTTTTTTTTTTTTTTTTATCAGCACCTTTTTCCCTAAGCCACTCAGCTCATTTTAGCAAGCCTTATGCCAAGCCTGCCTCCACCCAGGGCACACAGTTAAAGTCCTGCCAAGTTCTGAATGTTGAGGGAAAAAAAACTAAGGGGGTGGGTGGTTTACAGCAGGTAGATTTATACCTGTATGATCATGCCATCCTCTCCAACACTCTTTCTACACTTTATATGTGAGCTCTGTGATGGAAGAAGCTGTTATTGCCATGTCATGGTTAGATGCTCAAGAAGCAAAGCAGCAGAAGCTGAAGGGGTCTGAGATACTTGGTTGAGTTCAACTCAAGAAGCCCATGTGCAGAAATCTGAGGAGTCCAGGGTATCCTCCTGTCCTGAAACAGCCAGAAAGGAGACAAGTAGGGGATGCACCCTTGCGACAGTGGCTGGAAATAAGTGATGGCAGGAGGAATCCAAGCACTGTGGTGATTTTTTTGCACTCCATAGCAGAGAAAATATCACCTGCCACCTTTTGGCATTCCCACCGCTCAACTTTGGCTCCATCCAGCAAGAAAAAACACAGCAGGAAAGAGCAAGCGAGCTGAAACCTGATCCCCTGAAAGGCCGGACTCGGTGTCTGGCTTTTCTTACCGGCTCGGCCGACCTGTACGTGCCAGCCTGGGAAGGCGTAATGGTTCCACCAACAGAACTTCATTAACTTTTTATACACTCGGCCGCTAATTTATAATCATTAGCGGACAAACAGCCAACAATTACACAAGCAGCACGTTAAGGAGAGAGGGAGAGAGCTTGAAGGAGCAGTGATGGAAACGTGCTCATGGTCGGGAGGGAGCTGGAGCCAGGATGGTGCATCCACATCCCAGGGCTGGCATGTGGCAGGGCCAACCTCTCCCAAGATTTACCAGCACGTCATTTCCTCAACTAATTAAGGCACTGGGCAGCAGAAAGATAAAAGGCACAAGTGAGCACAGGGTAGGAGAAAAATCTCACAAGCTCTCTCATTTTCAAATAAAAGGAGATGGGAAGAGGAGCATACATACTCCACGTTCCCAATTCCTGGCACAGGCAAGGTGCCCGTTTGCAGAAGGCGAAACCGCACGCAGAAACAGCTCTGAATTAATCCTGATTTAATGAAATCTTCATACACAGCTCCTGTAACCCCAGTGCCCTTCCACGCACCAGCTCCCTTCCTGCTGGAGCAGCTCTGTGTGGGAGGCAGGACATGGTGTTGCAATGTCCCTGCTGGCACCTGCAGGGAGCAATGCCTGCAAGTATCCAAATCCTGAGGATGCATCTATCTTGAGGATGGAGATGTGGAAGAGAGAAAAGGCTTCAAACACCTCTGAGATCAGTGGTCTGTGTTTCCCTGAAGAAAACTCAAAACCAACTCCACCAGTACTCCCCTCCTGCTAGAAAACCCTTGCTGCACAAGGCAAGGCTGCAGGCAGAGGACAGGCAGGCTCCCTCCTCTGCAACAACCCGAGCTGCTTTAATCGATCAAAGAGCTGTAAGATCTGCAGATACAGATGTCCCTGCCGCACAGGCAGGCCAGCAAGGGAGCACAGTGACCTGACCAGCATCACTCAACAGCACAGCATGCCCAGAAACCAAACCTACACCTCTTTTGGCTCCTGCACAAGGGCTGAGCCGCTCTCCTGCCCCGCACCAGGCAGCCCAGCCAGTCTTTTTTGGAGACATAAGCTTCCTGTTAAACAGGTCTAATAAACGCTGCGTGCACCTTGCAGAGCCTCTCCTCTGGCACCTCTGAGCAGCCAGAACAGCTCAGCGCTGCTTGTGGAGAGGAAAGCTGCCTCCCAAAACTCCAGCGAGGACAGAGCAGCACCTCTTAAGAAAGGCCAAGAAGTGGGTGGCTTGCTGTGAGCTGCCAAAATCCCCTCCAAAGCTGGAGGAGGCTGCAGCGAGCCAGGCAGGCTGTGTGCAGGACCTGCCATGCCTTACAAGCTGTGGCTTGCCAGGCATGTCAAGGGCAGGTAGGCAGAGCCCCGTGCTCCGAGCACACAGTCCCAAGGAGAACACAATCCCAGGCATGCTCGCAGCTGGAAGGAGCCCCCGCTCCTGCTCCCTGCACAGGGAAAGGCTCACAAGCTGCTCCGGCTCACAGCAGGACCTTTCCCCTTCCACCCTTGCACTTGCAAAGAGAAAAGTGCAGCTCTAACACATGCTGAGGCTTATCACATCAAGGGACCCAAGTGTTCAGGCCAGCAGAATGAATGCCTCCAAGATTAATGGGGACTAAAACCAAATTTCTCGAGTGACAAGCTTCCTTCCCTCTACAGCAGCTTAATAACCATTCAGCACCCACGTAGGAAAAAAAAATTAAAATCTCTTCACCTAGAAGTGCAATTTCGGGGATCAAGCAGTAAAGATAATTTAGATGCAAATTTGGACCACTCATCCTGCCAGAGATCCACCAGCTGGGTACAGCTGCAAGATCACAGTGCTTTTTAAGTAAGCTCCTACCTGATCCGCTAAAATACAGAGCATGTTGTTTAAATTATTTTCCTGTGGCTGTTCAATATCCACAGTGTCACGGATAAAACCCTCCATCTAAGAAAACCAGTGCAGGGGGTGGGAAAACTACAATGAGAAGCCATCACATAGTCCATGTGGGGTAACAACCACAGATGGAATGGTGGGATATACAGAGAGAAGTGGAAGCTGTTTATGCATTCCTGCCTTTGAATAACTTTCCAACAAAATTACCCAAATACCTGCTCTTTCAGAACTTTTTTTCTTTAACAGCATCACTTGAGATCTGGATTTTTCATTAAAGGTATTTGCAATTTGAAACTCAAGTCAAATTTCAGAGAAATACTTCTAATAAAGAAGGCAAAGGCTTAATTTCATATATGTAAATATGAGACGTCTCCATCTTTTTTAACGCTTCTCAAAAGCAAAGCAGGAGATTCTTCTTTACTGAAAGATGTTGGGAAATTGAGCTGCACAAATTTGTACAACATTTCTGTCAACCCAAATGCACATTCTTATTTATTCTCCTTCTTGAGACCTTTTAATTGGGAGGGGGGCAGGGAAAGACCTCATCCTGCCCAAAGACAGGAAGATGCCAATGTCTCTCAAGCCCCAAACTGATAACTGGTCCATAGCCCATCCCAAAGGGATGCAGCATGGTATCTGCAACAGGCAAGAGGAAGGAGGGATTATCTCCCACCAGACCCAGCTCAGCAGCCAGTCTAGGGGTCCAGCAGCAGCTACAGGGACAGGATGCAGGCACCAAACCTCGCATGGGAATTAATCACAGTCCTTAGGAGCTCTCTGCCTCCCACTGCCTTACCCACACCACCCAGATCACAGGGGAGGGCAGGAATTCCTTACCATGGGGTAGCATTGGGCTGGTGGGAAGTGCCAGCACCTAGGAACCCTTGCCACAGAGGCAATTAAAAGCAGCCACACCCCAAAGACAATAGGGAACTGTTACTACAGCCACCTAGTAAGTTCAGGTAGGCTCACAAGCGACGGATCTCAATGTTTTTTGGGAGATGTGGAGAGATACCTGGGCTCATCCAGCCTGGAGATGTCTGCACAGGGTGAGAGGGGAGCACAGCAGCAGCCAGAGTGTGTGGAGCACGACCCTCACTACCCCAAGTGAGGAGGGCACAGCCTTTTAAAGTAAAGGCATGAAGAGCTGGGCAAAGGGAATCTGACAGCATCCTTTGCATAACTGAAGGATCAGCAGCATCGAGCTGTTCTTGGGAAGCTCTCCTGGAGAGACCTCTGCACAGATCCAGGGTCGTTCCTCTCCCTGCACAGTCAGGAACTCTCCTTTTAGCTTTTGGCATTCCACTATCCAAAAGGAGGCAAGACCAGCAGCAGCATGACTTGACACCTCCCCACCAAGGGGCCAGCCCCATCCACCTCTGGCTTTGAGGTGCTGGAAGGGAAAAGGGGGAGGCCGGCAGAGAGCACCCCCTACCCCAGCTAGTCCCACAAAAACCTCGTCCAAAGCCTTCCCTGGGGATGAGGGGCAGCACAGCCAGGACTGCTCTGTGCAATCCCCTCCCCCTGTCCCTCTCCCTAAACTCGCTCTCGGCCCCATCCTACTGAACAATCTCGCCACGGGCTGCTTTTGTAAGCCTCCAGCCCCAAAAGAAAAATGATGGGTTTGAACTCTTAACCCCGCCCCAGAAAAAGGCTGGAATTAAAAGGGGTTTATGACTAAGTATGCAGATGGGAATACTGTAATAACAACAGGCAAAATGTTTGCCTAGCAGTTCTGGGCTGGTTTCGGAGGGAGGGAGTGAGAGAGAGTGGGACGGGGCGGCTTCTGGCCGGAGGATGACGGCACGGAGAAAGAATTTGGCGGCTGGGAGGGAAGGGAGGTTGCTGATAAATGCTGGGGCAGAGGCGAGCAGGGGGGCCAGGAGCCGAGCGCTGGCACTTCGGGGAGGCTGGCTGAGCGCTGCGGGGTCCTGGCTGGATGACAAAGGCTCTGCCGCCGAGGATGAGAGAGGGGAAAGGGACACGGAGCAGGGCTCAGCTCGGGGCTGGCTGAGCCACCCATCACACGCCTTGGGGGACGCTCGGTAGAATGGGGAATCTGTCACAGCACGCAGCAGTGCTCCCCTGCAATACCCCAAATCCATTCTGTACCCGTGCACACAGACTTCTGCCAAAGTGAGAGCCCACAACTTCGAACAAGTGGCTAATTTTTACCAGCTCTGTTGAAAAGGTGGTAAAACCTCAGTGCTTAAGTCACCTAGGAAGCTATTTTCAGGACATCACCTTCCTCTTTTAGCAACAGGCTGCACCAAGGCCCCACAAGTGGGAAGCTCATACTAAGGGAGACCTAAACCTCAGCCACTGTCCCAAAGCAGTGCACCCCACCACGGACACAACCTCATTATGGCAAAAGGGGAGGGAGAGTAGTGCTTCTCCAGCCTCCAGTCCTGCACAAGGCTGCTCCCACTCCTCTGGCACCCAGGGACATCCAGAACTCTCCTCTCTGTGAGGGATCAGTCAAGTGAAGCCCCTCAATTGCCCCGTGTCACACAACAGGGAGACCCTGGACATGGCTCACAAGACCCCAAAAATGCCTTCCCTGCCACTGTACCAGGTCAGGCTGCCCCTTGGCACACACAGAGAGGTTTGCTCCTTAGTTCAGTGGGGATGTGACTCCTTGATTGTACCAAACCAGCACCTTCTTGCACTCCAGCTCTCCACAAAGCGCCTGCAAACTTCACCCAAGATGCAAACCGCTTGCACAACATCACACACAGCTTGGCAGCCGCAGGCCAGAAAGCCACCAAACACCCAAGTCTTGCAACTCAGCAGGACCTACGGGACATAAACTCACGTGTGGCACATGCAAACAAGCCACAAACCTCCCCAAACCCCCAGAGGAGCCACAATATGGAACTATTTTGAGCGATGCTCCTGCCACAGGCATGAGAACCTTCCCCCCCTGCTCACTGGGCACGGCCCAGCCTGATGCAACAGCAGCGCTTTGCCAACCCAAGCACCTCACAGGGGCACAGCTTCACATGGGAACATGCCCCAGCTGCTTCCCTGAGAAGGTAAAGCTGCGTGCAAAAATCCTCACAGCACAACTGGCAAGGCAGGAACTCCAGGAGACTCCAGCTTGCAAGCCAGGGGGATTTGCAAGCAGCTCACACCCGCATTTGCTCAACAGGGACCACAGCATTTGCAGCACCAAAAAGTGGGAATTTTGACTCGATTGCAGTCACCTCCTGCTGATCCACTGCCATTTACCAGAGATTGGGAGTGCTGCAAGGAGCCTGTGGATACTAAAAACTCTCTCATTGCTATAATCTCTCCTCTAGGTCTGTCTCGTTGCATTAATGAATAGAAAGGCAGCAGCCCCACAAAAACCAGCTAAGAGGCACGTGGATACCCCCTCTCACACACACCTCTTAAACCAGCAAGGAGGTCTTTCCTTTGACCTCTCAAGCAGAGCAAATGCCTCTGTAAAGACACTTGGGGGCTGTCTGCAGGGTCAGGAAGATGGTCACTGCTGATGGCAGCGAGCACTGCAGAGGGTGACAGGGCCAGCCAGGCTGTGGTCCCTGCCCAGCAGCCTGCGGCAGACACGAGCTGCACAAATGCACAGCTCCCTTCACGCCAGGAAGCACTCGGATCAGGTAATGGAGGGTGTAGGAGACTCGTGAGAGGATTCCTGTGAGTCAGCCGAGCTGGCCAGGGCCCAGACCAGCAAGCTCTGCAACATCAGCAAACAAAAGAGGGCAAAACCTGGACCACCCCGGCCCCTTCCTGCTGCCTCCAAGATGACCCCCTACAAGTGTGGGCTTGAGGAGAGCAGCCAGAGGCATGTGGAATGCTGCAGCCAGGCCTGGGATAAAGACTCAACCTGCTATGCCTGGGGACAAGGAGGTGGTCTCCTCACTTCCCTGGGAAACACAGTCCTGGGGCTTGCTGAGCAATTTTGTTTCTCGTCTGACAGCATAGGAAGAAAACCTTAACCTTGCTCATTTAAGCCATGAGCAGTCTCTCTCCACACACAAACTGAGCCCAGGAGAACCTCCTCTCACCCACAGCACTTCTCAAGATTTAAGGACCAAATGTAAATGGTCCTTTCAAAGTCCTTTTCTGACAGCAGTGTTTCCCCCCCTTCCCAATGACATACTCATGCCTCATACCATGGAGCTGGTTTATGCAAGGAACATTCACATCTCCGTGACAAGAGGGAGCAGCACATCTGCTGGATCACAGCATCTCCTGAGGAACACCCCTGAACAAAGGGTCACCATGCATTTTGTGGAGACCTCCTCTCCCTGAAGGCTTGAGTCTTACCCTCCAAAACTCTGCCAGACTTGGGCTACAGCCAACCCAGCTTTGATAAAAGTCTCCACAAAATCTCTGCCATGAGGTGCTTCCATCCTTTCCTTGTCTGGAACTTGTCATTATTTTTCATTAAAAAAAAAAAAAAAAAGGGGGGGGGGTGAACTCTGGGGAGGACATTGAGAAGAGGGATAAATACCTGTAAGAAGTCATCCCAGTTCTGACAGCAGACTAAGTTAGACAAGTGCTAATAAACAGGCTAAATTGCTCCTATCCCTTCCTGACAGGCTGAAGCAAGTCTCCAGAGCACCCAGAACACCAGGTCTGGTCCCTTCCCAGATTTGGTAACAGTGAGAAGCCCACCCTGGGCAGCTGCCCAGTTACACCAGCCTGGACATGCTATCCCAGCACAGGGAAGTCCCCAGTACCAAGCCCCAGCTCCCAGAGTGGAGCTCCAAAGCCAGGAGAAATGAAGACCAAGCCAGCCTTTAGGAAAAATCAGCACCATGCACCCCCTCTTCCCCAGGGCAAAGCTGTTCCAGCAGAGAGGTGATGCAGGCAGGCCAGCAGCCTCCATCCCTCTGATCCATAATGGCCTGGAGCCCCTTCCTTCCCCTCCTCCCAACGGGAGGCACACCCAGTGCTAAACACTGAGCCTAACTCCATCCGGTCCTCCTTCCCTACTATTGTCGCTAAAAATTTATCCGGTTTCAGACAGAAAAAAATAATAATAATAAAAAAAATATATAAAAAACACTGCACCTCCCCTCTGCCCTTCAAAGTAAAAGTAGCTCTGGTCTTTCCCCAGGGAGGGGGAGTTGAGTTTAAACATGAGTGCCCCATCTAGCCAGCACTGCTCCACTCCTCCTCCTCCAAGGACTTTCACACAGCCCTGTCCCGTCAGCCTGTCTGTGGCATTTGATTCCTGTCTGTCACTAAGTGATGAGGACAAAGGGTGAGGAGTCAGGAAAAGGTCTGAGCTACTTTGTTCATCGTCTGGATACGAACTTTGGATGAACTCCGTGGGGAAAGAGAAAAGCCGCATGGAGCGGGACGCACCGTGCACAGCGCTCTCTCTCCTCAAAAAAAAAAAAAAAAAAAAAAAGTAAAAGGAAGAAAAAAAAAAGAAAAGGGAGGCTTGAACAAGGGGAAGGGGTGGGAGGGAAAGGGAGAGGAGAGCATTCCCCATCCCCATGGCGGCAGGCAGTCCTGAGAGCTCCCTGCTCCGAGGAGACAGAAGGATATTCAAACCGCCTTCCCAGGAGGCATGTTCAATAAAGCAGGATGCCAACGCAGCCTTTTCTCAAACAAATCTGTTAGCGGCGGGCCAGGGGCCAGCCACAAGGGCTTGCTTTTTAAAGCAACCAAATGGGAATTTCCTAATAAAATAAAATTTTTTTTAAAGCCCCACCGTGGCACGGGTAAAGGGAAGCTTGCTGGCAGCAACATGAAGTATTTTGCACACAGACCTCTCTGGAAGCATGGGAAGATGAAATACAGGGCAGGGCAGGGAGTTTTGGGATGCAGCCAGGGCCGGGGCACCAAAGCACCCGTGAGCTCCCCTGGCACCCACCCGGAGGAGCTGAGAGAGCACTGCCCACAGCACAGTCACGTACCGGGCTGAAGGTTTACAGCCACCATTTCTGCTGCTCTGAGCAAGGGAGGAGGCTCAGGCTGTCTCGGGGCAGAAGTGATTTCCCTCGTGCCGACCTCTGGGACCTGGAAAAGCCACCACAGGGCATACTTGGCTCCTTTGCTTCACTCTGCTTTTCAGGGCCAAGCCAAACCAGTTTGCAAGTGGAAAGCCCTGTGGTAGTCTTACAGACATTAGGTAAATCAGCCCCTCCTGGGCAGCAGAGCCACCACACACTTTTTCTCCTGAATGACTCTTGCCCAGCAGCCAAGATGCCTGCCCTGGGATGGGACACAGCCTCCACTGAGGATTATAGATCGGCAGAGCTTCGGCACAAGGCAGGCAGGAAAATGATTGCAGCTCCACACAGGCAGCCCTGGAGTGCTTGTGAGATACCTGCTGAGCACTGGGGGTGAAGGGTGTCCTGGACAAACCACCCACCGTGCTGCACCAGCATCACCCGCTGAACACGGCAGGGACCCTCAGCTGGCTGGGAACACCAGCTCTGCCACCTTGCAAGTCTCTGCCTGAGGCACGAGCAGTTGGGAACCCCAGGGACATACTGGAGGCTGTTCACCACCAGCCTTCCCTGGAAATCCCAGAAGACTGACTGGGTGAGCTTACTCTCCAGGATGGAGAATCCTACATAAGACAGACTATGTGGGTTACAAAACCCAGGAGAGCACTTGAGAGAAATACACTGGAACATGCTGGAGAGATCATCCAGATGCCTTGTCTCTCAGCTAAACACCAGCAAATAGAAAAACAGCTCTGCACAAGAAAGCTCTACCTGGAAAACAAATACAGCAGCCCAGGAGAAGGTACTGGTGAGATCTCCCCAGCCAGGCACCCCCAGCAGCAGGCAGGGCTCACATTCCCTTTCAGGATGGGAGAAATCTCATCCCTTCTGTGGTTCCCAGCACAGGAGAGCTGCAGAAATGGTCACAGCAACCACTAATCCCAGCTCCAGTCTGGCCTCTCTGTTTGGGAAGGTAATAACTCACCACCAGAACCAGAAAGTGGAACAGATCAAAGGCTCAGCTTCACTGACTCACAGCTACGCACGGCCCCAGCCCTCCCAAGATCCACCTGCTCTGCACCAAGACAATGACCAGGGAAGAATGAAAAAAAAAAAGGGGGAAGAAAGCACATTTCTGCAGGGAACCCAGCCTGTGCAGGCTGGGAAAGCAGCGTCCTCCCTTGCAGCCACCACCACATCCCACAGGAGCACATGTGAGGAGGTCACTCAAGCATCCCAGAGGCATTGCCCAAGACCTCTGATGGAGAAACTTTGATCTCCAAGCACAGCCAGTCCCTGGGGACTGCCTGTAAAGCACACAGCACAGTGTGCCAGGGCAGATTGACTCCACACAGAAAACCATTTGGAAGAGTTTGTTCCCCTGCTCGCTTCAGAAAGTCCAAAAAGTTCATCTGGCAGTGGGAGGGACCAGCACCCAGAAACTCAGCCAAGGTAGCCTGTCTCAAGGCTACAAGCTCCCATCAGAGTGAACCAGATAGAAGGGGGGAAAAATGGACAGGATGTTGACTGGATTGGCCAGCAATCCTATTTGCAGAAAGTGGGAGCTTGGAAAGGAGATGCTGGTGCTGCTGAACCCAGGGTTGTTTTGAGGAGGGCAAGGAAGAGGAAACAGAGGGAAAAAGTGGGCGCTGGGAAAGAGAAGGTAAAAGAAAACAAATCTGCTTTATTATTGCCTGAAACCCAAACAGACTGATTAAAGCAAACATCCCCCCTACCCCTTCCAAAGGGTTGTCTCGTCTGCTTCCTAAATCTGATTCCCATTTGTCTCTATATGGTTCTCATTTGTTCTTCATTCAGGTCTTCTCTGTGTTCCTTGCCGGCTCTTAGGAGCCCTCCATGGAGCCATCAGGACTGGCTTCCCTTGGGAACCTGCAAGGGCTGCCCAGGGTCAGACCCAGCACCGGAGCCTGTGCACAGGGAGGAGATGCAGCAAGAGGAAGGCAGCAGGATACAACTACACACAATAGGCAAGAGGCCAAGGAAATCCTTGGAAAGCACTACCCAATGGTGCTGATGAGCACCTGGGTGCCTCTGGGGTAGCATTCCCTAAGGGTGAAGCAAAAGCAATTAAAAAAAAGCAAAAGGAACCAGGAAGAGGGGATGCAGCACAACCACAGACCCACCCAGCATTTCCCTCTCTATTAGTGGGCAGCCTTCTGATTAAACAGCAGCTTAAAAATTACCCTAATGGAGCTCCTTTCAAACACAAACCGCAGGGACCTCTCCTAATTGCACAGCTCCTTTCCCAATCCCAGCCAGGATGATGCAGCAGGTCCACTGGCTGCCCTTGCCCGCAGCACTGGCATGCTCTGCCAGCCATGCCTGCTGCTCCCAATGGGGTCTTGGAGCACTGTGGCACCATGGCCTTCACTTTCTGTCCTGGCCCCTGGCTCCCACACCTCTGGATATGCTGCCTTTGCAGAAGGACACCTGCAAGGCCTAACCAAATGCCAGAAAAAGGGAAATAAAAATCTGTCCTTCCACCCCTGTGGACTTTGCCACTGCCTCAGGACACATGGAAAGACCAGGGACTTCCCCTACCACCACCCTCTGCTCTATCTCACCTCCTTCCATACTACTTGTGAGTTTTTCATGGTAAACAATTCCAGTCTGCCCTTGGGATAGCCTCCCTAAACCTCCATCGTGCTGCTGCACAGCCTTACCCTCAAGAGCCCACAGGTGAGGATCCCTGGGCCTGGATGCAGAAGAGTTATTTCTAAGGAAAACTCCCACCTGGGCTGTACACCTGCTGGATGTGCACTGTAATCCCATTCAAAAGGAAACACAGCCCCCTCCTCCACAACAAAAACCAGCCAGGCACCCACAGCCCAACTGATCCATCCAGGGTCTGAGCTCTCAAGATCCAGGGCCAGCCCTGCATGCACCCAACACCAGAGCAGGTCCAGATGGCTGCATGCGTTTTGTGACATTACACGACACCATTTTCCCCCTCCTGCTTGCTGCCTCTGGAGAAGACACAGTCCCAGCAGCTGCTCTCCCTGCTCCCTCCTGCCCATAAGGAAAGCAGAGACCCCTGACCTTCTCCAACACATCTCCCCAGCCCCTCCACAGCTTAAGCAGCCCAGGTGTGCAAATGTTACCCAATGCCCTCGCCAGGCAGAAAGTAAATTCCAGCAAACAGGGGAAATGCCAGCCGCAGTCAGACATGGGATGTGCAAATAGCAGCCAGGGACCTTCGGGAGAGGAACAGCCCAGGCCCAGGCGCTCCTACCTATAATCCTTCTCAGGATGCTCCCTCCTGCAGCTCCTGTGGCAGAGCAAGGATGCTAATTTGACTATTTGAGGGAGTGAAAAAAAAAAAATAAACGTTTGCTCTTGTGCTAAATGACCTTTTCAACCACTTGGGGACAGAATTGCACCGGGGCTTTGGAGTGAGCTACAGCGGGCGCCGCTTGCTCCCTGCTCCCATACTGGATGCTTTGTGCCTCCAGATGCATTTAAGGGATCTATGCCTCCCAGCCACCTCTGTCCACCCAGCATCAGAGCCAGGAAACAGCCTCTTTGGAAAAAATCTGCATGAAGCAGGGAGGAAGAAGTGGTCTGCTAAGAGCTTGCTGAGCAGAGCGCTTCAGACGGTTTCATTTCACATCGCCGAAAGCGTAAATCAGGGAATTGCTCCTTGGGTTCTTCTCCATTAGCAAAGTATATTGCAAGTCCCTTCCCACCACCGATACCGATCGACACTTCACATCTGCTGACCAGATCTAACAGCCAGGATTTTCCGGGGGAATAATACATTCTGTGAAAACACCATTCCTGCCACCTGCTCCCCCCAAACGTGCAACCGCTCCGGGAGCGGCTCCTCGCTCTCTGCAGGCACACGCACAGCACCACACTGCAGCCAGAAGCCTCGTGAATCCCTATCAGAAATAAAGAGGTGACCCCTTCAAAGCAAGGGTCATAAACCCCTCAAAACGCACTTCCAGCCAATGGAGCATGTCCCACTGTCTGGAATTTCCCTAAATGTGAACAAGTGCTCTTCTGGAAAGCACCAGCTTCACACAAAACCTACTGGGGGGGGGGCATGTCCTGTGCTATCAACGCTATCAAGTCAGGATTGACAGCCACAACTCTTTCCAGATAATTCCTTCTGCCCTGTGAACTGCAATCTCTAGCCTTTTGTCTAGAAATTTGCAATAATCAGAGTATTGCAAATTCATTGCGTTATCGCACTATTTGAAATAATATTTTTGCAATTTATTGCAAGATCGCAATCAATCATATTGTTCAAAATTCTTGCAATATTATTGTAATGAATCATATAATACAATAATAATTTTGCATATAAGCAGACTCCTCCCAAACAAAAACCACTAATCTAAAACACTTGCAACCTTTTAAAATTAAAGACTTAGGGGTTAAAAGCCAAATTTACAGCTGAAAGCCAGAGGCCAATCCATGCAGAGGCTTCGAGTATTGTATCATTCCTAATGTTTCACCAGAGAATCACTGCACGGGGAAAAAAAGAAAAGGATGTGTGTAAACAAGCAAAGGTACACCCACTAGCAGCTTGGGTTTTGAAACATTAATGTTGAAATTAGAAAGGCACATTTAGTAGAGTTATGGGCAGATTCACTTTCAGTTTGGCTCCAGCCTTGTAAATATCAAATGTCAAAAGGAAGCAACTGCACTAAGTTAAGAGAGAAAAATCCCCATGCTGTGGAGACATATTCAGGATTGGGATCACTGGAGTTGGGAAAGAAGCAGCAACCAGCAAGGAACACTTTACAACTGGAAGGATATTTTTGCTGGGTAACCTGCCACTGCTAATTCTGCTAATCGACATCACTCTGGAATTTGAAAATGTTATCCAACCAGGAGAGAAACTTGATTTTCCTCTTCTGGTAACAAGGATGGGCAGGCCAGCCAGGTTGTGTGAAACCAAAAATGGGATGTGGAAATGATGAACTGAGTTTCCAGGCTTGTACTCTAACAAGAAACAAAAATCCAGGCACCAGCATTTAAGCAGGCTGATCCCACTTGCAAAGGCAGCTCTGCTCGTTTTTCAACAAGGCTGAAGTAAAATGGCAAAGTTATCATTTTAGATTAGAGTAGCTCCTCACAGCACTAGCTCTTCCGAGGGTTTTCCATTTATCAGTAGATTTAGGGGGGAAAAAAAGGGCAGGGGAAACTAGAAGAGCCCATCAGCTTAGGGCAAGCAAAAAAGCTATTTTGGGTAAGGCTTCTCCTATAAATAAAAGGCTGGGAAGGGAGAGGACAGTGACAATGTATAGCTCCCTCAAGGTGTCACAGGGGATTTTTATTATCCGTGGTGGCAACCTCCCCAAAACACAGAGCATCACCAGCAGCACTCGGCTTCCCTGGCAGCCAAACCCTCCACTGGGCTGCCCATTCTCTGGCTGCCTTGCCTTCCCACACAGGAAAAGGAGCCAGGAGAAGTGGCTTGCTGTTCCAGCTCAAAGAAAAAATTATATATACACACATACACGTACAGGGGCACAGCTCACAAACACAAGGCCAAGAGATATTATTATTCCTGTTTTTTTGTACTTGACACAGTTGCAAATCAATAATTCCAGGCCAAGTGATTCCCAGCACTGGGAGAAAGCATCACCTGAGTCCCTCCTGAGCCCAGCCTGACAACACACACTAATGTATTCAGCCCACAGCCTCCTCAGGCCACAGCTTTCTGTAATTTATCCCTACAGCACCCGCCACCCTGGATAATTTAAGTCACTGGGGGATGCAGCACCTCCAAGGCGGCTTTGAGGAAAAGCTGCCGACCACTCAGCCCACAAAACCTGATGGTTTTGCTTTCCAAGGGAGTTCCCAGCAGATGCTCCCCAAAGGTGAGGTGGATTTCATAGAAAAACCCCCAATACTGATGCCTGTGGAGCACACTGGGGAGGTGGTCATCTGCAAAGCAGCACCTACAAGCACCCTGCACACCCAAAAATCCAGGGTGCTCGCACAGCCTGGGCTCTGGCAGAAAGTGCAGCATTGGGCTAGCATGTGTGAGGCCAGGCTGGCAGCCCAGGGGCCAGGCACTGCTCACAAACACCTTCTCCCACCACGGGGAACACTCACCAGACCGGGACCCGATGGATGTTTAGGGAAAGCAAAGGATGCAGACTGAGGTTGGTTTATTAGATTACGGACAGCCCCATGCAAATAGGGCCATATTGATCTGGTCTGCAAACACCTGGCTGGGAATACGAGCAGCCCCTGAGTATACAGAAGCTGCTGGAGATTATTAACCAGATCCATTGCTGTAAATCACATTACCTCCTTCCAAACCCTGACCCAGCACGGAGTCCCCCTGTGCTAGGCGCTGTACAGGGCACATCCTTGCAGCACAAGGGAGCATCACTTCTCCCTGTACAGCACCCAAACAGCTGAAAACTCAGCCCAAAACTGTGGCGCCTGGCAGAGGCATCCTGCTCTGGGGGCCATGGAGCCAGTTTTGTGCAGCCCTCTTTTGCCACAGCAACTCCCAAAGCAAAGCATGTTACCAGGAGAAATTCACCACATAGGGAAACTGCGATGGGAATGCAAAGCAGGAAGAAAAAAAATTACAAATAATAAAAAAGGTGGAAAATAGATAATATCACATCTTCAGGGGAAAATTCAGCCCTGCTCCTATTGGGTTCCTCATATTTTGCATCAACTGCAAACCACCCCTGTAGTGCACAGGGCAGACAAGACAGGCTCTCTGGTCTCCCAAAGCATCCCAACTCCAAGCACAGGAAGGGAAAAAAGGTAGTAGGAAAATGCTTCCCAGCAGAATTCCAAGAGATCACAAAACCCTTTGCAGAGCTTCATTAGCAGAAAACGCAGCAGCTCCAGGATTAAAGGAGGAACTGGGGAATAAGGTGCCGAACCAAAGGCAGAGGAGGAATCCCATCTTCCTCCGTTCTCCCTGCCAAAATCCACAGCTCTGATTCAGCAGAAGCACCACCAGCAGCACAGCCTACTACATCTCACTGCAAACAAACCCATTTATGTTTAAACCACCACCCTACTCCCCTCAAGGATTGCTGCATGCAGTAATTTCCTTGTGAAGGGGGAAAAAAAATAAAACAAACCATGATGAAATTGTCTCAGAGTTTCTCTGTGTTTTGTTTACAACGGCTGCCCTCAAACCCAGGGCCGGCACGAGTCCTGCTAACAGGAATAAATCTCGCATTTGAGAGCATTTAGAAAAGCTCTGCTTGCAGACACTCAGCGCTCCAAAGAGGAAATCCCTCTGCAGGTCTTAAATAAGGGAACTTGAATCACTTTTCCCAGGAGAAATTTAGGCCTGAAAGATCTTCTGAGTTTCTCATTTGGAGCTACAAGGCCCAATAACAAGATCTCTTTTCCCGGACTCACCCACAAACTGACTGCTGCCAGGATCACGCAGAGGTGAGGGGAGACGGACTGGAGAGAGACCCATGGCAGCAAGGAAGACACCCAAGATTCATGGAGGGAAATGCTCTGGTTAGCTGCTATTTAAGCCCACATCTGGTTAATACAGGTATTTTTCCAGCATGCATTAACAGTGAACACAGATTTGTTCTCCTCCGTGCCTTGTCCAGTGCTGTCAGCAGGAATTAGCCAAAGAGTGGGCTGCTGGCACAGCACCTTCCAGGAACACTCCTTCCCTGGACCCAAAGCTACCCAAAACCTGGGGATGCAAAGGCTTAGAAAACTGGGAGCACGGGGATCAAGAGCTGGAAGACTGGCTCATCCATTTCCCAGGAGCAAACAGACGGGGCTGGGAGCAACAGAACACAGCAGCCCCTCTGAGAGCACCTTCCCGCTCCGCTGCAATCACAACAAAGTGTGCTGAACAGCAGGCACCCACAAAAACCAAGCCTTGAAACACAAAGCAAACAGGTTTAGCTCCTGTACACCCCAAATCGTGGGGAGTCCCTCAGGAGTGGGAATGCTATGCCAGAGCCAGGCCTGGTTTCTCTGCTTTGATGGCAGGGCCGAGGGGGAGGAGGTGGGAAGAAGAGCTCACTGGCAGCCCTGTTCTTCCCACCTCCTCCCCTGGAGGATTGCAGGAGGCCAATTTTGATTAAACTAATTAAGCCTGCTCCATTCAAAGAGCTCCAACCACATGCTACCAGGGGAGAAGAAGAAAATATGAAATTACAAGGAAAAAAGGCAAGTCTCCCCACAAGCACGCTCCTCCAAAGCCACCCATCCCCAGCAGATCCCTGATGGACACCATTATACCAGAAGATAAAAGCCCAGAAGACAGACTCATTTTAGAGACAGGTTCAGCCCTGAAGACCCTGCTCCCTCCAGCTACCAGGACCTTCTGGGATATGTCCCCACCTCCCATCAGTGACTGGTTTCCATTCCCTCCCAGCCAGTCCCAGAGGTAGCCGCTCCTCTGGTGTTAATTCAGTCCTCCACCAAGACAAGGTCTACCAAACCATCCCTATCTTCCAGTCCCTTGCACATTCCCTCCCCTCCTTTCCCTTGAAGACATCAGGTTTCTGGAAGCAATTTAATTGTGAGTTACAGCGAGGCTTCCTCAGGCAGTGTGGATCGGACTGGAGGCCCTGCTCTCCCAAAATGTTTCACTTCCCCCCAGGGCAGCTGCACTAGGGATTCTGCCTGACATGGAGAGAGAAGCACTTTTGCCTTCAAAGCCTTTCAACTGGAAGGAAAAAAATATAGTAATAACAAATATCAAAGCAAAGGCTTCCACCCTTTAAAGGGCAGGAGGGAGAGCAGCCGGGCGAGGGCTGGACCTGCCCAAAGCTGAGCAGGGACCCTGCAGGGCTGGAGCACTGAGCACTTTCCTGATGAGCTTTCTTTCGAAGCAGCAGCAGAATGATGCCCTAGGTGCAAGAATTGCATTGAAATTCAAATCGGGGTGTTGAACTCTCTCCTGCGCCTTGGGAAACCTCCTCGGGTGGAAACGAAGGATAAGGAGGAGGGCAGGATTTGATACCCTGGGGAAGGGCTGGGGGGAAGGAAAGCAAGCTGCCCCATCCTGCTGAGAGGAAAGCTTGAGCGAAGGGGTGCTGGGCTTGCCAATGTACCCCTCTTAGAGCTCTGCCCCACACCCCAAAAACCCCAGCACCGTCTTCCCCTCTTCTCCCCATGCTGCTCCTGGTGGGGTTTTACTTGGGGCGTGGGGAAGAGAAGGGAGGGAGGGAGGAAGAAAAAGAAACCCCATATCATAATTGCTATATTAAAGAGAAATAGCAGGCAAGAATAATAAGAGAGGTGTCAGAAGTGAAATACAGTAACAGACATTAAAAAAAAAAAAAAAAAAAAAAAGACTACAGTTCTGCGATGGGGGTGTTAATTGAACACAGAGCTGGAGAGAACAAAGGGGTGTTAAGGAAGAGAATAAGGGGAAAAATCCTACCTCCTCCAAAGATCTGATTTGAGTTAAGTTTGGTGAAGATAATGCACAGGGAAAGGTAGCTAAGAGGCACCTTATATAGCTATTATGCTCCAAAATTAAAAAAAAAAAAAAAAAAAAAGAAAAAAGAAAAAGACAAACTCATTATTCAACAACAATTGCACGGCTAATCAGTGCTGTCTATAAATATTCCATTTTGTAAATCCCCCCCATTGGTGCTATGTACACTTTTCTTTTAATCCTGAATTCCTTCAACACAGGAGGGAGAGGATGGCAAGAAAATAAAAATTGCGGGATTTCAAATGCAAAGTCAGGGTCTTTTTAAGAAGTAGAATTTGCCCGATGCCCTCACCTCCCCCAAATGAGCAGAGAAAGTGAAACGATGGGAAAAGCTCTTAAGGAGGAGGAATCAGATTAAATGGTCATATATCCTGTGCTCAGCCTCTCCCCGCCGGTCCCCGTGAACGAGATGGGAGTTGGGAAAGGCTCACAGCTGAAATAGATGCTGCTGCATTTTGACAGCAGATATTTTCCAGTTTGCCATCCAAGGACCCCACGTCTGCGTACGCCTTGCCTGATTCTTCTGCTTAGCTATTCTGCTCATGCAGAGAACAGCTTAAAAAAAAAAAAAAACATACCAAGAGAGAGGGAAAAAAAACAAGGGGAAAAAAAACCCCACAGCCATAAAGACAGAGTCCTATCCCTGCCTTCAAACTTTTTATAAATCAGGAATGCAATTTCCGATTTCAATCCCTATTGATGGAGGAATCAATTGTATTTAGGACAACAATGCCTCCCATTTCCATAATTATTATTCCAAAAAGCCAGCCAGCCAGCCATTTGAAGGCAGTCCTGCCCCTTCCCTCGCAACAAAGCGACCAACAGCAAGTGAAAACACACCAAATGAACGCTGACAACTTCAATGTATATTTAAGCGGCAATTTTTTCCCTCCCTTACATACTCCTGCCTGGATCAGGCCTCTCAACTTTTATTACTTTTAAACAGACATCACCCGAAAAGCAGCAATCCCCAAGTCTGCAGACAAAAGACAACCTCTTGAGCTTTTTTTCATTATTATAATTTTAGAAGTGATAATAAATACTTGAAAATAACTGAAGAGCCCAAATGCACAAGGTAACTCTTTGGCCAGTAGAGATGACCTATTTTTCTAAGAACTTTATGGATACTTTGGGTTTGCTCAAGACAAGGTTAACGCTGTGAAATAGTAGCCATAATGTAGCGAGAGATGGTGGTAAAGTCTCTGTAAGGCTCTGGAGTCACTTAAATCAGGCAGCGGGGTAACCGAACGCACATTTCTGCACATCATAACGCCGGGGGGAAGATGTACGCACGCACTTTCAAACACCCACCAGTGACCACAAACAATCACCAGGATTTCAAACGCCACACATGCAAAAATCTGGGAAGCTAAATGGAAAGTGGGAAGTGAGAAGTTGGCTCAACTTTCACGCCGCTGCCCGCGAGGAAGGGGTAAGCAAACAGACGCAGGCGGTACCCTCGGCCCCAGAAAAAACAAGGCAAACTTCCTCCAGCATTGGGCTCGCAAAGCAATAATTAAAAAAAATAATAATAAAAATAAACTGAAACCATCTGGCTGTTTGCTTTCTTATGAAGTGTGACTTTTGGGGATGCAGATGGGGGGAGAGGGGAGGAGGTCTTTGAATTTGCAAAGTGAAAGAATTCACCGCAAACAGATCCAAGGGTAGATAAACAACGCTCCAAAAGCCATCTCGAGTCAACCTCTTTGGAGACCTCCACAGCCCAAGCTCGTAAGCCAAGTAATCCAGGCACAACACCAACAAATAGCATTTATAAAAATGCAAACCAGCCCAGTTCACACCTGGATGTCCTTATTTCCAGCAGTATGCTTCACCCTATACCATCTCTTTCCATTTTCCTTAGCAGACAGGAATTATTGTACCCCGTCACTGTGGCCATACACAGTTCCTCATCCCTCCCCAGCTCACTGGAACCTCACAGCATCCCTGAGCTCACCTGGCTCTTCCCACCAACTTTGGTCCCAGCAGATTCCTCGTTCCCTAACTTTGCCACTGCGCTGATAGCGAAGCTGAGCTGGGATTAAACAGTCACCCTGCCAAAAAGTGTCCCTGCACAGGCAACGTATGGAGCATCAAATACAGCATCAAACACACTTGGAGAAGAGACAGGCAAAGGCTCTTTGGCTCACACAGAATTAAAGGAGAAAGAGAGAAGAAGAGGGAAAGGAACTCAGTGGCTCCCTTTTTTGTGGGGGAACGCCGTAAAATCCTGAACGTTTCTGTCTACGTAGACTCTCTCACATTACAGCATAAGGACAGTTTGGAGGTTCCCATAGCAAACCCATTGCTGGCTATTATGGGAAGTCTGTAGGGAAGGACTCCTCGGGAAGGTCAGAGGCGGCCCCGCTGCCGTGAGGACTCGGGAGAGCCGAATGCCATCGGTAGGTGCTTTGTCTGGGCTACACGCTGCACAAACAACGCTTAACAAAGGGCCCTCTTAGTCATTTTATATATATTGCAAGAGTCAAGCAATTGTATTTTCAATCAGCTGTTCATGCTGGGAGGTTTTAGATATATATATATATATTTTTAAGAATGGAAAAAAAAATAAAACCTAGTTCAGGTTTCTGAAAGCTGTTCCCCTTTTATGTGTAACTATCAATGTATATCAACTGGGTGTGCAATCATATTTATTGTCACTTTCATTCATGTCATGCCCTTGCTTATATGGCTTAGATATGAATTATTGACTGTTTCAGTCCTTGTTGTAAAGAGGGGGGAAAGCAGGGGGAAAAGTCAACTACTTTGCAGCGTGCTAAAACAAGGCAGCTACACCGGCATGGGAAAGCCCACAGATCAACTCTGGTAAGCTCAGAAAGCCAACAGAAGAGATGAACCACCCCTCGAATTCCCATCATTCCCCCCACTTTTTTTTTTTTTTTTTTTACATTTAAGACAAAAAAAAAAAAAAAAAAAAAAAAAAGATTCCAACAAATACATAAATAAGTGGTGCATGTTGCTAAATGTCCTGCCCTGAGCATCTGTTGTTTAAGATCACCCTTGATTGATGACTGCTATTTTTTAATTGTTGCTTTTAAAATTTAAATGCCCCCCTGGGATGTGTTATAAGTGTGTTAGTACATGGTAGGAGGTCTGGAAAGTGGGAAACAGCAGAACCAACGCTCTCATGCCATTAGCTTCTAAAGAAGCCTGAGAACACCCCATGCCATAAAACAACAGTACCCTAAAGTAACTAACAATCTAATATATTACTTTCACTAAAGGCAACTGACAACTTGCTCTTACATGAGCTAGCCTGGATGATCGGCAGACAAGAGCATTTTAACCCTTTCTTTAAAAAAAAAAAGTAAGAAACCTTTGTGTTTACCTGAATACTAATGGTAATAAAACTGCACAGTTTCATTTTGTTGGGATTATTTCCCACACAGCCACTCTGCATTCAGATTTTGTTTTTTAAGCAGTGCCATGTCTTAAAGAAGAAACTAGAGCAAGACAGAAATTGCAAGGGGGTTGATTTTTTTTTTCCTCCCAGAAAAAGCAATAAATAAAGAAAGGCTATACAATAGAAATTAAACCATGATATTTTCTCTTCTAGGCACAAACCACATCATGCAAGTCCACTGCCAGAAGCATTAAATACCAAGGAGTTATTTCTCCCCACTTAAATACTGCTGCATGGGGAGGGGAGGGCACAGACTTGGAGGAATAAAATCCCCAAAGAGCAAAAAGAAAAACAATACAGAACCAACAGCACAGATTTCCTACCTGTTTTTTCTTTGATTTCACACAAGACATTAAAAAGCGCCGGCTTCATCCTGTGGCAGTTTAAAGCATGTTTCCTGGAGAGAAAAGAAAAGAGGGGAGGGTGAGCTCAGGATGTCACCGAGAAGAACAACTTTCCAAATTCACACTGGCTGGTGCAGGGAGAGCAGGTTTGAGCCCCCAGTGCTGCAAACAGCCACCTACCAACCCAAGGCAGGGGAGATGAATGCCACCAGTTTAGGAATGGCTGGAAAATTGCCTTTGCCACCGAGCAGCTCCACGGCGGGCGCGAGGCAGGCGATGCTCCACGGCAAAGCCAGATCCAAGCTTTTGGGAGCCAAGCTCGGATCAACTGTCTTGTTCAATACAGACACAGCACTGGGCTCTCCCCGTCCCCCAGCTCCAAGATTACACCAGGCCATGTGCTTTATTAGGCTCGACCTGTGAGGCAGAGGGGAAATAAACTCCTCCTTGCCCCAGTGCTGGAAACATCCTCTGCTTAGAGCTGTCAATTCAGGGAATTTCAGCGCCCAACTCGGAGCACAGAAAAGACGTATGGAGAGACAACCCCATTCCTCTGCCTCCATGCTACTTACATCCAGCTTATTTGCAGGTGTTAAAATTTAATTCTTTACAATTGGGACAGTAAACACATTAAAAAAATCACAGCCGGCTGCTTCTGGGAAGGGGAGGGAATGCTATTCAACGCTGCTCCTTTCGGCCGCTCTTATTCCAGAGCTGACCGTTCTCCTGTGGGTTTTGAGGAGAGACTTTGGGGAGGGGGCGCTTTAATTGGCTGGTTTTAAAACCCACCACACGCCCGCTGAGGCAAAGGAACAGTGTGATTTAATTTTTTCCTCTGGAGCCTTAGGGTGGTTAGCCAAGGGTTCAGTTTGCACACAGGGCTGTTGCTATCGCGCGCCGGTTACGGGGATTTCTGTTTACCAACCGAAATTACACGCGAAAGACGATGTGAACATCTGGCAAACATTCACACTACTTACCCCACCACCCACAACATGCTAAAAAGATTTATATATCTGATGAAGTCTCTCAAAGGTATATACCCCTGCAGAACCACAGCGTTCCCTTATCAGCACACCCAGATGGGCGCAGACATTTGGGTATACGCAAATCACGTACATATGCTGTAAGGGCCCTCTCACAAATAATGCTGGCACTTTGCATCTTCCCAAAACTTAATTAAAAAAAAAAAAAAAAACAGAAGAAAAAAAAAAAAACAAACAAAAAAGAGGCAGCAAAACAACCGTGCAATAGTAGGATGGAAGGAGGAAATGCAAAGCCAAATGTTATTGATAAATACAGCGTGTCTGCCAGCTCAGAATTCAAAATAATAATAATTTTACAAAAAAAAAAAAAAAAAAAAAAGAAAAAAGAAAAAAAAAGTACTGTGAGGAAGCAGCTGAAATAGACCAGCAAGGCAAACCCATAAAGCCTTCTCCTAGCTCTGTTCTGCTTTGGTTTTATTGATTTGATTAACTACACTAAATTATCCAGGCAGGAACACACACGATTCCTGCAACTTTCCAAAGGAAGAGCCCCTCACTGCCCCGGGTCTGGCCGGGGAGAAAGTGAATGATTTCCTCCTCCTCCTCACAGCTATTCTGCCCCTGCAAGAACATAAGAAAATGAGTAAGATCAATCCTGCAAACCAGCCTTTTTGGTAAGCGGGAACTCTGGAGAAGCTGTGGAGGCAGGGAGAATGGAAGCTGAGGTTTGGGGGCTACTTTTATCCTTCTGCAAGTTCTTAAGCGAGTTTTGGGGCTGTGCGGTGCGTTTTTCCAGGAACAATGTATTCTAGCAATCTGCTTCAACCCGAGGCCATAAGTATCAGCAGGAAAGACAACACACTAAGCAGCTTTGCAGCCCAGAAGAAATATCAAGTGTAACCCAGGCAATTCAGGGCAACTTTTTTGTTCTAATTCCTTCATTTGAGGGTTGTTTTTTTTCCTCCCCTTCCTGAACTTTTGGTAGTGCCTTTGAAGGTGCGCATTAGGTTTGTACTCCCCGAAGCTCAGGGCAATTCGGATACCGGCTCTTATTTTTTTTCCCCTTTTTAAATACATCTGCAATTAAGAAGTAGGGAGAAAAAGGAAAAAAAAGGCTAAGCTTCTATGAGCATCTTCAAAGCGCAGAAACGCGCTGAAAAAATAACACCACTACAGGGGCCTTAAGAAAGACATTATTAGCAGCCTTAAAAAAGCGGGGCAGCACTCCGTGGCTCTTTCGGAGGAGCCCAGAGCTGAGCCCAAATCACCACCGCCCTCCGCAGTTAAACCCCCACCCCAAAAAAGGCTGGGAAAAGCCAGGCCCAGTTTGTGGATGGAGGGAGGAGGAGGCTGCGGGCGCGGCGACCCCTCGAAACGGCCACGAAGTTGGGAGGTGGGAGAAAGATGGGAAATAATAAAGGGGGGGGTATTAAAAGAAAGGGGGAGTCCTCTTTCTTTTCCTCTCCCTCCCTCCTTCCCTGGGCACATTTCTCCGCAGCATGAGCAGCAGGACCCCCGTCCCCCGATGAGCCGCGGCCGGGCGCGCTCCCCCCGCCCGGACAACAAAGGCCGGGCCGGGGCGCGGGGGAAACTTCCCGGCACCTGCCCCCTCCCACCGCTCCCCGCCGCTCTCACCTGGCCTGCGCCTCGTCCAAACTCTGGTCCGTGATGGTCATGATCTGCTGTAAGATGTCTCCGATGTCCTGCTTCCTGCCTGCCTCCCCCTCCGCCCCGCCTGGTCCATCCTGCATGTGCTGGGACAGGCCCGGGTGCCCCGGCATCCCCACCCCGCTGTGCGTGTGCATCAGCCGCGGCTGGTCATCCATCGCCGGCCGCCGGCCCCGCTCCGCCGCCGCCTCCTGCCCTGGCTGCCGGGAGCGGCGCGGCTGGGCTGGCCGCCTGGCTCCTCGCTTTCTTTTCTTGCTCGCTTTCTTCTTCTTCTTTCCTCCCCCCCTTCCTCCTCCTCCTCCTCCTCCTCCCCAGCCTCTTCCTCTTCGCTTTTTATTTATCCTTCACGCTGGCGCCCGGCTCCGCGGCGGGGAGGAAGAGGAGGAGGAGAAAAATGAAGGGGGGGGGGGAGGAGAGAGGAAAAAAAAAAAAAGAGAGAGAAAAAAGAAAGGGGAAAAAAATCCCTTTGGCTGCTGGAGGAGGAGGAGGAGGAGGAGGAGGGAGGAGGGAGGGAGGGAAGGAGGAGGGAGGGAAAGGGGGGGGTTCCGGGGAAGGGAGGGGAAACGGCGGCGACTCCAAAAGCAGGGCAGCTCAGCCCCGCGCCGGGGAGGCAGCGGGCGGGCCGGGGGCAGGGGCTGCGCCCGGGGAGGAGGAGGAGGAGGCGGTGGCAGCGGCGGCCGCCCGCGATGGCAACGCCGGAGCTACCGCGGCCGGAGCGCGGCGGAGCCCCCGCGCACCGGGGGAGGGCTCCAAACTTTCCCCCACCCTGGGGCCGCGTTCGGGGCTGGCTGGGCCCCCCTGCGCCGGGCCTGCGCGCACCGCTCCGGCCCTCGCCGCCTGCTTTTGTTCGGCTCCGGACTCCTCAAACTGGCACGGAGGAGCCCGGGGGCGGGGGGAGGAAGGGGCAGCGGCGCCGCCCGCCCCCCCGGCCCCATTGGCGGCGGCGGCGGCGGGAGGGCCGGCCCGCAGGCCGCACCGCCCCCTGCGCGCCCGCCCGTCAATCTCCGGGTTCAGAGGTGGGACGGGGCCGCGCCCCGCCCGCGCCTTAAAGCGACCGAGCCCGGCCGAGCGCGGCCGAGCGGGGGGAAGGGGCGGCCGGGCCCGGCCGTGCGGGGCCCCCCGCAGGCCCTCAGTCCCCGCCCGGGCCTCGGCCCCGCTCCCCGTCCCTCCGAGCGGTGCCTCAGCCTTTCCGCCTCCACTCGGGAGCGCCGCGGCCCGCCGGCTGCTGCTCGGGCTCCCCTCTGCCCCACACCTCCCCTCAGCCATTCTGCCTCCCCTCAGCCTTCTCCTCTCTTCAGCCTTCTCCATCTCCTCTCGGCCTCTCCATCTTTACCTTTCCTTAGCCAGCCATCCCTCCTTGGCCTTCCCTTATCCCCTCGCCCCCCTGGTGCCCCCAGGCAGCCTCTGTGTCCCCCGCTGCCCCTCTGCCATCCCGCTGGCTCTCACTCCCCACACTGTCCCAAGATCTCCCAGGGATGAGCAGGGTTCCCCCGCCACTGTAGCCCCAGGGAGATCCTTTAATCTCAGCGTGTCTTCACGGTGCTTTCTCTCTCTAAGCCTTGGACTAGGTGACCCACTGTGGTCCCTTGCAGTTTCGGACTGCTTCTGTGATTCTCTCCTTTCTCTTTCCCAAGCACATTTTGCAGGCCCACGGTGCCACATCCCACACTTGATGGCCTCTCAGCTGCCCAAACAGCACAGCAAGACCCAGCAAAGATCCCAAGGCCACCAAGAACACCATTCCAACCTACATGTCACAGAGTCCGGCGAGGAAGGACTTCCCCAGCCCCTTTCTTCATTCCCTGGCATCTGAGTCTGTCCTGTGTTTGGAAAGATCTCTGTAGGCATCAGCTGGTCAGCAGGCATGGCGCTGGGACTGGGATGGCCTGCAAATTTGCTTTTGAAAATGAATAAATAAAACAGTTATGGTGATTCAAGAGTTTCTTGCATGGCAAATGGCTTCATCAGGTTGTCCCTTTGTCAGATCCAAGGATGCCAACTCCAGGCACCTTTGTAACACACACTGGAAGATGTGTCTAGTCGCACCTCCTGACTTCAGCACCAGCTGGGGAAAGACCCATCAGGTTCATTGGAGAGAAAAAATATATATAAGGCAATTGTTTTGCTTCCACTCTTCGTTTTTAATGAAACACTTTCCAGTGTTTTAAGCAAAACACGACTTTTCATTTTGAAATTTCCTTTCGAACCATTAAAATGTTTTAAAGCGGTTGAAGGCGCAGTGAGATGTTTTGATTTTTGTCGCTCTGAAATGTTTCACTCAACACGTTCTTCATGTGTCTTGATTTGCCAAAATTTTTCAAAGGTTTCTGCTTTTCTCGCCCAAGACATATCTGTATACTTTTTACTTTTCTGAAAAGGGAAAAAAGAAGGGAGAAAAAATATTACCATCTCCATGGCTCCACAGGAAGCAGAACTGTATCCAAGAAACGAAGAGCCAAGGGACTCCTCTCCAGAGGTCCAAACTTTCAGACACTTAGTCATCCCTTCACTTGCTTGCTCACATACCAAGTCTAGACATTTGCTGTCTCAAACCCTGGCAGGGACTCTCCCACCCCCACAGGTCAGCCCAGGGTCCTTTGGGTTTGATTTTGAGCGGCTCCAAGGACAGGCGGTGCAGCAGAGCTGAGCGTGCACAGCGGGAATGAGACCACGATGACACGGACGCTGGGCACTATGGGGTGCAGTGGCCTGATGACCCTCCTGGCTCTTGTTTTGAAGATCCTTCCCTAGTTTCCAAGTCACAGTGTGAGGCCTCAGCACATCAGGCTGGAGAAAGCAGGAGCCAGGAGACCCTCCAAGCTACTCCCAAGGGAAGCATCCCAGCACAGGACCTTCGAGGATCTACGTGCCAGTGCTGAAGTGGCCAGGATTCTGCCTCTGCTGTCTGCTGGAGTCTGTAAAATCCTTCCTGTCAAAGATAACTAATCCTGGGGCCTTTACAAGACCTCTCCTGAAAAGCACACTTCATTCCTCTGTCTCCTCCTGCCTTCCAAGTGCATGAGATTGCAATAGGTATTACGGAAAATATTCCCCATGGGAGCCGACACTGGACTCCCTTAAAACCCAAACACCATCACCCCTCCTTCCCCAAGACACAAGTGAGCACTATGCTCTATTATCTCTACACCCACTAAATCTTTCTGAAATAAAGAATAAACATTTCCACCACACATAGTGTAAGTGTATGTGCCAAGCTGCCTCACTTCCTCTCCTCTGTGGTTATTATAAAGTGGTTTTGTTTCAATGGCGTAGCAGATGGACAGCGTCCAAGTCTGGAGTCCCCACTCTCCCCGAGTACGTCGACCGCTATCTTTGGTTTATCACAGATTCCTGCAGAAAATGTTTATCGCAGCCTCTTGTTTAAAATCTTGGCCGCGTCACAGCATAATTCCTATTATTTATTAAATGAAAATCAAGCTGTTGTTAATGCACCATTACTGTGGCAAAGTGGAGCCCTTGGAAATGAAGGCCAAACGCCCTCTCTTGTTCTTGGAGCGTGAGGGAAGCGTCCCACTGTCACCATCGCTCAACACTCACAAAGCCACTGGCATGAGAAGCGATTTCCTGGCCTGGGACTCCTTAAACATTTCCTTTCTGCTATGCTGCCCCAAACCTGACCTCCCAGGGCCAGACAGTGCACAGATCATACCTCACACCGTCAGAGGGGCTCTACCTAAGACACCGCTTTGGCCACGTCCTTCTTCGTTCACCATGACCAAATTAATTTTCCTCCCTCTTCTGCAATTTTCCCCTAACAGAAAATTTTCCATGGAAAATCCAATTTCTATTTCCCAGGCAGCCACAGTCCCTGTAACACAATGAGCACCATATAGATGGTCACCTTTATATTGAAGTGTGGCAGTGTTTAAATTCCTAATTGGTTTCCAGAGGAAATTCTAAAATTTTCCTGGAAATGTCTTGTTGCTTTGAACTAATTGTTTATTTATCAATTTAGTCATTAACCTTCTTCCTTACTCCTTTGGCTTTTGATAAGACAGAAAATGTCAAAGGGACGGGAAATAGGCTTAGAATGATTTCCCCTGGTGAAGGATCCCAGTCTCCAGAAGCAAAGAGAGTTTTCTCATCAATTTGAGCAGAGGCACGGCTTCACTCCAGATGCCAGGTTAAATCAGCCTTCAGGGTTTTGCAGGGTTTGTGTGTTAGACTTTAGGTCTTCTGGAGGGATCTCAACGTGAGGATCTCAAAGCCCTTTCAAAATGAGCTAAAAGCCATTGATCCCAGATGAGAAGAGCCAGAAATATATTTCCACTCATTCCATTCCCAGCCTCACCTTCAACTGCTGTGTCACGCCAACTCTGCCATGGTCTGTTCTCTTAAGAAATACACGTCTTAATTAATGCATTGCTTATTAATATTACCTATTCATTAGATTATCATAAATAACCTGACTGCAGGCAAAATCCTACAACCATAAGAGAGGGGGACAAATTATATTCTCAAATTTATATTATATGAAAATTTGCAGTGTATAAATTGTTTGTTGCGTATACAAATACAAGTAACAAAATTCCTACCACCAGAAGTTTACCAAAAAGAAAAATGTCTTTTCCCAATAGCTGACATAAACATGTAAGTGCTACCAAACATATTTACATGTTTGAAATAGATGGTATAATTACAATGAGTTATAGCCAATATTCAGACTTTCCCTGGTTTAAATGCTACCTTCTGATACAGCACAGCACATCCTTTAATTGTGGTCACGTGCTCTTTCTTAGAGACTGCTGCAATTTTTTTCCACAAAAACGTCTATAATTGAAAAGAAAATGGCATTGTTTAAAATAAATTGTCTCCCCTCCTGGAAATAAACAGGTGACTTCCCCTACAGAATGTCCTATTTCTGGGACTTCTATATCACAGCAAGCCATCTGCAAAATCATTTTGGACATTTTTCCAGACCCCAAACTTGAATTTCAGCAAGGAAAAGCAGTTTTTCAAGACAGAAAAAAAAATCCAACGAGGATTTTGAAAACAAGTCAGGTAAAAGCTATCAGTGGAAATAGCAACAAAAGCAGTCATAGAGTCCTCCAATAAAAGCAGGTCCATTCCAGACTCAACAAAAAAGGTCTTTTACCCTCTTTCAACCAGTACTGATGTTCCTCAAAGGATACAAATAGCTGTTAAATTCACTTTTATCTTGAGACTCTCACATTTGTGCAGTGCTTAAAAAAAGAGAAAGAGCCACATTAAAGGTATGAACACATGACTGTATTCCACAGCTTCTCCATGAGCTCTCACAAGTCAGGCCTCCTAATGAGATCTTGAGACCTCTTCACCACCATCAGGATGGGTTCTCTCTTTTTGGAAAGCCTGTTTTCAGATGATTTACTGAGAAGGTTTATTCCCAACCTTCAGTACAGACAGGGACATGAAGAATCAAGAGAAAAAAGGGTCTTACCTCTGGGAACCACCGGCAAAGAGCCAAAGTTCTCACTCCAAAGTCTCATGGAACACCTGCCTTGGTCACAGTGTCTGTGAAAGAATTCCTTGCTACCTCACGTGAACAAGAGCTAACCAGAATTACTTTCTTTGCATCTCAGATGCAGACTCATGGTTTTTGGAATATTTTCCACCACACCATTTCCCTTCAAATGTTCTTTATGGAGTTCATCTGCAGTCAGAAGTTGGTTTTCCTCTCTTGAGTTTTCCATGGATTTCCCAGATTGAGAAAGGCTGCCATTGAAGAGGCTCAGCCACAGGTTTCTGGTATCACCTTCCTAAAAGGGGGGTCCAAGGCTGTCCCCAAAGGCAGTTCTCACCAGCCCTGAGCCGAGGGATAGAACCAACACTGTCGGCCCCTCTGCAGCACTAGAGCTGGTGAGAAGTGTCCTCCCCCCCAGGCAGAGGTCTGCCAAGGAGCCCCTTGCTGCTCCCTGAGTCAGGGCCCCACTATCCCATGTTCCTGTCGGGCTGGCCATCACCACAAAGCACTGAGCACTGAGGCCACAGTGAGAGACACAGGTCTCCATGGTGGTAAGCAAGCCAACAGCTCCAATCTGCTGAAATGCTTTTCCATAAACCCCCCCACCCCTGCTTGGCTTGTTCACAGGTTCCTTCAGTCTCTCTCCTGGGGGTTTGACCCATTGTTCCTGCAGGTTTTCCTATTATCAGCTGTCCCATCCTTTTTGCACAACTGCTGTAGTTGGACCTTAGCCTTTCATTTCATTTTCATTTGGCTTCTTCCCCAACTTCCCATATTTGAGTGTTTTGCTTATTATCAGTCAGGTCCCTTCTGTACTTTGCTCAGCTCCATTCTACTAATTGGTTTGAGTATGGACCCAGCATTCCCTAAAGGAGAGTCAGTCCCCAGCACTGCCACACATTCCACACCCTCCCCAGACTCCCAGAGCAGGAGCAACACCTCCTCTCCAAAAGGTGCTGGTGTCCTTGGACTGGAAGGGTCTGAGACAGTGATCGATACAATCACTGATATATGATTGTGTCCCATATTGGTTTTTCACAGCCCAGGAAACACGTCCCCTGGCAGGCCCTGAAGGTTGTAGGACAGATAGGCTTCAAACTGCACATCCATTTTCACTATTGCTTTTATCAACAGCTTTCCCTGTAACGTCCCTGTGCTGACACCACCTTGGGAAGCACCCACTTTTGAATACCCAGCAGCCTAAAACTAGGATGTTCACCTTAATTGCCACGAATCGAAAATATTTGGACACTAGCATGGCCAGACGAACCAAAGCTGCTTGCACCACCCTTGTCAATGACCTTGTCTTTCCAGAACACAAGTCACAACTACTTCTCTGTGGCTCCCAGGTCATAAAGAGGTGTCAAAACCACTTGCCTCTCACTTGTGACTACGGAGGCAGTGCTGCAGAGAGACTAACCACAAATCACAGCAGTAGCTCTCCTGTCCCCAGACCCAACCCAAGTTCACCAAGGACTTTTCTTTGCTTGGTCGACTGGGCAGAAAACCTGCAAAGCTTAATTTCTTGCCATGCTTTCCCAGGAGGAAAAAATCTCACCTCGAATTGCTGTCAAGTCGCATATCGTATCTCACCCCAAAAAGACTTAGGCAGGTTAAGCCCGGAAGAAAGAAAAACTATCAAAGGCTGCTTGTTTGATAAGGACACATGTACACTCCAGCAGCACCTGGTGACTGTGGGACATGTGGAGCTGGAAGCTGGGCTGGGGGAGCAGCTTGCCCTTCCTGGCACTGTTCTCCAGAGGGGAAGCCAGAAAGGGACAGGCTGTCACCGCCTCTGAAGCAGAGCAAAGCCTGCAGAGCAAACACTGTTCACATCTTGCAGTGAGCCCAAAGCCACCTACACTCACATTCCAGGAGTGGCACAGCAGCCCCATCAGCTCAGCACCTGCTGGCCAGGGAAAGCCACAGCCCTGAGGATGGAAAGGCAAGTTCACTGGGATTGTGGCTTTGGAAGGAGGTCTTGTTGGACCAAAGGAGGGGGAGCTGTTGGACGCTGCTCTGGAATGAGCCTTCAGCCTCCCACACTGGCCTATTTAGCTCCCAGTCTCCATTTAGCAAGCACAAAAGTCAAGGTGTCCAAGGGGTGGGGACAGAGGGCTGGAAAAACAATGGTGGTTCTGGCAACGGGGAAGACAAAAGGACACATAGCAATCAAAAAGCTACTGGCAACTCTAACATGCTGCTTTTCGCCCAGTCTAATACTGGGGAAAGTCCTCAAAAGATGCAAATTAATAAATCTCATTTGAAGCAGTACCAGTTTAACTCACAGTAAAGACCTGGCTTTTTAATTTTTAGAAGTCCCAATTTTACTCACAGAAGACATGGATTTCAAGGCCCAGGCTGGGAAGATCCCACTTGGCTCACATTGCCTTGGCCTCAAATAAAAGAGCTGAAACAACTCCCGTGTTCCAGGCTGTCCAGCCCTTTCTCCCAGCTAAGTATTCTTTCCCTGGTTGGATAGTCTGGATCTGGAGCAATACAAGAATCAGGACAGAGAGACAGCCAGTGACAGAGTCCAAGGAGGAGCAGGGAGAAGAGTCATCCCAGGTGATGGCTTTATGGACCCAAAAATGGGGTTTTCACCCTTCCTCCGGGCTAGCTCAGGTGTTAGGGTGAATTTTCCCCGGGTCCAAGCCACATGGACATAGATAAGATATCAAAAGAGGCCCTTTTTCCAGATAAGGTTACAGGATTTATTTCTTGTGGGTAGTAAGGGGATGGAAGGGAGAAGAGGGGAAAAGAGAGGGGGAAGAAGAGCGGGGAAAGAGCGGGGAAAAAGGGGAAAAAGGAGAGCAGGGAAAAAGAGCAGGAAAAAGGGGAAAAAGAGAAAAAGAGACCAGGGAAAAAGAGAGCAGGGAAAAAGAGGGGGGACAAAAGGGAAAAAGAGGGAAAAAGAGACCGAGGCCAGGGGATACTGACCTTTTCTAGGGTCTGGAAAGGGGGGTGGGGAGAAATTGGATCCCAGCCAGCCCTGTATGGCCAGGAGGGTAGAGGGGACAAGATACAGGGCACAGCAGGGGTCACAGAATGTACCATTTACAATGTATCTAGGAAATGCAACATCCAGGTCCCCACTGAAAAGGCTTCCAGGAGCTGGATGGGAATGGGGTGGGAGGAGAGAAATGGGAGCAGGGTGCTGGGAGATGCAGCCTGCCATGAGAGAGACAAAGGCCATCAGTCCCTCTCACATCTGACATGCCTGACCTGTGGCCATCCCAGGGGGGAGCAGCAGATGCAAAAGCAGCAAAGGGCCATGTGCTCACCCCAAGTGTCCTGTACTTTCTCCCCTGGCATGCAGGGCAGTGTTTGGCATGTTAAACCCCTCCTAGGCCAGGCCTTTTGCTGCCTCTATGGCAAATCCCTGAGCTCTGCCCAGGTCTGCTGCATTCCAGTTAATCCCATCTCCCTTCCCAGCCTGCTCAGTGCTTGGGGCTGGGAATACAAACTATCCCACTAAGAAATGCTCTCAACATCCAGCCCTTTCTATTGCCACCTCTTCCTCCTGTTCAGCTGAGACAGAGCCAGGCTGAGAAGAGTCACACTCCCCACATGAACATCAAGGCTCGGTGTAAAGCAGTGAGAGCAGCTCCTAGGGCTTGGGCTGGAGAGTGGGGAAATGCCAGGCACGTCTCCTGACACCTCAGCAGCCTGCCAGTCTTGTGACCTGAAATCAAGGCTGTCAGGGAGTGCTCAGAGCTAATAGCAGTGGTTATTTGCATTCAAGCTAAGGGCCTGGCTCAGAAGCTTTAGGCAGCCACTGTTCCAGACAACAAGAAAGGGAACTCCTTGCACACACGCACTTGACACATCTGGCCAGCTGCTGCTCCCGGGCAGTGCCATGTGGTTGAAGTCAGGGAGCAAAGGCAGAGCTCTGTGAGAGAGAGGAGCTCTTTAAGTTGCACAAAACACTTGCACCAAAGGCAAATATTATTATTTCCGACTTTTTTTTTTCGTTGGAACCCAGAGCAGATGAGAGAGGATTTGTAATATGGAATCGGAGGTGCCCCTTAAAACAAGAAATCAATGTATTTAGTCCTCAGCTGATGTAGAGCTGGATAGATCTTACCGACAGGGGTAGAAGAATGGTCGTGGCTTTGTGTTAGCATTGCAGCAGAAAAAAACTGTAGTGGAACACAGGAATCCTTACATGATGGACTAAAAGAAAAAAAAAAAAAATTTCTGAACCTTCCCATTAGGAAAGTGCTCCTGCAGGAGCATCTCTTCCCACTTGCTCAAACACCCTTCCTGTGGCCAGGGTGTGCTGACGGTGTTTGCTGCACACGCAAATCCCTCACAGGATCTTCCCATCCCGTTTCAGGCAGTGCTTCTCGGGCTGTATCAAGTGCAAAGTGAAATCACCTGAAGAGTGTCGCTTTAAAAGCCACGGAAGTGCAGAGAGCAGCACCAGCAGCAGTCAATAGCAATTTCCACCGCAGGGTCGATACCATCTGATGGCTGTGTAGCTGTAAAGATTGTTTCACACACATATCAGGAGGTGGGCAGGGGCAGGAAAAGTGGAATTGGTTTTAATGATTGCAGGATTCAAAGTACCCCTGGCTCCCTCTCCCTCTTCTTTCACAAGAAATACACGCACAAAGAGTCAGAAATCAAATTTCCAGCCCTGTCAGTTCCTATCACACCAGCTCCCCAGCTTGGACTCCTTCCCAGTTTGCCAGGGAAGCGTCTTCTAATCCATTGAGGAAAGCGTTTCTGGGAGAAGGAGCTGCAGTCTGTGTCCAAACTTCCCTGCAGCCTCAGGTCATTAGCTGCACTGCTTTGGGCACGGAGCTACAGCAGCAGTGCAGAGCCCAGGTTCAGACCCAAAGGGTTTCCAGATGATGGTGATTTGCGCTATTTTACCTCCACAGACAAGACCAGCATCTCATTTTGTTAGATGCTGGGTGGGCAGAGAATATGAGCACAAACAACTGAACACAACAAAGAGGGAGGGTACCCATTTTTGCAGAGAAAATGTGTGAATGGCTCTAGCCTAAAAATAATAGCCCATTGTGTTCCTGCTGCCTCATAAAGTGCTTTTCAGCCGCCGACTCCAGGGGCAACACATGAACGATCGTGTCTTGGTCAATGTTAAGAGCATTGCTGTGGGAGGAAGGAGGGTGGTTCTATGGCCTGGGGTTCCCCACGCTCCCAGCTCTGTTCCTCGGCTCTTTTAAATGTGCTCAAATACCAGGCTCTGCTTCTATTTGCCTTGCTCTGTCTGTCTGTCTCCTGCCTCTTTCTTACAGGGTTTTCACTGGCTGGAGCTCTGATCTCTGCTAGGATAAATGCTTCTGCAGTAAATGAAAGTCAGGACCGTGTTTCACAGAAAATAACGAATGCAAGTTTGATTCTTTGTGTTCTAATTCATTAATTCACTGGCCTCTAAACACAAACTTCTCCCTTGCCATCACATAAATAAACAAGATAATTTTCCAAGGAGCTGAGCCCCTGCCAGTGTCTCTCCTGCCCCTTAGCACCTGGGTACCAGGACAGGAGCAGAGCTGGGCATCTTCAAGCATTCCTCTCTGACAATGAGGGCAAAGCAGCCCCTCCATGGCTCATCGAGGTGTGCCAGATGGACACAACCCATCTCCACTCTGTTCCTTGGGTCATTTCATAAAACACAAGTCACTGCTGTCTTTCATGCCCACCATGGAATATTTTATTGACACACCCATTTAGGCCTCTGTGATAAGTTTGAAGCAAATACAATAACCACAGATGCTACAAATGGGGATTTCCTTCACCTTGTAGGAAACATGAACCTCTACATGTGGACACATAGACACACACATACTTCCCTCTCTTTTTTTTTTTCAACAAACCTTCTTTGCAGCAGCTTTTTATTTCATTCAGTAAATAGTCAAGCATTTCAGGGCCTGACCACCACCTTGATTCTTCTATGATAACACGTAACAAAATCCATAAGGGGTTGGAGAACACTCCCAGTCTCCAGAGTCCTTTTGGAAGCAGAAATGACACATAACGGTACCCAAACCTTGAAGTTTGGAAATGGTGAATGAAGAAGATCTTCACTGCAAGGGCTGTGGAGAAATTTAAGAGGGGCAGGCTGCAATTAGGAGGACTTCCTTTAAATCAACAGAAAACCAGCTTGGTTCAGCCACCAAAGCTACTATTGCTCTGGATCCAGCTCCACAAATTTATTTCCTGTGAAGAAGTATAAAGAGAGGAATGAATTTTGGGAAAACACAGAATTTCAATATTTTTAGACAAGACATCTTGCTGTTTCAGTGTGAAACATTCCCAGTTCATACCAGGAGTGCCAGGAGACATGGGAAGGGTGACAAACACAGTGGAAGACAAAGAAAGCCCAATCCATGGGATTGCTGAGGCACATTTTTTCAGCTGAGAGAGGCTGACACAGTGCAGTGGACCTCTGACCCTCTGAAGGAAGCCAGAAAATAAACTCCATCTCTCTCCATGTGCACGACACTGATGGTGAGGCCACTTGAGCATTTCAGCCTGCCCAGCAGCACAGAAGAACCTGCAGATATGAAGGCTCAAAATTCAGAGCTGTCAAGGCCATAGAGGCCACCCACATTAACTAAACCTACCCTGGTACTGTGCAGATAGAAGAGCTGTGGGGATTTCAGGTCAGTGTTTGCCTTGCCTGCAGGAGCCACACAGGATGGAAGGAGACACCCCTGAGCCCCATGGTGTCCCCTCAGCAAGTCTGCATCTTTGCAAATTAGTCACCAAGCCAGCATCTACCACCTCTTCTGCTCATAATATACAAAAAACCCACAACTCCTGATACCTTTTTTTTAAAAAAAATCCCCAAATTATTATTATTATTGTTCTTCTTTTAGGTTGCATTTTCAGGTTTCTGGGGGAAAAAAAAAAAAAAAAAAAAGGGTTCTTGTAATGGTGCAAGTCCAGAGGCTGGGACTTTAAATAAAATCCCACGCACTAGGAGATGCTCAAGGCAGTGGCAAGCACAGCTTCTGCTCTGCCTGTGCTCAACCCTGCAAAAGACTGAAAGGGCTCTGTCTGCTCAGCAGTCAAAGAAAATCTTCGTCGTGACTTGATCCCAGATACCCACAGAGTGAAAATAGCTGAGATTGGCATGTTCGTTAGGCTCACAGGTAAAAGGCACAGTAAGCAGCAAAACCCAAAATAAATAGTGAGACTTGACAACACCGAGCAAGGGAACCTTGCATGGGAAAGAAAAGAATTTTGAGCAGGGAGGATAGTTAATCAGGAGGTCCAGTTACCAAGGGAAATAGCAAATTCATCATCAGTCAGAGGTCGTGCATGGGGACTGGATGTCTTCCAAAAAGCAACATTCTGCTGGAGGAACAAGTGTTTGTGTTCAAGAGCATCCCTGAGAAGAGAACAGCACCCTCCACTGCAGCCTCCGTGGGTGGCTGGCCAGAATTGCCAGGAGAGTGGGTGAGGTGCTGTGGCCACAGCCCAGCCTCTTCCCCCAACCTGGCCCCCCCAGGCTCCCCCAGGCTGGTTTGGGGGCCCAGCCAAGCCCTGCAACCCTGCACTGAGCATGGCCCTTCTCCAGACCCCTGCCCGGGCCAGGCTCTGAGTCACAGCCTCATGCTCAGCCCCAGCATGGTGCTCCTGGCCACCGTGGCAAGCTGTGCTGGCCACCCTGCTCCAGGCCACTGCCTGCCCATCACAGCCAGCAGGCACAATAATTATCTCTTTCTTCACTCCTTTTTGTCCCCACGGCTTCTCCTTCTTTCCTGTAGCTGCCATGCAAATCCCAGCCCAAAATACACGCTCTGGCTTCCATTTACCCTTTCAGGCAGTCTCTCCCAAGGTGCTGATTTGAGCTGACCTCTCTCTCAATGCCACCTTAGCAGACACAAAAATCCAAGGGCAAAGCAGAGCAGCCTTGGCGTCCCTGACGTGCTCCTGCACACCCCGATCTCTCAACCATCATGTGGGAGAAAAGTAAAATGGATCAGTCTCTGACTTCCAGCTTTGACTGAAGACAGCAAAATGCCAGTGAGTACATCCCAGCACCCCAGTCTCTGCTTGGAGGTGACTCCCCACATCCCAAAGGGCAGAGGTGTGCTTTCTCCCCTCCTGCACCAGTCAAGATGGCCAATTTAAACAGGTTTCCAGAAAGCCTGCAGCTCATGCTGCTTCCATGACCCTTGTAAATCCAGTCTCTTGAGTGAATGGCTTGTTTGGAGAGAGCCCTCCGTTTGTTTGTCTGGGCTCTAGTGATAATAGCTCTAATTTATCTCTGAGCTGGGCAGGCATGTCTAATGTGTTTGAGTATTTAGAAGCATTACGGAGGTTTCATTTGGTCAATTGTTTCTTGAAATCCTTTCCCACACACAGAACAGCCATGCAAAGGTGGAACTGGGCAGCCACGGGAGCCACAGCCTGTGCTGCCAGCCTGGAAAGGGCACCCACGCTGGGGCAGCTGCATCCCAGGGAGAAGAGGCACAGGGGACACAGAATCACAGAATATCCTGGGTTGGAAGGCACCCACGAGGATCATCGAGTCCAGCTCCTGGCCCTGCACAGGACCATCCCCAGGAGTGTTGTCCAAACATTTCTTGATCTCTGTCAGGATTGGTGCTGTGACCATTTCCCTGGAGAAGTCCCAGTCCTTCCCTGTGCCAGTGCCCAACCACCCTCTGGATGAAAAACCTTTTTCTAATACTGGACTTAAACCTCCCCTGGCACAACTTCAAGTCCTGTCACGGGTCACCCCGGAGAAGAGATCAGTGCCTGCTCCTCCTTTTCCCCTCACAAGGAAATCGTAGGCTGTGATAAAGCCTCCCTTTAGTCTTCTCCAGCTGAACAGACCAAGTGCCCTCAGCCACTCCTCATACAACTTCCCCTCAAGGCCCTCCACCATCTCCATTGCCCTTCTCTGGATGTTCTCTAACAGAGAGATGTCTCTGTGGCACTGAATATTCAAGGTGCAGAGCAGGACAATCCCCTCCCTGGCCCAGCCTACAGTGCTTTGTCTGCTGCCCCCCAGAACAGGTTTGGCCCTCCTGGCTGCCAGGGCACTGCTGACTCACATTCAACTTCCCATTGACCAGGACCTCCAGGTGCCTCTCTGCAGCACTGCTTTCCAGCATCTCACTCCCCAGCCTGTCCCTGCATCCAGGGTTGCTCCATCCCAGGTGCAGAATCCAGCAGTTTCTCAGAAATTAAAGACCAAGCAACAACCTTTGAAAGGGGTGATGACAAGTCTGGAACGTGGCACCACATCTCCTCCTGCTTAGACCTTCCAGCTCTGTTTGCTTTATCATCTTGCCATGTAGGCACACTCTAGCTCAGCCCAGACTGAACAGGGTTATCTTGGTGTCTGCAGTGGGAAATACACACACTGTCCCTAACCTTAAATTAGGTACCCTCTGCCCAGGGAGGTGGTGGAGTCACCATCCCTGGACGTGTTTAAGAAAAGACTGGCACACAGAGCCATGGTTAGTTGATGAGGAGGTGTTAGGTCATAGGTTGGACTTGATGATCTCAAAAGGTCTTTTCCAACCTAGCTCATTCTGGGGAAAAAAAAAAAATTAACTGCGCTCCAAAGCCCACTCCAAAGCTATAACCAGACATCAGCTGAAGACCCCTGAAGCTGGGTGCCAGCAGAAGGGGTTAAGCTGAGGCAGTGCAGGGGAACAGCTCCAGCCAGGGAGCTCCAGCTCAGGACTTGCAGGGCTGAGCACATCACCTGCGCCGTGCCAGCAGCCCGTGACAAATGCAAGGTCACGTGCTTCGCCTTAAATCACTTTCGTGGAGGTTTCAGCAATTCTCTTCGTGCCATTTCAGCTAATTTTAGCTGCGAGCCGCCGGGCCCTCGCTGAGGTTCAGCTGACTGGTGGCGATTTATCAGGTCACCCTGTTGGGGTGGGGAGCCCGATCCCGCTCAGCTCTGCCCTCTCCTTTCCCGGCCAGACCTGTGACCTCAGAGCAATTTCAGGGAGCATTAGCACTAGCCTGTCCTCCACTGAGATGCAGCCAGTGCCCGGCTGGAGCACGTTTGGCATGGCACAGCCAGGAGGAAATGACGCTGTGGCTCCCTGGCTGTGAGCACGGGCTAATTTATAGAGGCCGAATGTAATTACTTACCCTGGCATGCAGCCAGGACACCAAGGTTAACACCTTTGCTCTCCTGAGAGTGCCAGGGGAACGTCAGAGGGATGCTGCCAAGTCATTTTATACACCTTGACTTCAGGTGTTACAAACAGCGAGATTTAGCAAGGGCCGGTCAGGAGGGAAAGGGTTGTCACAGATTTTTCTTTAAAAAGCAAAATAAGAGAAAGGATTTGCTTTCTGCTTGGCTGTTTGGGTTCATTAACTTCAGCTTTACTGTGCTGCACCAGGGACCCAAGTACAGCAGTCCTGCAGAAAAGCGAGGACTTGCTTTGGTTGCTTTGGAAAGTTTTGAGTCTCTCTTGGCTTTGCTGGAGGAATCTTGCCTTGAAATATATCTCGCTTCATCTCTGTCTCTGAGCTCCCCGTCCCTGTGATGGCCTTGGCAGTGTCTGAGCTGTCAAGTCCTGGAGCAAGGGCTGGCACAGACCCCGTGTCCGTGCCACGCTGGCCGGAGCGAGCGCTCGGCTCCTCAGGCCCCTCTGGTGCTGGCAAAAGTTCATCACGGCTCTATTTTTTAATTTTTTTTTTTTTTAACATGGGTTTAAAGCCAATTGAAATAGCCCTTGTTAAAAATAAAAGCCACCAAATTTAGCCTTCCTTCCCTCTTCCCCCGCCACCTCCCATTTCCTGGAGTATTTGCAACAGGCAGCTGGTTGGGAGGTTTTTCCCCAGGGGTTTTGTCTGTTTTTTATAAAGCTCTGGTGAAAAAAATGCAAAAGAAAGAGAAAGAAAGAAAAAAAATAAATCAACTTCCAGGTGACCTCTTTTCTTCTGCAGCAGCTCTGCTCCCCCGCAGCAACGAGGCATCGCAGCAGCCACGGCTTCAGGGAGCACATCCAGCATCCTTTGGGGTCAGTGCAATCCTGCCCTCTGCCTTCCCTGAAGGTTCTCTCCAGCCCCCTCTCTGTCCTTCAGGGATATAGCAACGAAGGATATAATTCCCTTCATTTGAGCTTTACTAGTTTAGCAAAAAATATCACAAGTCCCCACATCTAAACAAGCACCGTGTTAGTGGCAGTTGTCCCGGGAACTTGCTGGTTTGGAGGACTTATCATAGAAATATAGGATTATTTGGGTTGGAAGGGACTTTAGAGATCATCTCATTCCAGCCCCTCTTGCCATGGACAGGGACATCTTCCACTGGACCAGGTTGCTCAAAGCCCTGTCCAGCCTGGCCTTGGACACTTCCAGGGATCCAGGGGCAGCCACAGCTTCTCTGGGCACCCTGTGCCAGGGCCTCAGCATTCTCACAGGAAAGAATTTCTTCCTAATATCTAATTTAACTCTGCCCTCTGTCAGCTTAAAGCCATTTGGCCTTGTCTTATCACTCCCAGTTTCTCTCTCCAGCTCTTATTAGCCCGTTTAGGTACTGGAAGGAGTTCTAAAGAGTTCTAAAGTCTCTGTGGAGCCTTCTCTTCTCCAGGATGAACAATCCCAAATCTCTCAGCCTGTGAAAACCCCTTTGGCATTCACCTTAGCCCATACCCCACACAGGAAAGGTCAGGGCAGGACAACAGTCCTTTTACTCTCTGTGGGTCACTTTGCAGCAGGAGGGTGAGGACAAGCACGGCAAGAAGAGCAGCAACCTCCACGAGAGGGCTGGAATTCCTGATTCACTCTGCCTGACAGGGAGCCAGGAATGATGCCCTCCATGAAGCATTAACCCACGTTCCCAACTCCTCTGGCTGCAGGGGTGCATATCCACATATTTATCTGTATGTGCATGTGTGTGTGCACTATGGCATGCATACAATGCACATCGAGATAAATAATATTTGGAGAACAAACATTTCATTTTAGAAGTCGCTGTCTGACAACAAGTTAATTATCTATCATATCATCTCTCAAACCCAAACATTTTGAAAGCTAGGAAATAACTAATTAAGATCATCATAAATCTTGCTCTGTCTCACAAGCCCATTTTCCTAAGAAATAGGAAGAAATACATATTTCATCACAATGCAACATCCGTAACTCTGACCTATAAGATATTAATGACTAGTTCACGTGGCTTCTCTGTCTAAACAACTTTCTTGCAGAGGTTACTCTAAGGAGGCAAGGGATAATTATTTGGTAAAACTGTCCTGGCAACCTGTCTTCAAACAAATCTGTAGACAGGGATGGTTAGGAGGGAAAAAAAAATTATAGCATTAGAATCTTCTTGCCTAACGTGAGCCATGTGACTTCCCTGGGTCCATTTTGCTTTGAACCAGGACAAATCTTAGGAGAGGTGTAATTCACTGCTCCCAGTTAAAGCTTTGCTCTGTCTTCCTCTTCCACACAACTGCTCCCAGTAGGCTGCTTACACCCAGGTCTCTGCTCACACCTGTGGCTTTCCAGGGATGCCTGTTTGGCCACAGCTTTGGAGAACAGCTGGCCATTCCTAGAAGACAACTTCAGACTGATCCTGGAGAGATAAATGAAGCTCACTAGAGAAGATGCACAGGGTTAGGGCAGAACTGCAATATTAGTAATGTACTCAGCACAACTGAAGAGCTTGAGGGCTTGAACATGGAGGAAATGTAGTTTTAATTTATTTTTTTTTTAGTTAGGTGGGACAGTCATTCAAACAAGGCTTTGAGCCTGGAACAATGCTTGATAGGAAAAGCGTGTTCACACATCATTAGGACTACAAAGGAAAAAAGATGAGGTGGGGAGAGATCAGCGAAGGAAGACACATCTGAAATCAAGAAATGCAGGAATAAAATGAAAGTTGGCAGGACTCAGGCAGAGTTAGGCCTTGAAGAGGGTACAGAAACACAGGAAAAAGGGGTTTTATCATGAATGGAGAACAAGAGAAAGTATGGCTGCTCCACACCCACAGTGGAGGTCTGTGTTAAAGTGGTTTGGACATGGCAACAAGAATATATGAATGCTTGGCACCTGGCGAGGGCAAAGACAAGGGCAAAATGAGGGCAAAATGTAGAAATAGCATCAATCCTCACCCCTGTGATGGGCCAGGGCAGAGGGAGGCAGATATTCCTCACAGTCCATGGCTTAGAGAGCCAGCAGCCGAGTCACCCCCCGTGATCACAGGTAGGAGTTGCAGCACCTTCGCTCAGCTCTGCAGAGGGCAAGGGGCTGCAGGGCCTCAGAACAGGTTTAAAGCTGAGATCACACGGGTCTCAGAGCTCACTGCATGGAAAATGAGACAAATCACAACGTGGTTCTTGCAAATTTGTGTCTCAGCAGGCTAATCCCCAAACCGGATAAGGGGGAAGGATCAGGCTTCAGCTCATGGTGCCCCACGGGACACATCCCATTGGAGTGGGAGGCTGGGGAGCACGAAACAAGGGACTGGGAAGCAGAGAGGGGCAGAGGAAGGTCAAGCTGAAAGACTGCAGCAGTGTCCTGCAATGTGCTTGCTTTGGACACAAAGAGCCACCTCCATCCCAGCAGCATCGATCCACTTCCCCATCCCTGAGCCTGGGAAACTGCAGGAGCAGGAGCTGCTGGCCTCGGGGCACGGGGGGCTTTGATGCAGTCCAGGGTGGGTATTTAAACATCACACGGAGGCTCTTCCACTGATGAAGCAGGCCCTGATTTTGTGAAGGGCATGCGCAAGCAAATTCAAGAAGGAAAGAAAGGCCCTTTTTATACTGGAATTATAATGTCTAGACAGACCCTTTCTGGTGTAACTGGACCTACATCCACTGATCATGATACACCTGATAAAACTTCCCAGGTAGACAGGGACTAAGAAATACTTTGGCAGAAACTGCAGCAGGAGCCATTTCTAAAGTCTTTAATCCCAAGAATTACTTGTGCTATGTAATGAAGTCCGCATTGTGGCTGCTCATTACATGGACCCTGAACGCTCCAAAGCTGGGAGGATTTTCTTTGGCATCTCGACAGGAATCCACGGCACAGGCAAGGCTGGCCCTCAGCGTGGGGTCATATCTCCCTCTAGCTGCTGGTCCCAGGGACTCCGCAGCCTTTGACCACCCAGGGCTTGCACAAACCCTCACACAACTCTCCTGCCAGCTGAGCTCCCAGTGATGCACGTCCCGGGGTCACCTCCTGCTGGCTGCAGTGCTCCTCCAAGCAGTGCAAAACAGCTCATCCTTTGGAGAGAACGTACTGCAAAAAGGGAGGTGGAGAGGCCAGGAGGAAAAGCCACAAAGTCAGTGGCTTCTTCAAAATAAGCCAGGGTACCCTGGTCAAGGTAGAGTGCAGAGCCCAGGACCCTCGGCAGGGGAGACTCCCTACACTAAGATACTTATGGCTTATCACAGAATCACAGAATGCTTTGGACTGCAAGGCATCTTAAATAGCTTCTTGTTCCAAGCCTCAGCTGTGGGGAGGGACACCTTCCACTACCTCATCTACCTGGCTTTCAGCACTTCCAGGGATGGGTCATCCACAGCTTCCCTGGGCTGTTCCAGTGCTGCACCATCCTCAGACTAAAGAATTTATTCTCAATATCCAATCTACCCCTTCTCTCCTCTCTGTCAGTTTGAAGCCATCACCACTTGTCCTATCAGCTACAGCCCCTTGCCAAAAGTCCCTCCAGTTCTTTTTCCAGGCCCCCTTCAACCACTGGAATCCGGTGGCAGTGGCTCCTCCTGGCAGGTGCCAACGAGATGATCGACACACCAAAAAGACAACAAAGAAAAAACTTTCCTTATCTGCAACTTATTTTCTTCGAATACATCTGGATATGTAAGCTCTCTAGAAGTGTGAATGGGCTGGGAGGAGCAAGAAACAGAGAGCAGCAGGAAAAAGTCAACATTTCAACAACCAGAAAGGGTGCAGCTCAAGCACTCACGACACTCTAAAAAACCTCTCCTCAGGCACAGCAGGAGCTTTATCAGCTCTTCACAGCACAAACACAATTTCCAGCTCCAATCACTTTTCTAAGCCAAACCCACAGGAGAACTAAGAGACTTTATCAGGCAGCCGAGTGCACCCTGAGGCTCCTCTCTGGTCCCTCTGGTCGGGCTATTGGTGCAGGAGCTGGCTCCTGTCATGCTATTTCCAGCAGAGAGGCACTGTGGGACAAATGGGACTTCCAGCCATCTTCCAGTAGGGCTGAGGAATGTCTCAGACCTTGCTGAATTCACCTTGCTTCTCCCAGGATCTAAAAGCAATTTGTGTCCCCGTGGCAAGGCAATGGCCACAGCTCTGCTCTTCTCCTTCAGCGAATCCTGGCCCTCCAGGTGCCCTCTGCAAGGGGTGTAGAGCTCCAAGAGAGCCTTCTCACGTCACCTGAAGGTCCCTTTAGGTTGCCCACGGGGTATGGAGGGGCTCCAGCCACCCCAGAGCACATCTGTGGCAGACCCTGGCAAGAGCAGCCACACACACGTGCACAAAACACACACACACGCACTGTCCACCTTGCAAAGTTTCCCCTGGATTTTTGTTACCATGTCATCTATTAATTACCTAATTACATCTCCTAATTATGGGATTCCTCCAGTATTTATACTCATTACATAAATGGCGGCAATTACACTAATTAGGTTAATGATACAGGATAACAGTCTACAAATTGCTTTAAAGGGACACTCTCAAGGCACACAGGCCAAGGATGCTCCCTGGCAGGTCAGCTGCTGGGGGCACGCAGACACGGCTCCTCCTCACCCTGTGGAGATGCTGCTGCTCCTGCTGCTGCCTCCTCACCTGAGCACTGGGGCTGTCACCATGGGGCCTCACTGCTGGACAGGGAGTGGCTGCAGAGAGAGCTGCCAGGGAGCTGAGGAACCCTAGAACCATAACTCTGCTTTGGAAGGTGTCCTAAAAATCATCCCTGCCCTGAGCAAGGACACCTTCCACTAGATCAGGTTGCTCCAAGCCCTGTGCAGCCTTCCCTTGAGCACTTCCAGGGATGGGGCAGCCACAGCTTTTCTGGGAAAGTTGTGCCAGTTAGTTCCTCACCACCCTGGCAGTCAGGAATCCCATCCTAATATCCAGTGCTCCACTGAAAACTGTGGTCCACTACTTAAGCGTGACCATCTCTAGCTGGAAGGAGGGAGGAAGGGTTACAAATATTTCTTCTTTGTCTGTATGGAGAGCTGGGAAGAAGAAAGCAGAGCACCCACGTCCTTCCAGGCTCCCCTGCACCACTTCTGAACGCACCCCAAGTCCTTGAGCCCTGCTCAGCTGGATGCGACCCAGTTTCTTGCTCATTGGCATTTCCAAAACGGGAGGTTTGCAGGGAGGAAATCCAGCTCCTCTGCTCCAGCGGGATCCCCTGGAGCTCTGGTGGCACTCTGCAAAGGCAGACACGTCCTCGGGGTGAAAGGCGAGCCACGGGAGGCTGCGAGGAATCTATTTTGCTCAGCGCCCTACTTACCCAGATTTGCTGGAGCCTGAGTGGCTCCTGACAAGGTCCTTGCCCCTCTATCTCGCCCAAAAGGATCCTAAAAAGCAGTGCCAAGCTCCATTACCCTCCAGAGTGGCCCGGAGCACGGGAAGAAAACTTTCTCGCTCGGCTTCAAACACGGGCACTTCTCCGGTGGAACATGGGAGCCTTTTGCAGCACTTTGGAGCGTGATGAATGGCCCTTTGTCCTGCAGCCACTACAGAAAGAGAATGTAATTACCCGAACTGGAATTTGGCCAGGATGCAATTTTATGCTGAATGATTTTTTTCTCCCCCCCCTCTCCTTAAAGTGTTTGCAAATCCCCCTTTAAAGATAAAATCCCGGAATAAAACCCAGCGCTCGCTGAGCAATTGGCCCAGTTCCATTACGAGTCAAGTGAACAACTCCATTTTGCACCTTAAAGGCCACGGAGCACGAGAGGTTTCACTACTGAGGATTGCTGGTTTCTGCTACTGAACTGCTGTCTTAGCCCTAAACTACATCCCTGTGTCAGCTGCCCAAAGACACGTGTAACCAGGCCCATTTCCTGGGAGATATACAGCTGCTAAAGTCCAGCTTTATGGCCTGCTCCAGCAGGACACGGCTGGCACTTCCATGGAGCAGGCTGGCCGGGCTCCACTCCGCCAGGCGGGGTCTATGGCTCCGGCGGGAGCCTTGCAGGAGCGAATATCGATTGTAAATAACGTCTCAATATCCTATAGTAGCTCATAAATCAACAAGGGGTTGAAATACCTTCTCTCTGAGGGACGTTTTTCTTTTTTTCCCTTTCTTTTGGAGGAGTCTATTTTCTTGTTTAGTTGTTTTCTTTCCAGAGTTACTGCGCCGACCTTTTAACCCAGGTGTCAGGTGTGGATGGATGCTGGTGGTCCCTGCTTGGCCTTCCCCAGGGACATGCAGCAGCTCTGCCATGAGTCCAGGGCCCACAGGACAACTGGCACATCTCCCACCCCGTCCTGTGGCCCAGCTGGTGCTCCCTGTGTGCCTTGGTGGGCAAGCAAAGCCCCACAGCACCCAGGTCTCCTGAGGTCACAGCCGATGGCTTGGGAAGAGCAAGCTGCATTGGAAATTGGAAAAAAATTGGGAAGCAGCGTTCACTGTGGAGTCGGGCATGTTGTAGTGGCTTCAGGACACCGAGATCCTCCCTGCTGGGCACAAGCCAACACCATCTCCGGCCTCTGTGCTGCTTATTTGGCTGATACCAATCCAGAAAAGAAAAACAAGGTTTGAGTCAGCAAAGACATCCGTTTTCTCCTCTTCCACAGGCCATAAGAGATCCCACCAAAAGTTTAACCATCCTCCCAAACCTCCCCTTTCCCCTCTTTGGGAATAAAACCTAGCCCTACATGTGCCTCCAAACCTCATGTGCTGGCACAGCGATGCAGCAAGAGGAATGACCTCAGGGTTTTGTCCTGCCATGGGCCCAGAGCTCAGACCCACATGTTGTTACCAACACAGGACAAGGGACAGATGCTCCCTGCACCTGTCACCTCCTCAGTAGTTGTGACTTTGAAATGGCTCAGGGCAGAGACACCTTTTGTTTGTCACATCTCTGTAGGGCTCTGTCACAGTTCCTCAAATTGCTGCAGAAATCTGGGGGGAAAAAAGTGAAGAAAAATCCTTGTCTAGGTAGCTTTTAGGGGTATTGAGCAAAGGAAACGGAATACCTGGCAGAAGGACCGGAAAAAAACCCAATTATTTGCTGTCTAGAAAGTCCTCTAAAACAATCCAAGCTGTTGCATGACGCTATGTGGCACTTGGGGACACCTCCCGTCCCTCTCCCAGGACCTTTTGTGTGCCACCAGCATCCTGCAGGGGTGGGGACAGGCCACCCTGAGCTCCACAGGCAGCAGGACACAGGCTACTGCTCCTTCTCCAGCACTGCCTTGGTAGGACCAGGACAATATTGATTGCTCCAAGTCCAAGAAATATTTGAGTTTGACTGGCAATAAAATCTAGCCCAGAGAAAGGTGTGACAGGATCTCTTGGGACTGAAACAAGAGCTACAATCTTTAAATAAGCCAAGAGGGAATAGAAGGGAAGGAAGGGTGGGAGGGGAAGAGCATTTACCTGCACAAAAGCAAGAACGTTGACAATAACCCACTCGGATCCACTTTGCACGGGAGACTTTGGAGAAGGGGGTGGGAGGCAAGGTGGGAAATTAGCAGGAGCTTAAGAAAATATATATGGAAAAATTAAAAAAATAAAATAAAACTGTATCAGCATTGACTAATAATTTCCGGGCTGTGCGCAGATGTCATTAATGACCCTTTTTATTCATGCAGGAGTTCCCAAAGAGGAGCATAATGTTCCATTAGTAATAATTGAGAAAGTCTCCTGTCGGGATTATGTCAAAACCTAGAGATGCTGCTGCTGCCAAAACATTTTGGTGACAAACGTGTGAAGCGTTTGACAGAAGGTGCCACAGCAGGTTGAGGCGGCTTCAGGAGGGGAATCCTAGGAGGAGAGAAGAGGTGGGAGACAGCAGCAGGGTGGGAGCTGAGCACCAAATCAGGGAACACAGATCAATGGATGAGTGTTGCCCACCTCCTGCACCAGCTTTGGGGTCATGGTGGCCTCTCGGAGATGCTGCTGAGGACTGGTCAGGATTTCAGCTGACCCATCTCCTTCCCCACCCACGGATTTTACAGCACATCTGTAATATACACTCTGCCATGGCTCAGTGCTGCCCGGCCCGTTCATCCAGGGATGGCCATGTCCCCAGCCACGGGGGACACACAGAGGGGCTGTGCCACCCTGAGTGCTGCTTGTCACAGCCCAGCAAGGGCTGAGGACCCCTCCGGCCACTGACACAAAGGGCAAACCTGGGACAAAGCTGCTGAGCAGCTCACCCAGTGTTTTCCGCTTGAAGAGGATGGAGAAGATTTTGTGTGTGTGACACAAACGTAGTTTCCTCCCTCACTCTTCAACCCACAGCAAAGCTGGGCAATGCCTTTTGAGCTATGAAACACCAGTGAAATTTATGCAAATAGGAAAATACACTTCTTCTACCAAATCTTTCCCATTTATAACAGGGATATCTCTTTTCACCCAGCAGATGCAGAGCTCTGCATGACCACAGCTGGTGTCTGAGCACCAGCATTACCCTGCTGCTGCATAGGCACTGCTAGAAAACAGAGGCAGAGTGAGCAGTTTTCCAGGCTCAGACCTTTTCTGAGAAAGAAAAGTTAGTGCCTTGCAAGAGCCGAAATAACATGTTCCTTCCTCTGTCCTCAATCCCCCTTGCCAAGCCTGTCCTGGGACTGGAGCCCCCAGCATTATCCACCCTACACACAGCTCTTCCAAACCAGAAAACATCTTCACATGGGTCAGCTCCACAACATCCTCAGGCCTGACAGGCACAAGGCATGGGGACTGGGAAGGGGCCAAGCTTAGGAACAGAGCATCAGCAAGGTGTGGGAAGGGGTCCACAGGCATAAGGTGGGGCTGGGGATAAGCTGGGCAATGCAGGGAGAGCTGGAAAAGCCACCCTGGCTCCCCATCCCGAGGCAGAGAGGGTTTGTCCCCCTTGAGCACAGCTGCTCCTGCCATGGGGAAGCACCCATGGCTCAGGCTACATGACCCACACGTTCCCAGTTTGAGGCAGAAATCCAGGCAGGTCACTCTGCCCAGTCAGCTCCCACTGCCAGAGGGGTGGAAAAAGGGAATTACATTCAAGCACTGTTCTGGCTGCAGCAATGCAGCCTGGGAAGCCCAAGCCAGAGCACCTCAAAGTCAGCATTACACAGAGCCAAGGGCAGGAAAAATGAGTTTGTCACCACTGTATTATTTGCCTTTTTAGAGCAGAGAGATATTTGGAGCCAAGACATTGGTTCAGGCAGCATGTAAAGCCATGAAATTTAGATTTGGATCCAGAGCTGGAGTCTAAAAGCCATCCCAGTTTGCAGGAGCTGGTTCAGGCATGTTTCTCATCCCCAGACCACAGCAGAAGGGCCTCTCCTCCCTGGGGCAGGAGCAGAGCAGCTGGTACTCTTCAGCCCAGTTAACAGCCGAGGTCTGGCCACCGCAGCCGAGGGCTGCTCCAGATTTGTTGTCTAGTGGTTTGTTCATTGAGAGGCTGCCAAAGTGTTAGCAAAGAGAAATGCACACTGCCCAGATCCTCCCCTGCCTTGCACCAGAAAAAAATCTGCTGCAAGCTGAAGACCCTGCCCAAGGAGAGCGCCGTGCTCGGCGCTCTGCTCCAACAAACTCCACAGAGTGCAGGGCCAGGGTGCAGCCCAAATGGCTCCAGTTAGGACAACCCCGTTAGGGACGAGCCCCCAAACAGCACAGAGGCTGCCCACAGGCCTGGTGTGGCTGCATGAGCAGTGTCACCCCCCTGCCACCTGTGGGAAAGCCGCTGCTCCAGCGGGGTGTGGAGCGGCAGGCAGCGGTGCCGCGGAAAAGAGCATGAAGGCTGATTGCTGTAATTGAGCCCACCAGCGGAATTTCGGTCTGTGGGAAGGCACAGAGCAGCCCAGCCTGCAGGAACGGGGGTGGAGAGCATCCGAGCTGTGCCTTTGGAGGGCTAATGATGATGGGTTTTTGCTAGGACTCAAGCTGGCATGGATGAGAGCTCCCGCAGAGCGCCGAGTCAGCCAAATTAAGCGCCGGTCGTCCCTTGGAGAAATCCAGTCTAGAAGAGTTAGTCACAGGATGCTGCCAGCCTGGGTGCAGGCTGTGTGGGGAAGGAAGGCAAGGAACTCTGTGTCCTTGCTGCATTCCTGATGAGGGTTCAGCTAAGGCTGCTGGTTAGGTGGCAAGGAACCAAACAGTGATGGCAAAGGGGTTCGGATGTGGGCAAGGTGGTGCTCGGGTGTCCCTGCTCCTGTCACGGAGCCACAGGACAGGGCTCATGTGGAATTTACAGTGGGAAGAGGGAAAACGCATTGCCCAGCATGTGCAAGCACAAATATGGATGTCCATAGGTAGAGAAGTGTTGGATCTCAGAAAATCTGGAGTTTTTGAGCTTTCTGTGCTTCCACGCACAGGCCCCCTGGAAAACACTGCTCTGGAGCTGAAACTTTGGAGAAGGCTTGGAAATATGAATAATGAGTTAGAAATCACAAATGTGCAGTGGGTTAGATGTATGTATTTTCACTGGGTGATGGGTTTTAAATTCGAGGGTTTTATAGTATAGTGGTGGATATGGGAAAAGATGGAGAATTTGGGGTGGTGTCTTTCTCTTTGTTCATCTTCTTCCTTCTTCACGGAACTCAGGCAGCAACCTTTGGCTGGTCAAATGTCACTCTAAGGGTCGTGGGAATTTATTATTGGTGTTTAGCTGGTTTGTTTAGCTTTAAAAGGCCTTGAAGCAGGCTCAGCTGGAGCCGTTTTCCCCACTTCTAGCAAGGAGCTAGAGGTACTGTCTTACTTTCTGTAATTTTAGATAAGATATAATAATCATCAAATCCTGAACACGAGAATCATCTCAATCGCCTTTCTATTAATCCTGGCTCTGAAGGAAAACAGATGAGACTGAGACAAACCACTAATGAGTGGTGCAAAGCCCAGCATTCACCCCCACAGAGAACCTGCATCACAGTCAATGCCCATTTTACCATTTGGCCCCTTTTTTGGGGTTCTTCCAGGCTTCTAAATTTCCTTCCCTATGTATGTGCATAAGCTTACTCCAACACATGGTCAGATATGAGCTGACCATTTCCTAACCATCCTGTAAAGGATTTAAAATCCTGAGCAAATGGGAGGTGAGGGTCCCACCTCAGAAGTCTGGAAGACACGGCTGCCCTGCTTTCCTGCCTAGCTTGGAAAATTGTTGCTCAAAGGTTTAACATGACTGGAAATAAGTTTGTAGTAAACTGATTCTTTGTAGCCAAATCTGGAGAGAAGAAACACAAGGAACGCATTGCTGGTACTTGAGGTTAATTGCGGCCTTTTCTTTTGGGTCTACTTGGTTTGAAATATTAAATGCAGAAGAAACCATCTATTTTTCTGCTCCATAGGCTGTCAGTAGAGGAAGTGAAATATGGGGGATTCCCTCCCACCCCTCTTTTTTTTTTTTTTTAATAAACAAGGAGTACAAACTGCTTTATAGTAACTAGATAAAATTACACAGTATTTTACTCCGTGGAGAAAAATATGGATTTGTGCATGGCAGTATTTCTCCCATCTTTCTCCCTGGCTGTACATTAATGTGATGACACCACATAACTCAGCTTTGCAGAGTTGTCAGGGACATCTCTGAGCCCAGACACCCTCTGGTCTGTCCTGCCACCTCCAGGGCCACAGGCCACTCGCCACAGTGGGTGACAAGCATTTTTTATGAGAGTTCTGGGGTTCAGTTAACACCCCAAGAGCTTTGGGGAGATTGGGAAGGGCAGTCACAGATTTGTTTCACATCCTGCAGTGGCCCACAGTCACTTTTACCCTTCAGAGAAGTTCTGGTCCAGCCCATGCTGTCACATCATCTTTTGGAGAAGGATAACAGGAAAACACACCAATTTTCTCTTCAGAACCAGCAAACTTATAAACTGATTTTTTTCCCCCAAAGGGCCAAACCTCTGCCCCCACCATCAACTGTTTTGCTCCATCTTGCTGAGCCTCAGCTCTGCACTGCAAACTCCTCTCTGGCAATCTCCTTATCCCTGCCAAACTCCACATCTTCCACAAAGGCAGGGAATTTTTGATTTCACAGCTACAGCATTTCTCCCTTTGACCCAGAACTTACTCTAAGGAGGTGCCAATATTTCAGAATCAAAATGTCTTCATAGCATTTTATGCCCATTCTGACGACAGCTCTGAAACTTTGGCTTTGTTGAGTAGAAGCATTTTCCAAACCTTTATATGGGGTTAAAATCCAACATTTTCCATCACAGCCTAGCAAACATCTGCACTAACAGCAATCACAGGAGAATACACTGAAAAATTCAGTGTATTCCACATGAACCTGTTAAATTTTGGCTGAACAGAGATGTGCAAAATGTGCAAATGACTTTGCTTTCCCCACCAAGGCACCGAACCCCCGTTTCCTTTACAAGCAGAAACACTTTCCCAAAGCAATAAGGTGGATTTTCATCACAAGATGCAAATTTCCATTCAAAGCTGAGCACATCCACCCCTGTGCACAACCCCTGGCACCCAGGCTGGTACCATTTCTGGTGGCACCAGAGTATCCTATTCCTCCAGATGAAAATGCAAAAATGCAACGGTTTGGTGATCTTTTTTTTTTAACCATACTATATAGGAAAAAAAAAAAAAAAAAAAAAAAGGGATTTAATCTAAAAGTTTCACCAGGGCTGACCCATGGGATTCTGGAGCAGGATGTGGCGTGGAGCTGGAGCAACGCTGCCGCAGCATCGCCCGTAGAGGGAGCTTCCTCGGGGAGCCGGGCAGGGCTGACACCTTTTCATCGAAAGTGTTGAGCCTTAGGAAAAAAAAAAAAAACAACAAAACAATTCCCAGACAATACAAAGTATTGATTTTAAAGTTCTTGTGGTTTGGGGGTTGGTTTTGGTTTTGTTTTCTTTTTTTTTCCCCCTGCCACTCTCAGCAAAACAGGCATCTCTGGGTTAAACCTATTGAAAATAGATGTTTTGTGAGTGGGGGGTAAGGGATGGGAAAAGAAATGGCTTGCCTAGCACTGGGTGTTTGCAATTGGTTTTTAGTTGGATTGAATCAAGCGAACGGTCACTTTTCCATTTCACTTTGTTATCATGAAGGGGAGAAGAGCACTAATATTTTAGCAAAAATAAGATTCTGCCGTCTGTGAGCCAGCACTCACATGCTAAACAGCTTTTCAGACCTACTGGATACCACTCTGAGTTTGAAATGTGAAGCCCCACGGCTGTTTTTCTACACATTTTTAGTTTAATTTCCTTACGATCAGGCTCCCAGGCTCCAGCGACTTCTCTGTGATTTCCCCCCCTACCCTTTGGGCACAGGCACAGCATTCCCACAGCTCCCGAGCCGGTGGAGGAATGTCCTTTTAATTCACTCAGTGGACGGCCCAGTTAGCATCCCAGTAAATGGTTACCTCGGGGAGCGCTCGCATCTCGGGATTTTTGGCAGCCAGCTGTCCCTGCCGGCACCGCAGAGCCGGGAACAGGGAAGGGAAGGGAAGGGAAGGGAAGGGAAGGGAAGGGAAGGGAAGGGAAGGGAAGGGAAGGATCTGCTCGCTCAGGTGGCCGGGCAGCACAATTAGGCAGGGAGAATTGCAGATTATCCCTGGTTTATAGCTCCCTGGTAGAGGGGAGGGGGAGAAGCGCAATAAAAAAAACACCATCAGATCGTTTGTTCTGCTGTTCAAACTTCTGGACAAGGCGGGAGATAAGCGCAGCTCCACCCCCCAGCTGCATTTGATCTGTTGGGCTTGGAAATTAAATATTGTCCCTGCAGCAGGCACAGTAGCAGTGTCCTGGGGGAAGCTTCTCCTCCAGGCTCTCCCACAACGTGGGCTCTGGGGCTCATCTTTGGGGATGAAAAGCCCGAGAAGTGGCTGAGACCCCTCTGGTTCCTGGTGCACCACGAGCAAGGGATGGTCCCACACCGGGTCCTTGTTTGCTTGGCCAAGGGGACCAGGCCAAGGCTGTGCAGGAGGTCAGTGACCCAGCAGGGACACAGCCCAGACGCCAACATGGCCCATCACAAAGCTGTCCTTCCCCCTCAGTAACCCGTTGCCTTCTTCTCCTCCTCCTTTTTCTCCTCCTTCTTCCTCCTCTTCCTCTCCTCCTCCCCCTCTTCTTCTTTTTCTCTTTCTTATTTTCCTTCTTTTTATCCTTCTCCCCCCTCCTCCTCTTCTTCCCTTTTTCTTCTCCTTCCTTCTCTCCTCTGTTCTCTCCCTCCAGAATACTCCTGGGCTGTCAGAGTTTCCCAAAGGGGACGTTCACTCCCAGATCTGGATTTACACTGCTGTGTCTCCATCAGTTCTGGTGGACCTGCACTTGACAAGGGCAGGATGGGAAAGGGGAGAATTCCATCCCTTAACTTTGTGCCACATTGGTTTGAGACAATGCCAGATCTCCCCCTGGCCCAGGCTTTTGCAGCTCTAGTATGAGGCACAAGCTGCTGAATATTTCTTAATGCTCTGCATGTTTTTCACTTTTTTCCCCAGTCCTTCCTGAAGTGGGATACTTGAGCCATTTTCCTTGTCCTGTTTGCTAGCTGACCGTGTCCATTCTCACCTGCTCCTCTGTCAGCCAGCCTCCCCCTCTATGTATTTTAGTCCATCATCTCATTCTGCTCACCCACATGGAAGCAGCTCCTATTTACCTGCCAGACCAGACTTCCCACTAAGCTTAAGTCTAAAAGCCCCAAACCAACACTGGTCCAGCCACAGATTTTTTTTTCCCCCAGACTCTTTCTCCCATTTATTTATTTTGCCTGTTAGTGGGGTTCTCCAGCTCAGCTAGGCTTGTGCCAGCTGGAAACAACTGCAGCTCCATTCCACCATCCTGGGTCACGAATGAAAATGCAGAGCATCAGCAGTACCAGAGTTGCTCTGTACACGCTTGTTCAACAAATCCTTTCAGTGCAAGTCCGAGTTTGAATTTCTGGCTGCTTTTTCAGCCTCTAGAATTTCATGAAGATGATTAGGTCATGAGACCACCCTGCCAGTCTGGCAAGCCCAGGATGCTCAGCTTCTGCTGTTTGCCTTTTCCCCTGAGACCTGCTACTCAATCACAGATTGGTTTGGGTCAGAAAGGACAGGAAAGATCACATCATTCCAAACCCCTGCCATGGACAGGGACAACTTCCACTATCCCAGGTTGCTCAGAGCCCCATCCAGCCGGGCCTTGAACACTTCCAGGGATGGGGCAGCCACAGTTTCTCTGGACAAAGGCAAGCAGAGCCTGCTGGGCTGACACAATTTATTTTGAAGCCACATATGTTACTTGTTCTCATAGCCTCGTTTTCTCCTATTTTTTACAAGTTTGACTACAGGCCCCAGTACTTTTCTAGGAACTGTAGTTAGACTGAAATCTTCACAATTATCCCTTTCCTACTTCTCTCCCTTTATAAAGATAACTGTATTTTTCCTTAGCACTTAATTAGGATCACAGCTGACCTTCTTAGGGAAAAACAAATGTGATGCTGCTTGTTTGGCATCATCTGCTGAGTGCTGTCCCTGTCCCCAAACACCAAACCAGCACCTCTGTGGTCCTCCAGCAGCTGCCGAGGTACTGCTAGAGCAGCCTCTCGTTACACTCTATGTCCCCTGCTAATTGCATCTCACCATGTGCCTTGGCTTCTCTGATCTTGTCTCTGCATGTGCATGCTGCACTTCTGTACTTGATCTTCATGGCCTGACCTACTTTTCATCTCCCCCAGGTTTCTTTCCCAGATCTGAGCTCTTCTCCTGTGCTCCCTTTCTCCTGCAACACCTCGGTCTGAACTGTGTCTGCGGGGAGTTGTGACAGGCTCTCCTCTCATTAACAGCTTTGTCCCCCTCCAGATCAGCTTCCCTGGGGGCCTTACCTGGGCATGGACAGCAGTGCTGGAGTCCAGGAACCTCTACATAGGTCCAGTGCCCTCCTTCCTTCCTCCTGATCCTTTGCACAGTCATTCCCAGTCATTTCCCAGCAACTCTAGCAGGGCACCTTCCCCATCCCTAGCCAGCTTCTACTGCAGGAGAAACCATCAGGCTCCTCACTGTTCTCCCACCCTTGCTGGTGGAGACGGGTCACCCACACACCTCCAAGATTGTTCTTTCCCCAGGAACAGATATCCCACGTTAACCCAGTGATGATGCTCACTGAAGCCTCCTTTACCTGGTGCTCTTGAGACTCACCAGTGTTTCCCTTTTAACCACCAGCTAGAGACCTTCAGGAGCCCTAATCCCACAGTTGCTGTCCCTCCACGCAAACACTTGCACTCTTGACATGGAAAACACCCTTTCCCTGCCCCACCCGCATCCCTTCCAGAAAAAACTCCTCCCGCTAATTGAATCCCGCGGCTTTGTTGCAACCCAGATCTCTCAGCTCCCCCCATCCCTTTCCCATTCATCTTCCATTCATCCCCTGGGCACAACAGCCTCCTCTGCTCTTTCTTGGCCCTCCTTTGATCTGGCTTTGAATAGGAGAGGTCAAGCTACACGACCAGGGTTCCTTTTCTCCATCCCCACATCCCGGGGATGCCCGGCACGCCGGACGGTGCTTCCAGCAGTGGGTCAGGGCTGTGCTTCCCAGCGGGGCTGCCCCAGTGGGGGAGCACCCAGCCCTGGCCACCCCCTGTCCCTAACGGGGCCCCCACACTCAGCAGCGTGGTTCAAAGCCCATTGAAGGCCGGAGAAAGGCTCCCATTAGCTTCAGCAGGCTCCCAGTCGGGGTTGTGAACCCCAAAGGATGGGATTTTCTACACTGAGACTGCAGGATGGAGTCAGTAAATTGCCCTCAGCAGTCAGGTACCTGCTGGCTCCTCTAAAGCAGCTCCAGGCTGGGAGTCCTACTCTGCTCTGTCTTTGCCCCACAAAAGAAGAAATCCTTGCTGGCAGACAGGAGGGCAATGTCTCAGCCAAGAGGCAGGAAAGAGGGAAAGGAGAATTACCTTGGGTTAAATCCTCTCAGCTGCTCACACCAAAAAGATTTACCTTCCGAGACAAGATCCTGATAGCACTCGGAGCTGAATCCCCTGCCTGAAGTGTATGAGGTTTAATTACTGCAGCTTTGTTAAATCAGCTCAGCTAAGCCCCTGTGTAATTGCTTTCTTCTGGGCCCAGCAGTGGTTTATTTGAGGACAGCTCAGGCTGGTTTTCAGACTACTTGAAGCTGGTCCTGTGCTGTTTATATCCCCTCATTTCAATCGGTTTAAACACTCACCTCTTGAGAAAGCACCTTGAAGGAGGTCAGGCCTCACCCTTTGCTCTGGCTTCTTCTGGGACAAGACAAAATGCTTATTTTTCGCTTTAAATATGTGAAGCTCAGTGGTACCCAGTGCTGTTGGTGTGCCCTGGAGAGCACATGGTGCCATCCACCCCAGGGAGGGTGCCTAATGCACCCCAAAAAAATGAAATGTCACCTGCTGACACGACCAGGGCTCTTGGCCATGCCCCCTGGAGCCCACAAGGAGTCACATCCCCAATCCCTCGTTGTGCTTCCCACCGCCCTCGTCTGGTTGGAGAGAAACCCAGGACACGTGGCACCCCGCATCCCTGCATCCCTGCATCCCTGCATCCCTGCATCCCGCTGGTTGCCACGGTTACGGGCGAACCGGCGCGTTTGGCAGGGTGGGAGGGGGCGGCGGACAGGACCTGTGGTGCCGGGGCTGTCAAGGAAATGGCTTTTATTTATTTATTTTTTTTTTTTTTTTTTTTTTTTGGGAAGGAGGAGCGTCCCCCCAAGCCGCTCCTCCTCGGCAGCCCCGCAGAGCCGACCCGCTGCCGGCGCCTTGGAAATTTGCACGGAGCTGACAAGATGACAAGGTGCAAATACGGCAGGCTGCTCGGGAGTAATTTTTACGGCAGCTCTGCCTTGTGCACGTTTTTATTGCAAAGAGGGTAATCGGGCCTCTTCATTATTGAAAACATATTTACTACCCCTCGGCCGCTCTCTCCCATTTTTGCCAGCCCCTTCCTTCCCCCCTTAAGTACCCTGTCCTCCACGAGATATGATCTCATAAATTTACAGTGTACTTGCTGTCTGCAAAGTGGATGTTCAGTTTCATTTTTATTGGACTTTATGATACAGGCGGATTGCATTTTATTTGCTGCACCGCTACCAGAAGGCCTGGAACAGTCGGGAAGTGCTGGTTGCAACCGGGATTGGGCCTGGGAAAAGGGCTGTGGGATGTGGGATGGGCTCTGGACGAGCTGCCAGCGGGGGATACACTGTCTGCAAGCAGAAAGGCTGCAGGAGAAGGTAGAATCATGGAATTACAGAATGGTTTGGGTTGCAGGGAACATTTAAAGGTCATCTAGTCCGACCCCCTTGCTATGGGCAGGGACACCTTCAGCTGGATCTGGCAGTGCTTTGGCAGAGGGATCCTCGCTCTTGTGCTGCAGGAAATGCTGCTCCATCCACCCCGTGCTCCTCCAGCTCCTGCTGAGAGGAACTGGAATCCATGCAGGAGCGTGTCTCTCCCCAGCAGCCAGCGTGATTGACAAGGGATGCTCTGCAGGAGCACGGCAGCAGCTTCTTATCACTCACCACCCTCTTTGTGGCTGGCACCCTTTCCAAAAATGCCTTTCCCAAGGCTTTCTCAGGCTAGACAGCCTGATCCAAACCCACCTGTCCAGCGCTGCCCTTAGTGTGACACTAATGGGCCTGAACAAAATTGCCTGAAGCCACAGGGAGCAGCAGAGATGTGCACGACACCGGGGAGGTCGGAATCTATGGAAACACCTCCTGCAGCCAGTGCAGCTCCAGACCTACCCTGCTGTGGCTGTGAGCAGAGCACAACCTCATCCCTTTCCTCTTCAAACCCCTTGGAGTTAATCCTGTTCGCTGCCTGGCACCCAGGCAAAACCTCCCTGCCACCGAGGGAGCCCTGGCTGGACCCTGCCCCACAGGCAGGGCCAGAGGGAAGCTCCTGCTCCCACAGGGATCAGCTCTGGACCGGCTTCCAGGCCAGCCCTGCTGTCAGGGCTGCTGTGATCAATCCCTGGCTCATTATTAAAACTCTGCCTTGCTGGTGCACAGGGAATTTGTGATCACTCAGCGAGCCACGGGCCCTCTCAGCATTGGGTGGGTGGGCTGGCACCACATCTCTCCACAGAGCCACCTCCTTCTCCAGGGCAAAGGGCTCTGCAGCAGCATCAGGAGCCCAACTCGCTTTGTACCCACCTCACCTCAGTGCAGCACAGGGGAAATAATCAACTTGTGTCATTTCAATCCGAAAAAAGGCAGGAATGTTGTTCTTTTTTTTCTTTTCCAAGGTAACAGTGAGAGGCCAAGCAAAGCACTGCAAAGCAACATAAATGATTTAGCACCCAACGATTTTGCCAGGGAAACGCTAAAGATGGAGTCTAATCCTTTCATCTAACCCTGGTCCTTCTAAAAGCTTTAAGCTAGGAGTTGACTCAGCATGTCACTGCCAAAAAGATCCATTGACCTCGAGTTCAGTGCTGAGAAATTGAGAAATGTTCTTTTTAATGTCTATTCAATAAATACAGCATCACCCTCTCCGTGGGCTAAGCAATCCACTTCAAATCCATTACGGCACGTTCTCACAGACTGACAAGTTGTCCTGAGACAATAGTGGCTGCCAGATGAGGTTAACCCTTGCTGAGGGGGTGTAAATCTCTGTAGCCACAAGCCTTTTGCTCTCAGAAGTCCTTGAGAGGAGGGGAGGGGGGTATCTGAATTGATGAGGAGCGGCTGCTGCCGGAGCTCCTTGCTGGACCAAGGTGATCTGCATCAGTAAAAAATACACCCAGTCAACACAGCAGCCATCAGAACATCTTGGTGGGAAGGAGGGGAGTGCTGCTGCCCTTTGCTCCCCGGTGGACTGACTGGTGATGTTCCCAGGCATTCATGATCCCAGTTCTGTCTGGTCATCACAGCTGAACCATCCCGGGAGGCACCACACTGTGGTGTGGTCATCATCACTTGTGCTGCTCCACCAACAGCCAAAAAGGACTCCTGGAGCTCACAGTGCCTGGGGAAAGCTGGAGCTGGCTTGGAGACCTTTGGCACAGGTGCACTGAGTGTGAGCTCCATGCTGGACACTCCCTGGGCTGTGTGGCTGTGGTCTGGGCAGCCCTAACCTGGCTGGGTTAAATAGGAAATGGCCTCAAGTTATGCCAGGGTAGGCTTAGACCAGGATAAAGTTCTTTACTGAAAGGCTGATCAAGCAGTGGAACGGGCTACCCAGGGAAGTGGTGGATTCACCATCCCTGGAAGTGATCCAAAAATGCCTAGGTGTGGTGTTTAGGGACATGGTTTAGTGGTGGGCCTGGCAGTATTGGCTTATTGCTTGGACTCGATGATTTTAGAGGTCTATTCCAACCTAAATGATTCTATGAAATAACGCAGTCAAGGAGAACAGCAGCACAACTCCCAAAGCAGCTCAGCCCACCTAGGTCCAACCACTCCTGGCAGTGGGCTGTGGCATCCTAAATTGTTTCTTGACAGAGTGCCTTTACCAGGGACAGCCCAGGTCTGGCAGCAGCACAAAACACTGGACCTACAGCTTGGGCTTTCTGTCCAAGAAAAGGAGTCACTCCACCCATGCAAGGAGTGCCAGCAGTGTGGCACCACTTTCCCCACCACCACCACACATCTGGAGCCCTATCCAAGGGCACCAAAGGCAGGGATGTGTTTTTCACTCACTCCTGGTTCCTGAGTGTTCCAGCTGGTGCAAAGACAGGAGAGGGGAGTCCCTACAGCCAGCTAGACCTTTGTTCTGAGAGAAAGTCCCGGGCTGTGCAGCTTCCAGCAGCAAGTCGTTAATGAAAATTATCACCTTGGTAATGGTAATAATGCAATAATTTCAAAAGGTAAAGCTATGGGAGCACAGTCAATCTGCAGGAAATTGGAGCAGAGGTAGCAGGGGAGCCCTATGTCTCTGGGTTTACATTCAGTTATGGGTATTTTATGGTGCCCCCTTCATCCTGTCCCCTGGTTTCAAGCTCTTGAGCCAAAGCTCAGAGACTCACAGCCAGGCTGGAGGCTGTGGCAGTTTTGGGAGGATGATTTTGGGATGCTGCAGCAGCCACCCAGCCTTTGCAGTCTCCTCCAGCATGCCACGGTGGAGGAGGTGGCATGAGCAGGTGTCTGAGGCTCTCTGCTGACTCAAGGATGCCATCCTGCATCGTGTTTATCTGGGTCACATTACAAGTTCTCTTTTCGGTTTTGGAGGCTGGGAGTTTCTATTTTTTCCCCTCTCTCCCTGTGTTTGGATGTGACAACCGAAGGCAGCTTTGCTGAGATCTGCAGCGGGCAGAGGGCTGGGCTGTGGGTTGTGCTGGTTAATTACTGTTTGCTGGTTAACTGGATCATCTTTATCTTCCACCAGACTGCAAAACCTTTTATGCAGCATTCCTTGCTTGTAGAGTCTCTAAAGATGCAGAATTGTTGGAAATCAGCAAAAGGCTTTTGTTTATAGGAATAAAGCTTGTATATAAACTGCACTCAACGACTGCATAGGCACAAAACAGCACCTGGATTTTATTCCAATGCCCATGAATCATGACATTATTCCAGTGTCATGATTTCCTGGGGAAGAGCAGGCACACTCGAGGCTTTTGTACAGGTGGGGCCGGTAACACTGGCAGCATCATCCCGCTGAGGGACTTTTGGGGCAGTTCAATGCTTAGTGTGGTAAGGATTTCCACACTAGTAAATTCTGCTCAGTACTCTTCTCCAGCACTACTTTGGAAGTATTTAAGGCTATGCCTGAGGAAGTATGCCTACTTCTTCCACTTAAATACTCCCAAAGAGCCAAAGCCCCTCAAAGAGGGCAGAGCACACAGTGCTTGAATGCCAGCAGCATCACTCCTGTCCACGTCACCATTAGGAATTGCTGCAGAAATTACACCCATATCACATCCTCATTGTTCTGATCTGGTTGGATGCTCTGGCCCTGACTTCTTCTGGTGCTCCAGGCACTCACACAGGGGAGCCCTGCCCAAAAAAATGCACAACCTCCATTTAGGGACGACGCAGCTGCTTTCACGTTGGCTTTGAGATTGATCCCAAATCTCTCTGAAAGGCACCTCAAAGTCCTGAGGGCAAAGACCACCATCACTGAGGTGGTGGCATCAGAGGCACTGCTGGCTGAAAGACCAGCACTGAGCAGTGATATTCCAGCCCTTCCCTTTCTCTCCCCTGCCACAGCAGCTAAACTGGCCACATGGTGGATGTGCTATCACAACATTTCCCTCCTAATGCTTTAAATTCTCCATGTGCACAACAATGCACCATATGTATAACCAAGAGTGAGGGTCCCCTAGACTTCAGGAGAGCCTGGGTCCTGTCGTGGCAGCACAGCCCTGCAGCAACCAGAGGGTGGAAAGGCACGAGCAAGGGCAGCAAGAGTTGGGATTCAAGTGCCCTGTTCAGGATCCAGTGCTGGCTGTGTACTCACAGGTAGCATCTGCTCAGGGTGGAAGACTTGATCCCAGCCTCACCATGGAAAAAGATGTCCAGGAGAGGCTCCTTGGAAGGCAGGAAGCCTTCAGCTCACTCCTGGCTGAATTTCACTTTTGGGAGAGACAAACCAGGGTTCTGGACAGTGCCCATTCATTTGAAGGCAGGCTGCAAGGCCAGGTCATCACCTTGTCACCAAAATTCCCTGCTCACGTCTCCCACACCAGCCAGGATTTTGGTGCTCCCTAAACCCACCTTGTGCTGAGGGGAGACAGGATGTTCCACACAGGGACAGGAGACAATACCAGGGTGGGAAATCTGGTAAGGGACTGTCTCCGTGGTGGTTCTGGGCTGGGAGGGCAGTGCCCAGCACACCCATCTCTGCTGCCAGCCTGACCCACACACCCCACAGCAGCTGGCTGCCCATGGGGCTCCTTCTCAGGACCCAGACTTCAGGAGTCTCCTCTGAGACATCTGCTGACATTGCTAATTACGGGCCTGGTGCACCACAAGGATTTCTTGATTGCTTTTTTGGGGAGGGACAGGAGCTTTCCTTCTCCCTTTGTCTCCCCGGTGAAGGATGGGCTCTCGGGCTGAAGTCCTGACAATCCAAGCTGCTGAAATGAATCCTCTTCAGTCTATTTACTTGATATTTACCAAAGTCTGCGATCAACAAGAAAACACATCTCAGCAGCTCTCTTGGCAAGAGAACGAATTGAGGCAGCACTGCAGCTGTCATATTTATTTCAGTGGCAAAGCAGGTCAGGAAAATTGATAAAATTAATCATACAAACTAGCAAACACCGGGAGTGAAGGAGAGGGAGAACGAAGGGGAGAGAATGAGAGTGAAGGAGTGTTTGCAGCACCAGGCTGCACCTGCTTTTATTTCTTTTAATGGATTTTTTTTTTTTTATGCGATGTCACAGATAAAATTGGTGCAAGGTACAGTATTTTATAAGTAGGTTTGGGGAGGGGTGTTGAGATTACTACAAGCAGATGCCTATTACACCAGGGCTGAGCCCTAGCCACGGGGTTTGCAAGGAAATAGGAATTCAAGGGCAGAAGTGATTTTTCAGACAGTCCCCGCAGACCAGGAGGGGAGGTCCTGGGAAGCAGTACCTGTGACTGGGCTGAGGCGTGGGCCAGGTGGCTCCTCAAGGTGCCCCCAAGGCTGTCCTTGGTGTCATGTCCCTGTCACCTCTGACAGCTGAGTGCAGGTGAGCCCAGGCAGCTGCAGGAACATTTCCCTACCCCCAGCTCTGCTCTCTCCTGCTCTGGGGACGGCTCACCAAACACATCCCTGCTGTTTGCTGGGCCCAGAGCTTGGGAAGCCTGCATGAGGCACAGCTCCAGCGTGTCCCTGTGCTCCCTAGGCAGCAATATCTGTTTTTTTCTGTGGCCACTGTGCTGGGTTAACACACCTTTACAAGGAGGATTAACCCCGAGTTTGGTCTCAGAGCAACTGAAGAAAGAAACTTGCAGAAGCCAAGACCTCTTTGTTACGGGCTCCTCTTTGGGCAGGCACATGCCTCATTTCAAGCAACGAGTAGGAAAGCCAAAAAGAGTCTACTGGCTCTGGGAAAATCTTTGAGGAATGTTTGAAGCATCGAGGTTGAAGCATCGAGGTTCAATCATAGAGTTCATGCCTCCCCTCATCTCCTTAAAAGAAAATGTTTTTAGACCAAGATTTAGATTTAAGGACTTTCCATTTAGGTGCAGGAGTGCATTTCTAGGATGCCAAATGGCATTTTGTTATTTCTGCTCTTTAGTTTTCTGTCATAAAAATAGCGTTCACGAAACCCAACCCAAATTCAAAAATAACATTGGTCCCTCTGAAATATTTCCTTCTTTTCTCTTCACTTTTCTTTTTCCTCCTCTCTTTTCTCATTGTCAATCTTCATTGAAAAGATTCATTGAAAAATGTCTCTGCTCTAATTTTGAGTCCTTTTTCTCCAGCTCTCCACCCTTCTCTCCCACACCTCTCCAGGCCCTCACTGCACATCCCTGCTCCTACCGTGAATTACTGTTCTCATTGCTCCAAGCACATTAAAAGTGAAGCTAATTAGCCAGCAGAACAATTTGCCTAACGACGTGGTAGATTCTCCATCACTTGCAGCCTTCAAGTCAAGGCTGAACGTTCCTCTGACAGAGCTTTAGCAGGGTGGGGGAATTTGGGGGCAAGGGTCTGGGACCCACAAAGGGCACACAGAGTCACCTTAGAGGCTTTGGGACACTAAATCCTGCCCCTGGGGAGAAGGGCATCCATCAGCCCCAGGTTTCTCATTTGCTGCCTCACGCCTCTGGGATGGGACTGCTGAGGGTGACAATGGTGACAACGGGGTCTCTGCTGAGCCCTGGCTGAGGAGGGATGGCGAATCCAGGGAGAAGGTGACAAACCAGCCAGAAGCCACCACAAACACCGAGGCAGCCGTGGAAATGGCGAGAGTTAACGAGCATTTTAGGACAGAAATCCCTCTATGAGATCTTGCTGACAAGCGCTATTAAATATTCATTCTATAGACTGTGGAGACATCATTACACACATACGTTCAGGCTCTCCACACTCCCGGCTCTGGCATTTGTTTTATGCAGCTCCAATGAGCTGAGGGGAGCCGGGGGTGGGGCTGGAGCCAGCCCCCCTCAGCACAGCTGGGATCCTTAGGGGCAGGCACTGTTTGCCAGCCAAAACCTGCCCTGGAAGCCCTGGTGCTGCCCATAGGAGGGAGGCAAGAGGGTTTTGGGAGATGCTGATGTTTAGTTAGTGCTGGAAGAGCAGCAGCAGGGGTTGGAGGGGCAGCCATGCCCTGGGAAGTCGCCTCCAGGATGTCCCACAGTGGCATCCTCAGACATCCCACAGTGGCATCCCCAGACATCCCCATGGATGTGAGGGAGCCTTGCCTCCATGCACCGCTCCCCACCCCATAAACCCCAATAAAAGCTCTCTCCAGCCAGTCACTCCCACCAGGAACCGAGGACAGGTCCCATGGATGAGCTGGGAGATGCCGCAGCCCTGCCACATCCGTCACCTCAGCGGTGTCACCAGACCGATGTCACTGCCACCCATCTCCTTCCCAGCTCAGAGCCGCCTCTCCTGCACCTCGGGAAAGCCTCCGTGCTCTCCCTGTCCGAATCCAGCTCTGCCCATGGGAGACAGAGCTTGCACACATGCCTCTCTGAGTATATATACATACACTGATTTTTTTAAATATTTTTTTTGCACACATTGCTAGTGACGATACCCTCTTCCCCCCCCCAAACAATCCATCCATAAATGTCACTGAAAATCCCGATCTCCTTTTATTAAACCTGAAAAATGTGTATAAATGTAAATAACAAATGACTGATACAGGGAGAGGAACCAGAGCGTCTGCTGGCGTCACCCTCCCTCCCTCACGCTCTTTCCTCCTCGTGTAATTTGCATTAATAAAGAGGCTGTTCCTTGTCGGAATGTGTTTCATCCGGTTTAAAATCCCAGGGCGATCCACCAGGAACAGCTCTGGGAGAATCCGACTGTCAGAGCCGACAAGACAAATGAATCCCGGTGTCAGGAGCGTGTGGTTCAACGATGACAGATTGAGAAGAACTGTCCCCCTCTCGACAGGCGGGCTTCATTTTCAAATTAATAAATCTGAATAAAATATTTTCCCTTTCATTACGAGCCGAGCCCGGATGACAGTTCCCGTGACAGGAGGGAGTCGCAGTGTTGATGAGGAGACTTTGCATGAATTCCACCTGGGCTTCTTCGGCTTTATTTTTACCTGCAATTTCATCCCTGTTTACTTCTCTCTCCCCATCCCTCCTCCCCTTGCCCTCTCTCTCGTGCTCCCCCTTCCCTCCCTCCCTCCTCCTCTTCCTTCCCCCACTCCCAGCCCCTCTCTCCCTTTCCTCCTGCTCTCCTCCCTCGCCCACTGTCCCGTGGTGGTTTGGGAGGTGAGCTCTGGCTGTCACTCCTGCAGCAGCTGTCTCACACCTCGAGCACGCAGGAGATGCTCCAGGCTCTCCCTGTGTCATTTCCACACCTGCATGGGATGCCTTGAGCCCACTCAAACCCCACAGCCCACGCACCTAAAGAGATTTTCCCTGGCTTTGGACACTACACACCAAGTGTCCAGCAGCCAGGTCAGCTCCAGCTAAACCACACAGCTGCCCCATCCTCTGGACAGACCTGGCTCCTGAGATTTCAGTTCATTGTAACCTTTTCCTGGGCAGCTGCCTCAGGTCCACAAAGTCTCCCGAGCACCTTTGTGTGAGCATGTCAGCCATGGTGACACTGGTGACACAACACCACGGCCCAAATCGCTCTCAAGCTGTAGTGCAGGAGGGAATTTCCCTCTCCAACACCAGCAGCCATCCCCAGGAGCCCCCAGGGATGTGCAGCCTGCAGCAGCAGGGTAAGGTCCCTCTGATCCACCCCTCAGCAGCAGTTCCCACGTTTTCTGCGACTGCCACAGCACCTAAACAAGTCCTTGCTCCAGAACTTGCCTTGGGATGGCGAGGGCAGGCAAGCAGCAAACAGCCAAGCACTCCAGACAGTCGCCATTCCACTTCTGGATCCCACTGTGACCCATAAATTTGGCTGTCCTGGGGATGCCATGGGGATTATGCAATGGTGCTCCTCATGCAACCACTGCACAGCAAGTGCTAGCCCAGGATGAGGGCTGGAGAGTCTCCTTTCACCCATGGAGGTCACTGTGGTTTGGATAAACCTCCCAGCCCTCCCGCTCAAAAGTTGCTCTTCAGTTTGGATGGCCTCCTGGACCGCCCCAACCGAGGTGTGGCATCCATGGAAAATCATACAAACCCCAGATTTGGACTGAGCTGGTGGTGGCACGGAGAGAGCAGAAACAGGAGAGACTGCAGTGGGAAACAGAGTCTGAGCTGGCTTGGGAATGGCAGTGACTCCGGGGTGCCTTATGGAGAAAGAAGTGGAGGCGCTGTCTGATTCCTTGCAAGCCCAATATCCCCCTCCGAAGAAATTAGAAACATTCCAGCAGCTATAGCAGTGCCTGACAGTAAATTTGATTAACTTGCCCGTGGAGTTAATGATATAGGGGGCCGTGTGGATTTTGTTGTAAAGAACACAGAAAAGACAGATGAGAAAATGAGAAAACAAGAAAGTAAATTTAAGCAGCTGGAAGCTTTAACAACTGGCATGATAAATCCAATAAAGAACTGCTCGATAAAACCCAACCACTGGAAAACCAAACATGGGCTGGGGAGGGAGTGGTTGTGCTTTGGATTCACAACCAAAGAGGCAGCACGTTTCACTGGTGGTGCGAAAATGCTCCCAGCCCATCCCAGGCTGCTTGGTCCCGGAGCACACGGCAGCGACATTCCTGCTACAGCCATCCTACACCAAGCCAGGCAAGGCAGGGATCTGCTGCCTATCCCTTTCCCACTCTTGTTCCAGTTTTCCTTGCAGTCTCTCAGGACCAGGAGGAATCTGCTGACGAGAGCCTGAGGGGATTCACACCTCCCAAGCCAAAGCACGCTGACTCCGGAAGGCAGCGCGGCGTCACCGAGGAGCTTGCCAACCAAATGCAGGCCAGGTACTGCCAAAAAAGCCTCGAGTAAAACCCAACATTTGGACATCCATATTCTTAAATCCTATCTTCTTTAAAATTTAATTCTGCTGAACCCTGCTGGAAGCCACAGCCAAGAGGAAAACCTCTAAGAGAATGACTGATGAGGACTCATCTCTTCCCATCTCAGCACAAGAGCTGTGGAGCAGCATCCCATAGCACCCCATTATCCCATGCAGAGGCAGACTTGGAGCATCCCTGTGTCCCAACAGACCCTGCAGACCCTTGCTGTCTGCACACAGAAGGAATTTTGCTATCCTCATACCAAGCTCATTGCTGCTCCCCAATCCCGTTCTCCGTGCCACATCATTCCAGAGGTGAGCCTGGTCCAGCTGCACCACTGGGCTCATGCAGAGGGAGGGCAGAGGCGCCCTGTGTGTGGATCCAAGCACCAGGAGAGCAGGGAAATGGGCACCAGGGCCACCCATGCAGTACCAGATGCAGCTGGCAACATCCCAAGCTGCTGTTTGCTCTGGTACAGCTTCCCCAGAGCTCGGCATTGCAGGGGGGAGTTGGCTGGGCTCAGTCTGGCTGCCTTCAGCCCAAAACAGCCAGCTCTGCTGGGACCAGCCCAGCAGCACTTAGGCTGGGTCCACACAGAACTACACAGACATGTCACCCTGGCACTTCCCACCATCCATATCCTCTGCACTTTCATTTTTCCAGCCATCCATGGCCGTGGGCAGCAGAGAACCTCGCTGTTCCCAGGCAGGACATTCAGCCTGGCTGGAATTTAATGCTTGGACTCTGCAGACCCACATGGCTGCATTGCTGCACCACCCCTGTCCAGCTCTGGTGGGTCACAGGCAATCACAAGACACTTGCTACAAGCACCAACAGAGAACAACAGCTCCAGATGATCTCCAGGCGTTCCCCAGGGGGGCAAAGACACAGATGAAACCTTGGAGTCTTAAACTGCTGCTATAGCCCTGATTTCCAGAATATCCCCTTAGTCTCACTTCAGATTTGGAATTGGAGTCCCAAAAAGGGGGAAGGCATCATCATGAATGCAGACCTGCTGTAGCTGGAGGCTTCTGGGGCTCTCAGGCCACATTTGGTGACCGAGAAGAGCAAAGCATCCCTTTGGAGCCTTCTCTGCATCTCCTGCCACTTTCCTGCAGCTCAGCCAACTGCAAGACCAAGTGGCTGGAAATGTGCAGAGTGCTCTGAATTGAGCTGTAAAGAATGAAGGTGAAGTTTTAAGCTGCTAGATTCATGGCTGGGATTTTTATATACACATAAAATATGAATCTCAGTTGTATACAAAGCTGAGCCCATCGTGCCAAAAGGATCCCAGTCAAGCAGGCCTGTAAAATGAAATCCTCTTGGACTAATTTAAGGAGACCTGAGCAGTATAAATTCTGGCCTGCTCAAATGCAGGAAATAAAAAAAAATCTGACTTGAATACAGGCTTCACTCTCACTGCACTTGGCAGCACCAGTGTGTGAACAACAGGAACAAAAAAACAGAGTGAGAAATTAGCTCTGGAGTTGTGAAAAACTCTGCTCCAGCACCCCATTTATACCAGTCTGGTGGGCCTAATGAAACCCTCTTTGGTGAAAATTTAATGCAGAGATAAACTTTCCAGTAAATGAGGGCTGCTTGTATTTGCTGACTCCTGGTGACTTTCCTGACCTGCACAGTCACTTCCACTCTGCATGGAGAAAACACTCACCAAGATGTTTCCTATAAGAGAAAACATCAACTTATCTGCCAGTGAGTGAATCTTCATTTGTACACCTTTATCTCCTCACAGGCCCTCTGGTTTTAGTGGACTAGAAGTCTCCTTGGACAAGTTACCTCTCTGGAGGCTGAGAAGGATGGAGAATGGGAAGGATGGAGGATAGGAAGGACTTTCTCACCCAGCCCCTGCTGATGAGTGTGGCTGAAGGGAGGCCACAGGGCTGGAGGAGCTTGCTCTGAGCCATGGCCACCATGGGCCAGGTGCATCAGTTTTTGGCTAGCCCTGGGGACCCATGGATCAGCCAGGCAGGATAAGGAGAGGGTGAAATAAAGCATCCACAGCTTTTCTTTTTCTTTTCTTTTCTTTTCTTTTCTTTTCTTTTCTTTTCTTTTCTTTTCTTTTCTTTTCTTTTCTTTTCTTTTCTTTTCTTTTCTTTTCTTTTCTTTTCTTTTCTTTTCTTTTCTTCTTTTTTCTTTTCCTGGGCACTGGGGTGAGAGGAGCTGAAGTGACCTTGTTCAAGGTCAGAGAAGAAGCTTGAGGCCTGGGAAATGCACCCAGATCTCCCTGGAGAGCTGGAGATAACATCATCCTTCCCAGCAAAATAAGGAGCCAGATAAAAAACATCTAATTAGAGGATTAGAAATGCCTTAGCTGGAAAATGCTGTCTCTTTTCTGTGGAGAGTGTGTGTGGCTGATTTTTGGAGAGCAGGGAGGAGGAGCAGTGCTCAGACTTGCCTGGGATTATCTGCCAGCTCTCAGGGACCAGAGCACTTTTTTTTTTTTTTTTTGGGCACGTGCCACCAGGCAGGGCAACTCCCTCCCAAGCAAAACAGTCTGGGGACAGCCCGGGTGAGCTGTGTGTCATTGCTGGTGTCCCCTCAGCTCCTCTGCAGTTCAAATGTCCCGTGGTCTCCTCTCCTCAGCATCCTCACCACCTCCATCTCCCTCCCTGTGCTCGGTGTCCCCTTCCCTGTACCAGCCCCACCTCCCCATGCCACGGAGGCCTGAAGCAACTGGGAACACTGGGGAGCCTCTCAGTAGCTGATCAAAGGCATGAGACATCCAGCAAGGCTGTACAGTAACACAGGGAGCATCCTCCTGTGGCAAGATGATATGGCAGCAAGTTTTCCAGGGCTGTTTTTCCAAGCTTTCTCCATTTAAAATAAAATACATTTAAAAACCAAAGCACACACACACACACACACACAAAAATAAAATAAATAAATAAAAACCAAAACAAAGCAACCAAAGCCAAGCACTAGCCAGGAGAAACCTCCCTAATGAATGCATCAGCTCCAGCTCCAAAGCTGAAGGCGACTTCCAGCCCAGCCCATCTTTGCTCCTCAGGGCCTTGGAGAAAGATCTCCTCTTGGGCAGCCAAGTAGCAATTGGGTCACAGTGCAGGATTATCTGCTGGTAACAAGCTGCAAATGTGCTCTGGGACCAGTGATTCATTAATGCAGTTCATGGTGACATATGAACCAGAACCCGAGGGAGCCTTTATTTCTGCCCTCTCTATCCATTCACTTGAAAGACAGGGAAAAAGGTTCCAGCCCCGCACTGATTTCCAAGGCTGATCAAATTAGAGCCACCCTACAACCGAGGTAACTAATGAAGGGCGGCGGGGAGAAGGTGGGGTCTGAAGTGCGGGGTCTCCGAGCAGTGTCACAAGGCAAAGCCTCGCTGCAATCTGGGAGCAGGGAGGGCAGGAGAGGCAGGGTGGGGTTTGCGAGGGGATGGTGCCGCAGGGAACCTGTGGTGGAGCCTGGTGGCCATCCCTCCATCCTCGCACGGGTCCTTTCCATCCTCCCCCAAGCCCCTGTGCAGGGAGCCCAAGGCTGCCAGGGGGGCTTGAGGCTCACCCCAGGCGCTGCCCATCAGACCCACATCGAGGTAAAACTGTGCCCGTTTACATAAGCACAGCCTTCACCAATTTAATGGTCCTGGAGGAGGCTTTAAATATTTTATTCCCTGACTTTTATGCAGTTTGATTCTTAAGCATGATGCTTCATTGACTTTTTTATCTTATTTCCCCCCCCCCCCCACTGCCTGGTTACCGGAGCACTGTGCTGGGGTGGGCTTGATGCTGTCCAGACCTCCCAAAATCCAGGGGGGCTGTCAAACTGGGTGGTGATCCCACAGTTTTGGCACCAGAGGGGCTCCCCACAGCCCCATGCCTGGCCCCACTGTTCTCTCCAAGGTGGAACCTGCAGAGGGTAAAAGCTGCCAGCACCTCTCTGCCCTCTCCTGTCCCACGATGTCACCCTAAACAAAGCTGCAGAGGCAGATGGGGCACCCACCCCCCTGGACATCATCCTGAGCCTTGCAGGAGGAGGAGGATGGCAGCAGGTGCACAGGGCTGAAGCACACAGCTCGTCCACCTGAGTGGCCAGGGTGGGACACACATCCTATCCATACAATGGAAAGGTTAATGGGATCGTCTCCTTCCGACCCGATCACAGCAAACGTGGGATTTATAGCAACGCTAAAATACTGACCTCTATCTGTTTTATGCTGATCATTAACTAAGATTATCTCACACCAGAGATTTGCTATACCAAAGAGCACTGACATCACTAACTGCTATTAAGTGTATTATCCTTAAACTCCATAAAGGGGAGGGAAAAAACCCCATTGTCAGCAGCGTAGGGAAACAGGCACATGACCAGGCATGCTCAGATTATACATTTTTAAAAAAAAAATACAAAAAGGAGCTGCCTGCAGCTTTCTATGTGTGCCTGGCATTTTTTTGTGACTGCAATATTGAGGAAAAAAAAAAAAAATCCCTGTAAATGTTTTCAGACTCGGAAAGACACCCGGATGAACACCCTGGAGCTAAATGGAGAACATTCCCTGGTGGGAATGGCTCAGTCTGCATGAGGTCCCCAGAGCCTCATTGCAAATAGGTGCCACAGCATGGGGAGCCTCAAGCAGTGGGTGCAGGTCCTGGTGTCCCCAGATGGCTCTGGCTGTCCCTCCACAGCCCCTCACCCACCCTGGCTCTCCCAGTCACAGGGCTGTTTCTGGGCAGTGGCATATTTGTTGACTTGCTCTTTTGGTGACATCTTCTTTTAATAAGGAAATCTGTCTCTTAGCAGCTTCTTGCCTAAGGCTGTGCTTAGCTAAAGTGTAAAATGTCAAACTTTAGCAAGGATGACAATAACCCTGCTGGGCGAAGAAGAGCCAGCCACTATATTATTAGCTACTCGAGGGAGAGAGGAGGAATATTGACCCATTCCATGGAGGAAAAACACTAAAACCCCCCTGTTTACCCACCCACCCCCTCCCACACGGAGACCAGCCTCAAATCTGCTTCCCTGTGATCTTTCCCGCAGGCAAAACTCGTAACTAAAGCTGAAGAGCAAACAGCAAGCCCTTCCTATTTGATCAAATACATGTACATATGCAACTATAGTAGGGTGAAGTGTCCTGCACGTGCCCTTTCATCTCCCAGAATTCCCCAAGGGCAGATCAGGACGCAGGTACGGTGCTGGGATAACCCAGGATGGAGGGAAATCGCTGCAAAGCCTCAGGCAGAGCTGAGAAAAGCCCACTGGGATCCTGGTGGGGTGGGCAGAGGAAGGAAAAGCCAGTGGGGACAGTCAGTGGCCATAACCAGGGGCAGCTGCGTGGTCCCAGGGGATTGAGAGCTTTATCAGGATTATGGGTTTTGGGCAGCCCTGCTGGAGGACTCCTCTGCACTCTTTTCCCTTCTCCCACACTATGATAAAAGGTTACACCTGTGTGTGCTTCAGAGCACACGTGGTCAGGACTAACATCTGTGGACACACACATTTAGAGAGCTAGGGAATTACAGCTTGGAAATTCTTTTCAGGCCTGGATTTCTCCTGACTCTCAGCTCCATTCCCAGGCTGACAAGCTGACTGCAGCTTCAGTTAGGGAGGAAGTCTCCCAGGGTGATAACATGGAGAAAAACAGAGTGGAATTCATCATCAACATTAACCCCTGGTGTCTTTCCCATGGGATACATCCTGAGGTGCTGTCCTAAGGATGTTTTTCCCAGTTGTCCAATGAGCTCCTGTCCTGTCCTGGCTGCACTAACACACTTTAAATACGGGCTGTCTATACAATAAATTGGCCTTTTTCCCCCAAAGAGCTCCGTGTGTGTTGCTGTCCTATCTCTCTCTTTGCAGCGCACTAACCACAAACATCATTTTCTGACCTGAGCTACAGCAGAGCAGGGCCATAAATTCGCAGCCCCAAATTTAGGAAGGGAGAAGATTTCCGTCATAAAAATCTGAGACTGGAAAATGTTCACCATTGAACTCTACTCTTCCATCGGGTGGGCTGTACCCAGACAGCAAGGACTGGCTTTGAGCAGATTCTTCACTTTTGGACCCAGAGCTGCATCCCAGTTATGGAAGGGCAGATCTGCTCCTGGCTCTGTGCCTCCAGATGCACAGAGGCAGTGGAAGGAAAGGGGTGAAGTTTTCATTACTCCACCGTATCACACATCCTGCACCCATCCTGCAGGCACAGGACTTCTTGTGATGGATGTTAGAACCAAGTCAAGCCCAAAACACCAAACCAGTCGTGGGATCTTCCTTATTCTTCCAGGTTTCCAATCCCTGGTCCAAAACAGGGCCACTCCCTGAGTGCCCCTCCACCCCTCAGGAAGCCCCAGCAAAGCTCTGTGCTTTTCCTTGTATTCATGGAATGGTTTGGGTTGGAGGGGACCTGAAGATTATCCTGGACCAATCCCCCTGCCATGGCCAGGACACCTTGCACAACACCAGGCTGCTCAGAGCCTCATCCACCTAAGTTTTGAGCATTTCCAGGGATGGGGCAGCCACAGCTTCTCTGGGAAAACTGTGCCAGAGCTTCACCACCTCACAGCCAAGAATCTCTGCCATGTATCCAACCTGAATTTTCCCTCTTTCTGCTTGAATCTGTTACCTGTTACTCCTTGTCCTATCTTACATTGTCTTATTTTTCCAAATATTATTTTAGAGAAACAAAAAAAACCTACCCAAACTCTACAGTGCACCACAGCATCATCATCATCATCACCTCCCCAGGCAAATGTGGCAAATGTGTTGGTTTTATTTCTGGCTGGGCTTGGAGAGTGACCACAAGCCATCAGGAACACAAGGATCCTGTCCAAGATACAACAACAAATTTAGGTCCTCTCTCCTCCCATGTGCAGCAGAGCCACAGGGCCCTCCAGAGCCTGTGGCACAGGCTGGATGAGACACGGTTTTTCCAGCTTTTCCTCCATTTTTGGGAGACATCTCATCAGTCACTGGGAGAGGAAGCAATCAATTCCCTCCTCTCCAGCTCAGGACAGAGGTAACCCAAGGGAGTGCCTACGTGGTTCTTTGTGACTCTCACCTGTCACCCAAAAGTGACCCTCACAAACTTCTACATTGCATAACCAAATGAGTAAAAATAAATAAATAAATTAATATATTATGTGTGTGTGTGGTGCACACGCGGGTGTGTTGTGTTTTCCCAGCTAACACATGTCAGGATCTGTTTAAGCCTTGCTTTATGCTCAAATGTCACCCTGCCAGAATTCATTACATCCCATTTATTAATTAATTAAAATATATTTATACAGAACAGGCTTTATGAGACAGAGATAAAAATAACGTTTTGAGAGCTGTCCCCTGGACGGAGTGGGTGCTCTCTGATGGCAGCAGCAAGGACAGTAGCCACAGCCTTCCCTGTCAAGTGCTGACTCGCAGGGAATTGATGATATGGAAATTCAGTAATTAAGGCTGGGGAAAAAAAAAATTTAAAAAAAAAAAAAATTCAGAAGCAGGCTCCAGAGCTGGTGCTGGCCATGTGGCAGCTCCACGGCCCCATCCTCTCCCTGCCTTTGGGTGGTGGGATTATGGAATTTTCTCCTCACACAGAGGACTCCAGAACAGGCAGAGGGACAGGCAAAGGCTGGCACCTGCAGCCACGGTCACAGCAAAGGGCAGTGGCTCACTTGGCCATGTTTTATATGGGGAAAAAGTGGAGGCACAGCCTGGCTGGGATTAGCAAATGCAGGATTTCCCCTTTGCCCTTCCACCTGCCCATAAGGTGCCACAATCTCACGTTCAGTGGCACCAGAGTGGAAAGCAAGGAGAAGACGAGCACTGGGAAATGAGAGAAGGAGAGGGGGGAGAAGGGAGCTCAAAGTCAGGGAGGTGATGGATGGAGGGGATCCCACCCAGCCCCTTCCCCAGGGAAGCACAGCTGGGTGAGCCTGCCCTCAGCCCCTCAGCCACATGCACCCTGGCTCCCTGATCCTTGTGACAGAGCCACAGTGACATTTCTACTTAAAACTCTCCCTGACCTTTCCCTGTGAGCCTCTCCTGCTTCACTTGTTCTGGCATCTCCTGCCTGCTGCCCCCCCAGAGCACCTTGCCCTCACCCTCAGGAGAAGCACAGGCTCCATCCACCAAGGCCAGTCCTGGCTTTTTGGGGTCCAGCTTTACCTGTGGATTGCCAGCAGCACAGGGAGGATGAGCCAAGCTCCCTGATCCAGTGGTGTGTTCCTGCCCCAGCACCACCTCCCTGCTTGCCTTCCCCAGCACAGCCTGAGCCCAGCTGGAGTCCCCTGGCCATTCCTGGCCATCAGCCAGCCCCCCAGCACCCCGGTTAGCAGGCAGAGGGTGGCCAAGGCCAGCAGCAGGTCCAGCTGCCTCTTCCCAGCACTGAGTGCTGAGGATGCCCTGCAGCTCCCCCAGCCAAGGGATCCTCAGCCTGCCAGTGCACATCAGCTGATGTGCTCACCTGGGATACTGGCAGGTGCAGGGCTTCTCCTTTGCTCTCCCCCTGCCCAGGAGATGCCACAGTATCCTCGGGACTCAGATCTGAGGGTGGCAGATCCAGGGGTTCCAGGAAAGAGATGGGACCAGGGGAGAACTTGTCCTCAGGACCACAGTCCCAAGCTCCCCAAAGACCACCTCAATGCAGCCAGAGAGCAAAACAGAGTATAAAAAGGTCAAGTGGTGACTGCCAGCAGCTGCCCCAGCTCCCACACCACCCAGAACAGTCTGAAGGGCCTCCAGGAGGTGCCAGTTTCTGCCCACTGGCTGCCAAATCCAGGTCCTCCATCACGAGGTGCAGAGCACAGCTTTGGCTCAGGTAACTTGTCCCATGTCTCCTGGGGCCGAGGCAGGAGCTCCAGTCCAGATGGGGCCACCTTCCTCTCCATCCTCTCCCTACACAGCTGCTGCACATCCTCCTTGGAAGGACCAGGCCCTCTCCTCTGGATGTCAGCCAGCACAGCTCTGCTGACCCTGGAGGAACCCTGCCAGCTCAGCCTGGATGAGGACATAACCATCTATTATTTAGGTAGGGAAATACACCTGCAGGTATAAATGGAAGTAAATCCACCCTACTTTTTAAGTAGGCAAATATATCTCAGCAGTTCCTTACTGGACACTGACCAGAAATAGCAGCAGTGAGACTCCAGGGCCTCCAGCTCTCACCTTCCCTAAGAGAAGCAGGGAGGAAAAGCAACGATGGGACAAGCAGCCTTTACACACAGGCTTGTGGCTGCCTGGGCATCAGCAAAGACTGCACCTCCAGCCTCCCTGTCCCACCCCGTGGGGAGCTTCCAGGAGATTTCTGGCAAGAAGTGCAGCCCTGAGCCTGTGGGAACCAAGCAGCCAAGAGGTTCTCTTGCCTTGGAGCATTCTCCAACACCTGCTGGAGTATCCAGCAGGCACACACTGTCCCTTTCACACACCCAGCCACCCCAGGGCACCCCCAATCCTCCCCAGTCCCCACCCAAGAGCCCTTTTTTCAACATACAGGGATGTCTGTGAACCATTCGTCATCCCCAGGGCTGGCAAAGAACCCACACGAGCGAGGGAAGAGCTTCCCTGGCTCAAATGATTCTCATTTTTTGAAGGGCAAATTCCCTTCCTCTGCCCACTCAGTCTTGACAAGGACAGCAGGGGACCCAGCACATGAATACTAATGGCAGTGGTGGAGGGGACACGTGGGGATGGGAGTGCTGGGGCTGGGCACTGCCAGTGGAGCAGTGGGAGCACCAGGGAGGAGAAGCATCCCACGTGCTGCTCTGGGGGCTGCTGGGACCCCCAGAAAAACACCCAGAGGGTAAGGGGTGCAGGCAGCCACCAGCAGCAGCACATCCAGGCATTGGGAATGCTGGATCAGGTCCCCCTCAGGAGCAGAGGGTACCAAAGGGTTACACCCTCCCCAAAACTATCCCTGGCCTTGACCCCTTGCCCCCCCCCCCAAAAAAAAAACCTGCTGTGATATCCCTTGTGCTGAATTCTTATTCAACTTCAAACTGACAAACTGTTTTTAATCTTTTCCTTCCATCCAGCTTGGAGATTGGGAAGCAAAAATCAATACGGGTTGGCAGGTGATCAAGTTGCTTGACAGTGGCGCTGAGGAGAGAAACAGAGAGGAGAGAGAGAGAGGAGGGGGCAGAGAGGGGGGTGAGGACAGGGCAGAGGATGGGGGCACCAAGCACCTGCACTGCAGCCCCCAGCTGGGAAGATGCCCCTTGTGCCCATCTCCAGGCTAGAACAGCTGGTGGGGTGGAAGGAGAGGGCATGGCAATGCCACCCTGCTCCCATTCCTCCAGGATCCCCAGAACCGTGAGCCCAGGGCCCCATTTACCAGCAGGGTTTGGCCACCACAGCTGGTTCCTGGCCACAGTTCTCGTCAAGGACCCCCAAAATGCCTCCCCACCTCTCATCTCCTGCAGCCTGGTGACAGCAACACCTCAGGGAGCCTCTTGGCACCTTTAAACGTGGATTTGAAGCTCTGCTCCAAGATGCCTTGGGCATCAGGAGAGCAGCATTTATTTCCCAAGCCTACCTGGGCGTTGCTCAGTTCCCAGCCCAAGAGGCTTGTCCAGGCTGGGAGGGGAGAAATCTCAACAAACTGCGAATTTCTCAAAAAATTCAGCTGTTGTCCTTCCTGTAGCTTCTGCCATGTCCTAACCACTCTCCTTCCTCCAGTGCCCAGAGGACACCTCAGAGCTGAGGCCAGAGCTCCCAAGCAAGGGCTGTTTGATGGATGCAAAGGAACCCAGAAGCCCCCAGTGACCCCCTAAAAGATGGGGTGGTCAGGGATAAAACCCCGTGGGGCCACCCAGAGCGAGTGATGGCTCTCTAGCCCTGAGGAATGAGCACGACTGGGCTCCTTCACCCACACCAGCCTCTATGGCATTCTCCATCCTCATGGCATTCCTCAGCTTCCTCCTGGCATTTCCCAAAGCCATGGGCTGGCTCCTGGAGCCGCCAGAGCCCCCGAGAGCAGGGTTGACATTTGAAAATGATCAGTTTAGGAACTTTCCCCGCCGCTTTCCTTCACGTCCCCCTTCCTATTGTAACTGTTCCTCTGAGCTTTCATCGTCTAACTCTGTAAATCTCCGGGAAATACGGCTGTGTTTCTGTTGTCACTTCTGATCAGAGGGATGCCAGCGGGGTGAGGGAAGTGGGGGGGAAGGGGAGGGGGAACAGAGAGGGAAAAAAAAAAGATTGCCTGGGGCCCCACACAGAGCCGGCATGCAAATGAGTGCCAGCTCCGTAAAAATAGCCCCAGCAGTCACATTTTATTACAAGCGAATTATTGGACCTGGGTTACTGGGAACTGGCACTGGGGAAGGCGAGAGAGAGAAGGGAAGAGAGGGAGAAAGGGTCAGGCGTCATTTATTCTAAAATATTGGGACTTTGAGAGCGCCAGAGGGTCTTTTCCCCCTCTGATCCCCGGATTTGCCTGAAACTGCTGGGGTGTTGAACATGCCACAGCCTCCCTGGGCTCTGCCACGCTCCCACAGCCCGTGCAGCACCAGCAGAACACACCCAGGGCCTTTCTGCCCTCTTGGATTTCCCACCCTGCCTTCCAGACGGGTGCCAGCTTGCAGCAGGGAACCCCACAGGGAAAGCGAAGGTGTTGCACAAGACAAAAGTGGGGTCAAGGGCATGGCCAGCAGAGTTTGGAGGTGGCTCCTTGTCCTGGTGATGGACGGGTGACTTTGGAAGCCCTGGTACAAGGAGGTGCTGGAGCAGGTGCTGCTCTCATCCACACCCCAGGGTCAGCCCCCCATTCCTGCCCTGCCCAGGGCTCTGGGCACCTCCTGTGAGCCCCCCTGCCCTGCAAGCACCTGCATTTCCCAAGCAGGGACACTGCTCAGGGAACTGGCTTTGTCACCCCCACGGCCACCCTCCCCAGCTCTTGAGCAGAGATGTGATGGACCAGGCCCAGCTTTCCTTCTGAGGGAGATCACAGAAGCAATGAGAGGGAAAAAAGAACTTCAGGACAAGCTAGAGACTTTGGAAAGAGCACCTGCATGCACGTGAGTCCCAGGTGCTTCCAAAAGCAGAGCAACTCAAAACCATTCCTCGTGGCTTTCCCACCCCCACCAGACCTGCCTGACACGGGCATTTTTGGGTGCATTTCTTGCAGGAGCAGCCCAGCCCTGCCACAGCTGAGGCCGGGCTGGGAGAAGCAATGCCCTCCTCAAGACAAATTCCTGCAGGGATTTCTGGGCGCTGCTCAGGCTGGCAGAGGAGCTTGGCAGGGACACAGCACTCCTTAAATGCACTGCCTCCCAGTGCTCCAGAGAAAACTGGGTCAGGATTGCCTAAAGACAGGAGCTCAGTGCTGCTGGAGCAGCATCCCAGCAGGGTGGGAGGTGAGCAGGGGTGGGGGGGCTCTGCCATCCGGAAAGCAGGACACGATGGAGCAGTGGGAGAGGGGATGTGATAAACTCTTCCTCTCTGCAGGCAGAAGTGCTCCAAGGCTGGCTGGTGCTTCCAGGAGAGCCAATACCTACCCAGCAATTCCCAGAAACACAGCATGCTCCCTTCCTGCCCAGCTCCACAGTCCAACACACCCCAAAACCCTTTTCCAGTTTACTTTTTTTTTTCTTTTTTTTTAATCAAAAGAAATAATTAGATTGGAAAACTCCAAGTCTGTGCTTAGGGCTCATCCCTGCCCTCCTACCCCAGGTGGTGCCACCCACCCCATCCCTTTGGAATCGTGGCAGTCAGCAGCTGTGTACGACAGCACAGGGCAAGGGTATGGGATATAGAGAAAGGATCTGTCATTCCGGAAATGCTTTTGTAGTTCTTTATCATCTCTCTCTTTTTCCTCCCCTCCCACTCCCTAGTTTTGCAGATGTCCCAAGACATCTTCAGATTTTCACCAAAAAAAAAAAAGAAAAAGAGGGAAGAAATTACCACCAGCAAATCTCTGTGGTGCCAAAACCTTCATTCCCGAGTGCACGTGCTGGGGGAAACCTCAATTTCATAAAAATCCTTTTCCTGCAAAACTCAAACACTTCCAGAGGGATTAAAGAGGGGAGAGCAGAGCCCCACCCTGGGCCTTACAGCTGGAAAAGCTGGGGTTTGGAGCTAATTTGGAGAAGGCCTGGCTGCAATGCCCAGGGCTCCTCATCTTGCTGATGCTGCAGGAGCAGGAGAGATGCCAGCCAGCTCCTGTTATCACCTCTGTGGGACTGGCTTGCGATTAAAGGCATCTGAGCTGCAAAGCACGGAGGGAACAACATATGGACAGGAGCAAGGGACTGCTTTCCCAGCCTCGCTTTTCCAGACCGTAACTGCATTTGCAAGAGGATCCCAGAGCCGCAGTGCAGTTCTTACTCAGTGCTATTAAACTTCATTAACTGATATATTGTTTCGTGTTGACTCAACAACTCTTAAACCCTCTTCCGAGGGACTTCCTTGAGCATGCTGTAAATTGCCAGTAACTGCCTTCCATCAGGAGCAAACTGCTCCAGCCCCAGCACGGTCCCAATCCCCACCCCTGGATGCAGAGGTGCTGCTGCTGGCAGTGATTCTCCTGCGACCTCCTGTGTTTATCCTCCTGCAGCCCATGGAAGGCAACCAGACACCCAGGGGTTCCAAAAAATCCACTCTCCTGACTTTCCTCCCAACAGGGATGAAACCTCCCCAGCCAGTTCTAGATCTGCAGTAGAGGAAAAAACTCCAAACGATTCCTCTCCCGGTGATCAAAGCACTTCTTTGCCACACAATTGACAGCTCTGCTTCCAGATGAACACTTTCAAGCTTTGCATTGTCTTGTGTAAACTATAATCCAAAACGATCACAGATCCAAAATAAATTCAAGCTTTTGGGCCTGAACCCAAATGGGCCGTTTTGGTAGCATATTATTCTGATTTTTAATGTTTCTTCCCCTGTTCTCCACCCCAAATTAGGATGTCAGTGAGATTGACCTCCTTTCGGAGAGCTCTTTGACTTTGATGCTGTGGCATACACAGATGGAATGTATTTCTGCATATTCCAAGACACTCTGGGATGGCTTCACTCACGTAATTATTCAGATAAGCTAACCTGAAAGCGAGAGCGTGAGCGAGTCCTTTGCCAAATCTGACTTTGCTTTCAAAGCACTGGTAGGCGCTTCCCCTGTCGCAGGTGACAGCTGCCATGTCCCAAGCTGTCCCTGGTGGGCAGGCAAGGAAAGGGGGACAGCTCATAACCCAGGGCTTGGCTTTACCCCCTGTTACCCCCTGTTTACCTCCCTGTTGGGGAGGAGCACAAAGTGCACAAAGGGCGGGATGCCGGGGCTGAGATTTGGAGAGAGGGATGGATGGAGAAGCTCGCATTGACCATGGCAGTGACTCAGAGCCGTGTGGGTGAGGCACAAGGGAGGCTCCTCTCTGCCATGGGGTCTCTTCCAGGACTGCAAACCCAGCCATGGGCACAGCCCAAACCGTGGCAACCTCCATGGGCGCCTCCTCCACCAAGCAGAGTGCTCCTTCCCCTCCCCATCCTCTGGAACCCAGCGTACTTCAGGGGCAATTTCCCGGTGGCTCCGAGGTCACCAGAGGATGGCTTTGCTTTTGCTGGTGAGGCAGCATCAGGCAGGATAATAGCAGGGCTGCCTGAGTGGCAGGTGGGCCAGCGCGCCGTCCATTTACAGCACCGCTCAGCCCAGCACCAGCTGCAATTATCTCAGGCCACCGTGCCGCCAGAAAGCGCCTTTCTGCCCAAATTACAGCGTGTCGCCTTTAATTACGCTAATTGTTAATAGGGGTTCTAATTCTGGGTTCGTTTCTCACCGTTTAAAAAATAATAATAATAAAAAATTAAAATAATAGGTGAGGCAGGGTTTTTTTTTCGGCCTTCCCTGAGATTTCTGCCGGCGGCGCTAATTGAAACGTCCCCCTGCTCCGCGCTGCTCCGCGCTGACAGTGGCTTTGCCCCTTGTCACAAAATCAATGGTCTTCCCTTGCCCGCCCCATGCCGGCTCCTCTCCGGCTGCCGGGCTCCTTTTCCCACTCGCTGCCTCCCTCAGATCATCAGGGTTAAATGATCTTTTCATAGCGCCCAGCCGGACTGTCAGGAGGCATTGAGTGACTTTTGAAAATGAACCATGTTAAGTGGACTTGATGGGGGTTACAACCGCCATTATTGCTATCACCACCGTGATAAAATGGAGCCGTAATGATGGGGGAAGGTACTTATCACTGTCTTTTGGAGATCACTTAAGATGGTTTGGGTCTGAAGCTTCTCACCAGAGATAAATGGAATGTATGGAAGACAAATGGCACCAGGACAGAGCCTCCTGCCACAGGAGGGACACGAGACAGGAGCAAACCCTCTGTGGTGGTCACATAAAATGATTAAACAGCCCAAAGACGCCTTGCCTTTTCCTCCAGGAGCCACCAGAGGAGGTGACCAAAGCCACCCACGGTGACAAGGTTCTCCCAGGTGTCTGCTGGCAGCTGGGTGAGCAGAACCAGGATGGGAAAGAAATGGGAAATCAGCCTGTCACATTGCAGCCTTCCTGCAGGGAGCAGCAGCCATGACATCCCAGAGCTGGCCTGGCAAACCAGGTTGGCTCTGTCCTTCTCCATTCCCAACCTGAGCCTCCCCTCAACTCTGGGGGTCTCAAAGCCCCAGCTAAAGCAGCCCCTATTGCCCAGCCCAGCTCACACACTGGTCCCAACCAGAGAAACACAAATTACACCAAATGCTCTTCCATGTCTGAGCAGGGAAGCTGACAGCTTCAAACAGACAAGGAAAATATCACACTCTTAGAAAACACTAGTCAGGCATCGTGCACCAGAGCAATAGGAACCCAGGCAGCACCCCCAAAACATCCCTCTCTCCAGCCAAGCAGCACCCCACAACAACCCCCTCATCCCATCCCATCCCATCCCCACAACACCCCACTCACCGTTTGTGATGCACAGGCAAGAAAATGATCCCCATGGGGCCAAAGGCTCTGCTCCCCCACGTCTCCAGTTCTGCACGAGAAGCTCCCAGGACACGGGGCACCCTCAGGGCACTCCTCACTGCCACAGGAAAGGGGAGGCAGGAAAAAAAACCAAGGAACTGGCAAGAGCTCCTTATATCACCTTCCCATCACCTTCCAGCTGCACTAGCTGAGTTGCTTTATATCACTTCAGTATCACTTAATTGAGATACAGGTGTTTCCCTTCTCTCTCTGGCCACCTGGCAGCACAAGTTGCCTTCTCCATGTCCTGGAAGCATGGGAGAAGACACTTCCAAGGCCAGGCCACCCCAAAGCACCATTCCCAGTGAGAGTCCTGGCTGCTATTGCAAGGGAAAGAGAGATGGTGGGAGAGGCAGGGATGCGGAGCAAGTCAGCAGATCCTCCATGGCTGTGCAGTCCAGATCCCCCTCAGGTTACCCTGCTCCCCATTATCATCAGTGTTTTGGAAGTTTCCCTGGATTGGAATTCTCCATTCCCTGGAATGTGGAGGTTTCCCCTGCAAGACACAAAAGGGAGCCCCTCTGCAAAAGGAGGAGCCTTCAAGCAGGGAGAAGGTATAAGGAAGGATAAACAGCAGGAATAATCTGTCTGGGAAAGTAGGAAAGGGGCAAGAGCTGAAGGAAAAGACATTTTCTGGGAGTTTCAAGAGCTCATCAACCCGGGTCTTGTCACACTGGCTGCTTTAGCTCTGGTTGGGTGTGAGGCTGAGACACCAGTCCAGGGGTGCCTGGTTCTTGCAGCCCCCACCGACCCCCCTTTCCCTCTCATGGCAGTGGTAGCACCGCTGACAATATTGACAGCCAGAAGGATTTCTCATTTCCCACAGCCCCACAAGGTAAATTAAAAAAAGGACAAGTCAAAGCTATCTCTGGCTGCTTGCACTAGGGGAGTCCCAACTCAATACATCTTGGTTACTCACAAAAGATGCTTAGTAATAAGCTAGAAAGGCAAAGTTAGTCCTGCAGGCTGTGGGGTCACAGGTTAAAGGATCACTTACTTCCCAAAGACTTCGTGGAGTTGAGTACCTGGATAAAACCAGGAGCTCTGGCTGCTCCTACAAACTCTTTCCCACGAGGGTATTTTGTAATGCTACACGTAAAGCTGTAGAGATAAACCAGTATTTGCCTCACTCGGCTCCAAGATCCTGATACACCACCTTCCAGGCCAGTGCAAATATGGCAAAAATTCCACTTTAGCTGCAAGCCAGGCACAAGAAAAGCTGCAGTCAGAAACCATGGAAAGCCTGTGAAATTTTATCCACCGCAAAACCCTGTTTGCAGACTGACTTCAAGGCAGCAGGGCCTGCACAAGTCATACTGGTGGCCATGTGCCTTTTCTTCAAGCAAGGGTTTCCTGCTGTTTTCTAACCTCAAGGCAAAAGAGAAAACATCCATCCTTTCACCAGCTTTATTTCCATCCCAGATGAAGAGCTGATCCTCCTCTTTTTTTTTTTTCTTTTTTTTTTTTTTTTCCCCTGGTGTCTCAGTGTCTCTGAAGCGCTGCCTTTCACCGGTGCTGGTGGGAAGCAGCTTGCCTGGGGACAGCCAGATGCCACCTCACCAGGGATCTGCAGGAAAAACCCGGCTGGAAGCTGGCTGTACACCCTGGATTGTTCAGCACAAGGGCTGTGGAGCAAGAGCTGCCCAGCCTGCCAGCCCTGGCCAGTTTTGTTTTGAGGCATGGACCAAATACGTGGTTTGGCAAACTGAGAGAGCTGTGAGGACAGAAGAGGGATTTTGCTTTTGAGCAGCATTTGGGTGTCCCACACTGGCTGTCAAATTATGTCTGAGCCTGGTAAAATCTTCTGCTACAAGGATTGTTGTTTGCATTGAAACTCATGACAAAACAGTGTTTCCCAAATATTGACATGAGTTCCCTATTCCACAAAACCCCAGCTAGGAAATGTCCCCAAGTCCTTAGCCTCAGTTGTCCAAACATGAGTCATTTAGCTGTAAAAATACTCTGCTTTCCTTTTTATTTTTTCCCACTCTTCACAGCAACAGAGGGGGGAAAAGAGCTCTTAGAAAGCCAAACTGGGTTTAAAGGTTTGCCTTCCACTAGTGAACTGGTTGGAGGAGGGCAGAAAACGGGGTGAAGGAAACTATGAAAGAAGAAAGGAAGAGGCACCACAGCCACCCTGAGCTGCAAACAGGTGCCTGCACAGCCTCCCTGCAGACCAGCCTGGGCAGGCTAAAGCCAGGCAGAAGCTGAACCATAAATATACAGCTCAATGCACAGACCTGTATGTGTCTCCAGAGACCTTTTTCATAATAAAAATGGTTGTCCCAAAAGGTTTAAATCTCACGAGAATGCAAGCAGGACCTGAAGGCCTGGGAGAGCTGGTGGGTGTTACCCCATGGGGGCTGCACCACCACTTTAGGGCCTCACTGGACCTCTGCTGGGTGGTCCTCACTAAACCATGACCTTTGTGTGGCACAGAATATCCAGCAGCAACAGCATCTCCTTCTCCCCAGGACCACCAGGAGCCAAGTTCTGCACAGATCTCCTTCTGCAAGACTGGTCCAGCTCTGACAGGAGCACACACACCACCCCCCCCACCACTCATCTTCCTCCCAGCATTTCCCTTATTTCCCCTCTGCCACCCAGAACTCCTCTGCGGAGCAAGACTCATCTGAAGGCGCTGAGGCTGTGATTTTCATGACACCACTGCCTGGCTCATTTCTCTGCTGTCCTCTCAGTTTTTGTGAAGGTTAAAGGCATCCTTCCTCAGCGACTGTCAGACTGTTATCTGGGCTGGAACCGGCTGCCCGAGCTCCATGAGGAATATTTTATGCAGATTCTCTGCTGCACCTCAGATGGCTCATCAGTAACCACCCTGCTGCTGTGGCTTTATTTCCTCTGAGCCCACCTTTTGCTTCTCCCCAGCCCAGCCTCACTTTTACAGGTGTAAAACTGGGAGTGTCCACATGCAAGGAATGTAAAGATTTTCCCTTGACTTGCTGTGTGCAAGGGGCTTTTGGGGAGGGATTGGGGTGAGCTGCTTTGGAAAAAGATGTTGTTTTATTTTTTTCTCCTGTTACTCTGCTTCAGAGTTTTAGTCCCAGCACTCTCCTCCCAAAATCCACGTCAGGACAGAGAACATCCTGGCTCTCTCTGCCTTCCCCTTGCGAGCTTCCAGGCAGGCACAAAGAGAGCCACAGGCAGTTCTGGGCACCCAAGCTGGTCTCTGGACCTCCTTCCCCTGGCAGAGGGGTGCGTGAAGAAAACAAGGACAATCCAGCTTGCTTGGGCTGCTGGAAGTCTGAGGATGATTTTCACACCCGTGCCCCTGGCAAGCCAAATGACAGCCTGTTGTCATCCCAGCTGGCTGTGGGGTTTTTATTTTTGGGTGGGGGCTCACCTCAGCACAGCAGTTTGAGCACCAGCCCAGGCTGGAGGAGGTGGAGGACATGCACCCAGCAACATCCCCACAGGCTCACTCCACCTCTCTGAGTACCAGGGCAGAGCATGACACTTGGGAGGCTTCCCACTAAATGCTGATTATAAATGTCATGGTTTCAGAGGGGGAAAGAAAACAGCTGGATTCATCAGACAGCAGCACTGGCAGCTAAAAAAATACCATCTTTTAATGTGTGAGCTGAGTACAGAGAGTGGCAGAATAAACAGGAGACCCTGTGGTAACATTTTTACAAGTCCCCTGGCTGACTGTTAGAGCCCTTTAACTAAAACATGACTGAGCATCCCGGTTCCAGGGTCTCAGCAGCACGCCCGGCTCCTCCGGGGATCACCAGGCTTCAACGACAGATGGATCCAGGCAACAAAGCTCACATCTAGATGGAAACCCAGCAGGACTTGCTTTTGGACCCATCCCCACCTCTGCTTTTAAACTGCACTGGTATGAGAGGCTGTGCTCCTTTGGCCACGCTTCCTCACGGCCGTAAATCCAATTTTTATGGCACCCAAGTCCAAGGCTGAAAACAATGCAAAGCGCTGAACAAATATAAACTCTTTCTGCTGCTTCACAAGATCTCCAAAGGGGCCAGAGGACTTTCTGCTGAATCAGGTATTGTTTTGTGCTCCCGCTGCTGGCAGGGAGCCAGGTGCACACCATATTGTAGGAGCTGGGTAATTTGGCAAAAACGCGATCATGTGCTCACCCCTGATTCAGTCCCAATTCCTCCCATGGGGTGACGGGGTAATGTGCAGATCTGGTATTAATTAGCGGGAAACCACAGCCCCGGGCTGTGATCTGTCATCCTCTCTTGGAGGCAGCTCGTGCCTGCTAACAGCTTCCCCACCCTGGGCTCCCCCAGCCCGCCGCCCTCTCTCCTGGCACCCCAGCTCTGGGGATCCCCCTGCTCTTGTCTCTGAGAGCCACTAAAGCTGTGCTCCTGCTCCCAGGAATGCCTGCACCCTGTGGGATTTGCTCTTCTGGCTGGGAGCATCAGCATCTCCGAGCTCTTGCCCAGGTCCCCATCCGTGGCGCAGCATCTTCAGGTGAGCTGAAGCTCACACCGTCCTGCTGATGGCTCAGACAACAGAGCCCAGGCACTGCTGAGTGCTTTGGGGAAAAAAACCTCCCAGGCTCCAGCAGAAAAGGCAGCACTGGTACCCAGCGTGCCAGAGATTAAGCAATTTACTGAGTCAATTGTCTTTTTTCCAAGGACAAACATGTGTGATAGAAGATCTCCAGATCTGCTGGCACGCTGTGAGCTCTGGGCCATCAGCCCTTTCACTGTCTCAATTCATCTGTCAGTAAACCACCATGGCCATTAAGGCTGCAGAAATGGAAAGGGATGTCCGTGGTCCACTCAGCAAGAATTAAACACCCTGTTGCACAAATGATGGTTACCCAAGATTTCCCTGTAGGAACGCTGGAATTCCTGTCTCCAACACACTCTGCCCTCCTAAGAGAAGCAGGAGAGACAATACTATTATTTGGTAACAGAAAGCCCTTGCCAGAGGTGACGTGAACAGGACAGGATCTCACTGCTTCAGGAAACACCTGGAAAATTGTGAGGTGCCAAAACAAAGAGGGAATTTCCTCCAATGCATGGGGAAGACACGAGGTGTCTGCTTGGAAAAGGTCAAGCAGTGGTGTTCAGCTTTGTCCCATCGAGAAGAAGTCCAGAAGAAAAGGATCTGTTTTCCAGCTCAGCTGGCAGCTCTTTGGGGCTTGGTGGGGAGGCTACAGGGGAATGTGGGAGGGACACAGAAGCCTCAGCTTTTTGCAGGACAGTCCCTGGTCTTTGTGCCCTCCTAGGCTGCCCCCTCACCTGCAGCATGAGCTGCCACTGGGTGAGGCCGAGGATAAACCTTGGAGAAATTCAAAGAAAGAACAGGCATTTTAACGGGGAAAAACATCCAGGGTTGTCACATGTAAAGAAATATATTTGAAAGCTCTCTACAGGGCTGGAGCACCTCTGCCATGGAGACAGGCTGAGAGCTGGGGCTGCTCAGCCTGAAGAGGAGAAGGTTCCAGGAAGAGCTTGGGGCTCCTTCCAACACCTTAAGGGGCTACAAAGAGGGACATGTGACAAGGCCTGGAGTGACAGGACAAGGGGGAATGGCTTTGACCTGGAAGAGGGTGGGTTTACAAATAGATATCAGGGAGAAATTCATCCCTTTGAGGGTGAGGAGGCATTGGCACAGGATGCCCAGAGAAGCTGTGAATGCCCCTGGATCCCTGGAAGTGTCCAAGCGGCTTGGAGCAGCCTGGGATAGTGGAAGGGGTCTCTGCCCATGGCAGAGAGGCTGGAATGAGATGATCTTTGAGGTCCCTTCCAAGCCAAACCACTCAGTGATTCTAATATTATCCTGTAGCAGCAGCCCAGGATGAATCTGGCAGAAGGAGGGGCGGAGGGATAAATTATCCAAGAGGTGCTCATTCTGGGGCAGTTTGGATTTGTTACTCCTTTGTTTGCTTGTTTTTAACAGCTTGCTCCAGGACACATTCCTGGGACTTGCTGGAGAGGAATAACTCAGAGCTGAGCCTCACCTTCGATGCCACCATTTCCCCATTTGCAGAGCCCCACGCAGCTCCCCTGCCCAGGGCTGGAATTAAAACAAAGTGTAAATTGGAAGACAGACCTCAGTCAGGCCCTGGGACTGGGACTCACTTCCTGGATGCCTCCTCGAACTTTGTTACAGCAGGGAAGCAAGGCAAGAGAAACCCTGCATGATGTTTGATTCACCTGTAACCTAAACCCCAGGTCCTGCCCTTTCCACTGCCAAGTGCTTAGGAGATAAAAAAAAAACCCAAGAGTGGATTTTGTGTGTGTGTGTGTGTGTGTGAGTGCATAGCAAACTGGCTGATTTAAAACAATTACACAACAGCTAATTAAAATCATCTCTGTGCTCTAGGAAGGCGCCTGGCCAGGTACTCGGTGTGAAGCTTTTCGGAGCAGTGTCTTGTTCAAAGCCTTCATCCCGTGGTGGCAGTGGCTGGATCCACCCCTGTGTGCCTGTGGAGAGTGGCTGATGGCCTTCCCGAGCGAGTCCTCCCTCTTCCTTCCTCTTCCTCCCTCTTCCTCCCTCTCCTCCTGCCTGCCTCGGCACCACGACCTACCTGAGGCACCGGCTGTGCTTTATGAAGTCTAAAATTTTCAACTGGTTGTGTCTTTCCATGCAAACTCATTAGACACTATTTACACCCGCTGCAGCTGTGCAGAGAGAGGTTTTGAACTCTGGCATTCTACAGTAGGCTTTGTTTCTCATTTACATTTGCATATTAAAGTGTTTGCCTGAAATAGGCTATTGAAATTAATTCAGGATTAATTGGTGTCTTTATCTCATTAGGACAATCTAATTTAAGGATGATGAAATTGTTTAGCCTCCCGTTTGCATAATTAGATTGCTTTGAATTGCTGTCATTATTGTGCTCTTTAGCATCATCTGTAGGCCTCAAACAGACAAGAGTTTCAACCTCATAAAGACCAATCATGTGTTACAGCAGAGAGCTGTTAACCCCTTTTAACCCAAACTCCCTCCAGTGCCGCTGCACCATGGGGTGGGTGCTCTGCAGCACGGGGGGATGCAGAGGTCCCCACATCCCTGTCAGGGGCCATCCCCTCTTCCCCTGCACACGCCGGGGCAGCCCCAGGAGCTGCTGGCAGACAGCCCTGTGTCACCTGGCCTTCCCATGGGGAGGGTGGAGGAATCCTTCACAGTCCCCTGGGGCTGCGGGCTGCTCCTCCCGAGGGGCGGAGCAGAGCCAAAAGCGCTCGCTCTCCCCCTTACATCCCTGAAGAGGGCTGCTGGGAACATGCCCAAAGGCTGCCTGATCCCATCCCTCCAGCATGGCCTTGGGAAAATCCCATGGGCTGATGGCAAAGACAGCTGGGCATGGTTGGGCTTCCCCTCTGTTGGAGCTGGGGCTGCAGGGGGTGCTGGTGGCCACAGGTACCACGGTGTTTGCTCCCCTCCAAGGACTTACCAGGCTCCATCTTCTCCAGTTTAGAGGCTGTTGCTGAGCCTCCAGCTGAGGAGCATCTCCTGAAGATGTCCTGGCCACCATGCAGCCCTTGGGTGTGGTACCAACACACTTCTCCTGCTTCCCCTCTTCTGCTTCTCTCCCCTCTGTGCTTACCTGGACGCTAAAGGAGAGAGCAGCCCTGCCCAGCCCTGTGCCCTGGGAGCATGCACGTGAGGAAATTCCACCGGGACCCATGAGAAGGGGAAAGGAAAAGAGAAGCACAGAACTGTTCAGGGTGGGAAGGACCTCTGGGGATCATCCAGTCCAACTCCACTGCCCAGACAGGGTCACCCAGAGCAGGTGACACAGGAACACGTCCAGGTGGGTTTGGGATGTCTCCAGAGAGGGAGACTCCACAACCTGCCTGGGCAGCTGTTCCAGTGCTCTGCCACCCTCAATGTAAAAAAGTTTTTCCTCATGTTGGGGTGGAATTTCTCGTGGATTTCCAGTGCCCCTCGTAGCTGTAAGAAGCAGCTGTAAGAAGCAGCTGTAAGGCCAAATCTCCATGCTGGGGCTGCAATCAGGGTTTGGATTCCGGTGTGTGTCTCAGTGAATGGTGCACTAAGGGACACAAGGACTGGGGTTGCAAGGGCAGTGTGTGTGTGTGTGTGTGTGTGTTGGGGGGGTGTGAGGGGTGCGTACGCAGGAGCCCACCAGGGACACATGGCCTGCAAACAGCTCTTCAGCTGCTTTCCAGTGCCACTTTCCCCTGCCCCAGCTCCCTGCCCATCCAGGAGACTTGGATGGAGCCACCTGGAAAGGGGCATCTCCAGTCAGCAGTGACTCCTGGCAGAGGGAACCAGCTCAGCATCCCGAGCTAAGACCTCGCTTCCCCACGAGTCTCTCCATTACAAAACAGCCTGTTCAGCCACACAAACCATCCAAAACGTGCATCTCAGAAGTATTTTTACACGACAAAGCATCCCACAGCATTGCATCCTTGCTAGAGCAAGGAGGACCACGGCCTTGTGCATTCCCCCCCTGCACGGGCCCGAACTCTCTTTCCAGATGGCCGCCAGAAGCCCGTAGCCACCAGAGCGCCTGGATCCAGCCCTGGAGATGCTCCCTGGGCACCGGGAGCAGGAAGGGGGTCGAGATGGCAGCTCGGTGGTGGCTCCTGGGGCCGCTCTCCGTCTGTCCTGGCCCAGCTCGAGGCGAGAGCCCTGCTCCTCATTAGCGGGCGGCTGGCTCCGGAGGCGGGGGCTGCGCCAGGCAGGCTGCTTCGCCAGTCGCTTCACGTACCCGAACATCTGGTTGTGTCTCATCACAGTGCAAATTTATGACCCTGGAAACAACATGTTGATGATGCGCTGGGAAGGGGAGCCGGAGCTGTAATCCCGTGTCCAGAGAGGGGACGAGGGGAATCGCCGAGCAAGGACTTGGGCAAGGGGGGGGAAGAGGTGAGGAAGGGCAGGCCTGCGATTCCACAGGTGTGCACAGAGGGGGACGGCACAGCAATATTTGTCACTCTCAATCTCTCTCCTCTCGGGGAAAAAAAAAAATAAAAAATGCAAATTCAGCAGCAGCCAACTTTGCGCAACTTCATCTCTCAACTTCAAACCAGCCAACAGGCAGGAAAGCTTCAAGAAAATAGATGAAAGATTTTATTTGAATGCTTTGAAAGGGAACGCTTCTATTTGCAGCGACTGGCCAGTTACACTTTCCATTTTATGGTTAAAATTATACAGACTTTTAAAATTATTTGAAATGGAAATGACAGGATCGCATTTCAGGTCCTCCAAAGGGAGCTTTGTTTGCCAAGGGTAAGTAAATGTTTCATTATTTTTTCCAGAGATCAAATATATCAGTTGAACCAGAACAGAGCGGGACTCGGGAAGTCTTGTTTGCAGGTTCACACCAAAGATGTTTCAAGTTTTTAGCTCAGCCCAAACAAATGTTTTTAGTTATGTTGCTTTGTTGCTGCGGCAGAAAAGAAAGAAATCCAGCTCTTGCCATCACAGTTAGGCAACCAAAGAAAAAAACCAAACCTTAAGAGTCAGTGCAAAAGAAAGGACTTAGTGTGGGAGAACTAAAGAAAGCTTGCCTGAAACTTTCTGGTTTTTAGATCCTTGGTATTGTTATCAAATCTTCTAATATATGGGAGGGGACAATCCCTGTATGATGCCATACATACATATGTAAGCGTGTCTAGCACAGGGAAAAACAGGGAAAAGGAGAAGGCACGATCAACAAAAACTAGGATGCTGTTCAAGAAGGGTGGGATGAAGTTTCCTCCTTAGCTGTCCAACAGCTCCACAGCACAACTGACAGCTGAGAAGAAATAAGCAACCAAAGGTCACACTGGACCACGGGAAAAGGAGATTCAAACCGGTGCAAAAAATGCCACTGCTCCTCAAAGAAGGTGGAACACAACTGGAGCAAGCCTGGAAAGGAGAAATGAGGGTGCTTGGAGGTGTGGGAAACACAACAAACTTGGAGGGGAGGCACGATACAAACACACCTTTGAATATTTCAGTGGTTCTTTTTCATATCATCAGTAGGAGATACACAAGAATTCATAGCCCAAAACAGCTCCAGGAAACTGGAGGTGAGCCCTCAGGAAAAGCTCTGGTGGTGGGCACGTAGCAGCCTGGGCACACAGCCTGGAGCATCCACAGCATGGCAGACACCTGGAAGCAGCACCAGCACACTTCCAGCCTTCCAGCACAGCCTGTTTGTGAATCCACGTGGCTTTACAGTGGACACACGAGTCCAGGTAGGGAAATCCGAGTGGAGCAGCCCAGCTCTGACTGGTTTCACAGCCCGTGGTGTGGACAGCTCTGGGAGCACTGGCACAGCTCCCCAGCAGCCTGGCTTGCCTTCCCCCACTACCCTGGCACGGAGGTCTTAAGCAAAGATATTGAGACCACTGGCAAGTGGATCTTCCCCTGTGCTCTCCATAGCTGCTACTCTCTAGAGAACAGCTTTCCTTCCCTGGCTTTGGAATTGCTACAGGAAGAGGAGACACAGCTCAGACTGCAGGCTGCTCAGGAAGCAAGGGCTGTGCAGGAGCAACAACTATCCAAAGGACAAATCATGCCTCTGGCATCTGCTGGAGCACTGGGATCCTGACAGCAGCAGCAGAAAGCACAACTCTTGCCACGAGTCACAAAAGGGGTCGGCTGCCTTTGAGCAGAAACCTGTGAGAGCTTTAAATGCTCTTTGGTGGAGATGCAGGATGCTGTCAGAAAACCTAAACTAAGTAAGGGATTGGGTAAATGTTCTGGTATGGAGTAGAGAGCTTTGATCTCCAAATCAAGTTGTGACCAGCAGTAAACTGCAGTTAAAACAGGCTGCTCAGAGACGTGGTGGATGCTCCATCCCTAGAAAGATTCAAGGCCACGTTAGACAGATTTCTGAGATTCCTTAAAAATTGAAGATGTCCCTGCTCATTGCAGTGGGATTGGAATGAGAAGCCTTTAAGGTTCCTTCCAAGCCAAGCTGTTGTGTGATTCTGTGATTCTGTGATTCTGTGATGTGCAACCCATACCCACAAACAAAACGTGGGACTGTGGGGAAGAGCCCAGGCAGGGCTCACTATCCATCAATGGCCTGACATAAACCTCCCCACATCCTGGTGGATGAGGACCTCCCCACATCCTGGTGGATGAGGACCTCCCCACATCCTGGCTCCAGGCATTCTGCTGGATGAGGAACACAATGCCATGGATTTGGAGGGGCCACGCCATCCCTTGCCTCACTCAGCCAGAGCCTGTCTTTGGGGATTAGCAAGGGCCAGACATAGATTTATGGCCCCCACTTCTGTCAAGCCTGTGTGGTTCAGCTCTTCTTCCCAAGAGGACTTTGTTAGCAGAGTTCAACAACAGATCTTTATGTTTGCTTGTAGGATGGCTTTTAGGAAAAAAAAAAAGAAAAGAAAAAGGAAAAAAGAAAAGAAAAGAAAAGAAAAGAAAAGAAAAGAAAAGAAAAGAAAAGAAAAGAAAAGAAAAGAAAAGAAAAGAAAAGAAAAGAAAAGAAAAGAAAAGAAAAGAAAAGAAAAGAAAAGAAAAGAAAAGAAAAGAAAAGAAAAGAAAAGAAAAGAAAAGAAAAGAAAAGAAAAGAAAAGAAAAGAGGAAAAGAGAAAAACATAACCTCTCAGGGGAGTGAAGTAAAACATTTTCTTCAGTCTTGAGAGTTTGAAAGAAGAATGCAAAACAACCAATTTCTAAACAAAAAGTCTCTTCAAATTAGAAAAATCAGGCAGTGCCCTTAAGCAATCTTGAAATAAAATCTTAGAACTTTTTAAAAATCCCTGCACACATGCACATATCCACACTTATGGATGCTGCTTTTCCCCCACAGGAAGGGACCCAGCAAAAACCCACCCAAAGTAGGACAACTCAGCTGACCCTGGGGGAAATGTGCTCCCACACTTCACTTGGGTCTCATCAGTGCAAGAGAAGGGTGTGGAAATGCCAGTCCTGACTGCAGCAGGGTGATTTACACCATCAGCTGAAGGGAGGGAGACTGAATCCCACACTGGAACCCACAGGCCAGGAAGGGAAGCGCCAGGCAGGAGCTGCAGCTCAGAGAGCTGCCCAAGGACCACAGACCCATTGATCTTTCCCTGACCATGCCAGCACCCGGGCAGGTGCCCCCAGGAGTGTCCTGAGCCCCCGAGAGTGCCCAGAGGTGGGGGTGAGCTCACTGGGCTGTGTGCCTGGCATTCAGACCATGACTCCTGACCCTCGCAGGTTATCGGTCCCATAATGTGTCCCAGTGTCAATCAGGCCTCTCCTTTGATCACTGTTATAATCAGATACAGCACTCCAGCATGGATTATTAAGTTTTAACAGTTGACACATCATTTCTGATACCATAATCTGGCAGCACTTTACAATAAGTGACAGGTCCTCACTAATTCCTTTTGTATTCACTGTAGCAACGTTAATCATGAGTGATGAACTTTGCGTATTCATATGGATGTAATAGGCAGTTCCCAAGGACTGAGACTGTAATTTAGCTTTAACCTAATGGGCACTGATTGTAACAATAAGTAATTATGTCAGCTAAATGCAGTGTTGATGGCAATTGATGACAGCAGAGAAAGCCACGACACCATTTTGGAACTAAGCTTGGAATAGTCATTTGTAAAGCCATAACGGCCAAGACTGGGAACAATGTGTCCTCTCCTGTGTATCCTATCATCCAGCTACCTTCAGCCCGGTGAGCACAGTCCCAGCTGTGACAAACACCCTGTCAGCTCCCTGTTTTACTGTTCTGGCAGCTAATTTCAGGGTAGCCAAAATTCCAACCTGCTAGATGAATGGGATCAGTGGTGCCCTGAAGCTCGAGAAAAAGGAGAGAGGCACCTCATCTAAACTGGGATATCGAGATCAATCCTCTGGATCACCTTCAGGTCCTTTGGGCAAGTCACATGGGGGGACACCTGGCCAACATCTGGTAATGTCACCTTTCCACAGCTGCTGGCTCTGTCCCCAAACAGCAAAGCTGCAGAAGACCTGAGGCCAGTGCTGAGCCCAGAGGCAGCTGAATTCAGCAGATGCACAATTAGGATGTACAATTAGGATGTACAATCATTCTCAGGCCTGAGAAGTGTGCTCGATAACCTAAACCACAGCATGAGTACATCCAGAGAAAGATGCTTTTCTATTACCCAGAAGGGCTGGTGCGACCTCTTTTTGGGTTGGAGAGAAAAATGAGGATGGGATATTTTTAAGCCAGAATATTTGGATTTGAATTGCTTTCTTTAGGAAGGGGAAGCATGGCAAAGTAATAATAATAATAATTCTGTTAATGACAGGAATAAGACTGTAAGTGCTGGTATCATCTTGAAAGGGTGATTTGTACTGCCAATAAGAATCCTGCTTCACTGTAATCATTAATGTGGTCAAAAAATGTTTGGAAAACATGAAGTAGTGACAATGAGGTAGAAAGGACACCTTCAAGGAAACTCTTTTGGGGGGAGTTCCCTCAGGATGATGTCTCTGTCTCTACCAGACTGTGAGGAAGAGGTTGCCTCCCTTTACATCAGCAGGACTTTTGGGAAAGCAGCAGTAAGTACTTATTAAAAAATGCACAACTTAATGCCACAGATTATCTATTTACTTAGAATTTTAATTCATTTCTTAAATTCAAAACAATTTGTTGTTGTTGTTGTGGGTAGTTGAGTTAATTTAGGAGAGGATAAATTGGAAAAATGCCTCCTGGTGTTGCATTAAGCTTGTGGCAGTCCTTAGCAATGGTCCTTAGTGTGGATAACAGTGAGTTGGGGGCAGGCATCATGGAATGATTTGGTTTGGAAGGGATCTTAAAGCTCATCCAGTTCCCACCCTCTGCCTTGGGCGAGGGCATTTCCCATCAGACCAGATTGCTCCATCCAGCCTTGAACACTGCCAGGGATGGGGCAGCCACAGCTCCTCTGACAACCTCTGCCTGGGCCTCACCTCCCTCACAGGGAAGAATTTCTTCCTAACATCCAGTCTGAACTATTCTCTATCAGTTTAAAGCCATTTTTCTTCCCTGGTTGCCTTGTGGAAGGGGGATATGGACAAGAAGCACAGCACAGGTGTCAGGCGGCCTTGAGGGAAGGAAGGTGGGGAGACCATTGTGGAAGGCATCACAGCTAAGGAGAAATCACCTGAAACCCCACAAAGATCCTAAAGCTTAGGATGGATCCTAAATCCATCTCTCACACTGGGATTGGCCCAGCATCAGCCCGAAGCACCTGCCACATGGAGTGGTGTCAGTGCAGCAAAAACCACAGACAGATTATGATGCTTTTTCTTGATGACCAGGTTCAAAGCCAAAAACAGCCGCCTTAAGTCTCTGATTTCAAGAGGTTGGGTAAAATACCTGAGACAAAGAAGCTGTTATTGCTGAAAATGCAGTGGGGATGTGCAGCCACGGGCAAAAAAGCCTCCCCGAAATTGCAGATGTGCTGTTGGGGGAATGCATTGCTCCTGATACCACACAAGCAGCTGAGCTGAAGCAAGCAGCACAGCCCACACCAGCATCAGCCCCCCAGCAGGTGGGAAGAGGAGAAGAGGTGCTGCTGGCAGCAGATCATGATGAAGACAACATTCCCCACCTCAGCCCTGCCTCTGAAAGGGGCTTTCATCGCTGCTGTAATCAGTGCTGAAATGCACTGCCACACACAGCCAGCGAGACCGGGGCGTGAGAGGAGCGGGGGAGAACATGGGAAGGGCCTTTGGAAACGACCAAGTTGGAGGAAATCGCAGGAGTGAGGTCTACAGGGGGAAGGATGAGGAGAGTGGACTCCAGCAGTGACACGGGGCTGGCACACCCGGAGTTGCAGCGTCCCCCCCTGCTGCAATCACCTAACCTAATAAACTCTCTGCAGCAACTCCTTACTCCACACACACTTGGCTGGGATGCAAGTCCCCATCCCGAGCTAAAGCAAGGTCAGACCAGACCCTGGAAGAATCAGAGGCTGCCGACAGCAGCTTGTTCCTGCTGGGATTGAGGTGACCCCTTGGCAGAAGCAGTGCAGGGGCATCACACCCAGCCCTGCTGCTGGGGCACATCTGGCAGCAGCGTTCACAGCCACGAGGGCATTTAAGCCTCTCTAAATGAGATTGGGGGCACAAGGAGCATGAATACCTGCAGCTCAGCGCTCCTGAAGGCACTGCCAGGGACACCCCAGGGCTGCTGTGGCTGGTGCAAGCTGGCAGTGCTGTCACTTCACCCCCTGGTCCCAGCTCGGCGTGTCTGTGATTGCAGAGCATCCCCAGTGCCAGCATTAGTCAACACCTGGCGGGTCTGATGGCACCCGGAAAGTCTCAGTGGGCAAACTCCTCCTCGGATGGCTGCAAAGTCACTCCGTGCCTCCCCATGGCCTTGGCAGGTGATGCTGCTGGAGGGGGGACCCAATTACCGCTTGTCACTGCCCCGGCACGGTGCGGGCGTCAGGCCGGAGTCAGAGCTGTGACACACACCGTGACAGAGCTGTGACACACACCGTGACACCGCTGACGTGATGCAGGGGAGCAGGGGGTGATTGGCAGCCTGAGGCGAGCGGTGCCCAGAGCGGGAGCCATCCGCAATTAGCGGTGCCGGAGCATCTCCCCCTCCCCGGGCGATGGGGGGACAGGCGACAGCGGCTCCTGAGCAGGGATGCTGAGCACCGTCAGGATTCCTGCCCCAGCCACGCTCCGGATGAGGGGCTGCCATGCGGGGAGCTCATGGCTTGGCTGGTCCCAGGGAGGTGGACAGAAAATCCCGGCTGGCAGCAGCCTCGGAGCCCGGTGCTAATGACACCGGCTTGTCACAAGCTGTACTGTCCCCCCTGCAGCAGATGTGACAGCCTCGAAGTAACCAGGTACCCACCATGTCCCTGCTTGCTCTCACACAAAAGTGACAACTGGGACAGGTAATAAAAGTCCAGGCCAAATCCTTGACAGAGATCTGATGGCTTGAGCCGACTCAGGATGCTTTTCTCTCCCTGCCGGCTTCCTTTCTGATAAATAGCCACCCCAGAGGGAGGGGCAGCCGGCCAGAACATGCCCCCAGGTGCTGGCAACAGAGCCCAACACATCCCCCTCGTTTCCTTTCAGCTTCCCCAAATGCTCCCTTCTCCTGCTTTCTCAGAGGGGAAACCGAGGCAGGGCTCAGCATCCTCTCGCAGCCACCCCATCTCTGCAGCCAGGAGCAGGGAGCCAGCCTTGGAGCACTGACAGAGCCCAAAGCCTGGCTCAGACACGTCCAACAGCATCCTCTGGCCACCCACAAACTTCTCCCAGGGGGTTTTCAGCCAGCTAAAGCCAAATCTCTCCCATCACAAGCCCTCCTTGGTGCTTCCTTTGCTGACTGCACCCCTTCACTTCCTCCGTAGCCAAAATTACACCGAAGAAAGCAGAGCCGTGGTGGTTACACTGAAATAAGAAAGCAGCCACACCATCAAGTTGCCAGTGGCTGGGATGGGGTCACTGCAGCTGCCCTGCCAGCTCAGCAGCTGGTGCACAGAGATGGGTGAAGGATGGGCCACAGCCCCGAGGTCAGCAGCAGCAGCAGAGGGTCCTGGCTGCTCTGTGCAGCCAAATCCTGCCCCATGCCAGCTGGGATGCAGAGCAGCTCCGTGCCCCAGCTGCATTCCCTCTGCTCACAGGGCTGTCTGTGTAAGCCACGAGCTCAGGGAAGTGCTCTTTCCTCCTGGTTTGGGTGGATCTGGGCAGTCACAGACCCATGACTGAACTGACCCTCCCTTTCCCACCGAACAAACCTCCCCTTCTGCTGCTCAAACACCTGTGAACTCTGCCTCGTTCACAGCAGCAAAGCCTCCTGCACCAAGCATTCACATCTGCTCTCTCATTACTGACCTGAATTCTTCTTTCACACTAAATTGGAGCAGCAGACAAATTTTTAGGCCGGCTTTAGGCTCTCTCATCCCTCTTTCATTTTGTATCTGCTCCAACTCTTCCTTCCTAGGAAAGCTCTGAGGGTATTTCTTCTCCCATGGGTCCGTAGCAAACCATCATTTGGTACCAGGAGGAAAGAGCTGGATTTCCATCACGGTATCACGTTGTTTCCAATTCTGTCTCAACCCCTGAACTTGTCTCTTCTTCCTTAAGCCTCAGGAGATACAGCTTAGAGACAGGAGAGTCTGCCTACCCAAAAAATCGGCTTCTAAGAGGCACATGAAAGGAAACAGAGGGTCAGATGCACTGGGGGGCTGAGGAAATCCCCATTCCAGGCAACTGCTGCACTGCTGGGGGCCACATCCCTGTGGGTCACAGGAGGTGCTGGCTGGTGCTGCTGCCCCCACTGTGCTGGGGATAAATAAGGAACTTTTATCTCCAGGAATTCACACCAAAAGCTGGAAGCTAGGGTGAACTCAAAGGAAAAGCTTGTCACTCACATAAAACCTCCCTCCCTGCACTTTTGCTTCCCTGCAGGACATCTCCCAGCTGACAAACCCCTCATCCAGTGTGGACCTGCTGAGATGACACCAGGTTTCCAGCAAGGGGGATGCTCCTCCAGCTCAGGGCCAGCAGCTGAGGCACTGTCAGGAGAGACAAAGGCTCTGGCAAACTTTGAGAAATGCCTCTCATTATTTACAGAATGACACAAGAAAACTTCAGACTGAAACAAGAAAGGCAATTAGTTTCCTGTACGGAAACAAAGAGACATCTGTGCCAAGTATGCTAACATATACACAAGGGGCAGGTATACAGTACATGAGGAATTTCTTCCAGCTGCAAATCCACCCCCAAATTCTCAAGTCAATCTTGAGTACTACGATGCTCAGCAATCCTCTTAAAAGTGTCCAGATGCTTTAATAACTTAATTCTAATCTTCTCAGACACCATTTTCCATTTAACTGCTGAAGCACTGGAATAAGGCAGAGGGGTCAGGTGTGAAGAGTGGGGAACAGCAGGTGTGTTTTGGAAGTCTGGGAAGCCCAGTCCAGTTACGCTGGTCCTGAAACCATCATGGATTGTGCAAGGTGTGCCATGCACTGCGTGGACAACAGACGTGGTGAGCAGGTTTCATGTGCCACAAAGCACTGCTGGGACTCATCCTCAGTGGTGTTGGACTGGAGGCTGGACCTTGCAAACAGAATCATGGAATGGTTTGGGTAGGAAGGAAAATGAAAAATCACCTTGTCTCAACCTCCCTGCCATGGGCAGGGACACTTTCCACCATCCCAGGTTGCTCCAAGCCCTGTCCAACCTGGCCCTGAGCACTGCCAGGGATGGGGCAGCCACAGCATCTCTGGGCAACTGGAGTCTCACCACCCTCACAGCGAAGAAATTCTTCCCAATATCCAATCAAAACCCGACCTGCTTCAGTTTAAAGCCAATGCCACTTGTCCTGTCCCTCCATGCTGTTGTAGATGAAGGGCTGAACTTCCCTGGTGGATTGGGCTGTGGGGTACACAGCTCAGGCTGGGCCAGATGCATCCAGACCCCACTGAAACCCGATTGGTTTTGTGCTAAAAATGCTAAAAGAGCTCGAGGTCTCCTTGCTGCACGTCTTGGTTCCTCCAGAATTCCCACCTCAGCCAGCTACCTTTCAGACAACACTTTCTCAAGATTGCTTTAATCGAAGGGAGGAAATTTTGGTGACACTTTAATACATAAAGTGCCTCTCATTTTCTCTGTGCCAAAAAGCAGAGCTTTCTAACACGCTTCCTGAGTTAACATCAGGTGTTAAACAGACACACACGTTGTTTTAGCAGGAGCCCACGTTCTGTAATAGGCTTTCTCCCTAACAGCTTGATACAGCCTCTTCCATTAAGCATTTATTGCTAATGCTTTGTAAAGTGCAACATGCTATATATGCTATCAAAGAATGGAGCTGCCACGTCCTCACCCCCGAATAATGAAACACTCATGAGCAGAAACGTAGGTTAGAGAGTTGTGAATTAAGTTCAGTCTCAGGGAGATCAACCAGAGCTCTGCCAGTGGTGTGCTGGGATCCCAGCCCCTGGGGAACCCTCTTTGCCTTTGCTTTGGACAGATCCTTGGTGAAAATGCTCCCCAAGCAAGGGTTTGCCTAAAAACCACCAGGCTGATGGAGACCTCTTCCTCAGAAGGATTCCCAGAAAGCCACATACCCTGATTATTGACTCTCCAATAATTCAATACAAACCCCAGCAGACAGGAACCCTTTTAGGTGACATACACCTCCAGCTGAGCATTATCATATTTTTTTCTTATTATTCAATAAAAAGAAAATTAACCTTTTTTTTTTTTTTTTTTTTTTTAATGGAGCAAACTGCCTTCCCCTAGCAAGTAGCTGGGGTAAGGGCACAAGGAGCAATCATGGGGTGGAGCCATAAAAGAAAGTGGTGTCAAGACTGTTCCTTTGGAAAGAGAAATCATCTCAATCTCTCCCCTCCCGCTGGTCTCACCCTCCCAGGGATCTATTTATACTCACGCTGCTGCACAGCAAGTCCTGCCTTTGTTCCTTTTCCCTGCAAAAGCAAACCCCAGAGCTCCAAAGCCACTGCCCTGCAAACCTTGCAGCAGGATCTTGGCAGAAGGCAGGAGTGGGACTTCTGGTTGGTGCAAGGGATTCACCATTCTCACACCCATCTGTCCCCTGGCATTCGGTGGCATTGGGACTTGTGAGAATGTCCTTGAGGATTTAATTTGTACATTTTAGAGTGGGACTGACCTTAGACTGGGTTGGGAGAGGGTGTTTGCAGTCAGGGATAACTCAGTTTTCATGGGGCAAGGATGAAGAATATCCTGGTTTTCAGCAGCACTTGTGAAGCTCACAGCTGCTGGGCTTTTGCCCCACATCATGAAATTCAAAACCATTGGCTTTTTCCCATGTCAGAGACGAGTGACAAACCCAAAACCTCAGTGACATTTCTGGGGCGAGCCAAATGCCAAGGCATTTTGGATGGTCTAGGCTTTGGTACCTAATTCAACATGCTTCTGAACAAAAGCACTGAGTGCCTGGATCTGCCCCACAAAAAAAACCCCTCGGGTTGTTTTGTGGTGAAGAAGCCAAGCCCTGTGCCTGTCTGGTCTTCCTCCACATTACTGAAATAAAATCACCCACTGTGGGTCGTGTCAGGCTCCCTCCAGCCCAGCCAGCCCTTGTGCACACAAGATGTGTCACTTTAGGACACTCTGCACCTCGGCAGGGAAGAGCAAGGAGGGGGAGCCCTGTGGCTTCCACAGAGCCCAAGAGCAGCACAGGCTTCAGGGATAAAGCACCTCAAAGGGCTCGTGAAGTTTCTGGCTGTCCCCTGACCCAGGGATGGCCACCATTCATGAGTGATATCCCAAATGGGGTCCCACACACACACCATGATTCTACTGGCTCCAGCAGCATTGGGATGCTCCAGTTACTCACATGTGCTCGGCTGCTGAGGTGAAACAACAGCTGAGTTAATGCAGAGACAGAACACACTTGGAAGAGATGGAGAGGTTGAACCCTCTTCCCACGTGTAAAATTTAAAACATTTAAAAGAGGAGACCCCCACAGACGACTGCTCCTTGTCCTGGAAGTCAGATCAAAAACGAATGCAGAGTCATGTGTGTTCCCCCTCTTTGGATGATGCATTTTCTAAACTTCTTCCAAGTGTTTCCAAACGAGCAGAGGAAAAAGTTCATCCCAGGCTGACGTATCAGTGTTGTTAACACTCATGGCAAGCCCTCCAAGAGCCTCTTGGCCCACCAGGCTCTGCACGGGCACAGAGAGCCCCATAAAATCTCCCTGGCTGTCACTCCCTGAGCCCAGTGAGGGTCTTTGGTGGGGGGGATCCATGGAGTTTCCCCCACGCCAGTCTCCTTTCTTCCCAGTGCCCGTGGTTCCCTTTGTGTTTACGATAACACAGGGATGCTTTATTGCATTTCGCCCGCCCGCTGCCATGGCAACCGGCAGTGCCTGCCTGCTGTAAAAATAACCCTCCTTCTTTGATAGATTTCACTTGAGTGAAAATAACCCTTAAAAATAGGTTGAAATTTCCATACTAACTCTTCCAGGAGGTTCCAGGGAGGTGAGAATGAATTCCTCCAGCCTTGGCACCCAGCTCTCAGAGAGGAGCCCGTGAGGATGCTTTTTGGGAGCCCCCACCAGCCAGGTACCCCAGGGTAATGGTGGTGCTGATGACATAGAATCATGGAATGGTTTGGATTGGAAGGCACCTTAAAAATCATCTTTTTCCAACCCCTTTGCTATGGGCAGGGACAATTTTGGTAGACTCAGGGTCCCATCAAACCTAGCCTTGAACACTCCAAGGCATGGAGCATCCACAGCTTCTCTGTTGCTGTGCCAGGGCCTCACTACCCTCACTGGGGGGGAAGAATTTTTTCCTAAACCTATTCTCTTTCAGTCTGAAATCAATCCCCCTCTCCCTTTCTCTTAACACCCTTGTAAAAAGTCCCTCTCCATCTTTCTTGTAGGCTTCCTTCAGGTACTGGGAGACCAAAATTAGATCATTCCAAATCTTCCTGTTTTCTAGGCTGAACAATCCAAATTATCTCAACCTTTCTCATAGGAAAGGTGTTCCACCCCTCTAATCATCTCAGAGCTCTTCCCTGGGTTCACCTCAACAGGGGCAATGTCCTTCCTGTGCTGGGGACCAGAGCTGGATGCAGCAATGCAGGTGGAAACACAGACATGGAAAAAAGGGCCATGTCCACTGTCACCACATGGCCCACGGTGCCATTTCTGCACAGCCAGGATGGATGGGCAGTGGATGTGCTGGATCTTCTGGGCTTCTTGGTATTTGCTGCAAAAGAAGAGGTGCTGTCCCCTCAGTGGCTGTCTGGGGTCCAGTTGGGATAAAGCTCAGCTTTATCCTCTCATCTCCTGTGCACCACAGCCTCAAAAAAAGTCTCTTCCCTTCTCCTAGGCACAGGGACTGTGGAAGCTGGTGCTGTCCATCAGCAGATTTTACTGCTGGCCATCAGGAAATCTTCATGGGTTTTGGATAGATAAATCAGAGTGTGTGAACAGCCAGCACTGGATCACTCCCCCCAAAAAAAGCTCTGCTCATGGCTGGGAGAGCTGTCACGGCCATCTCTGCACAGGTCCCATGCCAGACTCCTGGGGCAGCAATGCTGTGAGGTTCATGGCTGATGCTGGCAGAGCTTCAGGTCTCCTTCCTTTGCTCCAGAGCACCTGTACCAGTCCCAGGCAGCTCTGGGCCTGTGAGATGTTGCTCTCACACAGGCTCTTGACTCATCCTCAGCCCAGAAGGTCTTTTTTTTTCTTTTCTGGCCCAATTCTTTCCTTTTTGTTCTCCCAACCACTCAACTCCTCTACCTCCAAATAAAAGCCGATTCACATTTTAGAGGTGGCCCCTGATTCCTCCCATGAGTTTAGGTGAGTCGAACCATAAGAAGTGGAGTAATGAGATTATGATTAAAAGCACACCTTGATAGTGGAGCATCCATCAAGCTGTCATAGAAATCGTATCTCAGAGGCTGCTCTCATCAATCTGACCTTTCAATTATTACCCAGAGTTCATGACTCTAAGTGTATATAATTCCTACCTCAAATCTGGGAATACACGCCTTTGTTTTTTTGGCTTGCCTTCTGAGTGGCTGTGAGAGGTGCCCTTCCCTGGCACATCAGCCATGCCTCGTGATGCAAATTAACTTAAATTAGCTCTTCCCTCACCCAAAAGTTTGGGAACAAGATCAAAACGCTACCAGGGCACCTGAAGGCAACTGTTTGAAATTTTTATCAGTATACTTCTGGCTTTTTCTCAGCTATTTTAAAGCCAGTGGCCACTAAGGCAACTCCAGGCGTGCTCTCAGCCCACACCCTGCTTTGGGTCATGTCCCTATGGACAGAGGAGGCTGCTCCAGCCATGCCACAGCACTTCTCCAACAACAGGGAAGGCCCTTCCAATCCAACCAAGATCACCCAGGGATCAGTACAGACATTTTCTGCCCAAGCACCACTGGAAAAGCTTGGTTTGGTGAGCTCCACCTCAGGTAACACAGTATTTCAGGAGCAGGATGGAGTCTAATTCATCTTTCCATTGGCATCATTTGAGGATTCCTCTGCATATCCCTAGGAGCAGAGCACAGCCCACCTCCAACCAGCTCCATGCATTCCACCCCACCACCTGTCCACTCTGGGGGCTCTCAGGACGAGATAAGACACAACTTTCATGGCACCAGCCTGGGACCTCGTTGGGTCCAAGTGAGTTTCCACAGGCCACAGAGTTACCAAGCAATGAAATCCTGGTCAAACCTCTTGTACAGGGAACACCCAGCACCTGGGAATGGTGCATCCTCCTGCTCCATGCCAGCTCTGCTAGCAGAAGGACAAGAAAGAACTGGCTCTTTCCACACAGCAAGTTAGGGAGTTGTTCCTAGACTGAATAAAACAAACGAAGCCATTCACTTTTAATTTTCCTCCAAAGGAACTCTTGTTGTTTTTTATAAAAGTAAACTTCCCTGTTTTCCGTGTTTGTGACTTTTTACAAACAAGAAATCAACACACACATTATGGGAGAAAATAAATCCCTGGTTGGTAGAGAAAAGGCAGAGGAAATAGATATGCCTTGTTTTGGGATGATTGTCAAATCAGGCCCTGAGGGTGTTTTCTGAAGTGTTTGTATAATTGTGGGGTCTGTGCAGCTTTCTTGTATGAATGACTACTGAATGGAAGATCCTTTTACAAAAATCTCTTCATTGTTCAGGTGCCTGAACTGTGGGAACTCCCACAACTGCCTCAAAACCAACACCAGTGTGATCCTGCAGCAAAGGTGCTCAGGTGAGGTCAGGTGAGACCAGAGTGAGTCAAAGACCTCCTCAAAAGAGGGAGCAGCTTTCAGCAGTGACCCTGAGGCCAGCCCAGCATTAGGGCACTTCTCTGCCAACACCTGCTAATCCACACAGCCCTTCCCAGGGCGGCTGAGGGTGAATCCCACACCTCTCTCCAGCACAGCCTGGCCCAGCTGGCATCTCTGCAGACTCACTGCCATTACTGGCAAAACAGACATCTTTTCTAGGGAAGAAAACACCTAGGAACATTTCAGGCACAGCTCTGTTTTGAAAGCCTTACAAAACCTGACTTACAGAAAGATTAAAGGCAAACAGCAATGCATCCCCAGCACTCAGCTCAGTGGTGGAGACAGTTGTCCTTCAGCTTCAAGATGAGCACAGGACAAGAACTCATCAGCCACACAGCCATCACAGTCTCTTTTTTATACAACCCTCGTCACCAGTCCCAAATGCTGCACTGTAGAGCCCTGAGAACTATCCCACCAATTCCAATTTAAATGTCTCCATGGCACGGGTTTCCCAAAAGCCACCCATGAGACCCCATCTAGCTGAGGGACCAAATGCCTCTCCCTCATGGGGCTCAAAATGAGCCTCAAGAAGCTGAGCCCAGCACCCACAGCCCAGATCCTCGTGCCTTGCAAACTCCTTGGGTTTGGTTCTGTCTGGCTGCTGGAAGCCCAATCCAGGTTCCTCTCTGTCTGAGGAAAAGGCCAGAGAGCCACACGTCCCCACTGTCCTTTCTCTCCTCTCTGGCAGCCACACACACAAGCCAGTATATCTGCAGTGCAGCCACAGGTTGCTCCCTCCCAGCCCAGCCTCCACACATCTCATGCCAGCAGAATCTGATGACAGCCCCAGCTGGAGCCTCTCTGTCACAAAAAGGAGATGAGAGCTGCAAAAGCCCCACTCCCATTTTCCCATTCTCCCTCTGAGACCAAGCTTTCAGGACTCTCAGGAGTCAAGTCTCTGCTGTTTCAGGGGAGAATATTTCATTGACATCTCCATAATATCCCAAAAGGAAGAGGGTGGTTGCAGCTATCAGCCATGGCTGCTGTAGGAAACGATCTGGTGGGCTCTGACCAAGCAGCGTCCATCTCATCCAACCCAAAACCTGTCACTGGAGAAAGGTGACCCCTTCGGGCTGTGGCTGAGTGGCCACCAGTTGTGTTCCTAGAGAGAGGAAAGTTCCCTCTCTCCGAGGAACTTCACTCCCACTTCACCTCCACGCTTAAAACGATGCTTAATGCCTCCCCTAAGGTGGTAACTGCAGTTGAGCTGTGCTGTCAGGAAGGCTCTAATCCTGTGCTAATTTATTTTATCAAATTAAAAACGAGCATCCATGGAACACCAGAGACCTCTTGTTCTCAGGGTCCCAGCAGAAAGCTGCATGATCCCTTTGTAGAGAGGGTTGAGGGGGGGAGGGTTGTTGTTTTGCTTCTTCTTTTTTTTTTTGCCAAGAATATAAAATTAATAAAACCGGATTAAGGGAGATATGGTTTTAACTGAGTCCTTAATCCCAGAGAATAATTAATGAGAGCAATGCACCACTTGGCTCAACTCTCCCCACATTTGAATAATAAATAGCATCCCAGAAAAAAAGGAAAAAAAAAAAGGGGAAAAAAAAAGAGGAAAAAGGAACAAGAAGGTTGAGCTATAAAAGAAGTTTGAGCTGTAAATTCTTAATACAAAGAACTTTTGCCATACGTACGTGTGTGTTGCCTTTTGGTCTTGGATCCAGAAAAAAAGATTATGAAGAAAGCAGAGACCAGTTTTGGCCACACACAGATGTGCCTAAGCCAAGATTTACGGGAATCTCCACACTTTTAAGAAGCAAAATACCACTAAAAGTCTGCATAAATTGCCCACACTAAGCTCTGCATGCAAACACCAGCCAAGACTGACTTGGGTGCCATGAACCCAGTGCAAGGTACCAGCCTCAGTCAGAGCCACTCACTCTTAATATTTTATTATTCCTCTTAATTCCAATATTCGTTCTTAATTCCAAACTGCATAAATTACAGGAACTCCTGTGACATCCATCTTCGTGTTCCCAACACCACCGTGTGCCAAGGGCAGGGCTGGCTGCTGCAGGAGCAGCTCTGTAAAGATGTGATTTAGGCCTCTGGACTTGAACCACTGAACAGCTGTTTAAGGATAAGGTCACCTGTAGGGTCTTCAAGTCAACAGAGCAAGGGGTGTGGGGTCCTCCAGCTTAGGCAGCTGTTTTATGGTGGGAGGAACCATCTTTTGGAAGGAGCCCTCTGAATTCAAGCCCCTTAAATTCAAGTGTGTCCCCACGGCCTTCCCTCAGAGATGGAGCACGGCTTCCTGGGACTCACTCCAAGAGTTCCCAGAGACCACCCTGCCTCACAAGTGTCTCTCAGTTGCTGGCCACTGCTCACCTGGCCTGAGGAGCTGCTCCTCTGAGGACTCCCAGCATGCAGAAGGAATTTCACCACCAGGCAGCTCCTCAAAAGATGGTCTCACTGTTCTTTGTTAATCTTCTTGACTCAAAGGGGAAACAAGGCTCTCTTGAGGAGTCCATACCCGTAGTGGACCTATGTCAGACTTCCATGTGACATCACCTTGACCCGGACAAGATCAGGTTTGGGGGCAGGATGGCCTGGATCCTAGAATGGACCTCAGGTCTGGAGGGCCACAGCAGGTCAGGGACATAAGGAGGAACATCTGAATAAACACGGCCCCATCCCTGCCTGCAGCCCGTGTTAAGGGCGGCCTCTGCTTTGAACTCCTTGCTGATGAAATGATTAATGAATGCCGTGCAGACCTCTTCCCTTCCTTCCTCTGCTTCCACCTGCCACACAGAGCAATACCAAACGAGGTGATCATGACAAACACAGCTCTAATTCTTTATTAATATTAATCAGAGGCAACCTTTCCATTGACACCAGAACCCGTGCGTGTGCTGGCAGAGAGGGGATAATGCCGTGGCAGTGACATTTCTTGGGTAGGCAATTTTATTCTATTTTAAAATTTTTTTTCATCTCGCACCTTCCCTTCCCCCCCTTTAATATGGGCGAGAGATACCTTGTACAAACAGAGGAAGGAAGAAGCTGATTAAATAGCAGAGTTGGAGCATAATGAAAGAAAAAGCCCATTGCAAACATCTGCTGATTGTTTTAAACGGGAGGCACTGTGAGGTGGATTTCAGGTGATACCACGGTGGCTTCTCTCATAATCCCAGCTAAGGCAGCATTAGGGCTTTGGAGCTCAGGGTGAATTTCATCCAGTCCCTGCTGGCAAGGAGAGAGGCTTAGGCAGGATAGCAAACCTCAGTCCCACCTCGGAGCAGGGCTGGGGGAACCACAGACACACCCTGAGCCAAAAGGGGCCCTTTCCTCCAAGTGCCACCAAGCCAAAGGGGAGCTGTTATGGGTAGCAGTGTGGACACAGCCATCTTCCCTTCAGGTACTCACCAACGCACATTCTTGCTGCTCATGTGAAGCAGATGAAGGTCTCCAGGCCACCTGCAAGATGTGCACCTTTCCAGCTGCAGGTGGGTTCTCTGGAGCAGCCACTCCCTGGGATCCTCACTGGCGAAGCACAGATCCCTTTGGATTGGAAAGAACCTTTAAAAGTCACCTAAACATCAGCAAGGTGAGGAGAGCTGTTTGTGGAAGAAGCCATCCAATCCATAGGGAATGGAGATAACCACCTCCCATTCCTTACCCTGGGGGAGCTGGGGCACTTTTCCTCAGCTGGGAGGATGGTCACTGAGCACAGGCAAGACCTACAGGTTTCCTTTGCTGCCCAGCTGTTGATTTTCCAGCTTTCCCCATCCTAATAGCCAAGGGACTGCAGGGAGATCTGTACTGAGAGAAGCCCCTGGTTCTCAGCTGAGTGCAACTTCCCTCTCTCTGTCTCTTAAAACAAATAGATTTTCATTGAAATCAACATATCTTTCTGAATTGAATAGGTTTTCATGGGGACAATAAATTTCTTCAAAACAATGCATTTTTATTACAACATATTTTTGTTCAAACCAATACTTTTTGACAACCAGATATTAATGACCAGGCCAAAGCCATAAATTTGCCTCAAACTATGTGTTTACTCATGGAAGGAAATAATTTTTCTCATACAAATACATTTTTATTTGAATCAATCCTCTTTTTTTCCCACCCCCAAAAATCAGATACATTTCTGGGAGGGAAGGGGGAAAGCTGTGTACCCAGGAAAGCCCCTTCACTTCAAGAGGGATCAAGTGCTTGTGAGGATTGTCTCACTCTCACCTTCCAAAGCCCAGAAGCTCCAGAGGTCACGTGAAGCTTAAAACATAAACTGTTTTACCCATTGCCCACGTACTCACATTGTCAGCTTCTGGTAGGTCCTGCAGAAACAAAGGTTATGTCTTGCTCCACTTGTTTTGCTGCTTGAAATTATGCTTGCAGAAACCAGTTAAATAACCCAGAGCAGGGCAGAGATGCTCAGGCAGGGCAGTCTGTGCAGCACCTCCATCCACCTTGAGGAAACTTCTTGTTTCTCTTGGTTTTGGGAAACGTTTTCATCTGAGGTGGCTGCTGCAAGGCCCTGGGGACACACACAAGGGACAGATATGTCTGCTTAGTCCTGCATCTTCCTTTGCAACCCACCTCTCAAACCTCCTTGGAGCCTGTGTGAGGGACCTGAGCCCCCCAGGGACAGGGCCAGCACACCAGGTATGCTGGTCCTGCACCTCCCTGGCCCTGCAGAGCCCAATCCTAACCCAGAGCCCAAAGGCATCAAAATAATTCCAGCCAGAGAGATGCAGCTCCAGCAGGGAGGGCCTGAGAGGAATAGGGACAAGGGGTTGGCATCAGGGCTGAGTTTGCTGGAATTGCAAAGGCTTTGGCTGCTATTTCTGCTCCTGATTCAAAGCCTAAGCAGGAGCAAACCCCTAATCTCCTCCAGATCCCCGTTTCCCCAGCTGACCATCCATACCAGACACATCCCCCCACCTCAGCAGCTGCCCACACTCACAGACACCTGAGCCTTGATGGAGAAAAATCGTTTTTTGGTGGCAAGTAACTGCATCCAACTGCTTCGAGCCACGTTTCCAAGCCTGGGCCTGAGTCAGAGCCTGGGGATCCCAGGCGCTTGGAACATCAGGGGCTGACAAGGGTTCATTTCCCGTGGCCCCCGTTGGCCACTCTTTGTTGAGCTTCCCCAGCCCATGTAAACATGCTAATTGCTTGGGCTCAGCACAGGGCTGGATGCCGCGCTGTTTGTTTTCCATTGAATAGGATTAGGGATTCTGACACCAATGATTAATCGCCGTGCTGCAGACGGCTGACGAGCCCGGGGAAGGCGTCCTCTCCGAGCAGAGAGCGCGCACAATCTCTGCCAAGCAGCTGCCACCGACTTCTATCTAACCCTCTGCATCTTGCCCTTTCTCCTCCCTCTTCTCCCAAAATGTTCACCAAAGCCAACCCCAGGCTCCCAGGGAACAGTGGGAGAGGGGGCCTGGGTGTCCCTTGCCCCTGCTCTCAGCCACCACCATGCCCCATCCTCTGTGCCATTCCCTACATCAGCTTATCCCTGCATCCTGTGTTGCCAAAACCCTCCCAACATGCTGCAATGCTTCAGCCAGCCCTTCTCAGACTTCCTATTAATGGCCAGCGAGATTCACAAAATTTTTCCAGCTGCCATTGCCAGGGCATGGGAACATCATGCAACAGCCACGTCTCTCCGCCAAGCTCTGTAAAGCCCCCAAATGCCCCACCAGTGCCTCTCAATGGGCACAGGGCACTCAGCACAGGCCCCCAGGCCCCTTCCAAGTCCAAAGGATGTCAGGGACCTGAGCAAGGCACAGAAGAGCAATGGGAGTACTGAATGCCTTTGCCACACCTACCCTCTGCTTGTGGCCACAGACACATTTCTGTGCTCCCATTTTGCCCAGCAGCAGGTGAAGAAGGGATGAAGTAGAAGAGGTGGGAGAGGAGGAAGGCTGGAGAAAGCGGCCCTGCAAGAGGCAAACCTCAAATAGATGCAACCTTTGAGATTACCTCTTCTCCTGACCTTGCAGAAGGAGTGCTGGAGGCAAATCCACCCATCTCTGCTGGTGCCTTGTGCGACATACTGTCACTCAGACAAGCGACGTTCTTAATGGGTTTGTGGGAAAGGCCTGGCCTGCCTTTCCATCTGTACCTTCTGCCGGCTCCCCTCTCCAGCACTGCCTCCCCATACGACATTCCCTTGAATTATTTAGACTGGTAAATCTTCCTGCATCTCACATCTTTAGTCCATCTGTTAGCCGGGGCTTTGCCTTTATAGGAACTGTCCTTTATGCATGCCGGCATCTGTCAACAGTACACTTGCCTCTTTTATTCATGATCTTCCGTGGGAGATGGTACAAGCTGCAGAAATGCCTCATTTCTGGTATGCATTTCATTTTAATGGAAGATTACATGACTGGGGCCCATTTTATTACTTCTTGCCCTGCACATTCATCCATCACAAGCCCCATTTGCTGAGCCTGCACTGGGACGGCAGCCATCAGCCTGCTCGTGTCGGATTCCTCCCGTGCTGCTCTCTCCCCCCTTCGGGATGGGGAGGAAGCGCCTTGTGTTCAAGGAGGGGAAGGACAGTGAGGAGAGCAGATCCACCACAGGGCTCAGAGTTGAGTCAGGGTGCTGCCTATGCCAAGTTCTGGGAAACAGGCCTGGAAGTCCAGAGGTCTCATCCCCACACGTCCCTTCCCAACCCACACCAGCGATGGGTGTTGGGGTGCAGCCACCCGGTACCTCTTTGGAAAGGCTCCACGCCCCCAAATAAACACACACGCGCTCCTCAGCTCCCTCCATCAAGCCTCAAACTGTCCATGATTCCCTGTGCATCCCACCTTGCACACACACACATGCTGCTCACACGCAGCATAAATAAAACCAACGTGAACCAGCAGTGGTAATTAAACTGCCGGTGGTATTTGCAGCCTCTCTCTCCTGTAAGGAGGGTTGCGTGCAATTAGTGAAAACATTTTGGACTGGGAACAGTGCCAGTTTGCTCTGTCCTTTCTTTCAACTCCCACAGAAACCCGAGGACCCCTGATTATCCTCCGGACTGCAAAAAATAAAACCCCAGTAAAAACATTCCTCTTCTACATTGTGGCTCCCTGAATTAAGGGTTTACTGTGACCTGAGGCAGCAAGTGGGGTCAGAGGGGCCAGAGATGGAGGTGACCTCTTCAGAGATGTGGGGGCCTCCCCAGCCCACAGTCCTCAGGCAGCATGAGACACAGGTGGCCAGAAAACAGTGTCTGTCCTCAAAAATCCCAGCCATGAGACTTTTCACCAAGAAGAATTTCTTCTCCGTCTTTTTCAGCTGAGATTTCAACATTTTCACTAAAGACTTCCTCTGAAAGTTAGGGCAGCCCTGCTATCTTGATGAGGTTCAGACAACATTTTTAGTTTAACTTGGTTAGAAAACGGGATTTAGATGAAGTAATGTGAGCCAGCCCTCAGCTGAGGCTCCAAGTCAGTCTTTGGTGGGCTTCAAAGCATGGAAAACGTGAACGACAATCATTTGAAGCATAGAAAAACCTGAACCATAGTCATTGCTGTTGGCTGGGATGCCAGTTCTGGCTGAGAAAGAAAAAATGAGCAGCTTTTGGATGACAAGGAGCCCTATGGAAAAGCCAGTATTCTTGTGCAACCTACAATATTAGTACATACTAAAAAAATAGGAAAAAAATGCCATAAATAACGTGCTAACTACCACAGTGGAAATTCAGGGGGAGAGAGCCCAGACATGCCTGGAGAAGAAATATGCGAGGCGACTGTCTCCAAACCGACTGGGATGAGCTGGAAGAGGCCGAGCAGCTCCTGCAGACGGGGAAGGAGCCCTCGCCAGAAGCCGCTCCCACGCACACGCACGGTGCTCCGGAGTCGGTGGGGAAACCTGTGAGCGAGAGCTCCTCGCCCAGCAGCCAGGAGGAAACAGCACCACGTGTGTCCCATATGGCAGGAGAAACCAAGAAGAGTCTGGGCAGGCAGCTACAGCAGAGACTGAGGGAGGCAGGCGATGCATTTCATCAGGTTGCTCAGCTAAATGGTCACTGTAACTTCCATCTAATATTCAAAACAACCTCAGCTCTGCCCCTGTTTCACACCCAGTGCCCCCCTCTAGTAGATGCTCTCCATATCGTCCAACCTGATGGCATAACTCAGCAATTTCCTTTCAGGAATCAATGAGAACAAATGAAAATTTAATACGTTCTCCAGACAACCCAACTCCTTTCTCTCCCCCATGGTAAATAAATAATGTGCTAGTCAAATGATGGATGGAGTGCTCGGAGATCGGTGGCCGAGTGCTATTAGGGGCCAGGGAGGAAGGTGGAGATGGAGTCTAGCACAGGATGAGGTGGTGGCCAGGGGTGATTTGAGCACATAAAGAAACCAGGAGTGAGAGGGGAGGTGTCTGGTTGATGCAGGAAGGGGGCATGGAGCAGGCTGGGCTCTCTTGTTAGGCCTCATGCACAGGGATTATTTGGTTTCTCCACAGGAGTAGATCCAAAGCCTGGTGCTGTCAATGAGAAAAAAAAAACGAAAACAAGTGAAACTTTTTGTCTTCAGCTGGGTTTGGATCAGGAGATTTTGCTGGATGAGGATGTGGGATTTTGGCTTGTTTGGCAGCAAGTGGCTGGAGAAGAATGAGAATGGTCTGAGAGATCTTCAGCCAGCACAGCATCAGCTGAAAGCAGATGCACTGCATGTCTCCCAGAGCCAACAGGAAAGATGGAAAAGCAGAACTAAAGAACTAGGGGGAGGAGACCTGACTGCAGCATCACCTGGACAGGAAAGAGATGAAGTTTCTCAGTCCCTCCCCAGGTTGGGGGACCTTGTACAACCTGTGTCCTGGGACACATGCTTAACTAGGAATTGTATCAGGCCTCAAATTAAATGTAGAGGTTTGCCTTTTCCCTTTGGGCAGTGAAAAGTGTCCCCAGAGCTCCCCAGGTGGAATCAAGGTGGGCTCTTGGAGATGGAGCTGGGATGCACTAGCAGGACCCACTGGAGAAACAGCTGTCAACCTGCAGCCCCCAAAGCATGTGGTGAACAGGACAGGACAGGGCTGCCACATCAACCTGGGCCAGAACTCCACATCTTCACTAGGACAGAACACTGCACTCATTAATTTGTATTAATCCATACCTTCAATCCAGGTTTGGGGCTCAGGTCTAGGAGCCTGAGGCAGCACTGCTGGCCCCATTTCTCACTGCAAGCCACTGAGCAAACACAACATCTGTGCCTCCAGAGGCCAGGGCCCGGCTGGTGTGTGTGGTCCTGCTCGCATCCCCCTCTGCCGCACCACACAGCTCTGGCTTCTGATCCCATTGAACTTCAGGATGCACAAACAACAGTGCCTGCTCTGCTTGGTCCCACAGCTGTGCTTATCTCCCGAGCTGACTGTGTACCTCTTATCTCTGGGGAGAGCCTCTGTGTAAATATTGCTGTAAATTCTTTGGCTTCCCTTCCAAGTCGCGCTGTTCTTTAATGCCTTCCTTGTAAGACCTGCTTGCCCTACCCCAAGCCATTAGCTGTAACAGGACGTTAATAAGGAGGGGGTTTGGTATCTCTCAGGGATGTTGACCTCTTTCACTAGAAGCAAGGCACCCATTACAGAGCAATGATAAATCACAAGCCTTCCACTCCTTCCCCAGCAGGCACTTCTTTGCATGCATAAACACACGCGAGAGGCGCACGCGCTCCCTGCATTAACTCTGGCAACACCCAAAAGCTTTGGCAAGCCTGGGGCCAGCTCATCCCCTCAGGTCTCCCCCACCTCTGTGCATCCTCACAGAGCAAGGCACCCTCCAGCCCCTGGCTCCCAGCGTGGTCCTCCTTTGTGCAAGTCATAGCTACACCCACATGAGCCAGAGCATCAACCCTTGAAACCGTGGTGCTGCCAGAGACACCACAGATGTTCACACAACGCCAGGTGGACACCCAGCGGGCCAGAGAAGGACAAAAATCATCATGATGCTCCCTCAGGATGGAACAGCACCTCCCCATCACCTCTGCCAGTCAGGCTGTCTGCTCCAAATCCCGTGAGACAGAGCACAGGCTCCACCCAAAGCTTCCCAAAGAAAGCAGCATTTCTCCAGCCAAACCATTTTTTGTTATATTGAGGAGCTGTTGAGTTTAGTGCTGAGTGCAAGCTTTGCCCATTGAGCTGAACCAGCAGAGAAGACACAGCAGGCCTCAAAACCTGCACAGGGAATGGGACACACTGACAAGGACCTTCAGATGTCACCAGAGCTGGGCTGCCACCATCCCTGTCCCCAGGCTCACAGCATCATGGAATATCCTGAGTTGGAAGGGACACACAAGGATCATCAAAGTGCAACTCCTCCACAGGAGCACCTCAGGAATTACAAGTTCTGCTCCATCTGAACCACCCTCAGACCCACAACTACAAACCATCAAGGAGTCTTACAGAAAAAAGGCTCCCAGAAATTTTCCTGACATTCTTTAACATGTGTTTTTCCACCGTGACAATCAGTTCTTAAAAACCTTCTTCCATTTCTCTCTTTACTTTTTTTCCTTTTGACATAAAATCAAAAATACACTTGGAGACCTTGCTAGCTTGAGCCTTCAGATTCAGACTCTGAGAGCTGACAACCCTGTTTTCACCATTGTTTTTTTAGCAAGGAGGGAAAAAAGCCCTGAGCACCAAAAGCAAGAAATTTGGCTGAAAAAGAGGGAAAAAAAATAAAACAAAAAACCCCAACGTCTGCTTGACAGAGAATTGTTTTTGACAGGAAACTATTGACCAGGTCTAACAAGCAGGGTTGGACCTGTTGGAGCAGGAGCATGGGTTTCCTCATCCATCCCACAGTGTTTAGTGCTGAGTCCAGCCAGCCCTTGTCTGCATTAGCAGCCAATTTGCTCTCAGCCCCTCATGGAAGAGCTGGAAAGCTGGAGAGCATCCGAGCCGTGCACATCCTCCTCCAGGGTCATGCTCCTGTGCAGCAGCTGGAGCTGGGAATGGAGCATCTTCCCGGCATGCCCCCCTCTGCTCTCGTAAACAGCCTCTGCTCATCCTTTAATTACATTAAGGCAAGGTTTCTGCTGAGCCCAGCACAAAGCTGCATGCCTGGTGGTGCAGGGAGAAGTGGGTGTTCCTCCTGGTCCTGGCTCTGCCCGCCCCATCCTGGTGTCCTGCCTCAGTTTCCCTGCTTTGACAAGTGTTCCTCATCCTCACACAATGTTGCTGTCTTCTATTTGCAGCTAAATACTAACCCGCCCTCAAAGTAAAAATTTTTTTGCTTCGTTTGAACAAACAAATTAAAAAGTCCCAAATTATCACCAGCAAATTCAAAGCAACAAGTCTGGCCAGAGAGGATTGAAGGGTTGGATCCAGCCTGCTGAGGATGGATAAATCCCCTCCAGTCCTGCACTGTGTCCAGGCACAGCTGTTTCCTCGGCTGCTGTTCTACTTTGGACTCTGGCTGCTGCATTTAAAACTTCTCTGCTTTTCCATGCTCACCTCCTTCCTGGCAGCTCAAGGGCTTTTGCTCCCTGGGGCTGTCATTAATCGGTTGTGATCAGAGGTCGGCTATAACCCTTTCACAGCAGCCTCTTGACTTCACTCTCACCCTGGGGGATGCACTCAGGGACAGAGCAAGAAGCATGTTGAAATATGACTTTTTTTCCCCCCCTTCCTTACAGTAAAGCCCTCGCTGTCATCAGAGTAAGGAGCTGTTCACACTTTGTGACACAAAACCAGGAAATCAGGGCGCTCTTACTCCAGACTCTGCAGCTGGTTAATGACCTTGGGCAAAGGGCTCCGTTTCTCTGTGCCTTAGTTTTCAGTGATACTTTTTAAAAAATATGGGGTAAGAGAAGGTTTGTATTTCTAATAAGTATGCTGGCTCCAAAGATGAGACCTAGAGGGCAAAGTCTGGCTGTGACACCATTAGCAAGCCACATCACCAGCTCTTGGTAGCCGGGAGAATTTCCAAGGAAGGTCCTTTCCAGCCTGATGTGATGGGAAGGCACAGGCTGGTGGTGAGAGCTGGACAGGACAAGGCTCATCAGCCCTGAGAACTGAACGTGGTGGTCACAGAACCACTCGGAACATGGGGTGGGGACAATGGGAATTCACTGAGGGACTGAGCTCCATCTAAGCCACTTTCTGCAGGAGCACTCACATGCAACGTGGGCAGATGACAACAGCCTTGGTGCAGTCCAAGCAGCCCTGTAGGGGCAAACTTGACTTCAATTATTTGTGATATAGGCAGTCTGGCGTGGCAGGATCTGCTCTCAGCCTGCAGCAGCCTCACCATGAAACCTGTTTGCTCCCAGCACATTTCCATTCCCTGTCCCACCTGGAGCAGTTTAGCACAGGAAGATCTCTCTCCCAAGGAGCAACACTACAAGACCCAGGCTTCAGCTGGGCATCAATGCCATATAAATTACCACGGAGCCATCAGAGGTGCAAATCTGCTTCGCTGTTCTACATGATACCACCCTTATAAAGGGACAGCTCATTTGGCAGGTTATTCCCTGCCAGGATGAGGGGAATGATAAGGACATAGTCTCTTCTAGCCTGTTGGTAAATTGATGGGAGGTGGATTCCACACAACCCCATAAAATTAATACCTACAGATCAATCTTTCCTCACTCATTTTCCTGTGATTGCGTGGCAGGCAAAAATATGCATAAGTGATGATGGGGTGTATCCAATCTTCTGCTAGTGGGAGATGGGTTTCCATTCAAGCCCAAGACTTCAGGATGCCCATAAAGGCAATTCTCCAGCCTAGTGTGAGAGAGAGCCTTCAACACCTCCTTGTGCAGAGGGGTAAACTACACCGTGGTAAGTCATCAGTTCTTCCCATCTCTACTGGACAAGGATGGCTGAGAAGACATGGCAGTGAGGATCATGTTGGGAAGGACGGGAAAAAGAAGCCAGTGCAGAGACATTGGTTAGGACATGCTTTCTGCCTCTGTGGGTTTCTCAGTCATGGCCCCACAAATGCATCAAAGCATGCCAGGTCACAGCAAGAGTGACGTTGTCATACACATACAGGTGTGTTGTCACTTACCTACAGGTTCAGCTGTCCAGCCAGGTCTTTAGTGGATGAAAACTTGAAGGTTTTAGCCCAAAACCATGGGAAACTGGACTTTTACCAGGAGCTTTGTTCTTGCTGGGTGTTTAAAATGGCACCACTGAGCAGGAAGCAGCACCACTGAGGGATGAGTGAGACAGTAGGTACAACTGGGGGCTGGTAATAGAGCTGGGAAATCATGTCCTGAGATACACAGAGCATTCAAATCCCTTTTATCTGGACACCTGTGAGTGCTGCTGTAGGCAGCAGAGGAGCTCAGAAGCAGGGTTAGCAGTGGGTGGGAATGCCACTTGATCTGAGTACAAGTGCAAGGGCTTTAAGCATGAATTTGTACCTGGGATGAGTTCACATTGGCTTCAGAAAAATATCAGGCACAGTACCTGTCAGAGCCAGGAATCCTCTCCAAGAGATGGGGAAACCCTCAGCATGCAGTCAAGCAGAAAACTCCTTCTAGGGGTATTAAAGCTGTAAATAAATTAATTCACATGTCATTGGTGGCTAAAAAGTTTAGGGGGAGAGTCAGGGATCAGGTGGCATAGGCATGATATAGGGCAGAGCCAGGATGGCTCTGGATCCTGGAAGTCTCCCCTCCTCCTTGATCTTGAAGGTCTCTTCCAACCTAGTGATTTTGTGTGTGATTCTGTGTGAAAGGAGCAGAGAAAGGAAGGGGCTGTGGCAGGCAGCACACGGGCTGAGGACCAGGCAGAAGAGATTTGTGAAAGGGATAAGAAAAAGGCCAGACAGGGCAAAAGAGGACAAGGAGCGACCAAAAGGTGCTGGGACAGGCTGGGAAAGGGAGGCTGGATGCAAACCACACCTGGAAAGCCAGATCAGCCCATGTTAACCCTTAAAACTCATACAGCTTTTCCATGGAGATATATTCCCAGCTGCTGCAGTCAGAGGCTAGGGGCTGTAGGGAGCATCCCACAGATTTCAGAGGTTTCTTGGCTTATAGCTCTGCCCAGCAACACCTGCTTTGCTGGAAGAAAAAAGCCCAAAAAGCAAAGGCCACTGTGTGTTGTTTCCCAGTGTGCAAGTATTCATCCATCTGTAAACATCTGGAAGCTGGTAGAGTTCAGCACTAGCTGTACTTCCCCAAAAGAAGAGGACAAAGGTGACACGGTTTTGTGAAAAATAAGGCATTTATAATGAGATCCTTTTGGGAGTCATTTGAACTGGGATCCCTTGGAAGCTCTTGAGTGGGTTAAGTCCTGTTGAAGTGAGAACATCAGTGAGCAAGGGCCACGGGGACCCAAACACACAGAACTGCAAAACTCTCTGCCCACCAGCCAGAATTTGGGCTTTTTAATAAAAAGTTGCTGTTCTGGCCACACCAAGTCCACTTACCTTTCTGGCCTGGAAACATGACTTGGCCAGAGCCTCTCATGGACAAGTCCTGGAGGCTGACACAGCTCCTGGATCGATTTTGAACCTGGAGGGAGACTTCAACCTCAAAGCATCACATTTGGGTCACCTCTCCTGCTTATACCAGTACCAGTTCCTCGGCCCTGGAAAGTCAGACCCGTTCTGTGTCAGAGCTAAGCTTTCTAGAGCCAGGTTTGAACACTTCTGTCCCTGGAGCCTCGCCTGAGCTGTCAACGGAGTGAGGGGGAAGGAGAAATGTACTGTCAGGAAATGTAATCTCTGAAAAGTGCAGAAATCCAACTGTGGGAGGATTTACAGGAGTTCAAAACTAAGGGACGCCAGGAAAGACAGCTAAATAAACACATAGATCATGCATCTTGAAAGCTGATGTCAAGATCGTAAAAAATCAACTCGATTATAGGAGCAGACAGGTGGCGATTGGTGCAACCCCTACGCGTCGTGTCCTGGAGCCTTCGGCTGGCCCTGTCCACTGCAAAGAGCACCCAGCAGATGTTTTCCTGATTATAAATGCTGTATAATTTATAATCCACAGCCTTGCACTTAAAACGATCCTGAAGCTGTGGGGAGGCCGAGGGGTAGAGAGGCCAAATCCCTCCCATCCATTAATGCAACCAGGCCCCGTCACTTCCCGGTGACACGGAGAACAGGCTGCTCCTGGGATGTGTTAGGGACTGGCTGCTCTCAGCAACAAGTGTGTAGGACCTTAGAACATCATTTTGATGCCACCTGCTTTTTTATCCTGCTCCAGAGCCACCAGGAGCATCCACCATGTGACAGCAGCATAGGTGTATTGCTCCCAGGAGGAAAAGTCCCTCTTGATGCTGTGCCAGGCTCTGCAAAGGGCAGTCAAGCTCTTTTCATCCTTTCCTCTCTCTTCGGAAGTTGGCTGAGCCTTGCCAGGGTGTCCGTGAGAAGTTTGCAAGTGTTATGGCTCATATCACTCAGAATTTGGAGAGTAGCACCTTGAAATGGAAAATCCAGCACTTCCTCCCTCTTTAGAAAAAATCACATATAGAGGCCCACGAGGGAAAACAATGAGCTATAAAAGTGTTCTGAACATCTCTTCTCATCTTGGCACAAAACACTGCTCTGGGCTTTGCTAGCAAAGGAAATTGAGCACCTCGAATGCCTGGTTTCAGAGACAATAAACAGACTTGCTCCTGGCCAGCTGAAATTGCTCCAGTGATCCCAATGGCCTGATGTTCCTGGGCAAATCTCAGTGCCTCCCCTTTAGGGACGGCTGAAACCACACACTCTGGGCTGGGCACCCACAGTGACACTGGGGTGTCACTTTGCAGAGCCACAGGACTCCCGGCTCCCTGCTGGCACACCAGCACAGCCTGATGGAGGGGTGTCCCAAGGGCCAGAAGAGCTGATGGGGTCCTGCCCAGAGCTGCCTCAGGTGGTGTCAGGCTCATGTGTGAGCAAGAGAAGACTTTGGGGGACACCAGCTTTGGGGACACGAGCACTCCGGGCTTACAAAGCGCTCCTGCAGCTGAGCTGACAAACCCTCCTGGGCTGCAGGGACTCCCCAGCTTGACTCGCTGCTAGCCCAGGGCTCCCTCCCTGCTCACACATCCACATCCCCACGGGGAGGAAGCGGAGCAGATGCAGACAGCCCGTCCTGGCTTGCAGCACTGCCCTTCCCCAGGGAGCTCCCACCGAGGCTGGGAGAGATGCTGGGAACCAGGGAAGGGCTGCCTGCCCAGGCGGGGCTCAGCCGAGCCCCCCAGCCGGGCTTGCCCGCAGCCGGCAGCCCAAGCCAGCAGTCTCTGACCCCCCTCTAGTGGCTATAAAACATAGCCAAGTTCACGAACCCGCCTGCTCCGAGCGCCGGGCAGGCTCTGGGCGCTGGCACCCCGGGCTGGGGGGCAGCTGGCCCCGGCAAGGACAGAGCAGGGCTTGCTTGGACCAGCAAGAGCGGGGGGATGCCCAGCCCTGCTCCATCTGCCAGCCCCGCCGCGGGGAGGATGCTGAGCCGTGGGGAGATGGTGATGTCAGGGCCGTTTTCCATCCTACACCCTCCGTTTATTAACAAATAAATATATTAAAACGTGAAAGCAAAGGTCTTCCTCCGAGTCCCCACTGAGTGGTGCGAGGGGCCACCAGAGGCAATGTCCCACCACACTGTACAGCCCTGCGAGGCTGTGCCCTTGCTCTGGAGCACAGGACACACCTGGGAGGAGCAGACACACCTGAGGGCCACCTGCACAGCAATGCTGCAAGCCCTGCTCCACTCCTGGAGCACAGCCTTCTCCAGGACAGCTTTGCAGCCACTGCCATCTGGGACAGGACAAGGAACCAGGCAGCACTTCCTTGTTGCAAGGCCCAGAGGAGATCCCACTCCCTGATCCTGAAAGGATTGGAATTGGAGTTTTAAGCTTCTCATGGAAAGCAGCAGCCCTAAGGCAAAGCAGCACAGAGGCAACGGCATCCCCTGAGAGCTTCTTCTTCCTCCAGCCCCAAGGACAAAACAGGGGGAGCAAGGCCGGCTTCAGAGGAGGTTTTAGACTGGCACAGCCTCACCATCAGGGTTGATAACAGCATCTCTGCAGAGCTGGGATCCCAAATCCCAAAGGCTTTCCTGCTGCAGCATCCACACACGTGCTCCCAAGGAGCCCCACGGGCTGTGTACCCCTCCAGCACTCCTCGAGTTCACATCGAGATGCTGCTGTGAACATCGAGCCAGACACAAAGTGATTGTTATAATAAGTGCTGTAAAACATGCTGCTGCTTTTTAGCTTGGTTCCCAAGGAAAGTGGCTTATGCAATTACACCGTAGGCTCGTGTGTTTCAATCGCTTTGGAACCTGTCAGCTAATTTTAACCCAATTTAGCAGAGAGACAGAAAACTCAGAGGGTTTTAGTTTCACTGGGCTGTCAGCTAAAGGACAGACACCTTCTTGGTGTCCTCCCTCGAGCAAGGGCTGCAGTGTGAGCTCAGCCTCTTACCAGACACCAGAGACTGCCCATGACCTTAACAAGCAACCCAGGGCAGGAAATTGGGGTTACAAGAGCTCCCATCCCTCACCCAACCTCACAATAAACCTGGGTGGCAAAGCTGCCTTCCCACCTGCCTCAGTTCTAACCACTAAACCCCATCACATTTTGTTTTTCTCTGGGAAGCTTAGCTCTTTCCTAAGTTTTCTACAAATTAAAAAAGTACCGTTTCCTTTGGCTAGTGACTACCATCAAACGTCATTAAAAGAAAAACCTGAGAATGCTTTTCACCAGAAATTAAGTTGTTCTTTTTCCTCTTTTTTTTCTTTTCTTTTCAATTCCTCACTAGGGAAGGGAAAGAGCATTTTTAGACAAAAGTGGGGAAAAAAATCTGATGAAATACAAGGCAATCCAGTCACATTTGGATGGAAGAAATGTTCTACCAGCTACAGAGTGTTGGCACCTGCCAAACATCTGACCTTGAAAGATCAGGCCAGGCTTAGTATGCGTGGTACAAGACAGGGTTTTAACTCAAGAGTTTCAGCTATATGTAGGAACCCATCCATTTTCATTCTTTAAAACAAAATGCAGAAGAAAAGCCTTGCTGGAGCCAGGGTGTTTGGGAGCCAGTGTGCCCTGGCAGCAGTGAGAGGCTGACGAGGCAGGAGAGCCCAAAGGAGGCAGCCTGGGAAACCACTCCAGGGGACGTGGTGTGAGACCATGGTTAGTGGTCAGCTCTCAAAACACTCTGCTTGTGTTTGGCTGGGGCTGTCAAGATGAAATTAATCTTGCCTGGGCAGTCAAAGTTTGGATCTACCTTCGCTAGCCTCTAATGAAAAATGCATAGTGGCAAGCATTGGAAAATCCCTGACACTCAGCACCAGAGGGTACATTTAAATAATTCTATGAATATAGATCAATAAAACTAATGCACTTATAGCTGCTGTGTGAAGTATTCAAACTAGAATAAAAGTCATCTTGTATTACAAAGCCCTGCATTAATTCCTTGCACCTATTGTTTTACATATTCAATTAATCTTAGTCGGCAGAGAGCAACTCATACACAGTACTAAAAGCACAAGGCTGTATCAGAGAGCCCAGACATCTTCATAACCGGGGTGAGCCTGGAGGTGTCCCTGCAAGAACCCAGTGCCTGCAGGCTGGAGGATAAGACACGAGAGGAGAGCTGTGGCCATGCTGGGACTTCCAAACCCCTGTGTGTGCGGTCTCCAGGACACGACGTGTCCTTCTGCAGAGAGGGATCTTAAAGCATCAGGAGCAGGAGCTGCAGGAAGAGGCACATTCCCAACAGAGCTGGGGATGGAATGAAGATCTGGAGCACTGGTCACTACATGACCTGGCCATTTGCCTGTGATTCACTTCCAGGACCAGCCAGAGGAGCAAAGGAGATGGGAGATAATCCATAAGGTCGTGGGGCTGATTTTCCAAAATCTGTCAAATGCCAGCACCTCTCACTTAGCTGCAGGGAAAAGCTATTCATCGAACAGCTATTTTAGGGATCTCCTCAGGGAGTTTGGAACAGAAATCTGTTGGACGTGATAAAATGTTACATTAGAGGTCCAGACTGTCAAACCTATTATTCTAAAAGCTGTCAGCCTGGACTTGCCAGCCCCTGCGTTTTCAAAACCATACTTTGTGTGGACCCAAAACCACTCCACACCACATGACTGTTGTTGATTGAGTGCCCCACACAGCTGTGAACCCAGACTAGCCTTAGGGCTGGGCAATCAAATCCAGCCATGGCTTTGAGAAGGTTAGCCCTCAGCTGGGAACTGAGAGAAGAAGTGGCAAAGAGTTCTCTGGATCTCCCATGGGGCTACAAAGACTTGGAGGCTTTGGCTCCAGCCACACTGCAGGTCCCCTCTCAACTCCAGCAAAACATCCAGCCCAAACTTACCCACCTCTGCCTGTTCAGAGCATCACCCTGGAGGCACTGACGTATCTCCAGAGGAGGGACAGTCAGCTCTGTCACTGCCCTCCCCACTGTCACCTTACAATTACCAAAATGCTGTTTGAGCCTCTTTCTTGAGCAAAGGACACAACCTTTAGCACCACTGTGGCCACTGTGGCATTCCTTAAGCTAAAAGTGCTGAACACACTGCTTGCTGTGATGAGCCTGGTGTTGGAGGGCTGCTCTGCTCTGTCACTGGGCAAGAGACTGCCCTTCAAGGTGGCACTGCTCATACCTTAGGATGTAGCTTTTGTATTTTTCAGATTCTGTATTGCTTTAGTGTATGACTCCAAACTCCATATAGAGTGATAGCTACTGTCTTCACATTTTATTCAGACAAAACAATTCCTCTCTAGGCCTGAAACTCAAGGACATCCTACAGCCTCAGACCCCGAGAGATGTGAACAACAGTGAATTGGGAGGGGCAAACTGGGGGTATATGACTTCATTACCTGAAGCTGTAATTGGAGGACTAACCCCTGATATGTAAATGGACCAAACTTACAGTTGTCTGAAAACCTAGAAACCATTGTCCATCTTGGGTGTAGCCCCTCTCAGAGGCTTTTGCCCAAGGTGTATCTATTTGGAGACCTTCAATAAATACCTGCTTTTATTCTCCTAATCTTGTTTGGCCTCTGTCCTAGGTAGCATTCCAAGGCATCACCACCAGCCCACCCTCACAGCTGCTCACAGTGTGCCACTCCTGACTCTCCCAGCACTTTACAAACCAGCCCTGGACTGTTGACCAAAATGACAGCACACTCTACATTGACAACAAAACCTTCAAAACCTACTCAATGCCTTCAGAAAAGCCCTGTACTTCCATCTCAAAAGACAAAGCCATGCTTAAAAAAAAAAACCCAAAAAAGCCCACTGAAAGCACAGCATCCAATATGATCCAGCAGACAGAGAGCACCATTGATAGAGATCTGTGTTAGCCTATTAATAACACAATGCTAGGCTTGCATCTGGACTCATTTTGCTTGTATATTAATCATGTACATTCTGTATAATAAGCCCTGTGTGTTGCCACAAGGTAGGACACCCTTATTCCCACATGGCAGGTTTAACGACTTTGCAAGCCTAACAAAGCCCTGCTTTCTGATAGGAGGCTGGAGTTGGGTCCCTACCAAAGTGAGGTTCTCAGGAGGTAATAAAACACCAAGGAGATGCTATCTAGTGGATTTGGAGCATTTCACTCCCTTGAAAGTCAAGTCAACAGCTGATTTAAAGTTTCCAGCTAGGTCATACAAAAGTCAACAGCGGCTGCATCCAGCCAGGTTCAGAGTTTGAATATTTATGGTGTCAATCTGAAATCCAGATACCACAAATAATCCAAACCCATTAACTCCCCATTCATCCAGAGGAGAAAGCTCTCTGGATGTTAATGCCCATATTTCTAGGGTTACCACGGGATCGTGGGCAGAAGGTTGGATTTTTTTCTGTTTCTTTTTTCCCTTATTATCCTTTTTTTTTTTTCCCTAACTGAAGGTTATTATGCATCGATGGCGGCGTGTCAGGCAGTTCCCGCCAGATCCGCCTGCCTTCCAGGAAAGCTGGAGTGGGCACCACGTGAGTGGAGCTGTTTGGAAGCACTGAGGCTCTCGTGTCCAGGTCAGGTCCAGTCCACCAGGGAACAGCCTGATAAATTGCCATCATCACTGCACTGCAGTGCAGGAGTGCAAGGTAATCATCCCTGCTCGCACCCTGGCCAGGGAGCTGCCCAGCACAGCCACGGGAGGAGGCACACACATCTCCCAAGGCCTGGAGGTGATGTGGGGCAGCGGGAGATGCCAAGAAAAAAAGGAAAAATAAAAGAAAAAGAATAGACAAAATGTCAAAAATTGAGGCTGGATTATCTGAGCCTGAGCAGGGCTGGCATCCCAGCAGAGAGACTTGCTGAACGGAGCTACAGAGGGAGCAGAGAGCTCCTTCCCTGCCCACCCACCAGCTGGATCAAGCTGAGGAATCACATCACAGTGACACGCTGGCCCTTGGGGGAGGCCGTGCCTGGAGCAGGGAATGGATCCTTCTGCAGACATCCCACAGAACACTCCAGTGGGTTACAACAAGGGTTTCGTGAGCAGGAATCTGCTGCAATACCCCAGACAGGAGCCATCCTGGGAGATCTTGGCACACTGCCTCTGGCCTCTCTGCAAAAGCTGCTGAAGAAATCAATCTCAGAGCTTTCAGTGGCGCTTTCGCATCTCCGTTGGCAACTTGGATGGCCCATCCACGATGTCAGCTGTTAACCCCATCTTTATGGCTTCTCCCTGGCACAAAGGTTTGGAAGAAAGCCTTCCTTTAGAGGAAAAAGGAATGCTGCTGGTGAGCTGGTGTGCTCAGGAGACCTTTGTAGGCAGGCTTAGGGTTCCTGGGCAAGCCCAGGAACTGGAAGCAAGCACCTGAAGCAACATGCAGGGCATGCAGGAGCAGCAGCAGCCCAGATTTTGACACAGCCACCACAGGGACAGCCACACACAGATGTGTTTTGGAACAGATCTGCAACACAGCTGCTGGTGCTTGCAGAGCCACGAGCAGCCCGAGGCATTTGCCAAGTCCTGGGACTTGCTACAGCAAGGTTGTGGGTATGGCAAGCCAAAGGAATCAGCGGGATGCTGGCAAGGAGGGCAGAGCAACTTGAGATAAGAGCAGAACCAGAGTGAACTGAATGGGTTGTTCTAGCAAATATCTTCTCATCCAGAAATACGGCCCTGAAGACTCGGCTGAGTTTTCCTCTGCTGCTGGAGAAGAGTTAGTGCCCCTCAGTGGGTTTTAGGAGGGATTAGTACAAGTATTAGGGTTAAAAACGGTTTTGTAACTGTCTTCATGGACGTAGAGGAACATGCCTAAATATAACATTAATTTCCATATGTCATCCAAATGGCTGCTTAATAAAAGCAGGGACTGAAACAACATGAAGAGCAGTTTTCCCATCAACTCACACGGGCTCCACCGTGCACCCTGTCGCATAAACAAAGCAGCTCCTGCTGAAGCCAGCAAAGTTGATGTGGGCTGGAAACATTTTGCTTTTTTACCTCAGTTCATATGTCTGGAATGAGGCTGCTGCCCTTTTACTGGCCCTCCCTCCAAGCAGCTTTGGGAACAGGCTTTGTTGGTGTGGTGTTGGATGTCAGGAGTTGCAGCAGCTCTCTGGGGCTGTTCTAGGTACCCAACCCCAGTGACAAACCAGGAGATTCATGCAGGTAAGGTTTTGAAGAGAAAGGCAGGCAGAGACTGTGCATTCTACCCACTGCACGATTGTGAAATTATGTTGAAAATCGATTCATCTGAAGGAGGAAAGGAAGTTTGTTCCCTCTGTCGTAATAGCAAATTGAGATGTTGATCCACATCTCTGTTTTGACAGATCTGCAGGGCAAAGTTAAGCTTGAGCGGGTGGTGGAAGTCATTCGGGGTGATAATCAACACACAATAATTACAAGGCAAAAGGGGGAGTTGGCTGGATACCTTAATTATGCATTTTCAGACTTTCTAAACATTCAAGGATCTCACTAAATCAGTCTGCTATTTTCAGAAAGGAAAATATTATTGTGCGGTTGGAATGCCATCAGAGGAGTACACAGAAATATCGGTATGTGAAGTGCAATTACACTCTGTTCCTTCTGGGCTCACAACAAAGAGATTTAGGAGAGGAATTGTCCCTGTTCTGTCTCCCCCAGCACATAAGGGCTACTGGGCTCCACCAGGATCATCAGCTCAGCACATTTTTGGGGCCAAAGCAAAGAAGGGACAGGTCACCTGGACCTCAGACCCTCAGGTGAGGTGCTGTGGACACACACATTTAGAGAGCTGGGGAATTACAGCTTGGAAATCCTTTTCAGGCCTGGATTTCTCCTGACTCTCAGCTCCATTCCCAGGCTGACAAGCTGACTGCAGCTTCAGTTAGGGAGGAAGTCTCCCAGGGTGATAACATGGTGACAAACAGAGTGGAATTCATAATAAAGATTAACACCTGGTGTCTTTCCCGTGGGATACATCCTGAGGTGCTGTCCCAAGGATGTTTTTCCCAATTGTCCAATGAGCTCCTGTCCTGTCCTAGCTGCACATAACACACTTTAAATACGGACTGTAAAGTTGGCCTTTTTTCCCCAAACAGGTCCGTGTGTGTTGCTGTCCTTTCTCTCTCTTTTTAGCGCAGTAACCACAAGGTGCCTGTCCTGGTGCTTGCAGAAGGGTCAGGCCATCATCCAGCTGCTGAAGAGCTCAGACTGGGGAGAACGAGCTGCCCAAACCACCATCCCACTTATCCCTTTTTATCAAACTCAAAGGTAAGAGAAAAATTTTCTTTCCTTGAAAACAAACAAACCAATGAAAAACTTCACTTGGACTTAAAACCAAAGTTCCACCTTCTAACTTTTCATCTCTACTTGAAGCCAATCCTCTGCTTCAGAACAAAATGCTGCTCCTAGAGTGAAACTAAAATGTCTTGACTTGCCAAAAACTTCCTCCCCAAAAGAGACTGTTTCAGGTCAAGCCAAAACATTTTTTGGACCTGCCAGCAAATTTAGCAACACAATTCTTTGTGCTGCTGTAATTAGTATGAATGGGCTTCCTTAGCACCATTGTTTCAGGAGCAGCTGTGCTGCTTTGATGAATACCCATATTTTTGTGTGTCGCATGCATTTTCTGTGGCCTGTTTATAAAAGTTTCAAATCATACAGTCAGGGAGCAGAAGAGAAATAATATCAGGAGGCTTGGGCGATCAATCACAAGCCGCAGACAAAGAGAGAAGACAGGGGTCTTGTTGTGGGACACGGGACAAGGACTTGGAAAACCCAGATCCAGTTCTTGGCTCGGCCAAAGACTGAGCTGGGCAAGTGAAAAATGCTCTTCTGCTGGCAGGCAAAATTATCCAGAGATTAAATAACCTGCCAGCTTGTCTATTTGAATTCTAAGGTTTTTTTTCACCAAAGGACTGTGCTACCTACTCATTTACTGTGGAAGCAGGTAAAAAATGTTCCATTACCACACACACATACTGTGTCTATAAGCAGGGAAAAATGCAGATTCAGGAGCATCGAAATACTTCTCAAATCACTCCAGACTCCTTCACATTGAAGGCTCTTCACACTGAAATATTTTAATTCTGCAAAATCAAGATGTCTAGCTGCAGTATTTCTGAGCCCAGCAGTTCAGTTTTCCTCATCTTGAAATGCCTTTTGCTTCAAATTCGATTAAAATTATATTTCAAAAGAAGTATTTCAGTGACAGCATTTATTACTAAATATCAACAAAAATATCAGTGCTATTCTATAAAAAAAAAATCTATTAATTATCCAGAATGAAATGGTGTATTTCCTTTTGGATTTCAATTGAATTCTAAACCCTTAAACAGTTGTTTTTCTTCTGAACCTGGACGTATTTGCAGGATTCAGACTTGCCAAGAAGCCAGGCTCAACGCGACAAGGTTTGGCTTTAGCAGAGGGACTGATGTAAAGGGAACAATAAATAATGCAAGTCAAAACGGGGTGGGTTGGAGACGTAGGAAAGAGCCTCTGTATCCTGGGGACAAGAGGGGCTGCAGCATTATCCAAAACATCTTTCTCCAGAAACCCAGGATCTGCAGGTAACTCATGTAAGTCAGGAAAGGTCAACAAAACTGACCAGACCAAAATATTGATCAAACTGTTCCAGTCACACGTCCAAGCCATCACACACTGACCCTCTGTCTGGCCAAGCTGTCTCCCACCTTATGGCATGCCCAAGCTCCCATCCAAGAAAAATCTCACCCCAAATAAGCAGTTTTAATTACATTTACAGCAAGTATCTTCAGTTAAGCTGATAATTGGTTGATAATGACCCCCATTAAAACGAGATGCAGGCAGCACAACTGGCCAGTATCCCCATGCTTCATGGAAGGGCTCTTCCACCAAGCCTTCTCCCAACACAGAAGTTTGGGATGGCAGCAGGAGGTGACAACTTCAACAGATGAGGGACCAGTAAAAATAAAGGCAGCCACACAGAGCACATGGAAGTGCAGCTAACATTTCATTTCTAAGCAGGATGGTTTTTTTTCAGAGAGCCCCATTAATTTCTCCAAGGTCCATGGGCCTCACTGTCTCCCATCTGTCTAGCAGGGAATGAATATAGTGCCCTGCTTTAAACACTTGGAGACCTCAAGTCGCCTCTTTGCTCTCTGCTCAACCCACTGGCTAAGTCACTAACCCCCTGCAATATGGACACATTAATACTCAGCACTATGAAAGGAGTTCAAGGCTGATTCATAATTCACCTGGTCCAAAAAGACACTGGGTTTCTTAAGCCTGGGGCCATAACTTTAAAATGTAGATGCTGTCAGGAAAAGAAGAAAAAAAAATCAAAGCAGTAAAAGGCTGCGAAATTTGCACACAGCAAAATTATTCCCCTTTCACAAGGTTCATTTGAGAAGTTACTGTAAATAGTCCCTGCAATTCACACACAAAACAACATTTCCAGAACATTAATGAACCATTTTTTAAAGCCCCCCTTAAAGTTATTCCTGGCAGAAAAGGGGAAAAGATGCAAGCTGTGGAGTCTGTGACTGCATAAGGGAAGAAGCTGTCGGATCCCATCTGTCGATGAGGAGGATAAACGAGCACACACATCTCTCCCCTGAGTTAGCTCATAGCCTGAGTCTGAGGAGAGGGAACTTGCCTGGTCACAGCTCCCAGCACAAGGATGGCAGCAAGTGGGAGTTTAATCCACACAGGTCTTCTCCCAGAGTGCCTCCACCCACACTTTGGGAGACAATAGGCTCCAGATTGAACCGGTGGGAAAGGGAAGCCAGTGCCCTGCATGACAACAGGGATGGCAGGGAAGTTCTCCACCAGGAAAAACCACGAGCTGATGAGAGACACCCTCCTGGTGGATCTCAGAGCCACCCCTGTGACATCCCTCCCATGCCACCACCGAGCACAACCAGCAGGAGAAAGGTCTCCACATCCTCCTGGGCAGAGAAGAGTCCTTCAAGGCTCTCAGAAGAGCCACAGAGCAGTGCAGACAAGGACAGCGCGGGTCAATGCTCCTGCAGATTCCAGCAGTACTCCTCAAGACTGGCATTTGATATATTGGGATTAAGAGCCTGCAAATTGCAGCATTCCTCCACGGCTGTCTGGCTGGGAAAGAGCTGAGGTCAAGACCAGGAGTTACCTAAAGGTCAAAGTGCTGCCGAGAAAAATAGTTAAACAAAGGCCAGCATTTCTCCACTCAATTGTCCAGGCTTATAAAGACAGCATTAAACTTAGGGTAAGGAATTTAGGATTCACTTTAGACCTTCTCCTTATTTTAAGAGGCTTTTTTCTGCACCAATACCATTTCATTTCAGTATCCAGCTAAAACCAGCTAACACTAACTTGAACTTCTGGAGCGCTGAGAACTAGGGGGCCTGCAGTTCATTTTTTATTTTCATTTGGAAGCGTTCTTTGCTGTGTGGGTGTGTTGACTTTTTGGTGGGAATTTTTTGGGGTTTTTTTGATTGTTTGGCTGGTTGTTTTTTACATATAATGGACATTTGGCATATCTGTGAGGAGTTCTGGTGGGGTTTTTTGTGTAACTGGCTGGCAGCCGCAATTCTGCCCTCAGTGCAACAACAAAGCAGGGCTCTAATGTTCAAGGAAGGGGTGGACAAATCCTTCATCTCCTTTTCCACATGGCTGTAGTCAGCTGGAGGTGAAACCCTGGCAAGAAGAGCAGCCACAATTCACTTCTGTTAACACCATCTCAACAATGCAGGGTTGGTTTAGCAGCTCCTGGAATCCCCAGGACCTTCCAACACCCAGAAGACATTTTCTAAAGGGATTTGCCCACTACAATCCTCTTCCTTAAGAGCCACCTGCATTTATTTATCTGATAGCATTCATTACACTGCTTTATCTACACACAAATAGAGAGACAGATTTCTTTTTTAAAAAAAAAGCTCTCAGTCAAAATCCTGCTTTGGGAACCAGGCAATTTCTCTTACAAGGCTCTCTGGTGTCAAAGCTGTGACTTCCCAAATATTCAAGTCAGAGCATATCCCTACAGGATCACAGCAGGCCACCAGAGTTCCCAAGTCGTTGGCTTTGCTGGAGCACAGACAACCAAACTTTTTCCTCCCTCCAGGGCTTTTACAGCAAGGAGAAGCAGAGTATCTTCTTCCTGATCTTCTGGCCATCCAACACCAGGTTTCTGAAAATCCTTTTGCATACTACAGACAGGATTTCACAAGGAACACAAATAGAAATCGACTCTTCTCCCAGTTTTGAAGGTTACCAGCAAACAGAAGAGTTTGGGCTCTACTGGACTTAAAAGGAAATACTGTGCTCTGTATTGCATTACCAAAGAGACACCCATTAATGGTTTCCCAGTGGGCAGTCTACAACCAGTTCAGCCCAGTGCCAGCTCAGATGACAGCATGGAAGGCCATCTGCAACTCTGTGAACTCAGCAATTAGCCCCTGAGCCCGGGGAAGAGTTTGTCAAGATCCCATCGCAGGCGAACAATAACACAGAAACACGGCTTTGAGGGGGAGACAATTTATCAAGCTGACCACAGACGTCTCCCTCGTTTTTTCTTTAATAAATCCAGCCTAGCTCTTGGCTGTGCTCAGTATCTTGTCATTGCTTTCGTCTCCTTTCAGGAATGCCTCCCACCTGCGGTCTTCAGGCCCTTTGCAACCCTGAAGCCGTTTATTTTCTCCAGCATTTTTCCATAAAGAAACACAGAGTTTATTCCCATGGAGAGGAGGGAAACTGAGGCACAGTGCAGCGAGTTCCCTGGGCCTAGGCTAGGGAAGGGGACAGGAATACCTGCTCATTTAGGATGGGCTGATTTGTACTGGCCATTTCCTCATCTGCACAAGGAGCATCAGGACGTTTTCGCTCCCTCTCGTGAGTGAGCTGTTTAGGAATTACTTGGATGCTCTTTGCCATCAGATTTTAATCACCAGGAGTGCCTTCCTTGTGGGACTCCATGGGGCTGTTCAGGCAGCCAGCCAAGCTCCTGAGAGCCAGGCTTCATCTAAATACACGCACTGGTTATTTTTAATAATGGTGGGCAGACACCAGCTTGGCTCCCATCTCATCTCCACCTCCTATCGCCAGCGCAGCGTTTCTGTCTCCATTCCCACATCCCGGTGGTCCTTGCAAGAGAGTGACAGGGAGCTCCAGGCTCAAATCCCTTCTCCAGCCCTTGGAGACACTCCTGGGAAGAGCCACACAAAGGTGGCCCTTTGAGATGTGAGGGGAAGGTTCTGCTCAGGCTGCCAGCTTTTGGGAGCACCAGGTATCAGCGCCGCGAGGCTGCCGGCAGACACGGTTGCCTGGGCTAATTTCACGCCCATCCTCTTCCCTCTCTGCGAAATTCCAGGCAGGCCTTCCACTTTGGCTGACATTCAAAACTGTCACCTCTCTGCAGACATTAACTTGGAGGCCTCTGTCATCCCTCACATTAAAATGCTATCACGGGGAGTCAGCACAGCTCGGCTCAGCCAGCTAAGGGGCTGGCTCCGGCCACGCCGCGGGGACAGCCGAGTCACGCTTGACATCCGTGGTCAATTTGACAGTGATGGACATGCTACTTAGGAGTCATTTGCTGATCTCGTTTCCCCAGGTGGGAGGTCATGCCACGGAGCTGTCTTCCCTGGGGAGGAGGAGTGGTGATGCTCTCCAGCCTCTCCAGGAGCAGGCAGACACAGATGGGCTGCTGCCCTGGCTGCTCGCTGAGCAGCAGGCAACCCGCAGAGCCTGCTGTGAGCCCAAAATGCAGCTGCCCCTTCTGCCACACACAGAGGTGTCTTTGCTCACAGACAAGCATCTTGCCTCCCAAAAACCCGTGTGCGTTTGTGTGGGCATTCCCCACATCCATGCTGAAGCATGTGCTCCTGGGTTACCCCTTCCTGGCCAGGACAGGGAAGTCTCAGTCTTCTCAACAACTTCTTGCACTTTCTGAACCACACACGATGCTGTCAAAGGCACACCTTTGCTCATAGACAGGGCCTGCTCATCATACCCTGACCTTCCTCATAGCCAGGGGAGGCAGATGCTCATTAAGCTCTAAATCACTCTTTAATGGGCACATCATCATCATCCTCCTTGTTCCAGGTTGGTTCTCTGTCTGAAGGCGCCCACCCTGCCACTGCACTCCCCACAGAACAGGGGAGAATCACAATCACAGCCTCGGGGGAGCAGTGGTCCAAACAGGAGTGGGATTTTTAAACCTGTACCTTCCCCAGGAGCCCCTGGCATCACCCTTGGTGCACCATGGCATATTGTTGTCTTCAGAGCATTGGGTCCTTTGGCATCTAAGGGCCTCATTTTCACACAGACAGGGCAGCAGACTCAGCAGACACTTAAACCAAGCTCAACCACACTCCCCTTTTGCCTGAAGGCCTCCCAGCACCTGATGACCAAGCGCGTTCCTGCCATAGCTCTGTTCCCAGCAACTCAGGGACAGCGACAGTCTCCAGTACCTCTGCAGGCATCTCTAGAAACAAAGCCCACCTGCAGCTCAGGGGGTGCCAGCTCTAAACCAGCTTGGTCATTCTGGTGCAAAAATTCCTATTAAACCACACTGGGTTAAACTAAACTAAAATACACAGGGAGCTAGGTAAAGGTGAATTGAAAATACAAGTTTCCATACAGGCATGAGGCCACTAGAGCTGTGGTTTCCTGCAACTTTATACCACAGGAATAGCACTTTTTTTTTTAATGTACAGAGAAATTTACAGTCTAATCACCTAAAAACTCCCTCCAACTTCTTATTGCCCCAGCACAGTGTCATTGGTAACACACTCAAATCTCAGGGCTGCAAAAGATAATTAGGGCAGGGGAACTCGGCCAGCTACTACTGGGAACCACTTCCCAGCCTTTCCCAGTTTTGGGAAGCCTGAGTTGAGCCCTGTCCTAAACACCCTGTAAAACAGATGTCTTATGCAGCATGGCCAGAAGGCCTTCCCCAAAACGAGACACTTTTGGATCAGACAGAGGGAGCAAATTCCAGCATTCCCGGCCCTTGCGGCGAACATGGCTCCTGTGAGAGCGAAGCTTGGAGAGTGCCCGTCCCCACAGCTGTGGCTGCCTGGCTCGGGGACAGTGGCTCACTATTTCTGTCACTGATGCCACCTGTCTCCAAGGAAGGAGGCTGAGGAGATTGATTCCCCCCAGAGATGCCCACAGAGTAGATCCAAGCCCTCAAAGGCTTTCTTTCTTTCTTTCTCGAAGGCGACCAGGCACCAAGGGCACAGCAGTGACATCCTTACCCAGGGTAGCTTCGTCTCTTCCCTGGCCTCCTGTCAGCAGAGCTGGCATGGCTGGGTGGGAAGGGACCCACTGAGAGACAAGTCCCGGACCAGACACCTTCCCAAGAAAAGCCCCGGGCCCTGACACTGCTACTGCTCCGTGGCTCTGGGACAGCCTGGCTCTGCTCCACCACCCCCATCCGTATCCAAGGCAGGACAGGACCACACTCGCCTCCCAGTTACTTTTCAGTCCTTTTATGGGGAAGATCATTTTATAGCAGGGTCTGGTAGAGTACTCAGCTTTCCCTTCCAGACTCCAGCAGAAAGAACTTGACCTGTGTCCTCGGACCCTCTTAGTCATCGGGCTGAGCTGCCTCTCCCCTCCTCCCACCACCCTCCTCTTTTATGGAGTAGCAGCAGCAGCAGAGCATGGGGTGAGAAGTCAAGGGAAGGACAACTTGACTGATGGAGCTCAGGTTGTGGGGTCAGCGCAAGGCGTCGTGATCTGGGCTCAGACAGAGCCATTTCCTCTGTGATTTTATCCGCTGTGATTTTTATCTTTCGTCTGTTCACACGTCATGCCACCTGGACATAATACAGAGCAAGCTGAGTGCTCGGCTCCACACTTAACCCCTTCCCTGCTTCCCAGGAAAGCGGGAGGCCCCAGGCACGGCTCAATTCTGCACTTGTGGCTTTGCCTGGCAACAAGGGGCTTTTCTTTACGGGCCCTTTTTATTGCCTGGAACATCTGTAAGTGGCAGGTTTATCCTTCTCCGCTGACCCCATGAACCACATTATGATTTACCCACAAATTTCACATTCTCGACAGCATTCATGAGATGAGATTTTTGGTGTTTGTTTTAGGAGACACATGCTGGTTTCAGTTCCCACTCTAGCCATGTGAGCACAGCCCTGGTAGTTCGCAGCATGGGCTCCTCAAGTGATAGCACAGACATGAAAGGCAGGCAGAAACAATTTCCACTTACTGCACCAAAGATATTCAGCCTTAGCAGCTGCTTACACAGGGCTGGAGTAATGAGGACCAGCCTTCTCTTCCAAAGAGCCCAGACCAAACCCGGGGGTGGAATTAGGTGGTGCTTGACATGAGCACAGGTGTCCACAGCTACACCGAGTTAGACCAAGAGCAAAGAACATTTTGAAGGTTTACAGGGAAATTGGCAATAATCCCCCTACCAAAGTCTCAGCCATTGAACATGTCAGATCTAAAACCCTTCAAAAGGCAGATGAAAACCATCACCCCCATTCTGTAGGTGAGGACCAGCACAAAGAAAGAAGCAGAAGAAAGGAATATTAAACCCATGACCTGTCCCAAAGCTGTAGCATCTGATATCTCACTGACCATTTCACCACCAGATATCAGCTCACCTTCTCAGGCTGGGAGAGAGTCCAAGCACCTTCATGTGACATCCCCTGACCTTCCTTTCAGGTCCATGGAGCACCAAATGCCATGGTCCAAACAGGATGCACGTGGGACACCCAGCCTGTAAAGAAACAGTGGAGGAACCTGCAGGAAGCCTGGTGACCCCATAGCACACAAACCACCCTTCTCCTCCAGACAGGACTCACCTTCCCAGCCTTTCCTGGCTCCTCCAAAGAGCAGAGGGCTGGCTCCTGCATCCGTCAAATTTCACTGCCATAAATTACCACCGGATGGGACAAAAGTAGAAACTGCTTTGAGTGGGGGGATATTTTAAGGGGGGTTTTGTTGTTTGTTTGTTTTGTTTGGGTTTCGTTTTTGTGGTTTGGTGGTTTTTTCCCAAGTTTCCTTATTTGTTTCCTTTCTTGCTCCTGATATGATAACAGGAGAGATAGATAAACAACAGGGAGTTTCCATCTAGAAAGTCTGGGGAAAAATATAAGTGCAGCCAGCCACAAAAAGCTGTACAGGCCTTGAGGTTATTTTTATTTTAATTTGTGGCTTCTTAAAACCAGTGACCTCACTTTTTGAATTAGGCAAAAAGGTATGGATAAAACAACACGTCCTCAAATAAAACCCTGCTGGCCTTTATGTGTGGTTGCCAACTAAGCAATCTATGGGTGGCAAGGTGCAATATTTTTAATGGCCCTTTCACACCAAGTTAAAGCATCTTAGAAGGAGCTCTAACAAGTTACAGTTCTGGTTCCCTTTCAGGAGGGCTGTGGTAGAGAACAGGGATGACTTGCTTTTTCAATAAACTGTACGCACAATGCATAAATTAAATCAATGCATTAATTTTGAAAGGTTACGTAATTCTCATACAGAAAGTCAAGTCCTTTTCGACATTAAGGGACTCCTTAATTTGGGACAGTCCCTGTGTCAAAGCCAGGTAGATACAGTGGGAAGGGTCTGCCCACAAATGCCCAGCTCTCATACACTCCCAAAGCACTCAGCTCTTGGCCACTGACAGGAGGAGTTTGCTGTATCAGAAATGATCCATCCAATTTGGCAGTTCTGATTCTTCCTTGCAGGCCCAGTGAGCCAGGCACACGACTGACTTCAAGAGAAATGGGCCCCCTTGGCAGCAGCTCAGTGCTCACCCCGTGGAGCATCACCTCTGTGAGAGGGAATTTGTGCCCCGTGTCTCCACCCCACACAGCACAGGGGGATGCTCAGCCTCGAGAGCTCCCACCAAGTTTGCACACATCCAGGAGTGTGAAACTCAAATGTGGAATAACTCGTAGTAGAATCTTTACCCTGCACCAAAACTTCACACAAACCCCAGTTTGCCACAAAACAAAAACGACTCTCTGTCCCTTGTGCAGGAAGCTGAATGCATAAAGAAGTTTGGTGTTGTCACACCTACTTCAAGGATGTCCTCAGGCAGTTCCCCTTGGCATCTCCCCTTTCCTTTAACAGTTTGCATCAATCACCCACTCTCTGGCTGTGCCCTTGTAGCACGTCCCCAGAGACAGAAAGACTCTTGCCACTCCTCTCTAGTGAGAACACAGACAACTGATGTCACTTGTGGGTGTTCAAACAATATGCAAACAAAATGCCCATCCGCAGACCTGCTTCTCTCCACACACAGGCAGAAAATCACCTTGAAAAAATCCCAGACCACAAGAACAGTTACAGCCTCTCCCTCTGGACTGGTATCACAGCCACTCCCCCTCCCACCACTTCTTCTTAAAATGACCTTTCTGGATTTTTAAGAACTCTGAGTTTCCAAGACATCCACAGAAACCAAATCCACGTTTTCCTGGGAAGAATCACGCTGTGCCACCAGGCTGGAGGTAGCAAATGCTGCTGTGCCTGCACGTGGACAACACCCCCGCGGAGAACAGGCAGTGAAGCCAACCCCAGACCATCAGACCATCGCTCTTCCCAGCAAGCTGCCAAGGGAGCCCTCCAGCCACATAAATTTTGGGGTGCCCTTGCTCTGTGGTCAGCCCCAGTCAAAGACATCTTATCGCCGGCCGTTTCCCCAAGCGGCACAAATTCATGTCCCTATCATTAAAGAGACACATGGTTTATTTACTCATTACCATATCCAGCTGTTGGCTTTCCTTCTCCCCATATTTCAGGGTAAGTAGTGATTTGACATAAATAATACCCCATTCAGCTAAGGCCTGAAAGATATTGTAAATATAAAAAAAAGTCTTTGGCTACAATAGCTCTTTCCAAGTGCTCGGTCCAAATCCTACTTAGTATGGGAGTGGGGGGAGGTTGGGAAAGAGAAAACCCAACGCCATTACCTAAATAGCCCCATTAAAAATGAGGCCAGAGTGAGTTACAGCTTTATTAAACAGATGACATTACATCAGGAATGATGAATCATAATGTTTCTTTTCGGGATTACAATGCTATACGACCTCTTCAGCTGTAATTGTTTGCCTCCTATTCCCAGCCACCACCAGGTATGGTGGCCTCTGTCCCCACCATATCAATGCCAGGGCTGGGGACCTGTGAGCATCTCATCCTTAAAGGCTCATAAACTGTCATGGGGAAAGGGATGGAGGGGGACAATCCCTTCAGGAAGTCCAAAGGGGTTCCTGGTTTTTGTTCCCAGCCCAGGATGGGTGGGGATGCCTTCCCAGGAAAGCACAGGGCGTTTCTCCACGTTTGCAGGCAGGAGGGGGTTTGGATTCTCAGACTGACCCTCCTGATCTCTCCTATGTCAGAGCTGAGCAGGGTGAAGCAACAAGAGGGATCTGTGGTGGGAACCACATTTCAGGGCTGTGCATCTGTGCTGCTCTCAGCTGGGATAGAGGTTTTGTTTCACAGTGGCTGGTGCCAGGCTCTGTTTTGGATCTGTGCTGAACACAGAGATGTTTTCCTTGTGGCTGGGCAGGGCTCTCACAGAGCTGAGGCTTTTTATGCTTTTTATATGGCCACCATTTATATGGTGAAGGGGCTGGGGGGAGACACAGCCAGGACAAGTGACCTCAAGTGACCAAAGGGATGTTCCAGACCATGTGACATCCTGCTCAGCATATAAGGTGGGGGGAATGTGTTTTTAGTCTCTGTTTTTACTTCTCATTTTCCTGCTCTGATTTTGTTAGCAACAAATCCAATGAATATCTCTAATTCGAGTCTGTTTTGCCTGTGATGGTATTTGGTGAGTGACCTTTCCCAGACCTGAACTCATGAACCCTTTGTTGTATTTTCTCTCCCCCATCCAGTTGCAGAGGGGAGTGAGAGAGTGACTTTGGTGGGTGTCTGGCACCCACCCAGGGTCAGTCTACCACAGCATCTCAAGGCTTTTAATACCCAATTAATTTTTCCAATTCCCTTCCAGGCTGAGGGCTGCACTGGGGCATGTAGTAGGGATTTCAGGAACAGTACAAGTATGGGAAATTTCACAGTGCAAGATGTCTGAGACCATACAGGGTACGGCAAAAGGTAAGAGAAAGGACTACAAATTGCAGCTGGTACAGCACTGCTCTGCTGGCTTCCCACCAGAACAGCAGATCCTCACTCACAAAATACCACACACAGAGCTGGCTGCTCGCTGCCTCTCCTTTGCAGCTCTATCCATCCATCCATCCATCCATCCATCCATCCATCCATCCATCATCCATCCATCTCTTCTTCCTCTGTGTGTTTAAACTCACTTTGTTCCCAAGGGAGGTCACACACATGGATCAGAGAGAAGAGTCCCTCTGAAGATGGACTCTCCTCCCTGTGTCTGTCCTTGCAGGATTGGTAGAGGCACCTATTAGGAAAAATTCCAGGGCTACCAGTGGCCCAAAACCACCATGTGAAACGTTTTCCACATTTTTCTCTTCTCACCCTTCCCCCGAGGTTTGCCTGGCACCTATAAATAACCAGGAGAGCATGACATCCCAACTCCCAGATAAAGCAGCACCGCGCCGCAGCCCCACGCAAGCCAACAGCTTCTATTTTTACATCTTTGGTGAGAAACACGTGGCAGCTTTCGACAACACACACAAGGAGGGGGGGAAAAAAGAAAAAAGCAGAAAAAAGCCCCAGCACTGAGATCTCCACTCCCCCTCCTCCTTCTGCTCAGGCAGACCTCAGACAAGAGCCCGGCAGCCCCATCTGCTCATCACCTGCTGGCATTTGGGTAGCAGCTACGTCAAACGCCCGGCTCGCGTTCTCACATGTAGGAGTTTGCTGGCTGAGTGATGAGGCTGTCTGTGCTCCCATTGTGCTTTGCCATCCAGAAGGTTTTTTGGGAGCCTTCAACGAAATGCTGTGTGCTGGTAGCTCTTATGTAAGTTATCAACCTCCTTGCCCCCATTTTACAGACTGGAGAACTGAGAGAAAGCAGATACCTGTGACTTCCTGCATCCCCAACCCTCTAGCCCTCTGCCCCCCAGAAACTCCCTCCTTTTGCTCTGGATTATTCCTCTGTCCACTCATTTTCACAACTGTAGCTGAATCTAAAAAAATTTTAAAAATAAAACCAGCATCGAACAATAAAAACTTGTCAAGGGAAGTTGAGCTCTGGCTTTAGCTCATAGAAAGGTCCAGGTCCCTTTACAACCCTGATCACACTGCAGGAGGCCAGGGACCAGGACTCCTCACCTGCCTTGTCACCAGCAGGACCCTTTCAGTCTGCCCCAAACAGACACCCACACCTCTCTTCCCTCAAGTTTTGGTTTAACCTTTCACCCTGCACAAATTATCAAGTCCTAAAAAAAGCAGAGGTACAGTCCAAGAAAAGAGTCACTAACATGATAAGGGATCAAGCAGTCAAGGTCTCAGCTGTGATTCCTAACCCCTAGGTGAGCAGCAGCATTTACAGAAATCTATGACTGCACATAACAACAAAAAGAAAAATAAATCCAGCGACTATGAAGTTGGTAAGTGGACAACTTAAGTTCAGCTTTGGCACATTAAAATCAACAATGGCAATCATTTCTCTTTCCACTGTAATTGTTGTAACAGCATTGACTCTAATCTAACAGAAGAAAAAAATACCCACCCCAGATTTCGCTCCAGTCTAGAAGTGAGTCAGCTCTCAAACCTCAGTGAGAAAGAAAGGCTCTTGCTAGGAAGGATGTGGGAAAATAGAGGGTTAGATTCACCAGGCTCCTCTTGGGTCATGCTAAAATTACTACGATTTAAGTTAATGAATAGATTTCCTTTTGTTCCAGCCCAGCTTCATTCTGCAGTGTTACAGCCCTTATCCCAAGCTGGAAGCAAGAGCTATTCAGATAAAACAAAGCCCAGCTTCCCTTTAGCATTACCACCAAGACTTCTTCATAATAATATTTATAAAATAGCTATTAAGATGGGAGGGGATAGTAAAACCGTGTCGGTAAAAGGCACTCAGGTTATAAAATACCAGGCATTAAATCCGCCCTGCAACACAAATTCCCTTCCCGCCCACGTGTTTGCTTGTTTCAAAGCATCTCTCAAGGCAGAGCTGCATCCTGCTTATTCCTTGGGATCTCTGGCTCATCCAGGTTGTGGAATGAGCAAAGGGGTCCCCCAAAGCTCTGCTGTTGCATCTCAACTCATCTCACTGCTCTGGGCTCCAGTCTCTGCTCAGACATGCTTGGCACTAATTGCAGGGGCCATTTTAGTCAGGGCACATCCATTTGTGTTGTCCCCAGCTCCCAACAGAGCAGGGAGGGTCAACCAGGCACTGCTCTGAGCTCCCCAGGGCAAAGAGGGAAGGAGGCAGCCACAGAGGTCACAGCAGAACCACAGGCCACCAGGGCAATGGCCTCGCTCCTTTCCAGGCTGGGTTTGGCATCGTCTGTGCTTCTTCCAGGAAGCAAGAAATCGTTTTTGTGCTGATTTTGGCACGAAGAGTTTTCCAAGGACAATCTCGTGTGCAGCACATCCCACCAGACTGCAGCAGCAGGGGAAACTGCTCAACCTGGAAAGTACAGCTGCCTCCTGCTGCCTCCCAGTCCTTACCCTACATCCTCACCTCCACCAAAAGGCAGCTCTGGATCACTGGGAAGCATCGGCCTCCTGGGAGGTGCTAGGAGCCAGGACAAGAAGCTAATAAGGTGAAGACTTCCCCCAAAAGGTTAATTTGCTGGAACTGAGCATCAGTGCAGTCACCAGGACAGCAAGAGGGGATAAAAAGCACGCAGCCAGCTCACTGCCAGCCACCCAGGACCAGCACACACACACGAGGTGAAAGCAAGAGCCCGAGGGGTCAGGCTGCAGATCTGCCCATCCAGCCAGGCAGGACCACAGCAGCACCTCTACCAGGAGAGCTTTCCAGGCATTTTTCAATGTCGGCAAGATCCTGATAATCCCAAACTAAGAAGTATCATCTCACTGCAGAAACCTTTCGCTGGTTTCCAACATAATCTCAGCTCTGGAGGTGACCCAGCAAAGAGTCACGGGGCAGGGCTGCAAGTGCCAGCAAGCCAAGAGCCTGGGAGGGAAGGTTACACCTACAGCCTGCACTAACATTCCCTGGCTTTTTCCAGCATCTGAAAGGTATGGAGGGAGCAGGAAAGGGGATTTGAGAGAACAGAAAGAAGCACTGTATTTATGCAGGCTGACACCTCGCAGAGCACCAGCCAGAGCATCTCAGCTCTAACCCCTGCACCCGCCAAGCTTTGACACTAATAGGACAACAGCCGAGCAATTAAAAGGAGGAGAGACAAGGAGATATCAAGTCAAAAAGGCTCATGGACAAGAGACAGAAAGCCCTAATTTCTGCTTGTTTGCTTTGGTGAGTGGAATACTGTCAGGCACATACCATTCTCAGGAAAAACTACATTTCTGTCACCACCAATTAATGCCTCTTTCTTAGGAGACTGGAATCTTCCTGCCTTTTTGTTGCACCAGGTTTCTTCATGAACCTTTTAGAAAGGGTGTCAGAATTTGGAGTGCACAGCATTCCTCTGTACAGAGAAGTGTCTGAGACAAGCCACTGGTCCTGTGCTAACTCTTAATTAAAGGCTGCTCACAAACGGTGGGAAACAATAATTTACAGCCCCTTTGCTAGGGATAGAGGCATGGGGAAACACAGAGGAGATCAGAGGCAAACAGCATTTCCCTGAGGTCTTATTTACACCCTTCCCCAGCAGAGTCAACAAGCAGGACAGTGTGGAAGTGGTTGTACTGGTTTGGGGGCTCCAGCTGTAACTACTTCAAAATCCCTGTGCATGGGATTATTCATCCCTAGCTCTGAAAGTTCTGGGCAGCCTTGGCTGGTGAGAGGGCCCTGGGGGGAGCAGGGCTGCAGGTTTGGGCAGGTGTCTCTTCTAACACATCATTTATGTGGGCAGTGGGGAAAAGCAAAAGGAAAAAAAAAATGGGAAAGAGCCCCTCCAGCCAGGCACAACTAATGCCCCTTACATTCAGCCCAGAGCCTTTGAATCCCTGTCCTAACAAATCCCTCTGAAGTCTCGCAGCAAAATCCCAGCTAAAAGCCCCTGGGAGGGCTGAGGACAAGGTGAGGAAGGAAACTCAAGGGCAGGGAGGAGGGGCAGCCAGGAAGCATGGACAGACTGAAGAGCTGGACATCAAACCTGGTGTATGGCAGCAGTTGAGAGGAAGAAAAGCAGGGCTGGAGGCTGTGTGTCCGATCATTGCTTTCACTAGATTAAAAAATGTAAATTCTCTGTGCACCGTTCTGCCTTGGAGATATTAAGAATAACAGGAAGCAGTTAGGAGTAACAGAGTCACAACAATGGCAGCAAGAGGCAAATGTCTTTGGGAAAAGAGCAGGTTTGGGGGAGAGGCACAAATCCCCCTCTTTGAAAGATGCATGGGGAGGGGTGTCTGGTCCAGCTCCCAGTTTCTTTCCCTGCCAGTTTAATGCTTCCTATCAAGCAGTGGTTGTACTAATTTAATCTGGGTTAATAGAATCGCTGGCACGCTCAAGGGAGACATTGCTGGGAAGCAGCACAGGCAATGTGACCCCCGGGCCTTGGGAAGCCATGGACACACGTGCCTTTAGAGCCAGATGTGTGCTTTGCAGCTGGATCCTTAACAAACCTGGGAAATGCTTCCCAGTGATCCACTGGGAGTGGACACAGCCCGTGAGGGAGCAACACCACATGGACAGCCCATGGGGACACCCCCACCTCCACCCCAGCGGGAAGTTTAAATGGAACAGAAAATCAAGATTTAGACAAGAGCAGCCAAAGCTGAAGGGAAATGCCAGGAAATATGAGACACCTGGAAAAAAAGTGCTGGGTATGAAAACCCCCAGCAACCTGGAAAGCAGGGGTGAAGGAAATCTGAGAAATAAGAGATACAGAAGTGCTGGTGAGAAGGAGATGGAGTTACATGGAGGCAACTGGGTTATAGGCAATCTTACATCAGTTTATGAAAATATCCCATTAATCTTCATAGCGCAATCTTAATTGCAAAATCTTTCATCAGCCTTGTTATTTGTGCACCTGTCACTGGAGACACTCGGAGTTGTTTTGTCGTCATTTCTCACACTAATTAGAGGGGCTTGGGGTGGTTTGAGAGGTGGGGTGGGGGGGGTGGCTGTTGTTTTTTAATTGTCCTCGAGCATGGCTCAGCTTTGTGGTAACACTGCCAATTAATGTCCTGCCCTGTGCAGGGCTTGTAAGCCTGCTAGGCACGTTACACAGGACTAGAGGGGTTGTTTTAATTAAATACCCCCAGACTAGTAGGGAAATATTTAGAGCAATTTAACAATCTGCTGCAGAGTTGTTAAGCCTCCAATATATCTGCTTAATGTTCATTTGGGTATTTAATAATCTCCCTACCTTATCTAATCCTGTTTAAATTTAAAGAGATGCATCTAAGCTGGTGAAGTAGCAAGCGCTTATTAACAGCCGCTGGTTATTAAAACATATTTGAGATGTCATCACCAGTGAGCAGTCCCAGCAGCAGGCAGGGGACTTGGAGCCTGCTGTAGATGTATTTCTTTCTTAACTGGGGCTGCCCAGGGACAAGAGCCAGTGGTTTCCTCACAAGCCCTGCTGTCACCACACTGGTACCTTTAGCTCTCAGCCTGCTTCCCCTGCCTGTGGAAGAGAAGGTGGTGGCTTTCCAGGGTAATTAGAGCTACTGGATTTTTATTTTTAAGGCTATTTTCCAGGTCTGCAGCTACTCAGGCTGGGGCATTTTTAAAGAACTGGATGTTTTGTTTTCTCAGTTTAATTAAAGTTGTGTTTTCTTCTGCTCAGACTGTTCTTCACAACTCGGTGAGGTGCACAGAAAATCATTTGCTTGAGGGCAGTCTATTTTTCAGAGCTTTAGCCCAGCTGTGCTTACATAATCTGCATGTTTCTGGTCTGGCTGCCCTGTGTTTGTAGCCTCCTTACCTCTATTGGATGCGCCTGTCCTTTCCCATCTCTCCTCTCCTCCCTCCAAATCAGCAGTTCCAGCACACTTCAGAGTGGTGCCACTCAGCACTCCGATTAGGGCAGGTCTCAAAACGCTGCTATCACAGACAAGAAGAGGTTCTTATAGAACACACAACTCTCAACTTGGACAACTTGCACAAAAGGAGAGTCAAGCCAACAATTTAAGTTCCTGTGCAAAATGGCCTCCAGGCAAAACAAGCAATTTTCAGGACACGAACAGTATGTCACTCTTAAATCCCATGAAAATGAACAGGCCAGACTATTCCATAAGCACTAACCCACCCAATTTTAAAGTACCTTCAGCTGCTGAGGCTGGAAATAACAGCTGTGAAAAGAAGAGGGAAAAACTCTGCCAGACAATTTAAAACATGAAAACGCATCTGGGAGAAATCTCCCTGCCCAACAAGACAGGCAGTTCTGAAGAGCTAAGGCCACGATGCCTTCAAGGTTTAATGTCAGCATCCTCAGATTAGAGAGGCTCCCCATACATCTTGCTCAAGCAAGAGTATCTCAGCTTCTTCCCTTAAAGGCTGATTTTCATCATAAGTCTGGTGCTCTGCTTTTGGCCACTGTGTTTTGAGACAGAAATGGACCATTTGGAGAGCAAGCCCAGAGGTGACACATCTGTCACTGGCATTGCAGAGGAGCACAGCCATCCAGGTTGGTCCTCGCTGATCTGAGAGCAGCTTTCCAGCCTCCTGGAAACCTGAAGGAAAATGTTTCCTCAGCCACAGCCACCACAGAGCATAAACAACAGGCTCCAAATCGAGGCAAGGAAGAAAAGTAAACCAAAAAACCCAACACACTTTATGTGCTTGTTACAATGATTCTTGTTAGAAGTCCTGCAAGAGGTTGAGCAAGCTGTATCCCCAAGGGTCTTTAAAAACCGATTAGTACAGCAATGACAGCGCTAGAGATGATCTTACCTTGAGGCAGGGAGAGAGACTCACACAACCTTGGCAATGTCCTTGGGGTGCTCGTGAAGCATCAGCAACAATGAGCTCTGCCCCATCCCCTCTCCACCCCACTGCAAGGGTCTGGTTATGGCTCAGCCAGGGGAGTCTGGACACCAAGCTAAAACTGAGACAGAGACTCCACAGAGTCCAGCAGAAGCAGTGTTCTGGCCTGCCAGGCTTGTTGGTCTCACGTGAGCAAAGCAAACCCATCTCATACCCCCAGCAGAACCCTCCAACCCCAGCCCTCCTCCACAGTCCCCACACCATATCGGGATGACAGATGACCAGAGGGGACCAAACCGAGCAGATAATTTTATTTGTTTTCCCTTTGTTCCTCGTCTCTCAGACACTGGTGTCATTCAGGATTTTTTGTGGAGGAGACACATCAGCACAGTGACGGATCCTGTCTGGTCCCATCAGCACCAGGGTGGCGTGTCCCCAGAGTAACGCGAGAGGACTGCCATTCCTGCGGGGAAGGATGCTCAGCAGGAGGTGTCAGCCCGGGAAACACAACAATTGTTTCTCTCCCATCAGTTCGGTGGCACTTGGAAACTTTCAGGATGGGGGGAAGCCAGAGGTGTGCCAAGGATTTGCACTGAAGGCCACAGAGCAGACTTCACACCAAGGCATCATCATCATCTCATCCCTGTCAAGGGAAAAGGAGTAAGTGTACTTCAAGTGGCTATTTCCTACAGGATGTGCCCTGCAGGGTAAGGAATGGAACTTCTGAGCCCTCCTCCCACTAGCTGACACTTCCCACTGCACTCCCTCGTCACCTCTGTGTGCAGAGCTGCAGTCACAAATCATGGGGTTACTTAGGCTCTTGGAAAAATAATAATAAAAGGATGCACGTGTTTACAATGTTATTTCCTTAATTCTCAATAAAGGATCCTATTTGCTTCCTCCTCCATAAGTCACCTCTGGCTGAGCAGTGTGGGAGCAGGATGGAAGGGATGGTGTGAGTTAACCCTCCAGTGCCCTCTAGCCAACACAGGTTTGGCTGTAGCAGAAGGTCTTCACATCTTTTATTCCATCAGAGGACTTCAGATTCTCCGTGGCCATGTGGACAAAAGCTTGGTGGAGTCTGGATGTGCTGCTCTGCCTGCCAGGCAAGCAGGGATCCGAGATGCAGAAAGGCTGAGCCATGCACCAGACATTCACCAGCTGAAGAGCACCAGCTCTCCAGACACCCAGCCACCAAATCCTCCACATTCCCCACCCCGAAGATCTCAGCTAGAGCTGCAGCAGAAGAGGGAAACTGCCTGCAAAAACTCATCTCTGTGTTTGTCTTAGTGGGAAAGGAACCCCATTCTGGGCCCTTACCCTGCACAGCAAAGCAGGGAGCACCAATACTGAGTGCACTTGAATCACAATGCCACATTCAGTCTCATCTCTGCAGCTCAGATCTAGGCAGGCCTTGTCTTCTGCCAGCAGGAGATGCCAGGACACGGCTCTTCAGCGGGTGGGAAGTGCTTGGAGGAGCTGCTGGCGAACAGCAGGCTCGGAGGGATGAACCAGCAGAGGCATGCACAGAGCAAGTGATAATTTCCGTGCTGTGCAATTACAGCTGGGAAGGAGTAAACCTCTGGTGCACAAACCTGCCAACAGTTTACTGCCGACAAGGAAACAAAACCGACAGTTGACACTGGAACAGCTACTGATACCCTGTAATCATCTTAAAAATAGACTCTTTGCAAACCTGCTTGTTAGTAGTGAGAACATATGCTCTTTTTAAGAGAGGGGGGGAGACAAACCTCTCAGCATCTCCAAAGCAACATTTGCATTAGCCAGAGCACGTGCTTGGTGAAGCTGAGGCTGGAAGCTTCCCAGAATCTGGTCCAGTAACTGCTGGGTGACCAAGGCACATCGAGATCCTGCACTGCTAGAGCACATTTTGCAGCATGAAGAACTCTGAATCCTCTGAGCCCAGTGCTTGCACAGCTATTGCAGACAGCCAGGTAATTCCATCTTACTACACCTATCTGCTCCCCAGGCTCCTGGTGCACAGCTTTTACTCAGGGTGAGTCCTCCCACGGCTCCTTTTAATCACAGCCCCTGACCAGGGTGGACAGAGGAACACCATCTTTGAGCCAAGGCCTCTGGAGTCTTGTTCTAGCCTGGAGCATTGTCCATCACGCAGAACTGGATGGCAGCACAACCCTGGCCCATGGAAAGTGCCATGGGTAAGGTCTTCCCATGAAAGGTAGCACAGCTCAGGATTAATCCAGAGTCCATCAAAATAGAGACTGGAACCAGGATTTGGTCTCTTCTAGGTTGGTTTTGTTTCTTGATTCCAGGCTGATTTTGTTGTATCTCTTAGAAGACTGAGCATCCACCCACAAAGACAGGCCTGGTTTCCTTTCTGACACGTTCAGCACAAAATTCACTCACCTGCAAGTTTCTGTCCCCTCTGTGCTCAGCACAGCAGCACTACAGGAGAGAGAGGGACACGTTCCCTCAATAAGTGCATTTCATTTTGGTATGAGCCATTTAGAGATTATATGCACTTCAATTTGGGCAGGGATCCAAGGTTAACTTCCCTGCTCTTGTTAACAGAGCTTTGTTCTCAAAAAGCCCATCAGCTCAGTTTTACATCTTACTTGGGAAAGTCAGTGCAATGTTACACTGGGCACCAGGGTGAGGGGAGAGGAAAGGCAGATCTTGGGGAGCTCCATGATTGTTGGAGCTGAGAGCAGCTTCCCAGGATTCCTGGACACACATCCCTGGTCTCCTCTGGCTGCCACTCGTGACTACAGACATTGCAGGCTGTGGAAAACCTTTGCCAAACAGGTACAACACCCAGCATGAGGGTGGCACCCTCCATCCAGGATCACAGCAGCACACAAAGACACTTGATCCTTTAAAATTCACATTAATGCAAGCCACGGTGTCCCAGTTCCTGGCAATCACATCCATTTCTAGGGGGATGCTGCTCCCTCAGGGTCAGGCCAGCCAATGTACACTTTCCTGCCTTGCAATCCCCTTGGGGACACTGCAGGCTGTGCCTGCACACAACAGGGTGCCTGAGGAGCAACTGCAGAGTCCACCCTGAGGACCACCCCATCACAAAAACTATTTCAAACTCAGCATTTCAGCCACCAGCAGGCACAAGAGTCCACCTGCAAGTTATAGAAAGCTGGTGTACAACAGTCTGGCTTCTCCAGCCACTTTGCAACGCTCCAAGAAGCAGAATGGGAACACGTTCTGGGAAACAGGGAGCAGTCTGGGAGATCCTGGGGAGGATCTGGCAGCCACCTTGCCATGGGGAGACACTTTCCTGCATAACCCCAGCACCTGAGCAGGAAGGCAGCTCCCTCACCCAGAGCAAGGGTCCTAACAGCTCCCACCGGTCAATACCTCCAGCATGAATTATTAATCCGTGTGTCATCCAGCCTCGGAAGCTGATACATCCACACCACGCAGGAAGAAAGCTTTTAGCAGCGCTCCCGTGTCAGCAAGCTTGCCAGGCACTTCCTCAGAGCTCAGTGCCGAGCTGCTGGGAGCCAGCAGGAGGGACCCGTGGCGCTGTTCCTGCTGCCATCTCCGGCACGGAGCTCCCGGATCCAGCTCCGTGAGCTCAGCACATCCACCTGTCACGCGAGCCACTCGCTTGGAAAATTATTCTGCTGGAGCATCACCGAGGACACCTTGCCAGTGAAATATCAGACAACATCAGGCGCTGTTTACTTGCTCCAGTGCGGATACTACACATTTATTATTTACACTTTGCAGCGTATTTTTGGAGTTGTGTCAATAAGACTGAGGGTTATCAAGTGATCTGTTTGCAGTCAGTCAGAAGCTGCTGTGATTCCCAGGGAATTTCAGGACAGGAATTTACCTTTTCACATCGTCCTAATCCACAGCTCAAGGATCTGGGAGATGTTGGAATTTGTAGGACCTCAAACTGAGTTTGTGTCCCTTGCCTTCTCTGCCTCCTGCACAAGGGTTCTCCGATGGGAACCAGTCCCAGGGGGGAAAAAAGGCTCCGGAAATGATGTAACAACAAAGTGTAGATCTCCCTCAGTCCCAAGCATCTGCAGCTCATCCAGCCTGGAAAAACTTGGGAAAGTCCCCAAGTCCCAGCTGGGGACTCCCTGCACACAGGGAACACAGATGGGTCTGGAGAACGTGTCATGGCTGTCCCACCTGCAGATGTCACCTCCTGTCCTAGCCAGTGTTTCCTCCCATCTTTTCTATTGTCTTTTGTCAGAGGTGGGGAAAACAATGAGCACTTCCAAGTCAGCCATGGCATCAGCTCATTATCCCCTTGCTAAGAGCTTCTTAGCAGTAAATTTAGAAGTATCTTCCATGGAACCTAAACTTATTTTAAATTTCTTCTTTTGAACTGCTTCTTGAAATGAAATTTTATGCTAAAGCTAGATGGACAACCTAAACCAAGCCATTCTCACACTTCTGATTACCAGAAGTGCCTTCATAGTTCTGGCTGAGAGACCAAAGCATCCAGCCACACATCCACACAAAGCCACCTGGTACTTTAGCAGCCATGATCTGCTGCAAATCTCATATCCACAATGGGAAATATGTAAGATTTGGTTTCTGAAAAGCCCCTTTTTCATCACTTCTTGAGCTGGGCTGGTTCTAGTGTTCAGCCCAGCTCTGCAGTTTGGCAGCAGAGATCTGAATTCTTGGCCTAGCAAAGAGTGCCAAGGCAGTTGTTTTCATCTTATTCAGTCAACAAGAACATGGAAATCAATTTTTCCCAATCTCAGTTATGGCTAGAAATCCATTCCTTTTAGGCCAGCTACAGGATTAATCTATTGAATGGTTTGCAGGCGTTTTGCTGACATACAAACATTTGAAGAATACATTATGCTTTCCCCCTCCTAGTATAGCATTAGTGCCTTTTTTTTTTTCCCCTGTAAACATCTTTGTCCGGGAATCCATGAGACAGGATGTGGAAATGCATGTCTGTCTTGCAAACAAGGCTGGTGTCTGCAAAGTTTCTGCACTTAAATTGTCGGAGCTTGGTGACTTCAGGAAAAGAGCAAAGACGCCTCGTGCTGCACGAGATGTGCCAGCAACACAAAGCAGGAGCTGAGCTGCCTCTCCACAGCCAGTGCTGAACAAAGGAGCAGCAAGCTTAAATGAAATAAATTACATAAATTCCAATTTCAGTGGAAGCCTCGACCTAAAGACCTGCCAGTCTAACAATTAGTCTCCTCTGCTGGCTCCACAGCGTCCAGATGTGAGTGTAAAAAGCCATCTCACAGCTACCACTGCAGCAGCCTCGTGCAATTCTGTCACCCCAAAAAGGGGGTACTTGGCCACAGTTTGTTCTCTTCTCATAGAAAAAGGAGAATCTCATCTCTTTTGGTCCTTACATGGGACTCCGGGAAGTTTCTTGCCCCGTTCTCAGCAGGATTACAATATACTCTTCAAACTTCTGGAAGAGTTTGTTATGCTTACTGGCACAGCTGAATTTTAATTTTTCCCCATTTTACAGGCATGGAAACAGAAGCAAGTTTCTTTATTTCATCAGCATAAGCAGGTCTTCCTTTCAACTAGAACTTTTCCAATTCTCAAAAACATGTTCCCCACCCAAATCTGGGGATACATCACCCTCCATTCCAGTATCTGCACTTACTCATAAGGATCTAAATTTCCACTTGTCCAATATCACAGCTTTTCCACACCCAGACTCCAAATATCAGGATTGTTTGTAAAACTTTCCACAGGTGATGTATTTCAGGCCAAAGGCTAAGATTTGCTTTTAAATGTTCTTCACAAAATTTGATCTGGGCAGCAATATCGAAATGGTTTCGGAAGAACAGAGAAGGATAAAGCAATTATATCCCACACAGCAGGACAGCAGAAAGTGAGTGCATCCATCTCACCGCAGCTGTCCTTTCTTCCTGCAGCAACCAGAACCCAACAGAGTGTGCAGGTCTATTTCCCACTGCTGGGGAAGGCAGTACAGGTATTTCTGAGTCAGAAAATACTCCCTTGTGCTATAAAGTGTTTGTCTGACCAGAAGGGACATATCTAGTTATGAAGATATGAGAGTCCTACTTGATTACCCACAAAAAACCCCAATGCTCCAGGGCCACAGGGAGGGAGCAGAGCTGCTCCACAGCTGTCCCCACACCTGCACACCCCAGTGATGCAGGCAGCAGTGAAGACCTCAGCATGTTTACTGGACAGCTCTTAAAATGCCCCAGGTACAACCTAGAAACAAGAGCAGAACAACAGCACCAACCACACAGTAGCCATCCCTGTGAGCAGCTGATCCACGTTCCAAAATATTAAAAAATCCAAAATATTCTGTGCACACTGACCTTCATGCCTAAATAGAACTACATTCACCTGGAGCTTCACACTGTCCACTAAGATCTACTCTAAAGAGCTCTCAAGCTGCCCATGAAATGGATATTTGTACCCATCAAAAAATCATGGTGCCCTCCTTCCCCCAGCTGATCTTTCCAGTCTGTTTCTGCATCATTCACTTGCTGGGCTGGGGCTAAAACAATACACTGAAGCTAGGCAGGCAAGTCTCCAAAAATGGATTTATCTCAGCAGCTCCCAGCACTTGCAGCAATGTGCTGCAATGTGTGACCTCTGCATGGTCTCCAGCTGCCACCAGCAAGACTTGGTCAATAGGTGAGTCCCTCCAAACATGAAGTAGATTGGTTCTGACTATTTCTTGCAAGATTTTGTTGCTTGTAGCAGGATATGGTCACCAGCCATGAGCATGAAGGCACCTACACCGTTCTGGGAAGCAATTCCTGCTGTCAGGAGAGCACTGTGCAACACACCCGTGCTGTGCAGTGCCTGCAGGGGAGCAGGGGGTGCTCAAGGACTCCTTTGTGCTACCACACAACACCACTGGAGAGCTTCCATCAGGTTCTCTCATCTTGCCAGGGCATCCAAGACAGATCCATAGTAACTGAATAATCAATTAATCCTCCTGTAGAGCTCCATTTACATAATGAAAACGCAGCCTCCCAATATACCACTATTTTTCAGTTGTCTAGACCAATATATCTGTCCTGTAGTTGGAGGGGGGAGACCTAACACAGCTTCTATTACGGGTGGCAGAGTTCCAGCTGACATCACGTGGTGGCAATAAAACTTCTATTGATTTCATGTAAGCATTTAACCCTAGCAGAGCACGTATGCCTTCAACAGCCCACAGCGGACTCCGGGTCCAGCAACCCAGACTGAATTACAGTTGCACCTCACATGGAGCCTGGGGAATCTCTCCTCCTCCTCCTCCTCCTCTCCAGCTCCCCAGGAAGCTGTAGAGAGGCAGAGAGCAGACAGGCTTCGCTGCACATCCTGAAATATGGCAACAAGTTTGGATTTCTCAGTTCAATACCTGCAGCTTATCTCAGACTCAGAGGAAGGTCTCACCCTACAGCTCTCAATGAGAAACAAATCAGCTGCAATATCTAGATCCAGCTCATTTACCAAACAAGGACCTGGGGTTGAGGTGTGTCCTCAAAAGTCTGCTCCCAGACTGAAGACTGGGACCAGTGGTGCTGAATAATCCCCTTTCTCCACTTCACACAGCATTGGCAAAGCACAAGGCAGTAGCCAGATGAGGCTCTAGAGCTGAAAGCCCTTACTCTTCCCTCAGCTTTCACCAGCAAATAGGATATGAAGAGCAAACAGCCAGTACCTCACAGCAGGGCCCACTTGCTGGTCCTGGCTCCCAGGACTGGCTGCAGAGGGGCCATCAGCAGATGAGGCTGAGATTCAGCTGCAATCCCTGATCCTCCCACAGACTTCTGCAGGTCAACAGGAAAAGCATTTTGCACTAAACTCCAAATCCACAAAGTTAGTGCAAGGCTCTCTGTTAAGCTCAGACCAGACAGAAAGGGAACAGAGCTGCCAACAGCACTGCTGGGCTGCTGGAGACAGAGACAAAGCTGTGCCAGACCTTGGTGCTTCCATGAAACAAACTGAACACATCTCTGCTCTGGCCCAGGTGAGCTCTAGGCCTGCTTTTTCTCTTTGTCCTTTGAGGACCCCTGTCCCACTTGACTTGCACCATCCCTCCTGCTCTTCAAAATGTGAATTCCAAGTTTTGCTGTAAAAGGTCCCTCCAGCTCCTCTCTGAGCTCCTAAAGGGGATCAAAGTGTAGACTTACCTAGATTTTCTGTATCCTCAGCATAGAGGAGACCACTGGGAACCATACCACAGCACTAAGAGAAGAGCAGGAATTCCCTGCTTCCAGGGCATCCTGAAGCTTCACCATGAAGAGAACCCTGGGCTAACATGGTCTTGTTCTACTCATGCAGGAGCACTAAGGCCTGGAGTTTTCCATTTGCCAGGGGCACAGCACTGCCCAAGGATGACAGAGAGCAAGTCATTCAGCCTTGGCAGCCCTGTGTGTCCCAGGCACAAGTCTTGGCACAGACTCCAAAGCCTGGGATGCCAGTATCTTCCTAGACAGCAGTGATGCTTCTCTGTACTTCTGTCAAGGCTTTCCCTGCTTTGTCCCCTGAGCCTTACATCCCTGGTGTCTTAGGTTGCAATACAGGATGTGACCAAAAGCATGTGTTCTATCACCATCTGCTGAAACCAGCTCGGGCAGTGCTCTTTATCCTTTCCATCCTCCCTCCAGGAGATATCTCCTGCTAATGGGCCATGGAGCCCCACTGCATGGCTGATAAAATTCCATCATCCCATTGGGAGATGCTCCACCCAGGGGGAGGAGCCAAGCATTTCCTACCCAGATAAAAACTGAGATTTGGAACATCAGAGCAGCCTTTTCCCACTGGATTCCCAGAGGAAAAAACAGACCCTTCCACATCATTACTGGAGCTCTGGAGGAAAACTGCACCTTCTCCAGGAGCACAGCTCCACCAGAACCACATCTGTCACTGCAGGAGGATGCAGCCACCATTGAATGGGACTGCACCAACACCCTGACTGACTGACTGATGGGGGGTCAGCTTGGATTCTCACTCTGGCAGTGTTTTGGGTTTGTTCTCTGTAATACTGTATTTCTATTTTAATTTTTCCTAGTAAAGAGCTGTTATTCCTCTTCCCATATCTTTGCCTGAGAGCCCCTTAATTTGAAAATTATAGTAATTTGGAGAGAGGGGGTTTACACTTTCCATTTCAAGAGAGACTCCTGCCTTTCTTAGCAGACACCTGTCTTTCAAACCAAGACACCTGGGGACGTTGGCAAGCACAAAGGCAGCTCCTCTTTTGCACATCTCGGAGTGGCTTTCACAAAACAACTTTGAGCTCTGGAGAGCAGCCTGCATCTGGTGTGACACTGCTTTCGGAGCCATCCCCGCTCCCAAAGGACAGCCTGAGCCAAGCTTGTGCTACCAGCACCAGGAGCATGTTCCCCACTTCCTAAACATTGCATCAGAGCACGCGGTGTCAGGGAATGTGCCGAGGCTGCCTCTGCATATGTGTGCCAGAGGACACGCACGCATCCCGTCTGGAAGCTCCAAGGAAGCTCCATCTGCCTCCCATCGCCAACTGGTGACGCTCCGAGATTCTCTCTGCCTCCCTCCCTGTCGCCGTGGCTACTGCACACCGTGCCCGGCTCCACAGCGTGCTCCAGAGCCACCTCCTGGCCAAATGGATAACAGTCCTGGAGAACAGCAAGAACGGAAATAAATTTATTTCAAATAAATATAAAAATCCCCTGGAGAATCCCAGCACCACCATCCAAATCCCAGCCACCATGCCCCCCATATCAAGTTTCAGCATCACTCCAAACAGAGGCACTACCCTGCTCCTGTTCCTAACCATGCCCCAAATCCAGGAGAGGGCTGGAATTGTACTCTTGGAGACACTTTTACCTGCCTCCCTCGCCATCCTGGCTCCAGTGCTAGCATGCCTGGTGCTCCTTGCTCACCCCAGCTTCCATCCAGATGTCCCCCAGTCACTAGCAGGCTGATGGACACAAATGAAGCAAAATACTGAGACAGAAGCAGAACACCTGCACTCAGGCACAGAAATGTTGGCACTCTCCTTACCCCATCACTTCCTCCCTTTGTGTCCCACTTGCACTTGGCTCATGGTGAGCAGGGCCCACCCTGCTCTTCCCAGCTTAAAATATTATTCAGTTTCAGCCACTTCTGCACCTGTCTACACCAGGGTTCTTTCTTCTCTGCAGAAGGTCTGTGCCATTCCTTTACCAAGCCCAAGTCACACTGGGCAGCCAGGAGGGACAGACAGGACCACACACCTGGTCCTTGGCCCAGCAGTACAGAAAAGGAAACTTTTCTCCCAATCCACAGACCCTGCTGTTTGGTTAGGTTTGTTTTCCAGCCAGGCTGTACAAAACATCTAGAGAGCAAGATGCAGTTCATGTGGCCAAGTGTCCTCCCCCAGTGCTGCCAAAGGCAGGTACCAGTATTCCCCCCCAACCCTTCTCTCTGTTGACAGAAAATGCCCTTCACAGCTGATGCAGCTTTGCACAACGAAGGGTGCATTGTCCAGTTCTGTAGACAGAGGTAAATTAAAGCACAGGTTCAAACTCTAAGCCAAGGTTGTGCATTCAAAAACAGCTGATCAAACATCAGATCGAACATTATAAAAAGGTTTTCCCACTGTAAAGGTGCTAAGGTCAGGTAAATGAAGGGTTACAGCAATTTATAGTGATCTCTAACCCGGGTTTCTTTCCTCTCAACCTTCTTTCTTGCTGCCATTTCCAGCTTATCCAGCACAATACAGAATATCCCAAATGTGAGACCAAGCTGAGGTGGCAACCACAGACTCAAGAGGTCTGGAGAGAGGAGACCAGCACAGCTACAACCCCACCTCCAAACAGGTAAAAAAGCCACCAGCCAAGCAGTGCAGCCAGGAATGACACCAGAGTCCTTAGGATGTAAAATCCCTTCCCATGTTGCAGCATGCTGACCTGACAAGGTGCCATCAGAATTTTGAATGATGTATCTGAGCGCTGGAACCTGCAGCAGCAGCGAGAAGCAGGCAGGAGAGGTAATTACCCACGGGCTCCTCCAAGAGCTGACAGAAAGCAGCCCCCGTGCTGGAGATCCTGGCCTCATTACGGGCTCTCCTGGAGGCTGCAGCTGCTCCTCTCCATGTTTGGGAGGAGAGAGGAATGTCCCCACAGGCTGCCCCAGGCTCCTCAGTGGCCATGGGGTCCATCAGCCATGGTACAAGCACAGCCATGCTGGTGTTGGAAGCCAGAGCACTGAAACTTCAGCAGCTGAGCAAAAACCAGACATGGAGCTAGCTGGTTCATCACTGTGGCATTTCTAATTCAGGAAGGGGCTTTTCTCCCGAGTCAATGTGTGTTTTAGAGCAAACTGAAGTTGTTGCCTTTTTGCCAACCTGGAAATGAAACTTGAGATTGTTTTAGTAAGGAGGGAATATAAAAGGGGATCTTTATTTGAAGGCTTCAGAGGCAGTTATGGAAAGATGTCCACAAAAGCCCACTTCCCCCAAGGGTGAGTACATTTTATAGGTTTTAGGAAATTAGCATAATTTATAAAAAGCCCCAATTACGAGGACAAGTGTTGATGCAATTCCCCCCAGGTCAAGCCCCTTCTCTGGAGCCCCCCTTCAGCACCAGTTGTTCTTTGTCCATGAAAATGTATCTCAAAGAGTTGTTCTCAACCTTGGTTCCCAGGAAGAACCAAGACAGCACTGGGGTCTTGTACCCACAGGGCTTGGAGCTCTGGAATTTGTTTTGTCTTTCTGCTTCAGGAAAGGCCATGGAAAAGTACTGGGAAAATGAGTCACTAACACAATTGACTACAGAGCTGCAAATATATGTGTGAAGAATACAGAGAATGTATAAAGAAAAAAGGCAAAACCCAAATGGCATCGAAGTGATGGAGCAAACTCTCCCTCCTTCCCTCTTTCTCACTGATGGCAGCAAGACAAAAAGTGTGGGATTCCACATTATCCATTTCTGCAGCAGTGGAAAAGATGTTTTGCTCCAAGAGAGCTGCCACTCCAGAAAATCCAGGGTCTCCTGGCAGCTTCTGTATGCCTCTCAACAATTGCCTACACAGAGCAGGGTCTCCCTGTGGACCACAGATTCCCATCCCATGGCTCAGGACAGCCTTCCTGACAAGGAAAGTGATTTGCAACAGCACAGACACAGCAAAGGATAAGACAACTTGCCTGGGGTCTCCTCCACGTGCTTCTCTAATGGCATCTCCTGGCAGTGACCCTGGTAGACCTGATGATCCCAGGGGACAAGAGAGTAATTGCAGTAATTCCATTCTCCTGAACTGCTGTGCCCATCTTCCCAGCCATGTGTGCACAGGGAGGCTGGGAAACCCCCGCCATGGATTGCTGTCCAAAGGAGACTGAGCCACTGAGCCTGTTTGATGGAGAAACTGCTGGCTGGACATGAACTACAGGCCCAGACAGCAAAAGGTGACCTCTTCCAGCCTCCTCAGCCTCTTCCTAGCAAAGGCCCAGCCCAGGGAATAAGTGTCCAGAATAGCAAAGGAGGGGGAAAACACATCAATGACCAAGTGGTGCATGAGTGTGAGAAAAACCCTGTGCCCATCTACTCCAGGAGAGGGGACATGGAGCATGTGAAGCCCCTTGAAGACCACAACAGAGGTAAAGAGGTGATGGAGAGCCTACAGTACCTGATGTCCCTCAGTGCTAGCTGTCCTCCTGGCTGGTGGCCCAGGCTGAGCCACAACAGGGTGACCAGAGGGGGACACAGCACGCCTCTGTCAGTGAGGTGATGCTGTGTAAATGTGGTGTAAAACAGGTGGTTTTCTTCTTCACACAGGCACCAGTTGTGAATGTGGCAACTGCACCACTTGATTAGTGGTTTGTCTGCAGTTTCTTCTGTCTTCACTCAGAGTCAGGATTAAAAACACGAAGGAGATGAATTTCCTCCTTCGGACTTGGTTGTTTATTAAATCTTATCTCAAGTACAGAGAGTTCTGCAACACTTCTAGCTACCAGCTAAAAGTGAGCAAAATGGAGGCAAATCTAGCTAGTTACAAGATAAACAGTCCAATAAAGAGCTAACACCTATATTATTTATACTTTTGACCCAATAGCTAAACTCCTGTGACCTGCAGTGCAGCACTGACTGTCCAACCAGAAACAACTGCCTGAAACCATGAAGAAGAAGGAAGAAGAAGACAGAAACAACACCCCAAATCCTCCATCTTGTCCCATACCTATTACTATATTCTAAAAACCTCAAATTCCAAGCCCTTCACTATATGAAATCACACACTTTTATTTAACTACACAGCCATGATTTTAACTCTATCACTCAAATTTGGAAGCCTTCTCCATGGTCTCAGGTCAAAAGCAGTGTTCTCCAGGGGATCAGTGCCAGACAGCACAGAAAGCTCAAAACTCCCAGATTTCTAGGTTCCAACAATGCTGTGACAGGTCTAGTGCATCCCACAAAGCCAGGAATTACTACCTTTGCCTCTAGAAGGTCCACTATTAACCAGCAGCTTCCTTTGGGAAAATAGAGAGACCTCACAAAACCAAAACCTGCAGCACCAGCTGTTGTCTCCCTAGCACAGCCAGCAAACCTGGGCTCACAGTGCTGGCACTGCCTTGGATCCTGGGAGTCCAGGGCAGAAGAAAGATGTGTCAGGCTGTTCCCTCCCCACTCCCAAGGAAAAGGACAGGAGGAAAATGTGTATGAATCAAAAGGGTAATGTTGGCACATTATAGACAGCAAGTTTAATGACACCTAATCATAATGCTACAGAATTTTGGAAGGGATATAAACCCTTGGGCTTCCAATGACCTTTGAAAGACAGAGAAGAATGGGAATAAGTCCCCCCTGCAGCTGCCTGCTCTTCAGTTTCCTCCACCTTCCACTAAGCCACACAGAGCTGGAGCCATCACAAACACCAGACTGAATCAAATGGATCTTGGTGCAACTCCCACCATCCCTTCGCACCTAAACAATAAATGCAGCAAATAATTTCCTTCCTGACAGGAATTTACTCAGTTGAGAGCCATTTTCTGCCACCTCTCCTCTTCCCAGTTCTTTACCTCAGCCTTTTTTTTTCAATCCAAGCCAAATTCTTTTGGCAGCTTGGGGCCTGAGCTCCAGGTATGGTGTTGTGCACAGTAACAGATTTCCCACCGAGCTCAAGGGAACGGGATCAGACTCCAAATGCCTCCAAGAGAGCCTCATATTTCTCTCCACCACATGTCCCACGAGGATCTGTTAACACAGGCAGCTCCATCCTGGTGGAGGTTGTGTTTGAGAAGCCTTAAAATGGAGCATAAACTCCTGCCTCCTTCTGAAGGGATGGGTGGGAAATTTCACACAGGGTTAGTTTTAATGCTTTAAATATTCTGTGAGGTTTGTGTTCAATTTCTCATCATAAAGTTTTAATGGGAAGTCCTTGAAATTGCCAGCTCTTCTGATGCATCTTCAGACAGAAACTGTCTGTCTCTGCAAAACTTGGTGAGGTGCATCCTGGTTATATTTATCTGTCTACAGTTTTTAGTTTAAAAAAGAAAGCACATCAGATATGCGAGGTTTAGCAACATTTTTAACGAGGATGTGTCAACATTCGTCCCACACTTGCAAGCCTGATAGCCTAAATCCTTGGTGGAGGTTTATATATATTTGATAAAGGTGATTTTATAGTTGTCTCCAGCAATGGGACACAGGGAGCTGAGGACATCCAGGCTCAGCTCTGAGCTGCCACAGGTTAAAATCCACTCCCCCACAGGTCACTCAGCTCCCTCTCTCTGCCATAAAACTCTTGCAAACACCAGGGAACAAAAAACTTTGTGGGAAAAGCTCACTGCTATGTTACTTAACAAGCTCCCAAAAGTAAAGACTTCTCTTCTCCCATGAGACCAAGGCATTGCCAGCATGAGCAGAGCTGTGAGGGAAGGATTTCTAAGAGACAGTGGGCAGCTTTTCTTAGCACATTCTTACTGTTCAGGGCTGCATCTGCACACAAAATTTGGTCCTAAACAGTCAGGGTCTTCAGATAAAAGCAGAGGAAAGGAATTATAAGAATTGGAAAAAAAAAAATTAAGTGGAAAATGGAGGCAGAGGGAATAACTGGAAACTTAATTCAGTCAGGGAGAAAAGGTAACAATGGTTTTCCAGCCCATCAGCTCACCATGGGTGTCAAGTGTGCAGATCGTGCAAAAAAAAAAAAAAGTTACTTACAAGAGAGGATGAATTCTGTAAAACAGGAACAAACAGGAACAGAAGTGATGATTCCTACTCTGACAGGGGATTTCTGAACCCTTGCACATTATTCTATGGATTTGACCCTACCTTTCACATGCTAAAGGACAGTACATCTGCTCAGCCTGCACAGGATCCCTCTTCCAGCAGCCTCTGCCCCCAGGGAACAGCCACAGCTCCCAGCACAGATGACAGAGTCACAGAGTCACAGAATCACAGCATGGCCTGGCTTGGAAGGGACCTCAGAGATAATCAGATTATCTAGATGGACAGGGACACCTTGCACTAGACCAGGCTGCTCAGAGGTCCACCAGCATGGCCTTAAACACTTCCAGGGATGAGGCAATCACAATTTCTCTGGGCAACAACAGGTCTGCATGGCTCTTCCTGGGCAGGAGCATCATAAGAGCACGCCTGGACTACAACATCACTCCTCACCTTGCCCCCAACCAGCACAGCACCAGCCTCAGCTAGGGAGGGGGATTTTCTGACCCTGCTCAGTGTCACTCCCCCCAAAATTAGGCAGTCTCTGGCTGCCTGGGCAGCAGATTGGGGTGCACTCCATCCTGCATCCCTGGAGCACCTCCAGCCCAGGCAGTGGGGGCTGCATTTCTCCTGCTCCTCGCCTCTGTTCACCACAAACACTTTATGCAAATCCAATCTCTCCTCGGCTGGCTCCCGCTGTGCTGCAGAGGGCTGGGGAAGGGGAGGAGAGGGGAAGGGGTGGGAAGGAGGGGGGAAGAGGATGGAGCCTTGCTCGCTATCAGCTGCTCAGAAGAGCAGAGCAGAGACAAGATTGATGATGCTCTCTGGATATAAGATCTCCTCCTTGTGAAAGGCTGCTTATGAGGCCTGATAGACTTGTCATCTCTTAATAAACATCGCTGATATGTCGGTGAGGAGAAAGCGGAGGCGAGGGGAGGACACACAGAAAGGCTGCTGACAATTTACTCGGAACGCTGCTCCCCTCTTGCCTCGGCCTCCACCTGCAATTCCACTGACCTCTTCCCAGGGGGAACATTCCCAGTCCAGCCTCACCAGTGCCTGCCATCCCAGCAGTGCCCAGGAACAGGCTGGACCCAGCTTTGCCAGTGGATGAAACAACCCCTTTTTCTCTGTGAGCCTTTGGCACACACCTAGCCCTAAACCACAAAGCCATAAGGATTTTCCAGCAACTTCCACAGTAGTTACAGGAGCAGATCCCAGTGGGACAGAGTGCAAGGGAGGCATTTCATCAGCACCTTGCAGAGTTCAAAGCTGTTTCACTGCTGCTGGGCTCCTTCTCTAAACTGCTCTCCAAATGTAAGTGGCTCTGCTCTTGCCCACATAGCTGTAAATCAGAGGGACTTGCTCAGGAAACACATCCCTTGCTTTTATTTAACCTCTGGAAAGCAGCAAGGAAAATTTTAGTGCCTCGAGTGGGCACTTGTCCTACCCTGTTCTGGTCACTGGTAGAAAGCGTGGTGGGATCACCAGGAGCTTGTTTGGATACACAAACCCCACATGAGGCATGGGGGTTTTGTGTGACTACAGCCACATTTCCCCTGCAGATCTGGCTCCGTTTGTATTTAATCAAGCTATGCATGGTTAAAAATCCTCCAGAGCATTAGCAGGTGCTTAGTGGTGCTGTGTAAGTGCAGAGCTAAGGAATAACGTGCTGTAAGCACAGCTAACATAAGTGTTCATGGCTCCCTGTGGGGCTGAGGATGGCTGCAAACCAGCTTATCCACCCCGGGCTTGCAGATGTCCAGAGAGGTTCCTACAGCCAGGCAGGCTCCTGCTGGGAATGCCTTTGGACCCTCTGAGGTTTCTGCTGCTCCCTGTCCTCCCCAAAGCCTGCCCCAGCACACTGATGCTTCACAATGTGCTTCATCACACATTATTTCTCTGTAAAACAGCACCATGCAATGATTTTTCCTGTCTTATACAAATTCAGTCATCACTTTATTTGGGTATTTAGCTTGGGTTGGAAGGCGTCTGCAAAGGCCAGGCCACCCTGTCCAGCCTCCCTGCAAGGAACAGGGACAGCCTCAACTTGCTCAGAGCTGAGCTTGAACTCTTTCAGGGACATCTCTCTGGACAGCCTGTGCCAGGGTTTTATCACCCTCATTGTAAAGAAAATTCTTCTAAAACAGCTTCATTAACAAGTTCTGAGACAAACTGATCGAGCTATGAGGACCTGCTATATCTGCAGCACCAATACTAATATTGTTAGCAAAGTAAGTCCTTTCAGGGCTTGGATTAATTTTTGTTCAGCACTCAGCATATTTTTCACCATGGCATCTGTGTTTGCAGAAACCCAAAACTGGTTGCATCTCTTTCCAAAAAACTTGACATTGGAGCAGATTTTCGAGGGTTAGATTCATTATCTGCAAACACCCGAGCTAAAGGAGTGAGTACCTGGCAGGGGAAACAAATATATTTCTCCCTGTTTTGCACATGACCTTTCCACCACATCTCCCAGGAGAGAGATGTCAGGCCTCCCTCCTCCCCAGAATTAGTGACCCACAAGGAATGAGCTTCTCAAGGCTGGAGCTCAGAGCTCACAGTAGACCAGGACGGCCTCAATTTGATTAAGAAGGAAAACAACCTCCACTCCAAAAGGTGAAAGTGCAGCGCTGGCATTTCCTCCGCTCGGCAGCCCATAACAAAGCAGAGTCCCCAGCATCACCTCCTCAGCCAAAAGGGCACTTCAGCACTTGAAACCCTCCTCCTCTGCCTCCCAAAGAAAATCTGAGGGATTTTTTGCAACATCCAGCTTCCAGGCTGGCCTTCAGGCATTGGAGTGGGACAGCTCTCACAACCTGGAGTGTCCCTGCCTGCCTGCAGGAACATCAAGCCTTGCTCAGTTCTTGGACAGCCAACACACCATACCCACCCCTGAGTACATATTGGGATTCTATAGCTCATATTTTTAATAAAAACCCATCTGATTTTGCAGCTACTCCACGCACACAAACATCTCTTACTCGCCTGGCACCTCAGCCCTGATCCATGAAGTAGCAGTCCCACAGCACTTTCAAACAGATAAAATTTCAGGTGCCTAATGTAATATTCCTAAATTCTCCTTATTTTGCTGTCTTAAATTATTACAGGAGCCTTTTTTAACCAGTTTCAGCTGCTGGTGGCAGATGAACACATGAGAATCATCATAATTGTGCTGAAGGATAATTATAAGTTTCTAACCTCTGTGGCTGCAAAGTCCTGGAAATCAGCAACAAATGAAAAGTCTCCAGTTGAATTTTCCTTAAATTTCACTCCCTCACATAGCCCCCAATGGCCCTTCTCCTCAACTTAGGACTCAGAGCTCAGCTGGAGTTTCAGATCCATTTACCCATTCTTGCTTCATTGGGATTTTTCATTGCAGTGGAGAAGCAATTTTTAATTCTAAATCCCTGCAAAATCACATGCACTTTGTAGTCTTTTCTGCTATTTCCTCTCCAAAATAATAACACTAAAAATAGAGGGTAAGAGGTTTTCACAAAAACGAAAGGGAAAAAAAAAAGCTTTGCTGAGGCTACAGACAATAAAGAACCAATTAACTACCTCATCCAAGAAACTGAATTGCTGGCCATTAAAAAAAAGATAGCACCAATCTAAACTCTGCCACAGTGATTAGAAACTTAAGGTACAGTATATACATTTTCTGCTCAGCACTTAACCTAATGGTTATAATGAGGATATCTAAGTGACTGAGGATATTATTTGGTCAGAGGGTCACCACAGAGCCAGACAGATAAAACATAACTAGAAAATATGAGGGTATTTTCACATCATGTTGTACAAGTTGCCTTCCAATACAAATAGAGTCAGGGAAGAAAAAGAAATTGTTACACCATTTAGAAACTCTTCACGTTAATATAAATTTAAATAAACAACAAAACTACGGTGATAAAAACCAGGATTCATGAGCGATGAAGAGATGGAGTGGGAGTATAAAACTTGGTATTTGGGAAGAACTACTTAAAAAGAAAAGAAAAAGTGTATCTGAATGTAAGCTAGAAAAAAAAAAAAAACACAAAGGGGAAGGGGAATTATTCACACTCAGGAATTGTTTGCAATCTTCCATCTCTGCATAGGGAAGAAGGGAAAGGGAAAGGGAAAGGGAAAGGGAAAGGGAAAGGGAAAGGGAAAGGGAAAGGGAAAGGGAAAGGGAAAGGGAAAGGGAAAGGGAAAGGGAAAGGGAAAGGGAAAGGGAAAGGGAAAGGGAAAGGGAAAGGGAAAGGGAAAGGGAAAGGGAGGATTTGGAGAAAAGGAGAGACTTGGAGGTCAAAGGACAGCTGGGGGATGTATTTCTCCAGCACAACCCTCTTTGAACAGCAAAACTCTCAGAAAAACAGGATTGGAGCCCTTTGAAAGCTGCCTCCAGCTCTCAGCAGCAAAGATTAAAACCCCAGCAGTTTCCATCCATAACTCTCCCCGTTTGGCAGGGGCATCACAGCACTGCAAACGCAGAGACAAACGGAAGGTGTCAGCTTAGTAATTTCCCAGCTCTGCAGTGAGCAGCATGGAAAATATGTGAACCTCTATTTCATCCTCCACATCATGTCCAAATTCGGATCTCCAGCAAGAGAAAATTTAAGTTTTCTTCCCTTCGAGGGTGGTGGCACAGGTTGCCCAGAGAAGCTGTGGCTTCTCCATCCCTGGGAGTGTCCAAGGCCAGGTTGGACAGGGCTTGGAGCACCCTGGGATAGTGGAAGGTGTCCCTGCCCATGGCAGGGGTGTGGAACAAGATATTTAAGTTCCCTTCCAGCTCAAACCATTCTATGATTCTATGAACTAAACTGCTCTAGTTTTTGAAAGACAGGAACAGGAATGTAATGCAAGGAGTGTTTTAGAATATATATTAAAATACCAAGTGGAGGGTGGAACAAAGCTAATGAACTCAAAAGAAGACATCTGAACAAGTAGTTCATTACCCAGATTCCTGCATGCTCAAAAATCATAGATCATTTGCTTTCACCTAAATGTCCATTATCTCTGGTTTGTTTGGGTTGATTTTTGACATAGAAAGGCATTATCCCTGCTAAGATCTCCTGACAAAGATTTAATGCTGCCATTTGTCGTGGTTTAACTCAGCCCCACACAGCCTCTCACTCACTCCCCCCTGGTGGGGTAGGGGGGAGAACTGAAAGGATAAAACTGAGAAAACTTATGGGCTGAGATAAAGACAATAAGGAAAGCAAAAGCACACATGCAAAACCTCCACTCCCCATAGGCAGGCAGGTGTTCAGCCATCCCCAGGAAAGCAGGGCTTCATCACACGTGTTTTTGGGAAGACAAACAACTTCACTCCTCACTCTTCCCTCAGCTTTGTATCATCACATATATGGTATGGAACATCCCTTGGGTCTCCTGGGGTCATCTGCGTCCCCTCCCAGCTCCTTGTGCACCCCAGGACTCCTCACTGTGGGACAGTACAAGGAGCAGCAAAGGCCTTGGATCTGCTCAGCAACGACAAAAACATCCCAGTGTCATCAACACATCCAAAACACAGCCCCATCCCAGCCACTGTGAAGAAAATTAACTCCATCCCAGCCAAAACCAGCACACCATTTTGTAGCCTTTCACAGATAAGGAAATATCTCCTTCATCTTCTTAGCAAAAATCTCTCCCCCCTCCCCTGCTGACACAGGGTAATTCTCCAAATCTGCAGTTTCAAGTGAAAGCGAATCTGATTTTGACTCAGGCTCCAGATGGGTCTAGCTGTAAAGATATTGTCATGTGAAAGATTAGGCGCCAGCTTAGACAAAGAGGTGTTCAGCTGCAAGCTTAATAGCCTCTGAAACAGCAACTGCCACCAAAGAGCTTCCAGGTACTGATATTGCTATCCATAATAACCACGGGATTGCAACAGATGATGGAAAGGCTGGAAACTCCCCGTGGGATTCAGTGCTCTGCACAGAAAGCTGCTAACCCCAGCTAGAGCTGTGAGTCCTTGCAGGTTGCCTTTGTCCACGCAGGGACAGGCAGGGTGGAGTTTGTTCTGGGGTGCCAGAGGGGTGGGATGCTGTGCAGGGACCCCTGTGCAGGTGACCTGCAGCTCCTCAGGGCTGGGAACCTGGGACAAAAGGTGTGTAAAATGCAGGAGCAGGGTTAATCCCACCCATGCATGCTACTGACCACCCACAGCTCTCCCCACAACTCTGACCCTCGCACAAGGCTCAGCACCTACGTGGGCAAAGCAAAATTAAGGGGTATCAGTGAAGGAGAGGTGGAAAATCAGCAATTGCAGCACCAGGCCTGGGATGGAATTGCTAACTCCTGCCCAGAAACCCCAAAAGGGGTCCCAGATGGGGGCTGGGAAGAATCCCACTGTGCACACTGACCTCCTGGCCCCAGCAGCTCAGAGCCATCACACAGGACATTTTTCCTGGAAACATTCTGCATCCCAAGTTTGGCGAGGCCAGCTAGACCCGAAATGCTGCCCTGAGATCCTCACTCTGCATCCACCTCAGCCAAAATGAGACAGCTTGGCCAGGTGGTGCAACAGAGAAGCCACAAAACCCATATGGCCTGGACATGATGATCACAGGTTTGAAAGTGAGTCCTTCCTCCCGCTCAGTGGTGACACAAACCCAAACCCAAACCTTTTGAAGCAGTGGTGAATTGACCAAGTGGGTGAACCTGGACACCTTCTGCTGGCCATGGAGTTTGTCAGATGGGTGCCAGAGGTACTGATGAAGCTTGTCAGGACCCACAAACCCAGCAGCTGGTGCAGCAAGCCAAGCTGAGGCCCCCTTCCAAAAATCCCAAACTACCACAGTGGCACCTGTGTTAAAAAAAAAAAACTCCTAAAGAAACATTGCAAAGGGAGAAACTTCTCTGCTACTTGCCACAGCTCCTGGAGAATGAGCATTCTCAGGGATGAAACAGGGTCTGTGGACAACAGGAAAAGCTCTGTGTACCTGTAAAACACCATTAAAGACAATCCAGTATAACCACCTCACACAGCTGCCAACAGAGACAGCTCAAACTGGGAGATACCTCAGCATCCCTTCCACTTCATCCTAGAAAATCCTCCTGGCTGTTTCCCTGAAAAAAAGCCAAGCTGAGCTTCCAGGGCATCCCATTTCCACGTGTGTGGAAAGACACATTCCTTCAGTGCACAGTGGAGGCACAGATGTGACCTGTGAGTGCCACATCACCATCACTCACCCAGCCCCACCAGCACCCCCCTGCCCAGCCCACCTCCCTGTTTGCTCCACGGGAAGTGTCACTGCCCAGCCCCATGGAAAACAAATGGCCAGAGGAAGGGGGATGTTAAGGGACCTCCTTTTTCTTTCCCTCAGGTTAATGAATCTGTTCTGCTCGGTAAGGAGCAGGTCATACATTACACATGGAATTGTGGAGTTCAGCAATATTCCCTGGCACAGCCATGCAGGTAGAGCTGGGAACCACTAAATTAACCCTGGCTACCATTTGCAGTATGCAAACACCATCATGGCTTTGGGAAACAACGACAATAAAAAGACTATATTTTTAGGAGATGCTACAGCAGAGCCAAAACATGCAGAGCTTAAAATGAGGACGGTTTTGCCTGTTATCCATCTTGCCTCATGCCCAAGAAGCCAAAAAGGATGAGGCTAAAGGTATGCACTTATTTTTTTCCTAGTGGATCATGCAAATACAACATTGCTATGGACTTACACCACATCAGCACATACACAAGTGTAATTGAGTGATTTTTACACAGACAGCATGAGGAAAGTTTAGCTTCCCTAAGTTCACTTTAGGAAACCAGATTTGATGAAGTGTAGGATAAACTTTGTGCAACTCTTCTTTGTTGCAATAGGTGATGAATAGATAATAGGGTTTAAGGGCTCTGAAAAGGTCACCTGCACCATCTCCTCGCCCTAAAACAAGAACCATAAACCATCTCCATGCCTCCCCGTGTGCCCATTTTATATTTGTGGAGCATCCAGCACAAAAGAGCTCCTTGCTGATGGACACTGTGATGATTTAAGTGTTAAATAACAGATAGGTGCTATTTATGTGGAAATTATTTGTGTTGGGACAGAGACAAGAAAGCAACATTTTCTCCAGTGCCTCTGCCTGCCTCACTTGCACTCTCACTGCTCATCCATCTCCCAGGATTGCCTGCAACATTGCACATGTAGGAACATTTTCAAACAGCTCACATTTTCTTTAGAAAGTCAACCTGTTCAGCAATGGCTCATTCTGCTCCTCCCACCCCCTGCTACAATACTCTCTTGGGACCAAGAGGGGAGAGGATTCAGCCTGCACTGGAAAACAGCTTTATGTACATTAAAATATCACCACTTGTGAGTCTGATGCCACTGCAGCCTGCAAAGCCAGAAATAGCAGCTTTTTTCCCAGGGGAATAGAGAAGGACAAATTTCCATCCTCCCAGAAGGGCTCAAGGAATGCAGGTGCACTTAGTCCTGCAGTAGCACAATCTGCAACAACAAAAATGTCACCAGAAGGATGGAAATAACATTGGTTGAGGTCATTATATTTTATATAATGTCCTTGTACACCTGTACAGTCAACCTCCAGCTCAAAGATTAAAATAAAATATTTTTACAGAGATCAAAGTCATAATCCCACGTCAGTCATTTTCCAACACACTGAAAGAACTTGATGAAGCATTTGGTGGTGTCAGGGACCTCTATGGGGTGTTTGGGTAGGAAACAAAGATATCACAGGATTATTTGGGTTGGAAGACACCTTAAAACTCATCTCATTCCAACCCAGGGACACATTCCCCTAGGACCTCGTTGCCCAGAGCCTCATCCAAACTGGCCTTAAACACTTCCAGGGATGGGCAATATTTCCCTGCAACCAGCCATCACCTCAAAATGACAAATAAAGACCTCAAAAAATTTACGTTACCTCCTTTCCCATGATAATCAAAATCAATATTTCAATTTTCTAACAAAACCAAAAAAAGTTCTTGTCCACAAAGGTGCAGGATTCCTGGCTCTGCCACAATCATCCCTTACAACTCATTCAAACTATTCCAGCCCAGATGTGCAGAGGCTTAGACATTTCCAAAGTTATGCAAAGAATTGGGACAACGAGGCAATCAGACATCTCCAAAAACACTCTGGTGTCTTGTAGGATTAGGAGATGATAGCAGGAGTGCAGCCCATCCCTCCCAGAGGTTAGAAGGGAAGTTACAGAGGACAGGGAGTTGTCACAGGCTATCAACAGGGCTGTTGGCAGTGGGAAGGGTGAGGGGAAAAAACAAGGATGAGGCTTGCACAGGCTTTTCCTCCCCACACTGAGGGAATTGCATGGGGATTCTGGGTGTAGATCCTCCTGTGCTTACAGAATCATATCCCAAAAAGATGCTGCACTCCAGCAGCTCACTCTCTTCCCTCAGGGGCCAAAAAGCCAGCAAAATTGCCTGTTCCCAAAGAGGAGGGACACTTTAGGAGGTCTCTCCAGCCACTCTGGGACACAAATGAAGGGCAAATCAAAACGAGCCCTCAGCTCACCCCTTCCCCTGTTGCTTTCCAGCCCTTGTGGCCCCCCAGAAAAGCACTGGCAGACCAGCAGCCCTCTCCTGGAGACAGAGCAGGACTGACACTCATCACAGTTCTTCATACACCAAGCTCTGGAGATTTTTTTGGAGATCCATATGACTGTAGGAGCAGCAGCCAGGCCCACAGAGGGAGGTGCCACGTGACTGTATCACCTTTTGGGAAGATTTTGTTCTTTGCCCCAGGAAACCTGGAGGGGACAGGGCTCCTTCAACACCACAGTAACTGAGCTAAAGCAAGCAGACAGATATTTAGGCAGGAAGCAGCCAAAAGAGCCCCAGGAGTTAAAACCAAGAGTTACTAACTCCAGCTATTGTTTGCCTCTCGGTGCCATCACAGCAGCACACAGTTTTGCATTTTTGCTGGCAAGATGAGAGCCTCAGAGAAGCCAAGCAGAGAGGAAAGTCTTTCACCTCGCAGGAACCACTCTTGGATGGCTTTCAGTGACCTTCCCAGTCCTCCCAGAGTCACTCAGGAGTGACACACACACACCCCATTGCTCTGCCACAGCCAAGGTTGTCGCCCTTTTGGCAGCCCCTAGATCCAAGCTGACGGGAAATGCACTGGATGCAGGAGGAGAGCACAGTGGCAGTGCTGCAGAACAGGAGCTGGATGCAGCGGCAGCAGCAGCAGGTAGCGCCGAATTCCCATTTAAATAAAATGCCAAAAGGCAGTCAGCGAAAGTGACATTTATGGTGTTACTACAAATGCATTCAGTGGGAAGCTGAGTAGCAGAAGCAGGTTGGGGGGAAAAAAACAAGCTGTAGTGAAAACTGCCATCTGTATATTGTGCCCCATTTTTAATATTCTGTATTCTCATAAAAAGTGTTGTTTCTGTCACTATTCAATCTCCCAAACTCACATGGAACACTGTTAAAAGTCAGCAGTGTGTGAAATGGTATTTTAAAATAAATGAAACCCGCTCGCAAAGCTGCGGAGGAATATTGCAATGCCAGGGTGCTGACAGACAGGCATTGAAAAGTAACAACCGTTATCATCTTAAAGCAAAGCGGATTAAATAAAAACCCACAGCTAGTGGTGCATTACCAAGTCTGATATTGACACAGCTGCCGTGGTGGTTATTTTTCATTGTCTCATCAAGACAAAGCATCACGGGATATCAATCTTCCCTCTGTCAGGCCATGCCTGCTGTAAAGTTTTTCGTTTACATTTTCATTATATCCCTTTTATCTCAGCTGCCAGCAAAAAAATATATATATGTATTTTATATATATATACACACATATCTACATATATATATGTGTGTGTGTGTATCTGTAAGTGTGAATGTACGGATGTACTTTTGGGAATGCTGAGACTGGTTCCCCTTCCACATTGCCAAGACACAGTCCCCAGTCAGGAGGATGCTCCCAAGACAAAGCAAACCCCAACTTGCTGGGCTGCAAGGACTGGGTTACATTCCCTCCAACTGGGGGTGGGGCAGTGGTGAGCTGGTAAAAATTTGACATTTTCAAAGTATGATCCCCTGTGTGCTTTCTAGCCAAGAAATCCAACCCACACAGCTGCCAGTGCTGCCTAAACACATCCCCCCCCCGTAACCACGTTTTGGTGTGGGACCAGCCACATCTGTTCTGCTACCGAGCTCAGTTAGGGGCACGGAGAAGAAGAAGAAAACGAAGCAGAAATTGCAATTTTCCTTGGAGGGCACTGGCTGTCTCATCAATATTAGGAGTTGTTACATTTCTCCCTAGCTCTGCAGGCTGGTCTCTGCATCTGATCATTCCACACACTTCTGTCCATATTTAACTTTCCCAGCCTTGCAGCACCACTCAAATTTTTTCAGGCAAGCCTTGCCAGGGCAGAGAACTCCCCTGGAGCATCCCAGAGCCCCACAGAGCTCACCTATCCTTTCGCTCCTACTAACAACCCCTGCTCTTTCAAGGCATCAGACAGAGCCAGCTGTTTGCAGCTGGCCACACCATTCCTCAGAGCAACAGGGAATGCAGTTTAAAAAAAAAAAAAAAAAAAAAAAAAAAAAACCTTCCCTTATTCATAAGAGAGCTCCATCCTCCAAACCTATCCCGAATAGCTGATGTGGCTGCTCCCACACGTGCTTATGATTTAATTAAGTGCAGCCTACGACATTTCTCGTTCTTGCGTCTCCTCAGAGGCGGCTCCGCGCTGCCCGGTACAGCCCTTCAAGAGTAGGAACTCTGGGAAACGTAGTTCAGAGCGGAAACTCGGGGCTAAAACAGCCACAGAGGCTGGTGGTGCCCTGGGATAGCTACAGAACGAGCAGAATAAAGAGCGAAACTCCTTGGAAAGGGGCTGCAAACAGGCAAGTGTCGAAGTAACCATCACCAAAACCCCGCGCCTCGCTCCTGTGACCCTCCGATACACAACAAGCCCCCCATCCTTTCCTCAGCTCCCACATATAACCACCCAAATCCTCTGCGATGTTGGGCACGCACCTTTGCACCAGCCCACAGGTGTTCTCCCTGTGGTTAAAGCCCCCTGTGTTGAGCAGCAGGAGGGAAAAGCGGATTACACCTTCCCTAAGGCAGGAAGGGGATCTCTGCACTGGCCGGGAGGAGTTTTTCCCCATCCAGGCAGGGATTACCTCCAGAAAGCTCATCAGCATCACTGGCACTAGTCCCGAGGTCAAGCCTTCGCTGCTGAAAACCACAGTGCCAGGTAAAGCAATTCCTCCTGCCACCTTCCCTTCCCTGCCTCAGTTTCCCCAGCACTGAGGACAGCATCCTTGTGTGCTCCACGATCCCTCTGTTCCCATTTTCCCGCCGTAAAGGCCCTGGCAGAACCTCCCATCCCACCGAAGGGTCTCCCCAACCCTGGGGTGTGTGTCCTTGATCCTGCTGCCAGAACCGTTTCCCTCTCCATCCCCCTAATTTCTCCTTCTTGCAAACAACCACCAGCCTTCCCAAGGTGTTTTCATTTAAAGAGAGGATCATTAACCCCTACAAAAGGAAAACTTCTGGCGGTTCAGCGATGCTCCAGTCCTCATCACTGCATCCCTCCGGGGTCACTTGCGTTCGTGTCCACTCACACCCACCCCAAATTGGACCCTCAGGTCCCGCCCCTCCAGCCTGGGTCCCCAGAGCTGCAGCATTTCCACCTTCTCCACAGCACTCGGCACAGCAAAGGGTTACACCCGCTCTTCCAGCAGCGTTCCCTCTCTCTCTCTCCCTCTCTGCGAGCAGCAGCAATTGCCATTCTGCATCCTTAATAGCAGCGTAATCAAAAGTTATGATGCATTTTTCAGTAATCACAAGAAATGATCCCCACTTAGCGTTAAGTAAAGCAAATTTGCCACTGGAAGGATGGAAAAAAAAAAAAAAAAAAAGAGAAGAAAAAGGAGAAGTCAAAAGCATTTCAATTTTCATTTGAAACGAATGAGTCAGAGTCAATTTGGTAAAGCAGTTAACAGCAGCTGTGCTCCCCTTCCCAGCCCCTTAACAGGTACAATTTGCTTTTAACAAACAACCTCGCAGAGGTCTCTGGCACCATGTTAACACAGTGGCATTCAACCCCTCTTGCTGTTGTGTATTTAAATTGGGTAATAGAGTCAGGCAGAGGAGATCCACCATGAATCTTAAGAAGTGCAATTTGACAGCATCTTAAAACAACAAAAAAAAAAGTGGGGGGAGCCTTTATAAAAAAATAATAAATGAGTTTGAGAGCACCTTTTGTTGGGTTATTGCAAAGCAACATATTAAAAACAACAGAAGTCCCAGAAAGCCCCAGCATGGCAACAAGATCCCAACAAGTTTGGTCCCAAACCTGGGGTTCTGAGCACTCAGGGCACCTCCACAAAGAGCTCTGCAAAGCAGGGCAGGACATTTGGCAGCCAAAGCACCCCCAGCCTGGGTGTATTCGGGGTACTTTGCCCCACACCAAGAGCTTGAGTGGAAGGCTGTGTGTCAGAAAACAAGAAAAACAGCAAAACCAAAACACAACAGAGCTGCACAACCCGTGCTAAGGTTGTCCCAACCCCTCAGGGCATCCCACAGTCCCATGATCTGAGCATTTGCTGGCAGAGAGGGGAACTCCTGGGCTGGAACAAAAAGTAGAGATATGTGATGAGCCTTCAGCACACACCTTGTTATTCCTCCTGACCCCAGAGCAGCCCTGTCCTTCCTTCACCCCAAAGTCAGGCCCCTGACAATGCCCTCATCTCACTTTTGGTCCAGACAGTCATCATCCCTCATTCATTTGTTCTTTGAAGAAATCTCATTTCATTACTTTACAGGCTCCTGAGCTTTGTGGGGTATTACAGGAGGTCAATGAAAAATTCATGTTCTCAGTCAGTAATTGGCATTTTTTGTTTCTTTTTTTCTTTTTTAAGAGGAAGGAAAGCAAAGGAGAGGATGTGAGTGGGGCAGACAGCAGGGTGAGTGGGTATCTTCTGCCGGTTATTAAGATAAAGTCTCTCATATTGCTCCTGGCCACTGTACTCTGGTGCTTGCTCCAAGGAAGCCCTTTAATCCTGCATATTGAAATCTGAAAGCATTCCTGGTGCTTTCATTAGAGGGACAAGTAATGAAAGCAGACTGGACACACACAATTATTACAGTGTAATCCTCTGGAAATGAAGTCAATGCAATCACCCAGCATTCTGCTTTCTTCTCATTTTTTCGACTTCAAGTAAGTGCTTCCCAAATTCCAGCTGAAGTTACTGTTACAATCAATAGCACAAGGGCTCTCAACATAAGACTCAATTAATATGATGCTTGCAAGTGCTCCCCTATTGATCCCAGGCTGGTCTGAAACCCCAGGCAGTGCTGGCACCAACTGCAGCATTAGCAAGGAAGACAAATGCAAAACTGGGGGATGCCAACAAGCTAAAAGGAGCAGCAGACCTCTTTAAAGGCTAACCAAGGAAAAGAGAAACCCCTGAAAATGATGGAATACTCTCCAAAACCCAAAATCTGCCTGGCTGCAACCCACTCTCTTGGATTTGCCACCCATGAGCTTGAGACCAGGATGTCAGTCACCCAACCTGATGCCTTTTCAGGCTTACCTAAAAGCAGAGGCCAAACAAAGTTAAGGGAATAAGAAGCGGTTCTATTTATTGAAGAGCCTTCAGGTACATTTTGGGCAGACAAAGCCCCCCAGGGGCTACAGCCAAAATGGATGACAGGTCATGAGTCTTTACAGTTTTATAAGTTTGGTCCATTTGCATATTGGGGGTTAATCCTCCAATTATAGCTTCAGATAATGAAGTCATTTACCCCAGTTTGCTCCCTGCCAAAATCCGCTTTCATTTATATCTCTTGGGTCCTGAGGGAGTGAGGTGTCCTTGATTCCAGAGAGGAATTGATGTGTCTGACCAAACTGGGAGAACAGCAGCTAGCACTGTATATGGAATAGAATTATACACTGAAGAATTACTAAAGAATTACTAAAAGCATTACAAACAGATGAAAAACATACAAGCTGAAATCCTGAGGCACCAAACTCATGGGAAGAACCTCAGCTCAGCCACCCTCAAGGCCCTGCTCTGCGGAGCTGTGGCTACACCCCAAATGGATGACAAGTCACAAGTTTTCGCACTTTTTAAAGTTTGGTCTGTTTGTATATTGGGGGATCAATCTTCCAATTACAGCTTCAGGTAATTAAGTCATTTTACCCCAAGTTTGCTCTACCCCAACTCATCTTTGTTTCCGTCTCTCAGGTCCTGAGGCAGTGAGGTGTCCTTGATTCCAGGCCTGGAGAGGAATTGGTGTGTCTGACCAAAATGGGAGAACAGTAGCTGACAATGCGTATGGAGATAGAGTTATACACCAAAGAATTGCAGGATTATAAACAGATAAAAAACATACAAGCTGAAATCCTGAGGCACCAAACTCATGGGAAGAACCTCGGCTCAGCCACCTTCAAGGCCCTGCCCCGCGGAGCTACGGCTACACCCAAAATGGATGACAAGTCACAAATTTTATAAGTTTGACCCCCAACATGCAAATGGACCAATCTTCCAATTACAGCTTCAGGTAATGAAGTCATTTTACCCCAAGTTTGCTCCCTGCCAAAACTCACTTTTGTTTTCCATCTCTCAGGGCCTGAGGCAGCAAAGCGTCCTTGATCCCAGGCCTGGAAAGGAATTGTTGTGTCTGACAAAAATGGGAGAACAGTAGCTGACACTGTATATGGATATAGAGTTATACACCAAAGAATTGCAGGATTGCAAACAGATGAAAAGCATACAAGCTGAAATCCTGAGGCACCGAACCCATGGGAAGAGCCTCGGCTCAGCCACCCTCAAGGCCCTGCCCTGCAGAGCCATGGCCCGGCTGCGATTCCCGCTCCCGCTCTCCCTGCTGCTGGCGGCGAGCTCGCTGTCAGCCAGCAAACAGATTGCTCCAGCCAGCCCCACCAAGGCTTGCCATGATTAGATCTATTAGTGCAGTGCATCTGATTCACCTCCTCCAAGGCCCCGGCACTCGGTGACAAATAGGGACAGGCTTCCCCGCTTTGCCGAGCGGGGCCCGCGGCACTGACCTCCTGCTGGAACAGCAGCATCCCCCTGGGAAGAGCAAGGATAGAAGAGCGACAGCTGTCAATCCAGGTGGTGGTCCCAGAGATTGTGCCCCAGAGGGCGCTTCTTAGTTGGAGGATATAAAGTGGTCCTTGTCTCCTGCCCTTCCTGCAATCTCTTCCAGTCAGGGTTGTCCCCAGTCCCAGCAGAGACAGAACTCTGCTGGCCCAGTCCCTCCTGCCCTCAAAGGCCCTTGCAACTCCACGTGCTCCTATATAGGTGTAGAAGAAGAGATTACAGGTGGCCTTGCCCCTCATAAATCACAGTTGTACTAATTACCAAAGAAGAGGAATAGCTTGCCCTTAATGGGCCACAGCTATGACTACTAAAGATAAGTGTGATAAAAAGGGGTGGGATGGCTGTTCAGAAGAGACCCTCGAGGAAAAGGACCTGGAGAAGGTAGACAAGCCCTGAGGAAGAAGGAACAATCCAGAGAGGCGTAAAGATGAGCAAAATAAGGAAGAGTTGCTGCAGTAAAAGATCTGCTATGAGGTCAGTCTGGGTATTAGAGAGTGCTGTTGGCAGCTATAGCTGAGCTAGGTGAAAACCTGCATTCAGAGTCTGCAAAGCAATACTTGCAATCACAGTCCAGCAGGAAATAGCCAGCAGTCAGAGGCTGCAGATGGACCCTACAGTAGAAGCTTGCTATAGTCAGTTGGGATGGCTAAGCTGTAAAGAATAATCCAGGGCCTTTTTCATGTTGTTGAATCAGAGTCTGTGTCTTTGGCCCGTTTCTACCCCTAATGAGAGGCCTGCTGCAACATTCCCATTTACTGCTGCTTCAAATCCACATTTCCCTGAGGTCAGAGGAGGATCTGTTTCTCTGGACTTGTCACCTCCTCCAGGATCACCTCTTCTAACCCACGTTCCCCAGCAAGGACAGCCACCCACTGGCAATTCCCTGGGACATGGGCTTTCCTTGAGCTTCTGTGACTGCAATCCCAAGCCCAGGTTCTCCTGGTACTACCTGCTCCAGAGGGTGGTAAGGCACTGGAGGAGGCTGCCCAGAAAAGCTGTGGATGCTCCATCCCTGGAAGTGTTCCAGGCCAGACTGGATGGGAGTTTGAACAACCTGGTCTAGTGGAACATGTCCCTGCACATAGCAGGGAATTGGAACTAGGTGATCCTTAAGGTGCCTTCTAACCCAAACCATTGCAGCATTCCCTGGCACCACAGCCTGCCCCATGGCTGTTCCCTCAGGGCAGGGGGAGCACTGACTGTGCTTTCTCTACTCAACATCCCCTTGTGCTTCCTCAGCACCTGCCTCCAGCTGCCTTTTGTCCACCACCTCAGGCACTAAAAACCAGAGGAATCACAATTTTAGCACCTTGACTGAAGATTCAAAACATTCCATGACAAAGCAAAACCCTCTCCATTCCCATCCCCAACCTGCTGCCTGACTTGCAGAAATCAGCCAAGCCCCACTGCAGCCCCCAGGCCTGGTTTACTTGGGGTGAGGCTTCCCCAGCCCCACACCTTGCCCTACAGAGCTCATGGCTCGCCTGCCATGCCTGTGCCAGGAGAGAAAAGCCAGGCAGGCATCGCTCCAGCATCATCTGCTCCTCAGCCAGGGTGATGTCTCCTTGCTAGCAGCTGCAACCCAGGGTCTGGGCAGGGGGGGAGGCACGCAGGCAACCTGAAGGTGGACACTTAGCACATTTATTACCTGCTTATTAGATACCAGGCTCCCATTATGATGAATTGGCTGAGTGATGGCTCCCGCCAGCTCCCGGTGCTCAGCAAGGCTCTCTAATTCCATTTTGCACAAGCTGGGCCAAGGCGAGATCGTTTCCGAGAGGAAGGAATAAGCAGTTGTTTTCCTCCTGCATCCAAAACAATCTGACCCTCTGCACAATCTCAGCAGGACCTTTCCTGCACGCACTGTCTGTCCTCCTGACCGTGTGAGTGGTTTAGATTAGATATTAGGAAGATATTAGGTTTAGATTAGATATTAGGAAGAAGTTCTTCCCTATGAGGGTGGGGAGGCCCTGGCACAGATTGCCCAGAGAAGCTGGGGCTGCCACATCCCTGGAAGGGCAGTTTGGATGGAACTTGGAGAAACCTGGGACAGTGGAAGGTGCCCTGCCCACGGCAGCTTCACCCTGTACAAAAAGACTCGTGCCAAGCTCTGCAGTAAAATACCACATCCATGAGCCTCCCAGTGGAAAAACTGCAGGTGGGAACAGGTATCACAAGGTTTAAAAGTCATTAGATGGTGCAAAGGCTTTTCTGGGAATGGAGACAGTCTTGAAGACATTCCAGAAAACTGAAACCCAGAGAGATGATTTTGCAAAGGAAATTCTTAATTGTTCCACAAAACCACTACTCAGCTCTCCTTTTTCTTACAGAAAACTGGAATCCAGGAAGGAGATGATTTTGCAAAGCAAAATTACAAGGAAATCCTTAATTGTTTCACAGAACCACTGCTCAGGTCTTCCAAAGGCTGCAGTGAAAGTCACAGCCAACAGGCTGATGGCTTTGGGTGCCTCTCCCAAGGGCTGTCATTCCTTTTGTGATAATTTCTTCTGTATTCCTCGGTTCTGTAGAAACTTGTCCCTATATCCTTTATCCGTCCCTCAGGCCAGATTAAAAACTGTGTGCAGGGCAGAAAGTTCAAAGAATAAGGAAGCTGCATTCTCACCCAGACTTGGTGCTTTACACATTCTTGGGCTTTTTCTGCTAAATTTGATCAGTGAAAGCAATCACGGGTGCTGAGTCCAGCAGAAATGACCAGGCTTTGCTAAGGAGAGGTATTCCATCACCGTTCACCTCTGTTGGCAGGAAAGACATTCCCATGCTGTGGTTTCACAGGGGGCACTGATGGAGAGGAGGCAGCAGTGTCCCTTGTCCTGAACAACACAGGGCAACTCCTTGGTCAAGGGACACTGGCTGTGAGGTGCTTTGTGACCCTTGGAGGTTGGCACATGTGGCCAAGCTGCTTTCAGACCAAGCAGAGTCCCTTGTTGTGTGAACAGTCCAGAGAGAACTGCTCAGGGGGCTTTTACCTCCCTCCAGCTTCACCCAACACGGTCCTGTGGACTCTTTTCCCCATTTCACCATTCCAAAGGAATATTCACACAGAGACAGACGGGATGAGGAGCCTCATTCCCAGAGAGCTGAGCACAGAGAGGTGGCTGAGAGTGAGATGAACACCTGCCCCCCTTAGGGATGGGCTCCATGCTCCAAGTTTCCCTCCCCTCCCATTGCTGGAAGGCCCTGAGCCCCAGCCCGGGGGAGGACCACTCGTTCTACATATCCCTGCTGAACTGTTACACATTTCTGCTGTGTTCCTCAGGCAGAGGACTCTGCTACCAGCAAGCAGGAGAGGAGCTGCCATCTGGGACTGCATGTGCTTCCCAGACAGATGGCTGCCTATTCTCGTCGTGTTTTATTTCGAGCAATGGTTCGTACAGCAACAGCGCTAGTGTGAAAATGGGATGTGACAAGATGTGTATTGCTTACACCTTCTGGAAAGTTCAGATAAAACCAAGATGTACAGAATGTAAGAATCAATATAATTAGGTAATTAAGAGAAGCGAAAGCCCCCTGGTTTAATGCTGCATTGTGCTGGTGTGTGTTGCAGGCTGTGTATGTGTGTGTGATATGAACATACATATGTATGGTTCCACGTTTGTGCATGTACACAATGCAAAACCAATGAGAAATAATGAATGTATACATCCAGCCATTAAAATAAACACAGCTACCTGCTCCAGCAGGCGTTTCAGACAGAGCTGCTGACAACCACACACTGTTTCACCATTTACACGGGGCAGGAAATTCTCTCTGTCGTGCTGGAGCAGGACACAGGGTAAGGTCCTGGTTCTGCCCATGTTCCTCAAACATTTCTTTCCTGCATTCTGCATTGCAGAACACAAACATCTAGAAATGTCAGCAGAGAGAAGAGCAGCATCACATGCACAAGCTCTTACTGGCTAAGTTGGGATCATTGCCTTGCTCTCTGCAGGGCCAGAAATTCAGCTCTGGGCAGTGTAAGGACACACATCCACAGAGAGCTTGACACATTCCCGAGTACATTGGAGTGGTGAAACACAGCTATAAAACCCATTCCCAAGTTGTTTTGCAGCTCATGTTGCAATGAAGGCCTGAACTGAATGTGTTAAAAGCCACTGGTCACACATGTGGAGCCTGCTGGAAGCTGACTTCCACGTGGGAGCCCTGAGCAACTCACAGCCCAGCAACTCCCATCTCCCACACACAGGTCCTCACACAAACTCAAAGAGCAGGAAAAGACGGCAAGAAAAGAATTCAGGACAAAAGTACCTGTCCCCTGGCTGCCCAAACGCACAAGTTCAGGTGTAATGAGCTTCTGGAAGAGGCTTCTGCTGTGCTCAGGTACATCTGAGGCTGCACTTTCCTCAAGTTCTGCTTCTTCAGCTCCAAGAGCAGCGAGGGTCCATCTCATTTTGCACCATGTGAGACACTGTGGGACTTAGATGGAAGAGCAAGTGAAAAAAAAGTATTGATAGAGCCACATCTCAACATGCAAACCCCAAACAGTGAGGTCTTGTGTTCATGGTCCCAAAGCCAAGCTCCCAAGAAGCTCAAGAAAAGCAGAAATGTCCTCTAAAATAGCAATGAGGAGCTGTGCCCATAATCCCAGTTCATTAAAATGGGCTGATGCAGAGCAGCTGACGGTGAGAGACCCAAATGGAGCTTAGCACGCTGAGGTTATCAGCATCCAAAGACCCTGACAAAGTTATCATCAGGCAGGCAAGAGAAAATTATGCAGCTCTCCTTGCATTAAACTGCAGAATTGGAACTCAGTAAGGAGTGGGTGGCAGCCAACACAGGATCCTGGGTCTGTGTGCACGAGTGTCCTGTGCAGGAGCACCAAATTATACTCTGAGATAAACTCAGGGATGCAGAACAGGGAAAATTCAGCTGAGGAGCAAGAGATGAGCCAAAAAGGTCAAACCACGGGCTGCAGGCAGGGATCCAAGGACCCTGGTCAGAGCAGCAAGTGAAAAACCTTCCACCTCCACGCCCCCATAACTAACTCCGACTCAGCAAATGGGGTTTTTGTACTTTCAGTTCCCAAAATACCGTGAAAAGGACGTTGCATAGAAACCAGACCGTGTTTGGGGAGTTTTGGCAACTCTGTCTTTTTGTCACTTTGCAGCTCCCTGGGTGTCACTCAAAGTGGAAACCTTCAAGTCCGGTTCCCGTTAGGTGTAGATGTGTTTTCACACTTCTGCCGAGGCAGGTACTTTCTGTGCTGCTGATGGTTAATTACTTGAGGATGAATCACAGCGCTCAGCAGGGAGGTGGGGCAGGCAGAGTTGGCTGAGCAAGTCTGGAGTGGGGAGGAAAACATCTCTGCATCAGGCGGGTGGGCACACGTGTGCAGGGTTGGCGAGGAATAAATTCAGAGAGGAACAGCAATAAATCTCCCAGCCTGGCCACTGCGGTGGGAGTTTCTTTTCCCCCCTCCCCGCAACAGGGAAATTCTGCTCTTTCCACGGGGGGTGGGAAGTGGCACAGGGCTGCATTGAAATGTAAATTCACTCAAATTATTAAGCACAAGAGAGCAGCTCCTGCCAGCCCTTTGTTCCGCAGTCAGAATGTGTAATCTAGAAGAATAAATATAGTCAGATATCAGCTAAACAAAGAGACCCGGGGCCATGCATATTCAGCGACCCTCTCCCCCAGGACATCCCTTCCCCCTTTATCAGGGAGGCTCTTTCTGCAGTCAACAATTGTAGATCAAAATGCCCTCATTAACCAGGGCTGAGCTGGAAATCTCTCGCTGCTTCATACTGAGGGTGGCTTCCTTTATTCCTCTCCAGGGGCCCCTGGTTTCCTCGCTTGTCCCTTTTCCATCCCAGCAGGTTAGGGCAGGGCTGTCCCTGAAGCCCATGGGTGCTGCACTCCCATCAGAGATGCGACAAAGTCCCAGAGTCCAGCAGCTGCTGTGCCTCCAAAAATTGTCCTGCACTTTGCTGCCATGTCCATCCCTGTTCCAGCCAGGAGAACACCCCCAAGAGAGGGCAGAGGCCACCAAATCTACCCGATTCTGCCACTTCAGAGCGTACTGCCTGGACAGACTGATGACCTGGAGCCTCACAGAGATGCTTTCTTTAAAAAACGCCAACCAGAGAAACCATTTCAAGCGTTTTTTCCCCCCAAGCTGCTCACTCCCTGCAGACACCACAGCAGCTCCAGGTCCAGCAGCCTTTGTAGAGCTGCAAGTTCACTCTGTGCTGTGGTGACCAAGGATGTCTTACTGCTCTGGTCACACAGGGGCAGGTGACCACACTGGCACAAAGCCATGCTGGGAACAGTGGGAGAGACAGCCCCAGCTACCCACAGCCCTCCCAGCAGCACTGGGCAGCTCAAAACCAAGGATTGCCTCTGCCCCGAGCCACAGGGAGAGGTGGCTGGAGGGGAATAAAGCACCAGGGGAGGAAAAGAGGGTGCTCTCCACACCACCTAAACACAGCTTCTCATCTCCAGTGCTGTCAGTCTCACACCTGTCACTACCACTGAGCCTGCTGCAAGGTTTAAAAATGAGGTGGAGGAGGAGGGGGAAAGAAAAAAAGAAAAAAAAAAATCAATTTGGCTCTTTTTGAGTTATATGAATATAATAAACCCTGAGTGTCCTGCTTTTGGATGCAGTTTGCGCTTCCAATAACTCAGCAATATATTCATTAAACAAAGAGAGGTAAAAGCAGCAAGCCATTAAAAATAAAGCACCAGGAGAGGGAAGGCCATGCAGGCTGTAAATATCTTTGACTCTTTTTCAACCTCCATTTTCTTATCCCTGCTCATTCACTAATTGACCTCTGGATCCTGCATCTCAGAACTGCACTTTGTCCTTCAACCACAGATGCAACAAAGGATCTCAGGCACTCTCTAAATGCAGAATTACTCATAGACTTCCAAAGCAGGAGACAGAGCACATTTCCCTCATTTCCCTGGTGCTGTGATGCAACACCCCCTGCACAAGGCTACAACCCCCCCAGGATCAAAGATCAGGTGTCCCGTGTGAAAAAGTACAACCAGTTTTAATCTGTTTATGCACTGGGCACAGACCTTCTGTACAAACACATGGATTCCTACCTTCTGGTGTTTCAGCTTCATTGCACAAAGTCCACCCAGAGCTATGGAGACAGATTCTTCTTTCTCATCCATATGGAGGCATGCTGGCCACAGGACACTGCTCCCTTGGCTGGCCCAGGCAGGGCTGAGCTCCATGTGGCAGCCACCAGAGCCTCACATGCTCATCCAGACTTAGGGACAGCACACACACACTGACACCAAACCATCTGGAAAGGAGGGTTTCAGTCCTGAAAAGGTTGGTCCTGTCACATGTAGATGCTCCAAGCCTAATTCTAGGATCACCAGCTTCCCAGTGTGGGTGTCTCTGACCCAGCAGCTGAAGCTTTTCTCACCTTGCCCAGTCTAAGGACTTTAACTCCCCAGTTAAACACTAACTCCAATCACATGCCACAGCAGTGATTCAGAAGGCAGCACCTGGCTGGCTCAGCACCCTCCAAAAGCCACTCTAACAGCTGGGATAGGTCTCCCACTGGCAGGGAGGGAAGTGGTTTCTCAGCAGGAGGTTCAGCTACATCTCTGCAGCATCTGGTTCTTCTCTGGAGCTCATCACCCTCTGTGTGGTCTCACTTCTTCACAAGTTTCAGCAGCATCTCAGAGCATCACCCAACGTGACAGCAAAACAGCAAGTGAGGCTTCCCTCACATTTTCTCTGATTAGGAAAACTACTTGCTGGGGGAGGCAGGTTCAGTTTGGTGAGGGCACATGGGTTTTCCTGCCCCAAAACCCATATGGGATTCCTCTAATTCCTTGCCTGCAGGCACTCAGAATGCCACTTTTCCTCCTTTCTGTGGGATTTAAAAGAGCAGCCTCCTCATGTTCTCAATCCCTCCCAAAGCTCACAGCACATGGTGGTTTGGAAGGAAATTGGGTTAAGAGCATAAAGGCTATTACAGGAGTTTTGTAAGTACTGGCTCTGCAAGGAAAGCCACAGACAAGGGACAGCCTGGGGATGTCACAGACCTTGCTGGGCCTTGGAGAGCAGAAAGCAGGGCCAGGAACTCTGTATCTCACACCTCCTTGAGTTATTTGCATCCAGTCCCTGCCAGTGCTGAGCAGCAGAACAAAGAGCTCAAACAGGCTCCTCTCCCTGTTTATTCTGAGAAAAAGATGTTCCTTGCAAGGAAGGACAAAGGGTGGTGCAGCCCTCTGGTTCAACAACCCCTGCAGTGCTGCAGGGAGAGTGGCTGGAAAGGACCTGGGAGTGCTGGTTTTGGCTAAGCCCAGGTGGCCAAGGGCACCTGGACTGTGCCAGCAGGCCCAGGGCTGTGCTGGGCACTGGTGAGGCCACACCTCAAATCCTGTGTCCAGCTCTGGAAATCTCACTGCAAGAAGGACATTGAGGGGCTGGAGCACCAGGAGCAGCTGGGAGGGCTCAGGGGGGACCTTCTCACTCTCCCCAACCACCTGAAAGGAGGCTGTGACCAGGTGGGGATTAGTCTCTTCTCCCAATAGGAGGAGAGGAGATCCTGAGTCACACCTGAGGAGGTTGAGTTTGGATATTAGGCAAAACTTTTTTACCCAAAGGGTGGTCAGGTACTGGAATAGGCTGCCCAGGGAAGTGATGGAATTGCCAACCCTTGAATATATTAGAAAAAACACATGGGTGCAGCACTTGTGAACATTGTTTAGTGCTGGGTGAGTGGTTGGATGTGGTCTTAGAGGCCTTTTCAAATCATAATGATGCTCTGATCCCACAATTCCTGAAGTCCTTATTCCCCACATGGTCCAAGGCTGATGGGAAACTGTCCATGCAACCTCTCTCCTCAGGCACAGCACACTGGACATCTCTGCTTTTATGGGTTTTTCTCCTTCCTGGGGCTGGGCTGGACTGACTAAAGTCACCCAGATGCTAAGGACATGACACAGCCAGCAGCTTTCACTGAACAGCCTATTTTTAACTACAGATCAGCTAATTTAAAGGAAACTTCCACTTTCTTCCCCTAATAACCACAGCTTTTATAATCACACTGTGGTTTTACAATGGTGCAAATTCAGCTAAAAATAAATCAGAAGCAAAAGAGAGCAGAATCTGGCCTCAGCTACTTGTATTTTGCCCCCTAAACAAAGCCACATTTGATCAGGGATCTCCTTCTCCACCTACTCATCACTGGCACTAGAAGACATTTTCAGAACAGCACAGCACCTGGAGAGTTTCACACGAGATTTCTTACACTGTATTTTTCAGGGGAGCCCAAAAGTTCATCAAATGCTCCTTTATCCCCAGACAGCCTGTGATCCATGCCCAGGTGTGTGAACTCACACACAGCTCTGACACGAAACCATTAGAGAGGAAAAAAAATTATTCTGAGTCTCTCAGTTTGACTCATCAGCGAATATTAATTTCTATTGTCATGCAGTTGACTTGTAAATCAACTGGATCATTAACTCAGACCTTTTGTGCAGTAACATTACAAGTTATTTAGACACCACGGTGTTTCCTGCACTCCCACTGCTTCGAACACAGAGTTCTGCTCCCAAGGAAAGAGGGGCTAAATGGGTGCACACAAATGCAGATAATTCTCCATGAGACTGTCCTGGCTGTGCACATTTGCCAAAATAACCACACCACACCAACCTTGCCAGCCAAATGGTGCCTTGTGCTGGAATTGTAGGATCTGGGGATTAATGGCAGCCTCATTTCTGCCAAGACAAAGGTTTCCACATTAAGTTTACAGGTCTAGGCAAGAGGTCGAAGTTTTAACTAAGGATTTGTGGCCCTGCAGTTTCAGGGAGTGAGCAGATCTGCATCGATTTACAACATCAAAAGGCTTGGATCTTGTCTCTTTCATATCTATAAATAATAAGTATTGACTGTAATAAACCAATTGAGAGCAAACTGGTGGATGTCAGGCTGCTGTGAATACTGAATCAGTGGAGTGATGTGAAGCACAGCCTCTTTACTCCTCAGGTTGCTGCTACCACACGTCCCATCTTGCCAAAGGTTTCCTGAAGAAAAGCACAAGCATCCACAGCCTCTGCTGGAAGCTCTAATTTGATTTTTCTCCAGAGAGAAGTTAAAATCCGAGGTGTTTCCAAGCACTAAGGAACGCTGGCAATAAGACGTGAATTCACCTGGGCAACTTGCAGCAAGTTCAGACCTGTGGGATTTGATGGGGATTCCTAAAAGGGGCCGAGGATTTTCATCCAGGAGCCTGAGGTGTCACAGGGCTGGACACAAGAGAGAGGGAAGGTGGCCCTGGAGAGGCTCAGGGCTCATTTCCAGATCAACAGCGACCTCTGCTCCCGGCAGCCTGAAGCGCGGGCGCCTCGGATGCGCTCGCTTTGGGGACACCTTCAGACAGATCGCTCGGCTCTGCTTTATCTATGGGGAATAAGGACACATCTTTCACACGTGGGCAGCCACCGTGACCTTCAAATCCCATCAGATGGAGCCCAGGGCTCCACGGCCCCGGCAGTTGTTAAAGCATCCTAGGATTTACCTTTTCCTACTTGGCTGATATTTAACCAGATGCCAAGAGAGACAAGGACACCTGGTTTCTAAATGGATTGTTTTCAGCATGCCCCAAGAGGGAATATAGATATATGTGCACTCTCTCACACACACGAGACTTGCATGGAATCTCTGGAACAGAGCCGTGTAACCAAGGCAAACCAAAAGGAAGGTTCAGCTTTTAAAACCCAACAACAGCTCCTGCAGGCTGAGGGCATTAACGGGGGTGGTGGGACAGCTGAAATTCCATGACACAGCACTGGGATATCACATACAACAGGTCGGTTTGAGCTCTCCAGCCTGCAGAACCATTCCCCAGGCTGAAGGATCTGCCTCAGCTCCTCAAAACAGAGCACCCTTAGCTCTCAGCTCTCCCTCCCCTGCTGGTCTCAACTCACTCTCCCACATCTCAAGATCTGGGATGTCCAGGACTCTTCTAATCCTTCACAAAACATCAAGCCAGGTCACAACTCACAGCTGTGAGAGTTCCCCACCCACAGCAGCAGAGGATCCCATAGAAAATCGCACCTTTCCCATGAAAGGGGTCCAGCACTGCAGATGCTCTGTCAGGCTGCAGAATTCAGTGACAGCTCTCACTCCACCAATTCAATCAAAGACCACCTGCCCCGTGTGTCCTGCATGGCAGCGACCCACAGGAGCTGGGATTCAAGCAGAACGTGGTTTCCAGATCCTCTGAGGATCAGCAGAATAAATGGATTCCTCTTCCTGGGAACTGAAGGATGCTTCTGGCCATGGCAGCACTTCCAGCTGTGCCTCCCCACACCAATAAACCCACGCACAGCAGCCCCTTCTACCCTTCTCCAAAAAGCCCCAAGCACTGGAAAAAATCTATTTTGGGCTAAACTAAAACAGCAAAATGAGAATCTCACACCTTGCAAGTTCCAGAGGTATCTTACAAGCTCCCTAAAATATTAAGAAGAAGCTGAATATCCTAATGCTCTTAGGTAAAGCAGCTTTGAGGACTGCAGTGTCCTCTGTGTGGGAAAGCTCCACTCTGCTCCCCCTTTCTCCCTGCCCACTCATGCTACTGCAAGTCATTGGGATAATTCTTAGAAAAAACAGGAAAGAAAATGAAGGTCAGTTCAAAATACCCTCTCAGCTGTAGATTAAAAAAAAAAAAAATCAAGCTAAAAATAACTGTTTTGAGCAAGACAGAAGAGCTATTAAGCAACTTTAAATTGCTGCAGCCAAGAGTGTCCAAAGCTTGGACAGAAGTTGGCAGAAAACAGAGAATAGATCTCTGTAGCTCCTGAGGGATTTGTGTGCTCACCCTACATATAGATATATATTTTTTAATAAGCCAATGATTTATCAACATCACCCTAACTATAAATTAATGTCACCCCACATATATATGTATAGATTTTAAAAACCCTAAAACCTTTATAGACATCACCTTAACTATAAATGAGTGTATTGGTGTTTGTAGGAAGTATTCATATTAACTTTAACCAATAATTTGCACAAAGTCTGTCCCCCTTTTCACAGCTTTGCTGTAGCTTTACTCCTGCTCAGTGTAATCCCATTTGTGTTCTCAGGACTGCACCTGCATCCACATCTCATTCACACAGAGCTCCAGAACTCAAAGGCAGAGAGCTCCAACAGATGAAGCTGCAGTTCAGTCAAAAATATTTATGCACAGACTTCTGTGTGCTTTTAGATACATTTCTATCTAAAGATCCTACATAAACAAAGTCCTTATGGAGGGATATATCAGTAAAAATAGGGATATTAACCTTTCTCTCCTGTTTTGTCCAAGAAGTGGCTTGCCAGGTCTGCCAGCTATTTCTAGGTCAAACATTTCTAACACAAAGAGCACAGAGTATCAATAAATACCCAAATTTCTTCTTAGGCAAAACTTGCCCATCACCACTGTCCCTGTCCCCAAGCACAAGTGATGTGGCCCTGCCTTCAACTCCAACCCAAGAGCCAGTAGCAAAAATCCCAGCATTATTTCAGTCTTTCAGAGCTCCCCAAAAATTAAAAATCTGAGCACTTCAGCCTTCCAGAGCTCCCCAGCCAAGAAGGTCGTGCCCTTGTCTCCAGAGCCCTCCTGCTCTCTGATGGGGACAGGTATGGGTGCATGAGCATCCATTCCATTTCCAGCACTTGGAAAAAGTGCTCCATAACTCTGAACTTCATAACTCTTCCCGTTTTGTCACTCTTAATATTTATAAGACGTGCAGAAAATGATTGATTTTCCTTCGGACCCCCTTGTCATTCACAGTTGCTTATCTCCTGCGTGTAGGGGGCAATCAACAGATTTATAACAGCCCATAAAAGTTGTTACCAAAAGTACAGTTTCTTTGTGTGTGATCATTTCTAATAACTCTCAGGCACGATAGCAATTACTGACAAAAGTCAGCCTCTGTTAATAGAGTTTATCTCAGTTCATCATATATCCTTTGTCAGTGGAAGCATTTTGACAAGCCTGGGGTTAATTAAAACCAAGAAGACAATAAAATACACCTAATCAAACATTACAGGTACAGAAATCAATTAGCAGATTTATGGCACTTTGGAGCCCTCTATAACGTGCAAAATTCAAAGAAACTGTCAGTTCCATCCCCCCCAAGACAGTGTAATTGAATTTCTAATTGAAACTATTTTTCAATAGGTAACACAATCCGCAAAGTTTGATTTGCATTAAAGTGGCATCTGCGAAGGACAGAGGAATCTGAAAAAATAAAGAAATCCCAGGCTGCTCCTGTTCTTACCAGCAATAATTATTATTATTATTTGCATATTTTACATTTTGCTGAAGCCGTTTAAAGTGGCCAAGTCTTTTGCCAAGACAGCTCTGGACACCGAGCTTTCTGTAGGAAGAGTTCATTTGGGTGAAAAGGGGGAAAGAAGAAGATTCGGGGTGGGCAAGAATGAGAAATAAAGTGGGCAGAAAACGGTTTGGGCCTGGTGATCAGCACAACAAAGCCCAAGTGATGATGGTGCATCCTCAAGGGATGGACACTGGGACCAGTGTGTGGGACAGAGCATCCCAGCAGGGAAGGAGCAGTGGGACAGAGGGACAAGCTGTGTGCTGGAGGATGCTGACGAGAGCCTGGGGACATTCAAATACCTTCACTGGAATGTTTGGCTTTTTTCTCTGAGTGCAAATCTTCACACAGAGCAGTTATTGCCAATTTTGGGCACAGTGGCCACGCTGATCTTCAAAGAAGCAGCAAGGTTCAGGTGAGAAAGGACTTTTCAGGAAAGCTCCCAAACTAGATCTCTACAAGAATAACTGAAAAAAGGTTCTAAAAGGCCAGACAAACAGGGTTCTACCCCAGCTTTTCTCTCTGAAATGCAATGAGACAGAAAGCACAGGCATGCACGGCTCTAATTGCACGCAGTGCTGCTCAGTCTATATTATCTATATTTTACACTGCCTCATTTCTTCTGCTGCTTGTAAGACACAGCTAGGAGCTATCTCTCAGTAATTTACTGGGAAATGGGAAAGACTAGAAATGAAAAGTCAGGAGAAATGAAGATACAAGGTCAACAGAAAGCTTTCCAGCACTTGCATCTCTTTCAGTGCGGTGAACCAGATTAACCTCTGATTTCAGCACTCTGATATCTAGAATGCAATATAAACAAAAGTATGCTATTCAAAATGAAATATTAACTGTTTGCTTAACTTGTAGCGAAATGTTCATTAAATTTTTTTTTATGTTACACAATGAAACAAAAGAAAAAAAAATAAAATTGGCTTTATTGAAATATTACAAGTCCTAACTCCATTTCACTGGGTCTTGCTTTGTGAGAACCTCAGCAGGAATAAGGGCAGGAGAGATCAGATTTTAAATACAACACTCTGGACAAAACAAAACAGCAAAGAGAAAATAATGAATCCACAGCAAAATGGGGCTTTCTAGTGATTTTCTCCTATTTTAAGGAAAATGGGCAAATGCACAAGGCTCTCAAATTCCCCCTAGTTTTTTTGCCTGCTGTCTCTCACGTGGAAGGAAAGCACCTGCAGACAACACATCTACAGGAGCTTCACCAGGCACTAAACCTCACCCCAGAGAGGAAGGGCATTCCCAGGCAGCTACCTTGGCAGGATAAATCAGCAAACAAGGCACAGGGACAGGATCTTCTCACAGGGAGAACAGGCACCTGTGATAGTGATGGACTTTGCAGAGCAGAGATTCCCCACGTTACCAAAGGCAGCTTTTCATCTGGATAGCACTCGCTGTGAAATTAAATCCTGGCACATTTGGGAAATGGTCCATGGAGAGGTGATTAATTCTATTAGAGGATGTGGAGGGAACTCATTCTTATTTCCTTTGTTAAGGAGTCCAGAATTCAGACTGTAACAGAGCAGATCCTTGAAATTGTCACTGCCAGCCTACAGTGCCCACCGTTTAAACTGTTCTGGAGGTCCCAGTGTGCCCTTTGGAAAGGAGCTGATCCCAGAGGTCAAGGAAGCATCACCTTATCATCAACTCTATGAAGGGAGACATTTTCAGATTTCATTGGGGTTTTTTGTGGGGTTTTTTCCAGTTGTGGTTGTTTGTTGTTGGGGTTTTTTCTTAGTTTAGTTTCTTTTCCTTCCTCATCTTTCATTCCTTTCCACTACATCTTTTTGCTTACACTGCTCCTCACACACCCTGCTTGTTCCAAAAGAATTGGAGGATTTCTGGCACTGAGAAATCAAACCTTTCCCCTGGCCATCACCAGAAACAGCTCTCAGTGCCAGCCCCCACTGGAATTTGATGCCAAAGCAGAATGAAAAAGGTAGCAGGGAATAGGAATTAAAAGCAGGTGGAGTTGGGGGGCCAAAGGACACACCCAGAGAGTTTCAGGTCTTTTCCAGGTGGGCTGGCAGGTGAGGATTGAAGGTTGTGGTTAAGGTTTTCCTGGTTTCAGCTTCATTCTCTCCTGCTGCAAGTGAAGTTTAATTTTCTCCCTCTCTAAGGCTTGTCATTACTTAGCCCCAGATCATGATCTCCCACTTCTTTCCCCATTCTTAGCTTTTGAAATGCAAGCTGCAAGGCTGGATATGTTCTGCCAGCCTTCACCAGGCAGCACAGAGCAGTCATATCTCTGCCCCGACCCCACAATTTGCTCCTGACACTCCTATTAATGCTTCCAGGAACAAGATTTCTGTTTAAAGGCACATCACTGACTCACTTATCTGTGATTCACTCTGAAGCCAAGCCCTTCCCTGCAGTACTGCTTGCCTAGGCAGCTGTTTCTCATTTTTTTAATCAGATGTTTCCTCCCTAAAGGTAGCATTTGTCATGAATTTCATCTTATTGATTTCTAACCATTCCTGCTGTATAGATAATATTGAACTCAAAGCCTTCTCTGCAGACTGCTGGTAAACTCACACCTCACAGCACCTTCCTGAGGCATTGCAAGGGATTATTTCCTGTATAAGCCAAGGTATTCATGCAGGAGAATTGAACCCAGTGTAGGGAATTTGGAGAACTAGGGGAATTTTTTTTTAATTAAAAAAAAAATTTTAAATCACTGACAGTAAGCCAAGGGCAACTGTTCTTTGAGAAACCTTCTTCCAATAAATGTGATCCCACTTGCTAAGCAAAATCAGTTTATGCTGATTTTACAGTGGTGTCCTCAAGGATAACAACTGCAGTCAATAGAACATTGCACCAACTGGCCCTTCCCTCAGCCACCCAGCAGCCATGCAGCCCAGAGGAAAGATTCCCTTTGGATGATCCCCAGTCCAAGGAGAGAGGCTCAAAATGCTTCCTTGTCCCACCCAAATGATAATAACTTGGTCCTTCCTGTCTGGCATTTCAAAAGCCATCAGAATCCCAATGGCACAGACCATTCCACATTCCAACCCAGACAAAAATCTCTGGTTTTTAACTTCATTTCATAGAATCACAGCCTGGTTTGGGTTGGAAGGGACCTGAAAGATGATCCGTGGGCAGGGACACCTTCCACTGTCCCAGGCTGCTCCAAGCTCTGTCCACTTCCAGGGATCCAGGGGCCTCCCCACCCTCACAGGGAAGAATTTCCTCCTACCATCCAATCTAAACCTACTTTCCCTCAGTTTAAAGCCATCTGACAGCAGCACAGAGTGCCAGCACAGCAAAGCCTGACCAGCTGACACATCTCCACTGATACAGGGCAGGACAGCTCAGACAGAGCTAACACGTGCTCTGCAATATGTTCACTGCTGCTTTAGAGCAGCACATTACACCAATGCCCCATTCAGAAGATGTCAGGCTGTGTTGGCACATGGTCACAATGTGTTGTTACATGGTAATTTTCCCCTCAGCCCAAATATCTCTAGCTCACATTCTGGCCAGCCACTGCAAGGTAATCCCAGGCAGAAAAAAATCAAAAAGGAAAAAAAAAACCATCCCAAATTCGTTCTCTGTACAACATAAATCTGTCTCATTTTTTCCCCCTTGTATTTCAGCTTTTTGCCTGGCTGCAAGGAGACAGAGGTTTAAGAGGAATACATTAAAAAAAATGCTTTCTTAACATCAACTGCAAATTCACCTGTCTCCTCTGTGCTGTTACATTTTCCTTCAAAAGTTTGCATCCTTTGACATCTTTGCAGTCCCTCCATGTTCCTGCTGCTGTTTCTAAGCAATAGATAAGAAAACTTCAAAACCTTGCTCTGCAATAATGAGATTCAAAAGAAAAGAATTTTTTCCCAATCTTTCTACATAAAAAAGGCCTGAATCGGAGCCCAGCAGTGCACAAATATTACTCATGTCATTGACACTAAGAAAAGGGGAGCTGTGAATAAAAAATGTTAAAAATGAACACAAGGAGCATTGTTTGCATATCAGAAAAATTAATCTACATAGAGAAGTGTAAGAGCCTGCAATTCAGAAAGCAAAGAATTAGGACAGCCCAGCTGAGAATAATTTTCTAGCCAGTTAATTTAATTGCATAAATCATTCCTTTGTTAGCAATAAAGAGATATAATTAAAATGAGATTGCTTCTCATTTCTATTCTCTGGAAACTAAAGGAATTGATTTTGGGGAAAGCATTCTTCCAAATACCAGATCGGCAAATTACATTTACCTTTTTAGAAAGGCTAAATTATTTTGCGCTAATATCATGGAGGGTTTAATTAATTATAGATCTGCCATATGATCTTAAAGAAATAATTTACTCAATGCCCACAGAACAGAAGTTTGTAAGTGCGTGTATCCCTCTGATAGATGGTGTGCAGATTTTTACAAACAGGTCACAAGTTGAACAGGTGGCTGTCAGGAGAAATGAGGAAATATAAGAAATGTTTAAAGATGAAGGCAGTTTGTGAAGGGATATTAAAGCCCTGCTTCCTGTTTATTGGCACATACCTGGATTACTACTCTTTGAACACCCTTGAATTGGTTTTCTTTTAAATATTGTAATGATGGTTGTTTTCTATTCACAAATCTTCAGGGCTCAATAAGCAGTAACAGGTTAATAACAGAACAACAGTCAGAGAGAGGAAAAAAAAGACAAACATAAAGCCCACCAATTAAACAGAATATTGCTTTTGCTGAATATTGCAGGGGGTGGCCACTGCCAGGCCCTTACAAGGCTGTAACAAACACACCAGACAGAAGAAATTCTTCTCTGTGAGAGTGGGGAGGCCCTGGCACAGGGTGCCCAGGGAAGCTGTGGATGCCCCTGGATCCCTGGAAGGGTCCAAGGCCAGGCTGGGTGGGGCTTGGAGCAATCCGAGATAGTGGAAGTTGTCCTTGCCCATGGCAGGGGTGTTGGAAAAAGAGAAGCTTTTAGGTCTCTTCTAACCCCAACCCTTCCCTGATCCTAGGACAATACACTCAGCACCCTTTGGGACCCCTTGCCTTCTTTTCCCACCCTCTCTTTGTAACTACTTTCTATGCAGGGAAGCCCAGAAAGTGAGAAAATTCTGCCTCTTCCATCCCATTTCCCTCCTCCAAGGGCAGCCCCTTTTGCAAAGTCTGCACAGAAGGCAGGGAACAGAATCCATTTCCTCTCTGCGCTACCAGGGTGGGGTCTCACATCCACTCTTCTCCACTTCTCTCCCCAAAACTGACACTCCTTTCTACGTATTTGAGACCGGTAGCCATTCATGAGCATTTGTGGTGCTGCCCACTCTCTCAATTGTCGTTTTTGTCAAGTAAAAGCTGCCACCCTTCCACCTTCCTCCACAAGAAACCTCCCCTGCCACCAAGGATTCCCATTCCCTACAGCTGGGGCTTTTCAACGGGCAGAACACCACGTACAAACAAACTTAAATCAGGTACAAATTTAAGTCAGGATGCTTTGATGAACTCTCCAAACAGTCACAGAAGGACTTCCACAGATCTCAGGCAGAGGCTGCCCAGGATCAGCACATCTGGCAAGTCTTTCCTGAACACAAAAGCTGCCTCTGCCTCCCGAGCTCTTCCTTTTCTGTGTGCTTTGGAAGAGAGCAGGAGCAGCCTTGTCTCAGGAATATCATTCCCCGTGGAGACCACCGTGGTGCAGTGACAGCACACCCATCAGTAGGGACTGTGCTGGGGAGGAGACAGGTAAGTCAAGAAAGAAGGCTTTGCATGCAAGGGTTAAATAGCAGATAGATTAGATCTCATCATCTGAGTTTTCCAGGAAAAGTATTCTGTTGCTATGGAAACCCCAACATAACCTGGGTTTTCCCTCCTTTTGTTTGTTCATTTTCTACAAACACTGGCCTCTCCCAGTTGGACTTGCAGCTTGCAAAACCAGTGATTTTTATTTTTCCCTCCTCTAACGCCCATTTCTCTTTGCAAGTACATTTTTCAGCGATTGCCTTTCTCAATATCACTGTCCCAGCCTCCAGACTCTCCCTTTGCAGTAAGGACTGCTTAATGTGCTACCCATTAGAAACTCAGCTCCTGAACACCTTGCTCTCTTTTCTTCCTGGGGAAAAGGGGACAAAAGCCTCGTGGTAATAAAACTTTTCAGTAAAAAACCACATGGGAATGCCTGCAACTGGGACTTCATCTTGTCACAGTTTCCCCATTTGCAGCATCTCAAGAAACAGCATTCCCTTGTTAGTTTCAGAAAAAGGAATTTGCAGGCAAGGGGAATTTGGATGTTCAGCTCCAAGTTTTCTTTGGTTTTGTTCCCAGGTATCTCCAGCCATTTATTTTACTGTAAAGTAATAAGGATTGCCTTTAAGGAGCCTGATGGAAACATCAAGAGAATCTTTCTAAAACGTGCCCTAGATACAAGAGACCTGAGCACACAGGAGCATTTATCTGCCAGATTCCTTTACTCTGCACCTCACAACCTCATGATTTACACACACTTGAGCCTCTCACACTCCCTCCTCATTCCCCTGCACAAATAACAGGGAATAGGCTCCCAAGTGCAGGCTCCATCCTCCAGAGCAGCTCCTGCTTTGGCAGCATCAAGGGTCATGCCTTAGATGGAAACATCTGTCAGTAAGTTTTAACTTGTAGCTTACCTGGTCCTGGCTAGTCCTAGAATATATGAGTGCCAAGCTGAAAAGCTGTTATCCTGAAGCTGACGATTCAGCAGGTTTTCCTTTGGCTTCCTCAGCAGAGCTGTGGCAGGAATGGAACGTGAATCCAGGGCCACTCTCCGTGCCAACATCCCCACCAAGTGGCCAGCACACCAGCTCGTCCCACTTTGTCCTTGAAAATACAAACCTGGCTCACCTACTCTCACCCAAACCTAAAGGAAATCTGACTTTTGAGACAGAGCTCTGAAGATCTTTGCAGCCATGCTCTGGGGTAAAGGCAGAAGAGGAGTGATAACGAGGTTTCCTTTCATCCCTTATGCTGGGAAAAAGTGTCACCATCAACCCCTTTCCCACCTTAGCCACTATTATTTTTTCTGCTTGCAGAAATTAAAAACTTGCTCACAGATTGTTGTTAGTAACACCACACGTTTCAAACAAGTGTGGCCAGCCCAAGCAGTAGGATGCAAACTTGCTTGATGTTGTATATGAAATGCTGAAGTACTTATAAAAAAAAAAAAAAATTAAACTACAGCTTTAAACAGTAGCAAAGGCAAAAAGATTAGCAGAGGAAAAAAAAAAGACAAACCAACCAACCAAAAAAAAAAAAAAAGAAAATTTTGACTAACACTGCCCTCTTGAGGGAAAGGGAGCTGTATTGCCTCAACTAAACCATTCTCCTTTCCCTGCACCTCAGGCCACACTAAACTCCCCCCACTGCCTTGCCATATGGTTCAAGGTGAAAAGAAGTTTTTGACAAGCAGCAATAGGAATAAATTCACACCTAGGAATCAATTATCTCGAGATAAATCATACCTTGGTTATGTTTTATTTATAAGTGTTTTACACAAATAAGCACTGTGAAAGCACCTATTGGAAATACAAAAACCTGGAAATCAGGGGTTTTCTTTCTTCATGAATTGCAGGCTTTTATTTTACCCAACAGTTGGTGTGGCAAAATCTCCCTGAGAGCAGGAACCAGACTCCAGCTCTTTCTTTATCCTTCAAATTCCTCATGACTGGGATACACAAGCATCATCTCTCTAGCCTAAGAACCTTGTTCTGCTGATTGGAATAATCCCCTGCAGTATCCATTGAAGTTTTTGGGAATCTCTTTCCCCAGAGCTGCTGCAATATCCAGGCTAGGGAGTGCAGCCTCCAAGCAGTCTTTATGGGGAAGGAGATGGAACTGATGCCTCCACAAGAGCTCTAGAAAAGGAACAAGCACCTGCTCTTCCTAACTGATTTGCTAGCTGGTAAGAGATGAAGAACTAAAATTTTAAAGATGGCTTGGATCATCCTCCTTCTTTCATCCTAAAAAGACTGCTCATAGCACACATTCCTACAAATGTACAAAGCAAAATTTTTCCACTGAAATGTTCTTCCAAGTCAGTTAGGAGAGTGAAAATATCCAAGAGAAAAAGGGTTAAATATCTTTATATCAACTAGTGCAAAAGTTAACATTTCCATTTTCCAAATAACGAAAAACACTATGGCACACTGAGCACCATCACAAGGTACAAAACATCAATCTATAGTTTTTAAGAGCATCCTAACATAGACTGACAAACACAGAAGAGGGTTCAATACCCCACAAAGCAGGCACCATGAGTTAAAGCATTGAGAGGGAGTGTACTGTTAACTAAAATGATATTAAAATGACACTTGTGAGTGTTTACAGTTACAGATATTTATGATGAGAGTAATTTGGCATTTAGATGGATGCTACTGCTCTGTCAGGATTTCATCTTAATTGAATAATGGTGGTGGAGTATCACCTGTTACTGACTTATCTTGAATATTCAAGCCAGACCAAGGCTCCAGGTGTTCCCAGATCAAAGTTTGCAGAACAAATGCAGGGTTCTGCCTGAAATGTTGAGCAGTTTGGTGTTAGCAAGACTTGCAGTATTACCCCCAGGTGCTGACTGAAACAACAGAAACTGAGTGTTTTCTTATCCATATCAGCAAGCTCATGACACCAGGATCAGCCTGAAAAGCTAAATGTGTTATGACACGGTTTTTGAGAAAGCTGGATTTGCTTGGAATTATTATCCCTCCCATGCAAAGCAGAAGCTCTTGAGTTCAGGTACGAGCACAAACACAGTGAAAATGGAACACAAGTTCAGGCAGGCTTAAGAAGTACTTCCAGAAGACTGAATGCTGAACAGGCCTCTCCTTATTTCATCAAGCTTTTCTGCTCTTGAGGCTGCAGAAGTCTTTACTGCCTTAAGGAGAGATTCATGACACTTGTCCAATACAGCCTTCAAAATTAGGTTTATTTCCTGGAAAGGGAAGATAAAGAAGGAAAAAGAAGTTTCCATCAGCAAAGTTAAATCTTTATCAAGCACAAATGTCAAGTGAGTGGTCTGGTGGACTCAAATGATTTCAAGGGTATCTCACCCATGGCTTAAGAAGCAGCACTCACAAAACACAGGGGAGGCTGTTTAGAGGATCATTGCACTATCCACACTACAACAGATTCCTTTGGGGGGGTAAAAAAATCCCTCACCTTGGCTTTTGCTGTTTTTTTCTCAGCATCTTCCTTGAGCTGCTCAATGTTATTCTTCTTCTGTTTGATTTCCTTGCAAATGGCCATAACTTTGTCATACACAGCACCTCTCTTCTCCTGGACTTTGCTAAAATGTCTAAAGGTAACAGAAAAAAAAAGTTAGTACTGAGCCTTTTAACTCATTCCAGATTAAACTGAAGCCCACCGTGAGCAAAGCTTGCATTTTATGAGCATAAAACCAAGAGCTTCCAGAAGCAATAATAAGAATGAATTTACTTTCTCAGAAATTAATGTCATTTTTAAACTATAGCAACTTAGGTACAAGAAGTGAAATTCATACTTAGCAGGAATCCACATGCACCTTCCTACCTCAAGGGAACAGTCAGGACACATCGTTTTATTCACCAGCAAAAACTCTTTTCTCTACCAAGGTTACCTTCCTTCCCCTTTGCTTATCAAAGCATCTAATTTTATCACTCAAGGGAAATACCTGACACATTAAAAATATAAATTAGCAGCAACTTTTGACCAAAAGGAGCATTAGATTATACTGTTTTCATTCCTAAATTAAAAGCTACTTTTCACAGAATCATTTAAGTTGCAAAAGACCTTTGAGATAAAGCCCAGCCTATGAACACCCCATTGTCACTTCGACCATGGCACTTGGTCTTTCCTTAAACACCTCCAGGGGCAGTGACTCCACACCAGCCTGGGCAGCCCATTCCAAGATCTAATCACCCTTTCTGTCTGGAAATTCCTCCCAATGTCCAACTTATTTTCCTCCCAAGCAGTCTCCTTGAGCTGGAACAACACACCAAGTGCCATTCTGCACACCACACAAACCTCAAGCATGACTAAATCTTACTTGACTCCCTCAGCCAAGTGCAAGAAGCTCCCTTCCATCACAGCCAATAATGCTCCATATTCCCTTTCCTATCTATCTGTGTACAAGAAAATTGTTCTAAAAATCAATTTTCTCCCTAACAGTTGAGCACTAAGCTCACAGTGAAGCCAGGACCTTCCAATGTTGCAGTTTGATGCTGCCTTCAGCATATGGGAGGAAGGAAGAAGGGCTGAGAAGCTTTGATCAAATGACACTTTTCCTTTTGTTTTAGAAGCATCATGTCAGGATAATGCTCCTCAGAGATGTGAGCCCCATTTCCCCATGGGTCTTGAACATCTTTGATAATGAGCAAAAGTGGCAAGGGAAATTATGAAAAATTCATGAAAGGCAAATGGGGCTTTGTTGAAGTCTGATAAGTTGGAAAATTATCCCAATGTGACATTCTCTTTAAGAAGATAAAAGAATCAAGAATAAGCATTATAAATTAAATTAGTGCTCCAATAAAAGAATCGCTGTCAAGTCACATCGCAATTATTGATTTGAGACCCCAACTCCCTGCCTACAGCATTACTGGTCTTCATACAGAGCTGTCCCACACTGCTCATTTTCCCCTCAGTGCCAAGCTGTGTGTTTGTAGCAGACATGAACTTTGGCAGCACATAACAAAGACATAAAGCAGCAGCTCCTCCGTACTCCAACACCGCCGACTTGCGCTGCTCGAGATCTTCACAGATCTTTTTAAGCCGTATCTGAGCCGTAGTGAGCTTCTCATGTTTTGCAGTGACCACTCTCTTTAGGGACATTTCATCTTTCTTGCTCTTTTTCAGCTCTTCCTGAGCACTCTCCAGCTGGTTCTCCAGATTTCTGGCCTAGAGGACAGAAGTATAGAAATAAATTAAATGGGGGTAACATCAGGACAGCACACCCTGCAAATGTGCTAAGATTATAACAAGCTGGCTGCTTTTTGAAGATCTGATTGCCAACTCCTTCTCCCACTTCACTGGTCTTTGTCTGACTATAAATACATCCAAATGGACAAGACCCCACCCCTTAGGATGACTTTCAGAAGTGACTGTGACTCCTGCTATAGCTTTGTTTTTTGAACACATGCTATAAAGATACCCAAAAAGACTCCATTCCATTTTCCAGCTGCTCCTAACAACTGCATTCTCTCAAAACCTAGCAGCAAATAGCAAGGGACAGTATTGTGACAAGCATTTCATCAGAGAAAGTCTGGCTTAGTAATATTAATAAAGGCCCTTCAAACGTGACTCTTCCTGAAGTAACAATTTTTTGGTCTTAGTTTCCATTCTCAAGGCAGAAGCAGCTCGATTTCACTTTTCTTTTCCCATCATTTCCTACCAACAACCCCAAGACAATTCCAACTATTTTAGGTCAGGTTTCTATGGCAACAAAGGCTTTGACTATTCAAAGTGGTCAATAGCTAGTGCATAGTACATTAGCTAGTGCCACCCAGCAAAGCAGCAGCAATGTTTTACTGACATTTTTAAGAAAGAATTTGGAAACTTCAAAATGTCATTCTTTACAGTGAAGAGGAAAGAGGGAAACATTGCTTAGACATCAAATTCTCCCTTAACAGGATCTAATTTGGATAACACAAACCTCTGATGATACACTGGCCAGTCTCTCCACATTTTCTCCCTGTATTTCCATCTTCTTTTGGTATAACTGCAATTCCACTTGGCATGATGGCAGAACCTCAACTGCATCTCTATAACTTTCATATTTCTCAGTAATTTCTTGCTTTAAAGAAAGAAAAAGACTGTCAATAAATAGCTTTAGAGTTCTTTTATATAGAATTAAAGCATATCGAACTTTGAACCTTCCCCTCGTTGTTTAAAGGCACTAGAAATAATATTTAAGAGTTAGTGAAATGAGCTCTTCACTTTGTAAAAAAATGATTTTAAAAGGCATTTATTTGGAAGCACAGATATAAAGGTGACATACAAATGTTTTACACTGAATTAATTAGTAATCAGCTTTTTCCAAGAGCTTTCAGGAAAAGAAAAAGCTGTACAGTGAAGAAATTCTACACTGGTAAAACCAGAGTTATGTAAAGCTTCATATGTGAAATTATAGCAATTGAGTTCACATGTTTGGAACAAAAATACCTTCAGAGGCCAAGTGCAAACTTCACTGATGTGTGAGCAACCACAAACCACACAAATGAGTGGATATTATAATCAAATTTTTAAAAACCCCAAGAATCTAGGCGGGAACACAGTGTTCAGCATATTAGTGAAGACAGCCATGGATTCCAGAAACAGTGAATGACAACAGAAGCACTATGAAACACATGTTCTAAATCCAAAGATATTTGGGAACTGACAAAATATTGTCTCCTCTGGAGAGCAAGCAGCCAAACAGGTATAGATTCAAGAGTCCAACACCTGGTTTTACAAGTGACTGCCATCTTGCTTTTCAAAAGGTAAAAGAAGCCCATCAAAAATAAACCATCACCTCTACCACAAATCTTCCATTTTCCTTGAGGTTGTGATTTCATTTCAGACTAACCACTGTCCTGCTTTTATGTGTTTTATCACCATTCAAGAAGTAGTTCTAGATGATGACAGTCCATGCTTTTTCTAACAGAATACCTCCTTGTGTGGACAGAGGAAAACCTCACCATAGATCTCTTCAATTTCTTAATAGTCTCTTTCATCAGCTCGTTGCAGTTTTTCGATTCTTCAGGACTCTCCACAATTTTGGATTTCAGCTGCTCCTGTTCTTCTTTTAGAGCAGTCATAGACACTTTCCACTCATTCTAGTCAATGAGACAAACACTTTCAATATTAGTGATGAGGTGAATAAAGAGGAATGGTGTAGCAAAGTTTGCCATGATCTTATGGCTAGACAGGTTCTTTGGTGTGTAGTCATTCCTCATTAGGAAGTTCTAAAAATAAATTCTTCTAAACAGCATTAACATTCCAAATCAAAGCAATAAACAGCCCATTTTACTTCCCAGATTTGCTTACAGGGGTGCACAAGAACAGCACTTAACTGGTATTTTCCACTAAGAGCCTGCCAACTAATCCTAGAATGGTTTGGGTTGGAAAGGACCTCGAAGATCATCTCATTCCACCTCCCCACCACGGGCAGGGACACCTCCCACTAGACCAGGTTGCTCCAAGCCCCGTTCAGCCTGGCATACTGCCAGCAGTTCTCTCCCTCAGAACTCCTGACCCAGGGATACTGAGGCAGTGACTGCAGCATACCAGAACCAGAACTATCACCCTGGGAGAGCAGCAACAAGTTTCCTGTTCCTTCCCTCCTGTTTTGCCTCACTAGCCCACTCTGTGCATGCAAGGTAAACCCACAGCACCTCAGAGGTCCAGATTTCTAGTGACTTAATTCCAAGAATAATCTGATCCTAGAAAAAGAGATGACCTCTCAGTTGATCTGAGATGGAAGCTGCAGCCAGCACCCACCAGAGGTGTACTCACCAGTTTTTGGGTTTTCTCTGCAATATCCGTCTTCTTTTGAGAAGTCACTTCTTGCAAAGCTGTCTGAAAAAGAAAGCACCAGGCATCTCTACAGCTGCTACCTGCCTTATCCTTCTATCAAAGACCTGTCCACAGGAGAAATCCCATTTATGGGTCCTTAAGAGTGCCACAAGCAGCAGACAAAACTGCAGACTGTAAGATGTCAAAGAAAGGAAAGGAGAATATTGTCACCAAAGCCACTGCAAGCACTGGGGATGCAGCCAGCAGTGGGTAACTGGGAATAGGGATAAGAGATTGGCCCAGGCAGTTATTATACCCCCACAACTTTCTTTGCCAGGGGCCCTGTTCTTCAGGGAAAAATAAAATTTAATATAAGATCCCAAATAATAGTCAAACACAAGGTTAATAATGCTAATAATAGAGACATGACTTGACAAAACAAAAAAATCCTGACCATAAATTATTATTTTCTTTCTCCCAAAGGAGCTAAAAGTTATCTGAGAGGCAAGTTTCCATTGCTGAAAAGTTACCTCTACTCTTTTTGCCAGGCATTCTCTTGGGTGACCTTTCTTAGGCCTCATTTCTTGCCACAGCTCACCTCCAGTTCCAAGTCTTTGAATTCAAATGGAAAACAAAGAGGAACATCCCTGTGTTCCTATGTGGAAGTGTGATGTGCATCTCCCAAGTCACTGCAGAAATGCATTTCAAAAAGAGTCAACGACACTTTTGTATTCCCTAAGTCTGAGTTAAGGCACATTTCACATTCCTTACAGTGAAACAAAGAGGAGTCCAACAGCATTTTGCTAAAATGGCCATTGTTTAAAATCAGAAAAATCCCTTTTATCCACTGAGTTAGAGGGAAGGGAATGAAATCAAGAAAAGTGGGGAACCCACAGCAGCTTTTCAGAGAAATACAGGACAAGATCCTACTTGTTTCCGACGATAGTCCTGCCTCAGCAGCTGCTCCAGCTCCCGAATGTCCCCTGTGAGCTGCTTGATCTCTGCCTCATGTTCAACTGGGACCGTGCTGAGGGAAAAATAAAGATATTGGCCAGTTTCAGCATCGTTATAGCCCAGCCAGAGTGCAGTAGATGAAACAATCACTGTCTCCACAGAGTTTCTAGCCAGTAGTTTAGTAGTCAGAGCAAGACAATCTCAAATTAATACATCTTATTTTCCTTTGCTTGTAAAATTTTGCAGTTCAAGCACTAGCTGAAGAGCTATTTTGGCAAGAAGTGGCACAAACAGAAAAGACTAAGTCTAAAGATCGTGTTAGGCAAAGCATGAAAGTGCAACACTCCTACCAATTTTGGTGGTGACTTTCATTTATGAAATTTGCATATTACCTGTCCTACAAATAGCTTATATTAGTGTAGACATATCCCTGCTAGAGAACCCCCTGTGTAGCACACACCAAGAGTAGCTGTCAGGAAAAAAAAAAAAAAAAAAACCACTTTGTTTTGAAAGCTCTCTTGGAAATCAGCCATTTCTTCATCCTATTATCCACAAGCAAAAACAAAACTTAATGGTGCAAAGACACAGGCAGTAGGGCTAAATGGCCTGAAACAGAGATTGTGGCAAACATGTCAAATAACTAAGGAAGACAACTTTACTCATCTATTAAGTTAAAGATGGGTTTCCTCCAGTTGATTATGGGATAAAGACACGTCATTGAAAGCTAACTAAGAGCAAAAAGTTTCAACCTAGTTCCTATCTTTTTTCCTCTGCCAGCTCCCTCAGCTGTCCTTCACCAGATTTGTGCTCCAGACCCTTCCCAGCTTCATTGTCCTCTTCTGGACACACTCAGTGTTCCTCTTGCAGTGAGGGGCCCAGAACTGGACACAGCACCCAGGGTGTGGCCTCACCAGGGTCCAACACAGGGGGATGGTCACTGCCCTGGTCCTGCTGGCCACACCTGCTGATGCAGGCCAGGTGCCATTGGCCTCCTTGGCCACATTCCAGTCCCTCTTCCCCAAGCCTGTAGCATTGAACCAAGCTATTACAACTCTGCTCGAGCCTCACAGAGCTGCCCCACTGATCCAGCCTTGAACAGCAAAGACAAGACATCTCAGAGTGCTTACTCCTCACACTCACTTCAGTTTCTCCACCTTCAGTGCTGCCTCCTGATTCACAGTCTTCAGGTGTTGGATTTTCTCCATAGCTGATTTCTGCAAGTTAAATATTTAATTTTAGACAAGTGTGGTTTCCCTCTGGGCTTCTACTAGAGACTTGCTCATTGTTATTTCACATAAAATGCATCATCTCTGAACTACTGAGACATTCAGAACAGAAGCCACCTACAATTTTTCTCAAGGTGATACAAGGTGTCAATCCTTCACTTGCCAGGCCAAAGTATCCAATAAGTTATTGGGAAAAAAAAACCAACAAAAACCTTTCAGTAATAACCAAAGTATTAATCAGTACCTCCCTGAACTACTTGGCTACATTTAACATCCCAACATGCTACATCAACCTGAAGTTAAACCACAAATTTCATGTGCCTAGTTCTAGGTTTGTATCAATTACACTTTTATAGATATGTGGAATAAAACAGCACTCAGTCTTACATAGGTCAGTTGTAGCTCCAGGTAGACGTCACGCTGGAATTCCATGAAGTTCACAAAGTTGAGGATGCCACTCAAGAAGCGAACAGTCCTCTTGGTCTCTGAAACAAGAATTCCAAGAGTTCACTGAGCTGGTTTCCAAAAGCCTTGCAATTACTTCGAAAAAGTTAGGCCAAGCATAATGCAGAGGAGACAGAAATTACAAAAAACAACCCAAATTAGTTCTTCCCCCACTCAGCTTGCAAAGATTTCAGACTACACAAAAACTAAGCTGGTTACTAACACTTGGCAATTCCGTGTAATTTAACAAATGAATAATGGCACCTGGGAGAAAAGGCTGTTAACACAAAGCCTCCCATTCAAACAGAAGCCAGGGAGAAAGAGTGTCAATCTTGAACTACAGCTCTGAAGAGAGAACCTCTCTGTAGCTATCAGCTGAACTCAAGGCAGCAATTTGAACTGCAGGGACTTTTTGGCTTTATTCCAAGCAAACTTTCTGAAAGATGATTACAAAAGCTTTGAATGTCTTAGACAAGACAGATCCAGAAGCGAAAGAGTTCTTCAGACCAGCCTTTTCCAAGCTGTCTGTGTTGTGGCAGAACCACCACAATTGGGTATTGAAAGGAGTGGAGCACAGGCATCAGCATAAGAAATCCTAAAGCATTCCAGAGCTGCCAGGGGTAATTTTCATCACCATATATTATTACACCGCTATAGGTATGTCACAACCCATCTCCAGACCAGCAGTTCAATGGATTCATAGCATTTAAAACTGCCCCCAGTTACTAAATAAGAACTGCTCATTAGAACCAGCTCCTTTAAGAGTCAGAAGAGCAGCAGGAAATCAAGGGCACTTCTCCACACTAGATGCCCATCTGGCTATGCCCAAGGAGAAAAAGCACCTGGAATACCAAGCAACACCCAGCACCCCAGGAAACAGAAACACAAGGATTACAAGGCACTTGCTTACTTGGGTTTAAAACATCAGCGATTTGAAAGTCACTAATCCGGCACATCGGCAGCAAGCGCTCCCTGCGAGGAAAACAAAACAACCTCAGCTGCAGTGACCGTGGCTCAGGTTTTGTGACCAGGACTCAGTTCTTGCCCTGCACCCATCTGCTACAAAACAGATCTTGTTCTCTCATCCCAGAGCATTTGCCTAACAAGCACAAGCATCTTCTACTTACAAATGAATATACAAATTGCAGACAGGCAGAAAGCCTTCATAGATCTGTGGGTACATTATGTCGACGTTGAGCGGCATCTAAAGAGTAAAAACAGAGTTGGTGCATCAGTAGAGAATACTTAAAACAAAAATTATGCAGTATTTTCCACTGCATAAAGATTAAAAACACTGAGGATGATCTTCCTGCCCACGGGGAACGCATGTTAAAGGCTGAAAAATGTCATCAGGTTAATCAGCACACTATTTTAAGGGTTAACTTTGGCTGGAAAAGACAAAAATACAATAATAACTAAAGCAGCAACATTACAAACTCTAGAACTCAATCTAAACGCTATTTTAATTTGCACATATTTTTTGCAGCACAACAATCTCTGCATTACACAGCTACCAGCAAGAAACTCCTTCTTTAAACACCCCAAAATTGACACACTCAACTGCTTCATGAAGAAGTCAGGAGGAGAATACAGTGGTACACTGTCCCCTTTCTCTGACATTTTAAACCTCACAACACAGCATGGCAGCTGATGTCACTGCCTGGGAAGAACAGAGTTACCTTGTGCACATAATACTCTTCCCTTTCAGTTTATCCAGAAATGCCATGAGACAAAACCATTTACTCTCACATTCAAGGATCAGTTCTTGCCTAACAGAGACAGTAAATAAATTAACTGTTAGCAATTTAGGTATCAGCCTCTCCTCACTTTCCTCTCAGTTGATGGAGGAGTGGAGATGATCAAATATCAAAAGCAACAGTTACATTCCTTCCAGATCAGTCCAACCTCCTCCAGCCACGGCCAAAGGCAGGAGCCCAGTATGGATTTTCAAGGCATGGTGTCCCTTCAAAAGCTTGTCCAGTCCCTCCTGGACCTTACAGACATTTCTGGCACCCTGAACATCCCAAAGAACAGGTAGAGTCCAATATTCTTTTCCTTTCACACCCCAGCACCGCTGCCACAGGCAGCCCTACCATGTAAGCGTGCTCCAGTTGGATCTTACACACTCTCTGCAGGATTCTCAGGTAAATCAGGTGTAAAACGTCAAGCTGCAGGAAGAGAGGACATGAATCAGTATTCCATGTGTTTAATTACTCAGAGCTCCTAGACCAGGCCATGAAAGCATTCAGCTTTTAAATCATGAACACATGATTTCACCAAGCCACCACGACAGGCAGGTTTAACTTTCCAACGTTTTGCAGTTCAAGCATTACGTACTGATAATTGAGTTTTAAGGAGCAGCAATCAGCTCAGGCAATTATAGTCCTGACTGCATATGCCAGGCATTGGTTTTCTTATACTGCTGCTTGCTGAGCACTTTCCAAACTAAGCAATGCCAAAAACCTTTAAAAAGTCTCAGAAATTATAATCCTGTAGCAACGAGTGCCATTCACTAGATTATTAAAATTAAGAGGAAAAAAATCACTTACAAGCCAAACAGTTTTTAATTTATAGCACTATAACTTCGCTTCTTAAAAACCATCTAAACAAGAAGGGCCAGACCCTTCCCACCGCAGGCTCAAACAAGCGATAACAGCAGGAGGAATCACTCGGAGGCACCAATTCCACTTTAAAGCCACTTGTTTTTTTCTGCCGACCACACTCACGAACACCAGTGATGAAAGGGGGTGAAGCAGGGAGGGATTTAGAAGTAGGGCTTGGTTTTAAAGTGCTAAATAGATCCGGCAAAACGTCGGAACCAGACACCGCGGCTATTTTTACCCAGTTCCCACAGAACTAGGAAAGACAGGCCGTGTGCCGCTGGTGTCACCACCTCAGCGGCGAGGAGAGCCCCGAGACTTCTCCGAGCCCACCCCAAGCCCGTTCCGCCCAACCCCGCGGTTCCTCGGGCCGCGGCAGCGCGTCCGTCCCGCACGGGAGCGAGCGGGGCCCGGAGCCGCCCCGCGCCCCCCTCACGCACCCTGGGGCTGCCGAACACGTCGCCCTTGACCAGGTTCCGGGCCTCGGCGCCCTCCAGGATGTGCGAGCGGAGGTAGCTGATGATGTCGTCGGGGCTGTAGCGGGGAAAGGTCATGGTCTCCATGGCGGCGACGGGACACGGCGGTGGCGAGGACACAACTGCGACACCGACGCGCGCCCGCTGCTTGAATCCGCCACGCCCCGCCCCCGCCCCCCCGCTGACCTATCAGAGGCCGTGTCGTCATCTGAGGACGGGGCTCGGCGCGTTCCCGCCCTCTCCTGGCCTATCGGCGGCCGCGCTGTGGCGTGTGGGCGTGGTTTGTCAGGCCCCGCCCCTCCGCGGCCGTTGGTGGTGAGGGGACGGGCGGGGTGAGGCGGCCGCGTCCTTTCGGCTCCTGCAGGCGCGCCCTTCACGGCCTCTGGAAGAGTCATAAAATCCCTGGAAGGAGCATTAAAGTTCACCTAGTTTTCCCCCTGACGTGGGCAGGGACACGTTCCACTATCCCAGGTTGCTCCAAGCCCTGTCCAAACTGGCCTTGGACGCTTCCAGGGAGCCAGGGGCAGCCACAGCTTTGTCTGGGCAGCCCATGCCTTATCCCCTTCCCAGGGGAGAGCTTCTCCCTAACATCCACTCTAAACCTGCCCTCTGTCAGTTTAAAGCCATTCCTCCTTGTTCTTTCATTACCTGCCCGTGTAATGAGTCACTCTTCCTCTTTTCCAAAAGCTCTTTAGGTGAGGTCTCCCCCGAATCTTCTCCAGGCTGAACAGCCCCGACTCAGCCTGTCCCCATACCAGAGTTGCTCCAGCCCTCTGAGCATCTTCACGGCCTCTCTGGACCCGCTCCAACATCTCCACATCTTCTGCTAAGATCCCCAGATCTGGACACACTACTCCAGATGGGATAAAACCTCTTGGCTACTGAAAGGAGACAATGCCAGCCCAGCATTGCACAGGACTCTTGCCTCGCCAGTACCACATCTTGCAGTGTGACACCATTTCTGACAAAATTTGACACTGTCTCCACAAAGTTCCAATGCTCCCAATGCCACACACCAGCTGGAAGCAGGTCAGCAAGGTCACAACACTGTCCCCGAAAACAGGCAGCTTCTGCAAGCCACTGACATCATGGAGGTGTCACCTGGCACTAAGTGTGAGACAGAGACGCTCTAGCCACTGTTCCACACTTGTCGATGTAAAAGCCAGGCTCAGTTTCCAGCTGGGCACTCTGCCAAGGGCTCAGGTGAGCCACGGACACAAAGTGCGTCCCAACAGCCTTGTAGCCAGCCACCTCCTTAGCGTGGCTGGGAGGGCAGTGCAGCTTCCATAGGGCTGCTTGCAGTCCATGAAGGGCTAAGCGGCCTGGAAGGTCTCAAACCATGTCTCCTTCAGGTAGACCATGGTCCCTGAGCCTTGTGTTTCTTTTGGGGATGGCATCAGACGGGATCAGCTGCCCAAGCAGGTGTAGCTGTCAGTACCTGGAGGTGAACTGCACCGGGCAGCAGTTGCAGGAGTTCCCTGTGGACATCCCTCTGGACACCAGGCAGCTGATTCTGGCAGCAAACAACGTCTCGTACCTGCCGGCAGTGGAATTGAGCTTCCTGGCTGATTTGGTCTATCTGGACTGCAGAAAGAACCTCTTGGGTGATGACCTGGATTTCACTTTCATTGGCGTGGCCAAGCTTGTCTATCTGGACCTCAGCTTCAACAACCTCACACAGGTCACCTTCAGCACCTTCTCCCACCTCCTCAGCCTGGTGGTGCTGAAGATCTCGGACAATCCCAACCTTGTGGCCATCGAGAAGGATGCTTTTGCCAACAACACCTGGCTAAGGCACCTGGATGTGAGCCGGACAGGTTTAACCTTCCTGGACACCAGCACCGTCCAGGACTTGCCCAACCTGAGGGTTCTGGGGCTCAGTGACAACCTGTGGCACTGCAACTGTTCCTTTTTGGACTTCATCACCTGGATGATGGAGAGCGAGGTGCATTTTCCAGGTGAGGGCTGTGTGAGCACAGATCTGTGTGGAACAGAGAGAGCCCTCTGTTCCCTTTCTCAAAAGTTCAGTTCATGGGGCTGTGCCACTGCATGTCAGCTGTGGGTGCCATTTTCTGCTGTCACACAAACCAGGGATGGGAGCAGCTGGGTTACACACACTCCACACATGAGAAGTCCACTTGTACACATCCCCAGGGCAGCCAGGGAAGTGTAAGCTGTAGCTGGGACACTGCTGCTTCCCTAAAACACCTGGATCCTCCTGCCATGGCTGCAGCACCAAGAATGAGGAGCCCAACACAACTCCAGGGAGATGTGCACTGGGAAAATCATTGCTCTGAATTTCCTGCCTTGTCTCCACCCCAGAATCAGCTGTTGCCCATCATATTGAGAGATTCTCTAACTGGGCCTTGGAGAGGCTGAGGCAGGGTAATCACCAGTTCCCTTTCCCATAAAAACACTGTCCCAAGGGTGATGTTTTGCTTTGCAGCTGCAGCACACGGACTTAGTTTTTCCAGACTAGAAAGAGACGCAGCACAGCACACATGGACAAGGAAAGCTTTGGTTTCGGTAATGCAGGGCACAATGGTGAGAGAGAGCTGCAAGAGAGAAATTGTTTGAGAAAGTCTGTCCACTGAATAAGAAAGAGCCACAAGAGAGCCCAAGGAAAAAAAAGGGAAGGGCAGTTAGAAGCTGGTGTTAGGACAGAACTGAATTAAAGACATCTCAGAATCTTTATTAGATGTAGTAAGCTCCTTATAGACAATAAAGGGCATTTTTTTCCACATACAGGAAATTATGGAATAAAGTACAGCTCTCAGCAGTGAGATTGGAGATAACCCACTGAACCCTGCAACAGGAGAATAAAGCTCATTGCAGGCTGTTGGGGAGGGGAGGAGTAGGAAAGAGAGCCTTAAACTGAGAGTTATTCCAGGCCAAAGAGGTATTAGGACAGAGCCCTGAAATCTGCTGCAAGCAGATCCCAGCCTGGCCTTTAGAAAGGCTCCTGACCTTCAGAAATGTCTGTGCATCAGAGTTTTGAGCTCAGCCTAGGGTCTGACACAAAGCTGCCCAAGTTTGGATGGATTTGGGTAAGAGAAAGATAAAAGCTCTCCAGTTTTACTCAGGACCAGGGGTGAGATCAGCACGAACAACATCACTCAGTCATGTACAACAGAGTGTAATGCAATAAAAATCCCCCAGGCCTTGCTCCCCTCCACCACTCCCATTCCATCCCATGCATTGAGCAGTGCCCAGCCTGTGGTCCCTTTAGCTCAGGCTATTCCATCCTGTCCACCAAGCAGTGCCCAGCCCATGCCCACCACAGTGACCATGTCTGTGGGGTTGAAAACCTGCAGAGGAAGGAGAGGGCCATGGCTGAGGGCACACCCCACACCACATTCATCCTTCACTAACTTGAAAGGGAGCAGGCAGCATCTGTTTTATCACTGCAGATATTGCAATGTGACAGGGTATGGCTGTTATTTCAGTGGAACTGAATCATTGATGAGTTGCCTCTGCTTCCCTCACAGAGCAGGAAAGGCTGTGCCTGACTGCAAACCACCCTCATTGTCAAACGCACAGCAGCCTCATTATTCCAGCATAATTTAAGCTGTATCACTTCGGAAGGTGTTTGAGATTTAAAAATCAACAAACACAGGTGCTCTTATATGAAGATGAAAGTGCTCAATCAGCAGAGATAAGCAAGGCGAGGACAGCAGTTTGCCACAGTGGCATAATCCAGAGGGCAATATTATACTATGGAGCCAGCACTGCAAAAAACATTCTGGCAACCTGGGAACTGTGCTTTGGCAAGGGTTTAGCACAGGTTTGGCATGAGTTTGGGTGTCAGATTTTACCCAAGCCATGGGGGGGTATGAAGTCTGCAGCTATTTTTCAGACTTTTAGCAAGTGCTCCCATAATTTTTCTACCAGGACTCCTATTCATTAGATTATGGTACAGGCTAGAGAATCCTGCTTCTGCTCATCTCTCTGCAGATGCTGACAACATCACCTGCTACACCCCAGCAGGCCTGCGTGCCCTGAGGATGCCAGCAGCAGAGGCACAGCTCCACTTCAGCTGCCTGACCCAGCTGTACAAGCAGGATTATGTCTTTCTGTGCCTCGTTGGCTTCTGCATATTCCTTGCTGGCACCATGGCAGCCTGGCTGGCCGGCATCTGCACTGTCATCTACGAGGCCCGTGCCTCAAAGGGAGAGGAAGAGGAGGAGGAGGAGGAAGATACAGCCACTTAGGATCAGCCCTTCTGAACTCCCATTGTGGGAACGAAAGGCAGGCCCTTCCTGCCTGATTTCCCACGTGGTCCCACCCTAGATTTTTTTTTTTTTTTTGGAGGTGAAATAAAACTGCAAGAGAAGGAAGTATCTGTGCTCCAGTTTCACTTGCTGCTCTGTACGCCGTCTTCTGCTGCTGGGACTCAGGATATTGGCAAAGTATTTATGCTGGGGAGGTGTGAGAGGTGTGCACAGTGCCAGGCACTTCCACCCTGCCTGGAGACCACAGAACAGTAAGGATATAAGGACTAGCTTGAAAATGCACTGAAATATGGGAAAGATCTTGGCACTGTGCTGCAGCCAAGGAGGTCACCAGGCCCCTCCTGGCCAAAAAACCCAGCAGGGTTTACTGGGATCAGCCTACACAGCTGGAGCCCCAGGGAATTACTGCATTGCTAGAGCCTCAGGGAATCCAATAACTTCCTGCTGTGGAAAGGCAAAGAGATTAAAACCAGGACTTTTAGGAGCCCAGGATCCCACTGGTTCTTCCTTTCTTTCCCATTACACTGGTGACAGCAAAAGAACCCTCTGTGCTCCTGCAGCGCAGCCAGACTGCCTGTGCCTCCCCTGTTGTATGAACATTTACAGAACTGGACAGTCCAGCTCTGCTTTTGTGTCACATAACCATAAAACTGGAATGCTTTATAAAGTAAAAATATTGCTTACACCCTCTCCAAATGTTCTTGGAAATGGGTTGTGTGTCCATACCAAAGTGTCAGAGTTACATCTACAGGGAGATGTAAGATCCTTGCTACCACCAGCACTGGGAACTGCCAAGGGAAATATCTCCTTACATAAGCCAGCACAGCAACTCCAGGTGTGAAACACCGGCTGCTTCAGCCGACACTGCAGGGGAAAGCAGGAGATTTCAGCAAGCACGCCGTGAATTACCAAACTTAGAGCTATTGAACTGTAGCCTGCGAATCAAAGCTGAGAGCTCTTAGCTAAAATGGGCATGGCAAGATATAGGGGAAAGGGTGAGGATAAGGATGTCTGTGTGCTGGGAACACGGGCAGAGCTGCTGGGGGACACCGGCATGGCAAATCCCTCTGCTAAGCAATCCCCACGCCACTCTCGTTTGGCAGCTGTGAGCCTGATGGCGCCTGGCCGAGCCCCGGCTCCGCCTGGGGCGGTGCTGCGGGCGGGCCGGCCCCGCCGCCATCCCCATCCCCGTTCCCGTTCCCATTCCCATCCCCGGCTCCGTCCCACAGCACCTGGGCTGCTCCGCGCCGCGCTGAGGGTGAGTGCGGGGCAGAGGGGCAGGGGGATGCTCCCGGGGCTTGGTAGCTCAGGTTGTCCCGATAGAAAACGCAGGAAGCGCCGTGTGCATCTCGCAGCAGGGAGAGGCTCCGGGGGAAGGGGGCTGCGGGGCTCTGCCTGGCACGGCTCGGCCCCGGCGGCGAACGGGGCGACAAAAGGCTCTTCTGGCTCCAAGGGATGAGCTTACATCGGGTAATCCTGTCCGAATCCACGCGTGGGTCTGTTCAAGGAGCCTTAATGCGCTTTGCTGACTCACAGCAGTTGCAGCGTTGTGGCAGAGTTGGAAATGACCCTTTTTGTGCTGCCGCTCTGTGCCGTGTCATGCTCCAAAATCTCGTGTCTGTGGCTCCAGCCGGAACCATCGCAGGGTAAAAGGCAGAAATTGAGTCTTGCACACTTTGCCTGTCAGCAAAGCCCTTGCAGCTGCGGGCAAAGGTTGTTGAAACGCCCGGGGCACCACAATCCGGAAGGGACCGTGGGAGTCCTGGTGACTTTGGAGTGCTTTATACGGCTCCAAATTACGAGAGCAAAGGCTTGAGGAACACTTTGATATCAGTCGTGTAAGAGTAGCAGTTTCATGACACACCCGGTTTAATGCTTTGCCGTGCTCTTTGTTCCCAAGATACAGCCCCAGATTATGACTCAGTGCTGGAAGGTAAAACGTCTGGTTCTCCAACAACCTTGTAATTTGAGGGGGGGAAATGCGACCACCAACCTGCTCTACATGTTCTATTTTCAGTGTGTCATCTGGCAGGTGCTAACCTCAATTACATGTGCATGCAGCTGGCTTTTCTTCATTACTTCAGGGTTTTGATATTCTTACTGATAATTATTTACTGCACTTCCTGTAGACAAAGATAGTTGTTATCTTGACCTTGCTCCATCGGTGATAATCTTTTGCAAATGAGAAATAAAACTCTCTGTCCCAAAGGATCCCTTGTGAGAGGTGCAAGAGGAAGACTTTGCAGCAGTTCCCTGAGGTGGCCTGTTTTCCCCCACACTGACAGACTGTGCTGGTGGGTCAATGCAGGAGATGCCAAAACCTCACTACATCGTGGAGGCATCATCTGGAGACAGGCACCAACTGGGGTTTGGTTGGGAGAATTATCTCAATGCTGGAGGGAGGTCTCTGCTGTCTTCTGCTGTGCTGTGTCATGCAGCACCCTCCAGGGTCACCCAGACAGGCATCTGAGGTTTGGGGTTGTGCAAGATGGTTGTGGGGAGGAGCCCTTGTGCTCTCTGGCAGCTGAGAGGGAGCTGGAGTGCTCGGTGTGGAGCAGGGCAGGCTTATGGGGGCTGGTGAGCAGGAAAGAGTGAGAATGTGGGGCAGCATGGCAGAGGCTGCAGGATGCATCTTCTGCCCCATGCTTCTGTCTCAGGCCTGCCTGAGGGAGCAGAGAACCATTAAACAAAAGCCATACAGGCCCTGGTGTCCCCTGGTGCAGATGTTTGTAAACGCCAGTAGCTGTGTGTTGTTGGAGCTGTTTTCCAGTTTGTGACTCTGAGACAGATCCTGGGAGCTGCAGAGCTGAGCATTGGTCATCTGGCCAGTGGCTCTTTACTCAAAAGTTCAGTTATCATTGCTGTGGTGGTGGGTTTTATTAGTATTTTATATAAGGATAACCTTAGCAGTACAAATTAATAATTGTTTTAGCCCAGCTCCTTCCAGCTCAGGAGATTGCTGAGTCAGGTTCTATGATAATTCCCAACTTACCTCTTATTCCCAGAACTCACCCAGTTTCCTGTTGAATTTATGAGAACTGCCTGAACTCACAATGTCCCTTGACAAGGAGTTCCATAGGTCTGGTTCCCAGTGCACGAAGAAACACCTCTCTTAGGGAACAGGCTGGAAACAAACTGACTTCATTTGGTGGCCCCTAGCTCTGGGGCTGGAAAGGCCCATGAGTTTCTGCCCAGGCTGCACTAAGGTTCTGCAGACACCACTTCCCACCAAGGCTTAGGTGATTTTAAGGCTTGCTTGACCATGCAGAGAACTCCTGGTTTGTGCAGGCTCCAAAAGGTACAGATTCCTTCAGCCAGTCTCTGTGCTGGTAGCTCTTGTGATCCAAGCCCAGCAGCTCTTCCACACACACACATCGTGTGTTGCCATTTCCCCAAATATTCACGGGCTCCCTCTCTCTGGCAGCACCACGATGGCTGTTCTCTCCAAGGAATATGGCTACGTCATGCTGACCGGGGCTGCCAGCTTTGTCCTGGTCATGCACCTCGCCATAAATGTGGGCAAGGCCCGCAAGAAGTACCATGTGGAGGTGAGTGCTCAGGCTGAGGGGATGGCAAGGCTGGAGCCAGTCTGCTGACAAGCTCGGTGACACCTTGATCAGTTTGGGGTGATTTGATGTTTCCTGCCCCACCACACAGATGTAGAAGGAATGGAGCTGCCTGCCATGGCTCTCCATAAAGCATAACAGGGCTTGGGATTTGGGACATCAGGTGCTTGGCACTGAGCTGAAAGCGTGTGGCTTTGAGCTTGGCAGCACTGATGGGCAAGAAACTGCTCAGCCCTTTTCCCTTACAAACAAGACTTGATGCAGCACTGGGGGAAAAGGGGTCATACTGGCACAAAAGTGACAGGAGGGTTCTCGAACTCAGGGGGAGCATGTGAGCCCTGTCACAAGTCACAAGTGACCTTCCCTCAGCATCCATTGGGGAGCCTTTAAGCCAGGCAGAGCAGTGGGCTGGGTGGGGACAGTTGTGAGTCAGGGCCACGGCATGCAGTGGCTGCCGTGCCACTTGGCTTCACCAAGTGCTCTCACCACCTCACTCACGGAAGTGACAAGCAGGGGTGGGCATGAGGACAGCTCCAGCTGCCCGTTGGGGTGATCCCATTCCTGCTGCATCAAGTCAGGATTGGAGCAAATGTAGCCAGTGCATGTGGTGCACAGAGGGCTGGATTTGAGGCCTGGGGAAGCCTCTGCAGCCAGGCAGCAGCTCCAGGAAGACAGTGACCTTGAACACAGTTTATGTGCGCCCCAGGGCAGGCACAGGCTCTAAGCTGCCACTGCAGGTAGGTCTTGCAAGCACCCTGGGCTCCTGGGGAGAGGAGCTGCAGGCCACACTTGCTGATGCTTTGCTGCTGGTTTATTTTTTGGCAGTACCCAACCATGTACAGCACAGACCCTGAACATGGGCAGATATTCAACTGCATCCAGCGTGCACACCAGAACACGTGAGTGACACCTTTGAATGGGGACCTTGGAACACACAGGGCTGAGGCCCACAGCCCCAGAGGTGCTGCTGCCACTGCTTTGAGCCAGGCTCAGCCCTGCAATGCTTACCAGGAAGGCCATGCTGGCTCCTTCCCATGCCTTAAACCATGGGATGGTGCTGTGAAGCCATCTCCTCTTCCCCAGTTCCCACCAATTTGCTTCCACAGGAAGATGTTAAGACGTGAGGAATCTGGTTTGCAGAAGGTGTTGTGCTGCCCAGGCCTCCCTAGGGAGAGGCTAAAGTCCACCCAGCTCCTGTCTGCAGGTTGCAGCAGCAGAGGGGTGCTGAGAAGCACAGCTCCTGGGGAATGTTTACAGTGGCTTAGGGAACAAAATGGAAAGAGTGAGTGGGTGATCTGGGAGAGGCACAGGCTGGGAGGAAGCCCCTAAAATTGTGTGTGCTCAGATCCCTTCTTTCCTCAGGCATAGCACTGAGCACAGACTCGTAGTGAGCTCAAAATGCCCTTGGCAGAGGATGTTTGCAGTTCCTGCCCTTCTGGAGTTTTGTCTTTGTAAGCAACCTGAGCACAAACACAACCTCCTCACTTTTATTTTCAGATTGGAAGTCTACCCTGCCTTCCTGTTCTTTTTGGGCACTGGTGGAATCTACTACCCGGTAAGTGATGTAGAACTCTGATCAGGCTCCCTGACCTGGGCAGGGTGGGGGGCAGGAGGCCAAGACAGCCCCTTCAGTAGCCACATCACACTTAACAGCAGTGGCCCTTCTTAAAATTTAGTTGTAGGTGGTCTTCTGCAGGAGAATCACAAGTAATAAACTCATTGCTGCTGTTTCAGCTATTAAAGCCCTTTCCTTGCCCTAAAGATGCCTTGTTAGACAAAGCAAAGCATTTGCAGCCCCCAGTCACTGAGTGGGAAGAATCCCTCCAGCCCAGTTTTTCCAAGCTCTGCCAAACAAAGTCAAGAAAAGCCTGGATTATTTTTAACTGAAAGATGCAGGCAACTTGGGAGGAGGCAGGCACATGGGAGAAGCCAAATCCAGTAGCTCTGTCTTTGCCATCAAAGGACAAATTAGGTCTTTCCTGAAGACAGACTCCTTTTCCAATAGGGAAGGAAGCAGCATAGGCACATCAGGCAAATGGGAGCCACATTGGAGTGGGTTCTAAATTAAGAGTCAAGGTGGAAGTTTGGAAAACCTGCTGGAGGTTAGTGGAGCAGGGCTTGGAGCAGCTGCTGCCTCCACAATCCTGGTCCTGGCTCTGGCTCACTAACTGGCCACAGATGAAATGAGATTGAGCCCCTGGTCGCCTGCATGACTTTGCTCAAGCCTCCAAAGCCTTTATTGCTTCTCCTTTCTCTGCAGAGACTTGCCACAGGGCTTGGCGTCGCCTGGATTGTTGGGAGACTCCTCTATGCCTATGGCTACTACACAGGAGGTAGGACAGTACCCTGCAGCACACACAGGGTGCTTGGAGACTCAGGTCTCCTACAGTGACCTCAGGATTCTTTGCTCCCAGCCAGGTGTGGAAGAAAGGGTGCAGGGCTACAGGCTGCCAACACTGCAGCACACTCTTCCTGCTGCAGGGATGCCTACCCTAAGAGGCCTGAGCTAGTGCCTGCTGTTTAGCCCTCGAGATTGCCCTTTAGTTCCTGCTCCCTCTCCAAGCTCCAGGCTGGGCTAGTCTTTCAGTGAACTGACAAATCCTGCTTTTTTTTTCCCCAGATCCCAAAAACCGAAGGAGAGGGGCCATTGGCTCCATGGCACTCCTCGGGCTGCTGGGCACAGGCATCTGTTCAGCCTGCCAGCACCTGGGCTGGATCTGCCAGAACGGGTGCAGAAGCTAAAGAGAGTTTTCTTCTGTTTTCTTTTAGAAGAAATCCTGTGATTTTTCTTTTTCTTAATAAAGGAAGTTGTCCGTTCTATATTTTCACTCTAAAGTTACAGAGGGTTTCTTAAGAATCTCTGAAGAATGCTAGAACTACTCTGGTTTTGTAGGACTACAGCCAGACTCTGTCTGTCAGGCAGAGATGTTCCTTCTAGATTTTATGATTTTAGTGATTAAAAGCCACCTTGCAGCTCATTTAACCCAGACAGCAGCAGCCCCATTTCTTCACTCCTCAATTCATATCACAGAAGATGTTCCAGAGTAAGTATTTATTTGATTGCTAAAAAAAGACGTAGGCAAACAATTGAAGTTGTTACTTCACCACCTGTATAAAGAACAGTAAGTTTACAGGAAGGGAGAGAGATAGCTTTCACTATTCTGTGCTGAAACTCAACACCACTCTTGTGTGGAGGTGATTCTCAGGGCCATGCCTGGCCCAGGCAGCATCAGCCAACCCCTCCCCACAATGTTTTGTCCCACTTGTAAGTAAAGTACAGATAGAAAGAAACAAAACTTGAGGTTACCAAGGGTCTAAAGGGAATAAACAATGCTACACTTAAGGCTTTTATGTGGTCACAGAATAGGCAGGGTTAGGATAGTTACAGGATATCATTGTGTCCAAGAGCTTACACGTGCTTTGAGTAGGGTCCTACCTGTTATGAAGCCAGAACTGAAGTTGATGGAGGAGGGTGGAAGGCAATGGGAATCAAGGCACACAGCCTGGGAAGCCTGGGCCTGTCCCTGGCCACTGACAAGCCTCTGCTAACACCTCTGTGGCTGCAGGAGCAGCTGCCAAAAGCCAGATTGGTGCCTCCTGCCTTGAGCTTCCCACTGTCCACCAGCCAGGTCAGAGCTGAGCCCTGTGTGTACAACCCCCCTTGCAGGAGCAGGGTGGCCAAATGCTGCTCCAGCTCTGCTTCCTCCCAGGCACTGACAATTGTAGGGTACTTTATTACTGTGTACGTGGTCCACATCTCTGGCTGGTAGTAAAGAGATGCCTGATGCTCCCCTGAGCAGGCCCCAGAGCCACTAAAACACCGACTCCACATCACCCATCTCCACACAGACAGTCTTCAGCTGTGAGTAGTACTCAATGGCTGCCCGGCCGTTCTCCCTGCCAAATCCTGCAGGGAACAGCTGCAGTGAGGACACAGCTCCCTCCAGGCAGTGCCAGGGGCCACCTGCAGCCCCTGGACCTGGCATGGACCAAGGGAGGACACACAGAGCTCACCTGAGGACTTGTATCCTCCAAAAGGCAGCTCCACAGGGCTGACGTTGTAGTTGTTGATGAAGCACATCCCAGCCTTGAGAGCAGCCACTACCCTGTGAGCCTTCTGGATATCCCTGCAGGAAAAGGGCAATTCAGCTGGATCCCCTCTTTCCCTGCCAGGCAACATCCACTGGAGAAAGGCCAACAGGCCACACTGCTTTTTTGAGTCCAACCTGCCCTACTCTGTCTTTGCCTGCTCGAAGGAGGCAGCACCAATTCCCAATGATGCTCCAAGGGCATTCGATTCAAGAGGGCAGGACAAGGACACCAGCAATACGGAGTGGGGCAAGTGGCCAAGAGCAGCCCAGCAGGCTCCTGATGCATCCTGGAGGTGCAGGGAGACAGGCAGCAGGCCAAGCCAGGCTGGGAGGAACCCAAGGGACAGCTGGGCCCACCCAACACTTCAGGAAAAAAAGGGGAGCTGTGCAGTCATTTACAAATTTCCCTTTTGGCAATCCCTTGCTTAAGCTTTTCTGGAAGAGGATAGCCATGCCCAGGCACTGCAAGAGGAGTAGCAAATCACTGCAGTATTTCCCCTCCCCAGAACGATTCCACAACACTGCCCAGTCATACCTGGTGAAGACACCACCTGCCAGGCCAAATTTGGTGGCATTGGCTCTCTCCACAACCTCCTCCTCCGTGTCAAAGGGCAGGATAGCCATGACAGGCCCAAAGATCTCTTCCTTCACACACGTCATGTCATCCTTGCAGTTCCCTGGAAGCGTGGCAGAGCACAAGTGCTTCAGGAGGAAGAGCAGCAGCACAGCCTGTGCATTCAGCAACCCACACAGCCTTGGAGACAGCACCCAGCACAGCAGAGAAGCCAGGCACACCCTGCACCTCAAAAGCACCAATGGCACCATTCCTGCTAGGCTCTCCAACAGCACAGATTTCCCTGGATGCAGTTCTTGGAAGCTTCAACTCTCTCTAGGACCCCCATCCAGACATCCCCCCGTCTGGGGACATCACAGAACCAGGTTATAAAGCTGAGCTCAGCTTTCTCAGGAGAAATCCCACAGCATCCATGGTACCACGACTGAGATGGATCCTACCTAGCACACAGGGGCGCATGTAGTAGCCATTCTTCAGCTTTGGGTCATCTGGCACATACAGGTCCCCACCACACAGCACCTCTGCCCCCTGGAAAAAAACAAGAGGAAGGGATGCAGGCACATCCAGGAACATCCTGCCCTGCTCTGGCTGGCCCTTGGCCTATCTCAGTAGGCTCTGCTAAGAAGTTTGTCCCCATCTTTCTTATGAGTCCCTGTTATGTGCTGAAATCCTACAATCAGGTGTTGCCAGAGCCTTCTTCTCTCCAGGCTAAACCACCCCAGCATTTAGCCCCAACTCTCAGCCTTTCCTCATGTGTTTTTCCTGTGCTGAGGATTTCTTTTGCTGAGAAGTAGGGTCCTACCAGAGCAGATCAGAGGGGCAGAATTCCCCCTCACCTGCTGCCCACACTGCTTTGGATGCAGCCCAGGACATGGGGGGTTTCTGGGTGCCAGCACTCATGCCTGGGCATGTCCAGCCTCTCATCCACCAGCACTCCCAAGTCCTTCCTTGCAGGACTGCTCCATCTGCTCATCCCCCAGCCTGGATTGATTCTAGGGGTTGGTCTGACCCAGGTGTAGTACCTTGTACTTGGCTCAAATCACCTCCCTGTCCTCCACGTGCCTTAACACAACTTCTGTTCCATGATCTCTCCACAGTCACTGCCATGATGCTGATGGGTCTGTAATTCCCAAGCTCCTCCTGTCAACCCTTTTTGAAAATGAGTGCTTTTCCTTTCCCAATCACTTGGGACTTCACCTGACTGCCATGATTTTTCAAGTATCATGGAAAATGGGTCAGCAACTACACCAGCCAATTCTCTGAGGAGCCCAGGATGCATCCCATCAGATCCCACAGACTTCTGTATCTAGTGGTCCAACATATCCACTTAATAAACCAAAAACAACAACAAAAAAAAACCAGCTTAACTGGGAAGGCACAGGGCAGGAGAGCAGCTGGCAGTGTGTTTGTCTAAGAGGAGAGATTTCAGGCAGCATCACAATCTCACCTGCTCCTTTGCCTGCTTGATAAAGCCCTGCACACGATTCAGGTGGGGCCGGTTGATGAGGGCTCCCATCCGTGTGTCTTCCAGAAGTGGGTCTCCAATTTTGATTTTCTGGGTGCGTTTCACCACCTCCTTTGTGAAGGTATCCAGGATCTTCCTCTCCACAAACACCCGGGTGCCATTGCAGCATACCTGGGACACAGGACAGGCAGCTCAGAATAGGAAACACAGCACTCCATAGTCCTTCCCTGCTTGGGTCCTGCTCCAGGGGTTTGGAAAAGCCCCTCCACAGCTGCTACAACAACTACTTGTCCCTGGGGACAAGGAAATCTCCTGGGGCCCTGACTGCACTGAGCAGTCCTTGCTGGACACAGCGGTTCTGATGCCACCAGGTGGTAAAAATGCATCAGGTCACCAGCAGCAGAGACCTTGAGCTGACTTCTGAATTCCCAGAAATGACCTCGCTGAGCAAATTTGCCTACAGGATTACACAAAACCTGCAGCACCAATGGATATCCCGAACTGGGGAAGGACAGAACCCTGTCCTCAGGCTCAGCACATCAGACTGGAACCTGCTGCTCCTCCAAGAAACACCAGTACAGCTTCTCTGTGAGTGCCAGACTGGTGCCTAGGGCACAGAAGCAGCTGTGCTGAGCTGGGTGCTTGGTGCCAGGGAGGCTCCATGTCTGGGAAGGACAGGACACTGGCTAAGTGTGTCCTGTGGCTAAGGCACACCATGCCCTGGCTCCTGCAAAGGCACCCCTTCTGACACTGCACAGGGAAAGGTGTGGCAAGATGGGAACTTCAGGGCATCCCTCACTTGCAGGAGGTCACAGGCTGGCCCCACTGCCCAATCCTACCCCATCCTGCCTCCCTGGGAAGGAGCACTCCTGCCCCACAGCCACTCACCTCGCCCTGAGTAAGGAAGTTGGCCATGAGGGCTCCCTTCACAGCATTCTCCAGATCAGCATCTGAGAAGATGATAAGGGGGGATTTGCCCCCCAGCTCCAGGGTAACTGGCTTTATCCCTTTAGCTGCCATCTCCATGATCTGAGGGGAACAGGGACACAAGAGATAAGTGACCCACTGGCCAAGGGGAGGCTGGTGGGGAGAGGCAAGAGAGACCCAAAGGGAGAATTCCTGAAGGACCATTCACCAACAAGAGAAGCAGCACAAAGGGCAAGCTGGGTTCCCCAGATGTGGATAGTTCAGACTGAGGACAGCTTCAGAGGGTTTGGAGTCGGTTTTTTTACAGGTAAAACCTACAAAATCCAAAATCTGGAGAGGCATTTGCAGGAAGTCTTGTGCTCAGTGTAAGCTGCAGGCAGCTGTAGTTGCCACTTGTCACTGCGACCCACAGGTACACATGTGTAGGAAGCATTCACGGGACATTTCCCCTTCTTCAACTCAGAATTTATTTCCAAAACTCTTTCTTTAATTTTGTAGTAATAAATTGAGAGTGAGAAATTCATAGAAACTACCCTCTTACTTAAAAACAGTAGGTTGCATGCAGCTTTAGTGCTTTACAGCAGCCAGAAACACATTTTTCTACTGCTGCTGTTTTGTGTACTCTCCTCATAACAACACCCACCCGAGCAGCTCAGAGACTTCACTGCAACCAGGGGCTAAGTAAGTGAAGCTGACCAAGGGGGTTTCTCTCCCAAGCCCATACCCAGCAGGTAAACTGGATCCCCAGCATGACCCTGCACGTGCTGTGAGCTCCTTGCTCAACCCCAAAAATGCTGACCTGCACCCTGCCCCTACGAGTCCCATGCAGAAAAGTTCAAGGAGGTATCAACTACAGACCCCTTGTGTCAGGGTGCCTTTACCTTCATGCCAGTTGGCACACTGCCAGTGAACGAGATTTTGGCCACATCTGGGTGGTGGCAGAGGAACTGGCCCGTGGCAGCCCCTCCCTGCACCACGTTGAAGAGCCCCTTGGGCACTCCAGCCTCTGTGAAGATCTCTGCCAACCTCACCACAGAAATGGGGGTGAAGGGTGAAGGCTTGAAGACCATCGCATTGCCTAAGGGAACCCAGACACAGGAGAGGTGGGGTTAACACCCAAGCTGCTTCAGGGAAGAAACAAAAACATCCCCACCCCACACTGTGAGCTTGTCTCAACAGATCTCAGAAGTTTCCCCCAAGAGAAGAGGAAACACTTTCAGCTGATCACTGCAACTAGCAAAAGGGTGTCCTTCCTGCTGGGGAGAGAGCTGGGGGAGATGGGGCTACTGGTCTTGTCCTGCAGACAGTACCAGAGACCTTCCCCATCTGGTACAAAGCCAAGCTATCAGTGTTTTTCTGGATGCACTCTTAACCTCTTGACATCTGACATGTTCCTCCTTCAATTTCCCTTCTCTTTCTGCCAGAGTAACAGCCTGAGCGTTCTGCTAATCCTTCAACACTTCAAGGGAATTGCAGACTTCATCCCAGAAATCACTCTTCCCCACAGGATCACTTGGCTTTGAAGAGACACTTGTGTGGGCAGATATGCTCCCTTACCACAAGCCAAGGCCGGGCCAGACTTCCAGCAGGCAATCTGGAAAGGGTAATTCCAGGCTCCAATCCCAACACACACCCCAAGTGGTTCTCTCCGAGTGTACCCAAAGGATCCCCCGGGAAGCTGGATGTGTTCACCTGCAAAGAAAGAGCAAAGTTCCTTCTTGTCTGATCAGAGCCCCCAGAGGTCAGATTTGGGAGCAGAGACACAGTTTTACCCCAGCAAGCTCACAGAAGGTTTGCGAGTGCCCACAGAGCACGACAGCACTGGGCAGAGATCTCTCAGAATCCTTCCAAGGTCTTCAGGAAAAGAAATGGTCCATCTCTCAGAGAAATCAGCAGCAACGATGGTTCTGTGCCATTGGAGTTACCAGGGAAGGTGGGACAGGGAGGAAAGAGCAAACTCTAGTAAAGTGCTCACCTGACAGAGATCCTGCCAGCCCTGCATAATACTCCAGGCACTGCCAGGATATGTCGATGTCCACTCTGGCTTCAAAGATGGATTTCCCATTGTTGATCGTCTCCATGGTGGCAATTTCATCTCTCTGCTCCTGTAAGAGGCACAGGACAGAGACATGTTAGAGAAGCCTGGAGTAGAACTCCACCAGGATGCAGCTGCTTCCTAAGCACACAAGTCCCAAACTAGATCCTGCCATGGGAAACGGTCATCTCCAAAAGGGACATTCCCAACTGCTGTTTATCAATTTGCCCACAGTGACTGAGTGCAGGGCAATGTCAAAGGGGAAGCTACTGGGGTTCACTGCTGGTCCAGTCTTGTTTAACGTCTCTGTTTATCTAAAAGATGAACAAACATGAACTTAGAAGCTGGCTGGCAAAAAATGATTAGAATTCTCAGAACTAAACTGGGAAGAGCAAACAGCAAGATCAGGATGGAAACAGAGGTCACTGAAGAAGGACAAAGCAATGCAGCTGGGAAGCATCCTTTAACAGTCCATCTCCCAGGCAGAAATATTACCCTGCGCTGGAAGTCTGGCAAAAAGCAAAAGTTTGGCACAAAGAAAAGTTTTCTCATGACTTATACACACTGGGAAAGGTCTGGGCTCTTACAGATCTGTGTCTTGATGGAGATTAACTCTAATGCCCAAGAAACTGTTATCTCAGAAAGGATTCTGTGCTAAACCTCACTTATGTGAATCCTCTCCTGTGTGTATTAACTGATAGATAAAAACCAGCACTCCTGCTTTCTCTTATTGCCAGGACACATTCCAGTCATGTAACAACAGCCTCCAACAAGCCAAAAGTTCAGCAACGCCAGTTATGCAAGTTCAGCTTTGAAACTGTGCACAGTGAAATTTAATCTTTGGAGCTATTAAAAGAACCACAAACCCCCAAGATGCCAAATGGGTGGCTTCAGTTTTACGTCTTCTAACAGAATTAAGCTGAGAAAGCACAAACTGGCCTTGGATCCAGTGATAAGCCCAAAGCTGCAGGCACGGATGCTGACTCCAGTGATAAGAGCAAAGCTCTGCCTGAGGCAGCCTCCTGTCTCTTCTGGCCAAAGGTGGATTTTAACTCCTGAGCAACTCCTGGAGCTCTGCCAGTCCTGCTAAAGCCCCCAAGAGCCACAATAACCCACAAGGAAGCTCAGAGGCAGAACCACCCCTCTCCCCCCTCAACATACCCGAATAATTCTGGCAGCCTCCAGCATCACCCGGCACCGTTCCATGCCCGACATCTGACTCCATATTTTAAAGGCAGCCTTGGCACTCTGCACAGCCAAATCAACTTCCTTCTCCCCAGAGCAGGGCAGCTTGCACAGCACACGACCTGGGCGCGTTTTAAACAGGGAATGAATGAGATGGAAATCTCAGAAAAGGGGTTTATCTTGCACCAAACCCCACATACTTCAGTCACGCCACCTAAACTAGGCACAGGAACTTCCCAGCAAAACCCACTGACTTGCAATCAGCCATAGAAGAGGTGCTGCAATTCAGCTGGTGCGAATTAAAAGAGCTGACATTCTCCACAGTCGTGTTCTGGTTACTATTTAGCTCCAGTTGCAACAAAAATCCTAGCTTTCCCAGTTGAGTTTGTTACACTTCTACCACCCTCTTCAGGACTCTCGTTACACATTCCTCAGGACAGTTAAACACCTAGAACTGATTCTGCTGAACACTACTACATGCCGAAAACTACAATTACAAAATGACAGAGATATTTAAATCGTGGGTGGGGTTTGCCAAAATCAAGACTGCATTTTGTGCCTGGCAGAGCGTATAAGGAACGACGATAGCTAAACGCTACCGAGGAGCAGCAGGGGTGGCTCGGGAGCAGCAGGGACACCTGCACAGGTGAAAGCCGAGCGCACGGGGCCCTGCAGGCACAGAGGCTCTCCCTGGCCCCGGAGGTTCCTCTCCTGTACCTGTGGCCGGCTCGAACACCTCCTCCAGCTGCCCGCCGTCGGCGGGCTGGACGCGGGTGCCGTCGCGGTAGTTGAGCGGCTGCTGCACGGTGGCGGTGCCGGTGGCGGAGCTCATGGCGCGGCCGGGAGCGAGGGAGCGCAGCCGGGGCAGCAGCAGGAGGAGGCTCGGCAGCCGGGGCTGTGCCAACATCGGCGGATCCCGTCAGGCGCCGCGGCCCGGAGGCGCCGCCTCTCCCGCAGACGCCTTTTCACGGCCAGGGCCCGCCCCGCCCGGGGCGTGCCAGCTGCCCGGCAGCCGAGCCCGCTCCCCATCGCCCAATTAAGAGACGCTGTTAACGTAAATTAACATGCCCATGCCGTTTATTACTCAGAAACAAAGGTCGCGTTATCTTCCGAGTGAAGTTTCTTGGTTGGATGAACGAACAACTGCTGGTGGAATACTCCAAATGGATGATGATTTCAATACTGCATAGCCTGGTTCTGGACAGGTGATGGACGCCTGCTGCAGAATCCCGTCTCGTTACCTCCCCAAGGCAGTCTTGTCGCACTGGTCAGGCTTCCCGTGAGGGCTGTGCTTCAGGAGAACTTCCCTGCCTGAGGTGGGGGGCCAAGGAAGCCTCCTGCCTGCTTGGTGGCAGCCCGGGAAGGAGCAAGGCCGAGCATCTTCTGGATGTTCTGCAAGAACAGCAAAGAGCAGGGGAGGTCAGGCCATGGTGAGGGAAAGGAAGAAATCCCGGCTCTGCTCACAGAATAGCTGGGTGGTTAGAAGGAACCTCTGGACATCATCCAGTCCCACCCCCCCAGCCAAGGCAGGGCCATCTGGAGCAGCTACAGGAACACATCCAGGTGGGTTTGGAATGTCTCCAGACACGGAGACTCCATGCCATCCCTGGGCAGCTGTGCCAGTGCTCTGCCACTCTCACTGTAAAGAATTTCTTTCTCACGTTGAGGTGAAACTTCTTGCTGTTTCACGTTGGTTCATAGCCACTGCTCCTCATTTTGTTGCTGGGCACCACTGAAGAGTTTGGCACCATCCTCCTGAAACCCACCTTTGAGACATTCATATGATTCATAAGATTCCCTCTCAATCTTCTCTTTGGACTAAACAGGCCCAGCTTCTGTAGTCTCTCCTCATTAGAGATGTTCCAAACCCCAAATCATCTTTGTGGCTTCTGCTGGACTCTCTCCAGTAGCACAAGTAAAACCTCCCTACTTATTTCAACAAATTCAGGTTCTTACTCACATAAGTCTTAATTTGCCTACCTTATACTGAAGTTCTCTCCCTAAACGTTCAAAAAAGCTCAGCATGGAGCCAGACAAGAATGGCTGGGCCATTCTTCCCCACCTCAACAAAAGCCTCTGAACACCATATATTGGATGAGGATTCTTTCCCATTTTCAGCTACACACCCCAGAGTCAGCTGTGTTTACACACACTGTTTAAATTGCAATGGTATTTTATCTAACTGCAGTGCAGGCTCCCAGCGCCTGCTCATGGGCAGTCCCCTGCATGCAGCCCTCAGTTTTCCCAAATTCCAGAAAGCACTGCTGGTGGTGGCCATGGGGGCTGGAGTCTCCTAATGCAGCTGGAATTTGGGACAGCAGCATGGCAACCAGAGTGTGTGCCAAGTGCAAGTCAGGAGCTTAGTCCTAGAATTAACATGAATGCCAGTGCTGCACACAGAACAATGGGACACTGGAGACATGCAGGATAACAGGACATATGGAGCAAACCCCAAAACCTGACTATTGGGATGACCTCATCTGCATCAGAGCAGGGTGTTTCAGGGGAAAACAACAAACAGGGCAAGAATTAATTAGCAGAGAGCCAGGCATAAGTCAAAAAACCATAGCAAAGTATTTAAATTTCAATGTTTTTCTTGATTTTTGTGAAATTTCTTTTACATTTCACAACAGCACAACTACAAAGAGCCATCAGTTCTTTTGAGTTTCTTCCTTCACTGTATGGAACTCCAGCTCGAGATGCTGCTCCTGCAGTGCTGGCAAAAAAGGGACAGCTGAGACACAGGGGAAAGAAGAAAACAGCTGTGTCCTCTTCGTGTCACCACCTGAGTGCTGGCTATCGAGATAACAAAAGGAGGAAAGATTCTCTTCAAACCTGAGTGTCCTCTCCAAAATAACTGTCAGGATAGGTCAGACTGAGCTCTTGAACTCTTGAACTTTTTTATCATGGAAAGAGAATAAACTAAAAAAATTAAAAAATATTTTGAAAAAAGAGAGAGGAGGAAAAAGAAAAAAGAAAGGCAGATAGTTTTGCAATTCCACAATAGCTAAAATAAAATAAAATTGGGATTTGTTCCAGCTGGAGATTACGAAAAGGAAGGTTTCAGCCTACACACAAGGAACACATGAAGAGGAATTACATCAGGTCTAGGCCATGGTATACATAAACCAGCCACTGGTTAATGTTCAGCAGCTGAGTCTGTATGTATGAGAGCATTAACTCCTTGCTGTGGTTCCTCTTAGTGGACAGAAAGGAGAAAAGGAGCAGTCAAGGGACAGAGCACGCACACCAGAGGGTGCTGCAGAGCCAGCAGCCCGCAGGACCGGTGTCCTGCCAGCTTCCTGCCGGCTCACCCGCGGAGCAGAGATCCTAGCAGCGACCCATGGAACCAAGGAAGCCTGCACTGCCTCCTCCCCCCTGTTCCTTCTAGCAGGGAGAGAGAGGAGAACTGCGGTGCTAAAGTTTACTCCAGCTGCTTGAAGAGGGAGATGATAGTCTGTCTGAATTCCAGACTACAGACACTGTCCAGCATTACCTCCACATGCAGACCCCCTGCTCTGTAAGACAAAGCATTGCACATTAGCTCCAAAGCACGTTTTGCTGGACAGGAATCCTGAAATCTATACCTGGAAACACCAAAGATGGGGCAAGGTCCAGCAGAAACCTTGTCCCATCTGCTGTGGAAAGGAAATCTGCAGTCTACTTCCAACACAAGCTCAACCATCACCCTCAGGAGCAGGGAGGGAAGAGTAAGACTTAGGGATCCAAATCTCTCATCTGAGCTCTTCTGATCTTTCCTTAAACGACTGCAGGAAGCACAGGAGCTGCTCCTGCTTTGGTCTTCAAACCCAGAAGGGACCACAGACAAGGCAGCAAGTGAATCCCTGCCCTAAGACCAGGCTCTGTGGGAAAGTACAATCCTGGCAGTAGGGATAATTGCTGGCTCCCCTTCCCACTGGGAATACATTTCGGTGAGAAGCAGCCTAATCTACAGTTCAGATGCGTGTGAAAAGGAAGTGAAGAGCAGCAAACAGCCCAGGAACAGCAGCTAATCCCTCTTCCCAAACAGCACAGGTGAAGCCTGGGAGCTCAGAGGCAGGAGCAGCGACAGAGGATGTAACCCTGACACTGCACCTCCCACCCAGCCCAGCAGCACACTTTCCCAGCTGAAAACCCAACAGCTCAAGGACCCTTGGAAGGCCTCTCCCAGCAACCCTCCTCTCTCCAAACAGGAAGGCAGGAGGAACTAGGGGACAGGATTTACGTGCCAGGGAGAGCTGGGAACAGCGCAAAGGAAGTTACTCACTGCGAGGTGACTATTTTGGGAGATGCTGGCCAGGTCACAGGCAGTAAAGCTTCCCAGTCAGTGTTTGAAGAGTTTATCACCCCCACATGAAGAGAGTCCCTGATGCTGCTCCTGCCTGTCCCACTAATGTCACTTTAATCACCACCCCAGCAGTCTCCCACCCCCGCAGACTCCCCTGCATTTCCCACCAGGTCGCTGCTTTTTCACACACACCCGAGTTCCTGCTCTACCTTTGAGCTCCACAGGAACACCTCTCTTCCCTGTCTTTGATGGTTTCACAGGCAGCTCAAGGATTTAAGGAAAGATTGAGGGACTATGGTCTCCTTGGTTTGTTCACAACCTTTTCCCTGATTTCTGGTACATCTGCTCCTCCTCTTGTGTCAGCAGCATCAAGCCAGACACCGACTCCCACACCACTTGTCCTCCCCTGGGCCAGCACCTGATTTGAAGCCAACCTGGCAAGATTTCCCCTTCTGCACACAGTGAAATACAACAGATCACAAAGCCTTCACCTCCAAGGTTACCGAAAGCACGAAGTGCAAGTCTTTGGCACCATTTTGAGCCCTTAATTACTTTCTTGCCCCCTCCCCCAGCCTGTCACAGCTCTGAAGTCCTCTTCCCAATGCTGTTATCACCTAGGTTCTTTCAAATAGCAATAAAGCCAAGAGCAGGATGCCAGCAGCAATCACAGCTTCAGCTCTGACCTCTTGTGCAAACCAAGGTGTCCCTGACCTTCCCTAGAGCAGCAAGGAGGAAGAAGCTGAGCTGCCTGACAGCTGGAGAAGTGCAGGAATTGTTAACCATGATCACGTAGATAGGCAGCACTGTGGAGATTGCAGCCTCACATCCTTCTCCAAAGCAATAAACTCACTCTCCTCCTCCACAGGGATATCAGCAGGAACTTTTGAGCACTGGCAAGGGCAATTTTCTCCTAGAAGTTTTATGGAAAGCTCAACCCACTGCAAAGACCTTGGCATTTCTGTCCCTCAGTTCATGCCGCCCGCCAATTTTACCATATAAAACATCAGGAAATGCCTAGCATTAGAAGTAACCACAGGAATTATATTTTTGGACAAAAAAATTAGGGATTTTCCAGCAAGACAGCTCTCCAATCAACCCAATTGTGCAGAAAAATCTTGCTGGTGTTGCTATTTAGTTTCCTATCATAATCTGCAACACTGTAAAGAAAGGACTTTCCATGTAACAAGTAAGGCAGAGCAGCACCAGCCAAGAAGGAATAGCATCAGACCACAGCATCCCAGGAATTCTGGAAGGTGATATTAAGAGCTCAATATGTTTCAGTGCTTTCCAAGCAGCAAACCCTGCTCTAGTCACTGGGAAGTGAAAATTTGTCTTGTAACAAAGAGAGCGAGGAAGCCCCTGCCTGGCCTTTGGTGAAGCTGGGCCTGCTTGGAGTGAGGAGTGCCCAGATGAACACCCAGGTGGTCCTTTCAGTGTAAGTGATTCTACAGTTTATTATCTGCCTTTGCACAGACTGGGATCCACTTCAGCACAAGCACCCAAAGGGCTATGGGGAATTCTATCCACCAGCATGCACTTTGTGACTAAAGGAACTCTGTGTCAGGGACCTGCTCCATCAAGCTCACCCCAACTCCTGGCATTACACACCACTTCCCTTTGCTGATCTGCTTTAAGTCTAAGTTTCCTTGGCACTCCCAAGGAAAAGCAACAAGTGAGAGAAAGAAAAACAGCAAGAATTCAGGAAGTGAATCAAAGAAAAGTGAAATATAAATACAGAAGAGAAGGTAATTTGCAGCTAGTTGCACCAGCACTAATCCAGAGTATATTAACTTATCCCCAGAACCCTGTGGGTGGAAGTGGAAAATAAAATAGACTTCTTGTTGCACTGAGAAGGCCTTCTTGTCCTCACCAGCCATTCTACCACTTGAGCTGCCAGTGAACCTTCCTGAACAGGTCCCTTATCCTCACTGATATCCTCATGCTCTTCCAAAAGATGGGACTGTGGAGCTTTGCTGCAGAGCTCTGTGGAGCCTATTCTTGGCTTACCACACCAGACCCCCTCTCTGTGTCACATCCCTAACCCCGGGAGAGAATTGACACCAAAGGTACAGTTCTTGAGACTCTGAAAAAAAACAGGCAGCCAGCAAAAACAGGAAGGACAAACCCAAAAGAGCAGCTTTAACTCTTTCCTCACTTTTCTAGCAGCTTTATGGACTGATGAAACTTTTAAAGAGCTGCAAGCCACCTAGGAAGTTCCCCCTAAAGATACTGCTGTTTGTAAAGATGCACACATTGCTGTAAAAGTCATAATTACTAAGGAGTAGGATTTAGGTCAGCTCTTGGTATGGCAACCCACAAAGTTATCACACAAATCAGGAATCCATTTCTGCCAACTCTGTCCCAGAGCCCTGGTGCAAGTCTTCAGCCAAGTCTTCCAGGCCCATCCAGGACAGCAACTATTTTAGTGATCCTAACCTAGAATTGCTTTGAATATGAGGCACGGGAATGAAGACAAACACAGAAATCACAAACAGATCCAAGATTATACGTGCAATACTCCTCCTCCTGGATGGGGATATGCTTTCCCTGCTCCAGGGAAAGTGTACTCACCTGTCTGATTGACATGGTGCAGAGGATGTAGAGGAAGATGAAGGAGCAGTCAGTGTAATCCTCACCCAGGAGGTTGCGATGGGAGAGACCTTGGATGTATGAGAGGGGGATGAACGGAAGCTTTGCCACCACTCGGCCATCAAATCTGGAAAAGAGAGCACTGGATCACCCATGGAGACAGCAGAAGAGCTTTTGGATATAGAAAGAACAAGTGAGCATCACCAACAGGCCACCAGAGCAGGTAAGACCACATGGAAGGCTAAAAGCCCTTGCTGTCTTCTCCAGCCCCTCTTCATACACTACACCAAGGAGGATAAAGACATCTCTTTCTCCAAGCCCTCCACAGGGTAGGATTCCCTCAGGAACAGTTTTACCATCAAAGTATTTCCTAGTAATTTAAGTGATCACCTGGACAAGCTGCTGGTTCATGAAATCTTGGTGTTTTGCAGTTTTCTGGTGCATTTTATTTCTAAGTGAGATTCAGCAGAACACAGTCAGCACTTCAATAAAAGATGAATGACTGTCACCCTGCTGTACTGCAGTTACTGCAACAAGACAGACCCTCTGCTTCAAGCAAAACAGCGTTTTTTCAACCAGAGCATAAATCAAAGACACCTTTTCCTTGCCTGGAGCAGCTGTGCTCCTCAGGATGCACAAGAAGGCCATCAACAGAACACTTCATAGCCCAGTTTGCCTGCATTGGCTGTGGAGATGCAGGCAGTGCAGAGGCAGGATGATGCCGCATATTCCGAGCGGCATGTCCTGCTCCTGGAATCCCTCCAGGCCCACATTCCAGGGCATCAGGCAGAGTGTGAATTTTGGCCAGTTTGCAAAGATTTCTCCCAAGCCAGACAGTCGACCCAACCTTTTGATGTAGATGTGTATGATGCCTCATCAGCATGTGCATATTTGGATGTTATTTTCTCTGCATGTGCTGATTTTCGAACAGGTGTTTCTTGTTTCAAGAGATCCTAAATGAGCCTTCTTTCCTGTGGAGATGCATTCACACAGCCACAGCTCAAACACACGCCAACTTTGTTTACATCTCACAGGCAGTTTGGCAAAAGAGCTCGGAACGGATGTTTATCTCCCTGGAACATCCCCCAGTGGCTTAAAATTCTGCGTTATTCCTGCTGTGAGAATGACAAGTACTTCAGCAGTAGCACCCTGAGGTACCTGCTTCTAATTCCAGCAGGTTTTCACAGTTATCAAGAGGTACCAGAATGCACAGCTCTTAGAGTAAAGCAGGGAAGTGATTGCATGAAAAAGTTCCTGACAAGAGAAAATTGAGACACACAGAAGGTAATTTTTGCCCCAGGTGAAATCCCTGCTGGCTTGGAGGCCACTGCTGCTGCAGATTTCACTGCCATAATGAACCTTTTAAGCCACAACAGTCACTCAGCTGTTTGTCTGGGACACAGCATTCTGCAATTTGGGTTTAAACCAGCCTTGCTGACACTTCCACATCCTTCCATCACGGTTCAACCTGCTGCCCCAGTACTGCTGATATTCCAGGAATGACAGCAGGAAATTACCCAGTGATTTCCAGTTTCACTAAGGGGGCACTTGGCAATGGTGAGGTGCTCAGAGTAGCAGCATCTGCAAAGTACCTGTCCAAAGGATGCTGCTTCCACACAATTCCTGCTCCTTTTTTCCCAGCAGCCATGAACTCATCCAAGAACAGGAAAAGCAGCAAACGTGGCCACAGCCCCTGCAGGTGTCAGCCACCCTTCTCCTCCTTCTCCTACTACACCCACAGTGCCTCCATGGATACTCCTGTTGCTCAGATTCCCTCTCAAGAAAGAGGCAGTTAAAGAAAAGATATGCGCAAAGGTTCACATCAATTCTTTATTCAGTAGAACAAATGGTCTCTGTGGGCAGGAATCCTCAAAAGAGGAACTCGGTAGAAGTTTATTTGTTTCGTCTACCTTTTTTTTTAAGTTAATATCTATGGAAGGGGGAGCCATACAGAATTAAACCCAAATCAACCCCTTCCTAAAGTTCTTAAACTTACAGTTCTGTAGTAGTTAGTCACAAATTACTCAGTGCAACTGCCTCTTCCCCCCTCTAGGAAAGTGGGCATAGTGAAGTAAAGCAATTTTGTTTTTCAATTTGCTTTAGGGGCAGGTGCTGATGCTTGTGTTGTACCCAAAGAGCAAGACAAGCACTTGGAGGTCTGAAGTGCAACCCTACAAATGCACCCTCAGACCCCTCATTGCTCACAATGTACCTCCAGCCCTGCTCAAGGCTGCAGTGAAATGACTCAAGACTGTACCCAAATTTTTAAATCCTCCAGTGCTGGGTTGCTTTGCTCTGCTCAGAACACTCAGTTCTGAAGTCTGACTAAGCTGAATAAATAAAGGATCCACACAGTGGCACTTCTGTTATTATGTTACCCCATGTTTGCAATCTATCCACCCACAGATCTCCAGAAAAATAACAATTGACTATCCTGGGGATTGCCAGCACAGAAGCCAAAGGCTTCAGAGCCCAAGAATTCCTGTAAATTCCTGTTTGCAGGGCAAGGATACTGCCAGATATCAAGCAACCTCCTAAAGGTTATCCTAACGATATTCATGTCATCTTCAGATTGAACAGCCAACAGTTTGTATTTCAAGTGAATCAAGTTTTAAAAGCCAAAACACAGCCCTTCAGATTTGCATATCTCAGACAAAGCTGTCTCTAACCATGCAAAACAGTTTGAGGTTTCTTGTCTGCTTTTTTAAACTACACCTATCCCAGATCACTTTTAAAACAAATGAAGCTTGGAGCCCATGCCTGGACCTGTTTATATCTGGACTCTGACTACCTCAAGTAGGGCAACAACAAACTCTGCAATTACAGCTCATTTCTAAGGGCAAGGGAGCTGACCAGTTTGGTTTGCAAGAGCATTCTTTGGTCACACCATTACAGCAAAGCCAAAGCAGCTTAAGACTGAAGATGTTTGCCTGACATGCACCAAACTTGCCCTAATCAGGATGTTCCCATGCAGAAATGATATTAAAGCTGTGTCTAGACTGAATGCAATTTGTTCAATTTGCCTGTGTTCAGTACTCAATGTTCCCTCTTGAGGAGAATGTGCATGTGACAACCAAACCACCACATCTTCATCAGAAATATGGATATATTTATCTATTTATTTATGGTTCTTGGCTGGGCACTCTTAACACTTCACGTGATGAAGGGAAGGTGGAAAATATGCTCATCATTAAAATTTCAGAAAAAAATGCAGGAAGTTGATACTTACATGGAGTTGAACATTCCCATCAAGGCAGTGAAGCAGAAGCCAATGGCAAACATGGATTTCATCCGAACCTGCAAGCAGAGAGGTCAGAGATATTTAAAACAACAGGCCCACACTGAGGTATTATGAGCTCACACCCTTAAAAACAGGCTTTGTACAGATCACTGAAATCAACAGAGGAAGAAGGGTGACCCAGGAGACAGAGGGATTGTCAAAGTGACTGGAGAAGTCCCAAAGAGACTGGGTATGAAGGCAGACACAGTGTAGGCCACTGATGGGAAGTGCTGCTTCAGAAAGATGAAACCAAGAAGTGCTCAAGAATTGTCCTGTCACCTTGAACAGGCTGTTTTTATTTTTTCCTTAAGCCTATAAAACCCATCAGGGGGATTCCCAGGGGACTCCCTGCAGGAGATCATTACAATGACCAAAGTTATAGGAAGCCAGAAAAATTAATTCTACTTTGAAAAACACTATGGAGACTTATGAAGATGAAAATAGCTAAGGTTCGGCATGAGATGAGGCACTAACTCTGTGGCTCATACAAAAATCTGTAGTTATTAGAGAAAATCCAGAAGGACCTTTCCAGAGGAAAAGCAGCTTTGTCTGCCAATTGAACAAAGTCTTTCTGTTGGAAAACTGACTGACATCTTCAGCAGTTGGGAACAAGGTTTAAATTTTCATACCATTGACAAGTCCCTGTTGTTATTCTTCAGTTTCTCTTCTTGTCTCTCTGGAAAGACAAAAACAACAGTTATAATCAGTTATGTCAACCTAGAAACCAAAGTGTTTTCATTTCCAGGAAAATTTAACCTCTTTGGCTCTCCAAACAAATAACACTTCCAAAATCAACTCCAGCTCTCTTTGCCAGACAGTAGAAAGTGAAAAACTGTTCATAGCCAACTGCTTCTCCACCACAGCAACATGCAGCAAGTCAGGCACAAAGAGAGGAGGCGGCTGGAATCACCCATTCAGCACTTTTGAAAGAAATGCACCCAATGTCAGATTTGCTAACTCAACCAACTCACACAGTAGCATGAGCAATGCTGCCAGGAAACAAAAGCAGTGTCCCTCTACCACAGTTCCCAAAGGGAGCAGTGATCAATTTGCACCACACTATCATAAATAGATTGAATAAGTAAGGATTTCCTTTTGGAGGTCTCAAAAGGGAAAATCATGCACAGAGCTGCGAGCTGCACCTCAACACCACCAAAATCCTGCTGGTCTTAGTAATGAGTTTTGCACCCTTCTCATACCTAGGAGATTCTCCTAAGAGATTTCCTACCTGAAATTCAGTAATGAATGTATTACTGTGCTTTGCAGGAAGTACTTTGGAAATTTAGTCTGTCCTTAAAAATCACCACAGACTTCAAAGATACTCAGATTTACAAGAGGGCATTTTCCATGTCCCTCACTGGAGGGCTGCTCTGGCCTTCAGCATTACCCACTATCTGTCACCTTTCCTGTCCCATGTCTCCATCATGCCTTGTGCTCCTCTCAGACCGAGGATCCAGAGGGGCAGCCAGGGCTGGGAAGCAACAGCCAGCTGAAGTAAGGATGTGGATAATGAAGGAATATCCAAAGAACAGCATGAGTGAAGAGGGTGATGCCGTAAGTTTTAGCTTTTATATCTTCCAGATTCTGTACTGCACTGGTGTGTGACTCTGCACTTCATAGGAAGTGTTACAAGTTCTCCTCACAGCTCACACAAAACAATCCTTTTCCAGCCCCACAACCAAGGACACCGCTGAACCTTCAGCCCCCAAAAGTGCAAACAACAGGGAATTGAGGAGAGAATCTGGGAGGATGGGACTGCAGAACCTGGAGCTGGAATTGGACAATGAACCCCAACATGGAAATGGACCACAACTTATAAAAGTGTGAAAACTCGTGACTCTGAGTCCATCTTGGGTGGAGCCACAGCCAGGCTCTTGTACTGCCCAAGGTGAATCCTTTGAAGGCCATTTAATAAATCCCTGCTTTATTCCTTTAACTCTGTCTAGCCTCTTTTCCAGGAAGCCTCTCAAGGCATCAGGGGAGGATGCAGAAGGGCTGCCAAGGGCTATCCAGCATGGGGATTTCAGCACAAGACCCCTGCAGCTCAGAAACTTCCCAGTTCTCTCCCAAGCCCCTGCTAAGCACAGGGACTCACAGTCAGTGTTATGTAAAGCAACAGCAAGATCCTTACTCAATTCCTTGAATTCCCAATTCCAAAGAACCCTCTTTGCTATTTCCACTTGCTCCTAATAAACCATCCCCTCTGGCAGGAACGTTTCAGACACCTGCTTCCTGAGCCAGGTGGAAAGTTGTGTCCTGGGACATTTCAGCAACCACAGGCCAGCTCTTCAGGAACCCCATTTGGCACAAATACTTGTTTTTTCCCCTCTGCTGTTAACTAAGCATCTATTTAGGTGGGCTAAAGGTTACATAGAGGAAAGAACACGGCTCTGATTGCCCAGTATACCTGACCAATCTCTCACCTCTTTCTACAGATTCAAAATGAACATGTTCTGGGTGATCTACCATTATATAAATGGTCTATTCCTGCCCAAATCACACATAAACAGCCTGTTAAGCACTTTGCTGGGTAGTTTACAGCTGGGTAAAGGCACAGAGAAAGAAGACTGGGTTAACAAGCAGCTCCCTGGAGTCTAAAATCATCTTACTCTGCTCATTGGAACACAAACCATGAGGATACAGCAACAGAGATTTGCCAGAACTGGGGGTTTTTATTTTGTTTTAGTTTTGCTGTCCATCCAGCAGTCATGTAGATTCCTAGGAATGTCACTGTCTTTTCTTCCAGAAGCACACGGACACAGAAAGCAGCAGCAAGGTTTAACTTAACAAATCATCTCTTTAAACAGAAATGACAGAAGGCTAAACCAATGCTAAAGGTGATTTAGACACAATGTGACAATCGGTTCATTTTACAGCTAAAAATAAAGTTTTTTAAGTAGGAAACACCAAATTAAACCTTCCCAAGCAACTTTCCCCCCACCTCCTTGTGCACATGCATGATTCATCCCTTATGAAACCAAGTAATACCATCCACACACCTCCTGTCTTATTCTGTGCATGGAACAGATGGCAACTGAGGCAGGTCTGTACCACAGCTGTTACTTATTCATAAAGCCTCAGCTCAATATTTACTTTTTGTTAACTAAAATGGTAGAACTTGGAAGAACTCCAGCACAAGTAGATTTGCTGTGACAACAATGCCCCATCTTGCAGAATGATTTGACATCTTGACAAGTTACTGAGATTAGAGATTTCAAAACCATTTAACAGCTGTGAGTCATTTTCTGGAAGTCCAGTGTAACATTTAGGGTTTCGTTTTTCAGAAACACCAAGAATTCAATCTTTGCTTGAACACAAATGAAATACTGAAGTTATGCAGCACTTTTAAAAAAAAACCAAACCAAACCAAACCAAACCAAAAAATTACTGTCAGAATCTTAAGCTTGGCCAGCAAGCATCACAGCAAACAAAATCAGTGGTTGTTTCCTAAGTTCTGATCTTTATCCCTTTGTGCTTTGTTTTTCATCTGCAAAACAAGATTATTTCAGTGTATAAAAATTGGTGGAGCATCTGAAGTCCTCAGATTCTACTGTTTATTGGTTTAGTCCAAGCACAAGTAAAATATTGTCTGCTAGGAACACAGTTGGGATGGTGCCCTGCAAAAAAGTCATTGTCACACTTTTTTTGTTGCAGTTGTCACATATGGTCACTTTCAAAGTTGCCTTATCCACCAAGCAGCGTTCATCCCATGCAGGGATTAGTCAAGATTAAGAACTGAAATGCTCAAGAGGAAACATTTTGGCTCCTGTCCCTTCAGGAACCTAACGACAACAGGTTTTCTACCTAGGAAGAACTGTTTGAAGATGTGTTTATAATTCCCAAGCTTTGTACAGATCAAATGAATCCAGCTACCTGGTGTTACAGAGGAATGAGGAAACCAACTCCCAGGAGCTCTCAGAAGTGTTTCTGCCATGATCTCTGTAATAACTTTACTGAGCTTTGCTGCACGTTGTGAGTCCTGCAGATCCTCCTAAAACCTTTAAACATCTCTCTACCCTGGTCTTGCTTAGTTCAGTACTTAAAGAGTTACCCTAACCTAATTCTGAAGAATTCTGCTTACTGACAAAGAAAAAGAATGGAAAAATAAATCACTGCCTAAAACTGAGCAAAAACTGATTTATCAAAATTGAAATTAATCTAAACATGATTACAGTTAACATGGACATCGTCAGCTCTAAAGTGCTCAAATGAAGGGACAAAAAATACCCCAAATCACAATTAGTCCTGTAGCTACAGCAAGCTGCCATGCACTGCAGCAAAGAGCTTTGACAGCTGAAGTTAGTAACAGCCATGGATATCAAGGCTAAAATGTGAGAAAAAGTCAGGGAGCTCAGCAAGAGATGCTGCTCCTCTCAGTGATCCACCCATTTGATCAAAACCATCAGGAGGCTGGGTATCTCCTGCCTTGGAAGAGTAAGGCAAATGAATAAATAATGTTGAAAGGAAGGAAAGGATAATCACTTGCATCAGTTTCTCAACTTTCTTGAGGCACCAGTCTTACCTATCTTCTTTTTCTGCTGTCGGCCTGCTGATTCGGTTATCGTTTCCTTCTTCTTTTCCACTGCAAAAGGAAAAGATACTCCATCATTTCTACACAGTGATATCACCACTTCTTTTCCACACACCAAATAAAACATTCTATTCCTCTGCAGAACAGGGGCACAAAAAGCAGCCAAGTACAACTAAGAACATGTACAGAATCACTAAGTCATCAACTACCAGTGCTGATTACACCGATCACTTAAAAACTGTAACAAAAAAGTTTCAAAACCCTGGATAAGATACAAACATATTTAAAGGGTTAATTTTGAACTCTGTCAAGAGCCCATTACACTGTGGACTGAGCAGTCTGGGGATAATTTTGGCTCAAGTGACCCTTGCTGATTTGTCATTAGTATCACACAGTACTTTTGATTCAGCAAGTGGAATGAAAAGAGCTTTGTGGCAAGCTCTGCTCCCGATTATCTGCAGTGGGAAGCAGAATACAGGAAAGTCTGTGTTCTCCTACATCCCTTCTTCACAGGCAGCCATTCTCAGGGAAAATGCTGTCCAAGCAGGCAGCCACAGCCTCGCCATTCTTCAATTCATTAGCACTGAAGTATTTCCAATATTTTAAAGTAGAAGCCTAAGGTCAAAGGTACTAGACATGCACTGAGCACCTGCCACCAATCAGCAGTGCAGCAAAGCAGGCCAGCAGAGCCAGCACAGGGAAATGGGAACTCAGTAAATGTGCTGCTCAGCTGCAAAGGAGGCTCTACTACAGCAGAAAGGGCTTTTCCAGGAAGCAAGAGACATTTTCATTCAAGACCTATAAGGAGAGCACTCCAGGAAGCAAGGATGATGAAGCATGACCACGGTCCAACAACAGAGAGCAGCCCTTTTTGACTTTAAACTCTCTGTATTGATGCAAACTGCATGTACCACATCGACTCTACCAACGAAGAGCCTTGGCTCACTGTTAGCTCACAGATACCTGACTGCTGGGGGAAGTACCAGCTCAGCAAAGACCTTCCAGCCCTGATTTCAAAGCCCAGAGGAAATGAAGACAGCCAACCTTCCAAGGCACACCAGGATTTGTAGAGCTGCCTTATGAAATGCCTGTGAGTCAGTCACAACTCCTCAGAAAATCACACCAGCCCAGACAAGTCACCTCGACATCAACTCTCCACGGCATAGAGTCAGAAACAATTGCTTTTCCCAAAGAATAAGAGGATCTCTGGTGGGCAGGGAGTAAAATAAGGAGCTTGTGTTCCTCTGGAACACCGGAGAGAGGTGTCAGACGACACAATGCACCCAGGGCTCATAGAACACGGTCTCCATAGCCTTCCTTATGCCAGATTCAGCTGGGAAAACCTCATCAGTCCATCCCTGTCCTGCTCCACATAACCCCACGGCCCCAGCTCTAAACTCTAGACAGTTCTATTAAGCCTTATGCCAAGCCTGAGGAACTCCAGGCCCCAATTCCCTCAGCACTGTCGGTGGGAACATCCACATGGACACATCAGAAATTGCAGGGACAGCCTTCAGCCTTGTAAATTTACCCCTCCATTCACCCAGAACAACCCCTGCAGCAGCCTCAGCCAACGCTGAGCCTCTCCCTAGGAAGGAGAGGACAGGAAGAGATGAAATTAAGGAGTAACAATGTCTGCTCAAACACACTACCCAGCCCCTTTGTTTTTGCAAATCCTAAGGATTGCTAGGACTCTCATGGGAGAGCTTAAAGGTCTCAAATGTGTTTTTTCCTGTTTCAGATGTGTTAGATAACAGTTGAAAGGTGTGGCTCAAGTGGTCCACTTGGCAAGTTGTAAGCCTTCAGGTCAGCCATCTGTCCTCAGCACAAGAGGGGAAAGGAAAAGCAAAGCTGAATTTTTACCGACTCCTTATTCAGTTTTACCCTCCTTTTTTTTGGGGGGAGGGGGGTGGGGAATCAGACAAAGAGATCAAAAACCTAATTGAGATGCACGATCCTCACATCACTCCTTTCACAGATGATAGCCTAGATACCAGGAGAGCTATAAAAGCAAACAGCATTAAACTCTTAGAGCAATCATTAAGCCCTAGAGATGAAGACCTGCTAACTGCTTTTGGAACTGAACAGCACAAACACTAAGTTTGCAGCTGGTTTTCAGCTCCTTCTCTAACTTGCTCTTCTGGGGCTAATTCCATCCCCCACACAGGACAAGTGGGATTCAAGTCAGGCAGGCAGAAATGCAATCCCCATCTGCTCCTGCTGTGGTGACAAAAGCTCCTAATGTCGGAGCTGTGACACAAACATGACTATAGTTCAACTCCTCAGTTTAAATTGCCCAGGGGAAGGCTGGAATATGCTGGGCTCGTAAGAGCAAAGTAAGATAATATTGCTTTCTCACGCATTAAAGAGCACTGACACCATAACGAGATATTTGTAAAGTAAAACCAGCTCTATTTTGGCCCCAGTTGCCGTGTGCTATCTCTCACTGCTGTGACTTGGGTAGGGTGTACACAGTTGAGGTTGAAAGGTCAGAATTTCTCCTCTGTAACTTGGCTTCTGATACAGACAGGTCCATTAAACACTCCATCCTCCCTCCTGTTTACCATTTCTCTTAATATTTGATACAGATCTTCTGACTGCTCACCCTCACCTCCCTTTTCCCTTCTTCCCTCATGCTTTGTTTACCCTCTCCCAGACCTCCTCTCTGTGGAATGAACCTGGGACTTATTTCCTAATATTTCCAAACCTATTTGCTTCCAGTTTACATTAGGACAATTTGGTTTTTCATCAGCTGATTGCTCAGACCTTTCTAGGATGGCTTTGTCTTTACTCATTGCCCACCCTCAATCACCACTTCTAATCTTTACATAAAATGCTTTTTCCTCATGGTATTCACTATTCAACCCCAGTTCTTTCTTTCTACAGACCTCAAATTTTCCTCTTCACCCCTGAAAGGCAGAAATTACATCTTTGAATGTATTTCAGACATTTATTTCAGACACTGGCTGCTCATGTGCAGAAATAAAAGATGCCAGTACCAATCTCTTACTCCCTCCTGTCCTCCATTGACAGGAGGGGCAATTTAGACAAGGCAAAAGGTCTTTGGCTGAGCTTCCTCTAGCAAAAGACCAGAATTAAGGTCAGCAATAAGCCCCTGGTGAGTACTTACATTTCTTGCTCTGCTTTTCCACTTCAGCCTTTAATCTCTTGTATTTGTCTGTCCGATAAACCAGCACCCAGGTTATGCCTGAAACAAACAGCCATTGACAAGAGAAGTAAAAACCTCCTGCAACAATGCTGATACGAGGGAGCAAATCCACATGCAGAAATTAAACTTTATGTCTACAAAACCCCGTTATAATACAGCCAAGGGAGCACAAAGCACCAGCAAACTGCACCATTCCTTTCCTTCAAATCTCCATTCCAAGTTCCATGTAAAATGGAATTGTAAAAATAAACCGTGAAATGAGCTGTAGGTGTAAAACTGAAACGAGTTGTTACTTTTATTGATAAACCTGTTTTGCAGGTGTGGGATGAAGATTTGGGGACAGGGGGGATGAAGGGGATGTGGAGATACAGCATGATGCCAGAAACGGGACCTGTGACTACCCCAAAAGGCACCTATCCAGCACTTATTTTAAAAGGTGTCCCTATTTCAACTATTGAAATATAAAAAACCTTTTTAAGCAGCTTAAACCACCATCACTGCAAGGTCTGGCGGTGTCTTCACATCCTTCCCAAAACAGCTACTGGGGAAAACCACTACGTCCTCTTTCATCCTCCCCCCAGAGGCAATAACTCCAATTCCCAACGCTTCGCGCCAGAGCTCAGCGCTGTTCGGGGAGGATTCAGCGCTGTCCTCTCTGTGAGGAGGCTCAGGTGACCCCGAGCCCCGTTTCACAACCCTCCTCCCCAGGGCCCCCTCAATGGCGCCCCTTCCCCCGCTCCCGGGAGCTCTCAGCCGTCCCCCGCACACAGCCGCGGCCTGCCCAGCTCACCCTCGGCCAGCAGCGCGGTGCAAACGGAGATGAACACGATGAGGAGGGTGTCGGCGAACATGGTGCTCATGGTGGTGCCGCCGCCCCCGACCCGGTAACACCGCGGCGCACCCGGAAGTGCACCCGCCACCCGGAAGCTGCCTGCCCCGTTACCTAGCAACGGCCGGAAGTGACTACCTGCGCTTCCGGCGGGCGCCGCCGGCCGCGCGAGAAGCCGCGGGAAGAGCGAGGAGCTGAGAGGGCGCGGCGGACGCTGCTCTGATTGGGCGAGGCAGCTGTCAATCGGGCAATCGTGACGGCGGGCGCTGCTCTGATTGGACAATGCGGCTGTCAATCGTGGCGGTGGGCACCGCCCCTCGGCGGAGCTGAAGGAGGGTCGTTGTTATGGCGAGGTCCGGACCCTGGTCCTGTCGCAGCCCGCCCGAGTCCCTCACACTGGGCTGTAGTGAGGCCGCGCCCGGCTCGGGGCTCGCGGAGGGCTTCAGAAAATCAGTTAGGCTGGAAAAGATCTTCGCGATCATCCCGAGTCCAACCTGGAATCCAGCACTACCGTGGCACCAAGTGCCATGCCAGTCTTTCCTTAAAAAGCTGCAGGGACGGTGACTCCATCACCTCCCTGGGTAGCCCGTTCCAATGTCTAATCACCTTTTCTGTGAAGAAATTAATCCTAATGTCCGACCTACACCTACCCTGGTGTAGTTTGATACTGGGTCTGTCCCCTCTGCACCTTGCCGGGATGTGGTGCCTGCACCCGCTTGCCAAGGAATACGCACAAGGCGATTGCTCGCAAAAAGGTTGGCTTGGAGAAGCCTTGCTGGTTTCTACAACTCTGCCCTGGGCTAATTTACCGGTGATGTGAATGGAAGAGTTCAGGACCCACTTGGACAGGTTTTGGAGCAACTGGTCTAGTGGAAGGTGTCCCTGTCCGTGGCAGGGGGGTGGAATGAGATGATCTTTAATGTCCCTTTCGACCCAAACCGTTCTAGGATTCTGTGATTCTATGAATACTCTGTTAGTGCATCTCACCAGGAGGCACTTTCTGGGATCAAATATTTAGGAATATTGATGCCTGCCCTTTACCAGGGGCTATTGCTGTCCCACATGCTCCTTGTAGAGCCAGCAGTGGAGTATAGCGTTCTGTGATTCACAGGGAATTACATCTCCCATTGCTCGTGTGTGTAAAATATTCATGGATGGGATGGGACTATGAAGTGCTTTAATGAGGACAGTGCAATAATGGCAAGGATTTGGCAGACAAATTGACTTTTATTGAGGCTCCAGCGATCACACCTGGAGCAGCAAAACTAGACCAAATCCACGGGTTGTAATGGGGTGAGGAGACCTAGAAAGCAGAAATACAGAAAAGGAAACAGGGCAGGCAGGGAAGGGCAGGTTTGTGCCCGTCCTTACGTAACAGAGGAGTTTGCTGTCAGTGACAGCGGTGCACTGTGGGATTACACGGGCAGAGCTGAGTGAAACCAGGGAAAGGAAAAATACTACCGCCCTTAAATTAAACATGCCAGAAAGAGGGTGAGGAACTGTAGCTTGAAGAAAACAGCTCAAGCAGCGAGTGAGGGCGTGGGGTCAGACAGCAAACCACCTCTCCGAGCCCTGGGACAGGCACACGAGGAAACCAGAGAGCCACGGGTGTGCAGGTGGCTGAGCCAGCTGTCACTGAGAGGTGCAGCTACACACCGCAGCAAAAGTCCCAGCACCGTGGCCAGGCAAAGGGAGCTGCTTGCAACAGCAGGGCGCAACTGAGAACTGGATCTCAGCAAAACGGGACTCAGGGAGACAGGGATGAAACTGAGGGTGGATATTTCAGTTCGGGGTGAGCAGCAGGAAGATGTTGACAGCTGGTGATGTGGCAGGATTTGTGATATACAGAAAAATTCTTCCCTGTGAGGGTGGTGAGGCACTGGCACAGGGTGCCCAGAGAAGCTGTGGCTGACCCTGGATCCCTGGAAGTGTTCAATGCCAGGTTGGACAGGGCTTGGAGCAACCTGGGATAGTGGAAGGTGTCCCTGCCATGGCAGGGCACTTGGAACAAGATGATCTTTAAGACTTCTTCCAACCCAGTGCATTCTGTGATTATTGTTTTGTGCCACCTCATGCTATTCCCTGTGCTGTATGCCATCCTCCACCCTCTCTCCCTCTCTTTAGAGCTCCCTGACTTTCCTGGCCTGTGAGATGTATCAGCATCTATCAAAGCAGTATTTTGAACTAGTTTCCCTTATGCTGCTCAGGGAAATTATTCACATGGTATCACTTATTGATACTGAATGGAGTTTTTTTTGGCAGATGAAGGCCAGGAGGAGATAGTCAGTGACATGAACCTCTTTCCTCTGCAGTGTCCATGCTTTGAACTGGAGGTAGAGGTGACAACAGGCTCTTTGTAATTTCATCCTGTCACTTTGAATCACACGGGGATCCTTATCAGCAGATCCTTTTTTTCAGACAACACACGGCATATTACCCTCAATGGGATTTCCTTTTCAAAACCGCATTCTGTGCTTTGATCAATGTGTAAAGGAGAGATGAGGGTTGAGTGCAGTCAGATTTGATCTACCAGCCTGGGATATGAGAAAAAGGAAGGAATTTGCATAATACATCGCTCTGGTTACATGAGTCAGGGGTTGCTGTAGTCTACAAACATTCTAGATATAGAAGTGGTAATATTTATGGAGGCAACCTTGAAACCAGATTGGAGAAACGCATAATCCCAGTACGTTTCATATACTGAAGTCTCCAGACAAACGGAACAAAAGGTTCATTTGCTTTGCACATTTAGTGACCAGCAGCCAGTAAAAGAGTGTGTAAAATTCTCAATTTTGAGGAAAGGTGCCATCTAAAACTAACTGGGACTTGGATTTGGTTCACTTCTAGTTCACAGCCCTGGCCTGGTTTTGAAAGAGCCATTAACCTGACCTTTGCAAGTTCTCCTTGTGTTCTGTATAAATAAGCCTTGGATGCCCTTAGCTCAAACCCCTCCAGGGCCCATCAAGAGGCATTTACTTCTCCTTTACTTCCCCTGCAGGTGTGTCAGCTCCTGCCACATGTCCAGCTATAAGGTGAAATGCCACGATGGGCATCCTACAGAGAAGCTCAACACGGCTAGCACAGCCTGAAACAGGTGCAGCACAGCAGAGGATTTGGACTGCCCCCAAGCAGGGCAGCAGGGAGGGCAGGAGGGGGAGAACCCAATAACCTGGAGTTCTCACTGTCCTGCGGGGGTTTTGCCATCCAGATCCAGCTGTGTCAGCGTTGGAGTAAGGAAGGAGAGCTGTGAATAGCTCCTGGGTCCCAGTGGGGTATACGGGAGCTGTGCCCATGGTCAGTGCTTGGAAACTGGCATGGGGCCATGGGAATCCACAGAAATTCGTCCCTGCAGGAAGTTCTCATCCATATATAGCTCTTCCTTCCCTGGCAGTGGCTGCATGCAGTGCCATTCTCCCATGGCACTGCTGGAGAAGAATTGGGAGCAGTAGGCAGAGGGCTAAGGGCTTCCCAGGAGATCCTCTCTCACATCCTGCATGATGAGGGCTGGGACATGGGACCTGTCTGGCAAACATTTCCACACCTGTTTGCTGTGTTGAAGTAGGAAGTTAGAAACCCTAAGGGAGAGTTCTGATCCTCTCTGAATAGGGCTGGGAGGAACCTTGGGGCATTGCTTGGGCTGGCTCCTGCCCCAAAACAGCATCAGCACTACTAAACACTTTCCATTCAGGAGCGTGTCTACTGTTTTTTGTTTTGTTTTTAAATCCTCAGATTGAAAAGTGGAGAGTCTTACTCTCCTTAAACAACCTTTTCTAGGACTTAACCATTTTCAACCCTAGCAAAGGTCCCTGAATTGTCCTCGTTACAGTGTTGAGCTGGCAACATTTTTTTTTCATCCCTACTGGTAAAAAAAAAAAACTTATTCCCTTTCTCTATGTGGCAGGCTTTTATGTATTTGGAAATGGTTATTGTATCCCCACAGCCTTGCAGCCCAGCAGAGACTTTCCCCAGCCTAAACACAGTTGGGTCCTGCAGTCCTACAAAGCCAGACCCTGGGCTGTTCCCACTGGAGTCTCTCCACCAGACCTCACCTTTTTCAAAAACATGATACCTGTGCATGTTTATATGCCCCAATGGGATGTTTGCCTTTTTCACAGCGGCATCACCAATTGATTCTTTGATCCACTCTACACCAGATCCTTATCTGTAAAAGGCCTGGCTAGCCAGCAAGTTCCTATCTCGCATTGCCACAGATCGTTATCACATTTGTCTGCATGGACCTGCACCCTACATATTGATAATCCTTTTTCCATTTTGTTGAGGTCATTTTGACTTTGAATTCTGGCCTCCAGAGTGCTCACAGCTCTTCCCATACAGATCCCATTTGCCAAAGGCATAATTTTTATTCCTGGATTTGGGTCATTAATAATAATTTCTGAGTGCTTGCAGGACCAGGGCCTAAGTGGGGTGGGAAAACCACAGAGTGATTAGGGCGGGGAAAGACGTGCAAAATCACCAACCATTGAGCCAGCACTGTTTACCATGAAAGTGTCCCCAATTGCCACATTTGCATGGCTCTTGAACATTTCCAGGAATGGCGATTCAACCATTTCTCTGGGTAGTCTGTTCCAACGCCTAAGCACCCTTTGGGTGAAGAAATTTTTCCTAATATCCAACCTACCCACCCGAACCCTGGCACAAGTTCAGGGCATTTCCTCTTGTTACATGGGAGAAAAAGGCCAACCCTCACCGGGCCACACAACCTCCTTTCAGGTGTAGAGTAATAAAGCAACCCCTGAGCCTCATTTTCTCCAAGCTGAGTCCCCCCAGCCTTGTGCTCCAGGCTCTTTCCCAGCTTCGCTGCCTTTCTCTGCACACGCTCCAGCCCCTCAATGTCTTCCTTGTCGTGAGGGGCCCAAAACTGACTCTAGTTTTCGTGGTGTGGTCTCACCAGTACCCAGCACACGGGGACGATCACTGCTCTGGTCCTGGTGGCTGATCCAAGCCAGGATGCCCTTGGCCTCCAGCGTGGGAGACAAACAATGGAGGTTCTGCCGAGGGCCACCGTGGTGTGGTCCCAGCGTTGTCTGTGATGGAGCGGAGGGGGAAGAGAGGCGAAGGGAACCGGTGCGGGGTGCGGGGCCCGGCTCCCAGCGCGGCCGCAGCGCCTTTGTCCGCAGGCGGGCGGGCAGGAGGGAGGGCGGCGGCGCGGTGCGGGCCCATGTGGCCGCAGTGCCGCCCGCCGGCGGGCTGGGCCGGAGCATGTGCAGCTGCGGCAGCACCTGGCAAGGAGCCGCAGCGCCGGGGATGTGAACCAGGCGGGGAGGAAGGCCCTTGACTCATCAGATAAATCCGGCCCCGCACGGCGAGCGAAGGCGGAGGAGGCGCGGCGACGAGCCGGGGAGGATGGCGGGGGACAGCGAGCAGCGGCTGGAGGAGCAGGGGCAGCCCAGCGGCGGGGAGCCCTTCCTCATCGGGGTCAGCGGTGGCACGGCCAGCGGCAAGGTGCGGGGGAGCCCCGCCGAGGGCCGGGGAGCCCCAGCGGTGCCGGGGCCGGGCGGGCTCCGTGGGGCGGCCCCCCAGGCCGGGCGCGGCGGCCACATGGCAGCGCGGCGGGTCCGAGCGGCCGCCTCGCCACGTGCGCGGCTCTGCGGCCGGGCCGCGGGCTCGGGGCGAGCGCTGGGGCTGCGGATGGAGCCGGGGCCGGGGATGGAGATGGAGCTGGGGCCAGGGATGGAGATGGAGCTGGGGCCAGGGATGGAGATGGAGCTGGGGCCAGGGATGGAGATGGAGCTGGGGCCAGGGATGGAGATGGAGCCGGGGCCGGGGATAGCGATGAAGCCGCGCGGGCTCGCTGGGTGCCCGGGGATGGGTGATCCGGCGGAGGGAGTGCGGCCACCGAGGCCTCTTGCCCAGGCGGCGGACGGAGTCCCTCGGACACGTGGAGGGGGGGTGCGGGGTGGGTGTGGGATTTACTTGCCCCTTCTCTCCGGCCGGGACCTTGTGTCCCTCTGTGTCACAACGGGCAGAGCTGGGGGCTGCGCGGAGCAAGGGTGGCCCCAGCTCGGCTGGGGTAGAGGCGGCATCTCCCCTCCAGAATCTCTCCTGTGGCTGTGGTCAGCGCTTCCCCCGTCCTCCTTCACCTGCACTGACCCCCAGGGCTGCCCGTCCTGCAGAGCACCTCGGGCGCGATGCAGTTTTTTAATTCCCTACCCCCGCCCCTCGCCCCCAATGGTGTCGATCGTGCATGGGGGTGCCCTTCTCTGCCCAACTTTAGGGTAGCAGGAGCGGGAATTCTGCAGCAAATGCTGACTCACAGCGGCAGAACGACCTCCTGGCTGCTGTGCCGGGAGGGGCTGGCCCTTGGCAGCGGCAGGTGGGAGCGGAGCGGGGCGAGGGCTGCGGGGACGGGGCAGCCGCCCGGCGGGGCAATGCGGGTGTTCCCGGCACGCTGCTACACCCAAACTGCAGCGCAGGGCAGCCCTACCGCTCCTCAGCCTTTTATTTTCCTTGTTTCATGCAGCGTGTCTGAATTTGTTTAACCTCGCTAGGTCACTTTTTTCTTAATGGGAAAAAAAAATTGCTGCTTTTTTTCTCTACCTTTAAGAGCAGTAAAAGCAGCTCCACAGCTTACCAGTGCTGGTATGCAGGGCAGCGCATTCTGCCTGTGTTTTGGAAAGGATGAGTAGATTTGAAAGCAGCACTACCTGTGAAATATTTCTTGCTGAGAAAACTGAATGTGGGTTGGCACGGGGGAGGGATGAGCCTTAGATCTCTGGGTTGATCTGTGTTTGGAGGGCCATCCCTCCTTCTCTTGAAGGATGGCATAACCCAACTGCTGTACCTCAGCCTGGTGTTTTAAGCATATGTCTCTGAGTACCCTATTGATTCTTGGACTGCTGCAAGAGGGAAAAATCCAGCTGTAACAGGGAAGGGATGGTGAGAGAGGATGCAATCTCCTCCGGTGGGAACCAAAGCTGGATTGTTCTTGCAGTACAGCTCCTGGTGACTCAAACACGCTGGATTTGTCTGTTCTCTGATGCGTGGGTCTGCCTCTCTGTAGTTGTCCCAATAACATCGTGTCTGGCGCTGCTGAACTGTTATGTCTCTGAACATTGTGTCTCAGGCCTATAAGGTAAAAGCAGTGATTACAGTACAATACACCACAGTGGTGCTCAACTTCAAAGTGAAAATGCTCAAGAGCAGCGGGCTGCCTTAGGAAAAAAATAGGGAAATGGTCCTTTCTAGCAAGGAGATGTACTAACTGGCTTTTCCTGTCTCTCAGCTTTGATTTCCCCCCGTCCAGTGACTGCTGAAAACCCCTGTGTAGTGTTGCCCGTTGAAGGGAATCCAGCAGGTCACTACAAAGTTGGTGGGAAAAGGCTGCGAGAAATATGACGGCAAAAAACCCCAAGCAACAGGCAAAAAGGACCTGGGGCTTGTGCCCAAGCCCCTCAGATTCACATTTGGTGCAGCTGCAAGGCAGGGATGTGGAGGGCTGTCCCTCACCTGTGTCCCCTACCTGACCTGGTGACAGTGCCCTGTGCCCTGGCAGTGCTGCAGTGGGGCTGATGTGGTATGCTTAGCTAAGGGCTTGCCTCCAGCCAAAATCCAGCTCTACCAGGGGCTACCGTGCAGATGTGCTGGCTCTGGGTGAAAAGTGAGTGCCAGCAGGAAGGTGAAGCAGGCACCTTTCCCACTGGGAAAGCGACGAATCCGTCCAACTCGCCTTGACACCAATTGTGGGTTGTTGTCTCAACACGCCCCTTTGGCAGCACACCAGCCCAAAGATAACAGAGGGAATTTGCCTTCCAAGGCTCCCCACAGCTCCTCCCACTGCTGCTTTTGGGTCTGACATGGGGATAAGAGGCTCCACAGTCCCCTCCATCCCCCTTGGCGTACCAGCACGGTCAGGCTGTGGAAGGATGGGGTTGTGTTTTGTAGCTTGCCGTGACTTGTGTGGTGTGGTGCCTTGGGGAAGCTGGTGTTGGAAGCGGCTGGCCTTCCCAAAGAGCTGGGGATTTTTTTGGCTGGTGTTCCTTCAGTCTGTGAGAACTCAAGTTCAAAGGCTGAGTGCTCTTCCCTAGTGAGAAAAAGGCTTGAGCAACTTTGGCCACTCCAGCAGGGGTAGAACCCTGAGTGCTTTCCTGGTTTTTGGCTCTGGAAAGAAAGCTGGACTGTGCTGGGAGCAGAACTGGGCAGCTGCAGAGGTCCTGGGTAGTCTGGGATGCCGCAGCCTCTGTGAGGGCAGTGCAGGCTGCACAGTGGCTGTTTTCAGTCAGCTCAGCTGGGACAGGCTCTGCACAAAAAAAAGAGCTGTCCCCTGAAATCCAAGCACTGTGCAGTCTGGACAAAGCAGGCTGTGGTTTCCTGGCGTGGAGATGACTTGGCATTAAGACCCCCCCCATCCATGAAGAGAACTGCAACTGCCTCATTCCCTCAAAGCCATCCCCAAGGCTGGTTGTCGCATTCTCTTTCACCCTGTCCTCAAGTGTTCTGGAGTCCTCATTTCCCTCTTGCACCCATGGCCTTTGTGCTAACAGCTTCTTCCCTTGCTCCTGCAAGATATTCCTGACTACCAGGGACTCTGCAGCGTACAAGGCAGGCAGCCAGGCTGCGGGCTGGAGGAAAGTTGAGCAAACTGGCTGCTGAGATGAGCTGGGAACTTTTGGGATACCTCCTTAAGCTCTTTGTGTGTCCTCGCTTCATCTTAGCTGCTGGGACCTTGCAGCCCTGCCAGCAGTGCCTGGAGCAGCTTGCTCCCAGCAGCAGCGGTGGCATCTGGTGCTGGGGTGGCTGCAGGGATGGGGAGGCTCTTTGAGCTCGGGCTGAAGCGTTAATTGTTGTCCCCACGCGAAATGAGATGCTGATTGCTGCCTTCTAACAGGAGCTTGTAAGAAAAGACAGATTTGTAAAGGGCTGATTGCTTTGGTTGGCTGCTCATCGCTCAAATTACAGTGAGGGCTGAGTATAGGTGCCACTGCAGCCCTGTAGTTACATCATTTGGGTCTTGAGTTAGCACATCAAGTTCCCAATGTCTGTTTGGACATGCAGCCTCAGAGTTTCCAGCCTGCAGAGCACCGAGATTGCAGCCTGTGTTCAGCCAGGTGTGCTCTTCATTTACTTCACTAGGCTCTTTAAACACTGGAAAAGCTGGCTGAGGCTGGAAGAGTGAGCCAGCCAGAAGGCTGGAATTGCCCTGCCAGGGTGGGAGAGCCAGTGTTGGCCCCCAGGGAAGGAGTGGTCTGAGCTGCATGGGGCAGCTCCATCTCTGCATGGAACTTCTTTTGTGACCCAGCTCAGTCCTCTACCGCAGCAAGGGCCGAGGTACCCCACAGCAGCCCGGGGGTCACTGCCACAATGCCACCACCCGGATGGCTGGCAGAGAAGCCCAGGGGAGATCCGGGAATGACTCCCCCATGGGAGGGGGACTAACAGGAATTGCAGCAGCCCTGTGCCGGTTCAGCACCATTTCCTGGTGACGTTGGTTTGTGGCTGGCAGGAGCCCTGCATCACAAGGTCTGACTAGTTAAACACTGGTGTCAACGTGTGCTAGAGACTCATCAAACTTTCTAGTAGAACGTTGTTCTGTGCCAGCTCTGATCCACAGGACATTTTGATGGGTCAGCCCTTTCCTGTTACTGATGGAATATGTGCTCATTATGGAGTCTGCTTACCATAGTCCCGTGGGCTCAGCCAGCTCTGGGCTATGGAGTTTGCAGCAGGGGCTCGAGAAAAATATCCTGTGCCTAAAACCAGAGGATTGGGAGGGATTGTGTTAGAGGGCTTGTTTTCCTCCCTGCATGTAATCTGTGTTTAGAGCCTCTGCGTGTGCCTGTTTATGCTCCAGCTTGGGATTGCTGATCACATGCACAGTGTCCCAGGGTGAGTGAATAGAAACCTGGCTATCCCACTCCTGCCTCTGGCTGGCCTGTGGCTCACAAAAGGGAAAGGCAGGATGGTGAACCTGCCTGGGAATGCTCTGGGTTGAGGCCCGGGCTTTTGGTTCAAGAATAGCAAGTTTCCAGTGCTAGTGTTGCCACATGTATGTGCTCCCATTAGGACTGGAGAGGATGGTGTGGGTCATGAACTGGCTGTCTGCAGCCACGGGCATTTGATAGATGCTCTGGGACCCTTCCCAGTTTGCTGTCTGTTCTGTGTGTCATCCCAGTCCAAGCACTTCCTGGTACTTTTTAATTGCCATAACTTTCAGGAAGAGACCATCATCTGTAACTTGCGTGCTGCTGGAAATAAGGGCAGCATGCTATAGAGGACAGCAGAGAAATTAAACAAATAATTACAGTGGTTCCTTATGTTTGGTCTGAGGGAAAATCCTGTCAGAGCACAAAACTGGAGACTGATTTATCCACAAAGGTGTGATGAGGACACCCCAACCAGGCTGCTGCAGATGCAGAGCCATCACCAGCTCCTGCCAAGCCAGCTCACAGTCAGATCCTACAGGAAGGGCATTATGGCACTACTGTCCCTGGAGATAACCTCTGGGCTCCTGTCCCTGGTGGGATGTGACTGCTGCAGTCTGTCCTTGCTCCTGGTTGTGCTTTGGGCCAAGGGCATTGCTCACTTGGGGAGGACTGTCCTCATGAGCATCAGCTGGGCTCAGGGTGAGCAGCCTGCAGTGGTGGCAGGAGGCTGTGCCTCTCTTTCCACGCTTTTGGCACAACCTGTTTCCTGCTCCCGAGGGATCTGGCAGCTTCAGTGTTACTTTAGGGCTGGAATCACTTGATCTGGCTAAGTCACTTTTGCTGAGTGTCTCATTGAGAGTCCCTGGGAAAATGGGAATGGGAGCTTAACATCTCTCTGCAGTGTCAGGTTCCTTAGGGATGGACAGACTGCTTTTAGCAGATGGGTTTTAGCATATCCACCTGTACAAGGCTTAGGAGTTCCTGCTAGCTCAGGACAGGCCTTGCCCTCCTGGGGCTTGAGGCATCAGCTGTGTCCTGGCCCCTTCTCGTGGTAGTTCCTGCTGGATGACTGTGGCACTGCCCATCAGCTTTCTCCTTAATACCTATCAGAAGTCATAATTCACTGTCTGAATTGTAAGTCATAATTCACTGATCAGAGCTACCCAAGAGGGATTGTGGGATAATCTGCATAATAATGTCAGGGAATTAGTCAACTCCTGAAGAATATCTGAGCAGCTGGCTATAGGCCACGAGTGAATGTGAATTAAATACATAATTAATATGTTCCAAATAAATGTCGAGGGTAGGCCTCCAAATACCCATCTGTTGAGTTTCTTCCCCTGTGTACCACCTCTCTCCTTTGGGGAAAATAAGTTGGATTTCTTCCCCAGGTGCCCTCTCCATCTTCCCTTCCCAGCAGAATAAAGCTGTGCTTCTTCCTTGAACACTGGCTGTTTGTGTGCTTGGTTCAGGGGAGGAGTCCTGCAAGGGGAGCTGCAGCTGCTTCTGCTCAGGAATAGCCTCTTGGAGCTCTCACTTGGGCGGTGCTGTGCTGCTACCTTCCTTTCCACGAGCTGTGAGGTGTGGGTTGCTTTGCACAGCTTTCCCAGGGAGCAGCTCGAGCACAAAGCCTGGAGGAGTGCAGCTCTAGGGGCTTTCTCCAACCTGGAGCAGAGTTCCCCTCTCTGCAGTGTGTGGGAAGTCCATAACTCATGGCAGGAGCTGGGGTCCCTCCCTGCTTGCATGCTTGGAAAGTCCTGCTTCAGTTTTGTGTGGCTACCATGGGAAAGGTCTGCTTGGCAACCACGGAGGCTCAGAGGCTGCTGAGTCCTGGCTATATTTAGTTTTAACCAAGTTCTGGAGGAGGGGAAGGCTTTTGCTTGAGAAAGCATCCTGTTGCTGGGAGTTTGCTGCAGCTGAATCAGTGGCAGTGTTGGCTTTGGCTTGTGCAAGGTGTGCCAGGATGAGGTGGATATGGAGAAAGGGCTGAGCAGAGACAGGGAGCTCTGGAATAGCTCTTGTATTCCTGCAGATGAATTGTGTCACATAAGGCATAGCTAGTGATGGGCTTCAAATCCTCCAGCTTGTGTACTGGGAACACCTCACCTTTCTCGAGTCATCCTCTGCACTCCTGGGCTTCTTGGAGAAGAAGCAATTGTCTTCTTCCCTGGGAGAAGCAGTTTGGAATTGGCAAAAGAAGGAATCTGAGCCCGGGCTGCCCCTTCAAGTGGGTGCTAAGTTCATGTTGTCAGCGTGTGTCCCTTGCATCCAGACTGGTGCACACTGGCACGGTGCTTTGGAGTCATGCTCTGTTCTGGCTCTTACTGGGCATCTGTGAGTCTCCCCAAAACCTGGCTGTGCTAATTTCCAGTTATTGATGGATCTTTTCACAGTCACAAGTGTATGCTGTGCTGCTTTGAGAGAAAAGGGAGCAGGGAATATGTCATTTATTTGGAGAGACACTTCCTGAGGCTGGGAGTTTCTGTTCCCGTTGTGTAGGGGAGTTTCCAAGCTGTGTGTTTCTGGTTTTTCTTCCTCCTTAACAGTGGGTGTTTATCAGCCAAGGGGAAAACTACATGTCCAGCTGTAGGAGTTGTTCAGGTTGGCATCAGTGACTGCCCCTCATGGGACACTGTTGTTCCTATCTCAAATGATAGTGAGAAAAGGAAAAACCTTCTCTTGGACCTTGCTGAAGTTCACTGCCCTAGTAAGGCAAGCTGAACACAGCCCTGGAGTGGACTAAGGCAAGCTGAACATGCCCTGTCCCCCTCTGTCCCTATGTCCTGCTGCACTTAATGCAGGTGTCATGTGAGCAGTGCCTGGCCCACATCTGCAGGACCAAGGTGACAAGTGTGCCTCTTCCCAGAGCCAGGAGGTGACATCCCTGCTCACCCAGGCAGTGTGGGGTGCTGAAACTGAGCATCTCTCGGTCCTGAGAGCAGCATGTCCTTGTGGTTGTCTTTCTCCACCACTTCTGCCAGCTCTTCAGAGCCCACCAGGGAAAAGGGTCCACTGTGTCTGCCAGGTTGCTTTTTCCAAGAGGCACGATCTGTCCCGGTGCCCCGGATGGCAAATGCAGCTGGGATACAATCTGCCCCTCATCTGGAAACCTGGTGGGAGGACATGTTCCTGTCTCCAGCTGCTTTGGGGTACTTTCTCCTTGGGCTTTTCTCACCATCAGGTGTCTCAAATTGTGGGGTATGGAGCTAGAGGGTGATTGTCAGAGCCGGTGGAAGCTCTTCTCCACCTTCCAGAAGCCACAGACCAGAGATTAGTGTGCATAAGACCGAAGGAAGACTGGCACCATTTGTCTGATGCTCTCAAATGATTTTATAGGCAATATACATGCTGAGGTCCAAGGGAAGAGAGTGAATGCAAATCTATGTGTTGCTTTCATGATTGAAAGGAAAGAAGTCCTCCTCCTTCCCCTGGGCTGGCAAAAGCAGTTTCTGGTGTAGATCCACGTGGAGCCTGAGGATCTGTCTGGGTGGCTGTGCTGAAAGGTGGTTTATTCCTAATGGCAAAGGGCCCGGGAAGTTTGTTGCCCTCGGCAGCTGTAGCCAAGGCTGTGCCGTGTCCTGCACGGGCAAGCAGTGGTGTCTGGGCAGAAAAAGTGGAAGAGAGGCACTGAGCAGGTTTTGCAAACCTCTGGGATACAGCTGGATAAGCAGTAGGGCTGAGGCAGGCCAGAGAAGGATTTGGGGAGTGGGAAAACAGAGGAAAGGGAGAGCAGGCTCTGGCTTTGACTGTGCAGAAGGGCAAGTGACTGGCATGGAGTTGCAGGGCTTTGTTCTGGGTGGGAGCAGCTTGGTGCAGGGCAGGTCTGCCAGCGTGGCTTGGGAAGCATGTCCTGCCTGCTGGGAGAGGCAGGAGAAGAAGGTGGGATGCTCAGGAGACCCCATCCCTGACCCAAAACCTGAACTGGTGCCCAGGGCAGCCCGGACTGCTGTGGGTCAGCTGGAGCCAGTTCTCTCCACAGCAGAGCTGTGTGAGCCTCGCCAGCCAGGCTGGGGATGACTCACAGCCCAGTGGTCACAGCCAAGTCAGGTCAGCCTGGCCTGGAGGGAAGAGACGGTCTCTGGAGAGGAGAATGCTGTCAAATCTTCCAGCTTCTCAAGCAAACAGCCTTGCCCTCTGCCTGTCGGGGTGACCTCTTCTGGCAGGCATGCGTTCCCCTCCCTGTTCTCTCTCAGCACTGCTGTCTTTAGCTCTGCAGCTGAAGGTTGCCAGCCAGGTATGGAGCCAGATGGCTGAGCCATCCGGGAGCTGGAAGCATGGAAAGAGCCACTGGCAGGCTGGGGTGGGCAGCATGGGGCAAGCATGCTGCTCTTTGCAAGGCACAGGGCTCAGCAGGAGCAGCTCGGCTGGGCTTCTGCAGCCTGTGTGATTCCCGGAGTTGGAGCAGCTCCCTTTGGCAGCAGGAACAGCTGCTTTGCCCCAGGCAGTGGATGCCATGGGGCAGGAGCAGAGTGCTCCCCAGCCAGCCTGGCCTTGGCTCTCCTGGCTGGGGCAGTGCTGGCTGCCAGGCAGTGATGCAGTCACCACCAGTGCATTGCACGGCGGCCAAGCACTCCCATGACTCAGGAGAAGGGACTGCAGCAGGCTTTGGGATTTGTCCCCCAAGCTGTGCTCCGGGTTGTGTCGCAGTGGTGGCCACACAGCCAGGGCCTGCCCTGGTGCCAGCAGAGCCGGTGCCAGCCACCCTCTCCCATCCTGCTCCGTGTGGAGTGTGAGGTGCCCTCTCCCTGTGCCAGCCACCCTCGGCACTCAGGGCCACGTGGCTCCTGAGCTGCTGACTCTGCAGTGCCCTGAGCTTTGCTGTGCCAACAGGCACCGGGATATGCTGGCTCCTCCCAGCCCTGGCAGCTGTGGCAGAGATCCCTGATAAAGTCCCAGGGCTCTCTTCCTCGTGTCTTCCCATCGTGGGCTTTGTCTGCTCTCCCTCTGAGGACTGTCTCATGCTGTGGTGGGGTTTCTGCACTGGAGCAGAGCTGGGGGAGCCAAGACTGCTTTCTCAGGGAGGAGGCTCAGCCCTAGTGCCCACGGGGAGCTGCCTGGCAGGCTGGAGTGCCTGGGGCCCCTGGGCATGTGGCTGAACCCAGGCCGGAGCCGACTGTTTTTCTGCTGCCACTTGTGCTCAGAATAGGAACTGTGGGCAGGCTATAGGGGCGGAGGAGAGGGTGGCAGGCAGCAAACTTGGTGCTGCTGTCACACTGAAGAGTACCATGGTGATGCCTCTGGAGCACTTTTCCCCCAGTGGCTTAGGGAAAACCACAGTCTCTTGGCTGGAGATGCAGCAAGCAGACAGGGATGCTACCTGGACACACCCTCCCTATGCCACTTAGGTGTAACTTGCTGCTGATGTGCTCCCTTTGCTATTCCTTTCCCAGTCGTCAGTGTGCTCCAAGATTGTCCAGCTGCTGGGCCAGAACGAGGTGGACTATCGCCAGAAGCAGGTGGTGATTGTGAGCCAAGACAGCTTCTACCGGGTCCTCACCTCGGAACAGAAATCCAAGGCACTCAAAGGCCAGTTCAATTTTGACCACCCAGGTGAATGCAGAATGGTGAATGGGCTGGAGTGGGATCCCCAGCTGCAGTAGCAAAGAGCCTGCATGGACACTGAGGCTCTGAATCCTCCTGGGACAGGAGTGGGTGGCTTAATTAAGCTCTTGTGGAGCTGATTGCATCGCTGGCAGGGTGGCTGGGATATCACCTGTGTGTCATCCCCCCATCTCTCATGGGAAAGAAATGGGGTGGGGTGTTTGGGATGAGAAAGAGCAGGTTATAAACCCTCAAACTCCTTAGGACCCTCCTCTTCCTGCAAAAACATCCCCCAGTTTTGAGCAAGGTTTTCACAGAATCATTGAATAGCTTGGTTTAGAAGGAACCTTAATGGTCATCTTGTTCCAGTACCCTTCACCTAGAGCAGGCTGCAAAAGAACAGATTGGTTTTTAGTGCAGCTGAGTCAGGCCCAGAGATATCTGGTCTGGCAGAGTCCCTGAAGGCAGCAGTTCCATGTCCCTCCTTCAAGGAGGGAACCAGCTGTGCAGCTGCTCTGCCAACCTTTCCACCGAGAGGCCCTGCCCTGTAACTACAACAGGGGCTCTTTGAACCATCTCCTCGCTGGGGAAATTCCAGAGCTGCTGTCCCTTCGTCCCCACGAGGACAATGGCCAGAGGCAGTGAGCACTGAGCAAACAGAGCCCTGTCTGTCTGGCAGCTCAGTGCTGGAACACTGCTCCAGTCTCTCTCCAAGGGCTGGAGCCCTGGAGGAGATGCCTTCCTGCGCCTGGGCTGTCAGCACTGCTGTACAAGGACGGTATTGATCTCTGCAGGACAAATCCCAGGCTGGTGCAGAGCCACAGAGCCCCGTGGTTCTGGCAGAGCTGGGCCCTGCCTCGTCCCTGGGGAGGTGCAGGGCTTTCCTCCCAAGTCTGTCTGTCCTCAGTGTGTGGTGCCAAGGACTCTGGCTTGGGCGAAGCTCAGCATCTGGTGGGTGGGAGAGGTTGCAAAGCTGCCTCGGGTAACGTTTCCTCTCTCCTCAGATGCCTTTGACAACGAGCTGATCGTGAAAACACTCAAAGAGATCACAGAAGGGAAGACGGTCCAGATTCCTGTCTATGACTTTGTCTCCCACTCCAGGTCTAACAGCTGCTCCTGCCTTGCCGTGCCTCTGCTAACGTCCTGTGGTGCTGCCCTGCCCTCCCCAAACTCCTGCCCTCTGCTTGGGTGCCTAACCTGCCAGCACAGGGTTTCCATCCTAACTCCTCCAGCCCCGGGCTAGAGCATCCCAGGCAGATACAGGCACAGGCTGAGGGTGTGGAAAGCTGTGTAGCCACCCAGCAACATCCAGGCATCAGTGCCGAGGGGTTATGACCTCCTTTCTCTTCCCCCATCCACGCCTCCTCTCCCCAGAAACTCGGTGTTAGTAGCTTTAACAAGTACTCCAGCCTCAAACACTCTGGCAGTGCCAGGAAAGGAGGAAGACAGCAGTTCTTGCTCTTGTAACACTCCCCTTGCATGTGTTCAGCTTGTTTTGGCATGCCCGTGTTGGTTGTGGATGGCGTGGCTCTGCTCCGTTTCCCACAAAAGCACAGGGAAGTGCTGCCTGCATCCCAGGGAAGCAGAGCTGGCCATGCAGGTTCCTATCCATAGGCTTTCCTGGGCTTTCTGGCTTGGCACATAACCCTCGTGAGCAGCAGCTGGCCGAGGTAGGGGGGAGAAGGGCTAGCGTGCTTCCTGCTTTGCTGTTTGTCCTTGCAGGAAGCATACGTATGCCTTGGATTCCCTCCACGGCGGTGGGGTAGGTCTGCCCTCTCCTCGGTCGCCCCCCTGGTGCAGCAGTGGTGTCCCAGGGTTGGAGCAGTGCTTAGGAGCACCGCTGTTTCCCCCCCCTCACCTCTCTTTTTGTTCGCCAGCCTCCCCCAAACAGCAGGTTCTGACTGTGCTTGCCCCCGGCAGGAAAGAGGAGACGGTGACCGTGTACCCTGCTGATGTGGTGCTCTTCGAAGGCATCCTGGCCTTCTACAGCCAGGAGGTGCGGGACCTGTTCCGCATGAAGCTCTTCGTGGACACGGACGCGGACACCCGGCTGTCCCGCAGAGGTGAGGCGGGCACAGAAATCCCCCCTAACTCATCACACAGGCAGGTGACGGTGACCAGAGCTGGCACAAAGCTGCGAAGAGCTGGGGAGCTTCTCCTCTGCAGTGCAGAGTGTCACTAGGGCAGCGGGAGAGCGCCTTGCTCTGTGTCTCTTGGGATCCAGTGGGATTTTTGCTGCCTTGGCTGGGATTCCTCCTTTGACTGCTGAGCGTGCTGTGTCCTCGCATGGCCCCGTGGCACCAGCCCAGTGCCAGCAGCTGAGCAGCAGCTGCTGCCAGTCAGCAGATGCCAGCAGGGAAGGGTGCAGTGGGCAAGGCAGAGCATCTGGGCAGTTCAGTCAGAAGGCAGTGCCTGATTGATCCACGCAGGACCTGGGCTGTGGGTGTGCTCCGAGGGTGGGTGGTGTCAGATAGGGAGTCTGGTTGTACATTTTGGCAACCCAGTGTGGAGCCTTTATGTGGTACCTGGCACTGGGGTGATGGTTTGGGGGCAAGGAGCCCTAGAAACTAGAGTGTCCCTCTCCAGGAGTCCCCTGGCTGGGGACTTGTCCTGCTGGCTTGGCTGTGGGAGGGACACCCACGCTGCAGGGCCTGCATGACTCGAGATGCCCTTCATTTCTAAGCAGCCTTGAGGGGTGGGGTCACTGATGCAGTACCTCTTGGGTGACTAAAAAAACATTTGGCAACTCTTGGGGCAGAATTCCCTTCTGTCCTACCCCTGCCTGGTTCTGACAGGCTCCACAGGGTGCCTGGGGATGCAGAAGATGACTTAAAGGAGCAGTCCCATCCAAGAGCTCTGTGCTGTGACGAGGGGGGCGCGTTCTCAGTGCGTCATTCTGGGACTATTGTGTACGTGGATGGGACTGTTCCACTCTGCAGTGGAGCTGGTCTTGCCTGCCCTCCTTCTGTCAGACACATGAAGAGCCTCCTCAGCTGCTGGGATGTCATCAGCAGTGATTAACATCTCCTTTTTAGAATCCCTCTTGACCCTGCCCACTGTTCTTGCATGACTCATCCAGGGAGGTGACAGCACAGTCCTTGCAGGGAGATGTAGTAGCAGGTCACAGATAGGCACTTGCAGGATCCTAAAATGTGAGCCATAGTCCCTTAAACCCTGCTGTGCAGGAGCTCAGGGCCATACCCAGCCACAGGGTAGGACTCTGTTGTGGTGTGACCCCAGCCAGCAACTCAGCCCTACTAGCTCCCTGCTCAATCTCTCCTGGTAGGAGAGGTTCAGAAGGGTAAGAGTGAGAAAACTTCTTCTGACCAAGACAGTTTAATAAGCAAAGCAAAAGCCACAGGGCAAGCAAAATGAGGAATTTGTCACCACTTCCTGTGGGCAGGCAGGTGTTCACCCATCCCCAGGAATGCAGGGCTCCATCGTGTGTAACAGTTATGTGGGAAGACAAACGCCATCACTTTGAGTATCTCACCTTCCTCCCTCTTCCCCCAGCTTTATATCATCATGTATGTGGTGTAGAACGTCCTTTAGGTCAGTTGGGGTCAGCTGTCCCAGCTGTGTCCCCTCCCCCCCACTGGTGGGGTGGGGTGAGGAGCAGCAGAGACCTTGGATCTGTATAAGCACTGCTCAGCAATAACAAAAACATCCCTGGGTTATCTACACTGTTTTCAGCACACATCCAAAACACAGCCCCACACCAGCCATTGTGAAGAAAATTAACTCTATCCCACCCAAAACCAGCACATTGTCCACCCCTTATTCCAAACCACTTAAATCGTGCTCAGGTCCCACACTATCCAGTCCATTCTCATTCCCCACCTTTGGTGTAACACACATATATCAATCCCCTATTTTATGGATCACCCCTGTAGATCTCCTAAGTGTCCACGGAGTTAATTTAGTCCCTGACTTTGGGCTCCATCTGTCCCAGTGATCATTCAGGACAGGAGAAAGTGATGTGTAGTGTGGAGCTATTGGGTCACTACTGTACTCACACTGCTGCTTGTAAGGCTCCTACTTCTCCCACCCACCATCAATCACTTGCAAAAGGGCAGCTTTGCTGATGGAGGTGCTGCTGTCTCCTGGTTACTGCAGGTCATTGTTCTCCTGGTGGGAATCTGGCCATTTCCCTGCCATCAGCAGTTGGTAGGACCACTGCAGCATCAAATCTGTTTACTGTATGTCTGCCTGTCATTTCTGGGAAAGGAGAATCTGTGTGAGAGGTGCCAAAGGTATAATCATGTCCCTGGAACGTAGCTGCAGGCAACTCATAGCAAAGTTGGGATCTTGTGTTGTGATGTGGCCCTGAGTCATCTTTCTGTCCCACAAGAAGGGTTGCAGCAACTGGGTTTTCAGCTGGGCAGCATCAGGAGATGAGGTTCCTGGCAGTGCAGCTCAGTTAATCAGTAGTGCTGGGGTTCATTATGTGCAACTCACATTGTCCCCATCTCGGCACCTCTCCCCAGAAATTGTGCTAGCAGAGTGCAAGGGGCAAGGTCTGCCAGGTACCTCAAACAGGGATCTGTGGGGATCAGGGACCTAATTCTGGCTAAGCTCCCTCACTGCCTTGTCCTTGGCAGTTTTCCTAAAAAATAAACCAGGTCCAGTGTCACATGCATGTTTTGGGTCCAGTTTGAGATTGGACCTGCTAACTTCAAAGGGGTGCTGACCTGTCCTTGAGATATTTGCCTGCCCTGCCAGCAATCCCTCCGGACAGGGTGTGTGGCCTTAACCTGGGCTGTTGGGACCTGCTGCTTTGGGGCCAGGTACAAGACAGCAGGTGTTTGAGTTGTGTTTGTGTGTGGGGTGATTGTCGTGCTGTGGTGTGCCCTGGGAAGAGACAGGAGAGCTTTGTGCTGTCAGGACCAGCCCCTGCACAGCTCACAGGCCTCCTGCACCCCAACACATAAGGTGTGGGACCTAGGAAACAGAAGTATTATATTTTCCCTGCCTCTTTTTCTGTATTGTTCAAGCCGGGGCTCACTCCTGCTCTCTGGAGAAGCTGGCTGGGGCAGCCTGGTTCCTGGAGCAGGCAGAGAGCTGGCACCCATCCTGCTTCCAGCCCTTTCCTCCCATTACTTCCCCCATGCAGGGCTGTGAAAGGCCACACTGTGAAGCTGCTGGCCGAGGGCAAACAAAGCCATGGGGACAGTGCCAGAGCAGCAGTGTGCTGGCCCTGAGAGCACACAGGCACTGGCTGCCGAGCAGGTCACACGGGCTGGCAGGGCAGTGCTGTGCCTTGGCTCTGCCTGGGACACGAGGGAAGGCTCATTCCAAACCCAGTGCCAGGCACTCTCATGCTGGGGAAAAGCCAGCAGCCCCCCGGGGACAGCCAAGAGCCGTCTGCTCTTCCTTGTGGATTGAATTCCTGCTGAACTGGGGCACTTGTCCACGCTGAAGTGGCTTCAGACTGGCGATGGCACTGGCCCAAAGAGCTCATGCAAACACGGTGAAAGGCCTGAGTGGCAGAACAAGCAGGAGGCCAGTTTGCTCTCCTGCCTTCAGGCTTCCTCCTGAGCTGACCTGCCCAAGCACCTCCTCGACCTCTGGTTCTCCTGCTTGGCTGGGGACAGCACAAGGAGCCTGGCAGAGCTGGGTGGGCGGGGGAGTTTTATTTTCCTCACCTCTACAGCTCTGAGTTAAACTGTGCCTTAATGTGTGCGTGTGGCTGAACCCCACTGCTTTTCTATTCTTTGGGCACCTCTGTGCTTGGATGAGTGAGAGAATGCCCAGTCAGGCAGGACGGAGTGACAGGAGGGAGGCAAAGCCTGAGCTGGGAGCACTCAGGACTGGGCTGGCACTGGTGTCAGCTGGAATGTGCATGCAGAGCTGAGAAGGGCGAGAGGCCAAGAAAAGCCCTTGGTCAGGTCAGCCAGCCTTTGGCTCCCAGGAAAGCTTGGAAGCAGGTTAAAAGCATGGAGCTGGGCTGGGATGTGCTCAGACACACGGAGAGCAGCTTCTAGGAACGGTGATCTCAGGTACAAATACAAAATATCTGGGTCACTGGCCGAAGACTGTACTTACTGAAGGGAAAGGGGGTGGAGAGAATTGTGCCTCAAGTCCTGACTGTGCCTTAACACCTTGCCCTCAGTGCTACGAGACATCAGCGAGCGAGGCAGGGACCTGGAGCAGATCCTATCTCAGTACATCACCTTCGTCAAGCCTGCCTTTGAGGAGTTCTGCTTGCCGGTGAGTCAGGGGAGCGACACCCACGTGAGTGCTGAAACAGGAGCACTCTGTGCCCAGAGCTCACATCAGCCTCCTGGGCCTTGCTGCCTCTCTGCAGGCTCTGGCCAGGGCAGGGTGTGATGGGGACTGTTTATACAGCCACTGCCTTCCTGGTGAGATCACCCTTCCCTTCGGGAAGGCAGCATGGCCAGAGGAATCCCTCCCTGTGAAGGGCTGACAAACCGCTGGGCAGCTCAGCCTGGGGGGAGGATCCTGGGCTGTATTTAGCTGGGGAATGGGAGGTCGCTGCCCCCAGGCAACGTTTGCTGTGTCCTCCTCCTCTTTTGGGCTGTCCTGCCTGCCCTTTTCACCTTGCAGTGCTGCTGGCTTCATGCTTGGGAGGGCAGGGAAGCTTTTTCCTTCTCTCTGTGCAGTGGGATGTGGCCTTGCAGGTTGCAATTCCTGGCTGGTGAGTGGCCAGGGTGACAAGACCTGCTTAGAGAAAGGAAGGTCCTTTGGGAGCTGATAACAGAGGCAAGGCTCTCTGGCAGAGAGGGACTGTGGGGGGGAATTTACTGCAGTCCTGCAGACTTGCATGGAAATAGCATGTTTGCAGGATCAGCCATTGTACACCTTTCCTGGCTCTCATGGAGAGGAGCCTGTGCCTTGGTTTTCAAGGCTTCTCAAGCAGATGTGGTAGTTATAGTAGTTATATGAGGATGTTTTTTTTATTCTGGAGGAAGTGAGCCAGCAGAGTCCTGAAACCTGGGAACTGCTGGCCAGCACCACAGGCAGGAGTTAAACTGTGCCCCCCACTTTAGGAGCATCCCTATGCCTGTCTATCTGGTCAGCTCTGCCCCCTACCTTAAGAAGGACTGATTCTATGCTAGAATATCTTTACCTGGCTCCCTTTTTTCACTCTCACTCCACTGTAGCTCTAGGGACCAATTCAAGAGGCCAGAAAGGCTTTTCCCGAGAGGCAGGTCCAGCTTGTGAGGCTCCTCTTCTTGCAAGTCTCCACCCCAGCAAGATAAATTCACAGCTTTTCAAAGCAGCAGATGCTGCATCAGGCTCTTCTGATGAAGAGTCTGTAGGAAAATGAAGTGTGAAACAAGGAGGGCACAAAACTGCCTTGTTTCTGCCCACAGCTTTGCAATGGTCTGCTCCCACTTGCAACCTGGTGTTGGCTCAAATGCAGAGCAACTGCAGGCTCAGCACCCACTGTTGCTGTTGTTTGACTCCTAAAGCAGCTCTGGGCCAAGTGGTCCAGTACTGAGACGGTCCAGCATATCCTGGTGATTTTTGATATGTCTGGAAGCACTTGGAGGTGTGAGGTGACACCCATCACCCCAGCTGGCTTGGTGGGGCTTGCCTGTCAGCTGTAAAACATAGACAAACAGGGAGGAAAGTGAGACTGGCACCTGCAGATGAAACTAGGTCAGGACTGCTGTCCTGAATCACACCTTCTTTGCAAGTGATGTAGTAGAGAATTCTCCCCCCTTCTCAGGCAGATTTAGTGGCTGTGCCCTGGCACGCCAGCTCGAGCTCTTGGAGCAAATCTGGATTCGATTCAGGAGGAGTGATGTTCCCAAGAGCATCAGCTCCTGGAGTTGTGTGATTATGAGGCTTCTTAATTGCAGGTTTTGTTTAGGGTGCCTCTTACTGGCTTCTGTATGAGCTCATGAGAATAGAGTCAGGGCACAAGGCATGGCCCTTGAAACACAGCAGAACACAAATAAGAGCATCCCAAATGTATTATCAGCAATGACATACCTCCCAGTGGGTCTGGGTTGGGCAAGGAGCTGCCCCAGGGAGCAGGGACAATGCCCCAGCCCAGTGTCTCTCCACTTTCCCTGTAACACAGTGCTCTCTCTCCTCCCAGACCAAGAAATACGCTGATGTGATCATTCCCAGAGGAGCAGACAATGAAGGTAAGCACCCAGACCGTGCTGTTCTGCCCTGGCAGCCAGCTTTGAGCTACTGCTGTTGCAGTGGAGTTAGGTTAGAGGTAGCAGGACCTGCCACAGAGGGGACTCGGGCCACTGCCACCCGAGAGAGTGCTGTACCACAGGTGTGCCAAGATGAGTCTGTTCCTTTGCTCCTGGATGAACTCTTGGTTCATCCCACACAAAAGGCAATGTGCAAGGGGGTCAGCCAGGTGGACACCATCAGCCTGACCATGCTGGCTTGAGGGGCAGAGGGATCAGGTCCCAGGGGGATAGGAGGGGATAGTGTTTGCTGGAAAGGCTGACCTGGAACAGAGAGTAGACAGAACAAAAGGAAGAAAATGGGTATTTATTGGAAGGATACAATTTGGGCAGTGCAAGAGCCTGGCTGGGGCTACACCCAGATCAAATCCAAGATGGATCCTGATCACGGGTTTTTACACTTTTATAAGTTTTGGTTCATCTACATATTGGGGTCAATTATCCAACCAGGGTCCCAGGCTATGAAGTCTCAGCCCCCTGGCTTGCCCCCTTTCCTTCTCTGTTGTTTCTGCTTTTTGGGTACCAGGTGTCCTTGATTCTCTAGCCAGAAAGGAATTGTTTTGTCCAACTACCCAGTGAAGAGAATTTAATACCATCTAACGTGAAGTTTCCGAGTTACACACTAAAAAGCAGAGATTGTGAAAAATATAAAAGCTAAACCCCAAGGCATCAGTAGCAGTGGGAGGGACAGCAGGAGCACAGCTCTGCCTTGGCTCTGGTGGATTTGCAGCCATCCTAACACCACCTCTCCCCTTTTGCTCGCAGTGGCCATAAACCTGATAGTGCAGCACATCCAGGACATTCTGAACGGAGGACTCAGCAAACGCCAGAGCAACGGGTACCTGAATGGCTACACTCCCCCGCGCCAGCGGCAGCCCTCAGAGTCCAGCAGCCGGCCCCACTGACCCGGGCAGAGGCCACGGCCACCACGGCCCCTCTGTACATACTGTCCACTCGTTCCCCCCCTTATCTATTTAAGAAACCAGACGGAGACGAATGCCTTTAATTTTGTATGTTCGAATTGCCGAATGAGAAGCAGCCGGTTGCTCGGGAGCCCGGACCACCCTCAGCTCCCCGGCCTTGCTCAATAACTCCTCCAGCACGGAACCGGCTATAAATCTCTATAAATATAGAATTGCTCTATTTTTGTGTAAATGCAGAATAACGTAAAATTACTTGCCAGGCTCAGTGTTGCTGGGAGGGACTGGGAAAGGGGCTCCTGGGAGGTGTTGGTGTCAGGATCTTCACCTCAAAGGCGGTAAGGAAGGAAAAACTGTGGTGTCCATCCTGGGGAAGGGAAGTGACAGCTTGAGTGTGGCCTGAGTGTTACACCTGGGCTGGGCTTGTCTCTTCCCACCATTGCTGTTCAGGTGCAAGCAGCCTGGTTTGGGCTGGCAGGTGCTGCACAATGCCTCTGGCAGCTGGGAGAATGATGTGGAGTATCTCCCCCTGACTCTCTGCAGTTCCTAAGTCTCAGCCTTTCAACAGCATCCCGTTCTGTGCCTAACACCCCTGCCCACCACAAGGTGTGGGGCTGCTGCCACACCCTCCAGCGAAGACCTGGAAGGTGGTGCTGGGTGTGTGGCCATATAAACACGGCCTTTTTTGCAGTCTCGGTGCCTGGCTTGTGTGGGGGCAGCACGGGGATACCTTCAGCCCCTCTGGAGCTGTGTCTGGTGGCACTGTTGGTTGACCCTGGCCTGGCCTGCCTGGAGGTTGGCTTGCAGGTCAGACGTGTGTCTCATTCCTCACTTGATTGGTTTTGCTCTTGTATAGGGGTTTTGGGGTTTATGAGGTATGGTTAAGGGACAACCAGCCTCTTCTAAAAGGAAGGGACAATGGCTGATAAAAGGCAGCTGCTGAGCTGCCTTTCTGAAGGGCTCAGCAGTGTGTAGTGGTCCCTGGGCTGCCTTGCATCCTCATGTGGGACATCCACAGGTCCCACCTGGGTAGCCTGAAACTGGCTGCCCAGCAATCCTCTGCTCCTTGTTTTTAGTATCCTGTGTCCCTTTCGCTGTCCTGGAGAGGACACTGTCTTTGCAGTCTCTTGTCCCAAGGGCTGCCCAGGAAATACCTTCCTTTGCCCAGGGTGAGAGTTAGTCTCCCCTAACCTGGTGGTGCTACAACAGCCATGTCTAGAGGGGCCTGGTGGGGTTGTACTGCAGATTTAGGGATGCCTGGAGAGGCCCTCTGCAAGGTGGGGCAGTTCTGGCTTGGTGGCATGGTAGCCAGCAGAGATCCTTCAGTCAGTGCTGCTAAGACTGACTTGCCCTACCAAACCCAAAATTTCACAGGCATCCCACAAAGCTTGGAGCAGAGACCCTTAGCCTTGTTCCCTCATGGTTTTTTCAGTCTTTCCAGATAATTGGTTTTGCTCTGTGGTTAAGAGTTTAATGGACCATGCTCCATTGCACTCCAGCCTGATGTGAGCTGGGACAAGCTTTGGTCTTGGAGAGAACAAGAAAGGAAACACCTCCCCCCAGTGACTGCTGCTGGGGCAGACTCATTCCTTCTTGCTCTGTGATGAGGCAGCCTTTTATCCCTCTCCCTGTCTGCCAACACTCCTCCAGGCACGTCAGCTTTGCCAAGGGCTGGCACCGCCTCATTCTGGGTAGGTAAGAGGGACCAAAGCCCTGCAGAACTGGTGATGCTTCTTAGGGCTCATGCAGAAGACAAGATAAAATACTGGCCTCCTCTCCCCAGTGAATAAAGACAGAAGAAATGGATGCTGGTGTTGTCTCCTGTTTGGTGCTGATTGCAGTCCTAGGATAGAAGCAGACTTGGCCAACCTTGTCTTAGTTCTGTAAGTCTAAGCCAGACCTGGAGCAAAGCTGCTGGCACAGATCAGTGCTTTGGTGAAGGAGGAGGCAGCAGCTCTGGCTTTTGGCTGGTCCCCCCCACTGTAATACCCAAAAAACTCACCTGACAAGGTTTTTAAAAAGGCTGATGGTTGTTGATGTGTTCTGCATTAGATGCACAGGAGAAATACCGACAAGATACTCTCGAGAGGTCAAAACAACCAAAAAGACCTTACTGGCAAATTTAGAAAATCAAAGAACTTTGGCGAAAGATTTAGAGCAGCACACACTCAACATAAAACACTTATTTTGAAGCATTTAATTGGCCCATTCAACTTTGCAAACTTTAAGCCCATTCCATTTTAAATTATTCATGAATTCCAAGAAGAGAACTAGAGGAAGAAAGCAAGAAAATACAAAGAAAATGATGCATACAGCTACCCCCTCCTGGGTTCCAGAGGTGTTTCATCTGATGAAGACTCCAAGAGGAGATAGGGTCAAGACATGTGCTCACCTCGAGTTCAGCTTTAGCTACTCCTCTTTAGCCTTCCTGGGCCCTTGCCCCAGGTGGGTTTTCCAGTCGTTTGGCCACTGGGGAGCTTGGTTAGGGCTCCAGGGGCAGGTGTGGAGCATTGCCTCTGGTGTGCCAGGAACTGGCAGCCACTGCAGGGCTGGGATACAGACTAGGGATGGGGAATGTGCAGAGCAGGACATGACCTCACCAGGGCAAGGCCTGACCTCCCCGTTCCCCCACACAATGCACCCCAAAATGTCTCAAGACGTCATTCTATCACACTCACTCAGCAAGTCCTGGTGCACATGTGGCTTGGGATGCTGTTGTGAAACCTCTGTGCTCTCAGAACAGCAGAGGTGGACAAGTTCAGCCCTCCCCAGTAAGTATCCTGGATAAATGACAGTCATCAAAAGACCTCACAGGCAGGGTGGCATTAGCACCAGCGGGGTGTCAGGCAAGGGGGGACTGCTTTCAGCAAAGTTTGTGGCAAAGCACTTGATGTCAGCATGGATGCAAAAAGGGGAAGTCAGGCTTAAACGACCTGATAACCCTCTGAAGAAATGACTGGCTTGGTGGGTGAGGGAAGAGCAGGGCACCTTGTCTACCTTGCCTTGAGTCAGGCATTTGATAGGATCTGTAACATCCTTGCAGTGTTGATGTACGGGCTGGATAAACCCAGAGGTCGATGGAAAACCGGCTGGAAAACTGGTCCCAGAGTGTGGTGATGAGTGGTGTGAGCTCTGGTGGAAGAGCAGTAACTTGTGTGACTAGGTCCAACCCTATCTTACATCTTCAGTGAAGGCCTGCATGATGGAGAAATGGGCTGACAGAAATGTTTTGATGTTCAGCAAGGGGAATGGCAAAGTGCTGCACTTGGGGAGGAATGATTCCACGTGCCAGTACATGCTGGGACATCTGGAATGCACAGGGAAAGCTGTGAGGGTCCTGGTTGTCCAGGAGGGAGACAGCAGAGGGCTAATGGTATCGTGGGCTGCTTTAGGGGAAGTGTTGGGTTAGGGTGATCCTTTCCCTCTGCTCAGGTGAAGCCATACTTGAATGCTGTGTCCAGTTCTGGGCTCTCCAGTACAGGAGCTACTGGTTAGAGTCCATGGAAGGGTCATGAAGATGATGAAAGGATTGGAACATCTGTCCTGTGGGGAAAGATTAAGAGATGTGGGATTGTTCAGACTGGAGGAGGCTGAGGGGGAATCCTATTAATGTACAGAAATAGCAGCAGGGAGGGTGAAAAGACAGAGCCAGTAGTTGGACATGGACACAATCTGAAAAAAGGGGTTCCCTCTGAACATCAGGGAACATCTGTTGGGAGAGTAAGGGAGCACTGGCACAGCTTGTTCAGAGAGGTTGATGGAGTCTCTTTCTTGGAGATACCAAAACTGCAGAACTTCATGGCAACTGGTTTGAGACAACCTCACCTGAGCATGGGCTTGGACAAACTGAGCTGCCAGGAGCCTTCCAACTTCAGCCAGTGTGTGAATTTGAAATATTTCTCAGCTGGGAGAGGAGCTGGTGCCAGCTTTATCCGTTCTGAGTTTGGCTCTAAGACATGTCCCTCCTTGGAGGAGACTCCTAAACTCCTGCCACTTTCCTCTGGTAATGCTGGAGCTCTTGCAGGTAATAGTGATGCAAAAGCCTGGTGGCCCCAAACATCAACACGGTTTTGGTCCTCATCTTGTACAGCTGGGGACATGAGAAGGTGCACTTTGCCTGGCAGTCTGTCCTCATGGAATGTGAAGCTGGCTATCCCCATCCCTGGAAATGACAGGGCCAGGCCTTACCTGCACCCCACAAAGCCATCCTTTCCTGTGTGACTGGTTTAGACTGCTGGCCCATCTCTGGTTTTCCCACACATTTCTCCAGATGCTGAGGGCAATATGAGCCAGGCCCAGCAGAGCAGCCAGGACATGTCCACCTGGGCAAGGTACTCCCACAGCTGGCCCAGAGGTAGGGCAGGTCAGAGCTCTCCATGACAGGGGTGGGGTTTTTTGTGTCCCAGGAACGATGGCCTCCTCCTGGAATGTGGCACCTGTGGGGTGCCTGCTCTGTCCCACATCTCCCAGAACACACACACATATTCTGGAAGCTCACAGACAGCAGCCTGGCTGGCACCCCTGCCTTCCGTGTTGCCCCTTCCCTGGATGCCCTTCATACCAAAAGGACACGTGCCACAGGAACATTTATTGATATGAACCTTGCAAGAAGATTCCCAAAGCCGGCTGGTCCTAGCAGGGATTTAGCTGAGTTTCACATACATGTCTGATGCACGGGCATGCTCTGACTATCATATTTAGGGAGACAGATTCCTGGCCTTTGGGATGCCTATGGGCCCTGGAAACACCTTTGGGAGGGTGGCAGAGGGGACACGTAAGAGGAAGAGGGCAATGGAGGAGGCAATGGAGGAGCCCCTACCACAGGAGCCTTTGGTGGGCTGGGGCACCCTGTGACTGGTTGTCATCCTGGAGGGAATTCACTGCTGTCGAGGTGGAAATACTCCCATTGGCATTGTTATCCAACCACTTCCAAACATCTGCTCTTCTTCCAGGTGTGATCCCACCAACCCTGAGGTTCTAAGGACTAAGGAATGCAGCAGGCACTGGGCACTGTCACCTTACCAAAATGGTCACACATGTTAAGAGGAAAGCCAGAAATTCACAGAACTATAGAATATCCTGGGGTGGAATGGATCCACAAGGATCATCCAAATCCAGCCCCTGGCCCTGCACAGAATCACACAATGGGTCTGGTTGGAAGGGAGCACAGGGGGTTGGCTGGTCCCACCTCCCTGCTCAAGCAGGACCATTTCAGAACATGGCATTGCTTTGTATCCAGGCAGGTCTGGGATTATCTGCCCAAGAAGACTCTGTAACGTCTCTGGGCAATCTGTTCCAGTGCTTGATTACTGCACAGTAAAGAAGTTCTTCCTTCTATTCAGGCAGAACCTCCTGTGTATCTCATCCCAGTGGTTGGCACCACTAAGAGCCTGGCTCCATCATCTTGGCATCTCCCCTTTGGATATTTATACACGTTAATGAGGTCTCCTCATGCACGGGACAGCCCAGAATCACAGCATGTGCCAAGTTCAGTCACATTGAGAATGAGAAGTGCTGTTAATCTGGAATTATGGAGGGATAGGGGGACTAGGGAAGTGATCACCCCTCTGTACTCAGCATTGGTGAGGCTGCACCTCGAGTGCTGCGTTCAGTTCTGGGCCCCTCACTTTACAAAGGACATTGAGGTGTTGGAGTGCGTCCAGAGGGCAACAAGGCATGTGAAGGATCTAGAAAACACGTGAGAAGCGGCTGAGGGAGCTGAGGGTGTTTAGCCTGGAGAGGGAGGCTCCTCAGGGAGGACCTCATCGCTATTTTCCACCACCACAGGAGGCTGCAGCCTGGTGGGGCCGGTATCTTCTGTTGAGAGGACAAGAGGAAATGGCCCAGCTAAGACAGGGGAGATTCAGATTAGATATAAGCCAAAAAAAAAAAAAAAAAAAAAAATCATTGTCGGGGCGGTCAGGCATTGGAACAGGGAGGTGTTGGAGTCACCATCACCGGCGCTGTTTAAGAGGCGTCTGGATCCGGCGCTGGTTTAGCGCTTCCAGCAGCGCTGCTGGGTGCACGACTGCACTCGGTGTCACCTCAAAGCTCTCTCCCAACCTCGATTCTGAGTGTACGACAGCACCCGCGGGGTCCCGTGCCCGCAGGCCCCTGGCTGGGGGCTCCCCGCGGGCTGCAGGCCGCGGCCGCACCGTGAGGGACGCGGCGGGCCCGGGCCGCGCTGCGGCGGCTCCGGGGGCGGAAGGGGCGGGCGCGGCTCGCCGGCGGTTGGCGGGGGCAGCGCCGCTTCCTGCGGCTGAGGACGCGCTCGGGCGGCGCTGCGGGACCGCGGCTCAGCGGCGGCGGCTCGGAGCCCGCGCCCGGCATCAGTGAGTGAGGGAGAGAGGGAGTGAGGGAGGGAGGCGGCTCCGCGGGCCGGGGGGCGCGGGGTGAGCCGGGCAGCGCTGCCCGCGGCCTGCGCGGGCTGGGGCGGCGTGGGCTCCGTGCCTCGGCTGGGCTGGGCTGGGCTGGGCTCGGCTCGGGGTGGCCCTCGGGCCGGGCCCGGCGGAGGGGAGCGGTGCCCGTCCCGCAGGAGCTGAGTTGTGCCGCGGGCTCCGGGGCCGCGCTTTGCCGGCAGAGCCGTCCCTCAGCCTGTTGCTGCCCCGCGGACAGCGCGGTTTAAATGTCTTTATTTTGTGTATGCGTGTGTGTGTATGTGCGTGTGCGTTTTCCTCTCCTCCCCGGCTTCTAACGTGGGTTTAAGGGGATTAAATCTGATGCGGTCGGGGGCTAAGAATAGCCTCGTCCACGCTGCCGTGCGGGTGCGAAGCGCTCGGAGGGGCCGCTCGGCGCTGCGGGCACACGGGACAGCCCCGGCGGGATGCGGGGATGGATGCGCGGAGCCCCGAGCTCGCCTCCGAATTGGTATGCGGGGCCCTAACCGGCAGGAATTGCCTTTCTTTATTTGCAGGAACCTGAGTAATTTGCAAATGTGGCAGACAGCAAGTCTGAGCTTATTCTTCATTAGCTAGCTCCGCTTGTGTGTCTGGGATAATGCTCCTAGCGTGTAAAATGAGGTTCTTCTTCACGTAGCCAAGCAGAGCTATAACAGTTCTGTAGTTTAATTTAAATTGTGCCCAAAATATTTTGCTTATTGTGGGATGCAAGGCTCCAATCTGACAGTTTCAGTCTTCCAAAAATGACCTTATTCTTCCTAAATTTAATTTTTTCCACTCTTTTTAATGCTACTTGAGTTTATTTTAAGGTTTAATTAATTCTCATTCTGTCATTGCTTTTCCCATAGTTCAGTGGTTTCCCGTTTCTCACTCTGTTTCTGGAGGGGTAGAAGCCTGTGACTATCATGTGTGGAAGCAGAACACCTTTCTGTTCTTTTAATAGATTTTTTTACACAAAGTTAGGCTTATTGCTTTGAATAATAATTCAATTAATCGTATTTCTGAGTAAATAGCTACCGAAAATGAAATTGGGGCAAGCAATGCCCTTGCAAAAAGGGTTAATTTACATTAGAATTAGAAGTTAGTGGTTGAATATGAAAGGCCTGTGCAGTTTGCAACTGTTATTACTCTCAGAAAATGAATATTTGGAGTGGAAGTGTAGTGAGCATCAGGCAGCATCGTTCATCTTTGCAGATGTAGTAGCATTATTAGCATCCCTCTTACCTCTGGGGCACAGTTATCTTCAATTTCCAGACACAAGTTTTATCTTCTATCAAATTCTGGCTCTGCAGTGTAGCTGGTGAGCAGCGCTGTGCTCTTTATTAGGTGCCAGCCTGCCTTAAATCTCTGCTAAATGTGTGAGGGAGAGATACCTCCTGGCTCAGCAAGGAGTGAGAGTGAGTACCCTGTTACTTCCGATTTTTTTCCCTTTGGTAGAATAGTTTTAAGGATTCAGGGAGGCAGGCAGTTTGCTGACTTTATAATGTGTATGTTCTGTTCGGTGAGGAATCTTTGTGCAGCCGTGGTGAAAATATTTTTAGTGTTGGTGATGTTTTCTTCTGCTTTATTCTCTGCAGTCCAGGTGTTGTTAGTCCGGGCTGTGAATTTGGAACTGATTAAGAGCTTAAAGGCACATTAGTACATGGTTGTTTGCAGCTCTGTTCTCTTACAGAGAGATTAAAGGGGGGAAAGAAGGTTCTTTTGATTCAGAAATAACCTTTTCTTTTTTCTCTTTTTTTTTTTTTTTCTGTCGGATCAGGTCTTGAAGTGTAGGGTGAAGGTTTCTCTTCACAGTGCATGGACGGAAAGCCAATGCGCAGGTAAGGCACAAAAACAATTGTTCTTCTCTTCCCCAAACAGGATAAATCATGTGAGTTGGTTTTTTACGTGCCTGGACTGTAAAATGCTGTGTGGTTTTGTTTTTTTTTTTTAAATCCTGGCTATGGGGAATCGGGAAATAAGTAATTCTTCTTTAGTCCTTTCTTAAATGTATTTAGTTTTCAATATTTACAAGACCAGATGTCTTTCAGGAAGAGTATGGAAGACAAGTTACTGTAATTCTCCATCCCCTTTTCCACTTCCCCCGTTTATTGTCCTATTTAAAATTCAGTATTTAATTACTTAGGTATTCAAACTGTGGAAAATAAACTGCCTGAGAATAAATTCAAACGTGATTTCCAAGGGGCATTTTTTTCCCCCTTAACTAAAGGAATTTGGTGAGGCCTTGGGTGAAAAGGAGATTTCCTTTTCTAATTGTGGATGCCAGCTGCCTCAGTTCTAATGAGCTGGAGATGCAGCTGAAGTTTAATTCAGGGGAGTTCTTGCCTGTGGTTGTTTCAAAAACATTCTCTCTCATATAGAGAAAAAGTTATCACAGTAATTCAGCACGATGACAGGTTTGCAAACAGGGTTCCCTGCTAGTTCTTGCTGGTTTTCCTTTCTTGATGGCAATCCCACGGCAGAATTTAACAGCAGAATCATTTCTGTACATGATTCAGGCTGTGTGGAAGCCAAGTTGCCTGAAGTTCTTCACCTCTAAAGGAATTGCTTGCTTGCTTGGTCTGTTTGTGCTCTTTGGGATGTTGAAAGAAGGAAAACTTTATTGTGGGCAAATCTGTAAACACTCGTGTAAGAGAAGGCAAGGTTTTTAACCATAGATGAATATATAGAGCATTTTTAGCCACAGAAACCATTAGCCTGAGTTCTGTGTGAGGAGGCAAGAAGTAAGTAGTCACTTAAACCTTCGAAGAATGGCATGATGTAGTTTTAATTAAATTAATTTTAATAAATTTAATTTGCTGTGCCACTGCTGCAGTTCAGCAGTGAGTAAACCTGGGACATGACAGAGACATCACTGAGCCCGGGTACTGTGCTGCATTTTTGCCAAGATAAGGAATGTGGTTTGGTCAGTGAGGAGCTGTATGTGACTGTTACAGTGAATTCCTTTTCCTCCAAGATGGGTTACATAGCAGATGAGCTGTCTTTCATTGCAGCCTTCTTCTTCGGAGACTGTTTAAATCTTAACCAACATAAACCCACAGCTTTTTAGGTTTTGATGTTGTGCTCCATTAATCAAGATGTTTTTGCAGAATGGCATAGAATTGGTGACTAGCTTGGCTTGTGTTGTTGTTTTCTCCTTACTTTTTGTGTTCCTGATGGGGAAACTGAGGTTCTAAATTTGTTTCTGTGCCTGTTGTTTTCTGCGTGTTGCACCATGGCAGAGAATTCATGCTGGAGTTCGTGTGTCTGTTTGGGAGTTTGTGGCCTTGGACTTGTTATTGTGGAAGTTCTGTCTGCCAGTCAGACAGAACAGTTTTAGTTTTTGTGGTGGGCAGCAGCACAGAGCTGAAGAAGTGGAGGATTTTTATTATTGCTGCAGCCTGGCCTGACAAGCACATCTCTGCTGTGAGCTGTGGACTCCAGTTCTTGAATACACTTGCCTGTTTTAAGGGCCTCAGTGTGGGTTGTTAAAATTTCTGTTTGTTCTCCTCCTATTGCCTGTCTTAGCAGAAAATGATAAAAGGTTCCTGATTGGATTTTGGGCACAGATCTTCCTATGAGCTCCAGCTAAGCAGATGGCAGAGCACTTTCTTTTATCCTTTTACTCAGGGCTCTGAAGCCAATTTAACACCCCCACGTGAGGGTTGTGCTAGGTCCTGCACGAAGAGGGGAGTGGGGCTTGGCCAGTAGTGGGTTAAAAAACACAGTGAGGTGGTATCAGATGTGTACAGCATTCAGAGGGGAGGAGGAACAGCTTGAACAGACAAGGAATTCCAGCTATTCCTGTCAAGATTATAGCAGGGAACACGAATTGCTGCTGCAAACAGGATTTACCCTGCATTAGGAATGAAGGGTGGTTGGGCCAGGCTGTTCTTGCTTGCTCTCAGGGAGAAGCAAGAGAATGTGGCTTTGCTGAAGGGAAAAACAAGGCAGCAGGGAGCTCTCAGTGAAGGGCATAGTCCCACAGCACCCAGACAAGGAGGGCAGAGCAGATCTGATGGCCAGGGCCAGCCAGGAGTCCTGGACTCCTCGGGCAGGTAGGGATGAGGAAGGAAGCGGGGAAATCAGCTCAGAATGGGTGGGTGCACAGTCAGATGCAGACATATCTTTAACTTAGCTCAGGCATGAGGGCTTGAGCAGCTCCCAGACAAAGTGGGGAAGCTCTCCCAGCTCTTTCTCACCCAGCTTTTTCCTGGCAGCCTTTTCCCAGCTTACACCAGTGCTGTATCAGAGCAGGCTTGAGCAGCCAGACCCGGCAGGAGGAAGGAGGCTTCAGATCCTGATCATGCACTCAGGAGCTTATCCAACTACCTGGACACAGTTCTTGCCTAAAACAAAATACAAAAGGCTCAGGAAGGTTTTGGAAGACTCCAGTAATGACCTCCTCTTTCAGAGTATGGGCATCCTCGGTTTTACCCTGACTGGGATATTTTCCTCAGTCAGGGTGAAACTGAGTTTTCTGGGCTTGGTCAGTAAAAAGTCAAACCAAGCAATGTGAATAGGGGCAAATGCACCAGATCCTTGCTGTTTTCCTTTTGTGTAATGTAAGATAGTATTTCAGCTAGGTTTATCTGCTTGTTTCCATATCTTTGTTGAGAAAGTTTACTGAAACCTTGCTCGGCAAGAAAATGAATCACTGGTATTTTTCCTGATAGTCAGACTTTTAGCTAACTTAATTCCGAGAGTACTGGTGGTGCAATAAAGCATTTCCAATTACTTGGTTGGCATGTTGTGGTGGGGACTTCTGTTGCCAAAAGCTGGGCTAAATCAATGGCTCTTCTTCTTGCAGCTCTGTAATGACTATAGGAAATATTTCTTAATTTGAAATCAAAGCATTGACAGAAGTCACTACCCATTTGGTTCGTTATTTTTATTTGCTACTGAGATCTCTGGCTACTGAAATCCACTCCAGATATGTATGATTTTTTTTGGATTTCAGCTGATGTTTTTAGCCTGAGACAGGTGCTTTGTAAGCCTTAGGTCAGCCTGTTGTTTTCTGCTGAACTGTGTTAAAGCCTGTTTGTAATCTTGTGCTAAAGCACACATTGTCTTTAAAAAATGCAGATTTGAAAGTTAAGATGCCCTTATAACAGCATGGGAGAGGATTTTCCCTAGGTGTGTGTTGCTAGGTATTTTTTGAACTTTGGGAGGAGCTGCTGTAAGGATGGATGTCTCATAGATGCCCCTGTTAATGAATGAAGTTTTGGGCACTGGTGTAGTGGAATAAAATGGAGGCAGAGCAGCCTGTTTATTTAGCTGACTTAGTGTTGCAGACTGCCTGTGTTCCCATTTGTACTTCTCAGCAGTGTGCTACAAAAACTGATCCTTTGTCAGCCCTTTCTTAATCCCATTGTATTTGCTGATTTCCCCAGCCCTGCATTTTGATGGAAGCTAATCCCAGAATATCTGCATAGCTGGGTGTGAATGTTTTATCCGAGCACACACACATTTCCTCTGGATCCTCAGCCCTCCTTAATCACCCCGGCTATTCAGGAGCAGCTCTGACTTCTGTGTGGGGGGAGGCAGCTCCCCTGCCATGTGAGAATCAAGTGCTGCCTTCTGTCTTTCACACCTCTAAGCTACTGACTCATCATTTCATTCTCTGTGCATATTTATGCATAATGCACTCATAATGCAGTGGAATTATGATCCTTGTGGAGACACAAGCCAGCAGACGTGTCCTTTAAATTCACACTTCTGTGCCTGTGTGTAGCAGCAGCCCACCGAGCTTCACATCCAGCATCTGGGTTGATCCAGCTTGGAAATTCTTAAGCCAATTGATCATTGGCTTCTGCACCACCCAGAGATAAGTTATGGATGAATCAGGAACGCTCTGTTTGGTTGTTACTCTTTTTTCCATCCATTCAGTCTTCTTTAATCATTAACCAGCACTTTCTCCCCAGGAGTAAGGAGGCTGGGTACAATGCAGGCTCTCAGATAAATGCTGGTGGGAACAATGCAGGAATGACTTCAGTTCTTGCTAACCAGATGCCTTTTCAGTGAGTTAAAAGATGTGTTCAGCAGGGCCTCGTTGGGGCAGAAAAATCCTGTTCTGTCCTGGCTAGGGAAGACAAGGGCTAAATCTGCCTAAATCTGGCCAATTAATCCCATGGCACAAGATGGTACATCCCATTGCCCTGCCTTGGCAGGGAGTCTCGGGCTGTGGGATTGGCAGGAATATTGTGTATTTCTTCTGGCAGCATGAACTTAATCTAATATATCTGTGCTTAGAACCTGTGCCATTCTGAGGTCTGCTTTGGGGCTGTTTTTAGTGGGAGATGTCTTTGAGGAAAACCTACAGGTGTGACAGAGGGGTTGTGTGCTTTCCAAAAGGATGCCCTGTCCTGGGTGTGCACCATCTCTTCTGAGCTGCAGTTACATGAAATGAGTTTTTATTTGAAGAATGCTTCTTCTGTGCTTTGACTGACAGCCTCGTCAAGACAAACTGTCCAGAAGTGTAGTAGCATGTGTCTTAAAAGAGCTCTTATTGTGTTCTTATTGTTCTTATTCTTTTTCTCCTTCTGAGGGTTGGTTTGACATAGTTCAAAACACTTAATACACAATAAAATCGACTTAACTTGCTTAGCAAGAGCCAGACTCTACAGGGGAATGTTTGTCACCACCTTTCTCCATCTTTTGGTAGAGGGATTAAATTACTTACCTTCTGGTCTTGGCTGCTAAGGACTATGAAAATAAGCCAATTAGGTAAATTAATCTTCAGCAGAGGTTTCTTGGGGTTTTTGTAGGGGTACCATTAATTGTGGTTTGTGTGTGTTGCTGCAAGGGGAGTTTAATTTATGCATTGTTTGTGAGGAACTTGGCAGAGCTTTGGGAATGACTGTCAAACCCCCAAAGGTGAGTTTGGGTTGTGAGGGACAGGAGTGGGTGGAGGACAGTGAGAGGCAGTGTAAGAGCAGAAGGATTTCTCAGAGGTGTCAGGAAAGCAGAACGGTGATGGATGTAAAAAAGATGGAGCAGGGATAAAAACCCAAGACATTTAAGGTGCAGAGGCTGAGCAAGAGCAAGCAGCAAAACCCAGAGGGGAGCTCCAGCTGGATCTGTGTAACTAAGATAGGAGGAAGAGGTAATGGTCTAAAGCATCTGAATATGATGATCAAGGAGAGGGTGTGGAGGGAATGGGAAAACAGGCTAAGATTCAAGTGAATAATTTGAACTGCTGCAAAGAGACTGGTTTCCCAGTGCTTAGGAAGTGCATTTTACATAATAATGAGGGGAAAGGATGTGAGGTGTGGTTTTTTTTTTTTCTTTCCTTCAAGTCTACTGCAAATTACATTGAGCCATGGCAAAGCCAAGCTTGATTTCTTTTTAACTCTTAATATGAGTAGTGAAGTAGTGACAGCTCACAAATGCCAGTGCACCAGGGAAAAGCTGGTAGTGGCCAGCATGTTTTGGGTCTTTCAGTACATCTCCAATGGCCATAAACCATCAATATTCTGATATTTTGGTCAATGTTTAATTGCTCTAAGTGATGGTTTTCCTTTGATGTGGGAAGAGGCAGCAGTTTCCTGGTTTTTCATTAATTGCATATGGTACTGGGAAGATACTTACTGTGTTTCCTCTCTATGCCAGTAACTTAGCTGACATATTCTTAAGTGATTCTTCTCCTCTAGAGTTCTTCCTTTTTTGGTAGGTTGATAGTGGTGGATACTTGTTTTATCTTTTTCTTGCTTGATTTGATTTGGTTTGGTTTGGCCTGCCTTCTGCCATTCTTGGGGAAGATTAACCTTCTTTTGACACGTGTCTGGGAGGGTGGATTGGAGTCAGGAACCTCCATAACTCAAAAACAATTGAAGAGGTGATGATTAAAATGGGTATTCTGTGAACCTGAAAGATGCTCGTGGTAGTCTGCAGGCCATCTGGAACTCCTGAAGTCTGTGTGACACTTGAGCGTGTTCAGACATTACAGTGATGAGTGATCCCATTAAAAACGTCGGTAGAAGAACAGGGAAGTTTGGTTAAATCACAGAGCTGGAACTCTTTGCAGTGGAAATCCATCTCCAGCTCTGTCAAAGAAAACTCCAGCCCTTGACAGCGGACAGTCAGCTGATCTGTGCTTTGAGTCACTCTGTGAAATGGGGATAATGTGCCTTTACCGCACAAGGCTATGGTGAGGTTCAGCTCATAAATATGTATGTGTAGCTGGATATTACAGCCGTGTGTCATCGAAAGCATATAAAAATAGCAATAAATAGAAGCCTGCTGCAAGTTGGCATTTGTTTACTTCTAAGCCAGCTTTGGCTGGAGAGATGGATTCCTCTTTCATGTAGTCACGTGCTTGTTTTCACGCCCCGGCGTGGACTCGCGGGCCCTGCCGGTGCTTGGCGCTGGCCGCGGAGCTCCGGAGCGCGGCTGCCCCTGGGATCCCTGACCATGGTGCTGTATTTTTATCTGCTGCGCTGCAGGTGTGCCAGCACTCGCCCAGGAGAGACCGGAATGGACGTGACCAGCCGCTGCACCCTCGGAGACCCCAACAAGCTGCCCGAAGGCGTGCCGCAGCCCGCGCGCATGCCCTACATCTCCGACAAGCACCCCCGGCAGACCCTGGAGGTCATCAACCTGCTCAGGAAGCACCGGGAGCTCTGCGATGTGGTGCTGGTAGTGGGGGCCAAGAAGATCTACGCCCACAGGGTGATCCTGTCGGCCTGCAGCCCCTATTTCCGAGCCATGTTCACCGGGGAGCTGGCGGAGTCGCGGCAGACCGAGGTGGTGATCAGGGACATCGACGAGCGGGCCATGGAGCTGCTCATCGACTTCGCCTACACGTCGCAGATCACTGTGGAAGAGGGGAATGTCCAGACCTTGTTGCCTGCTGCTTGCCTTCTCCAGCTGGCCGAGATCCAGGAGGCCTGCTGTGAGTTCCTCAAGAGACAGTTGGACCCTTCCAATTGCCTGGGCATCCGGGCTTTTGCTGACACTCACTCGTGCCGTGAACTGCTGAGGATTGCTGACAAATTCACACAGCACAACTTCCAGGAGGTAAGGAGCTGCAATTGTAAAATACATCAAAATGCCCTGTGAGAGCTTTCAGCAACTCTCAGTCCTGCCTTTACAGCTGCTCTGTGCCCTGATGGTGATGGGTGCCAGATGTTAAGAAAGGACAGAAGGCTGGCAGGCCTGTGTTGTAGCAGTGGTTTGTGTATGATACAAAGCATTTCTTCCCTGAAAGATGTGTGGTCAGTGCTATGTGGGAGGCAAGGTCGTGGGTGCAGTTGGATTTGGCCTTGAATCTGTCCTGCCTGCACAGTGGTGTGACATTCCACTCCTCTTTCAGAAATACTCTGGATGCTACGTGGTTGGAGGGGAGGCAGGTGTTAAAAGTGAGGACAACACGTCAATATAACCCAAAGAATTTGATGTTGAGCTCCGGGATTGGAAAAGAGGGTGTTTGGGGAAGCATGAGGTTGCCTCAGGGGAATCTTCAAATCCCTTGTTGTAGCAGAACTAGAGTTTTGCATCTGTTATTCAGCAGAAGCTGTCTGAAATTAATTCAGATGTGTAATATTGTAGCTGACCTTTATAAACTCAAGTTTCTCATCCTTTGTTAATTCTGCCTAGACTATTTTTTGGGAAAAAAAAAATGGCAGCAGCTGGTTCAGAGAAGGATCAACATAATAATTAAGGATTGTGTGAGCAATAGTCAGAGAAGAGTGGGTCTTTACTGAACTGCTGTAGGAAAAGCTCCTCTTGCCACCAGCTTCACAGGGAGATCCTTTCTAAAGAGAGGAACTCCTGGTGCTAATTCAGTTTCCCAAGAGAAGCAGCAGTATGGAAGTGCTGTGAGTGATGGCAGCTTGTCTCTCATGCAAGAAGCAAATGGAATTGTATTAATTTCAGATTAATTAATTTTCATTGTATTAATTGTATTAATTTTAAGAAAAATCTTTGCAGGAGCAACACAACAGAACATAACTGTTGGACACAGTGAAGACAGTTCTTGCTATCTAACTGTGGACACAACATCAGTTTCCTGCAAAAGCTGCAATTAAATACATCTTTTCTAACCAAATAGAATTTGCATGCAAATAGGATGAGTTTGTTTTCTGTAGAACTTGGTGGTTTCCCAAACCCCTACATTTTAGCTGGCCACTTCATGTGCTCTGTGCTTGCTCTGCACTTCTTTTCTTCTGCTTTTTTTTTTTTGGGAGGGGGGACAAGACGCTATCCAGATGGTTGTTTATTTTCAGTGCTTAGTTGTTTTACTGGTTATTAGATCTTGTTATTACATGAGTAGGGCATGCTTACAAGCCTCTAAATAACATTTTATCAGCTTGACAGTTTTGTTTTAAAATGTTTTAGCACTAATACATGCAGCTGGCTCTAAGAGCTGCTTGCTATGGGCTTCTTTTCTTTTGCAGTCCCTTGAAGACAACTTTCTGTCTTCCTTATCCCTGTTAAAGCACACAAAGGCAAAAGAGAAGAGAACACTATTCCTCGAAGATGATGCAAATTATAACTGACTTAACTTAAACATAGCCTCTGGAAAGCAGAGGCTTAGATTAAAACACTATTTCTTTGGCCTGGGCAGGTTTTGGTGTCCATTTCAGTGCCTCAGGAGTTCTGCAGCTCTTCATCCTTAATAATCACTTCTTTTGCTTCCACTGTTTCTCTGCAGACAATGTCAGTGGTGCTGCTCGTTGGGATTGTATTCCATTCTGGCAGTATTTTCCATCTGGAGAGTGGATTGGTGATCCCTGGGGGAAGCCAGGCACTTGTCTATTTAACCATCCTCCATTGTGGAGGTTGAAAACTGATAAAAAATTCGCCTTCCTGTGTGGAGGCTGCTGGCAGAAAGGAACGTGAGCTGGGAATTTCCTGGGTGGCAATGTGAAATATTAAGCAGCAGGCACCAGGCCAGCCCATGCAGTTGCTCTGAATGCTGTTTGGATTGCTTTGTGCCCTCTGCTGTGCTAACCTCTGCTTTTTTAATTTTTATGTGTATTGTTGCATTACATCATTAACTTCTTGGTAAAATGTTTTTTCAATTTTTTTCCATTCCTCCCAATTTAATTTGTCGCTTATAACCCCTAGTGGATTTTGTGCATGTAATGTGAAATGGTTCTGTTAACAACTCCACTATACAAGAACAGCCTTTGTATTTTTAGTTTTTTTGTCTCTTGACATTTGTGTGAAGGGAAAAATCATATTTATGGGTGGACAACTTGTGCTTTTATCAATAGACAAAAATTGCACTCCATATTCTATAGTCTGACATGAATTCTTTCTGTTTGTAAAAGCACTGATATCTAGGAATGCTGCAGAGGAAGTGAAATCCAGCCAATTCTTGTCCACTAAGCAAGTCAGTCAAGTAGATCATTAATATTAGTCAGGTAATTATGAGTGTCCTGATAATTAAGCCTAAATAAGCCAAAGCATTTTAAATAATGATTTGTTTTACTATGTAAACTAACAAGTTACACAGTAGTAATAATTTGGTTTAAAGAAGTGCTTTGAGTGCTTTGAATTTCGTGAGGCCATCAGTGCAACTGGGTGTCCTGAGGGTCAAAGGGAGAGAATGGATGAGCATCTTTAACTCAGGAATTTCCACAGCTGCTGTTTTCAGACTCTGAAGCTGCATTTAAAAACCATCAGACTAAAGTTTACACATAAGCTTTGTAAGAGGAAGGGAGACTATGGAAAAAAACTGATAAAGATCTTTAGTGACCAACCCAATTCCTACTTAAATGCTGAAGGAGTGTGTGGGCCAACCTTGTAGTGGCCTTCACTGTCCCCAAAAGCTCAGGGTGCCCAAGAGCCAAGTCTGGTAACCGATCTCATTCTCCACTCGATTCTTTTTTAACAATATTTTCTGTCATCAGCAACTTGATGGTCCCTGCATATTTGTTCAGTGCCCTTAAATAACTTCTTCAGGTAATTAAAAGGACTGCATAGCTGATTGCTGTTGAGATGATCGTGTCAAAGTGTGTTTTTCTTTAATTTATGCAGCAAATCATGAAATAAGTCACGAAATTCTCATGTGGTCACGGATGCTAAGGACAAACCAGCGTTCAGTTATTTTCTGTCCCTGAACCTTTTGGAAATTGCAGGCTACAGACTGGGAGTGCTTGCAGGGAGGGAAGGCGAGCTGGCAGTTATCAGTCAGGCCATTTCTGCAATTTTAATTTTGATTCTTGCACCTTTCCCATCTATCTGCCTGGTGTCCGTGCAGGAGCTGTGGTGGTGTGTGAGCTCCTAGGGCAGTCTGACTGACTCATGCTGTGTGAGCAGTCCTCCAGCAGCAGCCAAGGCCTCCTGAGAAACTTGGTTGCTATCTTGGATGCTGAAGGAATTAATGTGTTTGTCAGTGGCTTGACTTTCACAAGAGATCAGTCCTTAGGGGCTCTGGAGGCTCTGATTCCCTCTTTAGTGCATCTCGACTACTGCATACTCCATGTGTATATTTAGAGCAAATGAAAGAGGCAGGATCAGATGAGTCTCCTGAAATATTTTCTGTTCTGCCACAAATCAGGCTTTCTGTGTTCTCTGCAATGCCTCTGGTAACTTGTTTGAGACTCTTATTTTTGTGCTCTGTTTTGCTTTCCTTGTGAATCTCTGCACTCCAGTGCTGCTTTTTAGTCACGTATTTATTGCAGTTTTATTTCCGCTTTATGTGTTAGACACGGCAAACAAGGAGACTCATTTTAAAGAAAGGCTTTGTTTTTCCTGAATTTTGAAACCTGATCAGTGCCTCCCGTGGTTTAACCCTTTGAAAGTGCCAAAGACTGTAAAAGGCATGCCCATCTAGAAGTGTCTTCTTGTGTTGCTGGTGGCTGCGTTCTGCCCTATGTGGAAAACCCTTCACGTATGTTGATACTGATGGGGATTTGGCTTTTTACTGGGTCAGTCCGTGAAGTGCTGGAGTGGTGAGTGGCTCTGATGCTTTGTCCTTACTCCCTTCCTTTTCCCTCTGCCTTTCCCAGGTGATGGAGAGCGAGGAGTTCATGCTGCTTCCTGCCAACCAGCTTATAGACATCATATCCAGTGACGAGTTAAATGTGCGCAGCGAAGAGCAGGTGTTCAACGCCGTGATGGCCTGGGTGAAGTACAGCATCCAGGAGAGAAGGCCTCAGCTGCCACAGGTAATCTTGGGCACAGTGACATTCCAGGCTGCTTTTTCTAGGGGGAGGTGAATGAGGGATGATAGGGTGGTGCCAGAGCACTTCTGAATGATATAAAGCCACTGAAATTCTCTCTGACTCCCACCTGTGTTAGGTGACTTGCACTGTCCCTTCATCTAGGCTGGCCAGAGCCTTCATTAGGGGATTTGTTGGATTGTTTCCAGGTAGGACTTGCCAAACGAGCTCACTCCAGCAGTCTGTCCAGATAAACCTGCCTGCACTGCTTGGAGAGTCGTATCAAAACCACAGTGGAAAAGAAAAGGCTTGTCTTGCTTTGCGGTGCTTCTTTAAGCTCTGCTGCTTGATTTATGCCTCAGCCCTGACGATGTTACAGTGGAGCTTGTCAGAATGGTTTTGTTGGAATGTGATGCTTCATCTAAGCCAAGGCATTTCACGGAGCAGAACCCATTCTGACAAAGCTGTCAGCCCAAAGCCTCTGAAGTCTCAGGCTGGCTGATCAAAAGAGGTGAGCATCTGCCTGCCTCGCTGTTTCTGCTTTGGAAAGACACATTAAATGAAACTTTATTTACTGGAAGGCTTTTGAAAATGGTTTTAAGTAAACAAACCAAACTGGAAAAAGCTGCTCTTCTCAAGGCAGCTTCTAATGCTTTTATAACTGTTTGCCTCTGTCTATACGTGCTTGGGCCTTTAAATTCTAAACCCTTGTGAAAGACGTGTTGTTTCTTACTGTTCATTTACTCTGTGATACCACTCAGGTTTAAGAGAGCTAAATGATAAAACCACTAACTTAATTAGTGTTCAGGCAGATGTCTTGTCATCTGTCATTTTCTAAAGGTTTTCAGCTGTTAATAGATCCAGTGAATTGTCTCTTTCCAAAGGCTGATTTTCTGCTGGGTATCTAAACTGGGATACTGAAAAGGCAAATGTGCTGTGACACAAGCTGCATTTAACTAAAATTCTGTTGTTTTCCATTTGGCTTCTTGCATCTCTGTGGGTATCTGTGGTTTCACCATAGATGTTCTGGTTTGTGTTTTAGGTCCTACAGCACGTCCGCCTGCCCCTGCTGAGTCCCAAGTTTCTTGTGGGTACAGTGGGTTCTGATCCACTCATTAAGAGCGATGAGGAATGCAGGTAAATCTCCTCAGCCATTTACAGAATTGGATTATGTTGTCCTCTGAAACTGTGCTCATTTGTCACTGGTAAAAGGGTGATGCCTCACAATTTTATCTTTGGCAACTGGGAGGATAGGAGAAGCAAGAAAAATAGTTTTCTATTTGCATGAAAGTCGCTGGTGTACTCTGGAAGTGATTTTGTTTGTTCTTTCAAGTTTCCAATTAAATAGCAAACTTTGAGTGTGCAGTTTGACTGCTGGTGAAAGACCTTTCAGTGTATTGATTTTCATTTTGCCTTTTTTTTTTCCCCCACTAGTCATGGCGTTTTACTGCAGCTTAGCTCTCACATGGCTTTCCTGATGATCTCAGTGGGATCTAAAGTAGTTTTAGAATGTAGAATGTCTGCACTTTGATAACTGAATTGATCTCTGGGATTAGAGTCTGCTTTTTCCCACAAGAATAATGCAGGGAAGTTGTAATTTCTTATGAGGAAGGTATGAATCTCACCTTTCTGTTTCTACAGAGCTCTGTATCATCCACAAAGCACACGGTTTATCTTGTGCATATTGTGAAGAAGTTCAGGGGATAGGCTAAATTGTTCTCTTTCTGAATAAGCATTCATAGTGGGGGAATTCCACATTTGTAGAGGGAAGGAGGACTCTTTTGCTCTTTTTTGTTTTATTCAAGGGTTTGGAATATTAGGATTAGTCCAGGTGGCAAGTCATGAATGGATGGACAGTGTGAGCTGGCCAGAGCTGATGGAGAAAATACTCATCAGAAGGGTACTATCTCCATCTATTGGTCATGTGTGTATTATGTACTTGTGTGCTTTCCAACTCCTGTTCTCTTGTGAGAGAAGAGAACCACTGATTGTTAAGTTTTAGCTTGAGGCAGGCTGGATTTTTCTTTTCTGCACAGTAAGCCTGATAAATCTCTTGTAATTTTTTTTTTAATCCGTCTTTTTATAGCAAGCTATATCTATTATTAACTCTGGCCAAGCAGTGGTGCTGGATTGTTGCTGTCACTGTGTCAGTGGCTTGTAAACAACTGAGGAGTATTTAGGTGACTGGAGCTGTTCATGCTCTTCTCATACGACTGGTGAATACCTGAGCTGCATGACTAGTGCTGACTGCTCTTCCCATCAGTTCTGATTCTCCCCTTCTCCTGAGACTGAGCTCTGGGGCTTAATATTTTCCTGTCTTGCTCAGGGATCTGGTGGATGAAGCCAAAAACTACCTGCTGCTGCCCCAGGAGCGGCCGCTGATGCAGGGACCGCGAACGAGGCCGCGCAAACCCATCCGCTGTGGAGAGGTGCTCTTTGCAGGTGTGTGTCCCTGCACGTGTGTGTGTGCTGTCACCAGGAGATGCTGGAGGGTCTAGAGGGGCTCTGTGAGGAGGGCTGAGGTCACTTGGTCTGTTCTGCCTGAAGAAGAGAGTGAGAGGAGAGCTCACAGCTTCCTTGTGACTGGAAGAGGAGGGGCAGGCACTGATCTCAGCTCTCTGGTAACCAGCAGTAGAGGGAATAGCCTGGAACTGTGTCAAAGGAGGCTTAAGTTGGATATTTTATAAAGGTTCTCCACCCACAGTAGAGTCTGGCTCTGGACCTGACTCCCCAAGGCAGTGGTCACAGCACCAGGCAGGACAGAGCTCAGGAAGCATTTGGACAACACTCCCAGGCACATGGTGGGATTCTTGGGGCTATCCTGTGCAGGGCCAGGAGTTGGAGTTAGATCCTTCCAACTCAGGACATTCTGATTCTATGTATTTTTCCCACTAGCTTAGGCCAGGAGACTCCAGGCAGGATTTTCTGGTGTTCCCATTAAGTCTTCACAAGCTATTTCTGATGTGACCTGTGCATTAATATTTGAAAGTTTGAGTTAACTTAGCTTTCTTACGTGGTTTCTTTGGTGCTGCGAATGGCGCAGCACTTCCAAACTTCAATCCATGCTCTTGGAAAATCTCATTTTATTTTGTAATTACAAACCTCAGGAGGAATGACTTAGAGATGAGTCTGAGGGGGTGATGTGTGCCAGGAGCACAGGCAGTTTGTGAGTGTTTTTGTGACCCTGTTTTTGGTGTTTGGCTGCAGTGGGGGGCTGGTGCAGCGGGGACGCCATTTCCAGCGTGGAGCGCTATGACCCCCAGACCAACGAGTGGAGGATGGTGGCTTCCATGAGCAAGAGGCGCTGTGGTGTTGGAGTCAGTGTCCTGGATGACCTTCTCTATGCTGTGGGAGGCCATGATGGCTCCTCTTACCTTAACAGTGTGGAAAGGTAGGTCTCCATAAAGCCCCTGTGCACAGTTTCAGCTCTGGATATTTAAACCTGTGTGCAGCCCCGTAGGTGTGAGTTGATTTTGGCATTTCCTCCTGCCTCGCACACTCCTGGTGCAAAACACACTGTGTCACATTATCCCCAGATTAATGGGACCAGGAGGTGGACCTGGGTGTATTGTTGGAAGGAGTGGTGATCCTGGTTAACCTTCCTTGCAGTTGTGGGTTTGATTTTAGTGTTGTTGTTGAGGAAGGTGAGGTTACAGGGAGCATTTCATAGATGCTGAGGGAAAGATCTTGGAATTTTATTGTGAAGTGGCAACCTGAGAATTAAGGAACCTTGGCACATAGACAGAAGGAAAATAGGTCAGTTTTAGGCCTGTGAAAGATTTAAGTCAAACAAGTTTTGCCAAGCTTCCTATTTCTGGGAGATGCGCAGGGCAATTCCCATGCCTGAAAGCCACATGACTCAGGCTCTCCTACTACTCTAAATCTTGGCCCTGTAACAAACCCAGTGAACTGTACAAATACCTCTTCCCACCTCGAGCCTCCCCTTCTTCCCACCTATCTCCTCGAATGCTCCCAACTTCCCAAATCATGACCCTAGCGTTGTATCTCCCACATCCTTCACTTCCTTGCTGTGCACTGTATTTCTTTGTCTCTGGATTCCCAAGTCCATCTTGTTCCTCCATATTTTATCTGTAAGTCCCAGTGCTGGCTGAGTTCCTGTGTGAGCAGCAGGGAACAGAGCAGAGTTAACTCTGGCTGCTGCTCTTTGCTGCAAGCTCCCACACGCCAGCCAGTCTCTCTCAGGAACCTGAACCTTTGATCTTCAGTTTGATTCATCCCAACCTGCAGTTTGAACATCCCTGGAATAACATGTACTGGATGCATTGTATCACTTCAAGGCTTTTATCCAGCTTACAGAGCTGTGTTGCAGTTGAAGGTCAGGATGGGCAAGTTTCAAGTAGAGCTCCCAAGCATGGGAGAGTCTGAAGCAGATCTAGGCAGATAATTTGTGCTGTTTGGTGTGGTTTTTTTCCAGGTATGATCCAAAGACCAATCAGTGGAGCAGTGATGTGGCTCCCACCAGCACCTGCAGGACCAGTGTTGGAGTAGCAGTTCTTGGAGGTTACCTCTATGCTGTGGGTGGCCAGGATGGTGTCTCTTGTCTCAACATCGTAGAGAGGTACTTTTTAATTACAAAAAACGAAAAAAAAGTGGGGCACAGCCAGAAAGAGGATCTCTTAGAGGGTGCAGCTGATGCAGACAAGCTGGATAGGAGATAGGAACTGTACAAATCTTACAGGGATTTTTGTTTGGGGACAATAAAGTCCATCTTCCTGCCCCTTTGTGAAGATGTCAGCACTTCACTCGGCTCTGGTGTTTATTCTTTTTCCAGGTATGATCCCAAAGAAAACAAATGGACTCGAGTGGCTTCCATGAGCACCAGGCGCCTGGGAGTGGCAGTGGCTGTGCTGGGAGGTTTCCTCTATGCTGTGGGAGGCTCTGATGGAACATCTCCTCTCAACACTGGTATGCCTTTTGCTGTCCCTTAATCCCAGTCAGGGTTTGTCCTGGTCCTGGGACCCCGTCATGTCCCCAGATGACTGTTGAATATTTTAGTGATCAGTTCTTTTCAGGAGGTTTTTTTTCTCTTTAAATATTATTTTGCCATACAGTAACTCACTCTCCAGACTTGTGAGCCCCTATTACCTGGTTGTGTGAAATATTTTTACTTTCTCGGTGCTTCATTTGGCAGTATGTCCTGAATACAAGGCTTTGATTGTTTGCATAGCAGTTGCAAGCACTTTTTTTTTTTTTTTTTTTTTAAATTCCTGCAGCAGCCATTTTTGCTGTAGGAAGGAAGGTACCAAAGGTAAAACTGCTGCAGGTCAGTTTGTAGCATTGAGTGAAGATCTGAGTGTGACTGATGCTGGAGGCTGGAGAGAGACTAGCAAGAGTTCTTTAGAAGAAAGGAGAGAAGAAATGGGTTCATGGCATTTTTGGGGGGTGGAAATTGGGTCCAAAAGTGCTTTACCCACTGCTTGCCCACCCTGCTGACCAAAGACCTTCCCTTGCTCCGCAGTGGAACGCTACAACCCCCAGGAGAACCGCTGGCACACCATAGCCCCCATGGGCACGAGGAGGAAGCACCTGGGCTGTGCCGTGTACCAGGACATGATCTACGCCGTGGGAGGCAGGGATGACACCACGGAGCTCAGCAGTGCCGAGAGGTACAACCCACGCACCAACCAGTGGTCACCCGTGGTGGCCATGACCTCCCGGCGCAGCGGGGTGAGTGCCACGCCTTCGGTCTGAGCTTTCACATTTCCCACCTTCTCTACTGCACTGGTGTGTGACTCTGAACTTCTTATGGGTTGTTATTAGCAAGTTCTCCTCACACTTCAGTTAGATAAAACAATCTTTTTCTAGCCCAAAAACCAAGGACGCCGCTGCAGCCTCATGTCCAAAAAGTGTAAACAGCAGTAAATTGAGGAGAGCAATTGTTGGAACCCTGGAAACTGAGAGTTTTAGACTTTCTGTGCTGACAGGCACTGACCTCCAGGAAAATACTGCTTTTGACCTGAGGAGAAGGCTTTCAAAATTGAATGATAGAACCGGGATCACTGGTGCATAGTTTGAATAGAAGTGTGTACTATCACATGGTGGAAGAATTTGGAATTTAAGGTTTTAGAATATAGCAAGATGGAGGTTTTCAAGCAGAGGTTTCTTTCTTCTTCGCCACCTTCTTCATGGGTCTAGGTGGAATCTTGTTTAATTGGATAGAAAAATCTTCATTGTGGGTCAGGTTATTGGGTTAAAAGTAAAAATAATTCAGGTGTTAGTTCTTAATTGGACAGATTGGCCCTTAAAAGGCCTTGTAGAGAGAGAGAGATACATGCCCATTTCCAGCCTGTTAACTAGAAATGCTGTAGAACTCACTGTAATATAGATAAGAATTAATAAACAAGCAATCTGGGAGGACGGGACTTCATAACCTGGAGCTGTAATTGGACAGTGAACCCCAGTATGGAAATGGACCAAAACTTATAAAAGTGTGAGAACTTGTGACTCAGAGTCTCTCTTGGGGTCCATCTTGGGGTCCATTGGGCAGAGCCACAGCCAGGCTCTTGCACTGGCCAAGGTGAATCCTTGGGAGGCCTTTTAATAAATCCCAACTTTATTCCTTTAACCCTGTCACTGTTCCAGGGAGACTCTCTAGGCATCAAGTGGGGCTTGGTGGGCTCGTCCATGCCACACATCACCATGTGGGGACAGCATGGGACAGAGTGTCAGTCTGCTTGTGGAAGGGCTCAGGGCAGGGTGGCACTGTCACTCTTGTTGTGGGCAGAGCACATGGTGAAGTGTCAGTCTTCTCATGAAGCTCTCCTGGTTCCTCTGCGTCTTCACCTCTTTACTGTGAGGGGAAATGTTTGCAAAAAGCTCTCTAGCAAGACTAGAGGGTGAAGAGATAGCCAAGTCACACCACAGGCAGCTGTTTAGGATGGGGAAATGAGTCATTTGAGAGGGTTTTGAAATATTTTTGGGCCCTGATATATGGTCAACTAAGCCTGAAGCAGAGGAGCTTTTAGGTGACATAGCTGTACTTGGTATGAGATACCATTAAAGAACACTATCAAATTGGTATCTGGATCTCTGGATGAATTAGGAGGTGAAAACACCCACTTGCACAGAGGAAAGGGCTGGGAAACTGGGTTAGCATGTGTTTAGATACATATTCCCAGCAGATTCTCATTGCCTTGGGGAATGTGTGGGAGCAGGTTCTTGGGCTTTCACTTGGGCTGTTGCCTCTCCTCCCTGAATCCTGTGAGTGACAGCAAGTTCCCAGCAGCTGCTGATCGTGATGCTCTCTTGTGAACAACAGATTACTGCAGTGTTTTCAGTAGTCATCATGGCTGGGGAGATAGAAATGATATGGTTGTTTATCATTAGATACTGGATTGTGTGTAAAGAGAGGATGAGTTCTGTGTGTGTTCCAGTGAGGCAGGTATGAATCACACTTTGAGCAAGCACTGGTTTTGGAGGCAGAGAACACATATTTATTTCTGTTCTCCAAGCACACAGTGAGCTATCCTCTTTTCCAACACTGTCCACTTTAGTTCTCATTAGACACTGACTTTTTATCAGCTGCTTCTGTATTTGCTTTCTATAGAAACTGCTAAACACATGCAGCTGTATCTGCAGCTCTTCTGACTTCCTCAAAGCCAAAACAGGGACCATTTTACATTGTACCTTCCCTTTTCTCTGTTATACTCCACGTTTTCCACTGGAAGTGATCATGTTTTTGATGTTCCAGTGATTTTGTGTTTCTGCAGAAAGGCTAAATAGAAAATCTGGAGGCCAAAGTGCTTACAGATGGTCCAAGCCCCAGCCTGAGACGTTTGGGACCAAGGGCTTACCTGTGGTTCTGCTACTTTAACCAAGTGTTGCGGGCTGGTAGATACTCTTCTTGGGGAAGAATTTCAGTCCAGAACATAAGTTTTGTATGAAAAAAGTTTAGAATGTTATGTATTTATCATCATGCAGATGGTTCCACCTCTTGTAGCTGTCAATAAGGGGTGCCCTCCGCTTTTTCTCTGAGAGAGTCTCTGTTCTGAGATACGTATTTAATTTTCCACGTTTCATTTTTTAGGGTATTTTGTTTGTGCCATGCTCTAAAGAAAATTTCCCCAACCCTCTGCTGCAGACTGCCTTTCACCAAACATGGTTATTAAAGAGTTTCATTAATATTTTCACTTTAACCCTTCTTTTCAGGACATCCCAAGTAAGTAGCTTCTTTGTGATGGCTGTTTTGCAGGTTGGCCTGGCCGTGGTGAATGGACAGCTGATGGCAGTGGGGGGCTTTGATGGCACAACGTACCTGAAGACCATTGAGGTGTTTGATCCAGATGCTAACACGTGGAGGTAATTTGAATCTGTGTGACAATCAAACAGTGAAATCCAGCTGGAGCTGTCCCAGGCACCACAGCAGAGAAATTGTGTGGGGTAGAACCATCACAACTCTCCCATTCTGGCTTCTTGGCCTTGCAAGAAAGAACCAACATTTTGAAAAATATCCCAGTATGCCCCTTCTCTTCATTTTGGGCTGAGCCTTTCCTGCTTCCCAATAAAACTGAGCTTGTCCTTAGTAGGAGGAACTCACAGCCACCAGGCAGAGTTTGGCCCAAGAGTTTTCACTTCTTGCTTTCAAGCTGAGGCAATGATTTCTGAATCCTTTTGGAGGAGCTGAAACACTTCAAGTACATGATGTTATTCCCCTTTAAATCAGCAAGACTCAGCCACTGGAAGAATGTCCAAGCTGAGACAAATAATACGAAATTGCTGATCAAAATATACACTGAACAGAAAAAAAAGAGGAAAAATAGTCTTTCCAGTCATATCTATACTTGAAAACAATTGCTTGTGTATTTATTCCCAATTAGCATAAATTATCAAGCTCCTATGGTTATTTTTGATGCTGTGATAATCTGGCAAGGGTGGGGAATAGAAAGAAATCAATGTCCTTATTTTTACTAGTGACAGTAGTAGTTTAACCCTTCACTGGTAAGAATGGCTGCTGTCATGAGCAGCAGGGGAGGAATTTCCCCTGGTTTGGTGAGCCATGGATCCATAGGATCTTTAACTGCTGAGGAAACCAGTTGAGGAGAGAGTAGTACATTGATCAGCTTCCTTAGTGGAATGGTTTCAGCTACTCCCTGTGACAGTTCAGAGTTAGGAATTACTGCCTGGCAGGCATTCACAGAGTTTGGGAGATTATTCAAGGAATTATTAGCCTGTGGTTTTTTTCCCCACTGAACTCAATATAGGTGACCAGCTTCTGTGATCTTCCCTTCCTTTTGTTTCTTTTGTATCTTGAAGATATTTTTTATTTGTGCAGCTTGACTGAGAAACGATTCGGATGCAGTTTGACTTTAACAAAGCTGTTTGGAGAACTTGCTTCTCCTGTTCCTGCAAGCAGACTCCGGTGGCACAGAGGGGAATATGGAGCTGGAGTCTGTAGGGATCTGATATCCCTATGAAATGCAGACACCTTTGCAGTCAGCAGATGGTGCTTGGGATGTGTTATATCTTGGTTGGATCAGCTGAATGTAGGGGTTTAGAAATATAAATTAAATTAGTTGAATTGTGAGGACTAAGCCTAGTCCTATGTTACCCGAAATGTAGCCTAAGGTCAGCTGCAGCCTACAAAGTCTTTTTCTATCTTGCCCATTACTAGACAGGGAGCAGGAAGTATTTATTTGAGTAACAGAAATTTGGTGTCAGCAGCAGTTTCTGTTCTGAGAGAGAAAGGCATGAGCAAATACAGCTGTTTACTTTTCAAGTGTGTAATGTGAGAAGCAAGGCTCACTCTTTAAAATGTTTAAAAGTTTAATAAGGATGAAAGGGACTGTACACCGCACTGGGCTGCTTGGCAAATTGCCAGAGGCACCCAGTTAAACTTTAAACAATTTTCTTACATACATTTTCATTACATTGGTTAAATGCATATTCATGAGGATTATACATGTTCAAACATTCCTGTGAGTTTACGTGTTCTGGGAATTTTTTTGTTTGGCTGGGCCTTTCACTTGTCTCTATGCCATCCTGTAGATGAAATTCATAATTTTATTTCTTCTCAAGGCTCTGTTCTGTTGTTTGACACTTCCTGATAACCTGGAGGGTTGGTGGCAAATCCCTTGCATTTTTTTTCTCTTAGTGTTTATTTTCCTGGCTCTTTTCAGTGTTATCTTATCATTCAGATGAGATACTCCACAAGTGCATTGAATCAACATAGCTATTTCACACAATATTCTGAGTTATTCCTGCCACTGACAGTTAGTTACATAAATAAAAGCATTTAACATTACAACATTTAACATTACAACACATGGTCCTCATTTTAATACTTTGTGAAAGGCTAAGCTATAATATATTTATCACACTACTGCATAGTGCATTGACTACAAAAACTGACTATACTAAAGCAGTTAAAAGTGGTTATGAACAGTACTATATCAAAATCGTTGTGATTAATAATAATTTGTGAAAGCCAACAACTATATAGTTATTTATAACATGTAAGGTCGGTGCTCCACTTCTTCAGGGCCCACTTTAAGCAGACATTAATGGTGATAACATGGGATGGTTCAGTCTTTCCTATGGCAGCTGCCAAGGGTTGGTGACCCAGTGTGTGACCCTGGAGTGTTGTCCCCATGGAAGATGTGACCCTGGAGTGTTGTCCCCATGGAGGATGTGACCCTGGAACATTTTCTCCACAGGTTGTACGGCGGGATGAACTACCGGCGGCTGGGCGGAGGCGTGGGGGTTATCAAAATGACACACTGTGAATCTCATATATGGTAAGCTGCCAGAGGGAGGGAGTCCCCTGCCTTCTCAATTCCTAGAAAAAAAAAAAACTGAAGAGACTTGTTGACACTGGACCTCTTTGCAGCTCTAGTATGCACGGTCTAGATCCAATGTAACTCTTTGCCGGTGAACTCTTTCTATGGAATTATAAAAATTGACTTCTGTGAGAGTGTGCCCAGCGGGAGACCACGTTGTCAGACTCCAGGGAACCACTGGACAAAAGTAGAAGTGTTGCTTATGTCCGTATTTTTTCTAAATAGTTCTACATTTTTTGAACAAACCAAATTGTAACAGTTATTGTAGCGTAAAGGATGCTGATGTAGAGCCTACACTCTGTACTGGGAGTCTGGCCAGGAGGAGGGATTCCTGCTTTCCCTCCTGCTGTGGGAGCAGTGGATGTGGCAGCTGTTTGGTGGGCGAAGGAGAAAAAGTGATACAGAAAACATTGCTTTTGCCTTATTTACAGAGAGCTTAAAAAAAAAAAGTACTTGACCTGCAAGGTGCCACCTTTGCACAGAAGCTTTTCTGTGCACAGAGTATATTTATTTTTTCATTTGATTTGTATCATGTATTTCCTTTGTATCGCTCACAGCGATGATTCCAGCTTTTTATAGACATCTCTGTGTGTGCATATATATATGTATTTTATATATATATATATGTATGTGTTTTGCATTTTGAGCAGCTGGTGGTTTGGGCAGGGCCGTGTCCTGCCAACTACTGTGGTTCCAACCCTTGTGGTATGATTTGGGGTCTCTTAGAGGACAGGAGAGCTGTGAGGATGGGTGCCCTGAGTATCTTTTCAGAACTGGAACTCTCATCGTTCGACTGAATCAGTGAAGTGCCCAAAAAAGGTGAGAGGAAAAGGAGTTCAAGCAATGCCTATTTACTGTACAAAAGTTCATCTTTCCTCTCTCCTGTGTGTGAACCTGTCCTGGTTTGAAAGAAAACCAGCGGGAGGAATTAACCCCACCCAAATACCTTGTGAGAGATTCCAAGTCGGAGTTACAACTCAATAGAAAGATTACAATACATGCATACATAAGTGAATACAGAAAGACTGGCTTAAAACCAGTCCTGATTAAACGGTGGTTGCAGTCCCTTTGGAGAATGGATGAGGTCTTGTCAAACGTGCTGGTCCTGTGGAAAGGCCTGGTTCTTCTCTAGTGGTGGTGGTTGTGTCCAAGTCCCCAGCCCCCAGATCAGTGACATTTTTTTAAGTCCTTCCCCCGGGGCAAGGGATTTCCCAATGGAATGTTGGAATCCCATGAGTCATAGGATATTTTGGAGAGTCCTTGATGGCCCATTGGCAGAGATGACCCCTCTTAGGCTAGGTAGAGTTGTCACTTTGTGTAGGCAGAGAACACTGCACCCAGCTCGCAGCTGTTACAAAGGACCCACCCCTAACAGTTCATCAGGAATAGTGCAGATGGGTGTGGAATTCAGTTTGGCTACGCCCACACTGGTACTTTCTCCTGCAACCACTGACAGAACCTAAATCCAGCTAGTTCTAGCTCACTTCTAAAAGCCTTTTTCCTCTCTGTTGCCTGCTCGATATTAGTTCCTGACTGAAGCAGGGTGCAAGTATCATCTGTTAATTCTGACACCCACTCCTATTCTTGCTGGAAGAGCAGACCCGCAGCCAGCTCCTTCCTGCTGGGAAAAAAGCTCAGACCAGCCTGACCTCAGCGCCCTCTTGTCTATGTCTGTAGAATTCCTGACGATGATGGACGGTGCCCTCTCTTCGAGTGATTTCTGTGCACTTTGCCTGTGCATGGGTAGAGCAGGGAAAGGGGTGAGGCTCATTTAGGAGTTTGGAGGGGAAAGGCTGTTTGCTGGCACTGTGAATAACTGTGGAGTCACCTAGGGGTGGGGGGAGAGCAGGGAAAAACTCAAGACTCAACAGTTCTGTTTGTACTGTAATTTCTATTGAGTATGGAAGAATGACCTTTTGCACCTGATCTAACTGTGGACCTTACTAAATTTGATTTTGAAAACGAGGATTGTAAATTCTTGAGATGAAAAAGGCAGTGCTGACATCTTAAGTTCTTTAACTTCATAGTTTGATTCCTGTAACTCAGACTTTAATGTGCTTGAATATAGTAAAAAATACACTACAGTCATAAACAGGACATTAAAACTTTTTCAAAAGCCCCTTTCCCCCTAAAGGTCGGTATTCTTGTGTTTACATATGAAGATCATTTGCACCTTTACAAGGAAAACAAGTATTCTGTAAACAAATGTTTACATGTATCATTTATGCTTTTTTCTAGCATGAGTAACTTGTATAAATAGTGCTATCTTAATAAATTTCTTCTACGCTGTTCTTGGTTTGTTCCTTGGAGTTGAAAGCAGTGGGGGGGATGTTTTTCTGTGGTTTACATGGACAAAGATGCTGGAGGGGTTTTTTCCAGATAAATCCCAGTAAAAGAGGCTTAAAACTCTGCTGTTTATTGTTAGCCTTCACATCACTCAGAATCAGCTTTTTCTGGAAGGAAGCATCTGTACTATCTGGTTAAATCTTATCTCTGCTCAATTAACTGCATTTATCAATGAGGACAACACAAGGAAGAGGTTAAAAGAGGCTATAAGAATTTAGGTTTTCAGGGATGATTTATGCATATTTGTTGGAAAGATCTGAGGATTAGATTTAAAACTTAGCCCTAGATATAACAGTCCTATTTTGAAACCAAATACAGGTGCCAGTTATTTCTAGACCTTGTACTCCTTTGTCCAGTGCTCTCCTGACTCCAGATAGCAAACTTTGTCTGAGATATTTCCAAAAAGGAAGCTAAAGCACCAGAATTGATAGTTAAAGTAGCTTCTGAGCTGCCAAGACCTTCAGAAGATCGCTTAGCTGATGGTACCAGGGTAAGAGTTATACCACAGACTTCAACTTTAACATGCAAAAATAATCTATCTTCAACTAGTAAAGAATCTGAAACCAAATGCGTGTTTCTTTGTTTAATTCTGGAAATAGGAACTAGACATGCAGTTATGTCATGTAGCTTTACACTGGGAAAAGAAAGGAAACTTGCACCCCTGTTAGGAGGAGGTCATAGCACAAATCAGCTCCTAGAGATGCTGTACAAGTACGAAGCAAGAAACTAGACTTGGAATTTTGCTGCTCACAGAAGCATTTAATAAGTAACAAGAGGTGGTTTGGTCAGGTAAGCTGTAGTTGGAAATGAGCCCCGTGCAAGGATACATTTAGTTAGACATAGGTGGTCTTTCCTTAAGACAAAAGATGGAACATATTTTCTTTATTTAGTACTGTACTACAAAAATGTCTTAGCAGGTGCTACTTTCTGCTCCTGAACTGTCTAGCTAGACACTGTACACTGTTCCTTTGAACACTTACCTGCTCCAAAAGGGAGGGATCCAACATCAAATTACAGCACACAGCTCCAACCCTGAGAGCTCTCTGGCCCACAGGATTGCATCCAAGATTACAAACATTACATTACAAGCTTATCCACACCTCACTTTCCTATCTATTAACTTGCCTGAGAGGACCAACAGGCTGACAAGTGCCTTGTGTCCAATCTCATGCCGAACTGGAACATAAACATTATCACCATTACCAAATACCCTTAACAAGCCAAAAAGGGAGTTAGAAACCTGGATTTTTCTGCCCTGGATTGTAGAGCATGTACCCTTTATAAGGTGTGCTGAACCTTGCACTGAGACTAGCCCAAGAGTAGTCACAGTTTAGCCAAGGCCAAGGTCTGTGTAGCTTAGGCTGCCCAGTAAAACCAACTGTCAAACAACAGAAATACCTGTCAGTAAGTTGCATCAAGAATTTGCACTGTTTGTCTCTGAGGTGATACCTGCACATAAATGGAACAAGTGACTCTGAGAAAACAAAGGTGCTCAGGAAGCTGTCACAAGTTTGCATTGCAGCCCTTCTTCAGGGCCAATTGTCTGCTTGACTTCGCTGTGCATGGCATGGAGTTACACAGCCAAATGCTGGAGTTACAGTCCGACTTTGGACAGCCAGAATGAGAGGAAAGAAGATGCTGCAGGAGTGAGTTTCCTGGTGGTTTCTCAGCACAGATTGTCCAAACAGAAAGCCTTTTTAGTATGAAGAGCTACTGAAATGGCTCTCACTGTATCTGAGAGATTGCGAGTTCAGTCAGTAGCATCAGCACTTCAGGCAGGTATTGGCTGTGTAGAATCTGCAAGAAAGAGAGAAAAAAAGCCTGTCAAAGCAACAGCTGCAGCTGCCAGATTTCCATACCCTGAAGCCCTGGTTGGAAGGAATCTACCGAGTGTTCTGTGTGTTTATTCAGCTGCTCTGTTGTTGCTTTTCAGGTACTTATACTTTTCCCACACTGAATATACATGACTTGAACTCTATCCCATTATGAAAACCCATAACTGAATTTACACAACACACATTCCACAAGAGCACCCTTCAGAAAACCTGAGATATCTTTGTGTACTTGCCTGTGACAGAAAAAGTTGTTTCAAACAGTTTTAAGGTATTACAGATAAAAACAAGCAATGTAAATTTAAACAATTGCACAATTGCATTTACACAATGTGCCAAGGCCTATCACAGTGTAAATTTAAACAATTGCATTTACAGAAACTGTTCTTTAACTCAGAAGAAAATATTGTATTGCTTGAAGGATTAATGTTCCCTGGTTTGAAGGATATTAGAGATACTTCTGTAGAAAGACCAGCAGCTCTATAAAAAGGGTTACATGTGAAGGAGTCTTCTGCCTGTGTCTTAATAACTACAATACTAGAAAGCTAGTGAACTTTTTTTAAAAGTTTGGGATCTTTTTAAGTCCAAAAGGAGTTTTTTAATGACCTAAGAAACTTTCCTGTTCATACCACAGCTAATACACCTATTTCTGGCCCCAGGCAAGTAGCTTCTGCTGCAACACAAAACTAGTAAAATACTGTACTGGCAACTGCCCCAACTTCAGAGCTAAGTATGACTAGTAAAAGATGAGAGTTTAACAGTTCCTTCTAGGAAACCATGCAAAACTTGAGACCTTCAGGCGCAGCTATTTTATTTGGCCAGCAATTAGGACAACCTGCTCCTTGGGGCCTCACCTTTACAATCCCATCACAGTGTGCCGAGGCAACCCCTGTGGAGACCTTCACCAGCTTCGCAGCTGACAAGTGGATCTTGAAGTGCCTGTGGAAGTGGGCGTAAAGGCAGTCCATGAAGACATCCACCTCCCCTTGGGTGATCTCTCCTGGCGTTTTCTGCACCGTGTCCCACAGAGCTTTGGCATCCTCTGGGTGGATGGCGTATGAAATATCCAAGGGCTGGGACAGGCGGGGCACGGAGAAGACGAGTTCCACGGCAGAGGCAGCTCTGTCCAGCTTGCAGCCAGCCCACATGGCCACCATCCAGCTGAGGTTCAGGGGGCTGATGGCCAGGCGGCGGAAGCAGCAGTCAAAAGTCTTCTGGAACCAGCTGCCAACCAAGGACGTGTAGCTCTCGGCCCCGTGGGTCAGGAACAGGGGCAGGCAGGTGAAGTCCTCCGGCACGTTCTCGGAAAAGTCATCTCCAAACATGGAGCAGAACCAGCCCGACCACACCAGTTTGTCTTCAGAGCTCTTGGAGGAAGCTCGTGACCTTGAAGAGAGCTGGGATGGGGAGAAAAAGCATTTCAATGCTGCAGAGAGCAAGTATGGCTTTTTTGTTTCTTCATCAGTTAAAAACAGATTTTGATTTAAAGTTTTAGAAGTGTTTTTGTCTTCCTTAGGACCATGCATGCAATGCTGTTTTCTGTCAAATACACACAGTTATTCAGTCCATCCATTACATCCCTAAAAGTTGAATGCACTTCTGTTGAAAACAGCAGAAAAAGTGTTTTTAACTTCCTTAGGAGCAGTCCTGACATCTCAGTGCATGCTGCTTAACTCCTATGATACATCCTACAACCACTGCCACAATGAACTTGACATTTCAGTAGCACGTTTTCACTTGAGGCAAAGCATTTCAGAAATACTAATTAGACCTGACTGTGGCCAGGAAGTGGGATTATGCCAGCTTTATCCAGGAAGATGAATAAGTCATCCAAGTCGTGGCAGTAAACTGACTGCTGAACTAAAACATCAGACAGAGATTGCTCTGTATAGTCATACTCTGATGCTGTTAAAAAGTTGAACTCAAACTTGCTATTTACTGTATGCATTGCTTAGGGCATCACAGAACCAATTAGGCTGAAAAAGACCTCTAAGCTCATCAAGTCCAGCCTGTGACCAAACACCACCCTGTCATTAGACCAGGGTTTTGACTGTGTCACATCCAGTCTTTCCTTGAACACCTCCAGGGACAGTGACTCCACCATTTCCCAGGGCAGCCAGTTCCAATGTCTAATCATCCTTTCTGTGAAGAAATCCTTCCTAATGTCCAACCTAAACGCCCCCGGCACAGCTTAAGACTGTAAATGTTCTGTTCCACTTAAAACCAGACAGGATTCAGTTTCATTAAATCACAGTGGATGCTCCAATAGTTATTCCCACACCGCTAGAGTTTAATTTCGGGGTTTTCTTCCAAGACAGAGCGTTTCACCACAGCAAGAACAGCCCCCTCACCTGCACGAGGAGGGCAGCTTGGTCCAGCTCGCTGCCCCGGAGCTCGGCAAGGCTGGACAGGGCCACCTTGATGTCCAGCTCGACGCCCACCTCCACCGCCATCCCCTTCTGCTTCTCGGCGGCGATGAAGGCGCTCAGCAGCCGCGCGTAGTCCCTGAGGCGGGCGCGGCGGAAGCCGTACAGGGGGGTCACGCTGTACAGCGTCCAGGCTTTGCACAGCACGAACGCTGTCTTCTGCGGATCCACGCTTTCCTGGGGGAAAACAATATACAAGGGATAAAGCTGAAGGCCGCTCTTGCCGCGCGGGGAGGAGACAGCGGGGCGCCGCCGCCTCCTCGGCCCCGCCGTACCTGCGAGCACAGCGCCGGCACGATGAGGCGGCCGCTGGAGCTGATGCCGAGGCGGCCGTGGCTCCGTCCGAAGGGCAGAGCCCGGGAGAGCTGCCTGAGGCTGGGCAGGGTCCGCACCCCGCCGTCCTCCAGCGCCTCCTCCGCCATGGCGGCCGCGGCCCGCCGGCACCGTTCGAACTCGGCTCCCGTCGGCCCCCGCGCGGGGGCGCGCCCCGCCGCCATCTTTGAGGCGGGCGGCAGTGCGGGAAGGCGGCGCTGCTGCCGGAGGTGGCTTTGCCCTGTGGCGCTCTTATTTCTCGCTTCCCGCAGGCCTGTGGCGCTCCTCGTGTATTTCTGGCCGAGGGGCGGCTGCGGGATGGCGCTCCCCCGGCTCCTGGTGCGGGCGCTGCACCGGGCGGCTGCTGCTGCCGCGCCCGCGGCTCCAGGTGAGGAGCGCTGGTCTCAGCCCCTCAAGACTTGGGCTCCTTTCCTCCCGCGATACAGGTCAGGGTAGTCCACACAGTCGAGTACGCTTGAGGCAACTTATTTGTCCTGTATCACTTTATTAAGTGTCTCGTCTAAATCTCTTTTAATTCGAAAGGCTATAATGAAGCTAGCGAGATTGGCTCATAAAATCATTTTTATATGTCCAGCTGATGGTATCCTTGAGACTTCTCCTTGCAAGCTGAACCTCTGTAAACGGTGTGCTTGTTTCTATAACTTAGGCCATGACTGCAGGCACACGAGGGTGTGTGCAAAGCTTTCTGTGGCCGTGGCTCAGGCCTTTTCCCAGTTGTTTCAGGCAGGAACTGTTCAATTTACTCCTGCATGGCGGCTGTCCTCCGTGTGCATTTAATTCCTGGTTTGTTAAGCCCTGTTCTGCTCTATTGCCACCAGGAGCTGCAGGGGCAGGACAAGGGGAAGTGGCTTTGAGCTGAGGGAGGGCAGGTTTGGGTTGGATGTTGGAATAAATTCTTCCCCGTGAGGGTGGGGAGGCCCTGGCACAATTACCCAGATAAGCTGTGGCTGCCCCTGGATCCCTGGCAGTGTCCAAGGCCAGGCTGGACGGGGCTCTGAACAACCTGGGATAGTGGAAAGTGTCCCTGCCCATGGCAGGGGGATGGAATGAGATGAGCTTTAAGGTCCTTGAAACCCAGGCTATTCTGTGATTCTAGAATTAAATGTGGCATTGTCAGCATCCCTCAGGATTGATCTGTGACTTTTGCTTGTCTTGCTCCTGCAATTTGCAGGGCAACAATTTGCAGCAAATGCGTTCAAATATCTTTATAAAAAAGTATAACTGAGAAACATAAACAATAATCCCTGTTTAATAATAAATGTAATAGTCCCTGTTTAAAATACATCTGGACTAGCTTCATTTCATGTTTATGATATAGTATCTTAGTGCAGATCTGTATATGAAGTAACTTCTCTGTAAATGTATAAATTGTATTGGGAGGGAAAACTCATTATTTATTCTGTCTCAGTTGTAAAAGCCATGAGAGATTTTCTACATATATATATATTTTTTAATTAAAGACTTCAACAGTTTTGTCACTCGGACCAACACGTGTGGAGAGCTGCGTTCTGCTCATGTGGGACAGAAGGTGACCTTGTATGGATGGATTCAATATCAAAGGTAAGTGCAAACCATGGTGAAAACGGAGGTGATTATTTGCCAGACCCCTTCTAAGCTGTGTTACATCCAGCATTGCTCTCCAGGGATGGTCTGTGTGGGTTTTTTGATTTTAGGAGGTCCTGAGTATCTCATCTTTGAGCAATTGTAGATGGAGACCCAGGAAAAGGAGTTGGGATTATTGCAGTGTGATCGTGGTGATCATGTTTTTCAAGACACCAGAGCATGTCCCATTGGGCAGATTTTTGATGGATAAAGCACAATGGCATCTGTCCCTGCTGCAGCTTGCAGAAATCAAGATTTATGATTCTGGGTCTAGCAGTGTGGATTGTTCATGTGGAACTTTTTATGGGACAAGTGTTCCCCTTCTTGACTTATGATTGGATTTTGCTGGTTTTTTTATTCCACGGGCACTTTAGTTTTATTGCTCATTTAATTGTTTTTAGCTGAATGATGTTTCCAGCAGGAAAATTCATGTGTCCAGAATCCCTGCTCTGCGTGCATGATAGCTCAAGTTAAAACTCTGGTTCTCCTGGTAATTTGTATGTTGTCTGAGGCTGGTCACAATGGGAAATAAATTGTTAAGGTTAGGTTCAGGTGTGGGAAAAGTGTCTATAATTCAGTGCTTGGAAGTGCTTTGGGATGAGTTGCAGGGTACTGAAAGTGTAGCCAATTGCCATATGCTTTTAAAAAGTAGAAACTGCTAAATTTGTGAAAAGAATGTTCTTCTTTTTGTGCTTTTCATGGATCAGACAAGGCCTGTTTCTGGTTTTGAGGGATTTCCAGGGACTGACCCAGGTCGTCATTCCTCAGGATGAGGTGAGTGCTACCAAAACATGAGTCTGTTTTTATTTTTCCTTTGGTAGCTTGGCTTCAGCAGCCACAGAGAGAAGGAAGGGCTTTGTCAAACTCAGTGCTCTGACTCACAACTGGATTAAAGTGTTGTGAGAGCCCTGACCTATCACTGCAACAGAAGCATCTGTGCTGTTTTCCCTGCCTTAAGAGTGATTTTGGATTGAGGTGCTTGGCCACAGTGCCTTTGTCCTGTTCTTCGAATTTCTGAGGCTCTGTCCTCTCCCTGCAGGCACATTCCCACGTGAAGGAGCTGCTGTCCAATGCCCCCGTGGAGTCTGTGGTGCGAGTGACTGGGACAGTGTCCCCTCGGCCCCTGGGGCAGCAGAATCCGGTGAGGATGGGGTGGGGGGGCTCTCAGGGCTTTCATTCCGTGAAGGAAACAACCCTGGATGGTGGGATTATGGTGGGCTTTGTGTCAGAGCATTGCCACGGGTTCTGGTTGTGTGGCAGCCCGTCCTCAGATAGTGTGAGGTGAAATAAGTGCTGTGTCAGATACAGGAGGATCTCAAATCACATTACAGGCCTAGATCCCAGTCCTTGGCAAGGATAATGCTGGTTTTTCCAGGCTTTCAGAGCATGGATGGAATTTCTTTTCCTTGAAAATAAATATTGTCATTTCGAGTTCCATGGCACGTGGTGACCTGTTTATTGATTTTGCTGGTCTCCTTGTACAGGAAACAGGAGTTGAATAATTTTTTAATGTTCTGCATTCCTCAGCTGTCATTGTAATCAGCTGTAGATTGATCTTTCAGGATTGTACATGTAACTGGCAGGTCTGAAAAGAGGACTGTATTTATGATCATATATATGTATATATCTATGATCATATATGTATTTATGATCATAACTCCTTTTTGCTCCATCTTGTATGTGTCCACTTAAAATCCAGGCTTCAAGCAATACCTTTATTTTATTCATCTCTTGTTTTGTGGGAAGGTTGTGTGTCCTTTCCCATGGTAAATAGCAAGAGTCCTGCAGGATCAGGTGAGTTTTGCTGTGCCTCAGTGAGGGGAGCTGCCTGCCCTCCCTCAGGACAGAGTCAAAAAAAGACCAGTTCTGAGAACTGATGTTTAGAGCTGGAAGTTCTGAGAAGTTCCTCATAATTTGCCTTTTCTGACTCCAGTTAAGGGCTGTTGCTGCTCATGCTCACTGAAACCTACACTGTATGGTTTTGCTGAGGCTAATATGTTTAGAGACCAGTATGCTACTGGGAAAGAAGCTGCCATCTTTGGTGAGGTGACTTGTGTTTCTCTGAACAGAAGGGAAATCTGGGAGAAATCTGTCCTTGGGAGAAACTCTCTGATTTAGGCACTGTGTTAGAAGGCAGAGAGAGTAATCACATTGCTTTTTTTCCCCTTTGACCATCTGTGAAATACCTTTGTCCAGCTGTTTTGAGCTTAATTTTTTTCTTGCCTTTTTGTTCTAGAAAATGCCAACAGGGGATATTGAAGTGAAGGCAGAGGCTGCAGAGATTCTAAACTCCTGCAAGAAGCTGCCTTTTGAAATCAAGGATTTTATCAAGGTGTCTGTGTTTTCCTTATCGAAGTGGTGGCTTTTCATTAAGTTGGGAATTTGCCCAGGGTGATAGCACAACATCTGAGAGCTGAGTCTGATTTTCCCCACTTCACTGTGGAGGAATGATGGTATTTAAAACAGAGCTGCTGTTTGTTTGCTGGGGGGATTTGTTTCCAGTTAGAGCTAAGCAGAAAACAGGACTTGAATTATTCCAGATTTCTGGAAGAACTGATGGTAAAGGAAAGAGTGAAAGAAATGGGGCTATGCTGTGTTTTTTGAGTGTGAAGTGAGGCTGGTTTTTTTGACTCGTGGAATCACAGAATAGTTTAGCTTGGAAGGAACCTTAAGGATCATCTTGTTCCAAACCCCCTGCCATGGGTAGGGATGCCACCCACTGCACCAGATTGCTCAGAGCTTCATCCACCCTGGCCTTGAACACTTCCAGGGACGGGGCAGCCACAACCTTTGTGAGCAGTTTGGTTGTTTCAAGCGATATTTGCGTAGGGCTCATTGTGGCAACCGAGCACCGTCCCTTTTTAGCTTGTCCCTTTCCCCCCGTGGCTTTAGGAGCACTTTCAGTGGACATGCAATTCGAATTCAGTCTCTTCATGCTGCTTGTGTCTCCTGCCCAGAAGTCGGAGGCGCTGCGGATGCAGTATCGCTACCTGGACCTGCGCAGCTCGCGGCTGCAGTCCAGCCTGCGGCTGCGCTCCCGCGTGGTGATGAGGATGCGCGAGTATCTCTGCAATCTCCACGGTGAGCGGCTGCTGCGAGTGCTGCCTACAGAGGCTGCACGGTGCTAAAGGAATAAAGTAGGGATTTATTAAAAGGCCTTCCAAGGATTCACCTCAGGCCCGGCCGTGGCTCCACCCAAGATGGACTCTGAGTCACAAGTTCTCACACTTTTATAAGTTTTGGTCCATTTCCATATTGGGTTTCCTTGTCCAATTACAGCTCCAGGTTATGAAGTCCTGTCCTCCCAGATTGCTTGTTTATTAATTCTTATCTATATTACAGTGAGTTCTGCAGCACTTCTAGTTAACAGGCTGGAAATGGGCATGTATCTCTCTCTCCCTACAAGGCCTTTTAAGGGCTAGTCTGTCCAATTAAGAACTAACACCTAAATTATTTTTACTTTTAACCCAATAACCAATCACCCGTGACTCACAATGCGGATTTTTCTATCCAATTAAACAAGATTCCACCTAGACCCATAAAGAAGAAGGTGAAGAAGAAAGAAACCTCTGCTTAAAACCTCCATCTTGCTATATTCTAAAACCTTAAATTCCAGATTTTCCACCATGTGATAGTACACACTTCTATTCCAACTACACACCAGTGATCCCGGTTCTATCACTCAATTTTGGAAGCCTTCTCCAAGGTGTCAGGCCAAAAGCAGTATTTTCCTGGAGGTCAGTGCCTTGTCAGCACAGAAAATCTAAAACTCTCAGTTTCCAAGGTTCCAACAATCTGCTGTTGTTTGCACTTTTTGGGCCTGAAGCTGCAGCGGTGTCCTTGGTTTTTGGGCTGGAAAAGTGTTCTGTCTGATTAAGCTGTGAAGAGAACTTGCTAACACTTTATATGAAGTTCAGAGTCACGTACTAATGCAGTACAGAATCTGGAAAATATGAAAGCTAAAACGTAAGGTACCATTTCCCCCCGTTTAGGCATCAGGAGGACAGGGTGCAGCAAAGCTTTCAGCTCTCCCTGCTGCTGCTTCCTAGTGCTGGCAGAGATTCCTAACCAACTTGCTACTCCAAATTGGTCCCACTTAATAAGAACATGTCTGCTTGTGGTGGAGTCTTTAGTGGGATGTTGTCAGGCCTGAAGAACAAAGTATATTGCAATCTCTTGGCATGCTGCAAGCCAGTTGTTTCAAATTGGCTGTTTCCAATGAGAAAAGACTCTGCAGGTAGTTGCCCTCTTTTGCTCACTCAGCTGAGGCATGTCAGAGGGATGGATTTTGTTGAGGGCTTGTGCTTCTCTTAAAATCAGGAAATACTTTTTGGAAAATCAGTGCCTGGTTCAGAATAGAGAATTAGCACGTTTTCAGCCTGTTTGGAGTCCTTTGTCATCAACAGTTCTGGCAGGACATCAGAGCAGCTCAGAGCCTTTAATCTGTCATTACAGGAATAATTATTAGAAGTAGTGAAGTGTGTTGGTTTTGGAGAGGCTCCATGGTTGCTAGATGACCTGTTTTGCTGACTAACTCTACTCTAGCCTACTCTGTCATGTTAGTTCTCCCTCCTCTCAGCATATTCTGTGTTTGTTTCCCAGGGTTCGTGGATGTAGAAACTCCAACTCTGTTTAAAAGAACCCCAGGGGTATGTATATGATGCTTTTTGGCCTCCTGCAGCTGCACAGTCAGGGATGAATCATTTCCAGTTGCCACTCAGCCTTCATTGCTTTTCCCTTGCTAAATAACAGCTTGTGGAACTTCTGGTATCATCCACAGATCCTTTTAAAAGTAGAGGGAGAGAAAGGGGAGAGATTATAACTTTTGTCCCAGTGTTGAACCTTCAAACAAAATAAGCTCCTGCCTTGTAGATCTCATGTTGAATGCAAGTGTATCCTGGGATTAGAAACCCAAAAAACTTGGAAGCACTGTCTTTTCAGCATTTATCTCTTAACCAGTAGGTTACTGTAGAGGTCATACTCGAGTAAATTTAATTTCTGATTTTATATTCCTTTCTTTCACTTCAAAAATAGTCAGAGAGAAGAGAGCTGTAGCTGAGGAGTTGTTGATGCAGCTAACCTGGAGTTCTTGCATTTAAACCCCAGTCTTGGATGGTCTAGTATGTATTAGTCTCTCAGAGAAGAAGGTAGAGAATTCTCCTTTGAATATTTTGGACCAGTTGGTTAACAAATGTTAAGTGTAAAGTACAAACAGCCATTTCCTCACAAGTGGGATTTCATAATGGGGAAAACAGGTCCTTTCCTCTTGCACTTCCAATGTTTGCTCTGTCAGGAATTGGGACCACTTACTTGCTGAACTCTGTAAATTTTCTTTCTGATGCCAGGGAGCCAAAGAATTCCTTGTGCCCTCGAGGGAAGCAGGCAAGTTCTACTCTCTGCCACAGAGTCCTCAGCAGTTTAAGCAGCTCCTCATGGTTGGAGGCCTGGACAGGTAAGAGTTTCTTGGACTCCTGTTCTCTGTATGTCCTGTCTAGGGTTTGATTGCTTTATCTGTGAAGTTCTAGAAACTTCCCCAAAAAAACTTACTGCCAAGGATTTGTGTCTTGAAGAAGGATCCTTAAATACTTGGGACTTAATAGTCAGATGAAATGTATCCTTGTGGAAAGCTGCAGTCTTTCCTGCTGTGTTAAATGCAAAGCTTATGTGAAGCAGAGCCTGCCTGAAGGGCAGAAAATCTAATGTATGATAAAAGCAACTCCAGGAATAACCCAATCAACTAACTGAGGTGAGGCTGGGCAGCTGAGCATGACTGAGACAAGGAAAAAAGCATGTCAGGGTGCCCAAGTGCAAAGCTTTTAATTGGGCTTGCTTCTCCAAATCAAGTGGATGGACAGGGAGACAATTGTTCACATGGTGAACTGCAGGCCAGGTCTTGTCTGAGAATTTTGGAGAGTCCTGGAGTGGAGTGGAAGGTGGAATAAAGAGTTGAGTGTGCTGTCCTTGGAGGACAGCTCACCTGGCAGTCTCCATGTGCCCCTGGAAGATATGGCTGGAGATGGACACAGCTGCTGATAAATTCCATTCTTTTGAAGGGATGGGAACAAAAGATGGTCTGCTGTGGGAACAGAGCACTCTCTCTGGTTTACTTCTTTTATCCTTATCTTTTGTATGAGCAATTCTATAGGCACAGTTCAGTCCAGGATACTTTAAATTGTTATCTAAATCAAAGTGTCCTGCAGGTACTTCCAGGTCGCTCGCTGCTACCGGGATGAGGGCTCACGGCCTGACAGGCAGCCAGAATTCACCCAGGTAACCAGCCCGTGCTGCCGTGCTCCCTGCTCCTCAGCCCACGTGGTTCATAGCTGTTTTCCCTTCTGGAGGCTTAGTCTGTGCTAGTCTGGTGCTTCTTGGGGGGTACTGATTTGGCTGGTGTGTGTTTCACCAACACAGCCCTTGGAAATTGGTGTGGGGTGACTGCGTGGTCCCTGTCCTTGGCTGGCTGCAGTGCCCCAGATGCAGCTGTGGGAATTGCAGCAGTGATTTTACTGTGATGATGCATTCTCCTCCTGTACTGCTAGGTCAGACATCCCATTCCTTATTCTTGAAATCCCAGGCTGAGTTAGCCTGGTTCACTCAAGGCTGTTTCTCGTGTCCTTGTCATCGTTACCTCATTCACTCTCTGAGGAGGCTGTTGCCTGAGTCATCAGCCTGGAGGGTGATGCTAAGCACGTTCCCAGCCCAATACAGTCATGCTGTGATGTCATTTTGTGTGTTGTTTCTTGTTTTGCTGGCTTTGTACTCACAAGTAGCAGCGTGAAAGCACAACCTGTAGCTAATGTGGAATTCTCCCCTTGGTTCTCTGTTTTAAGATAGATATAGAGATGTCATTTGTAGATCAAGCTGGGATCCAGAGGCTCATAGAGGGCCTCCTGCAACATTCCTGGCCTGAGGAAAGAGGCTCCATTATGACACCTTTCCCTTCCATGACATACGAGGAAGCACTGGCTGAGTATGGGACTGATAAGCCAGACACTCGCTTTGGGATGAAGGTGAGGGTTTGCCCGTTGGAAACTCACAGCTTTTCCTTTCAGTCAGTCTTTTAATAACCTTTGGATCATGGATACATGGTTGGCTGGAGTTTTGAGTGCTGTAATTTACCCAAGGTGCCTGTCCCATTTTTGCTACTTTGTACAGTCTGCCAAAGAAGAGAGGATTTGATCAGTTGTCTGTGGAAGATGTATGTTCTAATAAAACTTTATTTTAAAGGTGATGTATTGTTAGGGAGCAATGCATCTTGACTGTTTCAAGAACAAAAGCTCCTAAAAGGGAATAGTGTTGAAGGTGTTAAGACAGGTGCAGGAATTTTTGCTTTGTATTGCTACTAGCAGTGCTTTTTCCTGTGCTCTCTCCTTTATCAGATCGTGGATATCAGTGATGTTTTACGAGGATCAAACATTCACTTTGTGCAGAATGCCCTCAGTTATCCACATGGCTCCATCAGAGCCATTTGTATCCCTCAGGGAGTGGTAAGTGATGCTCTTACATCTGTTCATGGTTTATGTGGAATAAATAAAATGCCAATTTGAATTCCTTTGTTGGTATGGAAATGTTCCTTGCTATTACTGGTGTTCTTAAGGGAATTTGGGATTGGTTGTACTCCATGTCAGCTTGGGCTGAGTGGTGTTAGAATGATAAGGCAACAGGAAGAGTATTTTATCCATAGGAAGAGGAGGAAGACAATAGAGCTGCAAGATGCCATGAGGACAGGAAACCCTCTCGGGGTTTCACTTTGCTTTTTGTCTCCTTTTTGATGTGCATCTCAATGATAAGTTGTGCCTTGTGATGGGAGATTGAAACAGGGCTGGGCATGGCACAGCTCTGGGACAGGCAGAGAAGGGTCAGGTGGTTCCATGACATTCTCCTGTTTCCTTTTGCTGCATTTTTGGGTACAATTCTTGTCTTGTAACGAGAATGACCAAATCCACGGCTGACAATAGATGTGGAAGACTTTTGACACAGCCCTGCATTTTGGCAAGGAAACAGATTTAATTTCGGCTGTAGGCATCTTTGTAGTATGGAAAAAACAAAAATCCTCTAAATATTGAGCTGTATCTAGAGAACAGGGCTTTGTGGCCGTGGTTTCCCTTGGGATTTTCTTTCATTCCTTTCACAAAGTGCAAGTTAGTGCCTTCTTACGAGAGGGGACAGAGTGTTTGAGCAACACAAAAGTGGCATCTAGACCCACCTGAAACTGGAGTAGATGGAAAAAAAAATCAAGATCTTGGTGCAGGTCCTCATTTACAACGTGGCTTTGCATGCAGGAGTCAGCTCAGTTGTTTTTTCTCTGTTCTTCCTCCAGTCTGAGCTCTGCATTTCCCAACCACAGTGTGGTGGTGTAGCCTTGTTTCTGCAGGCTGGAGGCAGTGATCTGACCCTGCTGACCAGATACATTTATCTGGGGGTGTGGGTGGGGAAAACATAGATCAAGAGGGGTCTCTTCCTGAAAGGAGCCCTCAGAGCAGACACCGAGCCCAGTGCTACGGACCCTGTCCTGTTCCACAGCCCTCATAAGAACTTGAGCTGGAAACAAAAGAACTGAGAGGTTTGGAACCAGCTTAGTCAGTAGATTTGATACATAGTCAAGTTTTCCAGGGTGATTTTTGCTGTGTTTTCTCTTGCTCTTTCCCCAGAGGTATCTTAAAAATAAAGACTTGGAGTCATTGAAGGAGTCTGCAAAATCCCAGTTTAACCAGGTGAGACAGGAACTTTCCTGAGGCTTTGGGAAGGGTGAGTGACAAGGTGTGATGAAGGCACAGGGAGGTAGGAGAGCAGTTTTTAATAGCTGAGAGTCAGAGCCTGAGCATGTGAGGCTTCAAGGCGAGAGGGGGCAGCACTGCACTGAACATATCCTTCCCTTTCTCCAGGAAATCATGGAAATTATCCGCAGACCTGATGGAAGCTTGAAGTCTCTGCTTACCAAGTTCCTTGGTGAAAAGGAGCAGTCAGAGCTTATCCAAGCTCTGAACATGCAGGAGGATGATGTGATGCTGCTGGCAGCTGGAGAACACAAGCAAGTGGTAGGAGGCATTTCTTGGATGGCTCTGTGAGCTGAATGTTGCTGATGATGGTTTTGATGTTATCTGACTTTAGTCTGATTCTTCTTATTATTAAAATAGGTCATCATCTAATTTTCTGTTTCTCTGGAACAGCAGCTATAGCAACAGCAAATAAAGCATGAAATGTACCTATTATATTTATGGCTCCCAGTCAAATTTTGGGCAGGACTTGTAACTGAAATGAAGACTAAAATATAAAAATCCCTGCAACAAATCAGTGCCTTCTTTTCTCTTAACTTCATTTTTAAAGCATCAAACAGATTGGAAAATGAGGTCAACTAGGTAATTGTGTCTCCCATAAGTGCATGACTTATTAGCAGCAGTGGTGGGAGATTCTATCCCTACCCTTCTCTCTATTCTTGCCAGCAGATACTGCCTTCCAAGCATTGTTTTATTATAAGGTGTCTTGCTTTGCCCAATAGCATGACAACATTTTGTTTTATTCTCTTCTGTGCCTCCATTTCTCTGTCGGCAAAGTGTGGATCTTACACATGCTCCCTCAGTTAGTCCACATGTGAGGAGCTGGAGGTTAGTCTTAAGAAAGTTCTGAAGATGAAGTAGCTGGAAAAACATGGCCTTTCAAACTCCTTTCTTGGTCTCTGTCAAACCCTGCTGCTGCTGCTGCCTCAGCAGGAAGGTGATATATTTCAGGATATGAGGCAAAAGTGTTCAAGGCAGCAAAGCCTTACAGCTGGTGCTGTCTGTGGTGCTTCCTTTCTGGAGCACTGTTTCCCTGGTTGGTGTTTGAGTGACTTCCCTGATGGTGAAATCCCCCTGTCTCCGTTCTCTCTTGCAGTGCTCTGCATTAGGAGCCCTGCGGTTGCTGAGTGCCGACCTCCTGGAGGCAGCTGGGCTGGCACTCCGTGATCCCACAGCCTTTCACTTCCTCTGGGTGGTGGATTTCCCCCTTTTCCTCCCCAAGGCTGAGAATCCCACTGAACTGGAATCTGCTCATCATCCCTTCACTGCCCCTCATCCTTCAGATGCCAGCCTCCTGTATTCTGATCCCACAAAGGTAACTAACTTCATGCCTGCCATGCTGGCTCTTTTACAGCTGCTCCCATGGAAAATCAGGCAAGCAGCAGCTGGGTTTAGTGTGAAAAGAGATGTTGTTTCATGGGACTGACTGCACAAGGAAGATGTAGATCTGTTGGAATGAGTCCAGAGGAGGCTGCTAAGATGATCAAAGGGTTGGAGCACTTCTGCTGTGAGGAAAGCCTGAAGGAGCTAGGTTGTTCATCCTGGAGAAGAGAAAGCTCAGGAGCAACATTAGAATCCTTTCCAGTGCCCAAAGAGAGCTGGAGAGAGGGACATTGTGCAGGGACAAGGGGAGATGGTTTTAAGCTGAAAGAGGGTAGACTTAGATTGATTGGTATTAGGAAAAATACCTATGGCTGTGAAGCCCTGGCACAGATTGCCAGGAGCAGCTGTGGCTCACCCATCCCTGGCAATGTTCAAGGCCAGGCTGGATGGGCCTTGGGGCATCCTGGGATAGTGGAAGGTGTCCCTGCTTTCCCTGTGTGATAAATCCCGTGTGTGATTCTATGATTTTGTACACGTGTAGAAGAGATGGCTTCCTGATTACTGCAAATAGCAAGTACTCACATGTGCCCCAGCAAAAGGAGCTTATAGGAAACAGAAATTTTACATTCTGGCCCATCCCATTTGCTTCAGATTTGATGAACTTTTCAAAAGGATTTGTTCTCCTCTCACATCAGTCAGAGGCAGTCCAGCAGGACTGGTACCTGAATTGCAATGAACCCCCGAGAGAGCAGTTTTACAGAGTTCCATGGCTTCATTCCCAGTGTCTTTGCCATCTCTGTGCAGGTTGTTTTTAGGTGCAGCTGTGGCCCAGGCTCACCAAGGTGCCTGTCCCTGTCTCTCTGCAGGTCCGTAGCCAGCACTACGACCTTGTGCTGAATGGCAATGAGGTTGGAGGTGGCTCCATCAGAATTCACAGTGCAGAACAACAGCGTTTTGTGCTGGAGAAAGTGCTGAAGGTAACACCTACAGATGCCTCTAACGCTCTCTTGGAGATTTAAAAGCACTAATTAATTGAAATATTAGTTGCATATTCTGAAAGAAACACTCAGGTGCTTCTCAGATAGAGACATAACTCCTAGCCCTGAGCAATGGATTATTTCATTGTACCTTCATCTTGTGATGCTAATAGGAAGAGCATTGCTTGTCCAATGATACCTCTTAATGTAATTTTGCAGGAGGATTCTGAGGTGCTTTCCCATCTAATTGAGGCTTTGGAATTTGGAGCTCCACCTCATGGAGGAATTGCTTTAGGTAAGTGATCTATAGCTCTACAGATGCAGATGGATCTCACTTCCCTTCTTCCTCACCTGTTTTGGTCATCAGTTCAGAAAATGTCAGGGTTTGTTTTTTTCCCCTAGAACAATGCAAGTTTGTGGTTTAAAGAAAGAGGGGAAAAACCCAACTGACCAACAACACCCTCCCTACACTCACCAAAATAAAAACCTACCAAAAAAAAAAAAGGTATTTTAACCTGTGGTCTTCCAGTTTGACTTTCCTCCATCCAGTCACCCAGAGGCTTTTGTTCCTCTTGAATTCTTCTTAGTGTTGTAATCCTTCCAAAGTGGTTGATGCAGAGCTCTGAGCTGTAAAGCAGAGCCCTGCCAGTGTTCTGCCATTCAGCTGCCCAGGTTTTGTTCTGCTGTGTATGCTGTCTGTGTCCTGCAACCCTTAGTGTGTTACAGAATTTCCTGCAGTATTGAAAAACTTTATTTTGGTAGACATTTCAGCTCTCGAGGCAAATCTGTTTCTCTGCTACCAGCTAAGATTAATGTTTTCTTCTCCCTTACTTGTTTCACTCTTTTTCTTCAAGCTCAGTGATATTACCTCCTCAATCTTTCTGGTTTTTCTGACTCAGGGGAGGTAATAAAGAGCCACAACTCAAGTGTTTCACCAATTTGTTTTCTGCTTGTAGGACTTGACAGGCTGATCTCTCTCATTGTTGACGCTCCAAGTATCCGTGACGTCATTGCCTTTCCAAAATCCTTCAGGGGACGAGACCTGATGGGCAATGCTCCAGACTATGTCACTCCAGAAGAACTAGAGCCATATCACATTCAGGTTTCCTGGCCTCTTGAAGAAAAAGAAGCAAAGAAAAACTGACTTCACGCCAGTGATGTAAGCTGATCTGATCAACCAGAGGTGGTTAGAGCTTCTAAAGGCCAGGATTCAGTTCAGAAAGCATCAGCTGTTGTGACAGGTTGGGCGACAGTCCAACTCCACTGTGGCAGTTTCAGGATGGAGTGGGAAGAAGGTAAGGGGTCTTCCTAATAGGAATTCACTTTTGGGAGGTAATGGGAAGGACATGCAAAAAAGCAATAGAAAAGAACATAATTTTATCATAGGATATTGAGACTGTTTGCTTTAGGGTGTCACATTGGAGGGAAGATGGGATCTGGTTTTTCCCCACCCTCAGTTTTTACAAGTCCCTTGTAAAGTATTCTTCCTCCCATGTGGAGGAGATAGTCAGCTTCCCTGTCAGGAATTAAATCGTGATCCTCATTAAATCATGTCAGCTGAGCACTGTGACAATAAAACTGTGCTGGACCAGGAGCTCTGGACACTGCTCAGCTAAACTTCAGTGCAGCCAGGAACTTATCTCCTGTTGGAGGATACCAGATGATGCAGGACTTTGCTCTGGGGAATTCACACTCAGCTGTGTTTTCCCCTCAAAGGAGAGGGAGAGAAGCATCAATGATCTCTGCACCAGTTGTCCTTGTAACACTTGTCACAGTGGTGTTGATCTGCCTTTGGGGCCTGTGGTCCTGGTGCTTTCAGCACAGTCATTCATGAGTTTGTATGTTTATAAATAAAGTTTACCTGGCTGTGTGATTTTGCCTGAGTGTAGCTTTGGACTTTTTCTACCACAACGAGTTGCCAGTTTGGCTTTGTGACCCCTGGTCCCTCCAGGAGATGACAAGAAGTCCGTGGGAGCAAAGCACGGTTCCCAGTCTTCTGTGAGCTCTGCCTGTTCCTGCACACCTGCTGCTGCAGTGGAGAGAGAGGCAGCAGCAAGTTCTTCCCAGGGAACTGTTCGTCCCTATCCCATCTAGAACATTCACAGTGCAGGGGTGACTGTTCTGAGGAGAGGTGGAGGTGAAGAAACTGTGGAAAAGAGTTTGCTTGGTGAAGATGAGAAGATGGTGAAAAGGGAGAGCTCCTTTGTCCCAGCTGGGAAGGACAGCAGGAGGCACATGCCAGGGTAAGTGCTGGAGGACAGAAAAAGACTTGTCTGAGTTCTTCTCTGAGCTTATACTGAGCTCCTGCCTTCTGCCAGAGAGCCTGTCCTGCAGATTGTCACATCCTGCTCTGCTCCAAGGGTTAGCCACTCTTTCAGTCTCCACATCATGGCATAACACTGCATGGTGGTGTTCACAATCGTTGTTTTCTACATACTGAACTGTGCTGCTGATAGCACTCAGTAATGAAGGTGGTTCTTCTCCTTAAAGGTGCTTTTAGTGTTTTTTGAGTACCATCTATAGAAAGTGACACTAGAGCTGACTTGCTGCTGCTTTGCAGATTATAACATGGTGGAGTTACACGTGTAAAAGAAAAATGCTTGATTTGCTCCTGGAATGATTATTATTTTCAGTCTCAGAGCTGGTTAAATGTTATTTAAAACAGAACAATCCTGGATTTGTATTCACATTTATTTTAGCCAAACACTGAATTCCTTCATTTTTTCCTCATATGGGCTATTCATTCTTACTTGAAATCAATAATCTGTAGTGAAACATTTTTTTTCCCTTTCTCTGTGTTGAAGCTGTCAGTAATGGAGTGAGGATCAGTTTTCAGAAAGAAGCTGACCTGAAAAACGTTTCCCTAAGCAGATCCATGGTAAACTTTATGATCTTCATAGGTCCCGTCCAACTGAGGACATTCTGTGATTTTTAAAAGCAATTATTTCATTTTTGTTGTTGTTTTTGCAGGGAAGAGAGTCACCCTGGAGCAGTTATACCAGATATTTTTGTTCTCCTGACTTGTCAGTGATGATACAAAATACAGCCACTGCAGGCTATGTGTCATATTCAGACTGCTGGTTTAGAGGATGCTGGATTTTCTGATTTCGTTTCTTTACTGGTAGTGTGATTAGGATTTGCATGGAATTTGCTTGAAGATCATCTCTGTTCCCAAAGCAGGGATGTTATAGGCTTGTTTGAGATCGTGGAACGTAGGAAATAAGTTACTCTCAAAAGTCCCTCACTCCCCCCAGCCTATTATTTATAGTAACTGTAAACAAAATGTGCTGAACTTTGTCTTTTAATTGTGAAATCAGGAGTAGTGTATCACTTGCTTAGCACCTTCTTGCAAAGGCAAATGCTGTTTACCTCTGATGAGTCCCAAATTTAGGATTATCAAATGTTGAAGGGGAAGCTGCTGCTCTGGGAGGCTTAGGCAGAAACGTAACCCTGCCTGGAACATTCTTTTTGAGAGCACTTGTTAAAACATGTGAGCGAGCTGTCTCCCAGCCATGCACATCCCTCTTGTGCAAGCACCTTTGGCTGCTGCTTGTTTACTCACTGCTAGATGAGGGACTCACTGCAGTTAGAAATAAAAACTGTAATAAAACACCTTGTCTGAGCTGCTGCTGTCCTGCCACAATTAGGTTAAATGTTAAAAGGTGTGTCCCAAATGCAGGCAAGCCATTTGTGATTGGGTTGGTGAATGAAGGTGGCTTCAAAGATGAGTGTGAGTTTGCCAGGGTTGTGTCAATGTTGCCATAGAGAAGGTACTAATTTTTTGTTGTTTTATAGAGCATTGTGTCAGATTTTGCTTGGGCTTGTGGAAGCCAAATCTACAGAAAATCCCTGAAAACCACGATCTGCTTGTTGCATTTTGCTGCACGTTTTGGTAGGAGCAAGAGTAGAAAGGTATTACAAAGAAATCCATGGAAATTAGGGCTGGTCATATTGCAAACCAGTATCTCCTGCTCACTGGAGAAAAGGTGCTGGCCTGTGATCCTGAAAAGAGATCTTGAAACCATTGCTTCAGCACAGTGTTCATCAAAAACACCTCCTGCTAATAATCCAGACTGCAAACTTTCACAGACCCCTTGTTGCTTTTTCTCTTTGTTATTTCCCTGGATCAGACAAACCTGAAATGCTGCTCTGTCAGCTGTGCTAGAAGATGCCAAATCCTGGGCTTCTCTGTTAAGGATTATTCTTTAGGTAAGAATGTGAGGTTGAATGTTCCTCGACATGATCCTCTCTACTCCAGAGAACTTCATGCCTGGAACCGAGGGGATGTGAAGATCAGGGTGGCCAATAGGATTGTACAAGGAGTGCTCTAGCAGGAGCCAGGGTTGGAGGTGAGGCCTCTGCACTCTTTGACCCCACCTCTTACTGATTTTCTTCTGTTGGATCTGAACAAAACCCTGGTAAAATGAGGGACAGTTTAATCCCCACCTCTAGGAGAACCTACTCTGTGTATGTTCAATAGATTTGACCAGAACAACCCTCTAGTAAATTTATACTACCCCTTTGTGCAAGCAGAGATCAATTTCTGGTGCATTTCAGTATATTTTCTCCCCTCCACAACAGATGGGATTCTCAGCAGCCAAAGTGCGAGTTGTTATTTTAGTTTAATTTTTTTTTAATTTCTTAAAAGTTTCCAAGGCTATCTAGAATATTTCAGGTTGGGCCACGATGGGGAGAAATGGCAGCCTTTTGATTTCAGCCATCCCAGGTGGTTTGAGCAAATTTAGCTGGAAGGATTTTGTATAAAGTGCCCCAAAGACAGAAAGTGTTCCCAGAATTTAAGATGGAGTTTAATCCTGTATTGTGCTGGTATCTCTCTCGAGATTAGCTAAATTACAATGTAATTTACGAAATTGCAATGTATTACAGCAGCTTTGTGTAATCCCATGCTGCAGATACCCAGAGGTTCAGAGTGCTGATTAATTCCCAGTTCTGCTGAAAACAGAAAATATTATCATCTGAAACAAATCAGCTGAAATAGTCCAAGAATGGTTTCAGCTGGATTTGTAGCCACTATTTTATCCTGGGTGTAAGCGGGAGGTGGGGCTTTGTACATTCCCAGTCCCAGGAATGCCTCTGCTGCTCTGGATTCCAGCAGCACCTCTCCCTCTGTGAGGAATGGAGCAGTGATGCTGCACTGAATGCAGGCAGCTCCAGAAAATGAATCTCTATTGGTAAAAGGAGATGGATAAAGAGAATTTATGTTCCCAGCTGTATGGATTTCTATTTTCCCCCCACTTATTTCTTACCTTTGCTTGCACTGGATTGTGTTTGGAGCACTCTTGGTGTATTCTTGAGCCCCTGTGCTCACAGCAGCAGAACAGGCAGAGACAACCACAGCCACCAAAACAGTGCCAGATAGAAATCCCCTGTGTCAGCTTCACATGACTTCACCTCTAAATGTTTGGGCTCTGATTCCAGGCTTGTGCTCCAGTTTGTTGTGTTCCTTTGGAAGCATTGTTTTCTGTAATTAAAAAATGATGATTACATGCAGTCACCAGCTGTGCCAGGCACAGTTCTACAGCGAGCAGAGCTCTGTGACAGATACATTCAAATGGATTGGTCACATTTTTCTCTAATAACCCACCAGGAGCCAGCTTGCTTGTTATGTTTTGATAGTCTTGGTGTTCTCTGCAGAGCTGAAGAAAAGCATTGTGGATGGTTTCCCCATTAATTTGGTTATATTTTAACCATATTTGTATTCCACAGAATTCACAAATGGTTTGGGTCAGGCTTTAGTTCCACCCTGGGACACCTTCCACTGTCCCAGGTTGCTCCAAGCCCCATCCAGCCTGGCCTTGGACACTTCCAGGGATCCAGGGGCAGCCACAGCTTCTCTGGGCACCCTGTGCCAGGGCCTCTCCACTCTCACAGGGAAGAATTTCTTCCCAATTTCTCATCTAAACCTGCTCTCTGTCACTTTAAACTTCTATCCCCTTGTCCTGTCACTACATGCCCTTGCAAAAAGTACCTCCCCCTCTTCCTTGTAGACTCCCTTCTGTATTTTTATAGCCTTGAGTTCTGATAAATTATGTGTTATTCTAAAAACTACTTCCTCATGCTTAATTTAAACCTCTCACCTGATCATTGCACAAGGCACTTTCCCATGTAGCTTATAGAAGTAATGATATTCAAATTTCCTATGTATTTTCTGTTCTGCTTATAACTTCATGAATTAATATCATCTTTTTTTTTCCATTCACATCTATTTTAAGTTGTACAGTTTTAGGCAATTTCACCTACTTTCCTAGGGAAATCTCTGCATGCCTTTTGTGCAGTGACTTTCCATGTACCCATGGATAGCTGGATGGCCAAACCTGAATGCTCTTGTTGGTTGTTTTAGTGTTTTTGGTTTTTTCCCCCCACAGCTTGCTGTTAGAATTTACCAACCTTCAGTTCCAGTGACTGGGTACTTTTTTGGTGCAAAAACTAGTATTAAATGACATATTTGTATATGTATATTTTTAAAATATTAACTGCTCAAAAAGATCCCAATCTACCTGAAGAAAGCAAAAAGCAAATTTGGACAACACTTTGTACTTGCCCAAGTGGCAAAGTGAACATTTCTGAGAACAGTTGGTGCAAGTGGCTTGTTTGGTGGCAGTTTTCTCTGGAACAGCAGTCACAGTGTACTCTTGGATTTTTTTAATATTACTCTCTACTTGGAGAGTGATAGATTTAGAACACTCTCAGTCCTGAGAATTTTACTTGTTTACTTGAGCAATTTGAAGGGAATCGAAGTCCTCAGCTCCTTGATGCTGTCCCTTAAAATGCAGCCTCCTTGTTTGTCATCTATTCAATTTTCCTTGCCATTATTTTTATTTGTATGTAAAAGAAAAAGACATCCAGGGTGGTTCTGGGGAAGAAAAGCCTTCAATAGATTTTTCCTGCAGCATGACCAGAACTAATTTGACAGCAATTACAGCACCAAGGCTTTGAGGAGAAGGACAGAGTGACTCCCATCCTTTCACACAGCATCACTTCACTCCGATTGGCAAAACAACAATGGCCAGAGCTGGGAGTTCTTTTGAGGATGACACAGCCCCTGGTAACTGTGGAATTGCCCTTTTTTTGCAGCTTTGTACAAACCTACCAGAGGGGATGACAGGCTGAGTATCTCAAGGTGCCACAGGGTATTGTCCCAGAGGGAGCATCCCAGGAATACTCTGGGGATGAGACCTCACTGTGGCTTTCCAGAACTTTTTTCCCTGTGAGGAGGCCCTGGCCCAGGTTGCCTAGAGAAGCTGTGACTGCCCCTGGATCCCTGGCAGTGTCCAAGGCCAGGCTGGACAGGGCTTGGAGCAACCTGGGATAGTGGGAGGTGTCCTGCCCACAGCAGGGGGGTGGAATGAGATGTTGTTCAAGATCCCTCCCAACCCAAACCATTCCATGCTTCTCTGAGTACTTTAGAGCTCACATAGGCAGCTCACTCATCTCTAACCTCCCATGCTTCTTCTCATGGAAATAATTTAAATAAAAGATACTCTGTCATATTAATAGTAAAAGATTAAAAAAGCAATTATGGAAGGCGAGAGCTTGATTTGGATGTTTAAGATGTCTTGTAAAAATCCTGAGAATTCTCTAAATAGAATTTAAACTGAAAGCATATGAAGCCATGAATTCTTAGCTCCTATTTTCACTGTTAATATTGTATAACTCAAGCCAGATCCAACAAAAAAGGATTCTTTTAATGGGAGGAGCATAATTTTAGCACAGCTGCCACAGAAACACACAGGACCAAACTCTGCCCACAGTTGCCTCTGGAGATAGCTGGGTTTAATGCATTTGCAGGAGCCATGTGGAGAAAATCTCTGGCATGCTGTTACTAATTTCATTTGTGGAAGATGAGATAAATATTAATGAATATAAACACCTATTAAATGTAGACTCACCAGTTAAATAACTGTGCTGACTGAATTAATGTGCAGAGAGGTACTTTGTAGTCAGGAATGTTCAGCTGGAATGATGCTTTCTGAAAGGCAATTTCTGTGAGTTTATCTTTTTGTTAATGCTACCTGAAAAACCTCCTGTTGAAGTTGAGAGCCTGCAGACATTTTTTCTTCACATCAAGGTCATTTCCATCCCTTTTTTCTGCTCCTTGCTGCTTCCTTGGCAGTGCTGATCAAAGCATCTGAGGGGTGCCTGATGAGCAGCCCTTCATTATTTCAACCAGGACCAGATTTTGGACCCAGAACACTGCATGGCCTCCTAAAACAGCTGCTGCAGTTCTGGTGAGGAGCAGGACTAAATAACTGAGCTTTGGAGGATATAGAAATGAGCTGACAGAAATAAAATAAGGTGCAGCTAATTCGTGCTGCCTCCCCATGGCTTCGGCTTAAAAAGACTTAAAAATACTGAAAAGTGTCAAAATAATCAGAATCTATTATGCAACAGTAGGAAATACTGAAGCTGTTCTTTAAATAGCCAGTGACACAGAAGATTTTTATGTGCTTTCCTGGGGGTTACTGTTCCTTTTGAAATCATGAAAGAGGTTGCTGCTTTTTTCCTTAGCCTTTCACAGTAGTGGGAACTAAAAGCTGGAAGTACAAATTGTGTGTAGATATATAAATTCGGTGATACTATGCATCCTATAGTAAAGAATAGGCATCATATAATGTGCAGTTATAGAAGACTGTAGTCATCTTAACAAATTCATAATCAGGAAATGCCATTTAATGTAGAAGTCGATGTATGCTGCTCATTTATTTATTAAGTATAGCAGGAGGATGGGGGAAATTGAGGATGAGAATTCTGCTGGAGGCTGTGTCCCTCATAAAAGAGGATTGGGTGAGGGTGAGTTGCTTCACTCACCTTGCTCTCAACAGTCAGGACTTGAACCTAATGCTGTAAAAACAGGGGGATGTTTCTAATTGAGCTGAATTTGAATCATGACCTCTTTGGCAACCCTTGCATTTCACTTGGCTTTACTTTTGAACTGCTGCAGGTTTGTTTGGGGGTTTTTCTACCTCCCTGGAACTGGAGTTATAAATTTGCCCTATAACATTTCATGATAGATTGAGTGTTGGACTATGGGGAATGAGCTTTTTGTGACACTGACCTAAGGTGCTGCTACTCAAAGAATAAAAACACTTCTCCCTTTGTAACCCTGGGCTCGGCTTATTCTCTCAACCTGCAGGAAAAAAATGCATTTTGCTTCATCATGATCCATTAACGTAAGAAATACTTGTTCTGACTGTGACAACCCTTCCTTTCAGTGGTAATCAAAACAAATGAGGTCAGCATTTCCCTTGGTCCTCCTCAGGCTGTTAATGTCCATGTGGGATAATCATGGGGACAGAAAGAGCTATCAAAAAATGTCAAGAAGGCCAGAATAGTTATTTTTCATAGTTGTCATTGTTAGAAAGTTCAAGAGAAAGAAGTGCTGAGTAGCACTGCTGGTGATAATGACAAATAGTGAGGGTTTTGCTTAGAATAGAGGGAAAAAAAATTCATTCAAGAGAGCTCTTGGGAAATCAGGTGGTCTCGAGCTGCCTGGGGGCCAGGAATTTCAATAAAGAGTCTGAAGTGATTTCAGAATAATTTGTGGTGTTTTCTGATAAATTTGGGTGGATAGGTGAGGAACCTGACTGCTGTAAAACTCGCTTAGTTTCTAAACCTGTCTCTAAAAGGAGGAAAGGAGACCTAGGTAATTACAGATCAGTTTAATTTTCACTTCCAAAAAAACAACTGGAAAAACAGGAAAAAAACAACTGAAAAACAGCACAGGTCTGGAAGGTGCTGGAAAGGTAAAACCATGTGGTTTTTTGGGGAAGTGTCATCTCAAACCAGAGTAATATCATCCTCTGACAAGATTAAAAGTTCTCATTGCTAGGGGAGAGACATTATGTGACAAGTACCAACTTTTTTGGGCATGGTCATACTGTGCCAGACTCAGGATGAAACTGGGTGCAAAATGGTTGGAAAATCAATGAATAATGGAATGGTTTGGGCTGGAAGGCACCTTAAAGATCATCTCATTCCAACCCCTCTGCCACAGGCAGGGACACCTTCCACTACATCAGGTTCCTTAGGGCCCCATCCAGCCTGGCTTTGAACATTTCCAAGGATGGGGCAACCTTCACCACCCTCCTCCACTGGGAAGGATTTCACCTTAACATCTAATCTAAATCTCTCTTCCTTCAATTTAAAGTCATTCTCCCTTGTCCTGTCACTACATGCTGGCATGAAAAGTCCCTCTCCATCCTTCCTGTAAGCCCCTTTTAGGTACTGGATGGCTGCTGTAAGGTAAATTAAATGGTTATTGTCAGGTCATTTAATTCAGTCTGGGATGGTGAATAGAAAAGGTTGTTTCCTGTATTTGTGAACAAACTAGTACAAAACTGAGAATCTGTGGGCTAGCAGGAGAGGTTTCAAGCTTTGATAGATTGGGAAATAGTCATGGAAAACCCAGGAAAAGCACTCATTGAGTGTGAGATGCTGGGTTTGGAGGAAGCAGCCCTGCAGGCAGCAGCAGACAGCGGCTGTTGTGCCAGCAGAAGCTGCTGCTGCTGTCGCTGGGTCACAAGCTGAACATGAGTCAACAACCTCGGCCCATTGTGCAGAGGCAAACACCACGCTGGCTGTAAACTGTCCTGCAGAGAGCAGAACAAGCTGCTGGCTCCTCCTGCTGCTCTCACCCAGAATATCCAGTTTTGGGGCTTGAGGAGACCCTGCATGCTGCCCTAATCCTGCTCCATGCTGTTCCAGAGCAGAGCTGTTCGCTGCTGCTTCGTGACCTGGCTGCTCAATGGGCCTGTCTGGCACATAAAAGCTGTTTCCTCCTGCTTGCCTGCCAGCAGGGAAGGCACAGATTGATGTGGGTGAATAAATGGGGTTCTCTTTTGGGTGCTGGGCATGGCACAGCCCTGGGCCACGCAAAGGTGACCTGCTAAGCCAGTGTGCTGGGACACCCTGTCACCACTCCAGCTTGTTTTGCAGGTGTCCATGTTTTCCAAGATGGAGAGGTGCTCATACTCAGGTAGTTGTGGAAGCCCATTTTTTTTTTTTTTCTTGATCTCATTGCCTATTTCTCTTAGTTTTAACCATACCGTCCCAGACGATGTCCCATGGACAATCCCATGTCCCCAGTACTGGAATTTTAGGGAGATGTTATTCACACAGTATCTCATTGCATTCTGTGGGTGCTGCCTGAAGCCCACAGGACTCCTGGCAATTGCATCTATGCTGTCTTTGCAGCTTGTCTGAGCTCAGAATGGATCTGGATCAACTCCTGTTGTCTGTGCAGCTGTGGGGTCTCAGGAACATCTCATTTGCTTGCTGCTAAAGGCAAGTGATGGAACATCCTGAAATACAACCCCTCTCTGGGGGTCACCTTGTTTGGTCATGTATAAGGGGACTGCAGGATATGCAGAATTTGGGCAATAAATACAGATTTATGGCTTTAAACCACAGCGAGGACAGGTAGGTTTTAACAAGCTGCTAGACCAGGCTTTGGAATGCTTCTGCCTTCCTCTCCTAAAGACATCCAAAGAATTTTTCTTGGCTCTGTAGCATTGCCAGGAGCAGAAGGGTTGGTCTCCAATTCTCCCTGCAGCAGATCCTCGACAGTGCTCAGTTGCTGCTCTTCTGCTTCCCTGAGTATTTCCTGGAGAATTTTCAGACCTTCCCAACTCATGGCTGTTTATAAGGAACTTTCTGCTGGCTGCCAGCAGCAAGTTCTGGGTTTTGCTGGGCTGCGCTGATGGAAATGTGAAAGATAAATTAACCTGCAGGTGCTTAGTCAGAGCTGGCATGTGGTTTTCCAGGCATGGGAGCCAATTCTCAGGGTCAAAGTGTCTGGACTGCGTTTGGCCAAGTGTCTGGATGGTGGCCAGCGTCACGAGAGCAGCTAATTACAGCAGGCTGGGCAGGGGACAGGCACCACTTGGTTCTTGGCTTCTCGTTCTGTGCCAAACGGTGCCGGGGTCACAGCGACGTCCACAGAGGGGAGAGACACACGGGTGTCCCTGCTCTTTGAGCACAGGCTCAGCAGCGTTCCCAGATGTTCCTTCAGCAGTGCAAGGGCTGAACAAACAGCAGCAGAGGGGATGGCCCCCGTTGTGTGCTCCAACTCCAGCACACGTTTTTGCGGAGTTGCTGCTCGCAGTGGGTCAGGCTGAGTGATCGGGCAGGAAATGAGGGAGCAGCAGGATCGCTGTTGGATCCTTCTCAGCTCTGATTAGGAAGGAGCACTGGAAGGTGATGGCTCACCTCTGAGCTCTGTGTGCTGCTGCTGCAGCCAGGGTAAATACAGAATCTATAGCAGGTTTTAGAACACATTTTTTTTCTCCCCCAGAAATGTTTTGCCGAGACAGTTGCTCCCAGGAGCATTTATTTTAGGAGAGAGGTTATCTCAGGAGCCATTTCCCAAGAGACTTGTCTGTTATGTGATGTTTTAGCAAGAACGACCTTCTCCAGAGACTGTGCTTTCTCTCGGGGGATTCGTGTTTTGCAGAGCATTTCCTTGCATGTTTCAAAAAACCAATTTATGTCCCCATTTATTTGAAAACAACACCTCATATCAGTCATAGCCTTCAGTCTGTGGTGTGGTGGCCTCCCTCACTTCCCAGGCTGGACTTCAGGTGGACAGAAGTCATCCTGCTGTCTGCAGCCAGTGATCAGTGCTGCCCTTGGCTACAGGTACCCAAAGCCCTGGGTCACCATCCTTTCTGGAAGTCTCATCCTTTGCTGCTTTAGGATAAGTGCCCCAGGCTCAGGGAATAGAGGAGCCAGATGCCACAGAAGCTTCCACAATCCAGTCCTTTTTCTCTTGGTTTCCCCACAGGAATGACTTTGCTGCCATTTGCGAGCCCAGTTCAGCCTTTAAAGGGCTTTCCCAGAGTCCCAGGGTGACAAATTCAAAGCCAAACAAGGAACAGTGTCGTGCTGTTTCCCACCAGTGCCAGCACTGCCACATGATGATTTCTGGAGCTGAAAGGCTTCTGAAGTGCAGCGTTGTCTGAAAAACCCTGGAGTGACCGGCTCTAGGGTTTCCATTTCCAAGGCTGGGCATTGCTGGATTCCCAACCTGCTCTAACTAGGGCAGGGAATGTGAGTGGAAGGGGAAAGAAATGTCACAGGCTGGCAGGGAGCTGTCTGCCCCTGCAGGGACCGGGCTTCCCGAGGTGGATCCGAGCCATCAGGCTTCACAGCCAGGAGGAGCTGCTAATTTCAGTCGTGGCACTGCCCCAGCTGCCCTGCTTGGAAAAATGCTGGGGTTTTGTTTGTGCACAAGGGAGTCGTGTTTTGCGGGTGCCCCGTCCACCACGGGGGACGTCTCTGTGAGCAGAGGGCCAGCACTAATGCCATCCTGTGTGGCTGGGAATGAATTCACCCTTTATTCCAAGCTCTCCATCCCTGCTGTCCTGCTCACAGGCTGGAGGAGATGCTGCTGTTTGCAGCTCCACACCCTGGTGCCTCTAATCCCGGACAAAACCCAGCCCGTGGAGCAGCAAACACAACAAGACCTCTATTCTTAGCCTGGAAAGCCTCAGAGCTGGTTCTTTGGGGTGTGGGGCGATGAATATGCAGTTGCTGGAGCTCTCACAAAGCCCTGAGCTGGGAGCAGACTCTCCCCTCCCATTGGATCTGTAGCCCTCACTGCAGCTTTTCACAGTTACATAAATTTGGCCTATTTTCCCCTCACAAATTAACATCTTGCTCGCTAAGTTTAGGCTTTTGCATGCATACAAAACAAACCTGCTTTTTCACATACAGCTGGAAATCCTGGGTCGCCCAGGGAGAAGCTGTCCCTGCCCTTATAAAGCTGAGGGGGCACCTTCAAAGTGGTGACAGAGTGGCACTGACAGTGTGCCCTTGCAAGTCCTGGACAGCACACTGCAAATCATCAAATTGCCCTTTTTCTTCCCTCTGGGAGAGTGAGATCCCAGCCTGCAAGGCTGCCAGAGGGTCTCTCCTCCTGGAGACTGGAAGTTTGGCTTGGGCCACACAGCAGACAACTCCTCACTCCCCACAAGACACAGATGTGGAGATTATTTTCCCCAAAGATGGTTCTTGCCCACCCTCCCCAATGGCTCTACAGTGTATCCACACTAAACACAGCCCTGCAGAGAACAGATGTCACTTGGATATCCCCCAGCCCTGGGATGCAGGAAATCTGTGCATCCTCAGAGACCCCTGGCAGCTTTAAGTAATAGAGATGCAGAGAACTGCAAGAGAGATGCCTCCGCCCCCCCTTTGCAGTGATAGTGCTCCTGGTTTCAGCTTCCTAAAGGGATCAGCACCACTGCGATCTCCCTGGGATGGAGAAACAATCCTGATCTTGACACGGCATCAAACCTCAGCTTCTCCTTCCTCTTGTGGTGGGAATGAGGATGGGATACCCGGCTCTACGCCCTGAAGTGATCATCCCTCGGGCCTTGGATGTGCTGCTCCAGACAGAGAATCCATCCATAGCTACGGATCCACAGCGAGACCTTTTCTCTTGTAGGGCTGACGGAATGCTGAGACTTGAAATATGTTCTGACAGCCCCTGGCAGGGCGACCTGTGAGGGGGAGGTTTCCTGGAGCTGGGTGCCAACACCCTGAGGCCAGTGGAGCAGGCAGGCTACTGGATTTTGGCTCGGGAGAACCAATCCTGTCCTCTGCTCTGGGAATGTTCATCATTTTAGGTGAGTCTTGAAGGTGTGTGACTGAACACAGGCACCCGGAGGTGGGGATGGGCCTGGTGTGCTCCCAGGTTAGCTGCTGGGGAGAGCATTGACTTGGAAATTCTGCACTTGTAATTCCATGCATCACCCATTGATTTCTATTAACAGCAGCCCTGTGGCTAGAGATCCATGTGTCTGCAAACACCAGTGGGAAACCTTGGAGTAAAACGGGTGACTGAGGGTTTTGGGGAGGATAGACTGCCTCAAACATCTGACTTGACTTTTGTTTAAATCCTCCTGACCAAATTGTGTTCCCCCAGGGGAGACCCAGACCCTGTGAGTGGCAAAGCACCAGAGCAGAGGAGGGGAAGATGTCTGGGAGCTTTCAAAAAGCTGGAAAAGGCACGAGGTACAAAGGTCTCACTTCCTTCCAGAAGGATCACACACTTCTAAGCATGCGGTGTTTTAGAGAAATAAAATCTGTGAAATGAGAAATTGGTGCCCCTTTGGGAAGGATTCTGGCTGGATCTCTGGTTCCCACCGGCTTGGGTCTGTCATTGCAGCAGATCAGCAGTGTCAGGGACTGCAGGCAGCTCTGCCAGCAGCTTCCTGACAGCATCCAAAGGGGAGGTGTCATGGCTGGAGTGTCTGTCCACCCCCTCCAACAGCCCTGCCAGCCCTTGGGATCTCCATCAAGACGACCCAGATAATGGGGATGAGAGGGGGAGGCTGAGCTTTACACCGTACTGGTGCTTTGGGGATGTGCAGGCCAGCCCCACGCCATCCCCGGGGAGCACTGGGCTTGGGGATTTTATGTTACAGGAAGAAAGGAGTCACCCATGAAAAGCTGAACTGTGACTGCCCTGTAGCACAGCTCTTCCCCTGCCAGGTCCCAGCAAACAAAGACCAGGGAGTCCCTGTGCCCGGGCACCGATGAGCATGGGGCCCTCATCTCTCTGCTGCCCCTTTCCCCCGTGCCCACAGCCAGCAGCAGATGCTGGCCAGCCCTCCATGGGCAGCCAGCCCTGTGGCAATAATGAGAGCAAGTCAGGCAGTGAGTGCCATCCTCTGCAAGCCTCTGTCTGCTCTGTGTGTGTGTGTGCATCTGCCAGAGCTCCTGCTCTCCCTTCTCCCCCTTCCCTCTCTTTCCTAACCCCCCTCCTTCCACCAGCTCTTGTTCTTTGCACGAGATGCAGGGCTGGGGAGCCCGGGGAAGTGGCACAGTGCTGCTGCTCTGGAGGAGATAACCCTGGCTGGTCCCTCGCCCTCCCCGATGCACCGGGACCCCGCAGCTCCGCAGGGTCCCAACCAGCCATGGCCATCAAGCACCAAAAGCCACGTAGCTGCAGCACAGGTAAGAGCCAGGAGGGCCTTGGAGGGTGATGAAAAAGACCCCATGGTCCTTCCCTTGGCTGCATCCCTGGGGGAGGAGGGATTCTGCCTTGCTCCTGCCCCAGTTTCCTGCGGGGAAGGAGGACTCTGCAGGCAAAACGGGAGGGGAAGGGTGCAGCTCGGATGTCACCCCATTAATGCCACCACAGTGCTTCTCCCCGTGCACTAATCTTCCCGTGGCATCTTGTGAATGGTCAAAGGGACACAGGCACAGCTTGTATTTAATTAGCAGGCGGGGAAAGTGCAGCGTTTCTTAGGCTCAGCCCAGCCCTGACTGGGGAGGAGCGGGGCTGGCTCTGGGGTGATCTCCGTTGCAATGGGATTAGCGCTGGGCCTTTGATGCTGGGAGAAAACATCAGCCCTTGCTTGTGCCTGCACCTCTGAGATCTTCACCATCTTGGCATCTTCCCCCCGCTTCCCTGCTTTGCTACTGTTGTGGTTTTAAAATGGTGGATTGTGTTTGCTTTGAATATTTGGGTATCTGTGACATTGTGACTGAGCGCTGGGGCTGAGCTGGTTAAAAATAAGACTAATTGGAGCGAAAAGAGACCGTGTTGGAGGCGAGGGAGATGCGCTGAGCCGAGGCTGGAGTGAAAACTTGCAGATGGCAGAGGCATGTGCACTCTTTGGGGGAAGAACCAGCTAAACCGGGGGGGGTTTTCTCCCCAGAAAACACCCCCACAGTGGTGAGGGTCAGCTCCTTGCTCTCCCATGGGTGGGGGAAATAAAGGGGTGATTTGGCACAGCTGACAAGTACAAGGGGCCCGTTGTGCTGGGCTCTTCTCCCCGTGGCTGACCCCGGCTGCTGTGCCCCATCCCAGAGGAATGTGGCCGAATTCCTCCATCGGGGGAGCCCACAGGTTACTGAATGAACGGGCTGAGCTTGCCCTGCCCTGCCCTGCTGTGCTGCCCTTCTCTCACCCCTGCACCCCCAGAGCAGCGCTGGGACCAGCCTGGCCTGTCCCCCGTCCCCTTTCCATGCAGCTCTGGGGGCATTGCCCATCTGGGCTTTAATCTCAGGCTTTGGCAGAGCTCAGGGAGCGTCTCTCTGCAGCCTGGCACTGCTGGCAGCCACTCTCCCGAGGAAAAACTGGTGCTGGATGCACCAGACGATTTTATGAAAGAGCCACCGTCTGCTGGAGAAAGAGGACGAGCTCATCTCGCTCGCCTCATTTATATTTTAGTTCAGGCTACAGCAGCAGCCTGCAGAGACAGATGAAAGAGAAATCCCAGCTCACCCTCGTGGCTAACTCTGTATTTCACCCTACAAATACCCGCTCGGTGTTTAAAGTTTAGCACGTGCTCAGGTGTGGGGCTGTGCTGGGAGTGACCTTGTGGCACAGCTGTGTATCCATGGAGTAGTAAATGGCCCCAGGAAATCCTTGCTGTGGGATTTGGGTGCCCTGCAGGCCCCAGTCTTTGGAATAACAGCGATAAGAGCAGAGCAGCAGCAGACCTTGTCCGTCATAAATGGCTTTGGGGCTGCAACCCCGAGGTCTGGGGCTGATTTTTAACACTCAATAAACAGCTCGTTTGCAGTAGTCAGCTCACAGAACGCCGGCTGCTTGCAGGCGCCTCGGATGATCTCCCAGCAGAAAATTAACCCTGTCTGTCAGCCAGCCTCGCTCCCTGACCTGTGCTGAGCATCAGACCTGAGTCAGGCCGTGCGAGGGTCGGGGAATGGGTGTCAGGGGATCATTGCGGAGCTCTGGAGCCGGGGTGGATCTGTCCCAGCTTCCCAGCCATGCACAGAGCTGCGTTCCAGCCGCTGCCATATTGACAGCAGCAGCGATGCTGAGAGCTGGGAGGGCTCCAAGGCTGCACAGAGCAGCTCTGTGTCAGCTCCAATCCTTTCTACCTCCCTGCTCCGCACTCTCGGCATCCTCCCCGAAGCACAGCAGCTCCGGTCCGCCGAGCCGCTCCGCGTTTCCTCGGAGAACAATTACGAAATTGTAATAAAGTGCTTTAAAGTGGAAATTCTTCCCTTTGATTCCCGCCTGCCCTTCTCAGCCTGGAGCTCCCTGCCCTGCTTTGCTGTTGGTTTTGTGTCCCACCTGCCCGGAGGAATTGGGGAGGGAGCAGGGTGGGAGCATCTGTTCGGCTGCAGCAGCCGCCGAGCCCAGGAGCCACAAGCGTGGCCAGGAGACACTTTTGTCATTGACACAGGGGACAATTTAAATAGCTGCCGTGTTCTGAGCTAAGCCACAGACACATCTGCGGATCTCACTTTATGTAACTCGGTTTTATTTTTGAACGTATTCTTTCATTTTCAAGGGGAGTTTGACTCGATGGGTGTCTCTCATCTCCTGCCCTGCCTTGTAGAGCACATGTGAGGTGGCTTCCCTGACCAACTCTCATCACCTGGCCCTGAAACTCTGGCTCTCCTTCTTTCACCTTCTAGGATTTCCTCCCTGACATGGAGAATGATTTGAGCTTTAAGATGAATAGGTAAATCAACTCCTTTTAAAAACGTTCTGAGCTTCATCTCTGGGCATTTCCTGCTGCTATTTGAGATTATTTTTTTTACAAGGGGGTTCTGTTTGCAACTAAGATAAGCATGTTTGTTTTGTAGTTTAGCAAGTGGTCTACACCGATCATAATTCCTTCCTTCCAAGGCAGTCACCTTGTGCTGGACCAAGTGTCCTTTCAGCCAAGACAGCAGGGCAGCCTGGCACAGTGAGCAGAGTTGGATGCAAGCTACAAGTAATTTCCTTCCAAGTTTAATTGCAAATGGTGGTGGAGAACAGCAATCTCTGGAGAGTGATTAATTAATTACTAATCTGAATTCCTTTGCGGTTGGGCCCATATCAGTGCCACTCTGGATTCTGGATAAATTTTGAATGACTGTGAAGAAGAGCAAATGACATTTTACTCCTTTCAGTGGTCCAGCAAAAGCCCAAAGCCCCCTGGGTTACAGAAGTGTGGTTGCAGGTTTGTGGCTGAGCCTAAGGCAGGATTTGCAGCTCACCTGAATTCCCAGAGCCAGGACTACTGTGGGAGGCAGCCAGCTCCCTGTGATTGGCATTTTGCAGTCACAAAATCCCAGAATGGTTTGGATTGGAAGGAGCCTTAAAGCTCATCAAGTTCCAACCTCCTGCCGAGGGCAGGGGCACCTTCCTGTGGTTGCTGAGCATCCTCTGGAAAGATCTCAGAGGCAACAGGGTCTCAGGAAAACACACCAGGGAATGACTTCACCTGTGGGGTTGTAGCTGCCCAGCACCACAGCAAAGTGAAGAAGTGCTTTTTTTTGGCAGGAGGGAAAATCCTCTTGGACCAACAGGGTGTGAAAGCTTGAACGAGGCCCTTGGAGCTCAGGACTAGGAGAGATGCTGCCAAAGACCCAAGAAAAAACACAAAGTAAAAACAACTGAAGCTGGTGGAGCTGTTTGGTCTGGATGAGAAAATCCAAAAAATCATATGAGTAATGGTCAAAACACCTGGAATAGGCAGGGAGGCATTGCAAAGGATAAGGACCCTGGAGAGGGAGATTAACGTGTAGGGAACCTGGCAAATTCCCTTCTGCCCTTCCACAGTGACAGCCAACACTCCCAACGCTGCACGTGTTCACTGCTGGTGTGTTTGCTGCTGCCAGGTTAGGAGGAAATTGCTTTAGAGTAATTTTTTGAGAGATTTAGATTTTTGGATGGCATTCAAGCCTAATATCGAAATGAGTTATTTTATTAAAAGCGTTTAAATAGAAACTAAAGAGTGGTCGGAAGCAGGGGGGTTATTTTAGAAGGAATTTGTTGTAAACCTGCTGCACAGAAGCTTTCTAAAATATTACCCTGTAAAAACCCCATAATTCTCTTTATCTGCAATTTAATTACATTTCCCCTAGTGCCTGTGTCAGAACAGTTCACTTATTCTTGTTCTCTATTAACTCACACCTGCTCTAGGAAACTAGAAGGAAAAATTGTTGGCATACGGAGTCATTTGTGTGTTATTCAGGATCTCACTGAGCTCACAAAAAGGGTTTAATGAGGTGCTGGAGAAGTAGGAATTGGTGGTCCCATACTGGTGATGGCTGTGAGATGGCAATACCTGACACTGGTGTAAAAGCAGAGGGAGAAGTTGGAGCACTCCCATGATGCAGGGATTTGTTCCATCCAGTGTTAGTGGACCAGAGTTTGATCTGTTTGGGACTGCAATAATGAATCATCCAGAATCATCCAGAGCTGTGTGGATTGAACATTTTAGTGACCTCCTCCAGCCCACAATGTGTGTGTTTGTGAGTGAGAGCTGAGGGATGTCCTGGGACTGTTATGAAAATCTTCTCGCTTGTGACCCCCTGCACTGCCCAGAGGGAACCTGGGGGCATGAAAATGATGTATTAAACCAAAAATGACAGGTTAGAAGTTAAATTTGGCTTGAGTTTTGGGGCAAGGGCTGCAGCTGACTGTTATTTAACAGGGACAAACCAGCCTGTGGTAACAGAGGCAGAGGATGAACCTCAACCTTTGGCTGTGGTTTAAAGGAGATTTCGCTGGCCACGGCATTTTTGCAGTGCTTGTCTTCTGATAACTGGAGATCTGATTTAATCCCAGCCGGGATGACCTGGGCTTTGCCAGGGGAGGGTGAGAACAAGGCAAACATTTCCATGCCCCTCCAGGCCGTGAAGGAGGGGATCCAAACTGATGGAGAGCCGGGATCTTTGCTGCAGTGCTGCTAATCGCTGTGCTTTTCTAGGAGGTTTTGCAGGGCTCTGCCTCTCCCCAGGGATGGTGCCTGGTGATAATGTGCTATCTCAAGGCATTTTTCCTGCTTATAGCACCAGGATGCCAGGGCCAGCAGTGCTTTAGCAGAGAGGAAGATGACTACAAATTTCCAGGGAAAAGGCAATGACTTGTTAAACTGCAGAGGACTTTTTATTATTATAATTTGTTTTCTTTCTGGTTTTGGGGTTTTCAAAGTCATTCAGCTCTGTCATGATCAAAAAAGCAATGGAGATCCCATGGCTTGAGGTCTCAGTGAGCCTGTGACCCCCATCAGTGCCTGTGTGACACCGGGTGTTGTCACTGCTGGCTGTGCTGAGCCCACAGCTGGGGGATGTTGGTGCCATGGGTGAGGTTGTTGTTACAGTCCCCGTGGTGCCCTGGACGCCCCATACGTGTTCTCTGGAGGATGGAGGTGGGTGCAGGAGAAAAAAGGAGGATTGGAGCCCATACTTTGGGATGAGGACACCGAGGGAGCTTGCAGGGATGTACCTGATGGGTTGTACCCCAGATGGGTTCAGGGGGTCTGTCACTACTGGGTGCGTTTTTTGTCATCCCGTGCCCAGCAATAAGACCCTCCTTTGCTTTGTGCCAAAATCTCCCTTGGCTCTGCTGACACCTGGGCTCTTCAGTGACACTCTCCCACCCCTCCTGTCTGTGGAACTCCTGGAGATGAGCGATCTGAGGGACATCAGCCTTCCCCAAAGCTCCGGGGAGCCGCTCGAAGCGAGGCGGGCGGGCGCTGTATTCCGGCACGGCGAGCGCTTTCGCAGGCATCCCCCCCTCCCCGCCCCCGATGCTCCCCGGCAGCCTTTGGCATCCTCCGCCCGTGCGCGGCGGTCCCCTGTCCCCTCGGGGCGACAAGCTGGGCTTCTGCTGCCAGGTGGGTGAGGCGGGGATGCGCTGGGATGCGCTGGGATGCGCTGGGATGCGCGGGGATCCTGAGCAGAGCGCTCGGGCTGCGCAGCCGGGCTGGGGCTGATGCGAGAGCGGCTCTGAGCTGCGCTGCTGCTGCTGCTGCTGCTGCTGCCCGGGGAGATCTGGGGAGGGAGGGGAGGGGTGCCGAGGTGTGACTGTCACCCCGAGCAGGGGGCTGGCTCTGAAGAAGCTCTGCTCTCTCCCCAGAGCCTCTCTGACCGCGCTGTCGGCACAGACCCACCGGCAGAGAGGACAGGTCAAAGGCAGTGAGTATTCTTTTTCTCGGTGTCTGTCTGTCTGCAGTGCCTCTGTGCTCGTTTTTTCCCTCTGGCTTTCTCTGCATGTGAATGGATGGTCTTAATCTCCTGAAGCCCCCGAGAGATCTCATGGTTTGCTGTTCGGTTTATTTGTTTGTTTGGTTTTTTTAACCTTTGTGCTGCTATTTTTTTGTATTGGGATGGCTTCTTTTTCTTTGCTCAGGTGGTTTGATAACCTGAAGGTCCTAATCACACCCTTCCCTTGCTGTGTCTCAAGGAGAAACCCCCAAAACACACCCATGATGAGGCTGGGAATTCTCCTTGACCGGGTTCCCTCCGTAGGAGGGGGAGGCAGGATGAAGGACGGAGCAGGGGAGGCAAAACCCCTCACCAAGACCTTTATTGCCATTCACCAGACACCACAGATTACATTTTAAAGTCATAACTGACTGGATTTGTTTGCAAACAGAGGGAACATCCATGGGTATGCCAGCCGAGCAGCGGGATTGCCTCCACGGGAAATGTAGGTGCCAGCAGCCCTGGAGTCAGGCAGACTTTGGGATCTCAGGGAAGTTGGGTGCTGCTCAGCGGTGCAGGTGGTTGCTGTGGGGGCTGAGTGGGTGGGAGTGGGGGTGAGCAGAAGGCTCTTTCATAACAGTACCCCAAGATTCAGGCTGCTGGAGGAGGCTGCGAGGGAGAGGGCAGATGGCTCTGCTGCCAGCTCGGAGCAGCAGTGGGAAAGAGAAGCAGGAGCTTCTGCTGGACTCTAGGAAGTCATGTGCTGTGGCCCCACATGTGGGTGAGGCTGTTAATGAGGAAATTTAAAAGGGCTTAAGGAATTACAAGGATTGATTTCAGTCAGAAGCAGCCGGTCGGGGTGAGGATTAAGGAAATGCACTCACTGGCAATGCAGCGCAATCCCCGTTCCATTAATTTAGTGGGGAAGAGGCTTTGTGCGTTTTTAATGTAATCAGCTTTTAAGAGGGATGTTGCAGTGGGCAGCCCAGGCTCTGGGGTCTCCCCAGGCCCCAGCAGAGCAGGGTCCTGACTCCTTGCACACCTCTCAGCTCACATCAGCTCCTTGATGGTTGTTCCCAGTGACAACATGACAAGGAGGGTACCTGGAGCTTGGCAAATCAGAAACCTTTGCCTTTGCTCGTTGTGGAGTCCTGTTCTCTGTCCCTTGGCTCTCCTGTCTGGTGAATCTCACCTTCATTCTCTGTTCATGTGAGGGTTGTCAACCAGCTGCTCCTCAGTGTGCCAAGGCTCACGAGGACCCCGCCATCTCCAATCTTCCTCTTTCCTTCCCTCCTTCCCTCCTTCCCTCCTTCCCTCCTTCCCTCCTTCCCTCCTTCCCTCCTTCCCTCCTTCCCTCCTTCCCTCCCCTTTTGCAGGCTGTGCATCCCCTTGCTGGCTCCCTGCAGGTTCCCACCACCCCAACGAGGCCTTGCTTGCTTTGAGTTATTTTTGTGTGAGTGCTTGAGCCTGTGGTGGGGAAAGGAGCAGCACCTGCAGATGCGTGAAGTCCTGCTGTTATTCTGTTTGCAGTGGCAGCTATTCCATGATGCCTGGCCTGTAACATCAGCCATGACCTGGAGGGACAGGGACAAGTGGTAGTTTGGTCTTCTTAGCGAGGTCAGCCCAGAGCTCTGCCTGTTGAGGAGAGACCTTCGGAGGTGTTGGAGGATGAGTGGGATAATGCCAACTCCTGCTGCTCCCTGGTGAGCTGGGACACCAAACTCAAACTGCTTTAGACCTCAAGCTGGACTTTACCTGCAGTCCTGGTCTTAGAAGGAAATGCTGTCTCTCCTCTGTGACCATCCCTCAACTCTCCACATCTTCCATTGAACAGTTGATTTTCCACGCTAGGAGGCAAGGATCAAATGGGTTGAGGACAACTGGCCCTTCTTGGCGTTGGCAAAGAGGATTCTTTGGTGTATGATTAAGTGCCAGGACATGAAACAGTAAATCCCTTCTTCCTGCACTCCTGCCTCCTGCAAGCAGCCCCGACTGCGGTCCAAGCCAGCCAGTTAAAGGGTTAACCGTAGCTGGATGCCTGAATGGCTGCCTTACTGATCCCACGGAGGTAACTGGAAAGACAAAGTGCATCCCTCACCCCTGCCCATCCTGTCGGTGTCTGCCTAGTCCAGCAAGCCCTTCAGCCACTGCAGTGGCCCCTCTTTCCTCCTGCCCTTCCCTTGCCTCCCCGCCTCCTTCAGACCCAATTTCTTCCCCCCCACACCTCTCTCCCTCTCTCCTGTGTCCTGTCTTGGGAAGTCCTCACCAAGAGAAGTGCGTTCCGTGAGGAACCAGCTCCCTGCTCTGCCCACGGCCCACTGTGATTCCCTGCTGCAGCCCCTTGATCTCAGGCATCGCGGGGACTCCGAGCCGCGCTGCGGTGACGCCTGTCGCACCTCTGGCTGGGAAATTTGGGAGCAAACAGAGGCACAGGGCACTGAAAGGTGGGGGATAGAAGGCGTCTGGGGAGGTACCAGAAGGATCCTGTAGCTCCACCGGAGCCCAGCTGGGAATGTGGCACTCCCTGTGCTCTCATCTGGAGTTTGTGGAGCGCAGCATCCCGGGCCCATGGCCCTGGGGCCGTAGTTGGAGGCTGTGCAACAATTCCTGGGACTGAGGAGTTCCTGGATTTTGTGCTTGTTAAACGCTGCGAGATGCCTGTGCTGCACCAGGGAGACACTCGGTGCATTTAATTAACATTTAATTTGCTTCAGGATTACATTAAAATGTGCAATAATAGAAGCTCTCCAAAGGGCGGGAGGAGAAGGGGGAAACAGGCGCGCTGCAGATTGGCTCAGGCACTGGTGCTGAAGTGTTCTGCAAGAATTACAGATGGAAGGGGGAAAAATGCTGTACTTGTGCAGCCACAGAAAGTATTCGGCATCTGTTTGGCAGCAGGGCTTGGAGAAGGGCTTTCAGCAGCTCCAAGTGGATCCAGCAGCTGAGAAGTGGAGACAGGGTCTCTAAATGCTCCTCCCGTGGTCCAGAGAAGGGAATGGCCTGGTTTGATGTCCAGGGAATCTCAGAGAGGAGATGCCCTGGGGCTGGAGAGGCAGATCACAGAGCCCGTGCAAACCCACAGAGCAGCCCTCACGTGTTTTTGGGGAGAGGGTGATGCCAGTCCCGTGCAATTCATGTGTGTGTTCCCTTTCCTGTCCCTCTGTCCCCGTCCATCCCGGGTTATGTAATGAAGGATGCTGCGGCTGCTGTCCCGGGAAGGGGCTGGGCAAGGACACCAGAGGCTGGCACAGGATTGAAGGCTCTGAGGCTGGGCTGAAATTTAGAGGAAAAAAGCAATAAAGCCATTTTCTGCCTGGGTAAGCGTGTCAGGAAACAGGCAGTTTGATCCTGCTTATGTAATCCTGAGTCTAAAGAAGCCGCTTGGGATCGATCCTGGCCGGGAACTCACGGGGCTGCAGCACAGGCTCACCTTGCAGGTGCCTTACTCCTCCTCTCCTTCCCCCAGCCCTTTCCTGCCCTCCACCTCTGGTTTCTGGTGCTGCTGGAACGTGGTGACTGATTCCTTGTACTGCTGCCCATTGCTCTCCTCCCACACCTGACCAGAGCAGGACTTTCCAAGAAACCATCCCAAAGCGCAGCCTTCCAAAGCCTGGTGTGAGTGAGCCTTCAGCTGCTCTGGTGCTGTGTTCACCCTTAACATCTGCCTGGAGATGTCTCAGGGTTCCTCTCATGTCTGAGGACACAGATCTGGCACAGAGCCGCTGAGGGTTTTTTTGGGTTTGTGCTTTTTCTTTTGCCAAGCTGGCTAGACTTATAATCATCCTCTTCTTTGGTTTTCCCCTGCTAACACCCCTGCTTCCCCACCTCGACCACAGGAACAGAGGGATGAGGACTCGCCTGGGCTGCCTGTCTCACAAATCAGACTCATATAATGATTTCACAGCTATTCTTCCGGACAAGCCCAACCGGGCTTTGAAGTGAGTATAGCTGCAGCATCCCACCCCGACCCCACTCCTGCCCTTCCCCTCCCCACCCAGCACGCCCCCTCCAGTATTGTCTTCTTTTCGTTGTACTTTGTGTGAGCTGTGACTGCTTCCACGAGGAAAACAAACCAGCACTGATCCAGCAGGAGCAGCCTCAGGAAATACCTGGATCCTTGACATGAGACAGGACATGCTCGCAGTGCCCACCCCTGCGTGGGGGACATGTCTGCACCTATTTGGGGATGTAATTTACACCTCTGTCATCACAAATCAAAGCCTGAGCAGTTGGCTTGGTGTAAGAGGTGACCAGGTCATCTTCAGCTCAGCCTTGTATTTAGCACTGCCGAAATTTGGGTGATGGTTTGCACAATGCTTGAGGGAGATGCTTCAAACCCTCCAGAAGTCCTGATTTGAGATGTGTGGGATGGGACTCATCTGATCACAGGTCCCTGCTTACACCTGAGCTAAGATCTGTCCTTCCCCTGAAAGGCAAGCCAGAGAAACAAACACTTCTGCAGGGCTGAGTTTCATTTCGCCTGACTTTTGGCTTTTACAATGTAAATGTCTGCATCTGAGCTTGTTCCCTGGGCCTCTGCTTAGAGTCAGTGAGGAAAAATGGGTCCCTTTTTGGGTATGATTCATCTGGCCTATTTTACCTGCCTGCCTGGAGATGTGAGATGAGCAGAGATGAGTCCCTGCAGGTCCCTTGGTATCTCCTCACTGATTCTAAAGGAAGCCCAGGGTGGCTTGGCTCAGTTCTACACTCTAGACCTCCAAGATCAGGTGAGAAGGATTCCAGCCTCCCTCGGTGTCCTCATCACACAGCTCCAGAGGGGATGAGCAGCCGTGGGTTGTCCCTAACTTGCCCCTTCCTTTCCTTACAGAAGACTGTCAACAGAAGAAGCGACAAGATGGGCAGACTCTTTTGATGTCCTTTTGTCTCATAAATGTGAGTAGAGATCAAATTCCACCTTTTTTTCCCCCTCCTCTGCCCTTACCCCCTGTCCAGGTCCCTCAGAGCTGCTCACTCCCAAGCAGTCACCATCCTTTACAGGCAGGAAAAATAAGAGGTTTGTGTGTTCCCTTCACCTCTTTGCTCCTGACCACGAGGAAAACCACGATTGCTCAAGCCATCAGCCCAAGGTGCTGCCTTTTCCAGCTCAGTACCCTTGACCAGCTTGCCCTGTCTCACAGGAATCACCCGTGGAGCCCCTGAGCAGAGCCTGATTCGCAGTTATCACAGCAAACCTGAAAATTTCACATCCAGAGACCTTATGCCAACCTGTAATCAGCACTCCCTGCTCTGTTCAATCCTGTGAGTCCTGCTCAGCAAACATTGCTCAGCTTCACCAGCATTTTCACACTGGGAAATTATAAACAAAGCAAAGTTCCCAGTATGGGTTCATTCACGGGCTTCTATTGGAGAATAAAACCCGAATGAGCCAAGGCTGGTGAAAAGTCAACGTGGGTGCTGAACTCTTTTATGGCAATCAGGAGCTGTCTGGCTTGCTTAGAGACTCAGGTTTTCCTTACATTTTAAAATGTAAATGTAGAATTATATTATTAAGCAAAGGGTAATTTTGCTAGGTTTCTACTGAGATGACAACAGTTTTGGCAGGGAATTAAGTGACAACTTTAAACAGGCTGGCTGACCAAGGCAGGAAAAGCAGGATGTAATTTTAGCAGCAGTATCTAGTTGAGATCATTGCTCTTGCAGCCAATAGGGGAAAAAATATATGGTGTAGCTGGGTATGGCTAAAAAGGAACATTTCTTTTGTGGAAATTGAGAACAAGACAGGGAAATGCACCAAGGAGATTATAGGGTAATCACCTGGGGGGTGGAGAGAGGGAAGGGCAGGATATTCACATCCCTGTCATCATCCTGAACTCAAACCCAGTTCTTCTTCACTGGTGTGAAAGTAGAAATTTTCTTTATTGAGCTGCAGAAGAAGCGCTTGGATTACAAACCCCAGTGAATTTACCCACCTATGTCCTGATATTATACAGATTCTTCCCTCTTCAGCTGACTACTGCAAAAATCCATGCTAAATCAAACCTTAGTTCAATTATTTTGTCCAGCAGCCTCCACCAGGGTGTCTGGTTTTATTAATAAATTAGCCTTATAGAGTGATAAATGAATTATCAAGATTGCTCCCATCTCTTAGAATGGAAAGTAATTCTGATAACTCTCTGGCACTAATGAAAAATATTCAGTTTCTAATGAAAAATATTCAGTTCCTAATAGCAACAGAAGGTGATCTTTAAAATTTAAATTAATCTTTTTTTATCAGCAGTCACGGTGACATTGCCTGGTGATTGGTGGCAAAAAAAATTGTTGTTTAATAAACTACTTTCTAAAGGAATATTTTATAAATGCTCTGCACCTGAAGTTTCTGGAATTGTCAGCCTGGCAGTCGAGGGTTATAATGATGCAAATACAAAAAGTTCTGTTGAAACAGAAGTGTTATTTTAGTTACACTGGTTTAAAGGAGAGAAGAGCATGTACTCATAGAATTAATTATATTGTACAAGTTGCATTTTTGCTGTTAGGATGTGCTGATGTTAGACAGCTAAGGGAGCCTTATGCCTTAACCGGCCAAAATCTGGGAGTAAATAAAGCTGTGCCTGGCCTGCTGGCATCTGTCTGTAGGGAAGCTGCCAGCAAAAATTCTGCTTTTAGTGCCAAGAGGAGGACACAACTGTCCCAGTCTAATTTCCCTGTGACTGCTCAGGTGAACAGCATTAGCCAGGGAAAATTGGAATTCATGCTTGGGGGCATGGGCTAAGCACCAGCTGGGCTTGAGGAGAATTCCCCCCAGGGCTCACAGCATCAGCAGGTAGAGCTTTGCTGCTTGACACATCTGTCAGAAACTGTCTTCACTAGATGGACAGTTCATTTATTTTGGAAAGGACATTGTGATTTCGGGGAGTTGTGTGCTGCTTTCTGCTGCAGTATGATGGTTTCAATCCCTTCCAGCCAAACTGTTCTCCAGGGAAAATAAACCCCCAAGTACTCAAGAGGGGCTCAGGAACTGGATGGAGCAGCTGAAAACGAAGCAGACCTTGTGGGCAATATTGCAAGGGGTCGGACAAGTGGAAAAACTGCTCCAAGGAGCAGGAATGTGGATCAGAGCTCCCTAAGAGGCTCTCCAGAGTGCCCAGTGAGCAGGCTGCCCTCACACACAGAGGAGGCTCACAGGGCTGCAGTGCTGTGTGAGATGGGGAAAAACGCTTCTTCCCCTTCCTGTTTTCATGAGTCTCCCAGGGGTTTCTAAATGGAAGTGACCCGAGGAGGTGCCATGCATTAACAGCCTCCATGGAGAGTCTCATCGTGCCAGACTGGCCGGGGATTTGAGCCACCTGCTCTGGTGGCAGATGTCCCTGCCCACGGCAGAGGGGTTGGAATGAGATGGTTTTTAAGGTCCCTTCCAGCCCAAACCATTCTGTGATTCTGTGATCACCTTTGCCACACATCCCTTGAAGTGTGATGGCCCTGGGGAGCTCCCCCTGATCTCCCCTCACCCTTCTAATGAATGAATGACTCTGCAGGCAATGTTTGATCCTGACCTGCTGCTGTGGGGCAGCACCGTGCGAGGGGGATTGAAATCCCTTGAGATTTGAAGCAATTGTCTCGTCTTGGGAGATTCTCCAGGCTGGGTAATGTCCCTCTTTGTAGAGTGGTCTGATTTGGATTAATTCCCCGAGCCATTCAAAGGATGATTTGAGTTGACGTTAACAAGAGATTGCAAGCAGGAAATGCGGGAGGGCTCTCCCCACCTCGCTTTTGCCCTGGCCCTGGGACTCAAATCCCTCCTGGAGTGAGCAGCAGGATGTAGATAGATAGGTCAGTGCAATGATATCCTAATTGTTTTTGCTAATGGGTGAAGCAAATCAACTCAGAAACCCCGGGGTCAGGCAGACAATCCCTATTTTCCATCAGGAGCCCTGTCTGAGCTCACTGCCAGACGCAAGCCGTGTTCCCTGGGGTCAGCAACAGGAGAGGGGAGCCTGATGCTGCTCTGGTCAGGGAATTGAGAGAGCAAGAGGCAGACCGTGTGCAGCCTTTCCTTGGGTGCCCAGGGAGAAAAAACAGTATTTTTAACACACTGGATTTTGGCATCTTTTCCCATTTTGTGCCAGGGAAGTGAACTCGGAGTGGTCCCCAGAGTGTGAGTGCAGTGTGAGTAACTGAGGAGCAATCCCCTCGCTGTGCCCATACCCAGGAGGCACAGGCTGGCCAGCCAGATGAGGATTTCTTCTGACAGGCTGCTGGAGGGAAATACAAGCAATAGCATGTCTCATTCTGCATCCCTCACGGGGCTGGACACATGGCTTATCCTTCGTCCAGCATCCAGTGGACAGTCTGTCCTCAGCCCTTAGTTGCTTCTCAACAAAGCACTCGACACCAAAAACCTTCATGCTGAATTCCCACTTTTATCTCAAGGGTAATTTTTCCCCAGATTTTTTGAAATCTGGAGGAAAGGGTGATTTTTCCCCAGTTTTTTTGTGATCTGCGTGCTCTTCCGCCCAAACTTTATTGTTGTTCTCCTCCTTCTGTTGTCTACACATTCCTTCACTTCCTACACAGCACAGGAATATCCCAACCTACTCCCAGCTCTTTCTAAGCCAGAACAGCATTAGCATTGTGCTGATGACAGGCAGCTGAGATTAAGGCAAGCACTGCTCAGCAGCAGTGAGAGCACGTTTGTGTGCTGTGCAGGGCAATTGTGAGCTTGTCCCTCCAGCCCCGGGCCCAACACACTCCATGGAGCAAATCCATCCATCCATCATCCATCATCCATCCATCTCTCCATCCATCATCCATCCATCCATCCATCCATCCATCCATCCATCATCCATCCATCATCCATCATCCATCCATCATCCATCCATCCATCATCCATCCATCCATCATCCATCATCCATCCATCATCCATCCATCCATCCATCCATCCATCCATCCATCCATCATCCATCCATCCATCCATCCATCCATCCATCCATCCATCATCCATCCATCCATCATCCATCCATCCATCCATCCATCCATCCATCCATCCATCCATCCATCCATCCATCATCCATCATCCATCCATCATCCATCCATCCATCCATCCATCCATCCATCCATCCATCCATCCATCCATCATCCATCCATCCATCATCCATCATCCATCCATCCATCCACCCATCCATCATCCATCCATCATCCATCCATCATCCATCCATCCATCCATCCATCCATCAGCCACAGGGGCTCTACATTTACTCCCTTGTATGAAATCTGGTTGCTGAGGGGGTGAAACACGTGCATTAAATAAATGATTGTTGTTTGCTTTCTTGCTCTGGCAGTGGCAGGTGCTTGGTTATTAAACTGCCTGAATGATTTAGACCCCTAATCTGGGCTCTTCCTAATGCTGATGAAGTTTAGTTAAGACCTGTCTTGTGTTTTCTGCTCCCCACTTCAGTCCCTTTTTGCTGGAAAGGATCCACTCTCCATCTCCTGAACGGGATTTCAGGAGTCCCTGTCACATGGCCTTCGAACTGCCTTGCACTGCCCATTCATAAAACACAAATTCCTGTCATTGTTTAACTCACAGGTGACCTGCAGGACCCTGAGTAACGTCTGAGCACCTGCACAATCCCTCCTGCACGTTCCTCAGTCAGTCTGAACAGAGAGCAGGGCATTTTGAAGTTTATATTTATATTTATTTACACTGCAGAAGTAAAATAGCAAATGTGTGCTGGTTCTCCTTCAGACTCTCAGCATTCAGAAAAGAGCTCTGCTTCTTTGCCTTTAACTTATCTGCTCCATCAGGATCGATCTCCTCCTTTGGCTTCAAGAAAAGGGCTCTTGAGTCAAATTCCCGAATAATTGTCCAATAGTTGTCCTGAAGGGCTGTGCACCTACACCAGCACATCCTCCTGAGTGGCTGTGCCTTTGGGCCTCAGGTTAGGGATTATCTTGTGCTACTGCCTCTGAGAACTTCTAATCCTGCTTTTAATTTCTGTGCTTTCTCTATAAAGCATCCTTGTGGAATTACACACTGGGATATTTCAGGAGGTGAAATCTCTCACCTGCTCATATCACACTGCACTCCAGTGGTGGTTGTCCTGGGAGAAAAATGACATCCAGTTGGGTGGGATGAGTTTTGAAATGCTCATCATTCATGGGTGATCATTCCTTGAAAGCCTTCATGTGCTAAGAAGGAGAGGAGGAGGCTGAAGTCAATATCCAGGTCAAATTCCAGTTCAGGTGGTGGCAATTCCCATGCCTAATTGTCCTCCTGCCCTTTCTATCAGACTTGTCATTGCTCCATGACAAACTTTTGGCAGTGATTCCCCAGACCTGGCTGTCAGGCACAGCTGGAAAGCCTGGCAGGCACTCAAGGGCTAAAGATGAAAACTATGGAAAACCTGGCAGCCAGGGATGACCTCTTCTGCATCCAAAGTGTCCCTTGCAAGGTCCTCACAGGTTCAGCCTCACCACTTGCAGCTCCTGGAAGCTGTGAGGACTGCACGACAGGAGTGTATTAAAAAAGCAGAGAACAGCCAGACACTATTATTTATCCATTCACTGTCTAAACTTATTTCAGGATAAAAAGGAGCTGATTGACATTAGAGCAGGAGGCAGAGCTCATGGAAACCTCCTGGTCCCGGGGGAACCTGCTGCAGCTGCTCTCTGGGGCAGGGCTGTAGCAAATGCCTTTCTCTCCTTGTCACTCATGACATTCCCTTCTTTTAGCAGATATTACAATTTTTCAGGTATTTTATTTCTCAGGTATTTTATTTCTCATGTATTACATTTTTTTTCAGATATTTTATTTCTCAGGTATTACATTTTTTTAGATATTATATTTCTCAGGTATTTTATTTTTCGAGTATCATATTTTTCAGATATTATATTCTGCATCAATGATCTTTTGCAGATGTGGTACTTTCATGCAACGCTGCTGTTCCTGCAAATGATCCTCTGTCAGTGCTGTGGCTTTGGGGCTGTTGTAGAGGAAAATGGGGGAATAAAAAGGACCAGGGCAGAGACAGGGGAGCAAGATCTCAGCACAGACACAGGAGAGAGCTCGGGTGCTGGAATATTTAATGTCAATCATCCTAGGAGATGATGATTTATAAAATGATATAGATCTTGAGGGACTGGAACTTTCTCCCTGTTCTATTTCCTTCTTTCTGAAAGCTGTCAGCCTGCAAAGACTCCTGGCCCTGCTCTCCAGTCCTTCCCTTGCTCTCACACAAGCCCTGTGAATTTTAGAGGCACGAAGGGGGACAACAGGTTTTGGAAAACGTTTCTGTGTCCCAGATTCCAGGAAGGGGAGCAGCTCTACAACACCCCTCACCTTCAGCATATTTATCTACCCACGGAGATGCTCAAAGCAGCCACGGGCAGGGTGATCCTGCTCCTTTGGCATTCTGCTCTGCAGGCTTCTCCGGGGCTGATGTCACAATATTGCCCCAGGCTTGGCCCCACCATTTGCAGCGTTACTCGGACAAGAGGCTCGGTTTTGTCTACCCTAGCAGTGCAAAAACCCTGATCTCCTCCAAAAATTGCTCGAATGAAGAAGTGTCAGGACGAGCTGGAATAATGCAGCTATTTCTGGGGCTGACAGCAGGAGGGAGCATGGCTGAAGATGGGATGGATCCATTTTTATTGCTGATAGCAGACTGCTGATGGAGCAGTCAGTGCAAAAAACCCCTAATGAAGGAGCTTTGAGGAACGCAGAGCAGAGAGGTTTAGCCTCTAATTTGGGCTTGTCTGGCCTAATATTTCTTCTGCCTTTCCCTCTGAGGACCTGGGCAGTCAGACATCTCCTCTGACTGACATGCAGACAGAAATAGGATTGTTTGTTGCTGCCCAATACCCAGGGCCACTGCTTAGGGCTTGAGGCTTCAGCAGGAGCTGGAAAATATCTCCATGTCCTAAGTTATTACCAGAAACAAGAGAAAAAGGAAGCAGGAAGAAGTTCAGGACATGCCAGGGAGATGCAGGGCAGTGTTACATTGCTATAGATCTGTAGCATATAGATATCTACAACATATACATAGCATACAAATAGCAATATATGTATTATATATAGCATATAGATATAGAAGCATATAGAAGTATATAATTTGTAGCATATATATAACATACAGAAGGAACTGTCTGAATAGCCTGTTTGAGAAAATGTCAGGATTATCCACAGGGATCTGGACAAGCTTGAGAAATAAGCCCATGGAAATCTCGTGAGGTTTAATAAGACCAAGTGCAAGGTGCTGCACCTGCATCCTGCATTCCCCCCCTGAATCAATCCAGGCTGGGGGATGAACAGATCAAGAGCAGTCCTGCCCAGAAGGACTCGAGGATGCTGGTGGATGAGAGGCTGGACACACCCTGTCCTTGCTCTCTTCATCCTTTCGAGGAGTCTGACCTCTCCAAGCGCATCCCCAATCCCATCAGTATTTTTAGACAGTTGCTTGGAAGTGGCCAGTGCTGAGTCAAGAGCTTTCCAGTCATGAACTACAAAAACCTGGACTCTGTTGCAAAAGACCAGGAAGAGTTAGAAACACGTTACTGGAGGGAGAAACAAAAAAAGAGAAGCTAAATTTATCCTAAGGAGAAAGGGTATGTGTGAAGCCTTCAGCTACTTCAGCTCTGCTGGTGCTGTTCAGGGAAAGGAAATAAAAAACAATGGCTGTGTCCATAAATAGGCCCAGGCAGGGGTTTAAGAGGACACAGATTGCCTAATAAATCTTTCCATATTTCTAATCTGCCCCGGCTGACTCAGATTGCATTACTGAAATGTCACAATTGCTGAGCATTAGCAAGTGATAAGCACACTTTTACCACTGACTAGACAAGCTGTAATTGGGCCGAGTCCTTTCCCTCTCCCCTTTATTGGAGCTGTAACAGACTCTCAGAGAGCTTTCCTCTGTTTAAATAAGAGCTAAAAATGGCACAAGGCAATAAAGCAAAATGACAGAAAACATAGGAGACAAATCCACAGCAGCCATGTTTTATTAAAGATTTTTCTTAGTGACGGACAGGGCATTATAAAGGGTTGCATTAACATGAGTTGGAGCTTGATAATTCCACGAGTAACTTCCCAAAGGGTGGTGTCCCACTCCTGAGGAAAGCCACATTAGCTGGAAAACACTTTTTCAGAGTTTCATCGGGTGATGTTTGGCTTTTGGCAGCTCGTGGGTGCCTGGCTGCTCAGTGGTGTGAGTTATGGACGCATCCTGGGGCTGTGGAACTTGGGAGGAAAAACAAATGGTGTTTGTTAGGTCTGTGTGATGCCTAGAGGAGCTGGAACAGAGGCCACACAGAGTTAAGGGGAATAAAATGGATATTTATTGAGGGAAGGCCACACCCTGGCAGTGCCAGTGCCACAGTCGTGGCCCTGCCTGGATGGCTCCAGGATGGAAGCACAGGATGGCTTGGTCACGAGATCTCACATTTTTATAGGTTTTAGTCCATTTATATACAGAAGTCAATTATCCAATTAATAGCCTCAAATCATGAAGTTTCATCCTCCTTGCTTGTCTGCTTGCCCACCCTCCTCTTTCCACGTTGTTTGTGCCTGAAGTTTGAAGAGATTGTCCTTGAGTCCCCAGCTGGAACAGCTGGTTTGTCTTCACCACCTGTGAAAAGATCCTGGGAACCCTTAACATAAAACTAAAAGCTGCACACCCAAGTGCCACTGGCTGGGGTTTTGGGGTCCCTTTGGGATCCCTGAGGCTGCTTCTGCATCCCTCAGTGACGGAGCAAATTCCTGAGCCTTGCCCAGATGGAATTTTGGCTCGTGGGGAGCTCTCAGACCAGAGAGGAAAAGAAACTGGGATACAGAGAAAGGCACAAATCCATGGTTTATTCTATGAAGGCATCCTATCTAGCATATACCCATGGCTATTGTTTTACAGGGGTTTTTATAACTTTTGAGGGTTTTACAGTTTGCACCAATTACCAAGAGAATTCTACTTTCTGACCAATCCCTGAGGGGGATTTTACATTCAAAGCTGGCCTCTGGATACTAAAAGAAAATGAACCACTAATATTGGAGATAGATCAGAGGGTCTAAAAGGGGGAGAAGCTGGATTCCTTTTTGTATTTGTCATTTCATAGCCATTTCTTATCTCTAAGCCATGCTTTTCCAAGGAGCTTGTTCTGAGCATGCAGGGAGAATTTCTTGAGTGTTTTCTGCTCCCTCCACACCCAAGCAGAACAGAAAAACTTAAAACTCCATTTCTCCCCCTTCAGAGGCTCGACAAGGCCTCTACCTTGTCGAATCTCTATTCTAAATAGAAATATTTAGAAATAGAAATATTATTTCCAAGTATAAATATTTACTGACAATAAGTATTTCATGACAGAGAAGTGTCTAACAATAATAAATATCAGTAATAATATAAATAATAATATTTATAAACAATCAAAATAATATTTACTGACAATAAGTATTTAATGGGACACAGAAAAGTGTCTAATAATAATAAAATAATATTTATAAATAATAAAAATAATAATATTTACTGAAAATAAGTATTTAATGGGAGACAGAGAAGTGTCTAACAATAATAAATAATAATAATAAAATAATAATAACATTTATAAATAATCAAAATAATTTTACTGACAATAAGTATTGAATGGGAGACAGAGAAGTGTCTGATAATAATAATCAATAATAATATTTATAAATAATTTAAAAATTATATTTACTGACAATAAGTAATGGGAGACAGAGAAATGTCTAATAATAATAAAATAATATTTATAAATCATAAAAATAATAACATTTAATGACTATAAGTATTTAATGGGAGACTGAGAACTGTCTAATTATAGTAATTATTAATAAAATAATAATATTTATAACAAATAAAAATAACACAATTTACTGACAATAAGTATTCCATGACAGAGAAGTGTCTGACAATAATAAATATCAATAATAATATTTATAACAAATAAAAATGACACAATTTACTGGCAATAAGTATTCCATGACAGAGAAGTGTCTGGCACTAATAAATGTCTCCGGGCCAGCCGCTGCCGGTGTAACTCGCTGTGTCTCCGGCAGATGGGCTGGCAGCTTTCCGTGCTTTCCTGAAGACGGAGTTCAGCGAGGAGAACCTGGAGTTCTGGCTGGCCTGCGAGGATTTCAAGAAGACGCGCTCGGCAGCCAAGCTGGCCTCCAAAGCCCAGCGCATCTTCGAGGAGTTCATCGACGTGCAGGCACCGCGGGAGGTGGGTATGGATCAGCCCGGGAGGTGGGTATGGAGCAGCCCGGGAGGGGGGTATGGAGCAGCCCGGGAGGGGGGTATGGAGCAGCCCGGGAGGTGGGTATGGAGCAGCCCGGGAGGGGGGTATGGAGCAGCCCGGGAGCTGGGTATGGAGCAGCCCGGGAGCTGGGTATGGATCAGCCCGGGATGGGGGTATGGATCAGCCCGGGATGGGGGTATGGATCAGCCCGGGAGGTGGGCATGGAGAACCTCGGGAGGGGGATATGGAGCAGCCCGGGTGATGGGTATGGAGCAGCCCGGGAGGAGGGTATGGATCAGCCCGGGATGGGGATATGGATCAGCCCGGGATGGGGGTATGGAGCAGCCCTGGAGATGGGTATGGAGAACCTCGGGAGGAGGGTATGGATCACCCCGGGAGGTGGGTATGGAGCAGCCTGGGGGATGGGTATGGATCAGCCCTGGAGGTGGGTATGGATCAGTCCGGGAGATGGGTACGGAGCAGCCCGGGAGGTGGGTATGGAGCAGCCCGGGAGGAGGGTATGGAGCAGCCCGGGAGGTGGGTATGGATCAGCCCGGGAGGTGGGTATGGAGCAGCCCGGGAGGTGGGTATGGAGCAGCCCGGGAGGTGGGTATGGATCAGCCCGGGAGGTGGGTATGGAGCAGCCCGGGAGGTGGGTATGGAGCAGCCCGGGAGGTGGGTATGGAGCAGCCCGGGAGGTGGGTATGGAGCAGCCCGGGAGGTGGGTATGGATCACCCCGGGAGATGGGTATGGAGCAGCCCGGGAGTTGGGTATGGATCAGTCCGGGAGGAGGGTATGGATCAGCCCGGGCGGTGGGTATGGAGCAGCCCGGGAGGTGGGTATGGAGCACCCCGGGGGATGGGTATGGAGCAGCCCGGGAGGAGGGTATGGAGCAGCCCGGGAGGTGGGTATGGAGCAGCCCGGGAGGTGGGTATGGAGCATTCCGGGAGGAGGGTATGGATCAGCCCGGGGCTCTCCCTCTCTCCCTTCCCTCTCGGAGGGTGGCAATGCCACCCTGCCTGCTCCAGCTTGCCGGGACTCATCCCCGATCAGGGACACTGCTTCGATGACACCAAACTCGTCACAGCCAGGGAGTTCACTGGCAGCCCCAGCCTCCATCGCCTGAGCTCCCCAGGAGCATTTCCCGTGCTCCATCATTGACTGTCAGCCCCGGAGCTGGCTGCTGGCCTCATTCCTCACAGCACCATCCCAGCCATGAGTAACTTGGCAGCTCCCAAGGGAGGAGAGTTTCTCCTCTGACTAACTCGCCCCTCGCTCACACCTCCCCAGAGATGTGCACAATAACTCGCAGCTGAACAAGCAATGCAGCCCTGGCGTTGTTAAATCCTCTTTCCAGCCCTTGGCAGGCTGATGGCACTGTCAGACCCTGCGTCGTGACCGTGCTGGGACGTGTCACTGCAGCCACAGCACAGCCAGGGGGGCCCTTACTGCACCCATCCACACGTGGGTGCCTGGCAGGGACCCCAAAAAGGGCTCCTTTTACCCCCTCTCCCAGCTAGGAAGGCCACTGGGAAGGACCCAGATTCACACCGAGGTGTGTGGGTGTCTCAATGCCCAATGCTCCCCCTGAGCATTTTCCAACTGTTATTCAGGAAGCTGGAGGAGATTTTAAGGACTGGAAGGCTGATTTTTGATTAGAAATGGGAATGCAGGTAGGATGGGGCTTTTCCTACAATTTGATCCTGTGGTGAAGTTCCCTTAGCACTCTTACATGGTCTTGGCATGCTTAGAATATGAAATTATTAAGCAAACACAGAGAGCTAATCCATACTGCTGACATCCACACTGAGGCAGACAGCTTGACTTTCCAGGCTCCTTCAAGCTTGGACACTGAGTTAATAACAACAAATTACACTTTTTCTGTCATTTTTTCTTCTAGACAATAACCCTAAGAAATGCTGATTACCCTGCTAGGGAAGGAAAGCAGGAAAAACTGCATTGGCTGGCTTTGCAAACAAATGGCAGTCATAACATTATAGGCTGGTTTATTTTTTCAAGCCTCTCCTCCAAATATTGCAAAGTGAAGCTGCTATGGGAAAAATCAAACTATTTATTTTAGATCAGCAGAGTTTAGAAACATCTAATAAGAGTGTAGTAATGGTTTAAACCCAGTTATAAGTTCGTTCACCCATCTATTGGGCATGTGGTGAAGATGCAGATACGGTGAAGAGGGAGCAGGAGAGAGGTTAGGTCAGCAGGTTGAGGTGATGTGCAGCCTAAGAGTGTGAATAAAGGTAATTTGATTTCAGAAGTGCTTAGATCCATATAAATCCATATAAAATACATTGATAAAATCCATATATATGCCTGGATCTATATATCCAACTCTTCCAGGCTTGGGGCAGGATCCACAGCCCTGGATCACTGAACCCCCCAGAGCTGTGGGGGCTGTTCAGGCACGGAGGAGGGTAGGACCTTGGTGCTGCTGCTGTTTCACAGCCATGGCTGAGAGGGGATGTGCCATTTGGAGAAGGCCAGCTGGACACTCAGTGCCAAACTCTCTTCTGCTGCTCTCCCCAGGTGAACATTGACTTCCAGACACGGGAGCTGACGAGAAGGAACGTGCAGGAGCCCTCCCTCTCTTGCTTTGACCAAGCTCAGGGGAAGGTGCACAGCCTGATGGAGAAAGACTCGTACCCCAGGTTCCTGAGATCCAAAATTTACACAGACCTGCTGTCTCAGACCCAGAGGAGGCTCAGCTAGAGCAGCGATGGGGCCCTCAGAAACCACGTGCTTCCCACAACAGCCAAAACCCATGTCTAAATGTGAAACTTTCTTGGTGTTAAAAGCAGTGGGAATGGGAAAAGAGGGAGAAGGGGCAGAGGAAACTTCCCAGAGAGTGATCCAGGTGTGGTATTAAGACTCTTTGACTTTCTGTGCTTTTTTTTTTTTTTTTGTTAGCAGTAGCACCTTGCAGTCGTTGCCTCTCTCTAGAGCAAACCCACAACCCTCCCAAGTCACGGGCTCATCTGTGGGCAAGGCAGGTTTCCTTTAAAATCCCTGGGTTGCTTTGTGTGTAAATAACACCTTTCCATCCTTCCACACATCTCCCTGTCTCTCACCTCTCCCTCGTGCTTGGAAGGGCCCCAAGGGCAGTTCTGACACTTGTGAAGCCACATCCAGCCCAGTCTCACACGTTGGTCTGGACCCAGAGAGCCACGGGAGGGAGGGAGGAGACAAAGGCACAGGATTCATTCCCTTTCCTGGAGTGGAAACCATCAGCAAACTCAGCTCACCTCCCCATTTTGTTCTCACACCTTACCACACGGCTGCTGCCCTGCCACTGCCCCTTGTCCTTCAGGGCTGGACACTCAGAGTGTTCTCCACAGGACTGCCGAGGAGCTCAGCTTTCCTTGTGAGGAAGGTGATCCCAAAAGCTCTCTCCAAGCCTGGGCAGGCAAGTCTTCTAATGGGAATGATTGTTTTTCATGGCTGTTATTTATTTGTGTGGTAGCTCAGTCCCAGGGCCCCAGTCGTCACTCAGGCTCTGTTGTGCTGGGCACTTGTCCAAAACCTTGCACAAAGGCTGCCACAGGCTTGGTGGCTCCTCAGGAAAGACCTGTTGGGAGAGAGTGGAGAGCAGGAATGTCCCCTCTGCCCCTTGCTGAGGTGTAAGAAAAGCACAAGACCCATCTGCCACAGCAGATGGCATTTTCCATGTGGTACCTGGCAATGTGAAAAATCACATTTCTATTTTTGTTATTTTCTGATTACTGGCTGTTCCTACGTACCAATTGTCCACTGTGGGTTCAGTGCCCTGCAAAGAGCTCCCCAAGACACAGGCTCTGCTGCAGGGTGCTTGCTTCCAGTGGGACACAGAGAGCATGGAGTGAGCAGGATGGGTATCTGGGTGTGCAGTGGGCTGTGAGGTGCTCCTGGGCCCTGTTATATATCTATTATATTTTTTCCCATAGCCTGGATGGCCACTGCAGGAGAAGACTGTGCAGATGTCAGGGGTGTAGCATCTCCCCTGTGCTGCTGGACAATAATTCCTACCACCTGATGGCCCCATTTCCATGGCACTGCTGTTCCAGCTTGGCAGATTCTTGCAATATTTTTGAGGGGAGAAGCAGACAGGCTGTCTGTGGATTTGAGCCGACAGACCAGAGGTCTGTTTTCTTAATTTCATGAAGGTCTGGAAAGCGACTCCATGGATCTTTTCCTTCTCTCAGTCATCCCCAGACCAGAGGCTGTAAACCTCTGCCCCAGCCAAGGGTGATGGGTGGGTTTGATTACATCAGAAAGCTGCTGATAAAGACTTTGTGTAATGTGGTGTAAATGAGGTAGAATGAATTCTAAAACCAAGCATAATGTGCTTGGAACAAGATAAAAAAAGGTCTGGTTGGATATTAAAAATGACTGTCCATCAATTAAGTAGGGAACAGCTTTTTGAAGCTTTTTGCAAGGATGATGTGCAGGACAGTAGGACAAATAGGTTTAGGATCAAGATAGAGGTGGTAACCGTGCTGGGTTTATTCTGGAGGTTTATTCCCGTGATTTCCAAGACGCTGAAGTTCAAATACAGTGCAAGTGCAAACTTTATGTTCAGTAGGGAACATAAAGGTGCCTGGTTGGTCAGCAGCAGAATCCTCCAGGTCTTTGGAAGGCAAATCCTATCTGCAGTTAAATTTCCATGAGGAATGGTGAGAATGAGCAGCAGTCACCCAGCACCCCTGGCTGTCCTCTGCCCCTGCAAGGACACCTGAGGAGCAGGGGCTGGCGTGTGGTGACAGAGGTGGCATTCTGCAGCCGTGCCCAGGCTCAGTGACACAGTGACAGCTCAGTGACAGCTCCTGGAGCTGTCAAGGCACACGAGGACCCCATGGGACACCAGAGACAACAAAGCTCAAGGTCTTGACCTGGCAATTCCACACAAACTTTTTGCTGCTTGCTCGAAAGTGGGAGCACTGAGAGACATCTGGAAAATGCTCCAGATCTGCCATGGTTTCTCCAAAGTCACCAGATCGTGCAGGAGCTCAGTGTCCCACAGGTTGATGGCAAGCAAGGCACAGCGACACAGGTCTGGGGAACCTGTGCAGTGCGTGGGAGGAATCAGAGGTGGAAGCAAAGGACACAGAGCCACACATCCCGTGGCTGTTTCACACTGCAGTGAAACACTCAGGGCTTGACCTACAAGGGAGGATGGAAGTCTTCTCTCTCTGGCTGTAAGCAGAGGCTGGGGGAACTCCCCTTTCCCAGAAATGCTGTCTGCCACCCCTGTGTAACACAGGACAGACTGGGGTCTCCCAGGGGTACAGGCTGCTTTTGCAGTTTCCTCTCCCATCTGGGTCACCAAAAACTGATGCCTTGGAGTGGCTACCTAGAACAGAGACTAGATAGATTTCAGAGAATAAAAGTGGGCGTTTATTAAAGGCCTTAAATAGGCACACCTTGGGCAGTCAAAAGCCTCCCAAAGGCTACATCCAAGATGGACAATGGTCACAAGTTTTTCAGACAATTATAAGTTTGGTCCATTTACATATCAGGGGTTAATCCTCCAGTTACAGCTTCAGGTAATGAAGTCATATTCCCCCAGTTTGCTACCCCCATAATTCACTTTTTTTTATACTTTTCAGGGCCTGGGGCTTTAGGGTGTCCTTGAGTTTCAGACCTAGAGGGATCGTTTTGTCTGACCAAAATGTGAAGACAGTGGCTAACACTCTATATGGAGTTTAGAGTCATGCACTAATGCAGAACAGGATTTGAAAAACATAAAAGCTAAAATCTGAAGGCAGCAGCCTGTGGTCCCAGTTTCACCCAGTGATCCCACAGCTCAGCTTCCCAGCACTGTGGCATCCAACAAGTGTTGCAGGTGCTGAAGGGAGGCCACCTTGTCCATCCCTGCCTTCCTCCTTTCCACCCTCCTTTTGCCTGCAAGTGCAAAAAGCATCCCAGAGCAGCCCAGGATGTGAGAGCCAGCAGCAGGAGGCTTAAGCAGTCAGGGCTTTTAAAGAGAAGGCAGAAGGCCACTGCAGCAGACAACTGCCTTGTGGTATTCTCTCCAGACAGACCTGAGCGGGCTTGGCTGGTGCTGACCTCTAGTGCCAGCTGAGGCTCCCCAGACAAGGCTCTGCACATCCTGGGGAGGGTCACAGAGACAGCCAGGCCAGGGGACACAGCAGGAAGGAGATGCTTGTATTGAGGAATGTGAGTGGGAACAATCCCCAGGCTCCCCTGGTGGCCACAAACCCTTGTCGTGTTCAGAGTGTGACTCCATCCATCCCTCTGCAAGATCCTCCAGCAGCGTTGGTGCTGTTGTCCTTTCATTTCACATCAGGACTAGTGGGAAGACTTCAGAGTGGCCAACGCCCTGTAAATCCAAGCTCCCTTCTCTCCTCCATCCACCTGGGGAATTGCTTGGAGCAGGGCACAGCTGGAGATGCCATTGCTGCAGTGGTGACAGGAGCTGGAATCAGGCTGGCTGGTGTAGGAGAAGAGTTTTCCCCATTAAATTGGTGTCAGATAAGGCCCTTCCATTGGGAATAGCATCCTAGAACACAGAGTGGAGCAAAAGTGTTGTCTGAGGCATCTGAGTCTACCACAGTTATTTTTGTTGCTGCTCTTGCAGTTTGTCTCTCTGGAAGGAAAGCAGACTAGTTATTTAAAGTAAAATTCTGTTTTTTCTTAAACAAGAAAATGGCACCAGCTGCTTCTTTTATGACAAATGCCGTTCTGAAGTGAATCAAAATAAGCAGCTTGTAGCTCTACCCCTTAAACCAGGGGCTGATCAAGGAAATAATGACTGAGCCAAAGCTTTGGAAAGAGCTGAGTGGTGACTAATCCCCATCAAGGACAAATATCCTATCCTTGATTCATCTCTTCCTGGTGTGAAAGAGATATTCACAACCTACAAACCCATTTCCCCTCTCCACAAGCACACACCTCCAAAATTTTCCTCCTCTTTGGAGCAGCGTTAAAGTGTGCCATTACACGAAGAGAGGGGAAAAAAATTGGTTCACTCAGTTCTTTTTATTCTGTTTGCTGGCATGTACCCAGTCAGCTCCCGGGTAGTTTGATGGCAGAAGGGAAAAAGAGTTAACAAATTTCCTTTCCCTTTTCTATGAGCTTCAGGTGGTGCTAACTCCAGGATCAGATGTAGAACACTAATCCATCTAAAGTTTCTCCTGCTTTGGTCCATCAGCCAGGCTTGGGATGCTTTCCATCACTTTTGGTGGACTCAGTAATGCACCAAGAGGTCCCTGTTGTCCATGCTGGGGAGTGTGAAGGGCAAAGGCTTGCCAGTCTAAGCAGGGGAGGGGGAAATTGCTGTGTGTGTCTGGGGGTGTGGGTGGATGAGAGTGCATGTGACTTCATCTGTATCTTATTCAGTGTCCTTTACTAGAGAAGCTTTTCTGAGACATAGATGTGCATGTTAAAATAGGAGAATTAGGCATAAATGACATAAACTGAGATCTTTAGCCAGTGTTGTGTTTGCCTCGTGTCTAAGTCCGAGTAGTAGTAAGAGACGTAAAACTCTGCTAAGCTTCCAGTTACTCCTAAGAGCACATGTATCAAACTGAACTGAATGTTCACTGATAGACACAAAACCAAAATGTTTACAGCATTCAGAGCAATAGCAAAGCATACCTCATGCCAGTCCTGGAGTGCCTCTCACCCATCAGTGCAAGCTCTCCCCTCCCTGGGGGCCTCCCCCAAAATCCTCTCTCCTCTGTCCTGTCCTGGTTGTCTTCCCTCCTCCTCTTCCTCCTCCTTGAAGCACTCCAAACTTTCCTGTCCACCAGCACTGTTTGTCCTCATCTGTCTGAGCCTGGGTCTCCCCTAACCTCCCCCTGTTTGCCTCTCCTCCATCCCCATCCATCTCTCCTCTCTTCTTTGCCTTTCCCTTCCCCAGACACTCATCTCTGGTCATGCCATCTCCCTCCTACATGCCTCCTACTGCCACTGTAAAGCTCCTAAGAGCTCTTCCTTGCCTGTTATATAAGAACAAAACGTTTCTCATAATTTCTGCATTGTCTTTCATCCCTGGGGCTGCTGCAGTTGTCTCTTTCCTTGGTGCTGTGCTCTTTCTGGCATCGTAGCATTATATCCCAGAACTGGAATTAAAGTTCATTTTGCTGCTAGACCAGAATGCTTCTCTCTACCACGCACCCCTTGGGCTTTGCAGAGGCTCGTCTTGTCCCCAAGTCTTTTGTCTTCCTTCTTTTTCTCTTTTTTCCGTGCACGCTGCACACGCAGTGCTTGTGGCAGGGGCTGGCTAGGGTAGAGGGCAGCCGTGCTGGGGTCACTCACAGGCACCCCCGCGGCTCTCTGGTTTATAAAAATAGTCTCAATAAAGGTGTGTGGGTTGTATTTGCTCGGCAAAGTCAGTCATTGTGCTCTGTGCCTCCTCCTGGCTTCACAGGAGAGCGTGCCTCTAATCTGGGACTGCGCTGAACTCAGCGGAGTTCAGGGAACTGAGGCCGTGGGAGGGAGGTGGCAGAGGGGGATGAGATTATTACCAAAAACATCCAACATTCCTGGCAAAAAGGCGCGGGAGAAAAGGCAGTGCCTGCTCCTGGAGGGACCAGGGAGCTCTGGGGACCAGCTGTGCTGTGAATTGTTTGTCTCAAGTAGCCCCACACCTCCCAGTTTGCCTCATGTGCTGCTCGCCCCAGGCTGGCTCTAAAACATGATGGATGAGGAGCTGCTCAGCTTTGCATTTCCAGAGGAGATAAGAGCGTTATCCTGAGAGGAATGTCTTCATGGTGCTCTGTCAATGCCTGCAGCCTCCAGCTGAACAGGAGTGAGGGGAAGGAGGCACCTGCTGCTGTTTTTGCTCCTGCAGACCCTCCATGGGACTCCTGGCAGCAAACAGAGCAGGGTACGAGCACACCCTGGGGTAGATCCCCCTTCCTTAAGAACCACGACTGAAGATCTCATCTTTTTATAACCTCTCTCCCCAGCTCCTCTGCCCAAATCAGAGCTCATTTGTCCTTAAGCTCCTTGGCACCTCCACCTTGGTGGGATGGCAGTGTCCCCTTGAGGACCTGACTATAAGCCAAAGCGCCCACCAAGGCTGCTTGAAATAACAAAGATATCTCATTCCACTAGAAATAAACTCGTGGGTGGCTCAGAAGAGACTGGGGATGGCTCTGCTGCACGCAGTGAACCCAGGAGTGAGCCACCAGGTAGAAAGAACAGCTCAAAAGTGCTTCCCTCTGCCACGTTTTTATTTCTGTGAGATCCTGCTGCTGCAGCTGCCACCTCTGCAGTGCCCAGGTGCTGCTGGTGTGGGGAGGTATCAACAGGAGCAGCTCGGGCAGGCCACGGGGGCTGTTCACTCTGATCCCTTCCTGCTCAGGGAAAGGCTTGGGCTTGGCTCCCTGCATTCCCCCTGCTTGTTTGCCAGGCTCCCTCTCCCTGGGAGGCTGCAGAAGCTCCTCAGCCACGCCACAAACCCCTCTGGTGACCATTCCCCACCGAGTCGTGTCACCACGTTGTGCAGTGTTACACCCCTTCTGTATAGACACCCTGAGGACATAATAAACAGCCTGAGATTATTTGTGCTCTGCCTGAGTGTCTGAAAAGCTGCAATCCCGGGGATGGAGGGGTGTCTCCCAGCCAAATTGCAGAGGAGGAAGAGGACAGGAGAAGCTGTTTCTCCTCAGCCCCTGGTTTCACTGGTGCAGACACACTGGATGGGGCAGCAGAGTGGAGATGTGTTGGCTCCGTGGCTCAGTTGGGGAAATTGGGAACCAGGTTCCCCATGGGTCCAGTCTGGGGGATGAGTCAGAAATGTGCCAGTAGGGCCTGCAAGGAAGGAAAATCCCAAGATCCTTCCAGCAGCACATTGCTGTCCTTCTCTGAGTACACCCCACTGCTGCCCACGATAGATTGCCTGCCCCAAATCCCAAACCCATCGTGGCCAGAGGTGGAAACAAGTACTGAGCCTGTTCCCGCACCAGGAGCAGGGGTGGGGGATGAGCTCCTGGGAAAGGGAGGAGTGTGGATGGATCGAGCATGATCAGGTCATGAAGAGCAAACAACAAAGAGCTTTCTCCAGGCTCTAAAAAGCAACCCTGTGCTCCAGCAGGCAGCTCACACCTGGGTCTCAGCTTGCTTCATCCTTATGGGATAAACCAGGGAGGGATGAGCAGGAGAAGGGTGAGAGTCACCAGCCGGTCATGGGCCAGTTTGGGGGGTCTGGAGGAGCCTGGGGTTGCTGGGTCAGGTCAGGCAGCAGCTGAGGGCAATCCTGGCTAGCAAGGGGGGAAGAGGGGGCATCAGCAGGGAGCAGGGCAGTTGAGGCAGGGCTAGGTTTTAGTGGGAAATTACATGGTGAGAGATTTACCGCACAAACCGCGTGGGGCTGCAGTGAGGGAGGGCTGAGCATCTCCTGAGCAGGTCTGGCCAGCAGGAAAAGCAGTGACCTGGATCTCATCTGGCCCTGGGCACACTGAGGGCTCTCGCCTTGCCTGGTGCACAGCTCGCTCTCCCTGTGGAAGGTGAGTGTTTGCTCTGTGGTCTGCCCGGGGTTGCACTTAAAAGCAAAAACTAAATGGGCTTGTTTTCCTCTGGAAATGGGTGTAGTGGAATTTACCAGTCCCTCTGGCTTCTTTCTATCCCTCTTGTTTTTTCCCCTAAATCCCTTCTTCTACTGTTTTTCCTTTTAATCTGCTGCTTCTTCCCTCAGCCTGTCTCCGAGCCAAACCAATTTGAATGCATCCAAGGAAGGATCTGCCATTAGTGCTGCTCTGTCTCTCCTCTTAGTTAGGATATATTTAGCCATCATCTTTTAGCTTTTTTTCCTGGCTGTTCAGTGGCTTTAAAAAGCAGGTGCCGGGAACGGAAAGGGAAGATTAAAAGTACCTGCTGTCAGCTACCTCTCCCTGTGCAGCTGTGCAAAGCAAGCACGTGAGCAGAGTGGATAACAGCTGCCCCTCCAAAACCTCATTTGTAATTCTAATTATTACTTCTTTTTTAATATTATTTCAATAATCTCTTTCCGCACTGCTACAAATTTCCAGAGCAGCTATTTCCTCCCGTGCTGCATGTGAACGTGGCATGTTGGGAATCCATCAAACACCCCGAGGACCAGGGTGAGGGGTCCTGCATGGGCAGCTGGGATGTCCTGGCATGGGCTGGGCAGGCACAGATGGAGCCAGGCTCTCCTGCAGCCACAGGGATATGGTGTCCCACAGCTGCCCCTGACTGTCCCTGTCCCATAAGCCGTGCCCAGGGCTGAGATCCAGCTGCCATGTGGCTACTCAGGGACCACTTGCAAATGCCTGGCTGCTGACTCAGCCTTGGCAGCTTCCCTGCTCCTCCCTGGTACCATCACAGAATTTCTCAGGTTGGGAAAGACCTCTAAAATCATCAGGTCTAACCATTGATACAGCACTGCCAAGCCCACCGCTAAACCCTGTCCCCATCACTGCACTCCTGCCTGCACAGCACCAGCCTCCATCCCATTCCCATCTCCCTGGCTGACTTCTCTCCTTAAAGACATCCAGGGCTTATCAACAGTTTGCAGGTGGAGGAAGGGACTAGGCAACATGAGCAGGGCCTTTAAACCTCCTGTTTCTGCTCCTTTGCATTCAGCACCTCCCTGATTTCATGGCAAGCTCTGCTGGAGCACCTTCAGGTTTGACCATTCCCGCTTGCCACCTCTGTGGTTCCCCACTGTTTTAGGAGAAATCGGGGACAGACTCCTTGGTGAGCCTGCCTGGTGATGCAGTGAGACCCCAACAGCACAGCTCAGCCCGGCTCTTCCCCTTTTCCTTCTCCCTGCCTCCCCTTCCCAATCTATTTCTGTATCTTCTCCTTATTCCAGTCATACAGTATAAAAATACAAAAATACCACTGCCAGAGCTTGACTGTGCACTGGGGCACTTTGCACCCTGACACTAAATCCTTGTTTTCCTATTCCCCACCCCATTTCTGTAGTTTGGGGCTGAACCCTTTGTTTCTGTGCTTTCCAAAGTTGCTGGCATTTTGCAAACACCCACCCAGAACCCTCAGCAGCAATCCCTGGGGTTGATGGGGCGAGTTTTGCTGCCGAGGGTGAAGCCAGGCAGTGGCTGGACCCCCCAAATGCTGCTAAGGGTGGCTGTGGGTGCCTTCACAGCCCAGCCCAGGCTCAGCAGGCAGCAGAGCACCTGCCTGCGCTGCCAGGACCTTCCTGCTGGAAATGAAACTGCTATGGATGGGAGCTGGATTGGTGCTGGCACGCTTCTGGGAAGGGAGCCTGGCCCCAGGCGTTGCGACACAGATGAGATTTTTGTATTCCAAAACAAGGGCTGATAATGGAGGCAACGGAGCCGGAGCCGCGGGAGGCTGCTAAGCTAAATGAGACAGGAAGCACGTAATTAAATTAGATACAGAGCAGCATGAAGACATCTGAGTACATGTATGGGGCTGGGCTGAGAGGCTGTTGCATAACCCTGGGAAGAGCTCTGCACTATGAAATACCTCACCTAGTGCAGCCCATACTGGCCAGCTGCCTGTCCTTCAACAGCCCCATCGGAGGGGAGAGCCAAAAAAGCTGCCCAAGGGGTCAGAGGGTGGCTTGTGCAGGGGCGGGGTGGCTGTGGCACAGTGGGCAGAGGGTCTGTCCCAGCCTTGGTGAGGAGGAGTTTGCTGGAATAGCCCAATCCCACTCCTGTGCCCAGACCTGCACACGTGGGTCTGGCATGTCCCAGAGCCACAGTCTGGATCAAACACCCTGCTGTGAGCGTGGCATTCCCTCTGGCTTTGTGCCTCTTCTGGCTGAACCGCTGTGGTGCCCAAAAAGACACAGCCTTTGCCTGACTCCTTCCCTTCCCTGGGCTTGTACAGGGCTCTCTCTCTCTCACCATGGGCAGTTCCTCACCTCTGCTTCACTGCCAGCTTGGCCTCACCTGAGCCCAGAGCTTCAAAACCTGCCACAGGGGACAAGGTAAAACCACACACACTTGTCCAATGCACTTTATTTCTCTGGGGAAAAGCAGCAGGGAGACAGGGCCTGAAGCAAAGAGGGGGGTTTAGCAGGCTGTAATCTCAGAGATGTGCAGAGTTTCTCTGCTCTGGCTCACATCCCCTGTGCTTCTCACCACTCGCCATCCCAGCTGTGTTTTTGCCACAGTTACATTTGCCTGGCTGCTTCAAGCAGCACGTGGTTCCAGCACAGTGGCTGTGCCAGGCACCATGGAGTTACAGCCAGAAATCATCTGTCCCGTGTGCCTGCAACACGTGTCCAGGCTCCTGGAGGTTTTCCTCTTGGCTTGACCTGCTCACACCATGCCTCAAACACCAGGGAGAGTTACCAGAGCATCCTGTGACTTTGCAGATCTTCAGGTGGGAGGATGGGCTGCAGTTCAAGAGGGGAAAGGGACAGAGGTGAACATTTCCACAGCATTTCTGTGGAAAACCAGGGAGGAGACAGAGACGTAGGTGATGAGGAGAAGGGGCATTGCCACCCTAAACCCTCTGGTCACCTGCTGAGGCTGGAGAGTGAGTGCCAACCTATTTTAGCATGATCTCCACATCTCCTTTCCAACCCTGGCCATTCAGTGACTCTGGAGCAGCTGAGTGTGGCTGCCCTATGGGTGCCAGGAGCCTGTGCCCACGTCCATGTGGCACTGCTGCTGTGACACCAGTGCTCCCAGCATGGTGTGGCCAAGCACTTCCAAAACTGCTCCCAAGCACTGTCCGTGCTGTGGGTGTGCACAGACCTTCTCAGCAGCTGTACAGGCAAAGGCAACCTTACAGCCCTTTACTCTTCCATTTCTTCCCTTGAATCCACAGCGAGGATCACAGCTCTAATCAAGGTTTTAAGGCACAGAGAAGACATGAATAAGAGCTTCGTGTAGCTCCAGCCATTTATCTGTGGCTGAATATCTGCAAACCAAAAAGGTTTAAATTGGATTATTTGAGTGAAAACCCCCAGAGCCATCAGGAAAGAGGCTGCTCTTACATTACAGCTGAGACAGGAGCTAAAAGTGTGTGTTCAGTCATTAGTCCTGATGCATCTTTCCTGTCTTTCCATGAGCAAGACCATGCTGTGGCTTTTTCTAAGTGATGAGAGAAAGACAGGCCTCTCCCTTACTGCTCAGTGGGGCTGAGGTGCCTCGTGCTCCTCCCAAAGTCCCCCACCCAGGTATCCTCATGCTCCTGCTCCCAATGGCAGCTTGAGAGAAGCCTTCCTCCCTGGCCCAGGGCCGAGATGGCTTCGTGCTGCCACTCTCCTGGCACAGTTCACCTCTCCTGGGAAGGATGCTCTGGCAAAGGGAAAGATGCTCTGGCAATGTGCTGTGTGTGATGAATGCAGGCAGCAAGGGTAGGAGACAACTTGAGCTCTGGAAAAATGTCTGAGCTGGGAATAGCAGGGAGGAAGGGAGAGGATGAGGAGTGGAAATGGCAGCTGTGGCCTTGTGCTTGGCTGGCCATGAGCAGGGGGGTTTAAGGTCACTCCCTTCCAGAGCCACTGAGCTGGGGAATTGCAGGGAGGGCAGCTCTGGGATCCTGTGTGAGCCTGACCTCAGCACAGGGCACCTGTTGGTTGTCATGGGCCCCTGGTTTTTGTAGCACCAGACCCCGGCGTTTGCTGGTGTGCACTGGTTTAACCTTTTCTCTTCATCTTTCTCCTTTGCTGGCTCAGTCCTTCCCCTCCAGTTTCCGACTTCTCCCCGGCTTTTAAAATCCTTTCAATTTTCAGGTCTCAGCAGGATCCTCCATTATCAGATACTTTCCCAGGTTTTGGCTCTCTTTGATGTGCATCCCTTCCCTTCTCCACCACACACCCAGCAGGGAATTTGTGATGAAGAAGTGCAACTCCAGCCAGCACACAGGGCCAGACATTGTCCCTTATATATTCCAGCTGTGAACTGGCAGTGCCATTAGGAGGGAAGTGCAAACATCACACCCTTCTGCTCCATCTGGATCGAACGGCCCCAGGAAGTACAAACCCTCCCGACCCTGCTGGGCTGCTTAAACCACTCGGGCAGAGCCTGCTGCAAGTGCGGGGAGGTTTGGAAGCCCTCGGGATGGAGCAGCGGGATGGAGCTGACGACTCTCGCCGAGCGCTGCAGCGTCTGTCCTGCCCCTCGCTCTCCCACCCGGCGTTACTCAGCAGGCTCCACACGTCGGTGGAAACGAGCCTGTTTTTTTCCTGTTCTCGAGGAAGCGGCTATGACTGTGATGCTCAAGGACGAGCCTGGGCCTCCCACTCCCCCCTCCTTTACCAGCACACACAAACTTACCTAAGCCCTTATCTTCTGAGCAGCTTTTGGTTGGCTGGAGGCTGGAGCGATGCTGGGTCCCCCTCCCCGCTCTCCCGCCTCCCACCCGATATAAAGCGCGGCTCCGCGCCGCTGCTGCAGCCGCCAGCACAGACCGCGGGGCCGGCGGGGCCGCAGCCGCCTGTTGCACCCCGCTGCCACCCCCGGGAGGAGCCGATGAGTTGCTGGATGCCTGGGTGCCCAGCTCTCAGCATGTGCCGGGGCTTAGCCGCGCTCCCCATCACTTGCCTGGAAAGGTAAGGCGCTTCTGGGAGGCAGAGGGTTCGCTGGAAAAGATGCGCCTGGACCTGCCTCTGCTGCTGCGGATGTGATGTTAGGGTAGAAACTGGGGCGCAGACCTCGAGCAAACACGCAGCGAAGTGATTTGTTGCGGCTGCATCCCTTCTGTTCCCCTGAGAGGAGCACGGGGGTGAAACAAGGGGAGGGAAAGGAGGCTGGACAGGGCTGTACAAACACACCAGGGCTCCTCTGCCTCTGCACAACTTGCTCCGAGTTGACAGCAGCAGGAGTATTTTTGCCAACACGGCTGAACTGTTAAGTGACATGTTGCTCTTCCTGCAAAGTCCCACGCTGCCGGCTTGACATTTAAACCCCTTATTTTTGTACTGGCGCCTCGGGACGCCTGAACGAGCCGCGCACACAGCAGCCGGGCCACACGCCGCCTGTCCCCTCGGGGGCACCCTGGGGACACACAGGAGCCGCTTCTCCTGCCCTGCTGCCGCAGACACCTCCCGCTAGGGAGGCGCTTCCTCCGTGCCCTCGCCGCGGAGCCGCGGGCAGGAGCATCCCAGCCTCTGGCACAGGAGCATCGGGGCTGCCGCTGCCTCCTGAAGGCATGGGGTAGGTGGATGGCGCTGCTGCGGAGCGCTGCCCTCTCCACGGCCCGGTGACAGGCTCCTGGGGACCCCAGAAAAGAGAGCAGGGGAGCGGCAGCCTGGCAGCAGCGAGACGCTCCCGCTCTGCCGAGCGGAAAGAAATCGCTGTGTTTTTTCCAGCGGAGCGCTGCCGGGAGAGTGGGATGGGGAAAGGATCCAGGTTAGCTCCGGGGAGCTGGGGGGGCTCCAGCTGGGCACTCAGCAGCTGCTCTGTTACCTGCCCCAGAGGAAAGAGCTCGTCGTGCTTTATATTCCATGTGTCTCTGCCTGGGAAGCGAGCAGGAGAAAACAGTCCCCCAGGCTTAATGCGCTGCCGAGCGCGGTTGCCAGGGAGCAAGAAAAGCAAGTGGGGAGCGTTTATTTCACACACCAGAGAGCAAAGAAGCGGCTGAAGCTGGGGAGCGAGGGCTGTGCCCCCGAGCCCGTAGGGTGCAGCGGAGGGGGGGGCCCAGCAGACTGATGGTCCAGCGATCCCATATTTCCTTCCCTCCCTCCCTCCCTCCCTTCCAGAGCCAAGGATCTGAAGACCCGCTTGGGCATCCTGCTTCATAAACCCGAGATGGGACACAAGACGGGGAGCTCCAGCAAGCTGCAGCTGGGCTCTAGGCGCAGGTAAGCCAAGCACAGCTCTGCCCCAGGTTCAGCCCGGGCCAGGTCCCCGTGGATGAGCCTTTCTTTCCCGAGGGATGCTCCTGCCCATCTGCGCAGCAGAGAGCACAGCTCCCCCTCCACGTAGTCCCACCCAGGCGGGCCGGGAAGGCGGATCACTTCCCAGCTCCAGCGCTTATAAAATCCGACGGGGGAACGGATGCTCTGGCATTAGGCACAGAGAGCAGGGCCTTGGCGAGAGGCAAGGAACCCGCGGGGCTCCGGCGCTTCCTGGTGGCTGGGATCCCTGGGGAATGCCGGCAGCATTAAACACAGAACACTAAATATTGCTGCTGAGGGCAGGGGGTCTTCCTGCAGAGGAGGCTCTGCTGGACCAGCACCAGCAGAAAAGGGCTCTTGTGAGCATTCCCTAGAGAACCTGCTGGACTTGTATCGGCAGAAAAGGCTTTTTCTGAGCAGCCCCTAGAGAACCTCCTGGCCAGCAGCATGGAGCTGAGGTCGGGTGAGGCATCAGGGAAGGTAAAACAAAAGGAGGAGAGAGGAAAGAGAGCCCACAGGTAATGGATATTGGCCTCTGGCTTTGGTTTCCTGCTGAATGCCGCTGTCTCCCATTGATGGAGCTGCACAACTGAAGTGCTCCCATCCCTCACCGCTGGACAGTGAGCCTTACATCCTTTTGTCTTTTCCAGAGACTCCTCCCGAGATGTGCTGGAGTGGAGGGAGTCCTTTGACCAACTTCTCAAGAGCAAAAGTGAGTAGCGTCTTGTTTTCTTCTCTTGGTGAGAGCGTGTAGGACAAATGTACTCGTAGTGAGCTGTATGACTGAAGTCAGTGCATGATGAAATCTCGCCTCCTCCTCAAATGAGGTGTTTTAGGATTTAGAAAGAGATCCCTTTCCTGCCCAGATCTGAGGCACAGGGCTCATTGCCTGCCCCATGAAGCCGTACCCTTTCCTCCTGGCTGGGTGTTTTTGGGAGGCAGAAGTGTTGTCTCACTGCTGCCTTGGGACAGGAGTGTTGCCACGGGCATCCCATGAGGAGCAGCCCGTGGGGGAATGTCATGGTATTCCCAAGGCACCCTTTCTCCACACTCGGGAGAAGGCAGTGTCTGCCCTGGGTGTCTGGTGGGAACAGCGATGCAGCCACCTCGCCTCAGGCTTGTCCAGACAACTGCATTGCTGCCCTCTGTCTGTCTGTCCTATGCCCCTGGGGATGGCTCTTCCACAGCGAGAAGGAATTCAGCTGTTTTATTGAAAAACCCTGGCCTTTCCTCCCTCTGATATCAGCTGTGGGTCTGTGATGCACAGGGCTCCTGTGAGGTGCTGTCTCCCTCTCCCCTTTGCAGGCAGCTCCTCCAGACCTAGAGGTGGGACCTCTTTTCCAGCCCCACACATCACCCCCTCCTTACACTGGGCTCTGCACAATGGCAGAAGCAACACATTTTAATTCAAAAGTAATTGTCTACCTTAAAAGCTCTTCCCCAGCCAGACAAAGTCCTTCCACAGTGCTAGTCTGGAGCCAAGTTTATTTCTTCTCCCAGTCTTCCTCACGTGCTATGATGGTTAATGAGCATCTCCAGCTTTGTAACTTAATCCACCCTCCCAGCGCAGCTTTGAAATCCTTGCTGCAATTACTCTCCTGTCCTCAGCATCTCGTTCCCCCCGGATTTCAGCTGAGAAACCAAAACCAAGGCACCGCTGCTCGGCTCCTGCAGCGTTCCGATGCGTCAGCACGCTTCTCCTTAGGTAGAATTGGCTCTTTCCTGAAGCTGTAAAGAAAATACTCTGAAGCCTCATTACAGAAAGGTCAGATAAATAAAAACCAGAGGATTACTTGTCTGTGGGAAAGGATTTTATTGGAGTCTAGAGGCCAATTAGCAGTATCTCAGAGGGTGGAATTTGCCCGGAGGGAAAGGAAATCTGCAGATGTCACGATGTGAGCTCCCAGGGCTGAGCTCGCCAGGCAGTGTCTGCTGCTGGTCCTCTTCCTCCCTGCCTTCTGTCCCATTAACTGCTCTTCTCTCCCCTCCCCAGGTGGGGTAAATGCCTTCCACACCTTCCTGAAGACTGAATTCAGCGAGGAGAACCTCGACTTCTGGCTGGCATGCGAGGACTTCAAAAAGACCCGGTCAAAAACCAAGCTGGCCTCCAAAGCCAACAGGATCTTCGAGGAGTTTGTCCAAAGTGAGGCGCCCAGGGAGGTGAGACCATTTTCTGTGGCATCAAATAGGGTGGGAAAGGAATAAAATATCCTGTTGGGTTTTATTAAAGTGCTTTCGGATCAGTGGGAAGATGTGCTCTTGTTCATGAGAGCTTTAATTTCTAACATCGTGTGCTCCATCACAACTGGCTCTTTAATGCTGGAAGAGAAATTGAGCCTAACCGTGAAGGGATAGAAAGGTTTGTGAGCTTCTTCACCCTCATCTGAAGACGGATTAAAAGCAGTTTTTGTCCTGACATAGGAGAGGAGTTAACATTTGTGGGCGCTGCTGCCTTGCAGGTGAACATCGACCACGAAACCAGGGAGATCACCCGCAAGAACCTCTCGGGGGCCACCTCCGCCTGCTTCAACGAGGCCCAGGCCAAGACGCGCACGCTGATGGAGAAGGACTCCTACCCCCGCTTCCTGAAATCCGCCTCCTACCAGGACATGAGCAAGCAGGCCGCCAGCCGCGGCACCAGCAAGCGCTCGCACACCTGAGCCCAGCCCCCGAGGGGGGACGAGCCAGGGGGCCAGGCACAGGGTGGGACGTGCTTTGCCACGCGGGGTTTTGGCTGAAGTTCTGGGATTTTAGCGGGATCCCCAGCACCTGGAGCGCGTCCCGCTCCGCACGGAGCCGCCGGACCCGGCGTTCCTCCCTCTCCAGGTGGGAGCCCGGAGCATCCCCCTGCAGACACGGAAAAGAGCTCGGGTTTGAGCTGCGAATCCGGGGAAAAGAGATGGGATTGCCCCGAGCATCCACAACCCAAGAGCTCCCACCTGCTCACGGGAACCTGCCACTCCCAACGCGCGGGGAATGGCCGGGATAAAAGTCCCGAGACTTCGTGGCATTTTCAGCTGGAGGCATCCTGTGCCTGCCTTCTCCTGATCCCAAGATCCTCCAGCTGTGCCCTATGCATGCTCTGCATCGAAGCTTTCCACCTCCTTCCAGTGCAGTGACGTTCTTGTCCCTCGCTTGAGCTCCACGACCTTCAGATTGCGCCTAATCTTAGGTCACGTGCCTGACGTTTTATTCCTATTATTGTTATTTATTTCATCATTGTTGCTATTATTATATCTATATTTATCAGAGAAGCACTGCTGAAAGCACACATGCATGTCCCCTGCTCTGAGGAGCTTGCAAATTAAATTATTTTAGCTGTTGTAGCACTTAGCATGCCTCCCACCTTTTCTGTGTAATAATTTGAGAGGACCAGACAGATCTGTAGCACAATTGTGGAGCAAGGTACACCAGTAGCAGCAGGGAGAGCTGCTAGAGGGCTTGGAGGACCACGGATGGCAGTGCAAGGATGCTTTGCAGCCCAGGTTGTTCCCTCTCTCCCCTTAAAGATGTGGAAGGCATCTCAGCACACAGCAGCTTGTCCTAGGCAGGGAACAGAGAGGTTAAAAAGGCGCTTTGGTGAGCAACTCTATGGAAACCTTGATTTTCACACATGGGAGAGAAAACTCAGGGCTTTGCCTGGGTTTATAATCGGGCTTGGTGTTGGGATGGTGAAACCAGTCTGCAGCCACAGCACTTTACCAGAAACCCGTGGGGTGAGTGAAACCGGTGCCGTGAACGCAGTGACTCGGAGGGGTGGCAGGACACATCATCAGCCCAGACCTGGGGGCAGCTCTTCAGAAAGTCCCTCTCAGCAGGAATTTTGGGGTCCTGGAGAGGTGTGGATCCCAGCTGGCAGCAGCTGCCTGGGTGGGTGCTGTGAAGCCTGTGCTGGGCCCTGGGGAATGTGCCAGCAGCGCTGCTCCCTGCTGAGGGCTGCTTTCCAGGGCTCTGCTTATCCCTAAAGACCAAACCTGGAGATCCTTACCCCAAGGGTACTCACACCTTGCCACAGGAACTCTCTTTTGCCCCCCTGTCCCAGCAACAGGCAGAGCACAGCATCCTTTGGGATTTTCACAGCTGCTTGAGCAGAGCAAGGGACCAAGGACCAGTTTGGGGATTTTACTCTGAGTGCTCTTCCACCATCCCCATCCTGGTCCCACCTCTGAGCCTCTGGCTGCTGTCCTGGCTGTGTTTACAGGGGGATATCAGCTGCTTTCTTATTTATTATTTATTTTTACAACTGGAACCACCTTTGCTGTGTTACTGAAGTGAATGATGCACAATGGTCTGTTCTCATTACCGACGTAACGTTGTCCCTACAGAATAAAATGTCAAGAGAAAAATACCCTGACAGCATGGGCTGGGTCTGTACTTTTTTTTTTTCCTAGTTTTGGACTTTCAATTCAATTTCACATTCTAGTTCTGGATGCTTTGCAAAGCTGCTTGTGTTGGGTGGCTCAGGGAGCGTTTCCAGTCGCTTTAAAAGTGACAGTGTCAAGAGCAGGAAAGGAAGGGGGAAGACTTTTGAAGCATCAAATTTGTGGTATTTGGTTTATCAAAGAAAACCGAACAGTTCATAGAAAGAATGAAAGCAGAAGGGAAGTTTTGAATGTATGAACTGCCAGGGTATTCAGTACTGCTTGTATTGCTCATAATTTCTGAGCCCTTTACAGCACTGCAGTTTCCAATATCTGCTCAGTATTAGTAAAACACAAATGTCTTAAAATTGAGAGGATGCAATTTTTTTTTCAGAAAAAATCCCCTGCTTTGGGGTCACTGACATAAATAATACCTGATTTTTGTCAGTGACAAAATCATCAGTAGGACCTGATGATTGAATTCATTGACAAGGGGGAAAGTCTCTGATATCAGAGGGGTTATTAAAAACCATCCTATTCCTGTGCAGAGTGCTTTGAGGTCTGAGCAGTTCCCTGGAGTGCTCTGGGAGGGAAGGGGAGGGTTGCATGCAAAGAGCTTTCCATGGAAGCACCCAGGGCTGCCTGTGGCAACACATGGAGAGGAGCACCCCAGTGCAGCACGAAGGAGTGCTTGGAAAAAAACCAAAAAAACAACAGAAATGTGGTTTTATTTCAGTTGCCTTCCTTCTATTTATTGTGTGTTCTGGAAGCCAAAATTAACTGGCCTGCGTCAGCGTAGGAGAGCGTGAGGGGACTGCCGAGGAGGAGCTGGAATCCCGGGAGAATAACTTGGGAATATGCATGTTCCAAGGTGCTACTATGAGCACAAGCCACCCCCTGCCATTCAAACGCATTTTACAAGAACCTGCAGCTGCAGCAGAACCTCCTGTGCCCCCTGACACAGCCAGATCACAGGTCCAAGATCAGCAGGCTCTGTAAAATCCATTGGCTCTGCTCCATCCCCACCCTTTCCATGCAGTGGAAAGCAGGTCGAGCTTCCCCTCACCTTCCATTTCCTTTTAAATTAAGCATGGCCTTGTCTTACAAGCCAGGTGATTTGGGATCATAGAAGTTTGCATCTCTATCTGATCTTCGTCCGTGTCAGAGGGAGCTGAAAAGTGTCCAGGAAATATTTAAATTACTTGTCAGGAAAGAGAGCAGCAAAGCAGACTAGAAGCAGCCAGAATCAAAAATAATGTTGTTGTTCCTTTTTTTTTTTTACTGCAGCTTCTGAAAGAAAAATATTAATACTTTGTCTTGCACACCTTGAAGTTAATTTAAAACTGATTCTCCATTAAAAAATAATTAAACAGGCCAACAACAACAAAATAAAGAAGTAAAAAAATATGGAAGCAAAACCTTTTTGAGCTTTCTTTAGAAGCACATGTGAGGCTGTGTCCACCCTTGCTGCATTATGCATGGCCCAAGCTGAGCCTCGGCCTTGGTGGCAGCTCTCAGACCCCACAGCTGATCCTGGACAATCCCATTTGCAGCCCAGTTTCCTCTGAGATGCTTCCCAAAGAGAAAACCCAGTCACTAAAAAAAAGCCAGAAGCCAGCCTTGCATCCAGCTGTGGCTGCAGCCAAAACCCAGTGGTAATACAACAAAACCTTAAAGCCTCGGTGGGGGATAAAAATAACCCCAACCCATAAAACCACGTTTGGGAAAGAGGAGCCAAAGCTTCCCGTGGCCGGCTGTGGTCACTCCCAATAAACCCCGGCTGAAGTTTCCCAGGGTTTGCAAATTTGGAAGATTTGAGCTCCGGGGAGCCACCATGGGGGCTGGCACTGCCCTGCCCCCAGGCTGTGAACACAAACTTGCTCCAGGGCCAGGTTTCCATGAGCCAGGAGAGGGGGATGGATTTATTTGGTGGGAAAAAAAAGCCATTTCTCCATGCCCTGGGAGCCAGAGCATTCCCAGCAGCAGCTCAGGGGCTCCTGCAGCCAGAAGGTTCCTGCTCCAGTGGGACCAAGCAGCTTTGGGGTGGTATTAGGACATGGACACGGATGCAGGAATGCACTAAGACAAAGATTTAGGCAGGTGGATGTGCAGATATTTAAGTGTAGGAATTCTGAGCTTTCATTTTCCACGGATACACACGAGTGACACCAGGCTGCATGCATGTCCACCCGTGATTTATTCCTCTCTTTAAAGAAAGGCCGTGAAGGAACGCTGTGCTATCTGGATATGTTTTTGGAGAGGATGCACTGAGCCATTTCAAACACTCTGCCAGCCCCCAGGCCAGCGAGCAGGGAGGGAGCAGCTGCATGGCATCGCTCTGCAGCTTCCACTCCAAGGCTTTGCCTCATCCGAGTGCCAGAACTCCCAGCTGATGTGCTCCACTCTGAACGCCAAGGTTGTCAATGCAAGGATTTGTACCCCTGGGCTGCCTCGGGAGCTGAGGAAGGATGAGAGAGAATTTTGCTGCTTTCAGCTGCTGCTGGGGCAGGGAGGGCAGTGCTGGGGGCTGCAGCCCTCCTGCCCCCCGGGCTGGGCTGCCTGTGCTGGAGGGGAGCTCGGGCATGCTGCAGCCCTAGCCTGGGGACAAGGATGGGCATGAGAAACAGCTGGGAGAAATCCTGCTGGAGATCCCTCTGCTCTCCTTGGGAAAGGCATCCAAGCTCAGCTGCTCAGCCTGACTCCTTGTCTGATCTGTTCTGGCCGCTCTGGGCTGTTTTACACGGATCTGCCCTGCTCTCCCTGCCCAGGGACTGGGATGTGCTGCCCTCCTTGGTGAGATCCCTGCCTGCCTCGCCGTTGCCCTCACCTCTCCTTCCCTTGCTGGCAAAAATGTCTTTTTTGGTGGTGGTGAGGATTGAGCAGCAGTCCAAAAAACTAGAAAATGAAGTTTAGAAAAAGTGAAAACACTCCTTAAAAGGCATAGATATGGGGGATGTGGTTCAGTGGTGGACTTGGAGGTAATGGATGATGGATGGATTCAATGATCTTGGAGGTTGGACTCGATGATCTTGGAGGTCTTTTCAAACCTAAATGGTTCTGTGAGAAGAGGTTGATGCTCCTCCATGGGTAGCATCACCTGCCACCCTTCTGTGGACTATTTTCCAGGGTTGTGTTCCAGCACTTAAAGTCACATCAGCACAGTCAAGCACATAAACCCTGGGATATTCCCACTTGGAAATATAATAAGAAAGCACGTGAAGTGAACATGAATAAAAAAACTCATCCTACTATTCATAGCTCCTTTAAAAAAAATAATTTTGCCCTTGGCAGGCAGTTTTTGTTGCCACATTTTGTCTCGTGTTTATTTGTGGCTGCTGGGAGGACAAGGATTCTCGGGAGATGTCATCTCAGGAGAGGGGATGCAAAAATGGGTGTAACTCCACCAGAATGGAGGAAAAGGGAGATTTTTCTTAGCTGTGCCCTTGATTTCCCTGCTGTCTGTGTCTCAGCAGCTCATCTCCTGAGTCCCTGTGTGTGTGGGGGCAAATTATGACTCTGCAGATGCACAAATACAGCAGGAACTCCATAACCCAGAGGCTACAGAATGCTGGTGGAGAGGAGCTCGGTTACTCCCACACTTTAGAAAACCTCTGAGATTCTTTCATTCCCTGGAAACTGTCTGTCACAGGGACCGAGAGTTTAAACTTATGGCTCTGTGAAAAACAATTTGGATCAGCAAAGCACTACCAGCAAACCCTTCTTCACTGCCACAGCCCTGCTGGTTGCAAACACCTTGTTCCCACCCCCACAGGGTTTGGGTTCCTACCATCCTAGGGATTTTCATCTTCCCACCATAAGATAACAAATGACTTTAATAAAACCAGCAAGCCGAAGAAGGCTCTTGTACTTGGGTGGGTGGGTGATGTGATGTCGTTATTTTGGCTTTTTTAAAACGCCTTTTGGCTTTTTTTGGATGTCTTTACTGGCTTTGAAGCTGAGCTCTGCCCTTGCTCTGGTTGTTTATCTGTTTTTCAGCCTGCAGACAAGTACTTGAACACCAGCAGCTGCAGCACACAGCCCTGGTCAAACCAGGAGAGATTCTTCCTGTGAGTTAAAATGAGATCCTGACAGCTGTGAGACAGATTGCAGATTGCTCCCTGAGTTTTCACAGTCTCTGTCCCCTTGGGGCTGTGTCAAGGTCTCCTGTGGCAGCACAAACCCTGCAGAATTCCATGCAGAGACCGTGGGATGTTCCCAGCCCCTGTGGGTGCTGTGGGAAGCAGGATGCCCCACACCACAATGAGGTACAGGGATGTGTCTCCTGCAGAGGCACATTTTAGTGAAAGCTGGCATGGAGATGTGAGCCAGCAGTGCAGGCAGCAGTGCAGGCATCCATAAGGATTGGGATATCCATGGAAAACACGTGCAGGGCTGCATCCATCCGGCCCTTTAAGGGCTTTTCTCTGCCCTTGTGCCTGTGTCAGGCCATGTCTCCGTGTCCATATGCGGATTCCCAGTTTGTGCACGTGCCAAGGCACCACGGAAAGTCAGGAATTATTTGACTGACACAATTCCAGCCCCGTGAGCTGCATCCTGCTGCTGGCACAGTGCAGTGGGGGCGGCCGGGGGAGCTGCACAGGCTCTGCTGAGCTCCTCTCACGTCTCAGGGCAGCGAAGGAAACTGGGTGGGATTTCCTGCACAGGCTTTCCAGGCACATAAGGAAGGCTGGGGGAGCAGGCTGGGTGTTTGCACAGAGCTGCCTACAAGGAGCAGGATGCCAGGGAGCTGCCTGCCCGAGCTGTGAGGAACCCACAGATCTGCAGCTCAGCGATTCCCTGGGTGTTATTCAGCAGCATTTAGTCCCCTGATGCAGATGGATTTACCAAAAGGTGAGGAAAAGCTTAAAATGAAACCCCAAATATCGCCCCAATCCCCAGCCCTGATGCATTCAATGCCTCCACGACCTCAGTTCCTGACCCAGTGCTGTCTGTGAACAGGGTCTGGCTGTATGGGGACAGCACTTTGCTCATCACTTCTCTGCTGCCTGCTGAAAGAAAGGCCAAAACACCTCCCCCAGAGCCCCAGCAGGATAAAACCCTTCCTGGCAGGGCCCAGCACATATTTGGGACCCTTGCCAGCCGTGTCGTTGTGGGTGGCAGCAGGCAGGGCTGGGTGATACATCGGGACACACAGACATGGTCAAAAGTCAGTGGGGCGGGGATAGAAATATTGAAACACTTCCTGGAGTGCAGATCTCTTGACTCTGCTGCTCGGAGGAGGAGGAAGAAGGTGCTCAGCCCGTCTCTTCACCCTCCCAGGGTTCTGCTGTCCTGACACGGGTGAGGAACTTGAGCCTCACCGTGACCAGGGAATTCTGTGCTGCTTTTCTGGCCAGGAAAGTAACTTTTTAATTTTTTTTTTTTTCCCTGTGGCAAAAGGTATTGAAATTAATACAAGAGAATGAAATGCGTCTAAATCAATGAAATACTGTGTTTATTTCCTGCTGGACAGGGAAATAAACCATCCAAAACCCCAATATTTTGCTTTCCTGAGGGTAAATTCATGTCAATTTATACTTTGCTTTTATACCTTAAGACTTCTCTATCCATTTCCTGATTTGTTTAGGTAACTTACTTTCAGTTCAGCTGATCAGGCAATAACTCCTCAAAGTGCTGATCACTTGAAAATGGGCATTGGAGCCCCACTTTTTCTAGATAGCAGATAGATAAAGGTAAATTAAGTCCTACCTGATCAATCTCCTAACGTGGTGAAAAGCTCAGGAGAGGCTTCCTGTCAGCTAGGGTCTCCTCATGGCCTATAGAAGCAGGAGGGGTTGGGGCTGACTTTCTGTCTCACTCCAGGTGTTGGATCAGGGCCAGTCAAGACTGTGTGTGGTTGCCATCCCAAGCTGAAGGGGAATGCCCATCTCCACCTGACATTGTGGCTGGGGAGTGGCTTAAAAGGTAACCTGTGATGAGTCTGAGATGACATTCACAGCAAAAGCAGCAGGGACACCTCTCTGGGCTATGAGAGGGGCTGGGGCCAGGCAAAGGAGCAAGGAGTCCATGAGTGCTAAAACTGTGCTTCTCTCCAGGCCCTGGCTCTCCCAGCTGCACTGCTGCCCTCAGCTGCCCCTCACACAGGGCATGGAGTGTAAATGGTGAGGTTTCACAGGCTAATAAAACATTATTTTCTGTTCATTTTTCAGGTGAAGACCACAGAGCCCTTAAAATTGCACCTAAAATGTTTCATCAGCCACGCCTGGAGCATCCCCCACAACGAAGGCACTGAGCACTGCGCCTCTCCCATCCTTCTGCAGATCCCTGGGTTCTGGTGGTGAGCCCAGAGCCCTTCCTGTGGCCACCATGGAGCTTAACACCCTTAACTCCGAGTTAAATAGTGCTGTGAACAATGGGGAAAAAGAAGCTGTGCTGGAGCTGCTGGAGCGAGGGGCAGATGTGAATTCCAAGGTAGAGGGTGGCTGGACACCCCTGCACATCGCAGTGCAAAACAGTGAGGTGGGGCTGGTCCAGCTTCTGCTGGACAGGGGAGCTGATCTGCATGCCAGGAAGGACAACGGTGGCACTGCATTTACTGAGGCAGGGATAGCAGGGAACGTGGAGATCCTGGAGCTCCTCCTGGAACGCGGCTCTGACATTAACTACCACGACATCAATGGCTTCACAGCTTTCATGGAGGCGGCGTGGTACGGGAGAGAGGAAGCCTTGAGATTCCTGCACGGCAGAGGAGCACAGGTGAATTTGAGGAGGAAGACCAGCGAGGAGAAAGCCAAGCTGCACAAAGGAGGTGCCACGGCGCTGATGGACGCTTGCAGGGAGCGCCACTTCTCGGCTGTGAAAATCCTGGTGCAGGAGATGGGGGCTGATGTGAACATCCGTGACAACAATGACAGGAACGCCCTGATCCATGCCCTAAAGAAGGGCTCGAGCAAAGAAAGGTATGAGTCAGCTGTGTCCATAGCTCTCTTCCTGCTGGAGCAGGGTGTGGATGTGAAGAGCAAAGATGAATGTGGGAAAACTGCCCTCATCCTGGCTGTTGAAATGGAGAGCCCGGAGCTGGTGAGAGCTTTGCTGGAGAAGGATGAGATAGACATTGACGACGCGGATGAGGAGGGCAAAACAGCCCTGATGGTGGCCGTGGAGAAAGGTGACTGCAAAATAGCAAAGTTGTTGTGTGAAAAGGGAGCGAGGACTGATCTTGGGAACCTGATTGCAGTTGCAAAGAGAAAGCGTTCTCATAGCATGGAAAACCTTCTCCGTAAGCACAACGCCAAGTTTGTTCCAGAAACCCCCAGAGAGTGGGAGCCAAACAGCAAATGCTGGAGGGCCCAGCTGAAAAAACTTGATCAGATGTATCGCCCCATGATTGGCAAACTGAAGACATTTCCATACATCCAGCAGAGAATTCAGGATGGCATCTACCTCGGGCTCCATGGAGGGACAGAGGTAGCAGTGAGAATAACCCGCAGTGCAGAGGGTGACAAAGAGAAAGAGTTCTTGGAAAAATGTTCTCACTGCGAGCATCTACTGAAGCTCTTCCAGTATGAGAAGGAAAAAGGCTACATGTACTTGTGCTTCCCACTCTGGGAGAAGAACCTCCAGGAATACCTGCAGGACCCTGAAGGCCAAAAGGATTACAAAGCTGCTCTGAAGATCATCTTCCAGGCACTGAGAGAGCTGCACTCCCTCGGATTTGCTCACCAGGATCTACAGCCCGGGAACTTTGTCATAGGTTATGTTTTGCTTTCTTTACGTTTTCATTTTGCTTTCCCTGGAGTTTAGAGAAGAAGGTGCTGCACAGCTGTCTGTAAAAGTTGGGATGTCTTTGTGCTGAATGGGGTGGCTTTAGATCTGCTCTTTAAATAAGTGCAGATCCATTCACAGGGAGAACAACCTTACACATCTCATCAGCTCTGCCCCCCTCTCCAGGGCTCTGCAGGCAGGTGAACCCATCCCAGATGCCTTCAGAGAACTGTTTGGTAAAGAAGGGGCCATCCAGAAGTCAGTATGAAGGTTTGCCACCTTTATTTCTTAACAATTTCTCTTATTTCCTCAGATTTAGGTGGCAAAATTTACTTGGCAGACTTTGGTAATAAAAGAAGGTCGATTGAAGGCCAAGAAGAACTTGTGAAGTCAGATTTTGAGGCAAGTACTCTGCGAACCAACCTATGGTTTAAAAGTTTGGGTGCTCTGTAGCTGTGGGTCCTAGAGAAAGGCTTTTTGCATCCCCAACTAGAAAATGCCTTGATTTGTGGGAAAAAAAACCCCAGTGTAGTGACAGATGTTGCACAAGATTTGGCTGCCCATCTCCTCTGTCCTTGTGCACACAGCTTCGAGGTTTGTGTTGGGTGTGTATTTTACACTTCTGGGCACCTGCAGGCTTTGGAGACACAAGTCCTCTTCCACTGGCTTGGAAGCTGGCACGGGAGCAGTGATGTCTCTTTGCAGGCCCTGGGCAGGCTCGTGCTCTATGTTTTAACAGGGGGTAGAAAACCCCTGCAGCAAGTTGGAATCAAGGATTTGGCTCCCAATTCCCCAGATTACTCAGAAGCTCTGGACCTTGTGCAAAGCCTGTCCTCTCCTGATGAACGAGGCTTGGAAGGCTTGAGCAAACATCCCTATTTCTGGAGCAATCAGAGGTAAGTCCTGGGAGTACAAAGGAGGTGGGATTTCGGTGTGGGAACTGCCTGTAGTGCTGGGAACAGTGACATCCCATTGCAGCTAATGAAACTTTTCATCCCACAGCAGGTTCAACTTCCTGAAGAGTATATGGAATAAAGTCAAAGACAACCGAAACAAAAAAAGTATTTTTCAACATCCTAATGTCACTAAGAAAACTTTTCCTTATCCAGAGTGGACCAAAATGGTAACCCTCTTCAATTTGGATTGATATCAATCGGGTTTGAGCTAGACGTTCAGGCAGAAGATTTTCTGAGTGTTTCACGGGCTCTGTTTAAAAATGGAACTAGAAAAAATCGCCTCACACAAAATACAGACAACTGGGAAGAGCAATTCAACTGAAAGCATGTAGTCAGAAGATGTTGATGCTAAAGAGACCTCTGCTAATTGGGATGATAAAAGGGGCTGATCATTCTTGAACTGGCTGGCAAACCTTCAAAGTCTATTGGCTTGTGTGGGGTGTGAAAGGCAGGGAATAATCTGTGTGCTTGCTTTCAGATTGACAAAGATATTTTACACCTCATGGAAAATCCTAGGAATGCAAAACCTACCAAATACAGCAATGATGTCATCCAGCTCCTGAGGATCATGAGAAACATGGATGAACACAAAGATGAAGGGTATGTATTCTCATCCTTGCCTTTTCCATGGGTGCATAGAATCACAGAATATCCTGAGCTGGAGAGGACCCACAAGGATCACCAAGTCCTGTCTTTACCCAGGACAAGCCCAAGAATCCCCACCATGTGCTTGAGAGAGTTGTCCAAGATGAAAGTGAAGGGTAGATCGAGGTGCTAGAGGAATAGCCAAAAAAAAAAAAAAGGATTGAGGAGTAGAAAAGTTTCAGCTCTGGAGTTTCTAGGAAACCTCTCCATATTATCAGAAAGCCTCTGGAACAGCTTTTTCTCTGCAAGAGCATCCTGGAATATTGACCCCTTGGAAAAGATTTAAAAATCCTATTTGGTTTTGTTCTCTTTCAGGATCAGCAAAAAAATAGGAGACTATGCTGAGTATTTCCTGAAGGTTTTTCCAAAACTTACCATCTATGTGTACAACAGTCTACGCCAGAACCCCACGTACAGTCACTTTGCAGACTTCCAGGACCCTTCTCTGTAGGATGTCACTGCCTCCTGCCCCATGTCTGATCCCACCATCACTCCTTTTACTTCTTATTTATTTGCCTGCAAAAGAGCTGAAGATGTGGCTAAGGAGATGGGATAAAGCACATGCAGGGACGGAGTATGGAGGACTTAAATTAGGAAAGTTTCCAAAGAGTTTGGTGTAAAAACCAGGAACTTCAGATGCTCTGATTTGCACTGTGATTATATGTCGCTTATGGAAATGTTTTTCAGCTATGAAAATATTGGTTTTTATGGTTTTATTTTTTTTTCCAACCTGTGATTGTTATTCTTTCAATGACCCTGTGGAGGAACAAACTTGAAATAAGCTTGACTAGAAAATGGACTCTACACTCCTTGAGGAATGAGGTTTCCCCATGCCCTCTGCACAGGAAGAGAGGTTCTGCAGCACTGTCAAAGCACCACCTGCATCAGTGGCCCTGCCTCGAAGCCAAGGTCCTTCTGAGGGTCCTGGGAACCTTTTAAATGCATTATGGAAGTTTGACTATGCAACTGTTGATGAGAAAATGCAACCAGGACAAACAATGACTCCTCTTGCACCAACATTTTCGGGGTTTTTACCTGTCCTCCCTGCTCTTCTTTTTTTTTCCTTGCTGTCTGTGCCTTTCTCATGCCCAGAAGGCAGGAGGACACCCAGGGGTGCGTGCTCAGGTCTCAGCAGTGGGGGAGCAGGGCGCTGTGGGGTGCTCTGTGCCACGCCAGCATTTCTGCTCTTGCATGAAGACAAGTGAGGCCATGGGCTGGGCTCCTCCAGCCTCCTGTAGAATGCCACATTTCCAGCTTTCTGCGACCTTTGCCGCTTCTTCCATCACTCTTGTTTCACTGAAGGGCGGGGACTCAAAAGGTGTGCCCGAAATAAAGCAGTGATTAAACCCAGGGAGGCTGTGATTTATCTCTCTGGGGCAGTCTGGCTGCTGGGAAGAATTTCCAGGGAGGGCTCCTGTGCTCTGTCGTGCCGTCAGAGAAGAAACCTGATCCATGCAGAGCATCTGGCAATGGGAGGAAGGAGCACAGGACTGGGAGCAAGGCTGGGGAAAACTTTGCAGACTTCCAGGACCCTTCTCTGTAGGATGTCACTGCCTCCTGCCCCATGTCTGATCCCACCATCACTCCTTTTATTTCTTATTTATTTGCCTGCAAAAGAGCTGAAGGTGTGGCTAAGGAGATGGGATAAAGCACATGCAGGGACGGAGTATGGAGGACTTAAATTAGGAAAGTTTCCAAAGAGTTTGGTGTAAAAACCAGGAACTTCAGATGCTCTGATTTGCACTGTGACTATATGTCGCTTATGGAAATGTTTTTCAGCTATGAGAATATTGGTTTTTATGGTTTTATTTTTTTTTCCAACCTGTGATTGTTATTCTTTCAATGACCCTGTGGAGGAACAAACTTGAAATAAGCTTGACTAGAAAATGGACTCTACACTCCTTGAGGAATGAGGTTTCCCCATGCCCTCTGCACAGGAAGAGAGGTTCTGCAGCACTGTCAAAGCACCACCTGCATCAGTGGCCCTGCCTCGAAGCCAAGGTCCTTCTGAGGGTCCTGGGAACCTTTTAAATGCATTATGGAAGTTTGACTATGCAACTGTTGATGAGAAAATGCAGCCAGGAGAACGCTGACTCCTCTTGCACCAACATTTTTGGGCTGCTCTTAGCTGTGGCTTTGCTGTGCTGAGCTTCAGGCACATCTGTGAGGCCTTAGAGGGTTCAGCTGGGCTCTGGAGTGTCAGTGACAAGCTCACAAAAACACAGCAAGATTTTGGGCCTGAAAGCTTTTGGGGCAAAATCAACATCCAGCACAAGAGCAGTTCTGAGAGTTGGTCACATTTCATGTTGTAGGAATGGTATCATCTTCCCAAGCCCTTCAGTTAAATAAATATTCTGGGGTCTGGGTATTTTTGATCCTCCAGAGGCAAAGTGTTGATAATCATAACTGATAAATATGAAACAAGTTGTCATCTGCCTCAAAATATACCTGGTATTATTCCCAGGATGCATTCTTCTAGGATCTGGGATTAAAATTGGTTAAAAATAGCTCAAAATGACAAAGCTGGGAGCTTGCCTCTGACAAACTGATAAAGGTTATGGTCTTTTCTTCATGAGGTCCAAACAATATTTGTGATTTCTGCAGCTTCCTGGTGACTTGGCAAAGTCACTTTGACTCAGTTTCACCTGGGGAAAATTAAGGCCCTTGCTAAGATTTGGTTAGTGCTTTGTAAACACACACTGGCTCAAAAAAACAAAAACCCAAAACCTCACCAAAAAAAGCCTGCTGAAGCCCCAGTCAGGCATGAGCTGATTTTTGCTGGAAAATCAGGAAGGCTCTGGCAAAACAGGCACCATCTCAGCACCCAGCTGAGTAAGTGAAGCCAACAGGCTCTCTCAGCCTTGCTACCCCCAGCAAGTATTTAATTTGTGTGGAAAGGTGAGGAGCTGAGGTACATTTTACAGATCCATGTGAGGAAGGAGATTTGTGTGGTGTTCCAGCTGGAAACATGCGTCACAGCACGTCCCTGCCATGGCTGTGAGCTGCTGTGCTGTCACCAGGTAAGCTGCAGGATGCTGTGAGTTGCTTTATTTTTAGGTTTTATTGCTGAGTGCAAATGATTCCCTGTGTCCAGGCTGCTCAGCTTCCTTGGATCACGTCTGTGTGGGTGGTGTTTTGGGAGAGCTGCTCGGGGGAGGGCTGAACTTCCCCTGGTTCCTGCAGGGAAGGGAGAGATGCTTCATGTTGCTGAAGGGAGGGTGAGGGTGATCAGGGCTGTGTGCTCCCAGGGAGGAGTTCTGGGCATGGAGAGGGATCAGAGATGCTTCCAGGGAGGAGTTCTGGGCATGGAAAAGCATCAGGGATGTTCCCAGGGAGGAGTTCTTGGCATGGAAAGAGAGAGTAGGGGTGACTACATGGCTGTATTCACCCAAGGAGGAGTTCTGGGCATGGAGAGGGATCAGGGATGCTCCCAGGGAGGAGTTCTGGGCATGGAGAGGGATCAGAGATGCTTCCAGGGAGGAGTTCTGGGCATGGAAAAGCATCAGGGATGTTCCCAGGGAGGAGTTCTTGGCATGGAAAGAGAGAGTAGGGGTGACTACATGGCTGTATTCACCCAAGGAGGAGTTCTGGGCATGGAGAAACATCAGGGATGCTCCCAGGGAGGAGTTCTGGGCATGGAGAAACATCAGGGATGCTCCCAGGGAGGAGTTCTGGGCATGGAGAGGGATCAGGGATGCTTCCAGGGAGGAGCTCTGGGCATGGAGAGGGATCAGGGATGCCTCCAGGGAGGAGTTCTGGGCATGGACAGGGGTCAGGGATGCTCCCAGGGAGGAGTTCTGGGCATGGAAAGAGAGAGTAGGGGTGACTACATGGCTGTCTTCACCCAGGGAGGAGTTCTGGGCATGGAGAAGTATCAAGAATGCTCTCAGCCAGGAGTTCTGGTGGAGGGGGATCACAGATGCTTCCAGGGAGGAGTTCTGGGCATGGAGAGGGAACAGGGATGCTCCCAGGGAGGAGTTCTGGGCATGGAGAAACATCAGGGATGCTCCCAAGGAGGAGTTCTGGGCATGGAGAGGGATCAGGGATGCTCCCAGGGAGGAGTTATGGGCATGGAGAAGCATCAAGAATGCTCTCAGCCAGGAGTTCTGGTGGAGGGGGAACAGGGATGCTCGCAGGGAGGAGTTCTGGGCATGGAGATGGGCACCAGCACAGTTTTCTGTGACTGTTACTGGAGATGGTGGGGCCGAGCAGCATCCTGCACAAACCCCTGGGATTTAAGGGGAGCCCCAGCCTGTGCTGTGGGGTTTGGAGGAGGTGAGCACCTCTGGGACCACCTGCCCATCCTGTGGGGCCGACTCGCTGACCGAGGGCCTCTTCTCCTCACTGGGATCTGGATCTGGGGGAAACAACAGCACAAACTGCTCACCACGGGCTGCTGCAGGGAGCCCCCAGGCTCAGCTCCCGTCCCCGCAGCCCTCAGGAGCTCCTTTCAGCCCTGGCTCACCTTTTTGCTCCTGTGAAGGCTCAGCTTTCCTCCGGGACCGTGGTTCCAGGAGCTCGAGGCCCTCTGACAGCGTGAAGGTAAGGACAGGCCTTTTACCTGGGGAGGGAAAAGCCATGGAGTGCCCTGCTGGAAAATGAGGGAGGACAGCAGCAGCGTCCCCCCAAAATCATCCGGGGCTTGCCCAGAGCACAAGGAAGGATGGCTGAGCAAGGACTTGAGGTGTCCTTGATGGCAAAGCAGTTTAGGGCTGCAGGGTGGGGGTGACATGTCCCACCCTGGCTCTGTGGCAAGGCTGGGTGGCAGAAATGGGAGATGGGGACGTGTGCCAGGCTTTGTGCTCCTGTCCCAGCAGCCACTCCGAGCTGGTGGCCATTGGTGTCTTAAGTTTGAGCTTTCATATTTTCCAGATTCTGCACCTCATTGGGGTGTGACTCTGCACTTCATACAAAGTGTTACGAGTTCTCCTCACAGCTCACACAAAACAATCCTTTTCCAGCCCCACAACCAAGGACACCGCTGAACCTTCAGGCCCAAAAAGTGCAAACAGCAGGGAATTGAGGAGAGAATCTGGGAGGATGGGACTGCAGAACCTGGAGCTGGAATTGGACAATGAACCCCAATATGGAAATGTAAAAAAACTTATAAAAGTGTGAAAACTCGTGACAAGTTGTCCATCTTGGATGGGCTCTTGCACTGCCCAAGGTGTTTCCTTTGAAGGCCTTTAAATAAATCCTTTCTTTATTCCTTTAACATTGTCCAGCCTCTGTTCTGGCCTCCCAAGGCATCACCCTGGGTTCGGGCAGTGCAGTGACAGTGCCACAGTGACGCCTGGTGATGGCAGATGGGTCCCTGCCTGCCACCACCCAGCGTCTGCACATCCCTTAAAACAAGGGGAGAGCAGAGCGTGTAGGAGAGGAGGTTTTCTCTGCAATTACAGGCACTTCCCCCAGCAATTTCAGTGCTTTTTAAAAGGCAACAAAACCAATTTTTTTTCCTTCCCAGCTCAAAAAAGAGTTTTTACCTAAAGGTAAGAAAAGCAAGACCCTTAGAGAAAGGTCAGTTGTGAAAGCATAAGGTGCAGAAAAGTGTCTCGGGAGCTGGTGTGGACATCAGCACTGTCACAAACAGCAGCTATTTTGGGTCACACATCTTGTCCCCTACATGCCAGGCAAGCTGAGGGATTTTTTTTCTGCCTGGCTCCTGTTACTCATCCCTGTGAGATGCAACAAGGAGTGGTGGCTTGGGGACAGTTGTCCCAGGGACAGTTCCTGTGGGATTAATGTCCATGCTGGAGGGATCACAGCCTTTTCTACGTGTCCAGAGCAGCTCCCAGTGCAGTCACTCTCTGTGGCTATAGTTAAACATGGGCTGAGCAGCCTGGGGCTGTCCCAACCCTTGCAGCAGTTTGCACTGATCTAAACACAGAATAATTTATGTTGGAAGGGACCTTTCAAAGCCATCTAGTGCAGCCCTCAACACCTTCCACCAGGCCAGGCTGCTCAGAGCCCCATCCAACCTGATCCTGAATATTTCCAGGGACGAGGCTGCCACAGCTTCTCTGGGCAACCTGTACCGGTGTTTTACCACCCTCTAGTGTAAAAAACGACTTCCTATCTCTAATCTGAATCGGTTTAAATGTCACTCTCTCTGCTCTCTGAAGACCCTGGCAAACACTGTCCTTGTCCTGGATAACACAGCTCTGGTGCAACACAAGGCTTCTGTCTCATCACTAGCTTGGAGTGTGTGATACATGAGGTTTTTGGGGGGGTTGGGGGAGTTTTTTTTGGTCACTTTTGCATTAAAACAACTACGTTTGAGAAGGTCCTGGAAAAGTAGTGAGGCTCTGTAACAAGGTAGAGACCCAAGCTGAAGACTGGATGCTGTCCATGGGAATAGCCAAGGTGTGAGGTGGTTTGAGCTAAGGACATGGCTTGGCATTCCTGGAGTACAGGGCTCTGTCACCTCAGCCCTGCTGGGGAGCAGGAGCTCAAACACCTGCCTGGAGGCATCCAAATCCTCGAACTCTGCTGCTTTTTAGCCAGAACTTGACAGAGATAAATGACAGGGAGCAGAACAGCAGCTTGCTGACGCCCACTCATCCGTCAAAGCAAGATTAGTATGTGCCTATTTTGGTTTCCCCTTTAATCAAAAATCAATTAGACAATTTCCAAATGAATATTCAGCCAAGGAGCGGGCTGTCAGGCAGACTGACAGCGCTCAGCATCACTTTGTGCTTTTCAGTTTAGAGTTATTCAGTGTATCGAAACTAAACAAGGGGATGAGGAAGAAAAAACATCTCTTTCCCTGGAGGTGTCACCTCAAATCCAGATGGAGCTTATTCTCCATTCCAGATATTCAAAGCACCCTCCATGGAATGCCAGTGTGCCTGGTGTTTGGCTGCACAGTTGTTCTCCTTTTCCTGCTCCCATTTGACTTGCAGCCCGAAAGATTGGGGGTTTTTATTTCTGTTTCAGGGAGTGTGCCTGAGTATTTTTAACTTGATTATTGCAATAAATAGGAATTATGCAACAGCTCTTTGCTTGGGAAGTCTCTGTGCTCACTTGCCTATTCACCAAAGAAAATTTCTAAAATCCCGCTGGACAGTTTTGACTGATGTTGACAGGAAAAAAAATATTTCATTCCATTTTCCCAGCAGGCCTGCACCACATACACCCTCAAAGCTGTGTGAAGAGGGGGTCTTTTCAGGGGAACTTAAAAGATGTCAGGTCTGGGTTTCTGCACTAGAAGAACAAACCTGGAGCATAACGTGTAGCAGAGGGAGCAGCCACCACCTTCTTGGAATCCGGGATCTTGGGTGCTTTGGAGGGGGTTTTTGCAGAAGGTGAAGAGGCTGGAACCTTTCCCTCCTTGTGGCCCCTGCCCAGTTTGGGCTCCTCCTTTTGGACCCGGGATTTCTTGTGCCCCTTGGCGAGCCCAGAGCTCCTGTCCTTCTCACGGGTCTCAGAGCTCCTCACCTTCCCGTAGCTGCTCATCACCTTCCAGCTGCAGAACCTGCGTGAGAAACAGCAGGCACAGCAAAGCTCCAAGGGGATAATTCCAGCTGAGCTCCTGGGGGGCTCAGGCAGAGGAACAAGTGGCTGGAGATAAAGGGTGGCATCTCCAGAGCCTCCTCCACCTTGGGAGAGAGGGGATGGATAGGTACCTTCTCCAGAAGTACATCAGGATGGGGAAGAGGGTGACCTTGGCGTTGTGGTAGATGGCCCGGGCCAGTGGCTTCTTGGAAGATAAACGGCAGATTGAATCCCTCTCTTTCTCAGAAATGTTGACCTGGGCCAGAAGAGACCAAAGCATTTTGCAGCACTCAGGTTTCTCTCCTGACCCCACCTCAGCAGTCTCTAAATAGACACCCAAATTCCATCCTGGCTGCTTGGCCCAGGCACAAGGGCAAGATCCCACATGGATTTCTGTGGGAAGCTTTGTGCCCTCCAAAGGGGAGATGGCAGAGTTACTGGGAGGAGTTGGGGTGGGTGCAGTGGGGAGGGGATAATGGTGACACTGGCCTCTGAAGAGGGAAAGGACTGGACTGATGGTGTGCAGCAAGCACCATCCTGGTGCTTCAGCCTTGGCATTTCTCCAGCAGGTAATGCTGGAGAATCATCCCCATGTCTCCCCCATCCTTATCCACATGCTTGTTCTTAATTTATCAGGGTTTCATGGAGGGTTTCGTCCCACCCCTCCCAGCCCCTGTGGAAACCCCAAGCTCCAGATCACGCCCCAAAGCCCCCCCAGCAGATCCAGACCCCCTCCTGTCCCTCTTTCCCCACCACTGCAATGGGAAGGCAGCAGCCTCCAGCCTTCCTGGGCAGGTCCAGGGTCTCACCCGCAGCTTTGGGGGGATATCAGAGTTCAGGAAAAGTCTGCTGATCATGTCATGTTTCTTTTTGAGAAAGGCAACACGCTTTTCTGACTGCACGTTGAGGGGTGCCACAGCTTCCTTGCAGTCAGCCAACCTGGAAAACCTGCAAAGGCACGTGGGGTCTTGCTCTGAGACAAGTGCTGGTAACTGCTAGGCTAGACAGTCGTGTTCTGGCTTGATTTGGTATTTGCTTGGCAAGGAAAATCAATCCTCGAGGTGTGGAACAGTGACATGGGAGGTATGAAAAGCCACCTCCCTCTTCTGCCACCCTCGTGGTCACAGGATACACCTGGGGCAGGTGATGTTCCCCCTTTTTGGGAAAAGAGGAGGACTGAAATCTGGGGATTTGCCTGTTGTGGGGGTGTTGGCTGCAGGGCTGGTGCCCATTGGCCATGGATTGGTCTTACAGGTTTGTTGGGAACTTGAACAAAGCCAAGGGGGAAATGCCACCGCAACTGAGACATCCAGAATGGTGTAGGCAAAATGCTGGATTGCTTGGGACTACCAAACCAAAAGGATTTCAAACAGGAACCCTGAGCCAGGGGATGACTGCAGGCTGAAATGGGGGCTTTGGAGGTCTCCATCACAGATGGGTTCAGGCCCAGCTGAGGGAGGCTGGTGCCAAGTTGGATGGAGCTCTCAGCAGCCCGGTCCAGTGGGACATGTCCCTGCCCACGGCAGGGAGTTGGAACGAAATGACTTTAGGGTCCCTTCCAACGCAAACCACTGTGGGATTCTGCAGGGGTACCTGAGCACGTGCTGGAAGAAGAACTTACTTGTCCATCTCCAGGTAAAAGCGGAGGTCGTCCACGAGGAAGTTGACGGTGATGAGCTGTTTGTCCAAAATGCGGCGTTTTATCAGCGCCACCTTTTCCGGCCGGGCTTTGCCCTTGCGGGAGCTCTTCATGGCATTTTTCTTCTTCTTCTCCTTGACAGGCAAGTCTGAGGCAGGGGAAGAGATGCTGTGTCCTGCTGCCCAGCACTGGGGTTCCTCCATCTCACCTGCACTTCCCTTACCTGCATGCAATTTGCTAAGGGCCTTTCTACCTCTGTGGACTATATCCTCCCTCTAGCTTGGTGATCTCCTCCATCCCTCCTCCTCTTTGCCCCCACAGAGTGTTAATGTTCACTGTTCCCATAGGGAATGGCCTGGTGCTAAAGCCTGTTGGTCTGTCTAGCTGTTGCCTCGGTTCTGACAGAGCCCACAAGCAGATAATGAGTGAGGATGAAAGGGAAAAAAATCTCTCGATTTCCCCATATACAAAATTCTCTTGATCTAGATGGGATTTCTGTGTATTTAGTAGATTACACCTCTAACTGCTTTTCCAGCCTCTTCTCAAATCTGTGTGTAAACTTTCTGTTTAGGCCCGCTTCCTGTTGCCCAGAAAAGAATTTCCTTTTTCTTATTTTTCTGGCCTGTCTCACCTTAGCTCCATTTAGTGTTTCCTGTTTTGGGTTGTTTTTTTGTTTGTTGTTTTTTTGGGGGGCAGGGATGCAAACTTGCATATACAACATTGCTTGAAAAAGATGCAACAGCATAACAGGGCACTAAGTCATGGTGGTGGGAGGTAAGGGACAGGATTTCTCCATTTTATTCTCTACCTAAACCCAGGGGTGTCCTAAGGAGGGAGGAGGAGGGGTGGCAGGACACTGGACATACTTTCCCTCTCGTTTCTTCGCTCCTGACGGAGAAACTCCTCAAATTCTGCACGGCGTTTGTGATTTTCCATCTCCCTCTGGAACTTGCAGAAGCTCCTGACAAGCTCCCGGATGGCATCCCAGGCCCATTCCTGTGGACACACGGCACAGGTGGCACCAGCCAGGGAGCCGCAGCACTGGGGCTCAGCCCTCCTGTCCGGACCCACCCCTGTGAGCTGGAGCAGCCTTGGCAATGGCATTTGCGACCCAGCCATCATTTTTGCTTTCCAGTATTTCCCAGTTTCCCTGGTGGCCACAGGGGCTGGTGTGAATCTCTCACCAGATGTGGTGAAGTCTGTGTGGAGCAGGACTCCAGAGCCCGTAGGAGGGAGCCTTTCCCTGCTGCCTTCCTGCAGCTCCCCAAGTCTGACACCCTCACCCCATTCATGTGACATCCCTTGTCTCACAGCACCTTCTCTCTTTCTTGCCTGGCAAGCATCCTCATCCTGCCAGCACACAGGGTCTTTCCTTACCATCCTCTGTGTCTTGATGCTCTCTCTCCCTTCCTGCACATTCTGACGACGCCTGGACTTGGGCTTTTTGCTCCAGCGCAACAAATCCTGCTGCTGCTGCTGTTCCTTCTGCTTCTGTTCCTGCTTCTGTTTCTGTGCCTGCTTCTGCTTATTCTTCTTCTGATGTCCTTCCTCCTCTTCCTCCTCTTCCTCCTCGTCCTTCTTGTCCTCCTCGTCCTCCTCCTCAAAACTGCCAGATGGGAGAGCAGAGAGAGCATCAAGAGCAGCCAGAGGCATGAGGAGGGCACTGGTGTGAGAGAAGGGGGGCTAAGGTGGGGAGCAGCTGATAGGGGATAGCCCCGGCGTTGGGGTCCCACTGGATTTCTGTTCCTGGAGGAAGTTGGACAATGGAAGAGGGCACTAGATACCCTCCCCTGGGTTCTCTTCTTGCACGAGGTAGCCTTGGGAGTTTCTGTCCTGCTTATCTGCAGTGTTTCCTCCTCCAGTCCAGCAGCCTGCACGCCCAGAAGCAATTTGGTAGGTTTGGGGTGAGGGTCTGGATGGAATATCAATGTACTGGCTGATGGATCATAGAAAAATATATTTATTGCAGTTGCTGTCTGGCCCCTTGGGGTGGGATGGATGTTGGGCAAGGTGCATTTGCATAACTGGGCTTAAGAAATCAGCTCAACTCGGGTGCTCACCATCATTTTTCCATTTGTTTTATATCCCAGTGTGAAGCTGCAAGGGCTTGTGGCTGGAGTGTTCCCAGAAGGTGAGACACGAGTCCAGAGATTTAAGTATGGCTACAGTGTGATTTTAAGTATTTTTTCTGGGAATCTGAGTGTTGCCCATGTGGCATTACGGGTTTGATTGAGGATGAAGTGCACCAGACATGCACAAGGTGTGAAGAGTTAATCTGAACTGCGGGTGGGGAGTGTTCATTTTCCTCCTTTCCCTGGTAATTCTGCAGTTTAGACCCACAGGCCACCTAAGCCTACAACTGAGGGGTCCAGATGGCCAAACAGGGAGCAGTGGCACTACAGGGGAGCACTGGGGAAAAAATCTGAAAGAGTGGAAGGAGCAAAGCTCTGTGCTGCCAGGTGCCAGACCTGCGTTTTCTAGATGCCTTCTTCCTTGCAGCAGCAGCAGCATTCTCTCTGGCAATCCTCTCGCATGCAACAGCTGTGGGGACAGGAACAGGGCTGGCCTCTTCCTCAGGTGACAGGACACAGGAGCCTGCACACAGCTGGACCCTGTGGTGTCTCTGGCTCAGGAGACACTGTGGGAGCTCTTCACCTCTCACGGTGTGACCTCGTCAGCATCTGCTTCAGAGAAATCCCCCCCTCCCACGCTCCCTGCCTGGGTTAGTGCCCCAGAGCACAGCCTGCTGTGGGTGGACAGGCCTTTCCTTCTGGAGAAGTTCCACCAGACGATGCCATGCCTGCAGGGAAGCCTCCTGCTCGCCCAGTCCCTGGAGCATCCCCAGGGGTGATCCCCAGATGTTTGGGAGCCCACCCTGCCTGCCCATCCTGGACTCACTCAGTGCTGCACTCATGAGCTGCAGGAGCTCCTCTTCCTTGCTTGGGCTACCCACAGCCAGCTCATCTGCCATCATCCTCTGGCATTCTGCATCAGAGAGAGGAGAGGGGACACATCCCTGTCCATCCCCTCTGGTTATGACAGCCCTGCAGCACTGGCTCTGAGGGCTGGGGTTTGTTACCTTCCCTGCCCCCTTGTCTGTCCTGTTCCATGATCTACCCGTGACACTGCATTTCTTGGGCAAAACTGAGGGCCCACAAGCTGCGGGGGTGCTACAGGGGACTGCTGTCACCTTCAGTGCACTGCAGGTGCCTAGAAAATCGGTGTCACTCCCAAGGATTGAATGACAGAACAAAGCTGAGGGGTTACACCAGCAGCACCAGCATGGCCAGCCCCAGCATCCTCAAGAGAGGGGAAAAATGTGGAACTGGGGTGGCAGGAGCCACTGCTGGCTTTGGGCTTCAGTCACTTTTCTGCAGCCTTCATTTGATCTGGTGATCCAGGCCAGTGCAGGGATGTGGCATTTGGTGCCCCTGGTACTGGCAGGAGGGAATTTGGCCCTTAGGTCACTGCCAAAGCTTAGATTACAAATGAAGGCTCCCAGACCCACTGTACCAACCCACTCCATGATGTCCATCACCTGTTTAGGGTCATTGGTCACCACCAGAGCATAAAACATGCTTTACTGACTTCAGCCAATGTGAATTGGGAGCCTCCTCTTACCAGCACTGCCCAGGAGCAGTTCCATCTCTGCCTGGATGGAACCCCCTTTCTGGAGGTCCCGAGCAGCAAGCAACTGCCAGAGCTTGGAGGAGACTCCCTCCAGGCTCCTGGTGCCATGCAAGGCCTGGCTCAGCTTCAGGGACTGGTTCATCCTCTGGGACAGGTGGAAATGTTCCCCTCTGCCAGCAGCACGGCCTGGCACCTCGGGCATGGGGACATCCATCCCTGGAGCCTGCGGGGAGAGGAGGGCAGGGTGGTGGCACAGAGCACCTTGCCCACTTCCAGCACTGTGCCCAGATGTTTTACTGTGCCTCAGACTACACACCTGCCCACTTCACATCTCTGCTTGAGCTTTAGGCAGTCTGGAAGGAATCTATGTGAGCACAAAGCTCGGCTCAGCTGGCTGGGATGTACGAGGCACAGGCAGCCAGGGGAAGACCAGACCCGGCCTTGCAGCTTTCCTAAAGACTTCAACATCCTCCCAGGAGGGCTGGAAACAACCCTGAAGGTGTCCCCAGCAGCCTGGTAGCCTCGTGTGCTGTTTTGTTGGCTGCTGTCACCGGGGCTGGTTCCAGCAGGTGCCCTGGGAGTGCCCCCCTCATTCCCCCCAAAACCCTCCTGCAGGTTTTGCCTCTCCCCACACACACAGAGTTTGCACAGCTCGCCAAGCAGCAGGGGTAGAGTGGCTGGTTCTGACTGAGAGCTGAGAACAGGCACCAAAAATAACCTGCTAGGTCCCAGCAGTTCCCCTGACACCAGAGCAGGAGACCAGGAGGAGTTTGGCTCAGGGGATGGTGCCCAGAGAGAGCACAGCCCCAACGCCTGCTGAAGTGATAACTGCACTCCCCAGACCAGCTCTGGCCTCCGAGGGGAGATTTCCCTGACAGGGGATGCTGAAAAACCTGGGCAGCTAATTAACTTCCAACCAAGAGCAGTTAATGAGTCAAGGTCGGGAGGTGCTGGTTAACTTTTCCAAAATGCTCAGCTCTCACTGACTCTGGGAACCAGGTCTCTGAGGATGCCGAGCCCTGACAGCCTCTCCTCAGCATTTCCAGGATCAGCTGCTGATTTTACGTTTCGTTTTTGGGGAAACGGTTGGTTTGAAGAACGGCACCTGCAGTGAGAAAAGTTGCCTGCATGGGTTGTGCAGGTACCAGTGCAGGTGAGATGCTCAGGGGGCTCTGCCTGCAAGGAGGTTTCTGGGTGTAATGCTGGAATTTGGGGTAGGTATTACGGGATTTCTGATGCCAGGGGTAATAACAGTCTGGGAAGAATGCTTGTGTGACTCTGATTTCTTGTATCACCCTTTTTGGTGGAAAAATATATGTGGAAAACTTGAGGGTAGTTGAGTCATCGGCTAAAAGGCTGCATGGCCTCTTCCTCCCTGTGCTGGCCAGGCTCTGGTGCTGGGGCAGGGTCATCCCATGTGTGTCACGCACATGACTCACATTAATAGCAGTAGTAATTACACATTAATAGCGTGTGCAAGGAAAAAAGCCAGGAGCAGATCAATTCCCACAAGTGCTGGGCTCACCCGTGCCTAACCTAAAAGCCTGCAATTATATTTCTCCCTGCTTTTAGGCAGGGTCACAGCTTGTCTCGGGGGAGATCTTGCAGGGTGGATCTGCCAGCTTAATGGGATGCTGTGCTGGAAGAGCTAAGGATCATTGCTTTAGGCAGCTGGAGCAGGGTAGGAGCTGCTGTGTCACCCTGTGGCAGCATTGGCTGGGGATATCGTGGGATGCTAGACCACTGCAGCTAATGCTGGGCTTTTCCTCCCTCCTTCTCTCTCTCTCTCTCCAACTTTTCACATCCCTGCTGGAGTCTGCACAGCCCCCGAGGATGCCCCTGTGCGTCCCCCTCACCATGAACTGGAGGAATGTCCTGTCGTCATCGGCCAGAAATTCCTCGTAGAGGCCACAGAGTACCTGAGGAGGAGCAAAAGGGGATTGTCCTCAGGCAGGGTCACAGCGCTGGTGCCATGGGTGGCTCACAACTTGCTGGCATGCTTAGGACATGCCTGCACATCCAGCTTGGTCCGCTGGGCTGCTCAGAAGGGCTGGGCTTCTAAATGGGTTTTGCTGGAGCCAGTGATGGATGCAAAAGGATGGCCACTGCCCTGTCATCCCCAGCCCTTGGAATGTGCATCTAGCCAGGAGCACCAGAGATATTCAATGACTGCTCAGCCCTGCTCTGCTGCCCAGCAAACCAGTGAGGATGCTCCTCTCCACTGGCCTGGGGCATTTCGGTCACTGGTCCTGTGCAAGTTTTTCCTTTCCTAATCTCTTTTCCTCTTAATTTCCCAAATTCTTCACTGCCTAAGCCACCACAGGCGTGCCAATGCCAGCTGTACCTCCCAGCCTCACTGCTGCCAGCAGCCCTGTGTACCTTGCAAATCTCCTTCTGGGCTCTGAATATCCAGGGAGAGAATTCTCCACATATCAGATGGTCCCACAAACTCACGAGAGTCCTGGTCTCCAAGGGAAGCTTCTCAATACTGTCCTCCTCCAGGTAGGTCTTGCAGATATTTTCCCCCATCAAATGGCGCAGGAAGAAGCTGTTTTCTCTGTTGGAGTCCAGCACCACAGGCAGAAACTCCTCCAAGTCGTGCCACAGGTCCAGGAGATGAGTCTCCATGGGCCGGTTCTGGCGCTGCAGGAATTCTCTGAAGGGTCGTCCCGCACAGGCCTCGCCTCTCAGGGCCCAGGGAAGGAAATCCAAGGTCTTGACTGGCTTTTTCAGGGATGGCAGCCGGGCAAGGGATGCAGAGGGAAGCAGGTCAGAGAGATCCTGCTCTGCATTGGATTGAGGTCTTCCAGGAAATGTTACTCCTCCTCTGCCTCCAAAAGGTGGAGGATTTGCAGATGATGTATTTGCAGGATGCTCTGACTGCTGGGGAATCGATCCCAAAGCATCCTTATCCAGATACAATTCCTCCGTGCTCCCAGCTGGCCCTGGCTGCTTCTCTGGTTTCACCTGAAAAGTGGCCATTTTCAGTTCTTGGGCGTCTCTGCCCTCCCTGACCAGAGCCCAGATCTCTGCTTTGGCCTTCTGGCTGCAGTAGGGCCCTGACACGCCCTGGCTCCTTTTGATGTGCATCGTGGGGAGGGGCTCTGAAAGGCCTGGGGGCTCCTGCCAGCAGGCTCCTGATAAACGTTCCTGATATTCCTGGAGCAAAGGCTGGCACGATTCCTCTTCCTCCATCCCCATCTTGCAGTGCACAAAGAATTTAGGGAGCCAGTAACTCTGAATGATGAAAAGGGCCTGTTCCTGCATCTTGCTCAGGATGTCCCTCCTGGTGCTGATGGACTGGATGTGCCTGGCTTTCGGCAGAGATCCTGAAATGGATGCAGGGAATTCTGATGTCCCCCAGCCATACCAAGCAGGTGAGGGGATCCCATCCCCCGGGAGCATCCGGGAAAGAGCCCTCTCTGGAAGGGCAGTGCTCATCCCCAGCTCCCGTGTTCCTTACCAGCAATGGTGGTGCAGAGGGTGACGACGCTGGAGCCTTCACGCAGGTGAGTGGCTCTCAGCCTGTGGATCAGGGACATGAACAGGTCCCTCTGACTCCCATCTGACTCGTCCAGACCCAGGAGCCTTTCAGTGATGAGCCAGAAGTCAATCAGCTCTTCTCCTACGGATCAGACAAGGGATGGGGGTTGGGAGGAGCCCCTGAAAGCCCCGAGGATGGATGAAGCAGGAGGAAAGATCACCAGCATGAACCGAGGGAACAGAGCAGAGGAAAGCCACGGTTATGCATCTCCCTCCCAGCTCTGCTGCTGGCTCACCTTCCAAAGCTTGCTCTGGGATCTTACCCATGCCCCCAGCTCTGTGCCAGTGTCCTGCCAGGCAGGTGGCCCGTGGCTGGCTGGGAGGGGGCTGTGGAGCATCCCGTGCCCACCTGCTGTTCCTCGGACGAAGGCGCGGAAGTGCCGCATGCCGTGGCTCCCACTGATGCACCTCTCCAGCAGCCACTGGTCAGCGCTCTGCCAGTTCAGGAGCTCTGCTGTGGGACAGATGGCATCGGGGGCTGCCTGTCAGATCTCAAGGAAAATCTCCAGCTCCAGCCCTGAAAGAGGCTGCTAGAGGGAGACCAGCAAATCACCCCGATCTGGGAGTTAGGGACAGGCTGTGGGATGCACACGTGGTGTTTGCTAGGATAACTGGCTCCTGTCGGGGACAGCCTGTCCAGCTGTTGTGCCTCTGCTCCTGGCACGTGTCCATCTTTTCTTGCCCGAGTTTGGGGCTCGCCCTCTACTTCCTCCACCTTTGAGTTTCAACCCGACTGGAGAAGCAGCAGCAATATACTCAGGAAAAGCTTTTCTGAAATGAGGATCTGAATTCCTGCTGCCACAGCCTTCTTTCCAGTGGCAGCTGACACGCAGGCTGAGGAAGTACCTGGCTGGGCTGAGAAGGCTCCTTTTAGGGGCAAAGTGAGCACAATCCAGATTTGTTGGCAGTAAGAGAGATCACAGCCGGTTTTCCCAAGGCATTCTTTGCACAGCAGCAAACCCAAAGCATCAGCACCTCGGTTTCCCGTGCCCCGTGATGCTCTGCAGCTCTGCTCCACCTCGATAAACCCTGCTAGGCAAGTACTTTGCGAGCCTGTATTAACAGCGTGGTGGAGTAAATCCCTGCACATCCCATCGGCACCTGCTGCATCCCTAAAAATGGGATGTGCAACGCCTTCTTAACCCGGAGCAGAGGCACGACCCACTGGGCAGGCACCAGGCAGTGACAGCCCCGGGGAGAAGAGGAAGCCCAGGCAGTGACAGCCCCGGGGAGAAGAGGAAGCCCAGCGGCAGAGGAGAAGCCGATCCGATTTGTGCCGCCGTGACTCACCTGCTTCCCCCGAGCGAATGAAACCCAGCAGCTTCTGGCAGAGGACGAGGTGGAGGCACAGGCTGGATTTGCAGAAGTGAGGCAGCCGGTGCTTTTCCAACCAAGCCAGCAAAGCCGCGGGGCTGGGATCCTGCGTTGCCCGAGGAGAGGATTAGCTGCGAGCAAGGAGCCGGCTCCTGCCTGGCGATTAGGGTGAGTAACAGGTCCCCGGCACAGGGGAAGGAGGTGGGGAAGGCGCCCTGTTGCTTTATGGCGATGAGGCACGGGGGGGATACTCAAGTCGCAGCCCCTGCTTGCATCCCCAAAAGCTCTGCCTGCGAACCCCGGCGCTGCACGGCTGCTGCAGGGCTTCTTCCCCTGCCTCTCCCCCAGAGCCCAGGCATGGCAGCTTCCCGAGAGCTTCCAGAGGAGCAGGATCCTTTTTGCTTTGGGATCTGAGCGCTGAAAGCGGCTGTGGGGAAGCCAGCCTGGCGAGCAACAGGGCTTCGCTCCTGCTGGATTCAGGAGGAATCCGGGACAAAGGGCTGATGTCTGTGTCCTTCTCTGCCACTACACATGCTCTCCTTCGCTCCAGCCCTCGGTGTTTATAGATAGACCCCATAAACTGCAGCAGGACTTTAAATGGCTTGCTCCGCCCAGGGCATAAAAACGAAGTGACGCCTGGGTTTGAAATGATCGCCCAGCTGCACGAACAGGAGAGCCAGAGAGGGGCCTTGGCAGTGAGGAAACAGCTCCTTCCCTCCCTTGCCCTGTGCCCTTCCTCCCTCTTTCTCCCTTCTAACAAGGGGCATGTTCTCACCAGGTGGCTCGGCAGCTCTGGCCACAGGTACCACCGGCCCGTGCCACTGATGTAAAGGGGTGTCTGGCCAAAAACCTGGATCAAAACAGAAAGGGAGAGCTGAAAGAGATGGAGGGTGGCAGAGGAGCCCAGAGCCCAGCTGTTCTTGTTAGTTCCCACTACACAGAAGGGCATCGAATTCCTTTTTAGACCTGTATCTCTTAGTTGAGATCCTCAGGTTTCCCTCATTTTCCAGCCTGAATGTGGTGTACTCCCAGTTTTCCTGGGGCCTCTAATGCCACAGAAAGTTCACCTGAGGAGACCTCTGAAAGGCCCCAGGTTTTATGGTGCAGAGTGGACTTACAGGAAGGTTCAGAAAGGTGTTGAAGAAGTCAGCGAAAACATCATCTTGCAGCAGAAGCCCCATGTCCGTGGAGGCTATGGATGCTACAGGGGGAGAAGAGAAAGTTACCTGGGCTTTGTGTTGCCAGCTGTGACATCAGTGTGAGCCAAAGGAGGAGTTTTTGGGGACATCAGCTTTAGGGGATATGTGGTACAAGCTTGTCCTGTGTGCATGTGGGACGGTTTGGAGCTGGGACAGTCTGTGAAATGTGTTTTGGGCTGAGTGGCACAGGCTGTTTGGAAAGCACCAGGTTGAGGAGCATGCAGGAGCTGGGAAGTTCGAATGGCAGCCTCCCAAACAGCAAAGGTATGTGGTTCACAGAGGCTGGGCACAGATGTGGTGGCATCCATAGGACAGGAGAAGAGAGGTGCTGTGGCTGCAGGGCAGGAGCTGTGCTCCTCTGCCTTACCCAGACACTGGGCAAAACACAGCTCATTCACCCAAGACTCAGTGCAAGTGTCAGTGCTCAAAATCTCCTGCTAGCCTGTGAAGTTTTATTCATGTCTGAAATATCTGGATGCAAGAAGGTGTGCTGGCATCAGCCTGCTGGTGGGTGGATGCCCTTGGAAATGTCCTCTTCCACGAAGGCACAGCTGTGTTACAGGGAGGACCTATCTTTCAAAGCTTGATACTCCTCTTTTTCCCCCTTTTCCCACCTTTTGGGGTGTGTTTAGAGGGGCTGAAGCCCCCAGAAAAGGGTAACTCACCAGCAGCCATCATGATGGTGCAGTGTTCTGGTGCTGTGTTCCAAAGTGCCACCCTGATTGTGACACACTTGTTTTGGTGACCTCTCTTGGGCACCACAGGGCTCTCAGCAGCTCCCTCCAGGCCTGCTTAGCCTGCAGAGGAGAATGCTGAGAGAGGATCTGATCAGGGTCTGTGTGTACCTGAAGAGGGGATGCCCAGAGGATGGAAGCCAGGCTCTTCTCCGTGGTGCTGAGCAATGGGATGAGCACAAACTGGAACAGAGGAATTCCCACCTGAACATGAGGAAAATCTTCTTTACTGTGACAGTGACTGAGCACTGGAACAGGTTGCCCTGAGAGGTTGTGGAGCCTCTCTTACTGGAGATATTTGAGAACCATCTGAGCACAATCCTCAGTACTGAGTTCAGGGGACCCAGCTTGAGCTGAGATGTTGGACCAGGTGGTCCCTTCTGACCTTACCTATCCTGTGATTCTGTGAAATGTCGCTTTTTAAATCGCCAGCCCTGCACACACACTCGGGCAGTCCTGAAATGAAACCTTTCCCCTCTCCCTGCTGGGGCAAACTTCTTGCCTTTAAAGCAAGGTGGTACCCCAGGGCTGGGCGTGGTCGCTGTCAATCCATCTGCTCGGATTGGGATGGGAATTTCACAGGAGACTCCGAACAGACCAAGCCCACTGATTTCTTATCAGCCGTCTTTCCTCGTCAGATCTGGGGCTGAGACCCAACCTTGGATACCCTCCCGTTGGAAGAGGAGAAGGGGACGGAGGAGAAAAAGAAGGAACCCGTCCTGCAGCAGGAGTGACCTGTGTTTCCTGGCAGGAGGAAGAATCTGCTCCCCAGGTGGGTGTTTGCTCCTGCTCTTTGTAATGCCGTGGTGCCAGAGCTGGGGGCACCCGCGAAGGACAGTGTCCCATAGTGTCCCACAGTGTCCCACAGTGTCCCACAATGTCCCCAGGAGCGGGGCCACCTCACGAGGTGGCGCTGTCAAACCAGGAATACGAAGCTGTTCCCAGCAGCAGCAGGGCTCTGCATCTCGGCCAGCGGCTTGTGACAGCGCCAGTGGCACAGAAGCAGCTCCCGACTGATTGTGGGGCTGGTGCTGGGGACGCCGCGGGGACAGCGCTGGGCGACCGGCACAGCCTCTCGGGGATGTACACTCACCTTCCCTCGGCCACAGCCCAGCCACACGGGATGGCCAAAACCCAAACTGATGTGGGGAAGGGGCGGCCGTGAGCCACAAAACCCCTGCACGTCGCAGTGGTGCCAGGCGGAGCTGGGGGAAGGAGTTATGGGATACCCTGGGGAGGAGTAGCTCCGGTCATGGATTCATACAGATTTATGCTGCTGAGCCCGAGAGATGAGAGGGAGGGTTAGGAATGAACTGGAGTGGTGGCCGTCTCACACCTAAAAGACTCAAAAGTCCTCAGAGAAAGGTCAAAACTTAAAAACACCCCACATTTTCCAGCTGGCAACTGAGCAGATGCCCCGTAGGATCCTCAGAGGCTGGGGTGGCTCCTTGGGTGCTCATTCAGCTCTGGACTGACCTCAGCGGGACTGTGATGGCTTCTGCCAGGAAAAAACTAAAGTTAGGAGCAGGAATTGGCCAACATGGTCACTGTGGGAGGGCACAGGCCCGTTTCCACGGAGTTCCTCTCCTCCCAAGAGGAGACCCCAAGAGGTCTGGCAGGATGGAGCTCTCCCCAGCCCGGCTGCAGCTTCCCAGGTTTTCCCAGGGCACATTGTCTCCTCCTCACAAGAGGAGCTCACGTGAGCTGGGTGGCTATTTAGGAAAAACCAAAAAAGGTTCGAAAAAAAGAGGTGGACACACGAGCACAGCCCAGATTTAGAAGGAAGCTCGGAGTAGCTGGACTCCATAGAAAGATAAGGGCAGGGTTGCAACATCAAACACGTCAGGAGAGCTTCGCTCCCCCCCGCCCCACCCTGAATCACCCCTGTCCCCTGTCCCTGGCACGGGGAGCAGCCCTCCCTTGGCAGCCCTGAGGTGACGAGTGGCAGAGCCTCACGTTCCCAGGGCAGCAGAGGGGATGGGGCTGCGATTTTTCTCCTTGCCCAACATCAGCTGGCACTGCTCCCCAGGGTGGCAAAGTCCAAGGCTGCCCAAACACGTCAGCCTCACTGCCTGTGGTCACTGGCCACTCACAGCCTCCCCCAGCAGCCCAGCCTGTCCCTTTTGGTGCCATCAGGGGAGTGGGGGTTGTCTCCCACACACCCCGGACATCTCAGCATTGCTTCTGGTTCTGGGTGATGGTCTGGAGACCCAGAAATCTTGGAAACTCCAGCCTGAGTGCACAAACCTGCTCTCCCCTCTAGCATAAGTATTATATCCCCACCGTGAGCTTTTGGGGGAAGATTTGGGATTTTTTTCCCCTGTACAGCCTCATCCTGTTTTCATATAAATAGTTTATAGGACATTACGCCCACAGTGCCTTAAAACTGGAGTTGCCCAATGCCTGAAGAATTCCAGTTCAGCCTTAAATATTAATTCCTTTCTTGAACATATAACAATTATTTTTCACATATGATTTCCATGCTCAGTCTCCTGAGTGCGCAAGATCTGTTTGCTCAGCAAGGACACCACTGATGTTTCCTTTGGGAGTATTTTTGAGCCTGTAGCCATCTGTCTGTGGTTCCCTTGCTTGGGACTGTCCGTGCAGGCTGGGTTCTGTCCCCTACACCTGACAGCCCCTGTGGCAGGCTCTGCCTTCACTTGTCTCCCCTCCAGCTGAAGCAGAACCACTGGTGTAACCTTATCCAAGCCTCTGGGGCTGTTGACTTCAGCAGCCCGGGTTAAGTATGTGTTGTGGCAGGACAGGGACCTAATTCAGCCACAAGGGAGGGACATGGGCAGCGGCACTTTGCTGTTACCTTTTATAATTTACAATGTCAGGCCCAGATTCACCCCTTAATCCACTTAGGCAGCAGTTTGAGGGCTTCTGTACTCTCATTTACAGAGCTGTGAGGTGTGTCAGGCTTAAATTAATGCGCCAGCCACAGCTAACACAGTCCCAAACCTGGCTGGGAGTGCTTTTAACAGTGTGAACAATAGAAAAAAGAAAATGGGGGGGGGGAAATCCCGACAAAAACAACCCTGCCAATGCACAGCGTGACCGATTTCCAACTGCGGGGAAAGGCATGTGCTGAGCGCTCCCTGGGATATTCTCCACCCTTGTACAGAACGAACTGAGCCAAGCAATTTCTAGGTTTCAAATCCCGCCTGCCCCTGATGTTCTCATCTTCCAGCTTCTCCCCGGGCCGCTGTTGAAGGCGAGCACGTGCTCTTGGAAGGCGCTCGGCCCCCGGGCAAGGTCTGCGGAGCAGCAGGTAGGGGCTGCCTGCCGGGAATGCTGCTGGATCTGGGCAAGGGGCTGCTGGGGAATGGAGCAATGCCATGGCTTCCTGGGAAGGGTGGCAAGGTGGGCAGTGGGCACGGGGACAGGCAGCCAGGTGGCTCAGAAAGGGGTGGGGAGGGAGGTGGCAGCACCTGGGCTGTCCTGGGAGCCGTGCCCCAAGGTCCCTCTTCCCTCGGTGTGTCCTGGGGAGCTGAGTGGGGAGGGAAGGGTTTTTTCCCCCACTCTGCATGTGCCTCTGCATGTTTGCACTTATTAATTTGCTTTCCTAAACTGCCCTTTAGGGCAGCCCAGGTGATCTGCTCTGGAAAGCTGAAAGCCCTCTGGCCACCAGCCCGCGGCCACCCTTGACCCTGGCAGCATCTTCAAAGGGATCATGGGCCTGCTGCGGAGCGTGCAATGTTTGCTCACAGCCAGGGCCAGCAGCCACTGCCTGCCTGCCCCGGGGGCTTTCGTCAGCCTCCTGCAGCGCTCCGGGGGAGAGCGGTCGGCCACTGCAGCTTGCACAAGGTCAGTCCCCCCGGGGCACTCATCCCCCTACCCCGTGGCCAGCTCCCTGCCCTTCGGAACTAAGCGCTTGCTCAGGTGTTAGGTGGATGTTTCCATCCCTCCTGTGGCTAGTCGTGGGTGAAACACGCTGCATCTCCAGGTGTCCCAGCCTGGTAGCACCTCGGGAGAGCACCAGGAGCCGCTGTCATGGCTCCAAGCCGAGGCAGCTGTGCCCAGGGGTGGGTAGAGATGGAGGTGATGCAACACCAGGACAGCCAGCTCGTGGCTGATGTCACTTGGGCGCAGTTCAGTTCCTCGTGCAGGACCTCCCAGCCCAAAGCACTTCCCTGGATGCCTCTGGAAGTGGTATAGCTCAGTTTAGGAATGTCTTGACTGTTGAGCATGGGGAGAGGAGAGATGCTGAAGATGTTCCTGCTCATTGCAGGGGGTTGGACTTGATGACCTTCAGGCCCCTTCCAAACCAAAGCATTCTGTGATTCCATGATGTTATGCCCATCCCTCTTCCCTCCCAGCTGTGCCACTGCTGGAGACCGGGGCATTTTGGGTGTGTCCAGCCTCCTCCTAGGACCTAACCATCACAACAAAATGAGCAATTCCTCCTCCCCGTGTGACATCTCCATTGGGGAAAAAAAACCAAAACAAACCAAAACCAACATTCCTTTCTACTTCAGTATTTTTCTTCAGTGCTGGTGAAAAACCAATGGGTGCCTGGGCTTAGCAGTCAGGCTCTGCAATCTGTTGGGCTTGAGATCCCAGGATCTGTGGTGAGGGGCCACCCTTGGAGATGGCCCCATGATGCTGGGAAAATCCCAGCACTGCGGGAGCAAAGCCATCAGCCACCTGCCCCAGGGCCTGAGCCACAGGGATATTTCATACCCCGTCTATTTAACCCTCAAGTTGCCACTCTCCTCTTCCCACCCACCCCCCTACCTCCACAATGCCATAACATTTCTGTATTTTAAGGCATTCCCAAATGGGGGACAGGGATGGAGGGGGACCCACGGACAAGGGATGGGTCACAGCACCCCGGTAAGGCACAGTGGAGAGGGAAGCTTTGATTCTTTACTGGCTGCTGGCTGGAGCTGGAAAAGGGCAGGCACGTCTCATGCTACCTGAGAGAAACCCATCCTGGTGCCCAAACCTTCCCTGGAGAGCGCAGGGACCCGGCTGTGCCCTGTCCCTTAGGGTTTGCCCAGCTGCCTTGGAGGCAGGAGGCTGCAAAGTCCAGCCTGCCCAACCCTCGTAACTCACCAGCCACTTCCCAACCTTGGCACTTCTCTCAGGATATCAAACTGTGCCGGCGGGAAGTGCCGGGCCCGGCCAATAAAGGTGTTCCCACGAATTAATAGGAGGAAGAAGGAAAAACCTGCGCCAGTTGGGACTCGCCCCTGGAAGGGGACATTGTCTCGCCCTCTGGCTCCGCGTGTGGCCCTTTGAAGGCGGATTTCAATCCACCCGTGGGTCGTGTCACCTGTTGGCACCGAGCCCTCCCCAGCTCCCCGAGGAGCTGTCGGCCACACCGAGGGTCACTGGAGCACGCAGCTGGGCCAAAGCTCAGCCTGAGAAGGCTTTCCAAAAAAAAAAAAAAAAAAAAAATAGCCAGACTGGAAGGGAGGAGGGGAAGGAAGGCAGGAGGTAAACAAGCTAGGTGAGTCCAGCGAGAGGCTCGGGAGCTCTTCCCGGGAGAGGGCGCTGGGTCCGCGGCCGCGGCTTCTCCGCTGGCTCGTAAACAACTTGTGCAGGGCGAGCACAGGGGCTTGGGCATGAGCCAGCCACCAAACCCTCCCGCGGCTGGCGGCTCCATCCTCCCACCCCCGCCATCACAGCCTTGCCTACCCTGAGGGTCCCTCCCAGGCTGGGCTTTGCTGCCCGGCGTGGATTTTTGGGATGGAAAGATGATGTTTACATTGCCAAGCTGCCTGTGCTCCCCGCTTGCCTTCAGGGTTGGTTGGAGCTGCCCAGCCCCGAGGCTTGCACGGCACGGGGGTCACCCCACTGCTCAGGGGCTTCCACTTGTAAACATCTGGGCTTGTTCGCAGCCAAAAGTGGACGAAGTTACTGGGAAATTAGCAGGTAGCAGGCGTAATTCCAAGAATTTGGAGCTATCGGAGTTCTCAGTGTCCCGATTACAGAAACACTCAACGAGCCTAGGGAAGAGGGCTGGACACTGCTTTACGTTGCCTGTGGCTTGACAGCTCCCCTTTATGGGAGCTATTTTGGGCACCAGCTCCTGCTCTGCTTCCTTTTGCTCCAGCTGAGCTGTTAGATTTGGGTGACCACAGCTGAACTTGGGCTGAACGTGAGTTCCTGAGCTCATTTCCGTGGGTAAAACACCACGTTTCTTTGTGTGTTGGAACCATTTCTCTGTGCACAGGGTGCAGGAACTGGGGTGCTGGCAGGAGGCACTTTCTGGGTGCTGAGGGGAGGGTGTTGCAATGCTCCGTGGCTCTGCCTTGCCCAAGCAATTCCAGGAGGAGGAGAACTCCTGAATTTCACCTTGTTCTGGACAGCCTCGGGGGATTGCCACACACTTGATGGCTGCTCCAAGGTGGTAGTGAGGATTGAGCCAAGCTATTCCCGCAGGGAGGGTGGGGATTCTGGCTCTTGAGATGGGCGATAAATCAAATCGTGGTTTTGGCCAGCGCTTCCACCTCCTCCCGCCTGAGGATCCGGCTCTCCCTGGCCATTTTCCCTTTCGATTCTGGCTGTACAGTGGCTGTGTCCGCGGCGGGGTGGCTGTGATGGCCAGGAGGCTCCAGCATCTCGAGGAATGGCAGTTTCGGTGCCATCTCCCCGAGGCTGGCATGGGGCAGAGCAGGATCCTGCGGCTCCGTGGCAGGCGTGTGGGTGGCGTGTGCTCGGCCTGGGACCTGCGTGTGCCCTCAGCGTGTGCACACGCACGGGTGGCAGCTCCGTCTGATCCTGCTGGCGCGGCTCTCCTGCCCCTTGGATCCGGGCTGGGAGTTGCACGGAGTTACAGGAGATAGGACAAGCGACCCGGTGGGGTGGAAAAATACTGGGCACTGCCTGCGGTTTGCTGGGTGCTGGAGTGGGTGCTCCCATGGTGGGGCTGGGGATCTCTCGTCCCTCGAGTGACAGTGAGCGATCCTGTCCCTTGCAGCGAGGCTTTACAAATCCAGGTGCTGGAGGCTGTGACCTGCTCCAAGGAGGAGAAGCAGGGCACCGAGGCTCTTGTCCCCCTCCCAAAGGCTGGCACCCTGTGCTCGGGGCTCGGTGGAGTTCCCTCCTCCCTGTCTCTCCCCGTTCTCGTGGGGTGGCCGGTTTCCATCCCTGCGAGCCGTGCCAAGGCAGCCGCTAAATGTAAACGCTGCGGAAAGCGCTGGATCCGCTCCCACCTGCCCAGGGACCAGGGGCTACTCTTCCGGTCGGGAGCGTTGTTAAAAAGACCCAAAACCCACCCAAACCCTCCGCTTTCCGCAGTTTCCCGCACCCACCCCCCCACCCCCCCTCCGACCGAGTGCGGGGCAAGCGGCGGCGCTCCCCCCTTTGCCGGGGCAGCCGGGCCGCGATGCCGCCGGAGCGCACGGAGGAGGAGGAGGAGGAGGAGGAGGAGGAGGAGGAGGAGGAGGAGGCGGGGTGGTGGCCCTGTTCCCCCTCCCGGGTCCCCCCCGTCCCGCCCCGCTGCCCAATCCGTGCGGCGGGGCCGGCGCTGCTCCGCCATAAAGGGGCGGCGGGCGCGGCCCCGGGAGCCGAGCGTGGGAGCCCCGCGCCCGCCCGCAGCCGCCGCCGAGCCCAGGTACCGGCCCGGGGGAACACGGGGACAGGGGGGTGCCGCTGGCCCCGTGCCCGCCGCAGCCCCCCGGGGACGGCAGGGCATGGCAGACAGCCCCCCCCAGACCTTCCGAGGGAAAATTCCTCCTTTGGGGGAAGGGGAGGATGAGGGGGGGAGGAAGTGGCAGCTTGAGTTTTCTGTTGAAAACATTCCCTTCGCAGTTTTTGCGGTTTTTTTTTTTTACCCCCACGAGGCTCTTCAGCTGCTGCCTGCAGCGCGGGGACTCCCTCGCTGCCAGGAGATGCTCGCGTTGGGGGATGCTCTGGCAGGGCAGCGGGGCGCTGGGAGCCGCAGCGGGGGTGCGCTGGGGTCAGCTCATCCCGAGCCCCCCCGCAGGCGAACGGCATGTTAGAGCCACTTCCCGAGTCAGTCCGCGTTTCCATACTGTTGGCATTTCCAAGCTCCCTGGAAAACACGCGTGGAGCCCGCTGCTGTGGGTCGGCCACGAGTGGGCTGGCTGGCGCTGGGAGCCCGGCTCCCAGGGCTCTGGGGATGCTGCAGCTTCCACCCACTGGTTCTAGAACCATTCTGGCCCATCCCGCCTCGCCTTCCCTGCCTGGGGTGCTCAGGGCTCCGTGTGCTGCCTGTTGCTTTTCCTGCTGCCCTGGGACCGGGCTTGGATAACCTCAGCCGGGCTGGGAAGGCAGCTGGGGCAGAAAAGCCCTCCTAGATGATGCAGATTTATTAAGAAAGCCCCAGCTAAGCTCTCCTTGCATTAGCCTTGCTCTCGAGCAGAGTGTGGAGGTGAAAAGTTCACGTGGGGCTAAGGAGCCCTTTGGAAGTCTGTTGCTCTGGTTTATTAGCAGGAGTTTGGGTATTAATGGGACTCTTTTGAAGGGTTTCTGGAGCAGGGCTTTCCTGGCTGCCGGCATCTGCCTGAGCTGCTGTGTGTTCTCCCTGAGGAATGACAGGGAACCGCTGGAGATGGCAGCCAGCCCTGTGGTGGCTGAGCTGTCTCGTGCTCCTCCCTGGCCTTTTTGGGAGGATGGAGAGGGGTGGGTGAAAAATGTGGGAACGCAAGAGAAGGCTCACAGTTGGGGCTGTTTGTGCTTCCCTCCTGCAGGAACCCCCTCGTCAGGACTGCAGCCATGGCCACCTCAGCGAGCTCCCACCTGAGCAAAGCCATCAAGCACATGTACATGAAGCTGCCGCAGGGGGAGAAGGTCCAGGCCATGTACATCTGGATCGACGGCACGGGGGAGCATCTCCGCTGCAAAACCCGCACGCTGGACCACGAGCCCAAGAGCCTGGAAGGTGAGAGGGCAGGTGCAGCACTCGTGGCCCCTCGCCGGGTGGAGGAAGGATGCCATTTCTCTCTTCCCGTGGCAGAAGGATGGTTTTTTAGGGAAGACGTTCCTCCTCGCGCCCTTCCAGTTACCTCTTTCCCCCGACACCGCAGGGGAACGTTCCCAGCCCTCCAGATGTGGAGTTTCAGGGAGACGCCCGGGGCTGGGAGCCCGTCCTTGGTGCTGTCCCTGCGTGGAGGGGCTGTTGGCAGGGGCTGGGGGCTGTTGGCAGGGGCTCGGCTGCCCATTGACTCTCGAGTACTCGTTTTGGCCGGAAGTAGTTTGGCAGAAGAAAGTGCAGGGGAAAGAATGGAGCTATCCGGTGTAATTAAGAGCTTGTGTCCCTCAGAACAAACAGTCCCAGCTTACACAATAATAGCATTAGGATTTTCCCCAGGTTGCCATGGAGCTGGCTGGAGACAGTTATGAAATGAAAATACTGTGTGTGACTGAGCAGAACTATCTTTTTTCTTTCCTTCTTTTTTTTTTTTTTTTTTTCCTTTTCCCCTCTCTCCTTTCCCCTTTTCCCTCTGAGGGAGTGGTTGGCACAGCTCCTTGGAAATCTTTGTGCTTCCCATCCTCCCTCTTTCCTCCTGGGATATGGAGGAGATACCATTGCCTGGATGGAGTTCTGGGCTTTGACCTGGAGGGCAGTGCTCAGGATGGAGGGGTGGGTGAGGGGCCACACTCCCTTTCCATATGAGATCCCACCTCTCTGTGATTTGCTTTCCCACCTTCCTTAGGCCTTGTAGCATGATTGAGGCTATTCCATGGCTCCCCTCATTCCCACAGCTGGAACATGGCTCTTGGTCTGCCCTCTCCCAGCCGAGGGGACCGGGTGCTTTGCTCTTCCCTGTGGTTGTTGTGACATGGGAGACGTCCTCAGTGCTACTCTGTTCACTCAGGCTTGGCCAGCAGCCCAGCAACTTGTTATTTCCCAGGGTGGCTGGGGAGTTGCACTCCTGTGGTTTTTTTACTTGTTTTGGGTGTTTATTTTTTTTTTTTTCTTGTTTTGCTTCCCCCACTTGGAACAAAATCAGCTGAGCTGGGACTAAACCTATTCTCTATGAGCATCTTCACCTCTGTCTTACTGGGGGGGTGGCAGGAAGTCCACCCTGGGGACCTGGGTCACTGTGGCCGGTTGCTCTCTTTGCTCCAGATCTCCCTGAGTGGAATTTTGATGGCTCCAGCACCTACCAGTCCGAAGGCTCCAACAGTGACATGTACCTGCGACCTGCTGCCATGTTTCGGGACCCTTTCCGCAAGGACCCCAACAAACTCGTTCTCTGTGAGGTCTTCAAATACAACCGCCAGTCTGCAGGTGAATGAAAGGACCCTCTCCTGATCCTTCCTTCTCCTGGTGCAGGTGGTGTTCCCGGGAAGGGGAATGGGAGATCTGCCCAAGTGCTGTCTGTGCCCTTAGCATGACACAGAAATAACCCCTGCCTTGAAAGCAGAGGGCAAACGAAGTGCTGGTGATGGACAAAGGGCTGGGCTTGGGATTTTTCAACGCTGCTGGGACTCAGACTGTACAATGAGTGAAATGGGGAGCGGAGGTGGAGGTGCTCATGAGCCTCGTGTCTCTTTTCCGTTCCAGAGTCAAATCTCCGGCACACCTGCAGGAGGATTATGGACATGGTGTCCAACCAGCACCCCTGGTTTGGGATGGAGCAGGAGTACACTCTCCTGGGGACAGATGGACATCCATTTGGCTGGCCTTCCAATGGCTTCCCTGGACCCCAAGGTAATCTTTCAGGAGCCTGGACCAAGTCAGGAGTGTTGGAACTGAAATCTGTGTGGCACAGCTTCAGGCCAGCTGAGGGATCCAAGGTGCTCCTAGAGCTGAAGGTGGACGGTAGAAAGCGGGATATTGGCAAAAACTAACCACGAGATAAAATTTGCAGCAGAACGGCTGAGGTGGGGATTGGCCACGTCCAAATTTGCTGCTTGGTTTGTTGGTCTGCAGGGGACTTAAACTCAGGGGGAGACTTAAATTCAGGGGGACCTTGCTCTTGGTCAGTGTTCTACCCTGCTAGTTCTTCTGTGAGAAACAGATCTTGGGGCTTTTGAGGAGTTCTCTGTGCGTGCTGGGTCTTCACAGAATGTCAGCGTTTTTCCCTGTGGAGGCTGATGTTCCCCTGTGCTGTTGCAGGTCCGTATTACTGCGGTGTGGGGGCAGACAAAGCCTATGGCAGGGACATTGTGGAGGCTCACTACCGAGCATGCCTTTATGCCGGCGTGAAAATCGGAGGAACCAACGCAGAGGTGATGCCAGCCCAGGTAAATCATCCTGAGACACCTCGTGGAGCGAGAGAGCAGCGTGGAAAAACCCCAGGCAGTGGGAGCTGTGTCTGCCTGCTCTGAGCTGTGTGGCTGTGCCCAGCATCAGGGGGTGGGAGGTGCCTGTCTCCACCCCACTGAGCCCCTGACGCCTCCTCCTTGCAGTGGGAGTTCCAGGTGGGACCATGCGAAGGGATTGAGATGGGAGATCACCTCTGGATCGCGCGCTTCATCCTGCACCGGGTGTGCGAGGACTTCGGGGTCGTGGTGTCCTTCGATCCCAAACCCATCCCTGGGAACTGGAACGGTGCTGGCTGCCACACCAACTTCAGCACCAAGAGCATGAGGGAAGAAGGAGGTCTCAAGTAAGTGTTTGGGCTGTTTACTGGGCAGCAGGATTTTGCAATGCTTTGGATGACATGGGAGTTTGTGCTTGGCATGACATCCGAGTCTTCTGGATGGGCTTTTCCCGGTTGTTTTGTTTTTGTGGTTTCTTTTTTTCTTAATATGTATTTTTTATAATGATACATTCTCGTCTTGGTACTTGGTGGGTGATTCAGCCAGCAGTACAGCTCCACCAGTGCTGGTGGAAGTACAGGATGCAGCTATCCCTAACAGCCTGTCCAGCTCCTGACCTCTCAGTGCTGGGAACAAACAAACAAACTCAGCACAGGGCTTTTAAAATTATATTTTTATAGCCATGATAAAAGAGACTGTTTGCTTCATCTTTGCTTCATGGCAAGGCTGCCATGTCTTTTTAAAGGGGAACATCTTAAAAATGCAAACCACGAGTTCCTGCACGGGTCTGCTGTGCTGAGTGCAGTCAGGGACCCTGTGTCACTGGAGCTGTGTGGAGGGATCCGTCCTGGCAGCTCTGTTTTCTTGCCTTAATCTTAGTGCTGCCCTGAGATAATGGGACAGCCTGTGACTGTGTGAGCCTCATGAATAGAAACTCCAGTGTTGAGAGCTCTCCCATCCGAGAGCAGGTGGAAGTGGGAAGTTTCACTGGTGGTGTCGCTCCTTAGGGAGCCTGTGGCATTTGGCCATGAGGATGCTTAACCTGGGTCAGCAGCAGGCATGGAGAAAAACCCTGTGTTGGGCTGAACAGCCAAGTGGGTTGTGGGGAACAAAGCATCATCACGAAGCGGCTCAGGGACATGGATTCATCTCGTTGCCACTTTGACGCGACACTCCAGAGGGGTTCAGCTCGTCCCGTCCCTCACTGTGCCACCCCTGTCCCTCCCTCCCTCCCTCCCTCTGCAGGCACATCGAGGAGGCCATCGAGAAGCTGAGCAAGCGCCACCAGTACCACATCCGTGCCTACGACCCCAAGGGGGGGCTGGACAATGCCAGGCGCCTGACGGGCTTCCACGAGACGTCCAACATCAACGAGTTCTCGGCCGGCGTGGCCAACCGCGGCGCCAGCATCCGCATCCCGCGCAACGTGGGCCACGAGAAGAAGGGCTACTTCGAGGACCGCCGGCCCTCGGCCAACTGCGACCCCTACGCCGTGACAGAGGCGCTGGTCCGCACGTGTCTCCTCAACGAAACCGGGGACGAGCCTTTTGAGTACAAGAACTAAGCCGGAGTGCGCCCCGCAGACACCGCCTCCCCCCGCACTCCCCGCGCCCCTAAACTTCCCTTCTAGATGTAATCCCGAGGGTACAAGATAACATGTTTCGTGTCTCAGTAACTCTTGTTGTCTTGAGGTGGGGAGGAGGGCAGGTTTAGTTTTATCCGTGTCTGTTTGTCGTTGACTCTTCAGAAGACAGGAGGAGGACGGGGTGTTAGAGAACTTTTAACCACTGTTTTATTTTTTTGTCTAATTCATGTGTACATCCGATGGGATCCAGTGGCTTCCAGGGACAGACTGCACACGCGGAAAGCGTGTAGGAGAGGAGAAAGCTTAAAACAGAGCCAGATTTGGGGGGCCAGCCCCGCTGCTGGCTCTCTGCAGACTGATGGCTCTCTAAGGTTGGTGCCTCTCTGCGGAGAAGGGAAGATGGGAGCTGTGGTGACAGGAGCTGTGCGTGTGTGGGGACGTGACGGGGACATCGTTGCCCTCCGGCCACTCTTGAGGTTTCTGGGAATCTTCTGGCATTGAGCTCAGCGTAGGAGCGCTGAGGAGAACTCTTGGTTCTGTCACTGGAAGTCAACCGATCTCTGGCTCATAACACAGAGTGAAGTAGTATTTTTCTATTTAAATATAAAAACAGCAAAAAAAAAAAATTATATATGAAAGTGTTTTTTTCTTGAAGAGATGACGTTCCAACGCCTCATCCGGGCAGAGCGGGCAGAGCTCTTGCGGATGCTGTCGGAGGCCTCCAGGTGGGACTGAGGGTGAGCTTGGAGGGAGACTCGGATGAGATTTGTTCCAGCATGGAGTGGAGCTGGCAGGAGGGGGTTCCCAGAGCGGGAAGCCTGCAGAAGCATTTGTCACTGTGCCTCGGGTGGTCGTGACACGCTCGGAGTGGGAGGAAGGTGTCCTGAACCAAGAGTTGACTGGTCAACAGCGTTCCGGACAGAGCTGTGGCTGTGTCACCTGTCCAGCCAGGGCTAGCATGTCACTAAAGCAGGGCTTTTGATAAAGGTGAAAAAAAAAAAAAAAAAGAAGAAGAACAAAAAAAAAAGAAGAGAAGTTTTAGATTATTTTTTTTCCATGATGTTCTTAGTTTCTCCAGCTGAATGGTTTTACAGAGACCGTTGATGCCACTGTTGTGTCCTGGCTCTCTCAGGCTGCCTGCCATCCAGCCAGGATAGGGGCTAGGAGAAGGGAAGGGAGAGGCCACCTGTCCCTCCCAGCCAGCTCTGGCACTCCCAGCTCCTGCTGGGGGGTTCAAACGTTCTGGGATTTTACACTTGGGTATCTTAGATGGTGCCAGTTATATTCCGTTGCATTTGGACTTCTTCTGAATAGGTTTTTTTTTTTTTTTTTTTGTAATAAAAAAAGAAAAACAAAACCTTCAATCTGACCTCTGCAGCCTCTTTTTGTTCGTGTGTTGCCTTCACCCTTCCTTCATTTGAAAGGATTTTGATTCTGATAGTGGGTAGATTGGCTTTTAATTTGTGGGGGGTGGGAGTATTTCAATCTATGTGTGCTCTCCAGAAAATGGGAATTTGTAGCAGCGGTTGGTTCTGTGGTGAGGGATAGTCCAGCTCCAGCTTGAGTGGGATTCTTTTGGGATGGGAAGGGTTCTGGGCTTGTGAGTGTCAATAGTGAGGATTATGGGGTCGGTACAGAAATGTTTGTGCATTTCCCAGCCTCCTCCTCACAAGTTCTGCAGGTTATAGAAATCCCACAGAAAACAAAACTCCAGCAAACTTAATTTAAAAGGGAGCTTTGTGGAAGAAGAACCTTTCCCACTCTCCCTAAGAAAGGAAACGAGAGAGAAATGAGAAAACGCTGCTCGTCCACCTTTGGCATAAGCCCAGTCATTCGGGAAAATAACCAAAGCAGTAGAAATGTGTCACTTTGTTACCGGGGTCCTTTATTTAACTTGTGGTGCCACTCCCCAGCTCCCCGGGAGATGCTTCCTTCAGGAGAGGATGCTTTAACCTTTAAATCTGGAATAACTACACCTGAGCATCCCACTGGGCTGATGAGGCCATTCCTGCTATCAGGTTTTTTGTGGATCAACTATTTTCCTCCATCTCCCTTCTGGGGAACATTGAAGGCAGCACATTCCTCAGCACAGTCCCAAAATTACCCTGTTCCTGTGCCCTGGTGGGATGGAGTGTGGCTGGAACACAGGCAATGGGAACACCTTTCCTCCCATCCTGACACAGCCACAAGGATTTGGGAGCTGGGGTGCTGCAGTCAAAACAAGCCCAGGCTGCTCTGGGGTAGCTCAGGAGCCCAGAAATCTTGAACTTTTGTTCTGATTTGGGCTCAGGGGCAGGGCAGCTGCTGTTTCTGATGCCTTCCAAGAAAATGTTAGAGAGGAAAGAATCGGATTACACCTGAATTAAGGGAACTGTTTTAAAGGCATTGGCACAGGAGGAGGGAAAAGACATGGTGTGGTTTTCTTGTTTTTCTTAAAGATCCTGTACTTCCAAACACTGTGAATCATTGAAGCTGAATCTCTCTCCAGAGACCCTTTCCTCCTGGGGAATAAAAAAATTGGGAAAAGGGGACATGGCTCAGTTTTGGCCCCTAAGCATCACCAAGGCAGGAGGAGCTGATGGGCAGCAGGTTTTGTCTTTTGCCATTCCAGAATCATGGAATGGTTTGGAAGGGACTCTAAATACCATTTCATTCCAAGCCTCCTGTCATGGGCAGGGACACCTTCCTTGGGTGGCTTTGGGATAAACAGCATCTCCCAGTGCCATTGGGGTGTCCCTGAGGAAGATGCCATCTACAGGGTGTCCCTCAGGAAAATAAGGGGAGCAGCATCAGTCCTTTGCTCCTCCAGCTGCCCTGAACATAAATTTAGGTCAGGAGCTTGATGCTTAATGGTTCCTCTTGTTCTCAGCTGAGAAAGCATTTATCCACTCACTGCACAATTACCCGGCTGAAAACAAGGTCAGAACAACATTGTGCTGGGAAATGGCTTTTCAGATCATTATTAAAAGTATAGGGGGGGGGAAAAAAGATTATAATGAATTAGAAGGGAGGGAAAAAAAGATTTATTCCCTCTAGACATTGTTTTCTGACTTTTTGCCTAAAGTCTGCTTGCTGAATCTGCTTTGTAGTTACCTAAACACCATTTCCCAGCTCTATAGGGTAGGGAGGCCTCCTCTTAAGACCATGGGGCTCTTACAAATTGAGCCTGAAACCCTCAGAAGCTGAATTTACGTCTTATGCATTCATAGAAAACATTTTGACTTTTGATCTGAGCCTCTCAGGAGGAAGTGAATCCCTTTTCCCTGTACTTACACATCCTTAAAATGTGAATAATGATATAGCAAGGATTGGTCCCAAAGGGTTTGCTGGGCACATCCAAGCATCAGGAACTGCTCCAAATGAAGCAGAAAAAAATAGCAGCAGCTTTTTGAAGTGTCTGTTTGGTTGTGCTCCCTTTTAATCAAACATCAGCTTAGGAGACAAGGCTGCCCCTAACCCATTAATATATCTGCTCACATGCCAGGCTTTTCCCAACAGCTGGATTTTAAGGCAATTCAAAGAATTAGCCACAGCTCCCTTCAAATACAGCCTGGAGTACATGAGCTAATCAAGATCACACTTGCAGCATCTTTTCATGCCAGGCTGTGCCAGCCCAGTTACTGCCTGTACGGGAGGGATTTTCCCTTTCTGCAGAGCCTGGTGCATCAGGTCTGGCTGCTTGGATTTCTCCTACCCTTTCCCACTCCCAGAGTGCCCTGATGCTGCTCCAGTATCCACATCCCACTTCTCTTACTATTTTGTGGGAGTTTTTCAGTGCTATTTGATCTTCCTTGATTACCTTTTTTTGGTAGGTCAGCCTTCAGGCTGGCACAGCCTCTGGCTGAACACATCTGGAGGAGGAGGAATCAGCCAGCCTTAGCTGGGCCAGGATTTTCTGAGCTGTCTTTGTGATGTCCTTACCTGGGGGAGAAGAGAGGCACTTCTGGTTGCTGGGTGAAACTGTTTTTATTTCTCCAAGTGTGTGTTTTCCCCTTTTCCTGGGGTGTTGATGTTGTGTGAGTGTCCTGCCTGCAGAGGATGGGAAGGGATGGCCCCAGGGAGGGAATCAGGCACAGATTGCTGAGGGGGTGATTTGCAGGGCTCTGCAAGAGCCTCTGTTTGGGCTTGAAGCTGCTGTTATCAGAGCAGCTTTGTTCTCTTGAAATGCCTTTTGGAGCTCCAGCAGCTCCTCTGGTGTGGGGCCTGGAGGAGTCCCAGCTGAGAGCTACATCAGCAGATAAAAGTGATACGGTTTCCACCTTAGGAAAAGTGGCTGGATGTTCTTTGTCCCCTCGAAGGAGGTCAGGGTGTGCTCTAGAAGGGTGCTGGAGAAAGGTCAGGTGTGGTAATTGCTCGTGTGACCCCTGGGAGCAAGGTGGCAGAGCTGGGAGGGGGCTCCTGCCATCCCACACTGATCCCAGCTGAGCCAGGATCTCATCCCACTTGTTCAGTTACTGATTAAACTAAGGACAGCTGCTTAGGGAACAAGTGGGAGCTCTTGAAAGGGAAGATCTCCCTAGGTCTGCCTCTGCATCCAGCTGGCTGGGGAAGCCAGGCAGACCTGGGCTGGCTCCTGAGTGGGTCCTACACCCATGAGTGCTTCTCCAGGCTCTCCAGGACTGATGGCCTATTTGCAGTTTCAGCACCTCCCTGAAAATTGAACTCTGACTCTTTGCTTGCTGATAAAGAGGCCAGTCCTTTCATAGGATCTGCTTTTCCTGAGGTCATGCAGGCTGTGGGGGATATCAGTCACTAAGGGATGACTAAAGATGTCACTTGTGAATTGCCTGGTTCATGAGTGGTGATCTCAGTCTGATCCTCGTGACTCCACCCTGAGCCAGTGTCTGGGGACTGTTCCTCCTTTTTGTGCAACGATCTCTGGTGGGAACATGTGGAGAAGGGTTCTGGGCAGACACAATCCTACTGCTCTCCACACTGAAGCATCTCCAGGGGCTCCATTCCCAGTGGGAGATGATGTGGGTCAGAGCATCTCCAAGCTGCCCCTGGAGGTGTCTGTGTTCAGAAGGAATGGAATTTGGGGCTGGGTGCTTCTTGCATGTCAGGGCCCCAAAACCTGCTGTGGTTGACCTCAATGTGAACTTACCTGGCTGAGGAGAAACCCAGGGTTGGAGAGGTAAACTGGGGGAGGAAAATCCACATTCTGTGACTGCAGACTGAACACCAGGTCTTGTAGGAGGACTGGGCCCTTCTCCCTCACTGCTCCCTTCCTTTCCTTCCCTGGTGACATGGCACAAGGTTGGGGTAGCAGTGCAGGGGGGCAGCCCCATCACCTCAGCCAAAAAATGTCCTTCTTTTCCTTTCTTTCTTCCCACCCTGGCCTGCCCACAGGCTGGCATGGCCGTGCTATTTTGCTTTCATAAGCTGCATTATGTAAGCCGAGTCTTGAGTGGGGATGCGGTGCCAACTTGGACTCCGCAGCGGGAAGGAGCCACATTCCTCAGCCCGGGTTTAATCCCTGCCTCCAGCCACAGTTGGTTTGCTGAGAGGAATCCGAGGGCTGTGCTGGGCTTTCTAATCCCTTGCCCCAGGTGGAGCCAGCTTGTTTGTATGGGAGCCCTGCTCTCCTTTGTCAACAGGTTGTGCCCAGGTCTCCTCCCAGCAAGCCCTTTGGAGGAGGGTTGGCCCAGGCATGCACAGCTCACCTTGGGACCCTCCTCTCTGCCCTCCTTGGCCTCGCTTTTACTTGCTCAAAAATGCTGGAAAGGCAGGGGAATGGAAATGGAAGCTTCCACAGTCCCAGCCCCAGAAAACAATGGCAGAGTGGCACGGAAAACACAGCCTGGGGGAGACCACGGTGTGTTCGTGGTGCCGAGAAACTTCTCCGCCTGTCCCAGGACTGGCTGCCCTCCCGGTGTCCCATCTGCAGGACGTGATTCCTGTCCCACCACAGACCTGCAGATCCTGCACCCAGGGCACCATCCTGGCTGGGTGGAGGGTGCAGGGCAGCAGTGGGTGCTTGGCAGGGAGTTTGGTGGCTCCCCAGCAGCCTTAAGCCCTGCATTTGGGATTGATGATCTTCAGGACCCCCTTTGGCTGGGCCATGAGGGCTCGGAAGGAAAGGTCCTCACCTCCATGTGGGTTTGAGATGAAGCTGACAGCAGCCTTGTTTCCATGTCCTGTGGGTGGATGAGGCACCAGACTCCACAGCTTTTGCTGCCAGCTTCCCTCAGTGCCAAACATGTTGTTAAAATGAGAAATATTAATCAGACCTGGGGTTAGGCTGTTATTTCTCATCACAGAGCTGTGTGGCTTGAACCCATCCATGCCTTGTGGAGATGCTGAGCAGCTGCTGAATTGCCCAGATGCCTCTGTCCTGAGCCAGAGCCTGGCCAAAATGCCCGAAACACTGGGAAAGCAAGAAATAGGAGCCTCCTGCCCTACTGAGCTGGATTCTGGCAAGCATGGTGGCCAGCAGGTATTTGGAAAAATTCTGGGACCATTTCCTTCAACCACACCCCAAAATCTGTCTTATGCCTCTCCATGTCATTCATTGCACTGTTCAGGATGGTTTCTTTCCTTTTCTCTCTAATCTTTTATCACCTGTAAATATCTTGTTTATTTACAGGTGCCTTTTCTACTCTGCTTAAATATTGTTTGTAACGTTATAGACTAATCTGGGGTTGGTACATAAGTACAATTATATTGCAAGTGGTGTGAAAAGTTGCTCAATGTGTTAAAGGGTACTGTCAGAGTGTCTGGACTCTGGATTCCATGCAAACAGGAAAAGATTGTTTCAGTTAAGGCACCACTTCAGCCCTCAAATGATCCTTTGGCATTATTCTAAAATCACTACATACTGGCTGATTCAAATGCTAGAATGTAATTTTCTGATGAACTCCAGAGTAAGAAGCTTAAAAGTGAAATAAGCTTCAGGTGGTTTTGTTTTTAGGGAATTCAGAGCAAGCCCTGAAGTTTGAGGTGGGAATAGCTGTGCCCAGGGCTATCTTGTCCAGATGCCATTTCCATTTCCATTTCCATTTCCATTTCCATTTAGGAAGCTACCTGGGAACAGCTGAAAGTTGAAGGCCAAGGCTTCAGATGGCTGAATCACCAAAAACCATGCACTTGCTCTGAAATACAAGATATTTTCAGGCCATTTTGCACCCAGACAGATAACACATCCTGGGTGATTCACTGGCTCCCTCTTTTCCCCTTTTCCTTGGGCCTGGCTCTCTTGGCAAGTTCTCCCTCAGCTTGCTGGTGATCTTGGGCTGGAGAAAGTCATGGAACTGGTAAGATGGGAGCTTCTGCACTGAAATAACCCAAACCTGCCAAAATTCCAAGGATTTCTGGGAAAAACATTGGGAAAAACCCGGGAAAAGTCCAGCCTATAAACCCCCCAAAAATCCCTAAAAATTCGCACTAAGAAATGCAAAAATCCCCCAAAAGCCGCACTAAAAATGGCCAAAAAACTTCTAAAATCTGCACTAAAAAAACCCATAAGTGGCCCCAAAGTCCAGTGAGATTCCAGGGTTTTCTGAGGAAAAAAACCAAGGAAAATGGGTCGGCAAAAATTCCGGGAGAAATCCAACTTAAAATGGCCAAAAAAGCCCAGAAATCACAAACAAAATGGCCCCAAAAAGTCCTAAAATCTGCACTAAATCCCCCCAAATCTGCCAAAATTCCAAGGGTTTCTGGGGAAAACGTTGGGAAAAATCCAGCCAAAAAAACCAGAAAAATCCCTAAAAATTTGCACTAAGAAAAGCAAAAATCCCCCAAAAGCCACAATAAAAATGGCCAAAAAACTTCTAAAATCTGCACTAAAAACTCCATCAATAGCCCCCAAATCCAGTGAGATTCCAGGGATTTCTGAGGAAAGAAACCAGGAAAACAGGTGGGCAAAAAATCCGGGAGAAATCCAACTTAAAATGGCCAAAAGAGCCCAAAAATCACAATCAAAATGACCCCAAAAGTCCTGAAATCTGCACTAAACCCCCCAAAATCTGCCAAAATTCCAAGGGTTTCTGGGAAAAACATCGGGAAAAATCCAGGAAAAATTCAGCCTGAAAAAACAGAAAAATCCCTAAAAATTTGCACTAAGAAATGCAAAAAACCCCCAAAAATCGCACTGAAAGTGGGCAAAAAAACTCCTAAAATCCCCAAAAAAGCTGGTCTTGCCAAACCAAGAATCTCTACGCAAAGGTTGGGGGTTGGCAGCGATACCCCACGGGTTCTGCAGGTGAACAGGAATTTTTGGGGGGAATTTTTTGGGTGGGAGCTTGTGACAGCTTTGCCCAAAGAGCTCTTTGAGATGCAGCATCCCCCCCTGCTCGATCCCCCCTGCCCATGCAGCCAGTGGGAGCTGCTGCCATGAAATCTAAAGCGAGCCCAGCAATGCTTGTCTTTTTGTTGTGAATAATGTCGGGCCTTTTTTCCGCCGGCGCTATTGAGGCAGCAGCTGTATTTCACCCAGCTGGCAGCGCTCGGGGAGGAGATCAAGTGTTCTCAGCAGAGCTGGGCCACATCTAGGGCTGGGGGAAAGTGGTGCAAGCCTGAGCTGGGCTCCCACCCCAGGGCTTTGGGGCATTTTGGGGAGGTGAAATAGTCCTGTGGGAGCAGGAGGATGAGGAGCTGGGTAGGATTTCAGTGGTGTGGCTCGCTTGTTGTTGGACAGTCCTCTTCTGACCCCCCAAAAAACCAGGGGCACCTGGAGCTCTGTGGGTGTGTATTTCTGCACTCTGCCTGAGCGTGCTGCCGGAGCAGAGCTCCTGCCAACACACCCCGCGCTTCTGGGAAGAGTCCTCGGCACCCTGTGCTCCTCCCATGGGATACGCTGTGCCTCCCTCTGCCAGGTACCCCTGGGCAGGTGCCAGCCCTTCCCCTGGGCTTGGGAACAGCTTGTTTTGAACGTCAGTGCCATGGGAAGCAAAGCAAGCAGGATCAGATGTGCCATGGGCACTGCTGGCCCATCTCCCCGGCACGGGCAGGGCTCGTTCCTCTGCCCCTGTGCTGCTGGACCCCCGGGGTGGGAGGGACCCCCCTGCCAGACCCTCGTCCTTTGCACAGAAGGACTTGGGAAGAAAAGTTGTGTTAATTAGAATGGCCTCTCCTCTGGATCCTCAGCTCTAGCCTCCTGTCCCTCTGCTCTGTTTGCCCACTAATGGTAGCTCAGTGTGGGAGGCAGATGAGAAGGGATGCTGGGGACAGGAGAAGGCTGGAAGGCAAGGAATATGCTCAGATGAGAAGGGTTTGGTTTGTTTGTTTGTTTGGAACATTTCTTTGGGCCATTCATTATATTCCAGTCATGAGGAAACATGTGACTTCTCTCTGTAAGAAAAAACTGATTTCATTTTTTGGTGGGTTTTTTTGGTTTGGTTGTTTTTTGGTTTTGGGGTTTTTTTTTTTTGGTTTGGTTGTTTTTTGGTTTTGTTTGTTTGTTTGTTTGTTTGTTTTCTCTCTCCAGAGATCTGGTTCTTAGTCCTGAGAGGACCTTTGCTTTCAGAGCTCCATCCTCCCTCTACCTATCAATGATTTCCTCTTGCTTTGCACCTCCCTCTACCCTTCACACCCTTCATAGAATAAACAAAAGCCTCTGTCCTGGCCGTGCTGTTCCCAGTACCTGTCCTGACTGTTTCCAGCTTGCCAAATCTGCAGGGATCGAGGTGGAAACACGTGGATGTGCCCTCAACACAGCAGCAAACGGGAGCAGTGGGACGGAGACCAGGGCACAGAATAAATTACACCCCTGGATGGCTTTTGCTGCCTGACTTGGTTGCTCTCACCCAGGGTTCATTGTCTTGCACGTTTCTGCTCCATCCCCGGGTTCATTTGGGTGTGCTGGGCTCATGGCTCCCTTGCATGGATCTGCTTTTCCAGTGCTGCTGACCTCTGCTGATCACTTTCCAGCCATTAAACCCAAGACAGAATGGCAGGAGGGGAAGACACCTCATTAATTTTTACTCCACCCTGCATCCTTCCCAACTCTTTCCCTTGGCAGAGATTGGGAGGAACATTATTTTGCACACCCCGTTTCCCACTGCCATCACAGAAATCTTCTCACAGTTGCCACAGCAAGCTCAGACCCCTCAGGTCTGGATTTTTTGGGGGTCGTTTTTTGGTATTTTTGTTTAGTCTGGTGCCACGTTGCAGGTGGTGAGGCAGAACATTGTGCTCCAAAGCCGCTCTGTGTTTAGAAGCAGAAGCGAGGCACAGGATGCACGTTTTTAGCATCCCAAATACATTGGGATCTAAAACAGTTTGCAGGGAATATGGTTATTGCTATTCCCAGAGTACCAGAGAAGCCTGGGATCCAACAGTCACATAGAGGATGAGCCTGCTGGATCCTGGCTTGGCTCCTGCTGCTCTCCGGGGACAGGGATGGGGATGGGCAGGAGCTGGGCTGCCCTGGGAACCCCTTCTGCTGGGACAGGCTTGAGCTTCCATCCCAACCCAAACCACCCAACAGTGCTGGGAGCAGCCAAGCAAGACTCAGGCAGCAAATTCCTCATCAAAAAGACTCTCAAAACCTTTCCTTTTCTATGGTCCCAGCTGATGTTTTATAGGAGCTGCAGGTGCTTAATGTCTAAGGGCGTTTTGTGATTTTTTTTTCTAGGCGGGCTTTTTCTAAGCAGAGAGTTGAGAGTATGAACAAAGAACAGGATGATATTCTAAAAGTGGTCATATTTTGCTGTCCCTAAATGCAGCTGCTGTGCCAAATGGAGATTCATTTGTTGACCTGCAGGAAGAGGGATTGCAGCAGTGCTGCCCAGCGCCTGCTGGGCTGGTTTTGGGTGATGGGCAAGGCAGTGTTTGTCAGGAGAAGTAAAACATTGTCAGACACCAGGATCACTGGGAAACAAACAGTTCACCTGCTGGCACAAGGGAAAGAAAACAAGAAATGTGTCAGCAGAGACGTGGCCAGCTTCAAACCAGCAATGTGAGCTGGCTCTGCTGCTGGCCTGGACCCCTCTTGCTCCATCTCAAACCTAAGGCGGGTTTGGGCCAGCATCTCTTTAGGGTTTTCCCCAGTTGTTCTTTTAGAGAATAATTCCTTTCCCTACAGACTTTAAGGACTTGACACCTGTAGTTTATCCAGCTTAATTTTCTTGAGGCAGCAAGGCTGAAAGATTCTGTGATTCTGAAAGCGTACCCGGGTGAGAGGTGAGTTCCAGGGAGACAGGCAGAGATAGGGACGGGAATCTGCGCCAAGAGGGATTAATGCAAACACCTGGTCCAGCAGATCCGCGGCCAAACCCAGCCTGGATCGTTCCTGGCTCGGAATTTTCCTGGGGAAAGGCGGGAGGGGGATGAGCCCGATCCTGCTGTGATGACGCCGCATCTGGGAAATGCTGCCGGAGATTTTCTGTGGAAAGGCGACTCCACGTCGTAGGTGTCACAGCAGGGCTGGGGTGAAGGAGGGAGCAGGCAGGAGGAACAAAGCCACCTTTGTGGCCGCTCCCCTGCCCTGCAGAGCTGGCCCCAAGCCAGAGAGGTGCCTGGCTCGCTCCCGAGGTCTGGCTGAGCAGCCAAGAACTTCCCGGAGCTGGAATTCGGGGCAGTCGTCCTCTCACCTGGAAAAGCAACCTCTCTCCTGGCAGCAGCACAAAAGGGGCTCGGATGGGGTAACTCCTGCAACTGCTCCCAGCCCACCTCGGTGCGCTGGAGATGCTCGTGAACCCCTCGAGGTGGGCAGGAGGCTGCGGGAATGGCACGGGCAGGATTGCTCCGGGAACAGGGCGAGCGGCACTGCCGGGATCCCCGCTGGGTGGGGACGGTGCCAGCTCAGCATCTCCGCTCTCGGCCAGGGATGCCAAACCACCCTCACCGGGGTGAAGGGAAGGCCCAGGGATCCATCTGCTGTATCTTCTCCTCTGGGATGGGAGGAGATGGATCTCTCCGGGTCTAGCACCCTTAAAAACGTCAAATTCTACCCAGGGAATGGAAAAATCCCGTCCTTTGGGACCTCCCAGCTGCTTGCTACATCAGCATGAAACCCACTTTAACTCCACCCTTGTAGGGGGAGGAGAGGATGAATCCCTCCGTGTGTTTCATCACCGCAGGGCAGGTGGGAATCAGGATCTGCTGGCACATTCCCCCTCCCCTGGGATCTCACATCGCTGCTCCTGATTGGAAAACCCCTGGGACTGCGAGAGTTAATTCTTCATCCCAGCTGCTTTCCTCCTCGGGCTCAGCAGGAAGAGGGATTGTGCTAGGCAAGGGGCACCACTGCGGAGAGGGAGGAGGCAAGAAAAAAAAAAAGAAAAAGAAAAAGTTTCGTGTTTAGACCTTTTACCTAATTTCCAAGGTTTCAGACCTGAGGGCCATAGCAACGAGAGCTGCCAGCGGTGTGATTGGAGGCAGCAGGCAGTGCTGGACTGCCCTCCCAGCTTCCCAGGCAGCATCCCCACGGATGGGACACAGTCAGTGTTGAGGCCCATGTTGGCTTTCTGCCTCCCCTTCCCCACGGGAAGAGCTCGAGGCATGTGCCTCTGTGTGCGTGACTTTTTTTTTTTTCCCAGCTGATTGCCTTTGCCCATTTCAATTACATTTTCCCTGGTTTCTTTGAGTTGTTTAGAAAGTCCTTGGGCACTTGTGAAACCAGAGGGCATGCAGGGAGGGCTGTTCTCACGAAGACCTGCCTAGAAACCAACACAAACCCAGCGAGGTGTTGTGTGTATTTGTACAAACACAGAGAAGTGAGGGGGGGTGGCACTTTGCAGCTGCAGAACAGAGTTTGAGTCCAGCAACGCTTCCCTTTTCTCATCAAATAAGTCTTTGCAAAAATACCAGGGGTTCCTGCAAAACAAAAGCCAAGATGTGATTTGGGGCAATAAAAACTGCAAATTGTTCTTGCTGTGCTTGCTGATTCTCCTTTTGGGTTTATCAGAGGGGTTCAACCATCAAGTTCCTCTCCAAGCACAGCCCATCCTGGGGAAACACAGAATCACAGAATATCCTGAGGAGCATCATGGAGTCCAACTCCTGTCCCTGCACAGAGCCCAAAAGTCCCACCCTGTGCCTGAGCGTTGTCCAAATGCTTCTTGACTTCTGGCAGGCTTGGTGCAGTCTCTGCAGGGAAAAATCCCAATGAAACTTTTTGTGTTTCTCACCTGAGCACTCCCAATTATCCCTCAGTAGCACTGCAGAGCTGACACAGCTGTGGGCTCAGTTTCTGCGGGTCCTGGAGATCAAACCCACCCCCAACCCTTCCAGAGCTGCTTTTTTGGAGCAGAATCTCTTTTCAGTCTGCAGGTGTGAGCGTTTCTGGCAGCACTGAGTGGTCAGGGAGAAGAGGGAATGAAGGTGGCTAAAGGGAAAAGCATTTGCAAAGGAAAAGATGGGGATTGTAGGAGCACTGAGTTGATGCAAATGGAGCTGACCTGTATTCCCCAGCTCTTCGGGATCCCTCCAAGCTTCAGCAGAGCAGCTGAGCTTGATTATGTGTGTGTCATGGCTCTCTTGTGCAGCAGGCAGTGTCTTCCTTCCACTCCTCTTCCTCAATGAGCCACGGGCTTCTCAAAACCTGTGCTTAAGCCACTCACTGAACCCACTTAATTCTCCTTCCACTGGCACCAGGTTGTCTGGTGAAAAGCTTTCCAGCACAAAGCATTTCTGCTCTTCCCAGCTTGTGCATGGCTGTGTGGGCTCGCAGTTCCCTTTTCTGGAGAGGAGCACGTATTCTCATGAGTGTTATGCATTTTATCTTTCAATCTGAATTAGTATTTAGGAAAAAAGAAGGGTGAAATACCCCAGCCTGCGGTGCCCAAAGCTTTCTGTGCATCCCTGCAGCATTTGAACCCTCCCAAGAGCAGTGAAACACAGTTCATCCCTAGGGAGCTGTGTGCAGAGAGAGGATCATCTTCCCCAGGATTTTAATAAGGCGTGAAATTGGGTGTTCAGCTGTTTTCATTATTCTACTACTCCATGTACAAAAGAACTGCTAAATTTTTTGCCATTCCTCCTAAAGATCCAGTGTGATATTCCAATCCTTTGGTGCCCTTTCAATGCCAGGTCTCTTCAGGCAGTGATTCCCCACCACCCCTCTCCCTTCCACCTTATTTTTAGGGTACTTTTAACACAACACAGGATTTGTGCAGAAAAGCCTCGGAAGCTCGAAGCACCTCTCTTTTGCCAAGGGTCTGAGCCAGCAGACACATTTCCCTTGCAGACAAGAGCAGGATGGCTCACTTGCACTCAACTTTCTGTTCTTCTGGAATCACTGGAATATGAATAGGATCCTTATCAAACCAGGTTCATCCAGAGGACAAGGCCACAGGAATTGTTTGCAGAGCTCCAGCAAATAAACAGCATTCCTCCTGATTCCTCATTTGCCCATTTCGATCCAGTGGTCAGCTCAGGCAGAGGCCACAGAGATCAGCTGAAGGGAGGTGACAGCTTTTGGCAAGTTCTGGACCACCCCCAGCTTCCCAGGTGGTGTGATCGAGCATCATGGAAAGAACTTCTGTCTGGAACCTTTCAATTATGGATTTGGGAGATAAAAATCCAGTGCTTCTCCCATCGGGGGGTGTAAATGTAGAGGGGGGACCTGCTGGGACCACGGCTTTTTTTCCTTGAGGTCGTTTGCTGTGCTCTGCAGTGAAGTGGGGATGATGGATCCCGGTGATGAAATGGAAAGGAGGGCTTGGCTCCCTTCCCAGGGGAGGACTGGCATCCCAAAGCAGGAGAGGCCACAAGCCATGAGGACTTCTGTGCCCCAGGAAAGCGGCAGGTGACACAGGGCGCGGCCAGAGCTCTCAACATCTGACCGCTGGAAAGTTCTCTTTGTCATCTGCTTAACGAGGAGAGAAAAACTTGCAAGCATCTTCCTTTGTCTTGCTGCACTTTGGATGGCCAAGAGAGCTGTTATTCCATCCAGGCTGCCTTGCCCAGCCATCACTGCTCTCCAGAGCACGTCTGGGGTGTTTCTGTGTCAGGAATCTGCCCCGTGGAGCACATCTGGGGGCTGGAGGCTCAGGGGCTGCAGCGAAGGAAGGGCACACATGAAGTTCATGTTGATACTGGCTCTCCAGAAGGGCTCATGTCTGCACAACTTCAATCCAGGGCTAAATTTAAACACCAAAATGCAGCGTTTAGGAGCCCAGGGAATAGCCCAGCCCTCGTCTCCTGTGGCTGCCTCCAGCCAGCCCTCCCTTTGGCAAGGAAGAAGCTTTTGTTTCCCTTGGACTCTGGGCCAGCTTGGAATAATAACACCAGCAAAACCCTCCCTGCCTCAGCACAATGAAGCAGCGCTCTCAATTCCCAGATGTGCCGAAGGGAAGTGCCCAGTGTGTCCCATCCTGATGCTTCCCTTCCAGATGTGGAGTGGCAGGGAGCTGGTTGCCAGCCAGGAGAGGAGTGGACAGTGGATTTTTGCCCTGGAGACCCTCTGGATCTCACTGCCTGTGGCCAAGGGAAGTGGTTTGGGTGCCCTGCCAGCTGTTCAGTTGGTTTGAAACAGCTTGAGAGTGCTGCAGGGAGGGAATGAGCCACCAGGAAAGGTGAGGATGCTCTCCCTCTCAGATGTGTCTGTAGCCTCAAGGAATGCTCAGTCCTCATCTTCTCCCCCTCAAGCACCTCTTGTTCCTCATCATTTCCTCCTGAGCATCACCAGCAAGGCTGGACTCTGTTAAAATCCCTGCAGGCACCTTGATGGGACAGAGACACATCCCCTGCTCAGCCCTGTCCCCGGGACAGGGGTCAGCATGGAACCACCTCCTGCCAAGGTCTTGCTGAGTGAGCCTCAAGTGAGCTGCTGTGGGGTGAATCTGGAGACTGAAGCTTGTCCCCATCAGAATGAGGTGGGGGTGTTTCAGGTTCAACTGAAAGGTGCCTCTTCTGGGCAATCCCCCGGGATTTGAGCAGCACAGGAAGGAGCTGGTGGGTGGCACTGCATGCCATGATCCAGGTTGGCTGTACCCACCCAGTGGAAAATTCCTCCTGCCCATGGGCAACGTCCCTCTGCCTTTATTTTGAAGCAGCTGGCTGAGGACACGGCCAACAGGAGATAATAGGTGCTGACAGGGGCCTGGCTGCTAATTGGGGTTTTGCCAGGGCTTCCATGATATTTGCAATTAAAGGAAGGTGGGAGGGAAATGATGGAGGGGGAGGATGACAGCACACGGGTGTGACAGAGAGACGGAGCCTGCGGAGGAGCTGGGGACGTCTGAGGAGGTCACAGGGAGGGATCCTCATCCCAAAGCCAGTCCTGGGATTACTCACACCCATGACATCAGCCTGGGGGCCCTCCCAAACTGTCCCTGTGCCGGGAAGGCTGGGACAGGACATTCCCGTGTGTGGGATGGGCATCCAGACCCTGCACGGGGTCAAGGCCGATCCATCCCCATGTGGCAGCAGTGCTGAGCATTGGGAGTGGTCACCTGAAATTTGGGGGTGCTCATGGCACTTCCCTGCAGTCCTGCAGCAGCTATCTGCTCCTCCTTCTCACATCCTTCCCCTACCTTTCTCCTTTCCTCTCATTTTTGTGCAGCAATACTGGCCACCCAAATTCCAGAGCCCACCCGATGGGGTGGATGCTGTCCTGACCCTTAGCAAAACCAACAATTTATTTACAAAGATTTTTTTTTCCTTTGCCCAGATTGAATTTTCCACTTGGTAGCAAAGGTGCTTTGCTTGACTCTTCATTTACAGTGGGAAAATGCACACCAGAAAAAAAGCCCAGGAGGTTTAAGTTAACTTGCAGCTTGAAGCTGTTTCGTTTTCCAAGAAGGAATCGTGCAGGTGTCTCGACAAAACACTTCAGGGGTTTTTGCAAGATTAGATCTTATAGTTTGTCTTCCTGAATGTGTAAAAATATCCCAGGGAGACCTCTGCCCTAATGGCAACTTATCTTCCATTTCTCAAAAAGAAATCCGGAATAAAAATGGACACACAAGACCCTCTGAAGTACAAAAACAATCTGTCTTGGGATGTATTTAAAGTGAATCAGGAAGAAAATAGCTCAGGAGTCCTGAGGAGGTGCTGGATATGATGCTGGAGCTCATGGGAGTAATTCAGGTAGGATTCCAGGTAAAGCCCAGCTGTGGGTGATGCTGTTCCCAAAAGGGAGAGACATCAAATGATTTACACCAGGCTGTAAATAAAGACAGGGCTGGGCTGGGCCTGGCCGTGGAGTGGTTCATTGCTTGATGCCAGTTATGGGATCCCAGTTCAGAGCATCTGCAAACAGGGCACATGGATTGAGGAGAGCTTTGGAGCAGCATCTGCAAGGATTCACTTCCCTCCAGCCTGCCCTGCTGGGATCAGAGGTGTGGAGGGGCTTGGGAAAAGGGAGCATGAGCAAGCAAGGGGCTTGTTATCCTAATGCCTGGGTTTGCAACTGATGGTCAGACTCACACCCTGTTTCCCTGCACAGGTTCGAGTTCCAAAAACCATTGAGAGAGTCTGGACCCCAGCACTTCATTCCCTGAGTGCACCCCGGAGTGGCTGCCTGTGGCTCTGGGGTCACCTGAGCATCCACACAGCACAGGAGCAGAGGAAACCCAGGATTTACCCATCCCATTGGAACCCCCCAGCATCTCTGGCATGCCTTCAAATTAAGAGATGGGAAAAATCAGAGCCAAGAGGAAGGGAAGGAGAATTTAAACAAGGGACAGGATCAGCAGGGGAGAAGGAGAGCAAGGAAGGGGGTGGCTGCTCCCTGCCAGCCGCTTGGGAAATCTGGGCAGCAGTCACGTGGGGAGCTGTGCTTTTGGCACAACCTGCGTGTTCTGCAGCACGGGGAGGGCTGTGAAATCACCTCCAGCTTCCAGGAATCCTCCCGGCACGGGATACGGGGCCGGGAGCTGCTAAACATGAGAACTGCTGGCCTGCAACCCAGCCGGGTCCCTGCCTCAGCTGCTGCCTGCCCGGGCTCCTCGCTGGCCTGGTGGCTTTCCTGGGGTGGCACCGCATGGGACAGCGTGTCCCAGGGCAGGGGGTGTCACCAGCGAGGGGACAGGAGCGATGGGAATGCGGGGGGGAGGCTTCTCCAGGGTGCATGGCTATTCCTGGGGTGCAGCCCGGCTCCAAAGCCTCTCCCAAAGTCAGGAATTGCCCCTTGGCCAAGGGACAAACCTCTCCCCCACACTCGCCTGGAGCTGGGGGTGACATCCTGGCCCCATTCACAGATAACACCGCTCCCCGTGCTGGCTGCCAGCACACCTCATCTGCTGCCCACCAGAACACACCTCCCCTGGGTTCCCCTGCCTGCCGGGACAGCCCGGCCCCTGCTGCGTGCAGGGAAACTCTGCCCTCCCCTGCCTGCTGTCCCCTTTGGATCCCTGTCCCTGGAACATGCAAGGGGACGAAGGCAGGGCCCCCAGATGTGACAGGAGCAGGGTGGGAAGGGGGTTTTGCAATCACAAAACATCACATTAATTAAACCAGTGTCAGGCTCAGCGCTGGTTTCTGTTAATGACATCCATGTGGGGACTGAGTATGGATGATCCCGAGAGGGAGGGAGGAAGGGGAGACCTGGGGAGGAAGGAATTCATTGCTATGGAGCATCAAGTCAAGCAGGTGAGTGAGGATGGGAAAGAAAAGCTCCTGCTGCCACTTTGGGGCTTGTCTGAAGTGGCTGAGGACAAGGATGCCATGAGGGGGGGATGTGACCCCCATGGCTGTGTCCCCTGCACCCAGCCTGGCCTGGCTGCAGCAGGATGAGAGGTTCTATGGGGTGGTCACAGGGATGGGAGAACCCAGGGGAGATAGGATGAGCTTGGCTGGTCTGGCTTAGGGAGCGTGAGGGGCACACAGAACCTTCCTGCTCCTGACCCCACGTCCAGGTCTCCTAAAATTTGCCTTAATTAAGCCTTCAGCTTAATTTCCTTTAGCCAGGGAGGCAGGGCCTGGCCAAGCAGCCCTCTGCAGGACACGGGGTGGGTTTGGGCTGCCCACTGCTTTATTTGTATTTTTAGAGCACGCCACAGGCACTAGGTCACTGAAGTGAGTGAAATTCCACCCTGGAGCCTGGAGCAAGTCCTCATCCCCATCCCTCTCCTCGGGGATGGACTGCAGTCAACAGCTGAGCCAGGGCTCAAGTGTCTCGGCCACCACAGTGCCCGGCTGGGGTGAGGATCTGGGTGGAAGAGCAAGGCAGGGGACAGGGGACAGGGGACAGCCCTGCCACTGCTGTCACTCCTGGAAGAGTCCCAGGGGAGTCAGGGTCCGGTGGTGCCGAGCTGCAGACCCCACTGGTGGCACAAGGGGGCTCTTGGTATAAGTGTCAGGGGGAATTTGTCTGGTGGGACAACAGGCACCCTTGTGCTAAGGGAGCCGAGGATACTGGGATGCTGAGATGGGACTGGGACAAACTGGAGGAGGGTGGGGAGAAGGCCACTCCTACCCTGCTCGTTCAGTGGAGTGATGAGCTGGCAACATGGTGAGTCAAAAGCTGAAAAAAGGGGGAAAAAACCTTGAAAAGGAGAATGTGTGGGGGCTTAAAACTGCACAGCACATCTTGAAAACATAGCTTGAGTCCCTTTATCACCTCCAGAGTGACTGATGCAAGGGAAGCATCTCACCAGGGCTTGGGTTTCCAGGGAGTGAGTCAGGAGGGCTGGAGTCCCACCTCTTGAGTCACTGCTGGCAGCACTGGAAGTCCCCCCTGCCCCTTTCATTTGTGAGTGGTGATGGAGTCACTATCCCCTTGGGGGGCCCTGGGGGAAAATCATCAATATATCATCCAAGCCTGAAATGAAGAGAGAAATCCTCCCCTGGGATGCTGACCCAACCAGAAATTGTAGCAAGAGATGCTTCCTGGAAAGGCAGAACTTAAAGATCCCTGCTTTAAGGCATGAGGTTTGCCTGGAAATTAGGCCAAGCAAAATGTGCTGGGAGTCATCGTTTGAGAGCTCTGCCTCATGAGGTGTGAAATATCTGCCTTTTCTGGTGGTCTTCTAGGTGAGATGATTTTCTCTGCTTGACCCAAATTCTTGGCCTCACCTGGCTCAGGTGGCCCGAGCACCCAGCAGTGATCAATCACACATTGCTTTCATCCAGAGGTGCACACACTGATGGGATTTCACAGGACCAACACTCAAATCTCACCTTGAACATGAAAAGTTGCGGCGAGGATCCCTGTGGGAGGCAGCTGAACTCCAGGAGCAGAGGATGCCAAGCACAGTTTTTATTGCTGGAAACAGCCAGACATGAGCACTGGGGTCTTTTTTTTCTGAGCCATCACACAGTTTTGGGAGGATTTTTCCCCTCTGTACTCAACCCAGAGCGTGCCTGCACTTCCCTGTGTCCTGCTGCCAGCTCTGCTCTGTGGAATCCCCTCTGGTGTTTTTCCCCCAAGGCGTTTTTCTCAGAGATCCACCCCTTTTTTTTTTTTTTTTTTTTTTTTTTTCCCAAAACAAGCAGTTTCCCCTAACAGCAAGCACCCAGTGGCCGGCAGCTGATGGCTCAGTTGCTTTGCCTTATGCACAAAACTTTCCACTTGTGCTTTTCATCTGCCCAGCGGAGGGAAGTGCCTGCTCCCTCTCCTGCAGAAGGGAAACGTCTGCCCTCCTGTGTTCAAAGTCCCCTCCAGAGAGCAGCCGAGGGTGCACTGACCTCACGGAATAAATATTTTCCATGACATCTCCTTCTGACATCCCCTCTCGGGCTCTGTACCTATAGCTGACCCAGCTCTGGGTTCGCAGCCAGTTCCTTGCTTCCCTACGTGTCCCCACCGTAGTGTCACCCCCTAAAGGTTTCAGTGACCTCTCTGGACACCCCCCCAGGGATTCTGCTGGCCAACAAGGTGGCCTCTGAGCCAGTGCTGCTCCCCAGGGACACCAAATCCTTCTGGCTTGCTGTGATGGCATCTCCAACATCTCCCTTTGCCTGCTCAGAGCTCAGCTGCCTGTGGTGATGCCAAGCCAGCAGGGAAACTGGAGGCACAAAGCATCTACGGGCGTGGGGTGGGATGCAGGGAGGTTGTTTGGAAATGGGAACAATTTTTCAGCCGGCCTGGGTGAGGAGGGACACTCACTGCCTCCATCCCTGCTGCCCACCCAGCTGAGAGGGAAAGGGGGGATGATCCAAGAGGTATTTTCCACCTGCAGCCCCTTGCTGTGTTCTGGCTGTGCAGAGACCTTCCCCAGCCTGTCCTTCTCAAGGGAACAGTCATGGCTGGTGGCTGCTTTCCTGCACAGGTGCTGCAGAGCCCAGAGCTCTTCATGGTCAAGGTGTTTTATTTGCAACCATGGAAAGTCCTCCACCATCAGCCTTCTAAGACACGGTGCTGTGCTCACTCTGCTGCCAGGGCTTTTCAAACCATGTGCCAGGCCCCATGTCCAATGCAGTGGCCTGAGGGTTTTCCATGAGTATTTCCAGGGTTTTCCATGAGTTGGATTCCTGAGGATTAGACCCCTCTCACCCACCTCTTGTGGAACAGGGAGAAAACACAGAAATATTGCCAAGTGTGTGGCACACGCCAGGAGGGGTCAAAAGATGAGGTGATTTTTAGCCTCAGGCAGCCCTAAGGGGAAAATCACCCCAATAATTTGCTGTGGGCATTTCAGAGCCATTTATTTCTTTCTGGGGCTTCATTTCTCACCCTATAGCAAGGGTACATTCTCACGTGAGGCAAGGAGAACACCTACACCTGCCCTTCTGGTAGCTCCTCCACAGTTTTTGTAAAACAGTGTTTCCTAGTTCTTCTGCACAGGAGAAGTTTTGTTCTTCTCTTGAGGGTTTTCAGTGCTAGAGTGAAAATCAACATTTAACATCTGTTAACCTGGGGGGCGGTTAGGGCTCCTTTTTTGGCTGCTCAGTAAGATTTTTCACTTTAGGAAAGATTTTTCCACCTGCTCCACAGCTTGCCTGGTGGCAGCTTCACAGGAATGCTCCAGGATGCAGTGGAGAGCCCAGCCTGTGATTCCAGGTGCCATCCTGCACCTGCTGCAGAGCAAGTCATGGACCTCCTCCCTCCATCCTGTGCTCCTGGAGCAATGTGTGTGTCCCTGGGAGATTCCCAGCATGGCTGTGAGTGCAGCACTCCCACCCTGGATCACCCAAGGGTGCTATCCATGAGCTCCTTCACAAGAGGCTGAGCTCTGAAAATCCACGTGCCAGTGGCACATTTTTGCACCTGTTTTTGGCTTCTCCTTGGAGGAGAGGCGTGTCTTTATTCTTGAGCATGTGCTGTGCTCCTCTGTGGAAAACCCAGGTGGATCCCTGCTCCTGGGAGGATGCAAGGGCTGTGCATCCCACCTGAAGGTGACAGCTCAGCATTGAGGAAATGATTCTCCATTGGAAGCACCTGCCTGTTGGACAGGGCAGAATTTTGGAGGTGGGGATGTCGAATCATATATTGGATATATAAACCTTGGCTTTCCCAGAGCCCCAGTCTTCCCTGGGACTGCTGCTCTGCCTCCTTGCGTTTGTGGGGAGAGGAAACCACAGCAAAACACAAAATAGTTGGGTTTTGTTGCTTTTTGTTTTCTTTTTAATTTTTTTGGGTTCCGTGTGTTCAGTTGGAACAATAAAACATCTGTTCCCGAGCCCAGCAGCTGGACTGAAATGAAATGACGTTAGCATCAATTATCCTCCGGGATGGGGAGGCTGCCGGGAGAGCGAACGGAACAGCGCAGATTTCCTCAACGCTGAATAACAAATGAGAACAACAGCTTGGCTCGGTGGCTTCTGTGTTCCCAGAGAGCTTCCAAGCCCCACCTGCTCCAGCCCTTGGGTTTGGGGTGCCAACTGCTCTGGGTGCCACCGTGAGGCAGAGCGAGGGAGATGCTCCTGCAACAATTGGGGGATAAACCCCATTGTTGGTCTCTTGGTTTATGGCTGCTGTGGTGAGGGAGATTTTCTTGAATGCACCTAGTGATTTTTTGGGGGGGGGATGGAGTGGGGCTCATGGCTTCTTGCAGAGCCAGCACAGAGAGCCCCAGCTGGGACGTGGCCAGTGGTGGGTGCAGGCAGGCAGCCCGGAGCAGAGCTGGGGTTCACAGAGGGATGGCATGATGCAGAATCACGTTCCCTGGGGACAGAAAGGGGCCATTAACGGGGAGAAAGGGGGGAGCAATGGAGCACAATGCCTGTGATTTGTTGGCAGGCACGACCTCCAGTCCCTGGCAGCACCTCAAAGCAGATGTGAAGTGCCAGTCGGTGGCGATGCTCCGGCGCGTGATGTGGGGCGCCTGACCCTGCTGTAAGGCTGGGACACGGGCTGGGACACGGACACGGGCTGGGACACGGACACGGGCTGCCCACTGGGGAGGGCACCAAAGAGGCTGCTCCTTTCTGCAGATGAACCCCGAATGCTCCAGGGATGTGGGTGCCATCCTGTCCCATCCCAAACACACTCAGCAAAAGCAGGTTATTTCCCCAAATCCCAGCAGCACAGAGAAAACCATGTCTGTGGGAAAACTGAAGGAAGTTAGCAGGGAAAATAATTTTTTCTAAGTGAGCTGCTTTTGTACCTGCACAGCCAGATGCTTAAATAACTTAATATAGGAAATAATTTCGGCTGCTGCAATTTTGAAGCCTCTGAAATAGCTTTGCTGCTCCCTGGGGAGCTGTGAGCATTTTAGGCCTGGCAGCTTTCAGCACCCTGCAGGTGAGGTACAGCTGCTCCTGGCAGCCTGTGGGGCAGGGCTGGGGGGAAATGGGGCTCCTGGGGCTTGTGTGATGCTCATCATGATTTTTTGGAAGGAAAGTGTTTGGGGTGAGCAGCAGGAGAGAAAGAGCTTGTAAAGGGAATAACAGCTTGCTCCAAAAACCTGGGAGCATCAGGCACACAGGCTTTGTCTGTCTTCTTCCTTGAGTGTCCCTCTTGTGGGAGTGTCACCCACGTGCCCTGGAAAGGTTTGGGTTGGAAGGGACAGTAAAGATCATCCAGTTCCACCTCCTGCCATGGCAGAGACACCTTCAACTATCCCAGGGTGCTCCAAGCCCCATCCAATCTGGCCTTGGACACTTCCAGGGATCCAGGGGCAGCCACAGCTGCTCTGGGCACCCTGTGCCAGGGCCTCCCCACCCTCACAGGGAAGAATTTCTTCCTAATATCCTGTCCAAACCTGCCCTCTGTCAAGCTGAAGCCATTCAACAGCACACAGCACATGCCTGAGAAAACTCCTGTTTTCCTCTAATCACTTATTGCTTTTGGCCTCCAGCCTTGGTTATATCCACAAGCCACACTGGGCCAACACTAGCCCAGGTGTCACATTTGATGTTTGTCACCTCCCTGCTCCCAGACAAGACACTGCAGGCACTCTTGGCCTCTCCTACCAGACATGGAGTCCAGCTGGGAAAATCCCCAAAACTTCTCTCAGAAGAGACTTGGCAGATCTAGAAGCAAAAGTAAAGGAAGCTTTGGCTTTATAAAAACATTTGAAAACCAGATCACTTTGTCCCAAAGCAACTGAACTCAGCCCAGTACGTCTATTTTTTGTTACATTATGTACTGTACTACAGCCTGTTTTCCCAAGCCTTACAAAAGCGAGTGGATCCTCATTTTGTTGGCCCGTCCCAGCCCTCAGTAACATGCTGAACTGGCTGGTTTTGGGTAGGTCTGGCAAGGACATTAATTCCTCCCAATATTCTGGTCTTCCTGACTGTATGAAAACAAGTCCCGGTGCTGGAGGTTGGCTTGAACTCAAGTAGTGAGGGAAAGGCTTGTTGGGTCCCTGGTTTCCCAAAAATCCCCATCTGGTGGGAATTCATCAGCTGGAGCACTCAGATGGGGTTGCCCTGATTCCAGGCAGCTCTTCCCCTCCCAGCCTGGCAGCAAAAACAGCCTGGGAGGATTCTCTGGTGTATTGGGATCCAGAGGCACAGAGACAGGAGAAGGGCTGAGGTCCCTGCACCCTGCCTGATTCTCCAGTGATCTTTTTCTTCTTTTCATCCCTCTTGTAGTGGCCTGCTTTTCCCAGCCTGGCTGGTAAGCCAAAGGAATAGGAGGCAGAAGCCCAAAATGTCTCCTGAGAAGCTGGATTTTTGTCCCTCCCTATGGAACCGGTGCTCTGGTTCCCTGTAAACTGTCTCACCTCTGCCAGGACTGAGCCTTCTGTGCATCATCCTCCCCTACCCAGGGCAAAATGTGCCCTGAGGGGCCCAGAGGGGTGGGAAACAGGGATTTGTGCCACTAGACAAGCTGGGATATACAGCAGCCACCTCTGGCTCGTCACCTGGAGGTGGCTTTGGAAAGCTGGATAGGACAGAAAATGCTGAGCAAGGCTCAAGAGGGTCCAGGTGTGTGTAATGCAGCTAAAAGGAGGTGGGATGGGGGAAAAAGGGAATAAAGCAAGGCAGGGGCAGCATTCTGACCACCACAAGGCATCTGGAACAGGGTGGGATGCTCTGTGTGGGCAGCCACCAGGAAAAGGATGCGTGACTCTGCTTTGTCCCAGCAGCTCTGGGGGACAGCTCTGGAGCTCTTCCTTCTGCCAGGGCAGGGCACAGCCTGGGGCTGAGGGGCTAAAAATGTTGTAAAAACATCTGCATCCCATGTCGGTGGGGGTTTGTGCTCTGGGAGGCTCCCATTCAGCCCTGCTCACCCTGAGGCTGCTCCTGCCCCAACCCAGAGTCAGCATCACTGCCTGGGGCACCTCGGGAAAGGGAATGAGGGGCCTGGGGGGCTGCTGGGGCAGGGACCCCTCCTCCTCCCGGCCTCCTCACCCCTTCATTTCAACACACTCCCCCAGCTCCAGGTTGTTTGCACAGCTCAGAATGTTCCGAGCATTATCAGTGTTTGCACTTTTGCCACTGTTTGTGCTGGTTGCACTTTAAAGGCAATAAAGTCAAGCTTTGTTTGCGTACAAGGAAGCTGTGGGCTTTTTTTCCCCCAACACGCCAGAACTCGCCCTAAAACATGGCACTAACCCCTCTGGAAGGCCCGGGCCTGCTTGGGATGATGGTGCTGGGGGAAATGGGGCTTGGTGTGCACAAACACACGGGGCTCACACCCCAAGGTTTGAGCTGCATGGGGGAGGCTGACCCAGCATCCTCCCCCTTTCATCCCCAGTGAAGCCAAGGAATCCCACATCCCACAGCCCCTTTCCCAAGTGAACTCTTCCCTCCGAGCCCTGGGGTTCAGGGAGCCAGGTGCTGCTGATGCCAGGATGCCACGGGGATCCCACGGGGCAGGGGGTGACCTCGTGTGTGTGCCCCGCCACCCACTGCTGTCCCCACAGGCTGACACCACCTCCCCGCTGGCTGCAACATGCTGTCCCTGTCCAGGGGTTAAACATTAACAGGCTGGGGCCAGTGCAAGGCCAGAGGAGTCTCCAGAGTGTCTGGGGAAGGGTGTTATTTCTGGAGAAAGCAATGCTAGGAAAGTGCCCTCCACTGTGCTGCCCTGTGACCCCTCCCAGCTTGCCGCTGCTCCATCCCTGCTCCCAGAAAACCTCCCTCCATCGTCATCTCCGGCTCCCCAGCTGCTTTCTCCACCTCTCAGTCTGGGCTGGGCTGCCCAGCACAGGGTATTTTCCACACTGCCTAAGTCTGAGCTGGCTGGGGTGTGTGCTGACTCTCTTGGGGTGATGCCAGCTCCCCCCACTGCCCCCCTGAGCTCCTGGTACCACTCCAGAACCTGGGGATGGGGCAGAGCAAACCCACAGCTCAGTGGCTGGACTGTGACCACAGCTGCCTGGTTTTCCTGGAAGGGCAACGTTCCTTGCTACTGATCCCTGGATTACCGCAGGGCATTTTGTCCGCCCTGCCGAGGCACATGTCACCTCTGTCACCTCTCCAAAGAGCGGCCGTGGTGGCTCAGCACCAGGAACACCCTGTAAACAAGGTGCCTGCTGGCCTGGTTCACCAGGGACACCTGGGGATGGAAGGGAGCAGGAAAGGTACACAGCTTCAGTGGGGATTAAATTTAAAAAATAAATAAATTAAAAAAAATAAATAAATAAAAAAAGGAAGAGATGTGGAAAAGGCAAAGCTGTGTCCAGGCTGGGAAAAACGCCTTGGCACGACCCCAAATGCAGGTGCTGTGCTGCGGTGTGGCGGCTCACCCTGCCCTCTCCTGGACACCGGCTCGCTGGCAGCCGGGCTCCTGGGGAAATATCCGGGATTTTGAAATGCCCTCCCTCTAGAAAACAGCCTGAGCTGTTTGAGGGGTGCAGCCAGAGAAGGAGTGTGGCATGGAATCATGGATTTGTGGAATGGTTTGGACTAAAAGGCATCTTAAAGACCATCTCGTTCCAGCCCAGGGAAAGTTGTGTCATCTGCTGTGACCCGATTCCTCCTTGGCAAGTCAGCACCGATGGCTCCCTGAATTCCCCATTCTACTGGTGGGGAGTTTTCCATTTTCCTGACCAGGAGGGAATGGCTGCAGTGGGCTGTGCTGTCTCCATCTGCATCCCTGGTGGATGCTATAGTGGCACAGCCTGGCTGCCTGCAAACCCAGCACTGTGGCCTCTCAGTGCTGCTGGGGGGTTTTTGGCAGGCCAGGGTGGCTGGGACTTGCTCTGGGGAGGAGGCACGAACTCCAGCTGTGCTCCATGGGTCTGGAAAGCAGCCTGGGACGTGCCTGGTGCTGCCTGCTCCCTGCCAGTGTGGGCTGAGCCGTGCAGGTGGGCACAGGGCACACGCTGGGGAGCTCAGCCTTGCCCAGCAGAGCCTTGGCTGCAGATCAGGTTCTCCCGTTTCCATCCTGCCCCTCTGGAGCATCTCTCCCACACCTCCTGCCACTGCCAACAGCTCTCCCCTGCTCACATCCAGACCAATGCTCCTTGGAGACATCCAGCTGCTGTTTTCCCTAAGGAACTGTGATGCCAACGTGTTGCAGGAACCCAGCATGGGTCGAATCCTGCCTTAGCCCAAGCCCAGGGATTGAGGTATGGGGTGACCTTGGCTGTAGGCACAATCCAGTCCCTGTGTTTTATCCCAGGCCTTGCAGACAGGGAGCACAGGGTGACATGGACATACCCGTGGTGCTAATTGCTGCCTGTAATCCCAGGATTATGTTTTAGTGCTTGTTATATCCCTGTTATGCTCCCAGCTCCATTCCCTACCCCTGGCCAAACCAGAGCACAGCAGGCCTTGGGCTCCTCCTAATTAAATGCTATTATTATTATTTTTTCCTATATATCACATTTTCTGGTGCAATTTAAAACACTTGGCATAAAGACACAGCTCAGCTCAGAGACCCACATCCCTGCCAGCCTCCAAACACAGCCAGCATATCCCTAGGGATTAGAGGCCAAGCAGAGAGCCTGAGCAAGTCCCCCTGGGATCATAGTGGATCCCACAGCCCCTTCCCTTTGGCTGGGGATAAGAAAGGAGCCGTTTTGGGGTTCTGAGGTCTGTCCTGAAGCAGAGCACTGCTCATCCCAGAGGGAGCAGCTGTCTGAGGCATCCATCAAAATGCAGGCACCCCCTTGGGAATGGTTCTATTTCATCTCTGGACCTGGACCTGTTTATGGAATTATCAGGGCCAGATAAATGGTGATTTTTGTTCCAGCAGACACGCTGCACCCTGGGAACCTCACAGGAGATAAATCACTGACCCAGTAATTGTATTTCTCCACCCTCCTTCCTCCTTGGCTTCAAATAAATGGGTTTAAACCTGTCCCAGCTCTGTGAAGAGGTGATGCTGAGAGATGGGAAGAAAGGAGAGGGAAAAGGGCAGCAGAAGGCTCTCCCTGCCCAGTGTCTGGAAGGCCCTGAGGGTCTCCTCACCACGAACCCAGGTGCCTCCTTCCTCTGCAAGGAATCACATCTGTTCATGCTCTGCCCTCCCTCCCAGTTCCAAGACAGACCACAAGCAAGAGGGTCTGCTGAGGCTGGGGAGGTGGGACTGGAGAAAACCTCTCAGCAGCTCTTGCTGCAGTTCTGCAGAGCTTCTCTACCTGTAGCTTTTTTACTTCGTTTGGTTTCACCAGGTCTGATTTTATTGGATATTTCTGCCTTTTATGTGGCCCAGTACTCAGAATAGTCCATTTAGGAGGAGTCTCAATTCATACACACATCTCCATGTATAAAAGCAGGGAATTAGGAGACTCAGGGTACATAAGTGAGAGAAAAGAGGGGGATTTGATTTATACTCCCACAGTGGGGCACCAGGACTAGGATTTTAGGATCTGCTCATTAGGATTTTAGGATCAGCTCAATAAAGGATTCGAGGTTTCTAAAAGACACACAACCCTTGAACTTTCAAGCTCCTCAGCCCTTGAAATAATAATTTTGGAAAGCACTACTCTAAAAGGAAAAAGCAAAAAAGAGAAGAAAAATCTACACATTGATGTATCTTATATGGCAGTCAATGAACATGAGCATCAGTTTTTCAGGGTGGGTCCCTGCTCCCTCTTCCTCCACGTGACAGAAATTATTCAAATTCTTCTCTCCTAGCAGCCAGGCAGTGATCCCGCGCTGCGTCGGCCGAGGAGCAGATGCAGCTCTGGCAGGCACTCGGAAAAACACCAAGTGAGCAAGTTTTTCTGCTGCCTCTCACATCCTCACCATTCCTGGGAGCAGGGTGTAATCAGCCTCCGTTTGTTTTCACGGCTCCAGCTCCAGGATAGACGGGAACACGAGCTGCAGCAAACGGGGATGGGAAAGGTGCAATTCCTACTCTCTGTCCCCTTGAACTTTCCCCGTTAAGCAGTTAACAACTGAGACACCCCAAATCAAGCCTGGCAGGTGCCAGGTGCCAAAGGTGCCTCTAGACAGGCTCTTGACTTCAAAAAATGCAGGCACTTGCTGTGATTCAATATCCATGAGCTCAGCCTGCTTCTCTGGCTGACTTACTTTCCCAGCTAAAACATATCATCCTTCCTGACTTCCCATCAGCTGGAGAAGGGAAAGCAAGCTGCCTGTGCCTTTATGCTACACCCCAACCAACCTGGGAATATTGGCAAGGTTGTTGGGCACCAACTCTGTTCCCACAAAACACAGCGTGGGAAGTGAGGGATCAAAAAGTAGATTTCTTGCATGGAATGGAAAAAACACCAACACTTGAACTAGTGATGGGAAACTGCTTGAAGAAAGACCTTGCATTTTTAAAAAAAATTTTTTAGGTGATTTATGCAGCTCTCCTGGTAGCCGTGCAGTGATGGAGACTGTTGGTGTGTCCCAAATATTGCAGGGCAGAACAGGGAGGGTCCCTCCACTCTCATCTTTGCTGCTTCACACCCTGCTCCCTCCCCCTGGGTGCCACCTGGGTGCTGCTGGGGTCTGGCTCTTTGGGATAACTCTCCAGCCCTTCCCCACGAGGCCAAGGACAGCAGAGGGTGTTTGCTCATCCTCCCACCTTGGCCGTGCAACCTGCTCAGCCAGGCCTGGCACGCTGGGTGTGACGTGCTGGCAAACAATCACAGCCAATTTCCTCATCTCCGAGTGATTTATCTGCAGAGGGGAAAGCTAAGCTCAGCCTTGGCATCCTGCTTTTTATTCCCCTTGGTTTTCCAGCCAGCAGAGCCAGGGCCTGAGGAGTCTGGCGAGTGCAGCCGAGGTCAGGCCACAAATCGGGGCTCCATCAGGCTGATGGAGCTGATTTATCTGCTGCCTGATGCTTCCTTATTTTTAGTGCGTGTGCTGGAGCTCCTCATTACTCACAAAGAGCTTATTTGGGACTCCTTGTCCCCAGGGATGGTCCCTGCTGGGCGTTGTGCAGGATGCCCCAGCAGTGGAGGTGATTTTCTTCATCCCACATCTGCAAAGCGGGCAGACACGAAGGAAAGACGTGGAGTTTCCTTTGCTGGGATTGTGGGTTTGGGGCAGCACGGTGGAGACTGAGTCAGTGGGGGCTTTGAAAATCTTTCCATGCATCCTGGGGCTGCAGTGAGGCAGGAGATGCTCCACAAGCCCACGGGAGCAGTGGTTTTATCTCAACCATTGCACAAAGGTTAATTCATTTCACCTACCCTTGCCTTTAGGCCAGTGGCTTTTGAAAAAATTCATTTTTGGGACAAGGGTTGCCCACCCCCAGCACTCACACCCAAACCAGCAGCAGCAGCTCCTAAAGCTGTGATGCTCCAAGCAGAGCTCCAGAACAGCCTCTGCATGGGAACACAGCTAATTTTAGCTCCTCAGAACGTGCAGTGTGATTGAGATCAGCTGCAGTCAAAGAGATCCTGCTGGAAAGGGGCTTGTTTGCTTATTATGCTTCAATATTCATCATCCTGAAGTCCAGCTAAGAGTGTGTGTGCCTTCAGGGACATCCTCTGCACTCAGGAAAGGTGGACATGAGGGTGTCCTGACCAGCAAGGCCCGTGCAAAGTGACAGCCAACATTAAGCTGGGGCTGAATCAGCATCATTGTGGGCTTTATTCTCCAGGTGCACACAAGCACCCTGCACATGGATCAGGACGAGCAGAGGGGTTGCCTGGCTCCCTGCAGGAGCAGAGAGGCTTCCATGCAGGGCCAGCAGGGTGGTTCTGGCAGGCAGGACGTGGGGCTGGACTTTGCCCAGCCATAGGAAGGTGTTTACTGCCGCCACAACAACGGCAGCTCCAGGGCTGGCAGCTCCCCAGTGTGCCAGGCTGGGGAGGGACAGGGACCACGAGGTCCCTGAACTGCCTCCTTTCAGGCTTTGGGGTTGTCTCCTTGGGCCTGTTCCCCTGAAGCAGATTTCAGTACACTCCACTGGGGACGAGTTTTCTGTTTTGTGCCACCCTGGAAGTGCTGGCATTGATGGGTGATGCTCCTCCACTTTATCCAGGGTTGCTGTGACCTACAGAGCTGCAGCCCTTAAAGTTGTAACTTGACTCTGCAGCCCTATAAATACGACCAGAGCACCCTATAAATACGGCCAGTGCCAAACAGTAACAGTAACTGCAGAAACAGTCATCTAATCCAGTTAAATATAAAGGACTGTAATCCAGCAGATTAGGTGAGCGTGGATGGGGAGCCACAGGGACCCCAGGAGGACTCTGCCCAGTGCTCCATGCTCAGCAGGCAAGGAGGAATGCCAGGCAGCTCCTCACTGCTGTGCAAACATCCTGAGGATGAGCAATTTTGCAGTGATGAAGGTGGAATTTGGCCATGGAATAGTCCAGTTCCTAGAGAGGTTCACGAGGAATTTGCCAGGGGATTTTTGGGCATGGAGTCAGCTCCCATGTTGGGGCTCAGAGGCTGCTCCTGATGGTCATTGGAGACTGATCTCTCTCTGAAGCCGTCGTGTCCTGTCATGGCACCAGCCAAAGGCTTGTTGGCTGCCTGGGAGCTGCACAAAACGCTCAGCTGGTGCCTCCCCTGGCACGATCCACACATCCCTTGGGTTTCACACTGGGAAACTCTTTCTTCCCTCTATACCATCTGCTTAAGCAGTGACCAGGTGACACCAGGAGGGCAAAAAAGGGGTTGCAAACAGAGGTTTCAAGCCCTCTGCAGCCCAGAGGAGCTGAAGTCTCACCTGGAGGTTGTCACTAGGGCCCTGGTGTTGTGGGTGCTCCCCCATCTCCCCCAGGCCCATGGGCACAACTGGGAACAAACGGGGACCAGGGTAACTCAGGAGCTTTCCCAGACCTACCTGCAGGGGAGGGGAGCACATGGGGCAGAGCAGCATGGCACAGACATTTCTCATTTGCGGCACAAACCACATTTTCCCTTTTTTACTACTGTAGGAAGCTTCATTTGGAAGAAAATATTACAGCACGTTGCTCAGCTGGCTCTGCAGGACATGGAAAACAAGCAGGAGGGATGGGAGCAGCAGGGAGGAGAGGGCAGAGCAGAGGAAAACCTCACCTCAGGCAGCACAGTGCCAGGGCTGGGGGTAAATTCACTGCGTGCCATTTTCCAGAGTCATCTTTGCAGTCCTGGAAACAAAAGCTGGATCCTGGAAATGCTGCTGGAAGAGAAGATGCACCATAAATTTTAACTGTAAGGCAACCCTGAAGAGGCAATAAATATGTCTGCATGCACATCCCCATGCCAACCTTCACACCTCTTCCCATTCTGACACCCAGACGTGGCATTTGACCTCCTGCCCCATTACAGGGGCCCCACCTGAGTCCTGTCCAGCACGTCATTCCCAAAGTACGCCCCCCTGTTAATTTTACTTCCCTCTTTAATCCTCTGCCCTGTCTGAGTGTCCAGGGCAAAAGGTGGCAAACAGGAGGGCATGGGAATCCCAGGGCTGATGGCAGAGATTTACAGCTCCTGCTGGAGTGGCTCTGAGCTCAGGAGGGTGGCTGGGAGGGCGGCTCAGTGAAGTGCAAAAGAATGGGCAGCATGAGATACCAAAGCTGGAAATTATTCAGCCCACCACTGAATAATTTCCTCCTGACCAGGCATGGCCTCCAGGCTCTAAATCCTCCTTCCAAAGGATTTAATAAATCCCCTGCTTTTCCCATCCCCCAAACCAGACACTCCTGTGTGTAAGGTGAGTCCATCCCCCCTGTCCTCCACAGCCCACAGCAAATGGTTGGGAGCTCTTCCCAGTGTTATTCCCCGTCCATCAGCCAAGGAGGAGCTGGGAGCAATGTCCTGGGAAGGTCCCTACAGCATGCCAAGGGGATGGAGATGGGCAGAGCTGCTTCTCTGCCTTCTGAGCCGCTTTGCAAGAGGACAGGCAGGAAGATGAGGAGCTGGTGTGATGAAGGCTCAGTGGATACCACACATACCTCTGATCCCATCTTGCTTCCAATTCCTGGAGGAAACAGCCTGGCATACACCAGCAGGATCACTCTCTGCTGATCAGCTTCTCCCAAATCTGCTTAGCCCATACATTAGACTCAACATCGTGGCTGTGGCCAGCAGCTTCCAGTGGGGCAGAGACAACATCCTTATTCCAGCCTTTTTTTTTTTTTGCCTGCATTGGAAGGGAAGAGATTTGAGTAGCTCCATTCCCCATGTGCACCAAACAGGGAGGCTGAGCAATGCCATGGGTTTGTGGTGGCCTCAGTGATGCACCTTAAAAAGCCTGAGCAATCTGGAGGCCCTTTGGGGCACTACCAGCAGCAGGCAGGGCTTAGTAGACAGTGCTGCTGCTGCTGCTCCCTCCTTGTTTTATGCCTTGAACAGATTTCAAAGCTTTTGGCACCAAAAAAAGCGATAAAGACCTGGCCCTGGAAGAAGGCTGCAGCTAGAAACACAGATGCTTCTCTTTGCTGGGGGACGGCTGAGAAGAGAGGCCAAGGAAATGAGGGTGTATTTCACGTTGCCTTTGCTATTTGGTGCGGTGCCAGAGTATTCAGCACTGAGGGAGGAGGGGAAGATTATCTTTGCTCCAAAGAAAACTTAGTTGTTCTTCCATGCAAGTCTCCTCTGAGATTTGAAAAGTGAAGAGAAGGTCGCCCCTGATGCTCTGGACTGATCCCTGCCCTGCTCAGATCACTGGCAGGGATGGGAATTGCCACAGGCCCAGGGCCACGCCTCAGCAAACACCCTCCTGAAGGTGTTCTCCATCCCAAAACCCTGGTGCAAGCTGGCTGCCCCCCTTGCCCACTCCCTGCTTGCCTTTTCCCATTGTCTTGGCCTAAAAGGCTGAGCTGGAGCTCTACCTTGATTTGGCTCATGAACACGGAGCTGAGCACCAGGAGGACCCTCATCCTACAGCAAAACCCACCTGTATCCCCAGCCTGGACAGGAAAAACACAGTCTGACGCCTTTTTAAGAAATAACACCTCTTTACTGGCACAACTCCCACCAGCAGTGCCTCTCCCATCCCTGTGTAGGGAAGAGGCCATGGTGCTGAGCTGGTCCCTCACCCCTGGGAGCTGTAATTCCTGGAGTTTCCCCCAGGCAGCTGCAGCGTGGTCCCAGCTCCAGCAGCTGTTGCAGGAGAGCTGCCACAGGACATCGTGGGCTGCTCAGTGCCCCTGGGCCCGGCTCCCCTCGCCTCCACAAAAACTTTGTGCAAGAAGCCCTGGGCTGAGCCTCTCCCTGGGGTGGAGCAGCACCAGCACACACAGGGACACGCTGCCCTCGCCAGCTGTCCCAGCCACCCCCGATGACTGGCACAGCTCAGCCAGCATTCCCAGGACATCTGCAGCCCCACACAGGCTCTATCCCTGCAGTTTTCCCGACAGAAGCCCTTCAGGACTCAGCTTGACCCCTCTCCAGACCACCAACTTACAGCAGGCAGATGTTCTCTCCCCAGACCTTTAGGATGCCTATCCTATCTTCCCTCGTCCTATCTTCCCTTCACGACATCCCAAAAAAACCAGGGGAATGTGGCACTCCTCTAGAGGTGTCTGCAAAGTGTTGGGATGTCAGGACAATCCCCTCTGGCTGGCATCATTGCTGGCAAGAATTTTCCTGCAAGGCATAAGCTGCATGGTGATCTGGCCTCCTGCTTTCAGCCCTTTGCAGCAAGGCCACTCCCTTCAAGTCCTGAGCTTACTGAGATCCCATACGGATTTCTTTGCTTTAAACCACAACACAGCTTCCCAGGCTGAGGCTTCAGCAGGATGCAAATCAGAAGAGCAGAGACTCATAGAATTCTTTAGGTAGGATAAGACCTTTAAGACTGAGTCCAGTGCCATGTCTACATGTTTTTTAAATACCCCCAGGGATGATGACTCCTGCATTTCCCTGGGCAGCCTTTTCACTGGCTGTGGACACAGCAGAACTCCTATATGTCCATGGAAGAGCAGCTATGACCTGGCCTCCACCACTCACTGGGCACTGCTGCATTTCAGCACAGCTTTGCCTCTCAGCAGGAAACACGGGACATGTTATCCTGCCTGCACCACCAATCTTGGGTCCAAACCCTCATCCTTTATGCCAGGGATGGGCATTGGATAACCCTGACACCTCTAGGCGTGCTCTAGGGTGGTTAAGCTCATGCTGAGGAGGTGCCCCAGGAACAGGCCAGGAAAGACCAAAATGTGGTTTATTTTTCTGCTCCCAGTCACCATCAGCTCATGGCCTGTGGCTGCAAAAAGCCCTGGTGCAGGGAGGAGGCACAGGGACTGGCAAGACATTCCCTGAAGTCCAGCATGTTCAGTGTTTTCATCCCTGCAGCTCCCTGGGGAGTTTTGGAGGGCAGCAAGCAATCCCTATCACTCACTCCCAGTGCCCCAGGAGCACGGGAATCACACCAGTCCTGCTCCAGCCCCTGCTCCACAAACACAGCAGCTGCTGCAAGCACCGGCAGAGATGAGGAAAACCAGCAAAGCAAAGAGGAGGGGAAAAACAAACCCCTTGGAGCCGGCAGGAAAGCCTGGAAAGATCTGGTTGGACGCAGGGAGAACGAAGCCCTGATTTTCTCGTGCTGTCCCCCTCTCCTTTCTCCTCTGTCCCACCTCTAAAATACCTAAATACCTAAAATACCTCTAAAGATCAGATACGGATCTGCCCGTGATTAAGAACAAGGCTCCCTCGAGCAGCGATGAAACCCCATCCTATTTGAGGGTATTCTGCTTTGCTGGGGAAGGAAGGGAGCTGCCTCCGAGCTCCAACCCTCCGGCCCCGAACTGGAAAACAAAAAGCGGAGCTGCGGGGCTGTGGAGGGAGAAGAGGAGAAGGCAAACACGCCGCTCCTGCAGCTCCAGCCTCGCATCTCGGCGGCGGAGCCCCTGCCTTGCTGGCAGCGCTCGGATTGGCCGGGGGTGGAGGTGGGAAAAGGAGCCCGGCTTGGTGTTACTGGGCAGACTTGGAGATTTTTGGGGGGGATGGAGGGAGGGGGCCACGGGCACACGCGCCTGCGTCGGGAGGGGAGCGCGCACAGGGCTTGTTTTGTGATGCTGGATTCCAGTTCGCCTCCGCCGGCGCGCTGGGACACGGCGTCAGCTGCTCTCTGTCTCATGCTGCTATTTGGGCGACAGCGATAGGGGGGACAGCGATGGCGGGGGAAGGGGGGCTCCGGGTTGGTGCCCGCCTGAATGTCCCCATTGTGCCGCCAGGGAGGGAGCAGGAAGCGCTGGCATCGCCTTGGCACCTCCCCGGCGCCCTGCCAGGCTGGGGACCCCGGGAAGGGGACGAGGCTCTGTCCCCCGGGGGATATTTGCGAGGAGAAGGGAGAGGAAATGGGAGGGGGGAAAGAAGTTTGAAAAATAAAAAAGAAAAGAACAAGGTCTGGAAGTAGAAAGTGTTACCGTGCAGAAAGGGGATTGAAAGGAAAGGGGAAAACACAGCCAACCTCTTTGTCTGCTACACTTGGGCAGCAAAAATGGCGTTTTTCTACGGGGACAGTAAAAAAAAAAAAAAACAACTCTGCCACTTGCCCCCAAATGCTAATTTCATCCCAGGTGGCTGGCCCAGCACAGGGCTAAACTGATCCCAGCAGGATGTTTCACCCTGAAGCCTCTCTGAGCAGTCCCTGGAGTCCCCACCCTGTGCTTTACCACTGGGCATCTCCCCATTTTCCAGCTCCTGCCACCCAAACTGTCCCCTCTCCCTCCCTGCCCACGGGGTGGGCGCTGGGCAGGGGCACCCTGGGCACCTACACCTGTCCTGGCCACGTGCAGGTGTAGCCTGGGTTCACCTGAACAAGGTCTCGATCACCATCAGCAGCGGCTGAGAAATGCCAAAATTGCTCAGCGCTCCCACGCAGCTTCACAGCACAAAATTGAACCTGAAACAGGAGCCAGAAACTGCAGCAGCAGCAGCAAATTATTTTTTATTTTCCCTCTTTCCTTAAAAACATATGAAATCAAATTGATTTCTTTAGGCCAGAGCCCAGGAGAAAATTAAACCCCCTTCCCAGAAGGCTGTGCCAGATGCTGTCTCCATCATCCTGCAGGAATGTCTGGGGTACCTCTGGAAAATGTCTGAAGAAAAGGTGCAGGACTCAAGGTGGAGGGGACAGGGTGGGAGGAAAACCTCCCAAATTACCTTAACAAGCTCAGAAAAAAATACAAAATAGAAAGGGATTTTGGAGTAATATTTTGAAGAGCATCTTCAGGGCCCTGATGCTTTGTCAAGGGAAAACATGGGACCCTCATGCTGGACTTCAGGTGACAAGTTATGGGGCTAACACCCATTAGGCTCTTTATATTTCTTAATTTTGTCTGCTCATTAGTGTGCAAATCAGAAAGCTCATCACCCCGTCCTGAGGAGATGGAATATAAATAGGGTCATGAAAGCAAGCAGGACTCGCTCCATGCAAACACCCAGGAAAGCCATCCTGATTCCAGTTTCCTGGTGCTTCCTGTGTGATGTCTGCATTAATTGATTGCATTAATTGATGCACTTTGTCATGGGGAGGTGTTGACACTCGCTTGTTAAAGGAAGCACCTGTGGTTGCACTTTTGGGGTGTACACATCAACAACTTGTGGTTTGTCCAGAGCTCAGCATGCCACTGGAGAGCACATGGAGGGCAACTTCCAGTCAGGTGTGTCACCCTCCAAGGACTTTGCTTAACCCATGCCACCACCACAAACATACTGCAGGTCCACCTTGGCCACCTGGCACCTTCCTGGTGGCCATCAGGAGAGAAGACAGAGTAGGTGGCAGCAGCTTGGAAGACGCAGCCCTTGGCACCACTGAAAGCCAAGCAAAGCCCAAGACAAAAGGATTTGGAGAGCCACGCTCATTAGAGAAGGAATTGAGGTGTTTTTCCCTTGTGGATGTGAGCTTCTATTCATGATTCCTCATTAGGGCTCAAACAACCTGTGGACCTATCCCAACTTTGGGTTGGCAGTATCTGTGTTCCTATCAGCTTGGAATTGTCCATTGGGCAGGTCACTCGAGGGGAAAAAAAAAAGAAAAATCAAAATCCCTTGCAATTATAAACTGGGTCCTTCCTTGTGCTCAGTCTCAGCTCAGTGGATGCTCTCCTGGGGTGACCCAAGTCACTGACCTGGCCCTTCTGCCCTCTTCCCATTCACTCCACGGGCTGGCCAAAGCCAATACCAAGGGATTTTAATTAAAACGCCTTTCCACCCACAATGGTGGCATTTATCTGTTAATTGCAGAGCAGACAGCCTCTCAGTGAACCAGTGACTGTCCAGTTGGCCAGTGTAGCCCTTCCAAGTCAAGAGTTGGGAACATTAGTGCTGAGCACAAGAAGGGTCTTTCACGGTAAAGACACGTACAAAACGAGGTGAATGGTCATCATCATCATCATTAGGAGGCAAAAAAAATGGGAAGAACATTTTCTTCTGCTGGGTAAGGGTGGAAACTGGGCTCGGAGCACAGCTCTGCCATATTAAAGAAAAACAAAATGGAAGAGGGACATATCTGACCCTCACAACAAATTCACCCATGGCACAACCAGGACAGTTGATTTCCCTTGTAATCTCTCCACTCTACATTTCCTAGGGAAGGATGATCAGGTTTGTATCTGCTGTTCCTCTGGAGGAGGTATTGGAAGCTCTTGCCGTGAGGGTCTTAAGAGAAACAGAGAGGCCTTGTCACCCAAATCATACAAGGATGCATCTCCCTTTTTCATGACAGCATTGAGGCAGAGGCTCCCAGGCACTGTGAGATGCACAGACAGCCAGAAGCCCTTTTTCAGTACCTCCACCCAGTGCAAAGTCCTATCTTATCATGTGTTGTTGCTCCTCAAGCTCAAAGATGTCGTGTTTTATAGTGCTGCTCTTCATATCATTCTTGTAGGTCCTTTATTTCAGGTCACCTACTTCTCTTTTTTTAACACCCAATACTTCCAGTGCTGTTGATACCCACTCAGCTCTGCCTCGTTCACACAGCTTAACATTGCTCTTCTGCTTTTTTGGGTCATTCACAGAAATATGAAACAAGGCAGGTCCTGTAGCTGATGTTGGGGTGGGTTCAGGGGAAACTTTGCCTGGCAGCTCCCCCTGCAACTCCAGCCATGGCCACCTGATATGCAGCCAGCCCAGACCCACCTTCATCCCGCTCTCCAACCACACACAGGACATTTCACGCTTCAAAATCCTTTGGAGATCTTGCAGCCTTCCCTGAAGGAGAACAATTTGGGTCCTTCAGTGCAGTTCGAGCATCCACAGCAAGGACAGGCATCCTCTGCAGCAGAGGATGGGATTTGGTGGGGCTGTCAGAGATGTCAAAGCCAGGTTGGATGGGGCATTGAGGAAGCTGCTCGTGTGGAAGGTGGACTAGGTGATCTCCAAGACCCCAAACCACTCTGTTATGGTATGAAAGGAAATCTTCTAGCTATGGAATTTCTCCTCAGAAACAACCCAAGGTTTGGGGCAGTTTGCTGCTGCAGCACTCAGCTCTTACAGCATGGAGAAATCCCATACCACCCGTGCCAGGAAAGAGCATAACATCCCTCCCAGTAACAGCCCACCTGGGCTGGACACCACCCAGCTGCCAAACCCACCTTCCTCGGGCCATCCACACATTAGGCTGATTATAATTACCTGCCAACCTAATTGCACCCTTTTCCCAGCTTTCTGCTAGGGAGATGCTGAGCGTGGCTGGGAAGCTACTAGTAATTAGAGGGATATTTTTATAACCTGTACTGAGTGCCTCAAATCAAGAGAGCAGAGCCAAGCATGCAAAAAGCCATGGTGTGTATCTAAAGCACCCTGCTTGTGCTCCTCACTAAACAGTAGCAGCAGCAGCAGCAGCAGCAGAATTCACTTGGCAGACAGGAAAACCCCAGCTCTGCCTTCATGCTCTGGGTGACAGGATTTAAAGGACGTTGTATTTGGTTTGCTTGCTCAGAATTTAAGCTTGGCTTTGCTGGGTAGCACAGGAAAATGAAATGCTCTTTAGCAACAGCACTAGAAAATTCACCTTGAAGATAAAAAGGCCCCTCCTCTCCATTTCCAAGCACTTCAGGAAACCATAATTTGGTCTTTTTGCCCTAAAATCATCTCCAGCTTTCCCCTGGAAAAAATCCCAGTGTATTTGTAATTGAAGGATCTTGACTGGAGGATGAAAACAAGCTGGGTAAGGAAAGTTTTTTGCTTTCAAACGTTACAGCTTTGCTGTTTGGAAACTTTCTCTTTTCCATGTTCTCCTTCCCAGCCAATTCACATTTTTGTTTCGATCTTTACAGGGCCAGCCCGGCACTTGTGTGCGGAGCTGTTGTTAGTGTGTCACGGATAGCAACACATACCTAAGGGAAGGAGTCAACACTTGCTGGAAACGGGCCTGGCTGAACTCCCTTTCCCCCTCCCTCATCCAAACGGCCCCCAGCTTTGGAAAAGTTTTCGTCCAACTCTGAACTCGTTTGGCCCCAGCTGCTATAAATAGTCAGAACAAAACCTCCTGGGCCAAATGCCCCGAGTGTTTCGAAAGCTTTGATCCTGTGCTGCTTTTTGGGAGCTGGAGCCTTCTCCACTCGTGCAGCTGCAGCCCATATTCCTGCTCAAAGCAGGGGCAGGGAGAGCCTCCATGGGGCTGGGGAGGGGTGGGAATCCTGTGTGAACCCCCTGTGCAGACCCTCCTCACCTTTCCCAAGATGACCCAGCATCAGAGAAGGAGCAGCAGACACGGGGGGGGACTGGAGCCATAATACTGGCCTCGAGTCCAGGAACCTTCCAGCATGGAAAAGGGGCTTCCAAGGAGGTTGGGGAGGGACTTTTGACATGGACATTGAGTAATAGGACAATGGGCAATGGTTTTAAACTGACAGAGGGCAGGCTTGGATTGGATGTTGGGAAGAAATTGTTTATTCAGAGAGTGATGAAGCACTGATGCAGGCTGCCCAAAGATGTTGTGGATGCCCCATTCCTTGAAGTATTCAAGGCCAGGCTGGATGGGGCTTGGAATAACCTGGTCTAGTGGAAAGTGAAGAAGACCTTCAAGGTCCTTTCTAATCCAAACCATTTGATGCTTCCACGACTCCCTGTGAGGAGAGCCATCCCTCAGCCAGAGGTGGTAAGCAAACCCTCCTCCTCCTTGCTCCCACCACTGGGTTTGTGTTCTGTCCCTGCTGTCCTGTGAGTTGAGGATGCTTTGCTTCCCCATTCCTCCCTCTGGGTGTGCCTGGCCCTTGTGCCTTGGCACTGCTTACCTTGGCCAGAGACAGAAGTGGAAAGACACAAACATCAGGAGGAAAGAAAAAGAAAAAACAAAACAGAAAAAGGGCTGCTCTTGCAGTATTTCCAACCCATCAAGCCCCAGAGTGGGAATCCTAGAGAAAGCCAGCTCTTAAAAAACCCCAGGCCAAGAGGTTTGAAAAAGTGGTCCCAGGATTTGCATCCTCCCTGCCACCAAGATCCCAAGGGTTTTGGAGGAGCAGAGCACAGGCACTTGCAGGAGTGCTCAGCAGGCAGAGCAGGCACCCCGGCACGCTGTTCCTCAGGGCAGCACCTCCTTTCCTACCTCTGCATTTCCATGGGTTTGTGTGTGTGCATGCCTCAGACCCCCACATCCCAGCCAGGAAAGCATCTTTTGGCTCAGATGGCTTTTCCCCTGCCACAGCTCTTCCTTTTGGGAGCAGCACAAGGCTTGTGGCAGAGCTGGAGCAGGGCAGCTCAGGATAACTCCCCTGGGAGAGAGGGGAGCTCGCTGCCCACCACAGCTGGCAGGACAGGGGTACAGCACCAAACCACCCTCCCTTCATGCTCCTTCAGCAGCAATAGCGTTTCTGAGGAGTTTTGCTGCATCCTCACACTAGGCCGATGCTTTCCCCCCAGCCAAGTGATTTCAGGGTGGCTACAGGACACTTTGTTCCCAAACAAACCCCACTTGAAACTGTTTGGAAGGGTTTCAAACCCCACCAGCAAGTGTGTGCCCCTTGCCTTCTCACCTTGGAGGAGGAGAGCAGTGGTGAAATCGTGGTTCTCTGGAAAGTTAGGGGAGCTGGCATGGGTTTGGGCTGTGTCTCTGAGGAGCCAGCTTAGCTAATCCTGTGTTGGGAAAGGGCTGAGGTCAGCCCCATTGCCCTCTGTCACTGGCAGGGATCAGTATGGGGGCAAGAGAGCCTGGAAATTATTCCTCAAGGGAAATTACAAATGAAACAGCCCAGCTTTAAGGGAGCACTGGAAACCCCCAGACAGAGTCCATTGCAGAGAGGAATAGAGTTTGACCACGGTGGGTCACACAGGGCTCAGTCCTGCTGCCTGGGACTGTGCCCAGCCCCAGCAGTGGCCACACAGCGTCCAGCCTGATGTCACTTCGGACAATCCATCCTGGACTCATCACCTGAATCCTGCCAGGGAGCTTTGCACCCATTTCCCTGCTCCTCGATGCCACAGGGCCCCAGAAAGGCTGCAGCACCCAGGACCCCCCCCGGGTGGGCTCCCGTGGCCTCCTGGCAGCCAGCCCGTGGCACCCCGGATGGGGTGGCTGCTCCCCGGGGGAACGCGCTGTCCCGCGGGGGTTTGGCAGCGCGCTGCCTCCGAGGCCACAGCTCGCTCGGGGCTTTGTTTTATGTCCTGTTTATCCTGCCGAGAGAAACAGAGGAGTTCAGTGTGCAGGAATCTCGCGTCCTCGCCCTGCTCCCCCGCCGCATGAAAGCTGCTGAGCAAACAGGAGAGAATCAAAGGCGGCTGCGCCCCGCTGGGTTTCCGCACCGCCGGCCCCGCTGCCAGCTCTTACATAAGCTCGGCCCGGGGCTGCGCTCGGGGCTTTTTCCTTGTAAACCAAGCAGCCACCTTGCAGCTGTGCTAAGGCCTCTGCTCATCAGGGAACACCTCCTGGCCGTGCTCTTTTTGGGGGTTTTTGCCCCCTCCGTGCACAGCCATGGTGCATTCAGCTGGTTGTTGGCACAAGCCAAGCCGGGCTCTCCCCACAGCACCCTGCAATCCCCAGACTCTGCAGGGCACCATCACTTCATTTTATCTCCTCTCAACAATTCCGGTGTCCCCAGCATGAGAACGACATGGAACTGCCGTGAGGAGGCCCACAACGTTGATAAGAGCATCTCCCCTCTGGAGACAGGCTGAGAAAGTTGGGGTTGTTCAGCCTGCAGAAGAGAAGGTGCCATGGAGACCTCACAGCACCTTCCAGTGTCTGAAGGCACCGACAGGGAAGCAGAGGAGGGACTTGTCATCAGGAACTGTAGTGACAGGACAAGGAGGAACGGGTACAAATTGAAAGACAGCAAGGTTAGATGGGATATTGGGAAGGAATTTTTCCCTGTGAGGCCCTGGCACAGGTTGCCCAGGGAAGCTGTGGCTGAGCTACCCCTGGAATTGTCCAAGGCCAGGTTGGATGTGGCTCTGGCAGCCTCATCTAGTGGAGGGCGTCCCTAGCCAGGGCAGGGTGTTGGAATTAAATGATCTCTGCTGTCCCTGCCAACACAAACGATTCTGGGATTCTCTGATTCATCTGATCTCACCTTCTCCAAGACTCGGCACTGGGGCATCTCACCTTCCCCTGCTGGAAAAAGAAGGTGCTTTGACCCAAATCTGCTCCCTCTCTCCTCTACTCCCAGAGCATCACAGGTTTGTCACCACTGGTCTGGGTGTGTGTGACCTTTTCACCAAGCACAGCCTGAAGCACCAGAGCATCTCAATCCTGTCATCTCTGGCTTTCAGGCAGTGCCCAGCTGTCCCCAAGGCCATGCCCTGTGTGAGTTATGAGGATTCATTTCCCCAGCTCTCCTGGGCATGAGCTCTCAGCAGAACAGGAATGAAAACCCTGTGGTTTCATAAAACATAAAAACATAGAGACATAAAAACATAGAGAATATTAAATTCTCTACGTCTGTGCCCTTCACCACCAGGCATGGCCTCACCTTCCCCTCCAGCACAAGGTCATCCTCTGATTTGGCAGGGTGACAGCTGCCAGAGGAGGACAAGGAAAAATGATGTCACCCTACCTTCTCTTTTCATCCCTACCTCCTTTCCCCCAACTCTCTGTGTGCCTTTCACTATGAGAAAATGAAGAAAGAAGAGTTTTGTGCTTGGAGAGGTCCCTGGGAGTCAGAGCGTGAGCAGAAGTGGGACCCCTTGCCCCCACACCAGTGCCCCAGCCTTGTGGGGTGCCCCAAGAACAGCTCCCCAGACCCTCCAAATCTGCTTAGACCTGCTATCCATCCATCCCCAGCAACACTCTATCATCCTCTACCACGCAAAAGTAGTCTTACTTACAACATTTTTAAACTCTTTTTAATAATTTCTAATTAAAAGCAACTTTAAAAGCTTCAACATGACATTTTCCTGGGTTTCCCCATCATTAAAAATCAGCAGCACACAGCCCTGTTTACCTGCACGCTCCCTGGGCCCTCAGTAGGGAACTCCTCACTTTCCAGCGTGCACAGCAGAGGAATTAAATCAAATTAACTCATACTTGGAGCAGTGGCAGGATTGGGCAAATCCTGGCTTGGCTCTCTCTCTTTAGACTACATCTTGCAAACAGAAGGGCTGGAAACAATTTTGCTTTAATTGCTTTTTAAAATGCAGCCAGCAGATGGTTTGGTAACCCGAATTCATGACTTTCCACAGCTCCAGGCTGCTGGCTTGGGAACCAAAGCCAAGAAGAAGCCAGGTAGAGAGGGACCCATCCTGCCTGCTTTACCAGTGGGCTGGCCAGGATGCCCAAGGCAGGATTGTCCAGGCTGGCCCAGAGAGACAATTTGCAATTGTCAGGGCCACCCTGGCCCAGAAACAATCTGGGTAAGCCTGGAGAACCCAGGAGTGCATAACATGGGCCACAGCTTCCTTGGAGAGCATGGCATGGTCTCTCTACAGCATGGGGGACACGGCCTGGCCACACATGCCTTTGTCACTTTGTCCCTGGGGGCTGTTCCCATGGGATGCCCAAGAGCATCCGAGCTGCTCCTGAAAGGCTCATGCATTAGGCAAGCAGAGTCCTTTCCTTGCTGGCTGTCACCCTGAACTGCTCTGTGACTTCCCACTTGTCCCTTCACTTCTCTGTGCCACTGTCCATGATGTTTCCATGCCAAACAGACTGGGAATGCTGGCTGCCAGGCCTACACACCAGCTGCAGACCTGTGCACTGCAGCAGGGTTTTAACACTCCCAGGCTGACCCTTCTGACCCTGGTGGTTTATCCTTCACATGAAGGTCTCACCTCTCCATGAACACCCAGGTGTTTAGTGTCCCACAGTTGCCAGCCCCAGAGCTCTGCCCCAAAGCAGCCCCATCACAGAGCAGAAGAACTAAGTCCATCCAGAAAACCTCACAAACATCTCGTGAAGCCGGGTTGTTTTTCTCTTACCAAGTAATTTGAAATTCTTGGAAGGCAATCAGGAAAGTACAAAGTATTCCAGCTCAGGACAGCCTGGGACTCATTCCTTAGAGGCACAATGGTTGTTTACTCAATCTCTCATACATTAATATCTAAAAATTCATGAGTTCAATTGTAAACAAGAAGTACTGGCTTTACGGTGGTGTCTATTTAACAATAGTGGTTCCAGCCTGAATGCTGATTTCCTTGTTATCCTTCTTCTAATCTGGCTATCAGAGGGTTGAGATCTTGCAAAATTATGGGAAATGTTTCAAGCCCATTTATTTCTGGTTTTGAAAAGCATCCCTCTGAAACCCAAGGCCAAAGAGAGACTATTTCAAATCAACATCGAAGAGCACAGGCAGGGAGAGGAGCTGTTTGTGCCAGCACTCTCCTCTGGCTCAGGAACAAATGAAGGAAAAGCCGGCCTTGGATACATCTGTGCTGGAAATCTGGAGAGCATTCCTGAGTGTTGAGAGGGAGGGTCCCCAAGGCAGTCACCTGAGGGGGCCAGCAATCAGGTGTGCTGGTCAACAGCAGCTGAACATGAGGCCAGGTGGGCAAGGACTGTACCAGCCACAGTGTGACCTACAGTACCCCCTGTGCTGGGCACTGGTGAGGCCACACCTCAAATCCTGTCTCCAGCTCTGGACCTCTCACTGCAAAAAGGACATTGAGGGGCTGGAACATGTCCAGAGAAGGGAACAGAGCTGGGGAAGGGGCTGGAGCACCAGGAGCAGCTGAGGGAGCTGGGAAGGCTCAGCCTGGAGAAAATGAGGCTCAGGGGGGACCTTCTGCTCTGCACAAGTCCCTGACAGGAGGATGTAGCCAGGTGGGGATTGGTCTCTTTTTCCAGGTAACAACAATAGAACAAGAGGAAAAGGCCACAAGTCACACCAGGTTTAGACTGGATATTAGGAAAAATTTCTGAATGAAAAGAATTGTCAGGGATTAAAACAGGCTGCTCAAGGAAGTAATGGAGTCACCATCACTGGGGATATTTAAAGGAGTGTAGAAAAGGCACCTGGGGACATGGTTGATGACCTTTTCCAACGTAAATGATTCTATGATTCCATCTGCAGGATGGAGATGGCCCAGAGCCCATTGGAGCTCACCTCCCCTTCCATCTTCACTGACTGGCACTGCCATAGCCCCTTCTCATGGAAGGTCTGTGTAGCCTTGACCTCCCCAGCTGGTCCCCTCTCTCCTTTTTGGGTCTAACACTTTTTCCTGCGGCCTCCAGGACGTTCACCAGGACATTCATGGATAGGCTGGCAGCATTTCCCATTCTTTTACAGTCCCACATGAACACACCTCTATTTCAGGCATCAATTGTGCCAGGGAACATGGTTTTAGCTCAGCTTTCTCATCTCTCCTGAGCAACACTGACTTGTTGAGGCAGCCTGAACAGGATGAGAGCCATCCCTCTGCTTGCAGAGTCAGAGGGGATCAGTCACCTCCACCTCGAGGATTTCTTGCACTTGTGCCGAGCTCAGACACCTCCACACAAGCCCCTACTCCAAGAGGGTGAGGAGAAACAAGGCAGAAAGCACTTCCATGGGTGATTAGGGCTGTGTGTGATTCCCCAGCTGGTTGTTCCAGGAACAGAGCCCTGGAGCAGCCTAATCTGAAGAACTGCAGGAGGAGGAAGAAGATTCCTTGAACAGGAGGTTTGTATATCTTTATCTTTGCTGCTGTCAAAGGGCAATAGCTGAGATTGCAGTGTCTTGGAAAGCCTCCACGAAAGCTATCTCGAGGACATCAACAAGTCTGGAAACCACCTTCACTCTCTTGATAAAGGTTTCAGTCAACAAATGCACTCCAAGGCAGGTTCCCAGGCAGTGATCACTTCCTACTGGCTGGAAATACATCAGTTTATGTTTGAGTGAAGCCTTGGGCTGGCTCAGCCCACAGCTACCTCGTGGAGATGCATGTGCCTGGTCTCCTGTGGGGGTTCAGCCCTGCAGGAACAGCCATACAGGTGGGGGTTATGGGGTGGTCACCAAGTGCTGCCAACTCGCCACCCAAGAGCTCTCAGACAAACCCTAATTTCAACCAGGGAAGAAACCCAAGGGGAAACACTTCAGAATTCAATCACTCTCCCCTCCTGCCCCATGAAAGGCAGCAGGACATTCCATCCATGACGAAAATCCATGAGTCTTTGATCTTCCCTGCTGGCTCTGCAGCCAGAGACCTCCACCAAGAAGTCACTACTGCATCAAAACCTGCAGTGCTGCAGCAATGCATGAGGTAGCACCTGGCTTCCTGCTCACTCCAGCAAGCAGCTACTTCCACAGGCAACACGGCAACATCCAGTCTGGGACATTTATCTCTGTGTTTGCACACAAATACTCTTGTTGGAAGAGCCCAAAGCCTCCAAACGGCCCACACCTCACCAAGGAGGGCACTGTCTGCACCAAACAGGCTGGTAAATACCCTGTTAAATACCCATCTATAAGTTATAAATATAGATATCTGCCTCAGGCCGTGGTGAGAAAGGCTCCTTCTGCTCCTGCACGGGCTGGAGGTACCATCGTGCAGAGCGGGCAGGGCAGGAGCTCCTCCCTGACCGCCTGCAGTGACCGCAGCAGAGCACAAAGCCAAACGGCTTTTATGGCTTTGCCCAGATCCCCGGCTCTCGCCCATCCTGCCCGCCAGCCAGACCATCCCAGAAGGCAGCTCCCTGTTTGTCTTGGATCACCTCCTGCCAGAGCAGAGCTTTCCATAGCACGGTTCTTTTGTGCTGCCCGAGGGAGGATTTCCTGCCGTTTGATCTAAATTTTCCTGTCGTTTTACCGAATGCCTCCAGATTTCCTTCATCAGACCCGATCTTTCCATTAGGGAGGCGGTCCTGCAGCCCGGAGTTCTTTGGCAGGGAGCTGGGGAAGAGGTTTGGTGGTCAATGAGCAAATATTGCTGGAGCTGGAGCGGTGGAAAAGACATTCCCTTCCTTCCCAAGTGGATTACGCACGGACATGCAGTGCCCTCTGCTGATCTGGCCGCCGAGGGAGATGCAGGAAAAGGAGCATCCAGGCAGCTTTGCAAAGCTCTGAAGGGGCAACCAAGCCTCCAGTTTACCCATGAGCTCTCTACTGGCAAGGCAGGAGCAGCACATTCCTCTCCTGCTGAACTGGTGTTTGTCACAGCTCGTGGGCCTGGTTTGAGGAGCCAGGCTGGTACAAGAGGTCCAGGTGGTCCCATTTCCACCCTCACACCTGCAGGTTAAAGAAGCCAGGATATCTTGGACAGGTTGCCCAGAGAGGTTATGGCTGCCCCATCCTGGGAAGTGTTCAAGGCCAGGTGGGACAGGACTTGGAGAAGCCTGGAGTAGTGAATGGCATCTCTGCCCATGGCAGGGGGATAGGAATGGGATAGCCTTTCAGGTCCTTCCAACCCAACCCATCCTGTGATTCTCTGATCTGCACAACCCTCTGCAGTCCCACTCACTAGGCTGAGCACTGCTCCCCTTCCCCAAGCAACGGGGAGAGGGACAGCCTGGAGGAATGGGCACAGCATTAAGAGAGGAGGAGCCAATCTGGGAGACAACATTTCCCATTCTCCTTGAACAGAGGCTCCATTTCTCAAGGGAAATTGGCTGCTTTACCTTGAAATTGTGGAAAGAAGTAGCCTCACAGGGAGGACAGGCTGGTGATCCAAACTATCCCAGGAAGCAAAGGATCCTTACTGAGAACTGCATGAATCGTGTGAAACAGAGTCACTGCCAGTAGCAGGACCTCATAAATTACTGCTCCTGCTACAGAAGCCTTCCTGGGAGCACCAAGATAGACATTATTTAAATAAAGGGCCGGAAAGGTCCCTTGCAATGCTTGTGCTTGCAGGACTGGAGACAGAGGCAGCTGCAGCCCAGCATTGTTACCTGCAACTCCATTATCAGTGGATTTAGCACTGCAAGGAGAGTTTGGTGTGCAAGTGTGTCTGACAAACTCTTCTGAGCCAGCCAAGGAAACTGCAGAGCAAGGGCAACTTCCTGCTCCAAACTTGGGCAAAGAGGTTTAGCTGGAGTTGGCAGAGCTCCTGGACCCCCACCACTGCACCAAAGTAAACCTGGAGCTGCTCCTGCAGCAGCATCCAATGGGGCTGGTGGGAGACCCACAGCTCAGAGCAGGTCACGCTGGAAGAAACCACTTTGTTTTTCTTTTCCTCAAACCCTCCCCAACTCACTGGAGACTGAAAAGCTCCAAGTGAGGTTTAAAGGGCACAATACCAGCAGCAAAGTCCACTTCTGGTTAATAGGATTCACTTTAGGAGATAAGGCTTATTTGCACCTAGGGAGTGATAGGGGTTTATAACACTGGCAGCAATCTGACCCCCCCAGGAGGTGTGGTGTACGTGGCACAAGCAATGTCCAGCCTGATAGGCCTCTCCTGGTCTTGGGCTGGGGCTCCCTCCCCTGACTGCAAGGACTGCACATTCCTTATCTCTGAACATCCCTCCCAAGATTCAGTGCATTCAGTTTGGATTGCTCTCCCCTCTCCACTGATTTTTCCAGGACTTCTAGTTGATCAAGTGAAAAAGGGTCTGGCTCAGTTTGTACAATAAAGTACAAGGCAGGGTTTCCTTCCTCCCTGTTTGTAGCCATGGCTTTTCCAGCACTGCCAGTCCCCTTCTCCAGGTGCCCACACCCCCTCTGTGCCATTGGTCCCCGATTGTTCCATCCCACAGCCACCATTCTCCAGGACAGAGGAGCCCTCTGCACCTCCACATTGTGCCCTGGTCTCCTGGGAGCTCCTCCAGCAGACACAAGTGACTCAGCTCAGGGCTGATGTGTCAAGTCAAGCTTCTTCTGGAAACCAAATTATAATTCCAGAGGGGAGGAGCACATAAAACCACACACAGCATCAACACAGAGGCTAGCCCCAAAAACCTCTGGTTCAGCCTGACCTCTCTCTCTTGAGCACTGTCCACCACATTTCATGGATGTGTTAGCTCAGGACTCCTTCTCCCAAAATGCAGCTGCCATTGTGGCAAAGCCTGGCTACCATCTAATGAATGACAACAACACTATGTGTTAGGTGAAGAAAACAGAGTCACACAGATTCTTCAGAGAGGAAGAAATTAAGCTCAGAACACACGGACCTGATGCCTCCTGACATAAAGCCTTAATTTTCTTAAGGAGCACCCCAAACTCAGCACTTTCCAAGGTACTCACACCCTTTGGCAGAGCCAAGGATACAGCTGGGAGTGGGTGAGAGGACACGACGAGGCCACCACTGCCATGACCCACAAAACCTTTTGCCAAAGCCACACCTGGCCCATGTGTGCTGAGAGTGCACTGCCAGCATGTCTGTGGCTGTACCTGATGGGGAGGTACCCGGCCATGACAATGGGCTCTGCTCTCTGCATTGCATTTTCCTGTTATCTCATACCTGCTGTAAAGTGCTGACTGAAAGAATGCTGAGTCAGGAGCACTCAGATGGAGGAAAAATTAATTTGTTTTTTAGCACCTGCATGACCCTGTGCCAATTGGAAGCATTGCAGTTTGGGGAGCAGAGGATGTATAACTCAGCGTCTTGCACACCGAAGAGCAGCCTGGTTCCAAACCACGATGAAATGTGCTGGATCCAGACAATGGGGAAGCCAAGAGGACCCTTTAGGCAACTCAGAATTATTTCTTAGCACCTTCTGCCCTCTCTTTCCCAGGCCTGTGATGAGGTGCCTTGGCTGCTGGCAGTACTTGCAGTGGCAGCACCCAGAGCTGCCGCCTGCACCCAAGGCTGATGCCAGCCCCATGTTCTGTGCCACTGATGCCATCAGCATGTTGTCAGCTCAGAGAAGTCAACAAAACCCACGGCCATGCCTCAGGAGTGTGCCCCAAGCAGGCACAGAGCTCCCGTTTCCCTGAGCTCAGCAGCCCTGCCTCTTGGAGAAAAGGAGATGAAAACATTTCCAACGCTGGCTCTGCTCCCATCAGATAAAGAATGCACGGCACAAAGTCCTTGAGGGTGACCCTGGGATACCACCAAGCCAGACAGCAACAGGGAACACCCAGTTTCCCATCCCACTGGGGCAATGTGGGGCATAGGGAGGAGATGTGGCCATCCAGATACAGAGGCTGTATCTGGAAAACACCTGCTGGCACCAGGGTGAGTCAGGGAGAAGAGGCACAACATCCTGCCAAAGGTCACATCCCAGCCATGCCAAGGCTCATGCTGGGAGCAGCTTCACCCCACTGCTTAAACAGCAGCTGACCAGCTCCAGTACCACTCACAGGCACTGCTCCCTGCCTCGTGTCCCCAGATGTCAAAATCACTCCAACCAAGGCCTGGCAAGAGCCAGTCTGGGCTCTTTTACATCTGAGCTGCACCAGCTATGACCAACCCACAGCAGCCTCTGCCAGGCTGGGGAGGGAGCAGGCAGAAAGGAGTGTCCCTACCCGTTCCCTTGCTCATCTGTCCCGTCTGGGTGGCCTTGGGGAGCAGGGACCCACAGTAGCCCAGAGCTGAACACCCAACACTTCTGGATACCCTACAGCTTCTGCTAAAGGAGCTGGACGCACCACCAGGCTTTGTCTGCTGTCCCCAAGCTGTCGGCAGAGTGTGGACACACACATTTAGAGAGCTGGGGAATTACAGCTTGGAAATCCTTCTCAGGCCTGGATTTCTCCTGACTCTCAGCTCCATTCCCAGGCTGACAAGCTGACTGCAGCTTCAGTTAGGGAGGAAGTCTCCCACGGTGATAACATGGAGAAAACAGAGTGGAATTCATAATAAAGATTAACACCTGGTGTCTTTCCTGTGGGACACATCCTGAGGTGCTGTCCCAAGGACGTTTTTCCCAATTGTCCAATGAACTACTGTCCTGTCCTAGCTGCACGTAGCACACTTTAAATTCGGGCTGTCTGTACAATAAATTGGCCTTTTTTCCCTAAAGAAGTCCGTGTGAGTGTTGCTGTCCTTTCTCTCTCTTTTCAGCGCAGTAACCACATCAGAGCAAGCATCTCCCTGCATCCCTGCGGTTCCGGCAGGGCGACATTGCCATCTGCTGCCTGCTGCTCGGCAGGACACGCCAGCTTGCCTCTGTCACCCAGCATGGCCCTCCTCCAGCCACTGCTGCCGGGACTGCCCTGGGGACCCTCCAGTGTCACCAGCTTAGGGACAGCACCCACGCCCCCATCTCCCCACCGAGCTCCCAGCCCGGCAGGAGGAGCACAAGGCAGCGGTGCTTCATCCCAGCACACAGCTCCAGGTCTGTCCTACTGCAGGGAACATGGCTGGAATGCTTCTTTGAGGAACATGCCCAGCAGCACAGGGACAGTGGGGCCGTGTCCCCTGCCAGCAGCCCGGCTTCCACAGCCATGGAATGACAGAATGGTGTGGGATGAAAGGGATTTTTTAATGTCGTCTGGTCCAACCACCATACAACTAGCAGGGACATCTTCAGCTGGGTCAGATTGCTCAGAGCCCTCAACCTGACCCTGGATGTTTCCAGGTATGGGGCATCCATCCCATTTCTGGGCAACCTGTGCCAGCGTTTCACTCTCCTCCAGTGTTTTACCACCCTCATGCTCTGAGCTGCTGTGACACGACCCTGCCCTTGGCTCTGCTGGTGACTCACCCTTCACGTGGGAACACACACACCTCCAGCTCTTCAGCCTCGGGTTCTTCATCTGGAAGCACAAAGATGGTATTTTTTAACTCACAGCCACGCTGAGAGATGTTCACTTATTTTAAACTTGAAAGCACCTAAATATCGTTTCTACAGCTTGAGATAGGAGATGCCAGCAAAGTGAGGAGAAGAGTAGTAATTATCTGCAGTACAGAATTTCAGCCTTCAGAGGAGGAACTGGGCTCCCAGCTATACTTGCCACATGTTTTTAAGCTGGTCTTTTGAAAGAGGCTGTGAATTTTATAACTGAGATTGCCCACCTGAGACATGAGCTTTCCATATCGCTCCTGGGGTTATAGGTCATGGACACAGATCAAGGCTGATGGTCTCTCAGAAGGACAGAGCCATGGAAGCGCCACAGGACAAGCTCTAAATGTCAAAGGATGCGATCCTCACATCAATTCCCACTTTATATCTGAACAGCAGCTGGATCCACTGAACTGGGACCTGCTAAAATACAGTGCTTGGTGATCAGCCAAGTCCTGAGGCTGATGGCTCTGCTTTGAAATGCACTGGAGGATTTCCACTTCGAAATCTACTGGTAGGAGCTGACACAATCAAGTGCTGAGCAATGGGATGCAGCCCCTGGAATGAGGGGTAAACAAACTGAAAGCAAGAAAGGACCTTGAATGGTGCAGCAGTGTCAGTGTTAACATAATAATAAATAAAAATAAAACCAAATTTAAGGTGTTTCTCCTTCTCAAAATAAGAGAAAATGCTTTTCTCTATGGGGATGGATATGTCTGTCTCCTGCTGTCAGAAGTAACCACAACCTAGAGTCCATGTCACCTCCAACTCAGGGCGGCCCTGAGTTATCACAAGACATGTGGACACCACTGATGGCTGGACAGGTCATTTGGCCACACACTTTGGTGTTGGTGTGCACATGGCCACGAGGAACATGAGTGGAATTAGGCTTGTCTGAAAGCAAAATTATCTTTTCTTCCACATCAAGGCTGGCACTGAGATTTGCTGTGCCATTCCTAGACACAAGAGTATTTATTTCCTAAATTTTCCTCCCAGGTGGCCTCAGATATGCAGCCTGCCCAGTCTCCCCTCTCCAGATCCAAGTCTGCCCAGTTGTTGCTATGTGGACCTACCACAGCTGCAGTGCAGCTGTGGCACAGATGCCCAGGAGCTGGCCCTGGATATGCTCCAAAAATCTCAGGAGAGATGCTCCAGCTTCCTTCTCCTAGTGACCCGTGGGGCTGGGGTGCCTCCTGACAGCCCCAGGGAATTTCAGCCAGGATTTCTTCTGCTTCGAGCCCATCATTTGGTCTCCCATGTGCCTTTATGTCTCTGACAGCTCCTGCAATGGGCCTGAGAGCAGCTTGGAGAGGGTATGATTTGATTTCCTCTCACTGTTGCTTCTCTGTGGGCAGGCAATGTAGTATTTATCCCATAACCTAACACTGGTAACCAGGGAAAATACCAGAAGGATCTCAGAGCAGTCCACAGACTGCAAGGGAAAAGGAACAGCTTCATAAGGAAAAGTAAATTTTTTTAAAAAGTCAAAAAAGAAGCACTTCCCTGCATGCTATAGATTTTGTAACACCTCTTCTAAAATCATTGTTTTCTCACCCAAGCCATACAACCTCGGGCTTTCCTAGTGCACAGCATCCCATAAGGCTTTTCCTTGGCTCTGACTTCAGCCCAGAGCTCTGCTGTGGGTAGAGCCAGCCCAGGAGGAAATGCTCCTCACAGACAATCAGGGAGGACACTTTGCTCTATTTTCCCCTATTTCAAGAGGCTGAAGAGGAGAATGATAATCATCACAGTTATCTTTTTCCTTCTGCAGCATTTCTTGCTCTTTTGGAACAGAGCTGAGCATGGGGAGGGACCTCCCCACAGATACCCCAAAGCACCCAGCATGGCTGGAGAGGGACCAGCAATGCCAGGATCCCATGGCACCATGCCAGCCTGGAGCTACTTTGGGTGACCTGTGTTGGAAAAGGAATTCTAGCCCTCCTCCCTGCTCTCTTTATAGCTTGTGAGCCGACCTCAGCTGGTCCCTGTGATGATGCTCCTCCTGCTGCAATGAGATGAACCTGTCCCTGTGCCCTGCAAGTCCCTTCCCATGGCTTTCTCTTCTCTGGTTTTTAAACCATCCCCATTTTGTGTTCAGTGAGAATTTCCTCATGGCTCCAAGTAGTAGAATCATAGAACCATCAAATTGTTAAGGTTGGAAAAGCCCTTAAAGACCATCCAGTCCAACCATTAACCCAGTGCCCAACACTAAACCATCCCTAAGTGCCACAGCTGCACATATTCTAAATCCCTCCAGGGATGGTGATTCTGTCACGATGTGGGACACGTCAAGCCTGTTCCAGTGCTTGACAAGCCTTTAGGTAAAGAATTTTTTCCTAATATCCCATCTAAATCTCCCCTGTGCTATTATTCCCCATCCCACTCTTTTCACATCGATGCTGCCAAGACCTAGCCAACACTTTTTGGTGGGTTGGCTCCAGTGCAACAGGAGGTTATAAAACTATTGGGAGGAGGATTCCAGGCTACTGTGAACAGGGGTCCATTATTTTTATCACATCCAGGCAATAAATAATGGTTTCAGCCCCTTGGAGAGCAGCAGTGCCCTGCTGGAGCAGCCTCACTGGTGCTCACATCTGCCATCACTCAGCAGTGACCTCCTGGCCCAGTTGGCTCCAGCTTCAGAGGGAAATGGATTTGCACATCTCTGGTCTCCTGTGAACATCACAGCATTGATTCCTACAAGTTACTGCATCTAAAGCTGCTTCCAAGACACAGACTCTCATTTACTGCAGGCAAGTTTTCCATGAGAGGGAAATGCAGGGGGAATGAACACCTGAGGAGCAGGGAGCAGGATGGCAACAGCTTTGTCAGGCATCCATCTGGTGAGGTGAGTGGTGCTGTGCTCTGGACTGTCTTTAAGATGCTCTAAGAGCAAAAAAAGGGTAATTCCCCCTTCCCACATCCTCTCCCAGCTCCTGGCAGCAGGATCATATTCCCGTGCACAGCCCTGGTCAGCAATGTTGGACTAAAGGCTGTCCTTCCTGGAATGCTTCCTGGAATCTTTCCTTCCTTCCTGGAATCCTTCCTTCCTTCCTGGAATCCTTCCTTCCTGGAATCCTTCCTTCCCGGAATCTTTCCTTCCTGGAATCCTTCCTGGAATCCTTCCTTCCTTCCTGGAATCCTCCCTCCCTCCATCCCAATGTCTAAAGTGAATGGCATTTAATTTTCTCTTTCTTTTAAACAGTGCAACTATAAAAATCTCCTCCGAAACAAAGATAAAATTAATATAAAAACAAACTAATACACATCTGAAAATTTCTGTGTTTTCTTTATCCTCCCCTTACACAGAGGCTTTTAATTAGGAGGATTTTAGTTTTCTCCAAAGGCATCCAGCCCATAGGCACCAAAACTATTCCATAATGATAAGCAAAGTACAGTCAGGAGAGACAACAGGGAGTGTTGCTGCAACATTGGCATACACTGCAAAGGACAGGAAAGATAATTTCCAGAATATTAGTTTTATTTAACAATGGTGAAAAACATGAAACTGAGTTTTGTTTTAAATAAATAGTGAAGACAGCTCAATTTAATGTTATAAATCACAAAAGAGAAAAGGTATGAAAATAATTTAAAGTGATAGTTATAAGTAAAATGTTATTTAAAAGTTATATCAAGGTACAGAAAACGTTCAACTGTTTTTCACGCTGTGTATTCTTTCCAACTGCAACTTGGCACACAAATAATAAGATATTCCACGATGTGTTCAGTATAAACCCATTTTCAGAGCATGTCTGAGGAGTTTGCACAAACACCCCTCAATATTTCAACAGCTCCATGGGGTATTTAGCCCCCCATGGTTTGGGACCAATAGATTTACAAGTCTCTAGCTTGTCCCAAAATATGGTCCAGAGGATCCAGGAGCTTCCCAGACAATCCAGGAGATTCCCAGATGACCCAGGAGCTGCTCAGCAGGCCCAGAAACTTCACAGAGTATCCAAGAGCTGACCAGAGGATCCAAACCTGCCCAGACAATCCAGGGGATGTGAACCTCCTAATTTTTTCTTATAATCCAAACCCAGAGAGTCTAACCTGTGAAAACCTCTTTGTAACAGAAACAACCACAGTGTCCTGCAGAAAGGCACAAATGGCAACAGGAATTCATTAATCTGCTTTGCCTCAAGACCCTGGAAATGAACCTGTGCCCAGAAAAGCAAAAAGAAGTAAGAAACATTCAGAAACATTTAAAGACTGACTCCTTTAGCCAGTGCCTTCTGGCAGTACATCCTGGAAGTGACAGGCTGTGAAACAGCCACATAGCAGAAAGCAATATTGGACACTGAGAAGCCAAGCTAGATAACATCCAGTGACACTATGGCGAGATGTACAGGAGAAGAAAAGGATTATGGGAATGACTGGGAGTCACAATGCAAATACAGATTACACAACAGTCTGTGATTGCATGGAAGCTTTCTAGAACATTCCATCATAGTCTATGTAAGTGTGTGCTCAACCCCATTTTGGGGTCTTCTAAAGAACCTACATAGACCTGTGAACATTGGACTTCTGGGGAGCAAGGACTTTATTTCTTAGAAGTTGCCTTGAGTAGGCGTTTCAGTTTATGTTTTGTTATGCCCTTGTGTGCCCCTTTTTATTTCTTTTTATATTAAAGCTTTCAGTTTCTAGCCCTGTAGTCAATCCTATCCCTTTATTACCTATTTAGCCACCTTGCTGGCACCATCCCAGGCTTGGGGCAGGCCGGACACAAACAGTGCCTGTGTTAATAAGTCAAGCACACAGCATCAGTTCATATCATTACAGAGCTCTTGAGCGTAAGGGGATCATGACCACATCACATCTAAACCCAACTTCAACCAATACTTCACAGCAATCCCCAGCATTTCAGCAGTTTGTACCTTTTAGGAGATGAACCAGTTCTGGTATTCCTAGACTAAAGATACAACAAGGAAAAGGCATACTTGAAAGGCTTTTCAGTATTCGACTTCTAATCACTTTAGGAAGGAAACCTTTGCAATTCAACTAAAGCCAAAGAGACACTGAAGTACTCCAGCCCATCATGGGTATTTGGTCTCCGTTTTTTTCAAAACTCTGTTCCAAGAGCTCATCACCAGATTCTTTTCCAGTGCTTCCAGAACTGTGTGAGTTCCCCCGTGTCTTACTCTGCCTTATAAATGAGGAAATTATGGACTTCTTAACTGTGCCTGATGCCTAGAAGAGCTGGAACAGAGACTACACAGAGTTAAGGGGAATAAAATGGATATTTATTGAGAGGCCTTCAAAGACCACACCCTTGGCAGCACCAGTGCCACAGCTGTGGCCCCTGCCTGGATAGCTCCAAGATAGATGCAAAAGAGAGCTTCGTCACGAGATATCACACATTTATAGGTTTTAGTCCATTTGCAAGGAGAAGTCAACTCTCCAATTAATAACCTTAAATCATGAACATTCATCTTCCTTGCTTGCCTGCTTGCCTGCCCTCCTCTTTTCACATTGTTTATGCTTAAGGCCTGAAGTTTGAAGAAATTGTCCTTGAGTCTGTAGCTGGACTAGTGTTGCGGTGTGCTGTCTATCTTGTTTTCTTCCTTATGTTAAATGACTTGTTCTCTGTTTGCTTCCCTGAGTTCAGTGTAAAATGGTTTAATTCCTTCCCGCCTTCCCCTAGTCAATCAGCCACAAACCCCATCTATGTTCAAGAATCTTCTCTGCCTGTCTCCCTAATCTCCGCCCAGAGCCCTATCAATCCTCCCCAGCCGCTCCCATACTTCCAGAGTGTTCTAAGTCAGTTATCCCTTCTTCGGTGTATGATTCGATGTTGTAACCGTATTCCCGCCTCTGTATTCCCTCGTTGGTTCACCATGGAATTTTTCCCGCCTTGTGTACCTCCCCCAAGTTACCGGGAGTGGCCAATTCTTTGTGCCCTCCCCTAGGACCTCCCCAGTATTTAAGTTGGTGCACAGCCCTTTGCTGTGCCTTTTGCGGTTCCTCTTCCCCGACTCCTGACCTGCACCCTGTTCCTCCTCCAATAAACCCTTCCTTTGGATCCGTAAAAGGTCTCCTCCGCTCTCTTTATTCTCCCCGGACCGATTGCCCAAGCAGTAGCGTGGAGCTACACCTCTACCTTGGGTTTCCTACGGAATCCTGGGGAGAGGCCACTCTTGCCGTGGGCTCACCCGGAGCTAGTTGGGGCCCAGACAGAGTGGGCGAGGAAGGCGAGCTGCATCAGACTAGGACTGTTTCGTCTTCACTGCCCAAGCACAACAGAAAAGCACACCTAAGCAGAACAGAAAAATGTAAAACTTAAGGCATCATGCCCAGAGCCCTTTGGGACACTGGGAACCCCAGCCAGACCGTTCTGTTTATGATGTAGGGTTGCATGTGTCCAGATCCCATTGTGATGCTTGGGGCACACCCTGACCAGCAGGCTATAAAAGGGGGCAATGAGGCTAGGGGTGCCCACTCCCAGGAGAGCAGCTCCATCAGGAGACAGCATCTTCCCGGGGGACGGCAGCGTTGGAGCGACTCCGAGATGTCCACAGACAAGGAGATGAGCACTGACGTCGGGCCAAATCAGCAGAGGTGGCTGATGTTTTGGAGAAGGCAGAAGGTGAGGGATGGGGCAGCACGCAGCTGCCTCGAGAGCAGGCCCGGGCTTGCCATCAGGGACAGAGCTGCTGTGCCAGGGGAGCCATTTCCACCCCAGAGGGCCCCTCATCCTCATCCTTCTCGTCCTCTGTGCAGATGTCCAACAGTGAGTCACGGGCAGCCCCGCAGGAGGCTGAGGAGCACCGTGACTGCTGTGTTGCCCCTGGCGAGCAGGCAGCAGCAGCAGCAGAAGAGAGCTGTTCAGGGGCCCTGCACAGCCCCAGGGCCCGCGGCCAGGCTCTGCTGCACTTGCTGCGGCGCGGCTCCCGTGCCATCCTGAGCAGGGTGGTGGCTGTGTTCCGGCGACGCAGCCAGCAGCCAGGGACACAGCAGCACCTGCATCAGGGCATGGAGGCAGCGACGGCAGCAGGGGCAGAGGTGGGGGCAGTCCTGGCAACACCACATGGTGAGGAGAAGGCCCACTTCAGCCTGCAGCACAACGAGAAAGTGGACAGCCCCAAAGAGCTCTCCCAAGGGGAACAGGAGCAAGACCAGAGCTGCAGAGGTGGAGAAGTGAGGCCCCCTGTGAGGCCACGCGAGGCCTGGGTAGAGCACAGGAATCTTCCCTCTTGCACAGCCACAGGCCAAGCCTCAGCTCTGCCCAGCACAGCCTCTCACAGCTGGACAGAGGCCTCCACATCTGAAGAAATTCTGGGTGACTTACCCCACAGCCCCTCACCAAACCAGGTGGAAGCTGGCTGGCAGTGGACAATAGAAGCAGCGAGGGTACTCCTGTCAAGGCTGCACATGGAGGAGGACACCTCGGAGGATGTCCTAGCCAGCAGCATTGGGGATGAGAGCTACTATGTGTCCTGTGATGATCAGCTAAGACACCTGGAGCCAAGCAAAGGCACAGGACTCTTAGAGCTTTCTCCCCAAACCAGAGATCAACCAGCTGCCAAAGGGGAAGACAGCAGCATTGAAGAGTTATCAGAGGAGAAGTGGAATATCATCACTATCCGCACCATCTGGGTGAATCCTTGCTACCCACAGCTCTTGGTGGACCCTGAATCACCAGTGGAAGAAGAAGCAGATGCTGAGCTGCCCAACACATCTTGTGCCCTGGCAGCTCCCAGGGACAGCCAGCCAGCAGCTGCTGCCCTGGCCGCACCTCCTGAGGGTGAGGAGCACCCTGTGCCTGCCACTGCCCGACCACAACAGGAGGCAAAGGCAGCAGCTTCTGCAGCCTCTGGCGAGCAGGCAGCAGCAGCAGAGAGCCGGGCAGGGGCCCTGCACAGCCCCGGGGCCCGTGGCCAGGCTCTGCTGCACTCGCTGCGGCGCGGCTCCCGTGCCATCCTGAGCAGAGTGGCGGCTGTGTTCCGGCGACGCAGCCAGCAGCCAGGGACACAGCAGCACCTGCATCAGGGCATGGAGGCAGCGACGGCCACAAGAGCCCCCACAGCAGGCACAGAGAGCCGGGCAGCCGCCCCACACGGCCCCTTCTGCTCCTCCAGCCCCTCTCCCACCCCACTGGAAGCTCTCGGTGGGCAGGGGACAGGAGCAGCAGTGGAGGCAACCCTGCCATTGCCAAGGAGTGAGAGGACAGCCTGCTTCAGTTTGGAGCAGGATTGCCAAGGGGACAGCCCCAAAGAAATGTCCCAAGGTGAACGAGACCAGAGCTGGGGAAGGGCAGAACAGAGGCCCCCTGTGAGGCCACGCAAGGCCTGGGAGTAGCACGGTGACTTTCACCTGTGAACAGGCACGGGCCAAGCCCCAGCTCTGCCCAGCACAGCCGCTCACAGCGAGGCTCAGGCCTCGACTCCAGGCCTCATTCCAGACTGCTGCCCCCACAGCCCCTCATCAAGCCTGCTGGAAGCTTAATTTCATTCATTTTAGCATATGGCATAAAGAAAGCCAAGGGTTTAGCATTAAGAGTTCTAAAGGCTTGAACTAGAGATTAGCTTTGTAAAGAAAAGTGTTAGGTGTTTCTAATGCATAATATTATTCAAGGGTATGTCTGTAATGCATTCGTCTAGAATATCTTCAGTTGCAGCTTTTGTAAAGTTAGAAGTGGTTCTATAGATGTTTTTTTTTTTTAAGAAAAGGAAAAAATTAATAAATTAGAAGTACTTGTTCTTTTCATTGCACTGTACTCATTGATTTGGGGGGAAAATCTTGAATCCCGAAGCCTTTTGATTGCTGGAGCGGTGCAGTGTGTGTGGTGTGAGGATCCTGGGATGCCTGAAGAGGCTCCTGTGCCCACAAACTAAAGCCCAAAGCCTCCTGTTCTGCCAGCCAGCAGAGCCCTGCAAAACACACAATCCACACAGAGTACACTGGATGAAAAAACTACAGAGTAATTTCAAAAACATTTACACCCTTCTCACTCCTATCTACAGTCCCCCCTTCCAAAACAGAGGTGCACTAAGTGCTTTTCCAGAAATCTGCTGCTGTCAGGAACAGCCCAGGAACAGTTGGCAAAACCGGCTTCTTTCAGGTACCTTATAGCTGAGGCAATAATAAAAGAATTAAACTGATATTTCTAACTTGCGGCACAAGAGGGATGTGCAGTTGTGAAATAATTAATAGCTACTGTTTGCAAAATACTCTTTTTCACTTGTCTGCTGGAACAAATAAAAGGACAAGAAGCATTTTTGCCTTTTTCTTTCTTTATTTCTTGTAATTAGTTGCCAGTTATTGCTGCATCCCCTAATGCCAGAACCCAGGGGTTTTCTAAACAACAAGAGGAAGATTTAGTGCTCAGTACCTGGTTTACCCAGCCTGACTTGGTGACCAAGAGTATTTTGCCAGCAAGATTTCCCTGCTCTGACACAGTTGACCTTTTCCCACTCAAGCTAAGGCTGCCCTGCTAGCTCTGAGGTGAGCCTGTGCCATGAGTGGCCTTTTCCCAGGATCTTGGGAACCCGAGATAAAGGTAGAGCACCAAGCTCTTGCTGTGATGACATCGGTCCGAGGGAAATAAAGAGTGCAGGAGAGTCCTTTTGTAATTCCAGGACAGGGTTTATTGGAGAGGGATAGGGAACCAGCCAGGCTCAGGGAGGAGGAACCACAAAAGGCAGGGAACACACACGTGCAGCAACTTAAATAGGGGTCCTCCCCCATGGGAGGGTACAATACAGCAACCAATCGCTAAAACTTAGGGGTGTAACATAAGGCGGGACTAAGTTTACATACAACCAATAGGGGGAAACATAGGCGGAGACTACAGTGCAACATCGAATCATGCACCAGGAAGGGGATGACTGATACAGAATATGCTGGAAGGATAGGAGGGGCCAAGGGGGATTGACAACCATGTGGGTTGGGGCTAGGGTGACGAGCAGGGAAGAATCTGGAATATAGGAGAGGTTCGGGGATGACAGACAAGGGTAGAGGCGAGAAGGGGAGAGTCCAAAACATATCGAACTGGGAGTGCAGCATAGGAATGAACCACTGTAGAACTAAATACAAGCAAGTTAACACAATATAAAACCACGCACTGCGACACTGCTCAAGTGATTCTCGTGAAAGGCTCAGAACTTCATTTTCTGGTTTTCAGTGCTTTCAAGCACTGGCTTGAAAGGTCTTTCCTGCTTCCAGTTTGGGGATGGAGCAGAAGGTGGGCTTTCCACTTGTGCTTTGGTGGCTCAGACCTTTACAAGGACACTGCTGCCAGCACTGCCCCCTGCGCTTTGGGAGGATGTCCCACATTGTTCAGATGTTTCTTCTGTATTTCTTATTCTGCCCTTCACAGTGGTCAAAACCTGCTGAAGAGCTGAGCCCTGGTCTCCGACCATCAGGCCACAGAGTGCTATTGAAGGCATGTGAATATGTGTATGACTGATGTGATAATTGATAAAAGATTCGTGTTAATCACAAAAGCATTGGGGTTTGTATAAACCAGAATACTAAGCTCTGAAGTGAAGCATGGACACTAGATAAAGGAAATTATATGATAAAATCATTCTATTTAAAATCACCTTGTTATGTTATATTATGTTGTATTATGTTACATTATATTATGTTATATTATGTTATGTCTTCCAAATAAGTTGTATCGGCTACCAGCTTGCAAAATCAGACTTCCCAATAGCCCTTCCTGCCTTTGTCTGATCAATATTGCATATCTCAAGGACCAAACTTCCAGAACTTCTCTGGTGGTTATCTACAAGGACCAGATGGCTATCTGTGACTGATTATCGCCCAGAGGCTTTGTGAATTTGTGTAAGGATGTTTATTCAACCACCACTGCTTACCTGGCAAAATTATGACAGCAAAAAACCCAAAAACTTATTGATTACGAGAAACCACAGTATAAGAAGAGGCTGCAAACCAAGGTTGAGTGGAGCGTGGAGTGGGCGGTGACCCCTCACGTTCCCCAGCGCTGCTTGCTCTGTCTATATCAAATAAAACAACCTAAATTTTGCTGAATATCGAGACTTTTGTCTCTCATTTATAACACTGATAATATAGAAATGTGCTTCTAATAAATGTATTTTTATTGTTACAGTAGTGTAGCTGCCAAGGATGGGGGAACTCATCTGTGTTTTTCACTCTTGCAGTGATCACTGTGTCATCATTACAAGCTGAATGCTGTGTCACAGTCTGCAAACAGAGAAGGAATTTATATAGGTAAACCTGGGGATTTTATTTGTGTTTACATGAGCTCCCCTGTGCTGTAGCTATTTTAGAGCTGCTGTTACATCTCAATTGACTCAATTGGAAATAAATACTCTCGATCTAGTTATGAATGCCATGAACAATCTAAAAGACTGCACCAGGTGAAAAACAACCCCAGTTCTCTGGATTTGGTGCCAGTAGCTGAGGCAGTGTGGTGTCAGTGCCCTGCTTTCCCCATATATTAGCCCTAAGGAGGATGTTTTTATGATGAGGGTGGTGAAATGCTGGCATAGGCTGTCCAGAGAGGATGCTTCATCCTTGGAAACATCCAAGGCCAGAAACTACAGAAGTCACTGAGCATTGCTTAAGAATCCTGTGCAGCCGTGATGTGCGCTGGAAGCTTGAAGAGGAACAGAAGAAATCACTGCTCCTGCTCTCAGGTGGAAAACTCTGGAGCAACAATTCAGATAGACTCCTTAATGAGAAAAGGAATGGATGGCTTTGATGATTGCTTCAAGCACATAAACAAGAAAGCCATTACATGAACTTCAGAAGCCCACTGAGCACACTCTCCTCTGGAAAACAACCTTCCCATAGAGCAGGGGTGGTTCAGCAGCACATCCTACAAGGAATTTACAAGTGGGTTGCAGTCTACAAGTGGGTTGCAGTTTACAAGTGGGTGCAGAGACTTGTATTAGCTGGTTCAAGGGCTTTCTCCCATTCCAGGCCTGCTCTTTGGAGATGGCTCTAACCTTGCACAGGCCACAGTTTTACTGCTCAAAGCATCAGACACAGCTGAAATCACCCCAAAAAAGACATCGTTCTCCTTTCTATTCCCAGATTGTTATCCTAGCAAAAAAAAATGTTCTTCACCTGCTGTTCTGTTGGTGAGAGTTCAGCCCCTGCTCTGTTTCAGTCTAGAAGGAGGAAAAGTGCAGTGGGAGCCCCTTGTGCCAACAGAAACTCCACAAGGTCAGGCACACATGAAGCCTTACTTGAAATAAAAGCTGCCTCCTCCAGAGATATCAATGCCCTTTGCTGGGGTTAAATGACAAATGATGGATTGCTTGGTGCTCCCTGTTTACATGGGAGACTCCAGCTTCAGACTTCTCCATGCCAGGAGAAGACAGTGTCAGAGGAGGAGGATGGTGTGCGGGGAGGGCACAGATTGTACAGCAGCAGCTTTTCCTTTCTTTAAGGTGCTGTATCCATACTCCTCAATCACGGACACATTTACTGTCAATACCTTTGGTAGCAAAAGTTAAATTTGCCATCAACACCTTTGTCAACAAAGTAAGAGAACAGTACCACAGCTGACAAGGAATGGCTGGTGATTCCAGGTCAGTGAGGGCCTGGAATCTTCAGGGCTGGAGCTATTCTACCTTCTTAATCTTGAGAACACTTTCCTGTGATGGAAATGAGTTGGGCAGAAGTGATGTAGGGAGGCAAGAGGAAAATTAGCAAAAAGCAAAGGGTATTTCTGTGTTCCACTGTTGACAAACGCTATGCAGTGATGAAATCAGGATCCTCAGGGATCTTAGCTCAGGGCTCCAGCTCTGTGCTCATGTCCAAGGGCTTCCTGTAATGCCCTGGCAATGAGGGCTCTGTGAACATAGTGCCAAAAGAATTGTTTCTTCCATGGCCTCCACAGATCCAAATGAGCTAACGGATATTCTGGCCACTCTGGACAAAGAAAAATTACCTCTGCTGAAAGCAGACCCTTCAAACTCTCCCTAATGCTGCAGAGCAGGTCTATTTGCCCCATGTCAGCTACATGTCATGACTGGCTGTGTCTGTTTTAGGCTATCACCCACTCTGACTGACACTGTGAGAGGGTCAGGGCCTGGGAGAGACTTCCAAACCTTTATGTGAAAAATGCAAAGTGCAGAAGTGCTGATCTCTGGGTTAAATTAAGCTCCACGGGGATCCTTGTACCTTGCACAGGAGTTAGTGGAAGTTTCTTTGAGGAGAGTTCTACACGCTTTTCCCAGAACTATCACACATTTTAATTACTCCTTTCACACATCCAAGCACTTTATATGCAAGTCAGCTTTCCAGGCAAGTGTCTTTTTAATAACCTTTTAGTTAAGCCTGGTACTTTTAATTTCACCAACCATTTACTCTTCCCATATAACAGACCTTTGCTCAAAATACTTCCACCATTATGCCAGAGGTACAAATTCCACTGACTGCTAGCACCAAAAAGCAGAATAACTGGATGTTCCCAATTACCATAACTGCCTAGGCAGAACTGTCACACAACATAAAGGTGTGCATAAGTGGTGCAGTTTAAATGGATATTAAACCACCCTACAGCAGGAGCATCCCATACCCAAAGGAAAAGCAGGATGATGAACAGGAGACATTGTAGCTGCTAACTTCAAAATGGGATTAGAAAATGAGTGTGGAAACTTAATGCACGATAACCTCTGGAACAGCTTTGTCACTTTGCTGTCTGCCCTCTCTCCAGCTCACCTCAGATGGTGTTGAACAGCAAGGTCCCCACAGAGCATCACTGGTGACCTCCCTCAGCAGATCACTCACCTACAGCCAGCCAGGATTCTTTTAATGCAAAGATTTTTCCTCTCTGCGAGGCTGCACAGCCTTCAGGCAAGACTGAGCTGTTGCTAAGGGACCCCATCAAAGGCCCTTTGCAAACCTAAAATTGAACTGAAGCTTCCTGCAGAGGGGAGTCTGGAGAAGTCTCACTCAGGGCCCAGCCATCCCACAATTATAAACACACACAGACCACAGAACACATCCCTTGGAGGCAGGATGCACATCAGTTCCCTCACCTGGAGATTTCTTTGAGGAATGAAATGGAAATGATCTATTAGTGACACTAATTAGTCTCCTGTTTATAATCAAGTTGAAGTTTTGCTGTGGACAGGACCCACTGTGTGACATCTGCTCAGCTGCTGCACAGGTGGGAGGTGCTGAGGTGCCAACTTCCCTTTTTATTCTATGAAATATGGAAACAAGTGGCAAAATCAGGACTTTATATTAAATAACCTGGTAATAAATGCAAAGGTACATTACCCTGGAGTTTTACATTCACTCTGCTGCACAACTTTCCACCGAAAAGCCAGAAAGCTAGAAAGAAATTAATGAAATTATGGCAACTGGTAAGGAAAAAGGAAGCAAAGAAGCAAAATCTTCTGACGTGGAAAAGAAATTCAGGCTTCAACTTCAGGACAAACTGGATGCTTCTACCACAGTGGTTAAATGTAGATTTAAAGCCATTATTTAGTTTCAAAGTTAAAGCCCCACTGCTGACACTGAGGCATTAGGCACCTCTTGGAATTTACAGCCTTGGAGTATTTGTCAACACCTACCCAAGTCTGCCAGGCTAATTCCTAAAGAAATCTTTCTTCACTAACCATTTGAATCTAAATCAAAGTGAGGAATCTGACAGACACATTGGGCAGTACTTGGACACACCACAGAACACGCTTTTGTTATGGGAAGCTTCCCTATGTGTTTCATATTTAAATAAGTATTGGTACTCCCTCAGATAGAAACATTCTGAAATACAGCTGGTAACTGTTGTGTTTATTAAGGAACTGGTTTAAGTAAGTGGAGTTTGTTTTTTGAATAACCAACATGATACTTCCCCTTCCAAATAAAAAGAATTGCAACAGAAAGAAAAACTCAGCAGAATACAAGGAAAGAAGGGATAGAGGGACAACTCTGGACTGTTCTAACTTAACGAGTTAAGGGATCTCCAAACCCAGTGTCAAAGAGCCATGACACTCAAGAGGGCAGGGCTGATTTATCCAGTGAATTCTCACAGCCTCTGCTTGCACATCCTGCACAAAGCTCAAGCGGATGCATCACCAGTCCAGCAGAGACAGTGCAAGCACATGTGAGTGGTTTCAGTCTCCTCAAGTCTCCCATTTCATTACTCAAGGGTAATTAGATTATTTTCTCATACAAAGCAGTTTAATGCCAGGCAGTGCAATCCTTCCCAGTACAAGTTCCAGAGCTCCCTGTGATGCAGCATTCCCTGCCAGACACTGCTGGGCAGTGGGTCTGGACTGGGCAGAGCACACACCACGGAGTGCTTTCCCAGCCCGACTGAGCAGATCTCATTCAGATACAAAGCAACCACAGAGACCTCAAATTAAGGTTTGTCCAACTTGTGTGTGCGCTCGTGCCTCCGTAGGGTCCCTGACTCGGTGAAGGAATGCCCACAGAAATTACAGGAGTAGGGCTTCTCTCCGGTGTGGATGCGGTGATGGCGCTGGAGCGATGCCAGCCGGGTGAAGGTCCCTCCACACTCCTCACAATAGAAGGGCCGTGCCCCAGAGTGAGTCTGCTGGTGTCTCTTGAGCCTGAGCAGCTGCACAAACGCCATGCCACACTCCTGACACTTGTAGGGCTTGTCCTCCCGGTGGATCACCTTGTGCTTGGACAGCAGGTTGGGCTTATCGAAGCCTTTGCCGCACGTCGGGCAGGCGTAAGGTTTGAAGTCGTCTTCCTGAGACTTTGCCTTTCCAGGACAAGCCTGGTCTGGGCACTCAGCACTGTGCTGGCTGCGGTGCACCACAGACCAGGGGTTCCTGGCCATGCCGTTGGCCAGGATCACCATGGAGCGCTCGATCTTGTGCACGTTGCGCAGGTGCCTCCAGACGTCGGCGGTGCGGATGAAGCCCTTGTCACACTCGGGGCACTTGTGTGGCCTCTCGCTGGAATGGATGAGCTTGTGCATGCGCAGGTTGGCGGCGCGCGAGAAGCCTTTGGCGCAGATGGGACAGCGGTAAGAGTTTTCCAGCAGGTGAGCTCGCCGGTGCTCCTGCAGCTCGCTCACGCCGCGGAAAGAGGAGCCACACTTCTTGCATGGATAGGGCAGAGCTTCCTCGGGGACAGGCTCCAGGTTCTCACCAAACGCATCCCCAAGAGCGGTGCTTCCGCCGTCCCCACGGAGTTTCGTTTTCATCTGTGGTTTCCTGGGGCGCTCAGAGGAACGGTGATCTAAATGCTCGTCTTCACTCTGCAGGGGGAAGCTGGTGCTGGAGGGGGCAAACTCCCCAGCTGGACTCTCACCTGGTTTCTGGCAGTAGGTGTCACAGGTTTCTTTGTCTCCACACTGCTCCTGCTTTCCTGCAGGTCTAGTAGAGTTTCCAGGAGGGCTGCAGGAGTAATCCATGTCCATCTCCTTCTGCAGGCTACAGCTTTGGCCCACCTGCTTCATGGCTTTTCTGGGATAATTTGAATGCTTCCCCCCTGTGTCACAAATGTTATTGTCACTCACATCCATCCTCTGAGGCAAACACTGTGTTCATCTGCAGTTCATCATCACCCAGAGCTTTGTGTCTTTCATGGTAAGTCCATCTCATTCTCAGCTCTTCTGACAGCCCTCCCTAGAAAATAAAGCACCTGTTTCATTAGTGATTCTTCTGATATTATAAATTTAGAGCAGTGAAGGTATTTTTCTGACTCAGAATGGGACAGACAATAGATAGGCAGTAGGAGAAACAGAATCATCTACTATTAGATATGTAGACAATATACATTCAGCACATAAAACACAGACAGACTATGTTACATGAAGTTAAATATTCTATGATCAGTCAGCCTTCACTACCAAATATAAATTGATAATTCTGATTTTAAATTTTCCTAAAGATGAGAAATCACAGAATCCCAGAATGGTCTGGGTTGGCAAGGAGCTTAAAGACCATCTCATTCCAACCCCCTGCCTTCCCCTAGACCAGATTGCTTCAAGCCCCATCCAGCCAGGCCTTGGACACTTCTAGGGATGCAGCAGACACAGCTTCTCTGGGCAACCTGTGCCACGTCTTCACCACCTTCACAGTAAAGATTTTCTTCCTAATAACTAATCTAAATCTCTCCTCTTTTAGTTTAAAAATGTTCCCCCTTGTCCTATTACTCTATGTGTAAAATGTTGCTTTCCTTTTCTGTAAAATCCATTCAAGTACTGAGAGGTGGGATAAGACATCTCTGAATATAAGCATACATATAAATGGACATTATATGTAAAAACATAAGTATTTCTGTATTTCCACATGTACATACATGTAAAACTTGCCTATTTAGCTTCAGCAGGCTTATCAAGTGCAGTTATCAAGGCAATACAGTGATGTACATAAAGTGAAAGCTCTTATTCACATTCCAGAAAGGCTGGCTCCATCAGCCACACAAGCCACGCTTTCTTCTGCTGGAGACATGGAAAACAATCTGGATTAGTCCTCATTAGTCACTGCCTGGAACAGCGTGGCTCGACTCACCCCCAATTGCAGCCATTCCCGACAATTTAACAAGGAGCTGGTACCAGGAGTATTCCTCACCTGCAGCCCTCCAGCTGAGCTGCCGATGCCTTTGGGGCGGAAAAACTTTCCCAGGGATGCTGGCGCTGCTTGGCTTAAGAGAACTCCATAACCAGGGCTACCTATTTCCTGCATCAGCGGGATGTGGAAACCACGGCGTGGGCTGAAAAATAATAATAGCAACAACAAACACATACATATACATATATATTTATATCTATTTTAAAATATTTTTTTGTTGTTGTTCCGGGTAGCATGACGACCCACCCCCCCCCCGCCCAACTTTTTCCCGCTGCGGTGCCCGTTCCTTGTTCCCCCGCCCTACCTGGGCGCTGCGGGTCCCCCGCGCATCCCCCGCGCATCCTCCGCGCATCCTCTGTGCATCCCCCGCGCATCACCCGCGCATCCCCCGCGCATCCCCCGCGCATCACCCGCGCATCCTCTGTGCATCCCCCGCGCATCCCCCGCGCATCCTCCGCGCATCCGCTGTGCATCCCCCGCGCATCCTCTGTGCATCCCCCGCGCATCCCCCGCGCCGGCGCGGAGCCCGCGGCAGCGGCACCGGCGCACTGGCGGCTCGGCAGGGCTGGAGCGCCGGCAGCGGGGCGGGACTGGACACCGCGTCCCCTTCCCGGTCACTGCGTCCCTTCCCAGGCCACCGCTCCCCGCCCCGTTCCAACCCCGCGGCACGGCCGGGCAGATCCCGGTGCTCCAGGAGTCTGTTCATGGAATCGTGGAATGGGATGGCTTGGAAGGGACCTCGAATGTCGCCTCGTTCCAGCCCCCTGCCGTGGGCAAGGACACCTTCCTCTAGACCAAGGTGCTCCGAGCCCCATCCAGCCTGGCCTTGGACGCTTCCAGGGATCCAGGGGCAGCCACAGCTTCTCTGAGCACCCTGTGCCAGGGCCTCCCCACCCTCATAGTGAAAAAATTCTCCCGATATCTAATTTAAACCTACTCTTTTTTAATATGAACCCATTCTCCCTTGTCCCGTCACTCCAGCTCTTGCAAATAGTCTTGTCCATCTTTCTTGTAGGCTCCCTTCAGGTACTGCAAGGCCACAGTTAGGTCACCCCAAAGCCTTGTCTTCTCCAAGATGAACAATCTCAGTTCTCTTGGCCTTTCCTCATAGCACAGGTGTTCCATCCCTCTGATTCCCTGGGTGCTTTCCTCTGGACTCACCCCAGGTCAGTGCCCTTTCTGTGCAATTCATGGAGTGTCCCCTTTGCCCCCCACTGTGGCAATAACTGTGCATCCATCTTCCTGCAGGAGTGTGGCAGGAATTGATTCCCTTTCAGGCCCTTCCTTGTCAGAAGAAATGGTCTCTGCCCATCAGGAGGGATCAATCCACCTCCCAGGATTGTGTTCCACATCCTACTAGAGTAAGTCTTTACACTCAAAAGGGCATTCAGCATCTTCAGCGATGCCTCACCAGGGCCTTTCACAGTGGCACCAGTTCCTTGAGAAGTCCTTTGCCCAACACACCCAAGGATGCCACCTGCCTTTGCCAAAGCCACAGTAGGATCATGGTCCACAGTTGAAACCACTCTCCAACATCTCTGTGTAATCTCACAGAGATTGCTCCAGCTTTACACCCAGATCTGGGAAGCTTTCCACTACCTTTTCCTAGCAAAACTCCTCCAGCTTTGGGAAATGGACTCCACAATTAGCAGCAAAGACAGAACTGAAATGACAAATGAACAAGAGTGTACATTGCCAGCATGCAAATATGGCATAGAAGAATGCTCCAAGCTCTGTATTATTTTTGTGATTGCACAGATCTTGCTAAAAATAGACATGAAGCCAGAAACTGCTCTGCTAGGAGTTGAGGGTGAGGAAAAGAAATGTACCTACTCCTTCCACACGGAAAAGCAAGTTGCTTCTGAGAGCAGAGTAAGTGGCAGTTCAGTTCAGATGAGGCACTTCAAAAATAAGTTTTCAACAATCCTTTAATAACAGTCCTTGAATCCATGAGGAGCCCACACTCTGCTTGGAATGGCAAACCTTGCAGGGGAAGAACTGTCATTCCAACTTTCCCAAACTAGGAAAAGAAACCAAAACAACTCCGATGATTTCAGTTATTTTTACTGTATTTTTTTCCCCAGAATTTAAATGCTTAGATTTTTCTTACTTAGCTGGGCAGAGTAAAGGCTGTCTCCCACCTAGACCCAGGATGCATGGAATCACATACCCCTTCCACATCCCTCCTAGAAGACAAACACACACACCCTCCCCTTCTCCATAAGGAAAACTCCAGGAATACATAAAAACATGCACCCACATCCTCACAGCCAAGCATGTTTGTGTGGGGCAAAGATGATGAATGGCCAGTTTTTAAAAATTCCAAATTGTGGTTTCTCACAACCACCAAGGAATAGTATAGTGCCAGCAGTGTCCTTCCTCATGAAGGATCATGGAGGAAAAGGCCAAAGCATCTCCACATGCTCCTCCTCAAAAACACCAATAAAAATGATGTTTTTCTCATCCCCACTTATCCTCCCTTGAGGTTCCTCAGAGAGCTCAGAGGAAAAGAATTCTCAACATTCATCTCCATGCTGCAGGTCAGGGTTGGTGGGTTGGTTCAATCACACTTTTGGTAGGAAATTTTTAGTTCCCCTCATCTTGGCACTGCAGTTCCATATGGGTTTCTCCTTGGACTAAAAGTCTCGCAGGATGCACCTAAGGCTGGAAGGTGGTGAGGAATCTTCCATCAGTTCCAACTTCCCACCCTTTGTGAGGCTTCTGTGGGATCACCTGGGTGTTCCTCACCTTTGTGACAACTGTGAGCACCAGGAAGCAAGTCTGCCTCCCACCTGTGGTATCACACAGTGCTCACTTGTTAGGAAATGTGGAAACAGGCAGTGCAAATTCCCATGCCCAGTCATGTCTGACTTCTTTCACGTCAGCTTCCTCAGGAAAGAAACAATTCCATTATCTTCCAGGAAAAGTTAGTATTTAATCTGTCAGTGTAATTGAAAATACTTCGGTGGTGATAAATAATGCAGAGCACTGCAAATGATGCCTCGTGGGTGAGATCAAAGACCCCGTGCAGCACCAGTCAGGGCCTCGTGGCTGCTGTTGTGGGGCTGAGATGAGACAGAGAAGAGATTCTGTGCAGGGGGACAAAACCAGCACGTACACACCCCAAACCCAGGCTGACAAAAGCGTCCACACACTCATCAAATTCATCAGCACAGCCCCAAACTTTCCCTTCTGGCTTTAATAACACAGAAGACTCTGCCAGTGTTTCCCTTTTAGCATAAAATAACAACAAAATTCAGAGATGTTGCTCTGTTGGTCCTCAGACAAACCCACTTAGCTCTATCAACCTCCACATATTTTGATTTCTCCTTCTAATACCGAGGTATATAAATATTTTCTGCTCTCTCTTTCACATATTGCATCTACAAGCCCATGACTTCATTAAACTCTGCATTCTGAGCCTTTCCCATCAGTCTTGATGAGTTCTTCCAGCACACAAACACACACACAAAAAATCAGATGTAATCCTCAAGGAGAAGGCATAAAACTAATTGAATCACCCATTTCCTTGCAATATATGATTCCTATTAAAATTACATTATTGGTGTTTTGTGCCTGCCCTATATTCATATTCCCAACACACACATATATGGATGCCAAATCCTTTTTATTTATGCCACCTCACTTTTATGTGTCTTAAATGTGAAGAGTCTGTCAGGACAGATGAGGATCTGTAATGTATTTGCCAGTTAAGGTCTACTCTGGAGTAATTTCTTAATTTAAATCTTCTGTTAAATTCACTAAAAAATGTGAATTCGTGGTTCCCGTTGCTGTCACAATGGGAGCTTAATATATTTTGTAAAGGGTTTAACATCACATTCCACCAAATTTGAATTTTTTTTTTATGGGCCATAGAGGTTTCTGACATCTGGGTACTCTGTTTTAGGACTGCCATAAACACTAAACAACTGAGAGCTTCCGACTTTTCTATGTGAAACAGGGAAAAAAAATCCTAAGCTATGTTTCTTCTAAGAAGGAGCTGAATCCAGAGAAATTTCACTGATATTTGGCTGAAGTTTGAGCTTTTAACTCCCCAGGAGGAAGCTGGGCCCCTTTCAGCCCACTGAACTCTGGGGATAAACCTGCCTGTTGGGGACACTGATTTTTGAAAAGACACCCACACAGGACCCTAAAAGTGCAATGAGAAGAAGGTTCAGGATCTTTGATGCAGAGAATTGTTTCACTGTATCCAGCTCCATCCTGTTATCCCAACACACATCTTCCTGACATTTGACATCTTTGGGTCCAGTGAACTGGCATCTCATAAACAGATATTCAGAATAAACACTGAGAAAACCCAAGTTCTAACTACCCCAAAAAACAGACAGAGGTACAAAATCAAGAATCAGGCTGCAAAGAACATGGAAAAATTACCAGGAACAAACCAAGAAAAGACTGGAAGAAGCAGGCTGGTTGAGGAATAACTTCCTGGCATGCTTTAACCTCCCAAACTTGCATTTTCCTCTGCACATATTGTTTGTGACTCAGCAAATTTCTCGGCAAAAACTGCTCTCTGGTTCTGCAAATATGCCTGGCTGGAGATCCAGGACTGTAGGAGCCTGTCAGGGAATAACCTGACCCTTCTGGTGCTGGGTGAAAGGTGCCTGGGCAAGAACATCCTCATCTGTGGGTTCCTGCATCCCTGGCTCTGGGGTTTGGAGGATCTCATCTCTGATCTGCTCCTTGTACACGCTTCATCTGGAAACCCCAAAAATACATCCATGAGCTTGCTAAAGAGTTAAAGGGAAAATCTCTACCTGGGCTCTGTACTTACTGGTTTCTTGTTCTAACAGAATTCCTAGGTTGGCTCAGGACAGCATTTAATAATCTGTTCAATAACCATTCAGCACAAAAGATTTTTACTGCAGCTCTTCATAAAGTTTATATGAGAAGCTTTTAGTGTTGTCCCAGGAAATTACAAACTCAGCCAGTTCTTTTTCTTCTTTTTCACGACCCTGCTCCAGCAGAAAGGCGGGACAAGATGATCCAGTGCGGTCCCTTCCAACCTGAACCTCTGTGGAATTAAAACGGGAACGGACCGAGCAGCTCCGGCTGCACTGGGGCCACCCCAAAACCCTGCCGGGGGGATTTTCCCAGCCCGTCCCATCCCCGCCCTTCGCTCCTCCCAGAGCTGCGTCACCAAGCGCTGGGATCAGCCCCTGTCACACCCCCTGTGACAGACACACCCAGGGATCAGCCCCTGTCACACCCAGAGATCAGCCCCTGTCACACCCCCTGTGACAGACAGAGCCAGGGATCAGCCCCTGTCACACCCAGAGATCAGCCCCTGTCACACCCCCTGTGACAGACAGAGCCAGGGATCAGCCCCTGTCACACCCCCTGTGACAGACAGAGCCAGGGATCAGCCCCTGTCACACCCCCTGTGACAGACAGAGCCAGGGATCAGCCCCTGTCACACCCAGGGATCAGCCCCTGTCACACCCCCTGTAACAGACACAGCCAGGGATCAGCCCCTGTCACACCCAGGGATCAGCCCCTGTCACACCCCCGGCAGGGTAGACACAGCTGGGGACTGGCCTCTGTCACACCTCTACAGTGACTGACACTGCCAGGGACGTCCTTTGTCACACCCCCCGTGTGACTGACACGGATAGAAACCTCCCCTCTCACACCTCCAGCGTGACTGGCAGGGACAGGGACATCTCTTGTCACACCTTCAGTGTGACTGACAGCGACAGGGACATCCCTTGTCACGCCTCCAGTGTGACTGACAGGGACAGGGACATCCCTTGTCACACCTTCAGTGTGACTGGCAGGGATAGGTGCCTCCCCTTTCACGCCCCCAGTGTGACAGGCACAGCTGGCACCGCCCCTGTCACACCCCCAGCGTGAATAGCACTGCCCACATCACACCCCCAGTGTGAGTGACACCAGTACGGACTGCCCCTGTCACACCTCGAGTGTGACTGACACCGCCGGGGACCACCCCATCACCCAACCCCCGACGTAAGGGACGTGTTGGCACCATCCGTGTCCCCTGTCACACTCCCGTGGGGCTGATACAGCCCCTCCGTCATGGAATACGCCTTGTCAGGGCATAAAAAACCCCAAAAGGAAAAAGCATGCCCTATGACTGCTATGTGTTCAAGCCCAGCTGCTCAATCCCTCTCCAAAACACTCCTGGGAGTCTTTAAATTAAACATTCAAATTCCCACAGTCTCCTCAGATTCCAGAGGAAAAATCATGGACATCCAGCTACAGCAGGGTAAGGAATGCCCAGGTTTGGGGTGACAGCCCCTTTTCCTGCCCCTCATCCCAATTCCTTGCTGGTAACTGCATCCCATATTCTCAGGATTTTTTTTTTTTTTTTTTTTTATGCCTCCCAGAAAGCATCACAGAGCTTCAGCAAGTCTGGGGACAAACTTGTGTGTGGCTCCCAATCAAAAGTCATGGCACTTGGGAGACTGGACCCTCTCCTGGGGCATCACTTCCACCTTACCGTGGCTAACTCAGTTTTCCACCCAAAACATTCCGGCTATGGGATAACACCGGTTTTTAATGCTCAGGATGCCAGGACAGAGTGTGGAAATCCAAGAACAGTGGGCCACGTCCCCATGGCAGCCTCTGCCACACTTCTGACACTCTGTGACTTCTCCAGGCAGCTGAGCTGCCCCCAGAGAAAGGAGAAATGACTGCACGGGAGAGTGTGAGTGCACGGTGAGTGTGTGAGCAATCCCGAAATATTCAGGAGACATGGGAGAAGCCTCGGGATCCAGGACTCTCTGCTAAATCAAGGCAGGGGAATGATGCCTGTGCTATGCAGATGAGCTGTCATATTGTCTCCCACACAAGAGCATCTCCAAAGGAACCTACACCTACTGCAATTATCCTGCAGCATATGGACATTTATAGGTCAAAAAACGGGAGAGTAATGGTTGGCCAAAAAAAGCAGGAGCCCAGATAATTCTCCAGTGTTATTTTGGAAAGTGCAGACACTGAGCAGGATAAATTATACATACCTGAGAGCCATTAGAAAATGTCAGATGGCCTCTAAAATGCGTTAGAAGGGGAAAAAAAATTCCTCCAGCTTTCTTGTGCAAGAGGAGAATGCGGTATGTAAATAATATTCCCTAATAAAAATCATCACGGGAATGAGTTTTCAAGCTGATTCCGACCCTCTCTTGTGCTGGGGACACACTGTGGGGCTGCATCCTGAGAGCCAAAGACATCATCGAGCTGAAACTCTGACAGAAGAGCTGCACTTTCATTGCTGGAGCAACCATGATGTATAACCCAGGAGCTCCTCCCGAAATGATTTCAGAGCAAACCCAGAATATTTGTTACCCTTCTCTAAATTTAGCTGGAAAAAAATAATAACTTCTGCTGCCAGCTCTATGAAAACAACACATGTATCTTGACAGCAAATGATTTAAAAGTGAAGACCAACCAACAATGCAATGTTCTGGGTGTTGGGGGGAGGAAAAGGACTGGAAAATCCTGAAGTTTGCATTTCCAAACTCTCAGCATTCACATCCTCCATGTACCTGCCACATCCCCAGTTTTATGCACCATCCTCTGTATATTTTTCCAAAGCTTCAGCCTCTGATAAGAACCAAACCCTCTGCTGACTGATGCTTCTGCTGGAGAGCTGAGATTTCTATAATTAGCATCAGAGAGAATTTGGGGAGGCATCTGTCTTTTTTGGTTTGGGTTTGTTTGTTGGTTTTTTTTGTAAATTTGGATGTTACATATTTTAAAACAAAGCACTTAAAACATCAGCACATCGGCTCATAATTGCAGAGTGGAGATGAGGAGCACGTCAGTAGTTGGAAAACATTAAATTTGCAGGAAGTGACTGAAACGTTTGCACAGAAGGGGGCAAATGGAGATAAGACAGGCAGGCTGCTTGCATTCAGCTCGAGAAACTTGTACAGCAGAGATTTACCCTTTCCAAGAGAAGGAGGGGAAAGCATTGCAGGACTATGCTGGGAATTATGTTCACAAAGGGTTAGGATCCCTCTTCCCTGGCTATTTTGGTCATTGCTGGGATGACCGAGGTGCTGGTCTTTTCCCACTTGTATGAATGCCTTTTTTTTTGGCTGGTTTTAAATTTTCTGTGTCAGAATCTTCAGGATGAGTCAAGGCATAAAGATAACAGGATGGTTTGGGTTGGAAGGGACCTTAAAAATGATCTGGTCCAACCTCACTGCAGGCCAACCTTCCACTAGGCCAGGTTGTTCAAACTCCATCCAGCCTGGCCTTGAACACTTCAGGGATGGAATTTTCCAGGCTGAACTTCTCCAGCAAAATCCCTTTGCACTTCCTGCAGCCACTGACTGCACAAGGAGAACACCCAAATTTTTTTAAACACACAAAGAGCTCAGCAAAGCCCCTCTAACCCGAGAGGCAAAAAAAGGTCTGGTTCGATTTGCATTTCACGGCCTTGCTGACCTGAACTGTAACAGACACAGGATCATCTCCTCACACTGGGGAGAGCTCACAGAACACTCACCTGAAATAGAGGCGTCTCTTCTCCATCTGAAAACAAGCTTAACATTTAAATCTGTCTGCAAGGTGGGAGCAAATGAACTCCTGAGCAGCTGCACAAAGCAACAAGAGCACAATAAAACTAAACAGGTAATTACTGATGGATTATCTGGAGACACAGGCTCACACTGAACCAGCCAGGAGAGAGAACTTAAAAATACCTGACAGCCAAAGCACAGCTCCAGAGCAGAGTGTGGTAACAGGCAATCTCATCCTTGACACCTCTGTATCTGCTTTTTTTTTGAAGAACAGCATTTATTCAGATGAAAAAACACCACTTGCATGAATCCAGATAAGGCTGCTCACATCACTTTGCACACAGCTAATCTGCAAGTGCCTCTGTGACCACACGGAAAGTAAACCTTACTTTATACTTTATAGGATGGTTGACTCGCCCAGTAAAATATAGATTTTCCTACCTTTTTTCCCCCCCATGGAACTGAAACTCGAACTAATGAATCAGAACATGTAAAATGATCCCAAAACACCTGGAGAGGAGAGGTTAAAATAGTTATCCACGTTCAGCTGAAGAATCTATTGGTTATCTGTCCTAGATTTAAATAGTGAAAACCCTAAAGATTGACTAGCTCAGCACAAAATTCCTCACCTGAGCCAGTTTCATATTTGACAGGATAAAATACAGCTACTTAGGAGAGCTGGAAGAACACACTACGACAGGTGAATGCTGATGAGCTTTCGGAGGGTAAAGGGCTCTACAGACCTAGCCCTGTACTAAAATTCGAGATATTCAACAAGTGCAAGGAATAAGCAGCACCTTTGGGTGCCCAGGATTGCCCTGGGGAGGGATTCTGGCTGCTGCACCCTTTCGGGTGACTTTTAAACTGAAGGAGCAGAGGCAACACAGAGCAACCAACACAATCAGAGCCACTGTCGTAGGTAATAACTTCAAGATTCCCAAATTGCTGATAAATCCATGATACTCATATAAAAATTAATGACCCATTGCTTGCAAGCAGCAAAGTACAAGGCAAAAACAGATTTGTTGATGTATCTATTTGCTGTTTGCTGCCTGTCCTCACACTGGAAGTGTTTCTGGTTATGGTTGCTGTTAATTGCTTTTTGTCTAACAGTGGAGCTCAGCGGCTTCAGCTGAGATGAGGTTTCACGGTGTTAGGCAATTACACAAACATGCAGATGCACAGAAATTCCCTGGTTTGTAATCTGGACGTGGCAGAACACAGTGTGTTATCTCAGGCCCGAAGAGAGGCTGCTGATTTGGAAAGAAAACAAGGTCTGCCTGACCAAGGCAGCACCAGGGAAGGTTAAAAACTGACTCACTGCCTCCGTGAGCTTCACCTGTTAGAGCTCCCAGATTAAAAATTCAGCCACGGCTGCTCGGATTTTAACTCATCAACAGGAACACACAGAAGCATCATGTTTTCAAACACTCCACGTCTTCGGGAGACATCCCTCCTAAGGAGGGCTTCCTTGTGCAGTGTCATTATCTCCGACAGATCTGCTTTGGAAATTTCCTCTCGGGGCTCCTCCACGCTGACAAGTGAATTCTCTGCATCAGAAATATTTGTTCAGAGGCTGCCAGGCTCATCAGTCACTTCCCTGCAAAGGAGGCGGTCCGGAGGGGATTCTGCTCTTCCCCCTCTTGTTGCCCCTGCAAAAATGATGTTATTGAAAAGACAACAAGGATGGCCACATGTCTGTGACACTTGTCCCTCTGTGATGATGTTCATTTCTCTGTGTCAGGGCTGGGACAACGCTGCTGCCTTGTCCTGACTCTCACAGCCACACCAAAGGTGAGAGGGTAACCTGGGCTGGCCTAAGCAGGACTTCCAGCCCAATGGACTCCCTCCTCAGGGGTTAGGAGGGCTCAGATGTTCCTGCTGGCTGCCAGCCACAGAGCTAATTATTTGGGATCTATCCATGCACACAAGCATCCTAGGGATGGGATTGTTTAACAAGCACCTTTGGACTTATGGCAGCTCTTCATGGAATGCACGAGTGATTTGTGGTGTCTCTGTGTGGATGAGGACAGGATGGCTGGATTCAGGCAGCATCCAGACTGGGGGGGTTACCAAAGGCCTTCCATGGCTCCAGCCTTACCTAAGAAAGAGCTCCTTCCTCCAGCTCTGCCTGCCACTTCATCATTAACAAAGCACTTAGCTGTTTTATCTCTGAACAGGGAGATTTCTTGTGCACATATAAATCAGCCTCTCTCTAACTGGAAAGCTCAGTTTTCTCCTGGCCAAACTTTTCTGAAAGCAAAGGCTCTAACACAAGGAGGAAAAATACCTTCCCCTATTTGTTCTCAGACATGGTACACGACAGTCTTTTCCCTTGCTGAGATTTTATTTCATCCCATGCTCACCAATTACGAAAATAATTTTGCTTAGAGAGAGACGAGGAAAATACAGCATAGCTCATTCTCGTTTTTGTCACTGGAGAAGATTCGATTTGGCCTCTTTGAAAGATGGCTGAGGACTCGTTTGTCCTGATTATACCACCTTGGAGCTTGTGCTGCTCTCCTACACGTTGGGAAGCAGATGAACCCAGTGGTGAACATGTCAGGCTTTGAAAAGTGTCACAGGAGGAGAAGTGTTATTAGTTCATCGTGCTAACAAAGATGCCACGCTGGATTTCCAGCCTCTCCATTGCTGCTGTATCTATGGTTTCTGAAGCTAAAAGGCAAAGACTCGTTAATTAACAAAAGAAGCCGGGAGATAATCTTGTGATTAAGTTATTGGAGTGGGACTTGGGTTGATTTCTCAGTCCTGGGCTGGTTGCTATGTGATATTATTCAAATCCCTGCCTGGAGATGAGCGTGGAGGGCGGCAGTGGCAGCTCCCCATAGGCTGCCGGCGCTGTGGGCAGGGGCTGCTGCAGAGCACATTCCTCATTATTCCAGCTGGAGTCACCTCTGCCAGCAGGCAATTGGAGAGAACCCCCCAACTCCAAATGCACTGCACGTTCTGCAACTGGCCTTTGCTCAAAAGCTTGCTATTTTTCCAGAATCTCCTGTGATTGACTAAATCACTCCTCTTTGTGTTGGCTTTTTTTCCCCCTTTTCTTCTGTTTCCTAGTGAATGTCTTTACCTTCTGTCTGTTGCAAATGTGAACAGTTTTAATTAGGTGCTGTTGAAATGTCTTTTGCAGTTTGGCATCCTGTTTGGTTTTGCTCCTCTCGTTCTCTTTGCAGTTCTGTTCCTTCCCACATTGCTTATGTTTTCTTGTTTGTGGAAGCTTTTCTTTATATGCATAATTTAATCATGCTGCACTTCAATTTCATCTCTAATAAGCATAAATAGGGAAGAGGGCAGCTGAAGCCCATCTCTCCAGATGCTCCTTAAATAATCCTCTTTTCTTCCAGAGTGTCCCTCAAACGTTACAGGTTTCCAGCTGAACCCAAGGACAAAGCTCTCAGCTCAATAGATCTGTTGTGTTTTCAAATTATATTCTTAAATGACTTGATTTTTTTCTAGAACTTCAGCGATCAGACTGAGCCTCCACCTTCAACTGAGGTCCAGAACAGCAGGGAAGAAACTCAACAAAGAACCAAAACCCCAGAGGTGGTGCCATTAATCCAGTTCCTCATCCTCACTTTTTCCTGCTCTAAGGTTGAACTAGTGGATTTTGCCCATGCTCAAATTATCCTTACTGAGACAGCAGCAAATCTACAGAGTCTTCTACCAGGCAGACTTGCTTTTGGTGTCTCCCTACTCTGTGCTCAGTGCCCTAATCTGTGTGCACTGGGTGTCCCAAAGTAATTTTTTATATATTAACCAGATCACTATTGATCCAGTTACATCCAGCTTATCTAGGGAAGTCAGTAATTTCAATTAAGCTGCATTATGCATTTACTTCTAGTTACATAAGAGAAGACAGACTTTCTCTTCTATTCTCCCTGATCTGCAGCAGCAGTAGTCCCACAAAAATCATGAAAAATGGGGCTGAACTGAAGGGCAGAGACGGGACAGCTCACCTCGAACGCCAGGGTGTGGTCATCTACCCCTAAATCCACTTCAAAGAGGGAACTTGGCCGGCTCCACACAGAACCCTTTCAGCTGCAGCCTCTGCAATCTCTCCCACGATCTGCTCCAGCATTTACCTTACACCCATCAGGACCAGGTTTCCTCTCCCTCCTCTCTCGTGTTCAAACTGCATCTGCTTCGTTGTTGTTGAAACCCACTCCTTCTCGCACCGTGTGTGGTGAGCAGGGTTTTTACAAATGTGTGTCCTGTTACCAGACCTCCAGGAGAAGCTGTGGATGTCCCTGGAAATGTTCAAGGCCGGGCTGGATGGGACTTTGAGGGCAGGCAATGCACCCCTGAGCAGCTGAAGTCCCCCCACCAAAAAGGGAGGCAAGGATGAGCAAGATGAATCTTCTGAGGAGTGGATAAATTACCAGCGACTTTTCTTTAACATTTCTTTTGCTGAGGTTTGACATGAGCCATCCCCTGCCATCATGTTATCAGGGACAACTGCCTCGCTGCAGGGAAATCACTGAGCCAGGCGTGGGAGAAGAGAGGATTAGGCAGGAGAAGGCTTGGGGTGTGATGAATGGGATTTACAGGCAAACCCTCACTCTGCCTCCATCCATGGGAGGCGGCCACAGGCAGAGCTGAGCTCTTCTCTGCACCACTCTGTCCTGCTGCTGGTTCCAGTCAAAATGTGCAGGACCTTGCCAGCCCCTCTGTGCTTTGGGGTATGGACAAAATCCTTTGCAGGTGCTCCGGGGTGGGGTCCGTGCCTTTACCCTGCCCTTGGGAAACACAGAGGCTTGGCCCTTCTTCCACACACGGTGGGAACTCACCAGCAGAGCTGTCCTCAGCTAACTTGATGCTGCAGTTCCATCTCTGCATGCAGTTAAAACAGGAATTCTGGTTAAAGAGATGGTTTTTTGGTTTTGTGTCATCAAATAAGGACACACACACAGAAAAAAAAAGCCAAACTAAACCAGACCAAAAAAAAAAAACAAAAAAACAACAAAAAACCCACACACAAAAAAAACCCAAACCAAAACAAAATAATAAACAAACAAAAAACCCAAACCAAACCAAAACAAAAAAGCTCAAAAAAAGCAACTATCCTGTAGTGTTTTCCATAGTAAATAGCGCTTCATGACCAACTGCTCCCAGTTGAGTCCTAGGGGATGCCTGTTGAATTGGATTCCCTCCTTCCCTTAACCCCTTACCCTTACTGGAAAAGCTGCAGCCCTGCACTCCAAGCTCTGAGGTCTGTTCTGGGCCCATGGAAGAAATCCAAACTGTTAACAAGTGACCTTTCAACTGCAGCAGATGGAATCAGTACCCCAAAAATCAATTCCTTCAGTGCAATTTTCAGGCTTCCCTGGGACAATTTGGAGGATTTGAAGCTTTGATCTGACTCACGGCTTGAATCCTTTTTAATTCCATTTCCACCCTGAGACAAGAAGGGCCAAAACACCAGCAAAGGTTCTGAGTATGGGATGGCTCAGCCAGAAGACAAAGACTTTTGAAGAAACCCTTCTCAGGACAGCTTCCTACTCAAGTTTTCCACCCCTGCATTGAAGTGACCTCCAAAATTATCCAGCGTGTTGTTTACCTTGGGCAGGCTTTGGCACATCACAGGTTTGCTCCTGCTTAATTGGAGCAGGAGAAGCCCTGAGTAACCTGGCTCTGACAGGCACCCGTGACATTTTCTTTCTGAAAGGGGAAAACCTCAAAGACGCTCCTGCCTGATAAGGTCTGACTGTTTCCACATTTACACATTTACAAAAGAAACGGGTAAAAATATCTGCAGCTACTTGAGAAGAAAAAATAAGCCCTTTTTGCCATGCAGAGTGGAAATCCTAGCTTCAGAATTAAGGCAGCTACAATCACTAGCTGCTTTTTTGAAACGCTGGCCAAACAGCTGCTGTTTGACGTTTGTGTGTGCAAAGTTACTGTACAGAAAAAGGAGAGAGGGGAGACGTGTTTGGAAGCACAGAGGGAGCTGCATGCAGGGGAAAACACATGGCTCCTTCCAGCCTGGATTGTGTGGTTTAGTGCTTGCCTGGATCTTGGAGATGGAGGCATCACATCCAACGTGGATGTTGGGGAAAAAATCCACTCAGGGTAAAGCAGTAAAGCCAGAAGTGTGAACGCTTCCAGAGGGATCACCCCGGCTGCACCAGCTTTGGGTCATCTCACACTCCTCCCATCAATGTAGAAAATTCCAGGGAGGCTGCTGCTTAATGTGGATGCCTTTTCGTGACCCTGGGTGGAAGCCAGGCCTCCTCCAGCCTTTGCAAGGGGTCTGTTCAGCATCAGCATCTCTGCAGGACCACACTCACTCGTGGTGGAGGAGATGCTCCAGGTCTCCCAGGGCCAGAAGAAAACCAGGAACCAGAGCAGGGTGCCAGCAGCATTAAAGTAACATCCTGGGAACCCTCCCAGATGGAGAAGACACGGTCAGAGGGATTCAGGGTGGGACTGCAGATGAAGTGCCTGCCTCTGAGCTGATGGAAGCACAGCCTGTGTGTCAGGAGGGCCACACTGCAGCGTCAGCACCCAGCTCATTCCTGCTGCCCAGAAGAACGGGAATGCTGGGCCAGCAGTGCCAGCAAGCAAGAAATGCTCTGGGGAATGGTGACAGATGACTCCAGGAGGACCTTAAAATAACACTGAGCAGGGAGGAGGGCTGGATGAAGCTGTAAAAGCTGACCTGATGGCCCGAGCCCCTTCTCCAGCACAGCACAGAGCCCTGCGGCCACCAAGGTGTGCAGCTACAACACAGCAAGACTGAGAGGTGCTTAATTAGAACGAGACATGGAGGGGAATAAACAGAAACTGAAACCCTATGATTGAATGGACAGCAAAGCAGAGCCTGTAGAACTGCACTGCAGAGAGAAAACGGGCACAGCTGAGCCGGCAGTGGGGGAAAAGCAGGGAGGAAAGAGGGATGGGTGTTCTGTCAGTCCCTGGGGTCAGGCTGCTCGCTCCTGGCATGTCAGTCCCGTCCTCTGGAAACAGGATGATCACCCTGGCTGTGGCAGCAGGGTGATGATGTCCAGCTCTCGCCTCCTGTCACAGTTATCCTTGGCTGCCAGCAAGAAACCAGACTCCACAAACTCCTCAGCTTATTCGCCTTCATCAATATTTTAATAGATACTGGTTTTTTACTGTAAGAGACATCACTTCTTGTTAATTTGAGTGCTGGAATGGCACTGGCAGGCAGAATACCTTGGCTGCAAATGAACCCTGAGGGGCAAAGGGAAATATATTCCTAAGAACACCAATTGGAAAGAATCTAATTCAATAATAGATTTTGTTTGGTATCACTCTGGCACCAGCAGTCATCTTCCTGTTATTTTTAGGTTCTGATGACGCCAACAGGTTTTGTTAGGTTTTTTTGTTGTGGTTTTTTTTTTCTTTATGGGGTTTTATTTTTGCTGTTATGCAAAAAAATCCCAAGGAGAAAATTTCCATAGTTTAATCACACAGAATGAAATCGCAATTATTTCTAGAATTTAAGACTCGGCGCTTCTAGATCCTAACCAAAATATGCAGAGTTTTGCTGGAGTCTAGAGAGGAAAATAAGGACACCTTGGTTGGGTTTTGGGGAAGGAGAGAGGGAAGGGATGAGGACAGAAAAGAAACACATATTTACCCAGCCAGAGAATAACAAGGTTTTAGATTAGGGATGTTACACAGCTCGAGATGCAGAATTTGTGCTTGGAAATACAAAACAAACATCAAAATCATCCTGTTTCATGTGACAGCCTCTTTCTTTGTGTTTTTTTCTTTCCAAGGGATTAGTCATGGAAGTATTTATTTGAGATATGAGCTGCTACACAAACCAACCACCAAATATTATGAATTTCTGGCCCAGTACTGTTTGTGCTTTCCACCAAGTCATGAAATTCTTGATCTGTAAAAAAAGTCGGTTTTGAAGCAGTTTTCCCCACGATTTCCTTTGCTTTGCATCACGAAGGCCTTTTTTCTCTTTTTTTTTTTTAATGGACTAAGTGGCTCGATAGCAGGCTGGGGATGGAAATCCAACCCCAAGGTCACCACCAGCTGTGCACCCAGGGAGCTGCAATGGGGAAAAGGAGTCTGCTGAATCCCAAACCCCTTCCCTTTATCCCCTCAGGAAGGAGCAGCAAGCTCCTGTTCTTGTGGAACATTCCCATCTCTTCCCAGGACCAGTGTGGCCAAAGGAAAAGCAAAGACCACTAGCTGATCCTCTTGAAATCCACATGGCAAATGGTGACAAATTCCCAACCAAAGAAAAGATGTTGTTCCAGGGCTGGCCAAAATGAGAGTGAACCAAACCCTTAGAAATGAGGGAATTTGGACTCAGGGACAGCAGGATCTGTATCTCTTCTCTGCATTTACTGCCAGGCTTGAGGCATTTTCTGTTCTTTCTGGAGAACTTGGGATGAAGAGACATTGGTTATAAAACTGCTTGGCTATGAGGAATAAGAGACAAACTATAAATCCCTGTTTTCAGTGGTGTTTTTCAAGCTTAGACGTCACTTCTGGGCTCCGAGTCATATTAGCTCCCACATTTTTTAAGGTTTAATAACTGGTGAATTCTTGCTGGTTTGGGTTTTTGGGTTTTTTTAAATTATTATGTTATTTTTACAATTACAAAAGGTATTTGCAAAACATTTGTTTTTTTTCCCAGATAGCTTCTGGCTGCTTTCAAGCTGAAATTTGGCAGTCGGCACACATCTCTTATTCAACAACAGACACAGATTCTGCACTTTAAAACTTGTGGTGGGTGCAGACCCAAGAGATTTTTCCCCCCCTTTTCTTTCAAATCTGCATTAAAATCATGCATGGTTTTTTTGGGTTGTTTTGTTTTTAAAGCAAAAGCTACAGAAAACCCAGGGCTGTGTGTTACCAACAGCCCATTAGCCACACACTGCCCAGGTGGCTCTGGCAGAGAGGGATTTTATCAATCATAAAGCCATGGAAGCTGATGAATTTTACAGTGGGATGATTTAATATCGGGGGACCAGATTGCCTTGGATGCAAAACAGAAGTGAGGATGTGTGGCTTGCTGCATCCCTGTGGCACTCGTTCCCAGGCAGCCCACATCGGCTTTTCCTGGTTGCCACCGGTTGGGGCAGGAATGATTTGGGATTTGGACCTTCATTAGCATTGCTGGAGGGGAATCCCTGGGCTGATCCCGCTCCCCCTGGCCTTTTGCATCCATCACCTATTTCCCTGGAGGGAGGCACATCAGAGGAGAGGGAAACGCACGCATCTCGTTTTAACTTTGAAGTGGGGGAAATGGCGACGGGATTTTTCCCGGAGCTTTTTCTTATTCTCCCTGCTCCCTCCTCGTCCCAAATATGTTCGCAGACTTTTTAAAACCTGGTTGGTTTGAATATGCACAGGCTTTCCTAGCGTTTGCTCTGACCGGTGCCTTTGGGTAGCTTTTTGAAAAACATGAGGAATTAACATTTGAAAAGGTATTCCCACACATTCTTTGAGCAGGAAATGTGGCTTCCTTCTCCACCCACTGCACCACTAAGCAGCTTGGAGATAAATAATGGTGATGTTCATGGCCATTGTGGTTAAAAACGTCACCCAGGCTGGGATAATCCTTCAAGCCTGTCTTTGCTGAGCAGCGTAATTGGATGGCGAGCTGCACCCAGATATCCATGTGTTGTCTCAGGCATTGCCGCCCACAGATCTGTGCACCCTCAGATCTCGGCTTAAAAGAGGGTGAAATGCAAGATTATGAAACAGTTTGGGCTGGAAGGGGGCCTTGAAGATCATCTCATTCCAACCCCCTGCCGTGGGCAGGGACACCTTCCACTGTCCCAGGTTGCTCCAAGCTCCATCCGACTTATCCTTCAGCACCTCCAGGGATGGGGCAGCCACAGCTTCTCTGGTGCCAGTGCCTCACAACCCTCACATTAATGAGGTTTATTTCCTCAAATCCAGTCTAAACCTACTCTCCTTCAATTTGAACCCATTCACCCTCGTCCTGTCACTAAATGCTCTCGTAAAAAGTGCTGCCCCATCTCTCCTGTAGGTTCTCCTCAGGCACTGCAAGGCTGCCATCAGGTCACCCCAAGGCCTTCTCCTTTCCAGGCTGAGCAATCCCAATTCCCTCAACCTTAGTGGAGCAGGATGGAGTAAGCCACGTCCAGAAACACCTTCAAAGCATTGCTCAGATCTCTCTTGCTGGCACTCAGGGAGGCTGGAGAAGATGCTCTGGTTCCTTGTTGCCTGTCCTTGAGTCCAGACACACAACCAAGTAATTGGCAGCTCAAAGCAACCTCCTGGCATTCCTGGGCAAAGCAGCTTGTTTAAATCTCTATCCCATGAAGATGCCAGGCTTGGTCTAGGACCCGAGTTTGTGTCTTTCCTCAAGCTGTGCTGACAGACCCCCTTGCCTTGGGGTTGTGTGGGGAAGGTACCAAGGGCCTTGCAGGATTGATGTGTCCCGAGAGGCAAAGCCCAGGACAGGGTCATGAGAAAGCAGCGTGGTTAAAGAGCTGGCAAATATTTTAAGTGGCCTACTGCACCAAACAGAGATAAAGTTTAGATGGTTGGAGTGCAGTATCTGGAAGGCAAAGCTCTCCTGAAGGGAAAATTTCTATGCAGCTATAACCAGGACACTGCAAGCAGCACATTCACAAAAAACAAAACAAAAAAGAAAAAAAAAAAAAAAAAGAAAACCAGACCCAATTTGCCATCCAGCCCTCAGTGTTTCCTTGCCCATTTTTCCATGTGCACCAATCTGCCAAGCCAGATGTCCAAATGAGCTGTGTGGGCAAACAGGCACTCGTATGAGCAAACATTGCCTTGACGTGTGCGCTTTCATGGGCATGGAATCAGGGACTGCACTTGGGAGGGAGCAGGAGTGGGGCTGGGGGGAGGCTGACCCCTCTCCTGGGGCACAAAAGACCTTCCCTTACTGCCTGACACCAGCAGGCCACGACAGCCAGGCTCAGCAAGGCTGGGGAAGTTTGGCACTGCTGCAGGAGCTCCTTCCAGCCAAGTTTCCCCAGCAGGCTGGACCATCCCACCTTGCTGGTGTGGCTGTGGGGCTTGTCAGGCTCCATATCCAAGGTGACGTGATGACAGCCACAATGACATCAAGGTGCCTTCCTCATCTCATCTATGAATTCCTGTCTTCCCCAGGCTAAGGAAGGACCCCCAGGGAAGCAGGAAAACACTGTACTGCCCTAATGTGGCATGGAACTGCTGTTTATCTTCTACTATCTATGAATAACCTTGTCTGAGCCATTAAAAGCAGAAGCAATGCATTTGCCACACTTTCACAAGCTATTCAGGAGCATTACAACAAATGAGCAGGTAATTAACCAGCGTCTCAACCCCAGTAATCACATATTGTAATTCCAGCAGAATCACAAAGACTTTGTAGTATTGACTCCTCTTGGAAGGAAGCAAAATTAACATTATAGTCTGGATCCCTGCTCTTAAAGCAAATTCTCACAGAAACAGCAGTGGGAAGGGAATATTTTCCAGCTCGGTGCCCTTGGAGCACCCAGAGCTGACAATCCTCGAGCATCATTCCTGACAGCTCCAGCTGAGTGGCCCCCTTGGGCAGAGCAGGTCTGGGAATGGGTGAGAAGGAGAAAGCCTCAGCTGCGGGGTGAGGCTGGCTTGGGATGAACACAAAGAATCACTTGTGGAAAAGCTGGGGTGGGAGAGGGACCACTCAAAGCACATCCTTCCCTCTTCTGTGGGCTGGGGAGCCCTGGGCCTGTGTGATGGTGGATTTGGCAGTGCTGGATTAGCAGTCAGACTCAGTGACCTTAGAGGTCTTTTCCAGCCTAAAAGGATCAGCTCTCAGTGGGAAGAGGATGCCAGTTCTCAGTCAGTGTGGAAGATCTTTCTTCTGAACCCTGGGAGCCAGGTGCCACCATGGAGTCCTCTTTGTGTCAGAGGCCAATTACCTGTGCCTAGAACCCCCTAAAACACACCCCCAGGACCTGGATATGAGTGTGCTGCGGGTTTCTCTGGGTTCACTTGCCCCTGCAGCCCCTGGAAAGGCCCAGGGTGGCTGAATACCAAGGGTGACTGAGCAGAAGGAGCTGACACACGCAGCTCCCTCCTGCAGCTCCGAGCACACTTTGGTGCACGGCTCTGTCTGATGCAGAGGATGCCAATCTGGCATTGAATTCCTCCTTTAAAATATTCCTCTCTCAGCTCTTGAAACGTCCCCCTCCGTCCCCAAAATAAACAAACAAGCTCGGAAGCTCACGAGCCTGGGAGCTGCGGGCAGGAAGCGCTGCGAGATGACGGAGCTCCAGCGTCCCACGACGGGCGGGGGTTTGTGCATCCTTCTCCTGGTGCTCCTGGTGCTCCTGGTGCTTCCCGGCCCCTCTGTGCCACCCCCACAGCTCCGTGGGGATGGCTCACATGGACCCCGGGGCAATGTCACAGCAGGTCCTGGCAGGACAGCGAGACGCAGCTGGCCCTGGGTGACCTTCAGGGGAGCCAGGGTGAGGCTGTGGGGCTGGGGATACATCAGATGTGTGTTGTCAGCTCGGGGTAAGAATGATTTACCCCCATTGCACACCACAGTGCTCCTCTCCATCCAACCGGGACAGGAATCCCGGCATGGCTTGGGTTGGAAGGGACCTTAAAGATCAGCGAGTCCCCCCCAAAATCGAGGGAGCCAGGAAAGGGACTGGGCGATTTCAGCCTCCATCTCCCATCAGCGAGGACAGGATGAAGGGATGCTAAGGCTGCTCCCATCTGTGCCAAAGGCTGAGGCAGCTGAATCATCTCTCCTCTCCCTACCTAAACCTCATCTGCCCTTTATAGGTTCTGCCCCCTCCTTCCTCGAGAGCAACAAAGCAAAGTGAAAAACAGAGGCTTTATTACAAACAGTACCTGTTTCCATAGAGATTTGCTAAGAAAATTACACGAGACAAAGATGGAAATTAGTGAGGAAAACACAAGGGCTCGTCCTTGTGCATCAAAGTGATGCCTTACCCGCCTGCAGAGCCCAGCAGCCCCCACTCTCCTGGAGGGGGATGGGTGTGGGTGACAGTGACAAGGCCTCCAGCCCATCCTCACTGGCCACAGGAGCTGGTGTCCTCTACCACAGTGCATCTCCTGGAAGCCCCATGGAGATTTTCACTGCCATTTTAGAGTCAGGCTCTTGTTTACCGCTGAGCTCTGGAAGGGGCTGGCTGGGAACAAGGCAGGAACAACATCTCCTTCTCGGAGAGGATGGAAGGAAAAGCTGGAAAACTGGGAGGGGTGCAGGCAGGGCAGGGTCTGACTGTCTGGCAGGCTCAGAATCCCACCCCACCACTGCAGCTGCTGGAGGAAAAAATTCCTGCTGGTCCCAAACACTTGGTAAAGCACACCAGGGGATGCAAGCAAGGAATTAAATGGAAAAAACCCTTTTAGACCGTGATGTTTTCCTCAGGAAAGGCAAGCAAACTCCAAGAGCGCAATACCAGGCACAGGGGTTGGGCTTGGGGATGCTGGCACTGGGCTGGAGAGTCAATGCACATTCCTGTGCCACAGGAGAGGTGTGTTCCTACCGGGATGGATAGGAACCTGCCTCCTTGCTCCTCGAAGCAGATATCCTGCCTCTGCACAGGCACTGTGGCAGGGACACTTTCCACTAGACCAGATCACTCCAAGCTCTGTCTGACCTGGTCTTGGACACTTCCAGGGACAGGGCAGCCACAGCTTCTCTGGGCAGCCTGTGCCAGGACCTCATCACTCTCACAGGGAAGAATTTCTTCCTAATATCCAATTTAACCCTGTCCTCTCTCAATGCAAAGCCCTCTCCTCTTGTCCTTTCACCCCATGGCCTCATCAAAATTCTCCCTCCAGCTCTACTGGAGCCCCTTTAGGCACAGGAAGGGGCTCTAAGGTTTCCCCAGAACCTTCTCCTCTCTAGGCTGAACACCCTCAACTCTCTCAGCCTGTCTTTATAGGAGAGGTGATCCAGCCCTCTGAGCACCTTTGTGGCCCTCCAAAGATGGATTTAATGGCACACTTGGCTGCATGGAATGTCTCACACATGTCGAGGGCTGATCCATAAATGTAGGTGCAACTGCTTCCCAACAGCCCATCAGAGACATTTGTATAGAACAGAGACACATGAATGGCAAACACCTCTCTCAGCTAAAGAAATCCATGGATTCACAAGAAGAAAATTACAACAGACTCATAATGGACCCAGGCTTCACCACACAGGGGCAAACAAACCTCCTTGAGGAGCAGCAATGACTCAGCCCCACCAGCTGGGAAAAACAACCAGATGGAGCCGGGCATTTTCTTAGCACAGGAAAACCTCACTAGGGAGAGGGCAGTGCTCATACCCGCCCCCTGTGAGGCTTGGGATGAAAAGAAGCAAAGTGTCCTGCTGTGCCCTCCTGAAGGGAGCCCTTGGTGTCACTTTGATGCCACTTCTCCTGGCAGCCAGGGACAGCCAGGAACAGCCCAGCTGCTGGTGCCACCCTCTGTGTTCACTGCCCACAGAAAGGGAGGACAGTGGTGTGTCAGCCTTTACCGACAGGGCTGGGAAGTTAAAATGCAAACGAGCTCATTTGGTGCTATCTTAGCTGGGTACATGGGGAAACCATCCCGCTTTTATGTTCCTGCAGAGCAGGAGATGCTCTCCACTGGCAGGGCCTCCCCAGTGCCTCTGCTGAGGAAAGGAAAAACTCCTCCACCCTTGGCTGCGTCTGCAGGATCGGTGTCCAAGCAGGCACAAAGCGAGAGTGCTGGAGCATCGCTGCAGAGCAAGGACAAGCCACGCCGTGCGTCCCCCCAGGGTGACGAGGCCCACACAGGTCAGTGGTGGCATCCCAGGAAGAGAGTGGAAACTCAGGCTGCTTGTTCTTGCAGACAGCAGCTGCTGCTGCCAGGGGCTGAGAGCTGGGAGTCTGGGTCATCTCTCCGTGACAGTCCTGACAGCAGCAGACACACGGGGACAGCTGGGAGCACAGCAGAGCGAAGGGAAGAGGGAGCAGCTTTCATTTAAAAAACACGGACATTGTGTTCACTCGAACGCTTCAGCTGAAGTGACCAAAGCCCAGCTGGATGAGCAGGCTGTCAGCAAGCGCTGTGACTCACCCCACAGAGCTCCTCTTCCTGACTCAGCCCTGAAAGATCCATCAAGGGCCTCGTGGGAGAGCCTCTTAGGAGACACTTCTGTGTTTGTGGCTGCTGCTGGAGAGCTTCCAAAATTCCAGAATACCTTTGCACAGGGGATCCTTGCCCTGCTGCTCTGGGAAGCTCATACAGCTGCTGGAGCCTTGTGGAGCACCTTTTCCAGCCTCAGAGCCATTGCCATGCAGCCTCTTTTGTTGACAAACTTCCACACAACTGCCCACACTTCCCAATGCCCAAACCACTGTTACACCCCAGATTTGACCGAGCCACAGAGCACAGAGGTGCTGGGTTCACCTCGACTATCTGTGGAGAGATTTTTAGATTCCATGACAATCCCTGCAGCCATGGGAAGCATCTCGACACCCCAGCAGCCAGGCAGGTGTGCAGTGAGCACCGTGCCAGGAGAGCTCAATCTGCGCTGGGCAGGCAAGGCAGGAACCACTGCCTGCACGGTGAGAGAGCTGCCTGCAAGCATCCAAAAGCATGTTCTGCTCCCTGCACTGCTGAAACCTCACATGATCAGGGAACTCATGCTCGGAGCCAGGGCTGGGATGCTCAGGGCTCAGTATCACCTCTAGGACAGTCGCCTTCTCCCATTGACGGAGCTGTTTGTGCCTCCATAAAACAGGATTTGCTTCTTCCACCCTGAGCTGACACATTTCAGGGAGCAAAGGCTGTCTCCTCCTGTGCATCCAGATGGCCTCGCCCCCAGGATCCCTGTCCCCACTGAGAGGCAGGCTGTCACTGCAGCACACAGCACCAGCCAGCCCGACAGCCTCGGAGCAGCACCGAGAGAGCTCTTGGTGCAAAAGTGACAGCATCTTGCAGGTATCGTGCATCCCATCCCTGCAAGTGTTCCAGGCCAGATTGGACAGGGCTCTGAGCAACCTGGTCTAGGGGAAGGTGTCCCTGCCCCTGGCAGGAGGCTTAGAACAACATGAGCTTTAAGGTCCCTTCCAACCCAAAGTATTCTGTGGTTCTGTGATCTATCACCGTGACCACATGAGCGCCACAACTCTATTAATGAAAAGCTGTTAGGTTGCAGCTTTCATCCTCATGCTCCCAGAGGCTGTTTTTGCTTAGGATGGGTCTTCACGGGTCACTGCCAGCCCTGCTGTTCTCTTCCCTCCCGTTTGATTATGCCCTCCCTCCCTTCTTACACCCATCACCCATTTGGTGGCCGTGACATTTAATCCTGTGTCGTAGCCAATTCCACCAGCCAAGCCAAGGTGCAGTTTGGATTCATAGCCCACAGCCCACTGAATAAATCCCCCCAGCTGGTTCACCCCCCCAGTTCCCAAGCCACCATCACTGCTGGGATAACACCAGGAGAGTTATCGAGTCTGGCAGCTGCCCAAATTGCCCCCATAAAACAGAGCTATGGCAACTCATGGCCATTTAGTGCCTCCACTGCTGAATACACTACAGGACCCAGCGTTCTGCCAGCGCCCTGGAAATGCAAATTAAAACATGGCTGTTCAAGGGAGGTTTTGCTATTCCCATGCCCTGAGCAGAGATGAATTTCACGGAGCCACATTTCACATCTGTCCTCACATGCTGCGGCGTCAGGCTCAGAGCACAGGAATAGACATGAGACAAAATTCCAGCTGCATCTCGAAATAAATCCCAGTGCAGTTTTACTGCTTGCCTCTCAGCCGTCCCCTCGGTCCTGCCTGTCTCATTTCTCCCTCTGCCAAGCGGGGGTGATGGATGCAGCCAGGGTGTGACCCTGTTCAGAGGAAAACATTTCTCTGGGGCTACAGGAGAAAATAGTGGGGACCGGGGGAGCTGAGCAGGAGGAGGATGCCCAGGAGGGTCCCCCCCTCGGTGACACGGGCATAAAGGAGCTCTCTGTCCTCCCTGCAGCACATCTTGGCATTGCCACTGGGCTGGGCATGTTAGTGGCTTGGCCACCAACCTTATTACATGGCTTCTTGGCTTTATGGCATCGGGACCAGGCAACTCCAGGTCCATCCAGTCCAGGTCCCTCACGGGAACACCTCTGCCATCCTCTGTGCCCGCCTGCCTCTGGATGCCAACACCCCACAGCTCGGCTTCCTCCCCTGCAGGACCCAGCCTGGGGCTCTGCATTCCTGCTGCGAGCACAGGGGCTTTGCTTCAGCCCTCTGGAAGTCCCGATGACCGACAGGGAAAGAGGAATTGCAAGCACTAAAGAAGCTCCCTCTGCCTAAGCCCCTGCTTTATATTCAAGCTGTCCTGACAGGCGTTTGTCAGGAACAGAGGATGCGGTGTTCTCCGTCTGCAGTGTGTCTCCGTATGGCAGCGCTGGCAAAATCAACCACTTCTACTCAGGGCTGTGAAATTCAGCCTGGGAGGTCTGTCTAACCCTCCTGACCTCCAATTTCCCAGCTAAAATCACTTTTTGTTGTTTGGAGAAGAGCCAGACTCCCTCCTGGCGCTGCTGGAGGCTCTCCCCTTCCCCAGCCTGTGGGACAGCATTCTCCCATCTCCCCCATGCCTGCAGTGCTGCAGTAGCAGAGCCATCCCCCTCCACTGTGAGCCAAAAAAGGGGCAGAATACGGGGGAAAAAAAGCTATTTCTCAGCCTGATTTCATCCAGGAGATGATTGTAGAACATCACTTACCCACTTTTCCTTCCCAGCCTGAAACCCGACCTGTCCGCATAGCCTGTAATAACTAACATCTCTGAATTAATTCACTGGAGCTATAATCACTTGTGTGCCAAAACAGGGCTGAGACTCCTTCCCTCTGTGCAGAGCCTGGTCCAAGGGGCAGGTGAGAGCCCTGGGGAAAATGGGGCAGCAGCTCAGCTCCACCAAGAGCAGCCCTGACTGAAATCCTCCTAAACTCCCACAAAAAAAAAAAAAGGGTTTCTGCAGGGGGAAAATCTGTGAAACACAATAAAAACATTCAGGCAGCAAATCCACAAAATCTCCCTCTCCAACAGTGTCCTGCAGCCCGCTTGCTTTGGCTGAGCATGCCGAAGGCAGTGATAGAGACGGAGGTTCTGGGGTGACAATGCTTTTCACCCGAGAGCTGCTGGGCTCTCCAGCTCCCAGAGAGGCTTTCCTGGAGGGATGCTCCTGGGCACGCTGCAGAGGAAAGCCAGCCTTGCTCAGAATCATCGGGCCGGGTGTGTTTGAACACCGACCAGCCTCTCACAGGCAGAGAGTTGTGTCAAACACCAAATCGCTGTCGTTAGCACAGGCTGAAGACCCGCTGGAGGAGTTAATGCAGGGGAAAAAGGGGCTCAGACAAGGAGAGAGTGGTGGCACAGTGACTGCTAATCCCATCTGCCGTAGGTCTTCCTGCCCCCAGGCTGGGGAAGATCTCCCTCTTCCCAAACCAGCGCTGGGCAAAGCCAGCATTCATCCCAAAAGACGCCCCCACGCAGCAAAGAGGAGCGTGTGGGCTTTCCCTGCCTTTTTTCGCACTTTTCCTTGCTCTCTGATCTGGTGGAGCATCTTCCAGCCTCGAGTGACGCTGGGGATGTCTGTGCTTGCAGACGGCTGATCCATCCACCACGGGGACACGTGTGGAGCGGAGCAGAGCCTCTGTCGCCGGGGCTGTGACCCCGGAGATCACATCCCTGAGAGGATGCACAGGGATCCCTGCTCGTCCCGCCGCACTCTGGCTTCTGCTGCAGAAGGCAGATGCAGCTATTCCTGCTGGGAGGTGTAAGACGAGCCTTTGCCAAGGGCCAGGGGAGGCTCTGCTAATTCACAGCTCCTTCGCACAGCTCGCGCTGGTTTCCTAATGCGCTCCTGGCTGCTAAGGAGGTGAGACTTGCTGATCCAGCACAGCATCACATGCTGGAGGAAGAGGGGCTCAAGCTGGGACAAGTCCCGAAAAACCTATGGCTGTGTAAATGGGGGCCACGCTTTGATCAGTGAGGAAAAAAAAAATTTAAAAAATGTGAATCCTGATTGCACTTTTTTCCCCCTGAAGTAAATTATCGATGAAATAAGGATATTTGCAGGCCCCTGTCAACACTTCAGAGGCCAAGGGAAGGAGAAGCTGGGACTCGTGGCTCTGGCTGATGGTCCTGCACACTGCATCCCTCACCCAGAGGCCCCAGGGATGCACAAACCCCCCCTTTATTTGCCCCGATACCATAGGATTAAACTTTGCTGGGAAATAGAACCTTGGATTTATTTTCTTCCCTGCTCTTCCTCTTTTGGAAAGGAAAAAAAACCGACTCCTCACATCATTCATGATGGCCATGATTCTGTAGATCTGTGAAAATCAATCTGAGGATCACATCATCTATGCCTCCATAAATTGACTGAGCCCCGGGGGAACATGTGTGGGAGGGAGAGAGAGTCTGGCCCAGGCCTGGCTTTCAAAAACAACCCGTTCTTATCCCTGATCCCTCTCCCTTGCACCCCAAGAATCACTGGTACCTCTGCTGAAGTCGGGAGCTGCCCACAGCGTGTGTCACACCCATGCCAGGGTCCCTGGGGCAGCTCATCCATGCACTGCAGGGACACCCAGCTCCAGTCTGCAATGCCTCCGAGCTGAGCACAGAGGGGCATTTTGGATTATTTTGGCTGCAAATCACCCCTGCTGGCTTTCCACCCACTCGCCCAGCCCTCCCAGCATCCAACTGCCCCATGCCAGGGACACCTGGAGAGCCCTGCTTTGGGGAGAGGGAGGTACCAGCTGGGAAAGGAGAGCAATTAATGCTTTTGGCATTCATTTAGGAGCCAGAATTGTGTTGGTTTGGGGTTATTTTTAATTATCTACACAGAAATAGCAAAGTCAAATGAACAGTGGGCTCTTTCCTGCTCAGTGGAGTTTCAGCAGGGGATGGGATTGTGAGACAAGACAAGCTCAGCCCTGCTGCCTGTAAAGCCAAAGGTGACACAAAAGAGCTCCCCAAAACCTCCTGGGAGCCAGCAAGTACCAGCTGGCTTTTCAGTGCACTGGTAGGGGTCAGTTTGCAGGGAATTCCATGGGATTTCACCTGCTCACCAGACCCCCTGCTCTCCTGGCAAGCACATCCAGTGCAGATGTGCAGCACTACCTCAGCGAGCAAGGCAGATCAGTGTCAAGAGACAGAAATAAATGAGAAGAACAAAAAATAGAGGTGCTGAGCCAGGCCAGGCTGTTCCAGCCCTTCAGGGAGAACAATTCCTTCGAGCACTTCCCGCTTCCCTGGGGAACACAGTGGTACTGGAAAAGGAAAAAAGTGAGGTTGTATGGGGTTGTTTGTCAGTGGGGTGCTCGCCTGTGGGGGGATGCTCATCCATGGGGGGATGTTCACCTGTGGGAGTGAAAGGAATGAGGGATTTGTCTTTACAAACCAGCTGGTAGATAAAACCAGCACTGAGAGATAGAAGAAACAATGGGAAAGATTCCACTGTTTGATGAACGGAATGAGAGAGATTTGTGTTTACAAACAAGCTGTGGGTCTGCTGATAAATAAAATTAGATACAGAGAGATGAAAGAAACAATGGGAAGAACCATAAATTCCATAGGAATTCCACTGATTGACACAAGGAAAAGAAAAAGGGGATGGGGGTATACATTCGAAGGGTGTCTTAGGCAGTAGGCATTTCGAGAGGTCTGTGCCTCTCAAGTACCTCAGCCAATGGGGAAAGAGAGAGGGAAATGTGGCCAGGAAATTAGGATAAAAAGGAGGCTGCGACCTCTAAAAATTTGAGAGACCCCAAGGGAAATGCCCACTGACGTCTCCCTTTACTGGAATAAAGTTACAGGACTCTTCTGTCTCCTTTTTGGACATAAACCTCTGATGCTGGTGGATTAATTTTCCTGATAGGGGGAATGGATGCTCACCCATGGGGGGCTGCTCCTCCACGGGGGAATGCTGTCCCGAGGAGCCGTCGGTGCTGCCAGCCCACAGCTCCCGGTGTGAGTAAGCACCAGCCCCACTTCAGAGCCCACGCACATCCTTGGTGTGCTCCCGAGTGCCGCCAGAGGAAGGAAGGAGAAGGAGGAGGATGAGAGCCACCCTGGCCTCTCTAAACCCTGCTCCCTCACCCTTGAACGGTAGATTTTAAGCACCTTGCTAGGCGAGGAAAAAGGAAGAGAAAATGTTTCATTCTTTCAAGTTCCTGCCCTCTCCTCTCGTGCTTTGCACCCCCGAGGGACTTGGGTTTGGCTCCAGCAGCCTCATAGCCAAGATTCCCTTGTTTTGCTGGAGGAGTGAGCAGGGTCACCACCAGATGTTCGACCAGAGGACCAGATCCAGGCTTCCCTTGTAGGGATGTACAATTGCTGACATCCTGCCTGTACAAAAATCCAGGGAGCCTTTAGGAAAGAGCCAGTGCCTGCAGAGCTGCAGATGCACCCAGTGCCATGGGCCTTCACTGGGCTTTGCAAGAGGGAAAGCAGGGCAGAGACAGAGAGGAAAAAAAACCAGAATGATGAGGCCTCTTCCCAGGAGGAAGAGCCAGGTTATGGGGTGATGATCTGCAGCTGTCCCAGGACAGGACTCTCCATGTCCCTCGGGTACCTGCATTAAGCCAGGCCATTCACAGCCCTCGCTGCAGTGCTGCTACCAGGGGCTGGGATTGCTCCCACATCCCGGGAGCCTGGGCAGCTCTGCTGGGACCGGGGCTTGGAAGGGTCCTGGAGCACGCAGGGCAAGGAGAAAGGAGCACACACAGAGCAGGTGTTTGGGCTCTGGTGGCCCTGCCCCCAGCGGCTCCTCAAGGAGGAGTGGCCCCGGCACTTCTGGCACACCAGCAGCATCTGTTTCTGGGGTACTTTTGTTCCCAATTTATCCCCTGTCTCCTGGAGCTATTATAAGCAGGTACAATCTGCATTGCCATTGTTATTCAGATGATGTACAGATAATTTTAACCTTTCTGTTCCATTTGTCAAGGGGCTTTTTTTAGCCTCTCTGCCTGCCAGGTGGAGCTCTGGCTCTCCAACAGCAAAGGCTCCTCGTTTTGCAGCTCCAGCTTCCCTTGTGAGGGTGAAGATCTGCCTCTGCATTGCTCTGGGTATCTTCTTCATGGCCCCAGATATTTTAGGGAGTCTGGGGAAATGTGGTAGAGGTGGTCAAGCACTCGAGCAGCTGCATTCAGCACTCATCCTCGTACGAGCATCCAAGGTGGAGTTCCATGGGATGTCCGTCAGAGACCTGCACACTCCAAAGGCTTTCAGAGCTTTTGGAGCAGCTCATACTTAAAACAGTCACTTCAAGGAATGTTAATGCAGAACTTCTGGCCCACACAGGAGGACATCCTCCCCTCAAACTGCTTCCAACAGCACTGCAAAGTCCTCAGCACTGAAGGTGGCATCACCACCCTGCAGAGCCTTCCACACAGTCATGGCTGCAGATCACTTTTTTGGCTATAAAATGGGAACTTACTTGCCAGCCTGAAAAAATGCTGGGCTGTCATTGCATTCATTGCCTCGGGAAGTGCTCTCAAAGCTGGGCCATCTCCTGGAACTCTACACTTCCCACTGAAAACTTTTTATCACTTCATGAGCCAGAGAAGTGAAAACCAGATCTGTCAGCATTTTGGAAATAAAGAGAAATTTGCACAAAGCGAAGGGCAGGAGAAAACCAGTTCCTACTATAGGTCATTTGGGCTTAGTCCTTGGTGGCACCACACTTGTGAAACACACAGGGTGAACCTCACCTCAGGGTGGTCCAGAGAAGGCGATTGCCTTCGTCCTTCCCTGAGCTCTTCTTGGCACAGTACTGGGAAAGAAGGAGAGTGCTCTTGAAAAGCCATAGACCATCCCTGTCACCTGAGCTAAGCCTGGAGGCTGCCACAAGCTGCTGCCTCACCTCTGGCTGCTGGAGAAGTTTTCATTCTTCAAACACTCCCACAAAAGAAGAAATATAAGGCATGACTTTGCTTGACAACTCACCCACAAGCTTTGAACCAGGCAACAGCATCTGCATCCACCTGGCATCTCTCGAGTGCAGGCATGGAGGAGTGGCCAAGCTGTTTGGATGCCCCAAGGGCTCGGATTCCAGTCGATCCCATCCCACAGATCCCATCCGTTTCCAAGCTCGATGGTGCTCCCTTGCATTTCTCTAATCTCTACGATGTCACCATGATGCTTTTGGCTTCCCCTGGCCAGTTTTCTGCAGTGCCACCATTAACAGCTCCTCAGGCTCCTGCCCCTGGCTCTCCCAGCTCCCCCAGACCCCAGTACCTTTCAGCCCATGTGTCTGGAAGCAGCCAGGTGCGAGCCACAGCTAGCCCACGATATCTCAAATATCCTCCCTGCCCCTCTCCTCCGCAGTCCCCCACCCTGGGGTTGCAGAGCACCCCACCCCACGTGGTGGCAGTGCCAGCACAGGCTGCGTGCCTCCCCCTCCTTGCCATGGAGACCTTTTGCAGGGGTCCGTGACATTACCCCGAGTCCCCATGGCCCTGCCAGCACGGGAGGGGTGCCAAAGAGACCAAGTCTGCAGCAGTTCTTTACAACAAGGTTTTATTTTTCTTTCCTTTTGACAAAAAACATTGAGGAGTTGTACATTGTTGGTGGTCAGCTCGGTTCCCCGTTTGGGTCCAAACGAGCACATTATGTTACAACATCCCGCCCCAGAGCCTGGGGGATGAAGGCAGAGCATCTCCCACCCACCCTCCCACAGTCCCAGGAGACACCAGCCCCACACCGGGGGGGACAGGAGGATGGTGCTGGGACAGGCAGCCCGAGGGGACAGCGGGGCTCTGTGTGCCCGGGCCGCCACACCTCCTCGCACACCCACCACAGCCCCCCCAGGAGATTGGCAGGGCTTTGAGTCCAGTCCCAGCACCGAACTGGGAACCAGTTGCATGCTACTGGTAAACTCCTGCCTGGGCAGGGCACGTCCTATGCAGGCAGAGGTTGAAATACATCCCCCTCCCCGTCCTGCCTCCCCTGGCCCAGCATGGCCACAGCCACCGACGGCGAGTGCAGTGGCACTTGGTCTTGGTGTCCGGGAGGCGGAGGAAATGTCCAAAAATCCACAGAGGAGAGATTGTACAGCATCAAAGCCGAGTCCCGCGCCTTGGAAAGCAAGGCACAGGCTGCGATGGTGCCTTGGGGCTGGTTTGCGTCCCCCCTCGGCACAGTCCACGCCGTGGTTCTCCTGGGGGTTGTTTTTGGTTTCAGAGATGCGCTCTGGAGGTGCCGCCGTGTCCCCCCGCCGCGGGAGCAGCGCTGGGGCTGCTTCAGGAGAGGCAGAAGCGGGGCGTTTTCGGACCCTTCCCGTGTAAAAAGAGGCTCTGTTTTGTCGCACACAGTTTCTGTACGTTAGTTAAACACAGGGCGGACATGCCAAAAAGCTCAGGTTCGGGCACTGCAGCCCGGATGCGCCCCCGGGGCCGTGCCCCACCCCGTGCCACCACTGCGGAGCATCACCAACACCTCTCGCCGGCCCCATGCCGGGGCTGAGGAAAGAAAAGCGCCCAAAAAGCTCGAAATCCGCATGAAACGTGCCCCCGCTTCGAGAGCATCGCTGCCTCCCTCCCACCCGCCAGGCACAGACACAAAAAGCCGCCTCCTCCCCTCCCCGCGGGCTCTTACTCAGAGCCCGGCGCATTGTCAGACACCTTTCCGCATTTAGAAGGAGACGATACCGACACCTATATTTAGAGCAGGTACGGCATCGCCTTCCGCGGCCCCCAGCAGCACCGCGTCCCTGGTCCCCGATCCCACGCTGCCGGCCAGACCCGGCTCTCCCAGATTCCGCCGCAGGGAATTTGCAGCTTCGGGGTGAAGCCACGAACGGCTCACGGATGGCTGGAAGGGAACAGGTGATGCCCGTGTCCCCCGCCACCACCAGGGACCTTCCCCACGGCTGCATGGGACATGGTTTGTCCCCAAGAGACGAGAAGGGGGATGCAGCATCTGAGCCAAAGCTAGAGAGCTCTGCCTGAGGAATTTTTGGATCCCTGGGCAGGTGGAAGTGTCTGTTTGGGAAGAAACAGGGACAGCAGAGGTGCTCCTCACCATCAGGGACCACTGGAAGCAGAAAGAGCTTTGGGCCCTGTGACGGGTATACAGAGGGCACTCTGACCATTAGAAAGAGGGGGTTTGGTCCATGCACGAGCCCTGGAGCAGGAAGCCTTTGGAGCCACTGGGATTTGCTTCTCACAAAGCAGAACTCATTTGGGGGAGCTCACAAAGCGATCAGGGCAGGCGCTGATCTGCACATGCAGGAGCAGGGCAGTTTGTGCATCTTTCACTCAGGAGAAGACAGGAGCTACCCAAGGCCAAAGCCAAGCCTGGCCAGAGCTGCTGCTCAGCTGGACAACAGCCCCAAGGACCCAGACCACAACAACCTGCAGCAAAGCAAAGCCATGGGCAGAAGGAAAGGCAGGGCCAGGGCTGTGCTGCCTTTACCTGCCCATCCCCACGTCCCGTCCCCACCCACGGCCACCACCACGCCTGGTCCAAACGCACCGAGCATCCCCCAGCCCACAGGGCAAGCCCTTCCCGGAGGCTCCAAAGGCACAGCACCCTGCAGCCCCCCAGGAGCACACTGGGGCTGATGACAGACACAACTCATAGCAGAAACACACCACTAGTCACCAGGGTGAGCCACCCATCACCACAGGCCACCAGCAGCACCTCCCCGGGCTGGCAAGCACAGCACTGCACCCACAGCTTGGATTGCTGAGAGCTGACAGTGCATAATTACCCAATTAATTAATAACTGGCGCTGGAAGGTGGCTCTGTTCTGCATTTTCAGTGTTTGCAGGAGGGCTGAGCCACCCTGCTCATCCCCTGGACGATGCTCTTAGACACCCACCTGCTCCCACACCAGGGCCATGGGGGTTTGCACATCCAGCCCCCCATGGCAGCCCTTCTCCAAAGGGGTGCCAGGCCCCAGGAGAGCACAGAGGCCTTTCCCTTCAGGGGAAATAGAGGCAGATCTGGTGCCAAAGCCAGCCAGATCTGCCTGGAGGACAGATCTGAAGGTACATCATGCACTCACAACATCTTCACTCCCCTGCGGACATGGGTATCTTCCTTTCCTGGGAAAACAAGCAAAGAGGCGTCTGAGAGGTTTGCCATCCCCCCACCTTGGTACTGCTGGTGCCAAGCGAGCCCTGCTCCTGGGGACAGCCCTGTCCTCATCCCTTGGGCATCCCACTCCTGCAGGCACTGAGCTGCCCAAGGAGCCCTCGCCACAGCCATCTCTAACAGAGAAAATGCAATTCCCACAGCTGGAAACACCTGGGAGAGGGAGCAAGGTGACATTCCCAATGCTCTGTACAGCAGCCCCCCGGGGAGGCTCAGTCCTGCCCCCACCAAAGCAGGGGGCAGGCAGCAGGAGCCCCAAAGGGGCTCCCCAGCACTGTCAGGTGATGAAAACAAATCTATGTATGTGTATATCTTTATATATACAGCATATAAATATATATACACACACACCCCGTATATACACACACAGGCACACCTAGAGTTCTCCGTATATAAATAAATATGTCAGTGGGAGACAGGATACATTTGGCAGCACTGAGCCCCCCCAGCCCCGGTACAAACCAGTTTTGCCCCCTCTGGCAGCCAGAGCTGCTCTGGTCTGTCTGGGTGCATCCCAACCCCTCATCCCCTGCTCCCCACCATGGCATCCTGCCCTTTTTCCGGGCAGGATGAGACCCTCGGGGAGGGAAAATTCAAAGCCACAGCAGCACAAGCCCAAGCGACAGAGCAAAGGGGGTCGGTCCCTTGCATGCCTTTGCTGGGACTCTCCGGCCATAGGGAGCAAAAAACCATCGGGAGGAGCTTTCTCGGGGATCCCTCTTGGAACAGGTAGCGGGGCTGTGGCTGGGGGGGCTCTCCCTTGTCCCCCAGCACACTAGCCCGGCCGGGCTGCTCCACTGCCGCCCATCAAATGCTTCTCTGTGCAGAAAAAAAAAAGGTTATAGTAATAAATGAAAGTAGACAGATTTTAATTTTTTTTTTTTTTTGCACAAAGACTTTTTTTCTTTTGTTTTTTGTTGGTGGTTTTTGTTGGTTTTTTTTTTTTCCCTTTTCCTTCCCCCTCCGTTCCCGTCGGTTTGAGTTGGGTTTTTGTTTGTTTTTTGTTATTTTTTCCTCTTTTTTTTCCCCCCCTCCGTTTGGTTTTGGTTTTTTAGTTTCATTCCCAGGCGTGGCGAAGAGCATGCATTGGAGAAGGGCAGGGCGGGGGGGACGGGGGCGGGCGGGCAGCCGAGGTGGGGTCGGGTGGCGGGTGGCGGGGGTGGGGGGCAGCTTCTAGCACTTGTCGTCTTCCTCGGTGTCGCTGAGCACGTCGATGCTGGCCCCGCACATGACGCCGTGCGCTGCCCCTCGCCGCCGCCGCCGGTAGTGCCCGTTCGGCATCTGCCAGCTGTGCCGCAGCGGCGGCGCCGAGCCGATGGTGTTGGAGCGGCCCAGGCTGGTGGCCACGGCCGCCTCGAAGGTGAGCGTCTCCTCCTCACCGCAGTCTGAGGCGTGCGAGTCGTCGTGCAGCGCCAGGTAGGGCTCGGAGATGTAGCGCTGCGGCGTGGACTGCCGGCTCTGCTTCCCCGCCGGGGAGCTGGAAGACTCGGCCGGGCCGGCCGTGCTGGGATCCAGGCTGGAGGAGAGCAGCGGCGAGCCCCCCTCGCTCTCGTCGGCGGGGGGAGAGGCGTCCCCGGCGTGCCGCAGCATGGAGGCGTAGGACAGCAGGGGACGCGGCTTGGGGGGCACCGGAGGCAGCTGGCGGCGACCTCGCCGGGGCGTGCTGGTGTCCGAGATGGAGGGGATGGAGCTTTCGCTCAGGGAGCCCATGCCCTGCAACGCACCGGGACACGCTGGGGAATGCAGGCAGCGCCGCATCACAGCCCCTCTCCCCCCAAACCCCGCAGAACCCTGTGCCTTGAAAGGATGATTCTGCCCCATCCCTGCCTCGGGGTCTGCCCCACGATGCCTCCCGAGGGCAGAGCTCGCCGTGCTCTGCAGCTTCCTCGCAAAGGGAAGCGCACCGATCTCTGTGGTGACCAAGGGAACAGCGTGAAGCTGTGTCACGGGAGGTTTAGGTTGGATATTAAGAAAAAGTGCTTCACCCAGAGGGTGGTGAGGCACTGGAAAAGGCTCCCCAAGGCAGTGGTCACAGCACCAAGACCGACAGAGCTCAAGATGCATTCAGGCAATGCTCTCAGGCACATGGCGGGATTCCCTGAGCTTTCCTGTTCTGGGACAAGAGTTAGACTCGATCCTTGTGCTCCGTTCCAACTCGGGATATTCTACGATTCCATGCTCTTGGCGGTCAAAAGCCAAAAGCACTCCCAAACCCGCTGCAGGAAGAGCTGATGGCTTGCCATCTGCTGCTCTCCGTGGGTGGCGTCTCCATGGGTGGCCTCAAGCTCGCTCAAGCACTGGCACCTCCAGGCTCGTGTAGCTGGGGCACCTTGACCTTGGCAGGGAGCAGATGCCACGGCAGCAAGAGGATCAGCATGAGACCCACCCCTGTCCCCAAACGCTCTGCAGGGTGCCCGAGCAGCCCCAACCTGCTCAGCTCACGGGAGACACAGAGATGCCACCACCAGGAGATGACACAGTTCAGAGCTCCCAGAATTGGGGCTTAACTTCCCGGTTTTGACAAGGAGCTTTTTCTGTGCTTCCCTTTCTGCTTAGGAAGGGATCTCTGGCACCCACCTGCCTGCTGGGTGTCTGTGACCTGCCCTCGCTGGGTGACCGGGACTCGCGCCGCCGCTCCGGTGACTCCTCCTGTGCCTGGGGACTCCTCTCCTCGGAGTTGCAGCGGGAGATGTCAGGGGACAGCAGGTGCTTGCGCTCTTTGGATCGGCCCCGCTCCCTGCCCGAGCGGTGCCCCTCGGACCGGTGGCCTGCAGGATGCCCATGTCAGTCCCCACCATCCCCTCTGCAGCAGAAGGGAGCGCTCGGCCGGAGGGTTTTTGGGGACTTGTTGGGCTCACCCGAGTCAGCGTTGAGGCGCCGGGCGGACAGCTGGAGCGAGGAGTGGTAGCTGCGCCGGCGGGACTTGTAGGTGTTGTCGCTGCTGCGCTCCATGGAGAACTCATCCAGCCAGGAGCTGTTGGGCCGCTTGTCCCGGATGGTGGAGAACGATCTCCGCATGGAGCTGGTGTCTGTCACCACCTGCAAGCAACCCCGGCCAGCCGGGAACAGCGTTAGCGCCAGGCAGGGCTGGGGGTGAAGAACGACCAGTTCACCCCACCACGGGGATGGGCACCCTGTGGCATGGGGAAATCCGGGATGGGGGGCAGCCAGCCTGAGAACAGCCCCCCCAGATAATCTCTGCACAAATCAGGGGTGGGAGGAAAGTGGGGTTTAGCCTTGGAGCTCGTGGGCTCGCCTGCCCCAGCCGGCTGGAGCTGTGCTGCACAGGCAAAGGCAGAGGATCCAAGCCCAGGGGCCGGAGGCAGAGCAGCAGCACCTCCCGCTCTGTGTGGGGACACGGGGGGTACCAGACCACTGCCCCCCAGGCTGCCTCCCCAGCATCCCTCCCCACCGGGAAAACAGGGTCAAGAGGAGCGATCATTGAAAAGATTCTTGGCAGAGAGGGGTCCCCCAGTGCCACTTGCTCCGTGTTCATTTTTCCAGCTGCCACCACTTTTCCACACGCCTCCCTATTCTCTTCCTTTATTCCCACATCCCCATCCTTTTCCCCTGCATTCATTCCTTATCTCCCCACTCACGCTGTTGTTTTATCTTCCCTTTCCTTTTCTTTCTCCCTCCCATGCTTCTCCTTCCTACTTTCTCCCCTAGTTACACCCTGTGTTTTCACATGTTACGGGAAAAACATCACCTCCTTCCTTACTTCCTTTGCTTAATTCTAGCAGTTCTTTGCCACTGCAGCCTCAGGCTGTTCTCCATCTCCTCTCTCTCACCTTTCCTGCTCCCATCCCCTCCTTCTGGTCACCTCCTTTGCTGATGAATGGCCAAGAAAGACCATGAGACAAAGCCTGCCTTTGTCTTCACACCCCCACAAAGTGCCACACCAGGACCTGGTGCCTGCACCAAGGTGAGAAAGCAGGCACAGAGATTTCACAGCAACACCAAACCCCAAAAAACATCTGTGTCTTGGGGGAGGCTGAGCACAGGACACAACAACGGAGAAACCAGGCAGACAGATGAGGAGGTGAGATGTGTCCTGGGTTCCCCTCGACAGACAGAGAAGTGCACGTGTTGGGACAATGGGAAAGGACGGAGAAGGCATTTCATCACCTGTGGTCACTGACAGCTGGGCTGGAGCTCCTCAAACCTCAGCCAGTGCCCAGGGCTGGAGGAAAGGAGGAGGTGTCCCACAGTGGGGAGAATCTGCTGCCTCCTGGCATGGTCCTGGACCTCCCCCACGAGCCAGGAGATGGATCACCCAGGCTGCTCTCTGCTGCCAGTGTCCCCCTCGAAGGGCAACAGCAGCTCTCCTACTTGTGCAGCACCCAAAGAAGGGGAGAAGCTCTCATATCAGGGTGCTGGGGATGCCACGGGGCTCAGCACAGAGAGAAGCCCCAGCGTTATCTGGCAGGCTTTGATCAGACCCAGCACCTGTGGGGGCTTTGCTTGGTTTTACCTGGGGATCCACAGTGAGACGAGGCATGGAGGAGGCCCTCCCAGAGACAGCGTGGTCCTGAGTGTCCACAGGAAGGTAGCTGCCACGGTTAGAGGGCTGCACTCTTTGAAACTCCCTAACCTCTGGCTCCTGGAAATAAACACACAGCCAAGCTCTTGGGATGGGCTTGGAGCAGGGCAGCACGCTGCTTCGGCCTCCTGGCAGGGGACAGCCCTGCTTGCTCATCCAGGGACAGAATTTGAGTTGGCCAAAAACAGGGGGTGAAACACCGGCACAGGTTGTCCAGAGAGGTGGTGGATTCTCCCTCTCTGGAAGTGTTCAAGGCCAGGTTGGATGGGGCACTGAGCAACCTGATCTGGTTGAAGATGTTCCTGCCTGTGGCAGGAGGGTTGGAACTAGATGAGCTTTAAAAGATCCCTTCCAACCCAAACTATTTGCTGATTCTATGAAAAACAGACTCTAAGCCGTTAGAATTCATCACATTGCCTCTGAAAAATGCTTTCCAGCTCCTCACAGTCCCCAAGTGAGCCCTGATGTGGTGCTTCAGGCTTGCATGATGGCCAGCTGCCTTTGCACCTCTTCAGCAACAGTGGAAACCCTGCCTGGGTCTGGGGACACCCTGATTGCCCAGGGTTTAACTCCTTCTTTTCCCAGAAGGAGACAAATGGATGGGATTTTGTTTCTGACCCTGCTTCAAAAGCTTCCTGGCCACATCCCTGTTAAAAGAGCACACACTGCCCATAGCACTTGCATGCTTTGGTTAATTCCCAGTTTTTAGGGGACTATGTGGATGTTCACGTTCACTCACGGTGTCGAGGAGATGGGCACAGAGTGATTCTGGAGTTCAGTAGGAAGGTGACTTTTTGGGGGCAGGGGGATTCTCATCTGCCACCTCTCCACGTGGCCGAGGCAGGGGACACCTGCCTGTGTCATGTACAGGTGACACAGAGCTACAGACCCTGGGGACACGGACTGGGCTGGGCACCACACTGCGTGGGGTGGTGCAGGAAGGCACACGCAGACATGGAGATATATAGAGATGTGTGATATATATAGATACATGATATATATAAATATGTGATATATATATATATACACACACAGACAGACAGGCCGGCACGTGTGTGAGGCTGGAGAAGGCTGCTCCTGCTGGAGACAGCTTGGCTGGGGACTGGGGACACCACCACTGACAACAAAATGGACACGAATCTGAAAACATCAGATACCATCACTCAGCACGGGGTAACCCACTGACATGAGTGCTCAGTGGAAAATATAGCCTGTGGAGAGAAGGATATTTTACTGCAGGTCATGGCTCTCGCCCCAAAAGCACTTGTGCTGCCTGGCCCCATGGATCAGGGCAGGTCCAGGGATGGCTGTGTCCCCAGTGCCAGAGGCAAGGGGCAGACCCCCAGCTAGAGGACATCCAGGGGTATTTGTCCCAGTTTTGGATCCGTGCGTGACACAGCAGCTGCCATCCCTGTGCTGTGCTCACTCCCCACACCTCCCCCTGCCCACCAGCATCCGTGCTGGGACTGCAGAAGAGCAGTGCATGACTTTACCAGAGACTGGTGCTCCTGGTACTGCTCCTGGGCCGGATCCATGCATGCCAGCTGGAAGATCTCCTGTGGTGAGAGCGGGCTCAGCGAGGGGAACCCGCCTCGGCTGCTCCTGCAAACACAGCCCAGCTTCAGGGAGGCCACGGTGCTGCCATCCCTGGGATCACCTGTCCAGCAGCTCAGAGCTGGGGAGCCCCGTGCCTGTCCCCCCCAGACTATTGAGATACCATGTTTGAGACAATCATCATATTCCCTGGAGAGCTGAAGGGTTGCCCCAAGGCAGGAGAGGACACCAGTGCCCCAAGTCCTGCAGCAGCAGTGGGACATCCCAAGAGCAGTGACAGAAACCCTTATCACCTCATTCCCACCAGCCAGGGTGCTGGAATCCCCCACTGATCCTGAACTGCTCAACAGCTCCTGGGGTTCAGCTTCACCCCTAGGTGAAGAGTGACAGGATGATCCTGCAGGAAAAGCATCCACCGACCCCTGGCCATTCATTCCCTTTTGCCACCTCAGCTGCTGCTGTTGATGCTGACACACACCAGGTACCTGGAATCCTGCAAAAGCTTTGTGCCAGATTTCTCCCTGCTCCCAGCAGCAATTTAACCCTGTCTGCAGCCCAATGCCAGCTCCAAGGAGGAAACAAAGGCTGCAGGAACAGAAAAGTGGCAGGCAGTACTCACAGGCCCGAGAGGGTGTCCTGCTGGAGGTACGGCAGAGCCTTTGCGTTGGAGATGATTTCCTGCGGCAGAGAGGACGGCTCCATGCGCTGGAACATGGGGGCATTTTTCTGCATTGGAGAAAGGAAGAGACTGAGCCTGTAGGAAACATGGATGAACAGCCAGTGCTTCCCCAGCCAAGCTCCCAGCACTCAGAAAGAGGACACCGTGCTCATGTTCCCTGTCAGGGAACATCCCTGAGGATGATCACAGACACGCCTTGTAGCCCCCACACCCCGACCTGCACCATTGTTTTCATCTCAGGTGGCTGCATATTTGGGTTGGAGTTGGTGGGAAGCAGAGAGGATGATCTGAACGTGCCTGTCCTGCCCTGCCTGAGCCTCACCTGCTCCTCCAGCTGCTGCCGCTGCTTCTTTGCCTTGCTCTGCTTGTAGTAATCCATGATCATCATGGCTGCATATATTTTCCCAACAGTCAGGTCAGAGGCTGGGAGCATGAGAGGGAACAAAATGGGGTCACTTGTGTTGTAAGAGAAGGCACCAGCGTGGGACATGGGAAGAGTGCTGCTCTGGGATGCCCTGGCGACCCTCAAACTCTTCTCACCGTCCCAAAAGAGAGAGTGCTGAGCACCCAGACACTCCCCACGGAGATAAAATAGATGAAGATGGCCTGAAATCATCATCTTAAGCCACCAAGGGATACGTCCTCATCATATCATCAGGTGTGCTCAGCCTCCCTCCCTGCTATGCTCCAGACAGGATTTACAGGAGACCATGGATTTGGCAGGAGTAGATCCCTGCAAACTGGGTAGTTTCCCAGAGAGTTCCCAAGCAGCCAAGCAGAACAAACCCTTTCCCCACTTCTCCTCGAGCTGGGGATGGGTCTGGCCAGTCCCCACCTCCCTTTGGGAAGAAGTTGCTGTGGAGATGGGGGGAATTTGAAGGCAATGACAGCCCCCCCAAGAGACTCACTTTTTGGCATGGGTACCAACAGGTCGAGCATCTTCTGGGACAGGTGAGGCCAAATGGTCAGGATCTCCTTTTGAAGCTCAGAGTCCAACTGCTGCCAGTCTGCACCACCTTCAACAGCAGGGAGAAAAAATGGCCCACACACATCAAACCTTGGCACCAGGGTCCAACCAACCCTCTTTTCCCATCCTGAAGTGAAGTTCCAGCTCAGCATCCATCTCTCTGGGCTGGGAGGGCCATCTTGCAAGCCTGGTCTCCTGCTCCCACAGGGAAACTTTCCTACCATCCCCTCCATATGTGCCTCCATCTCCCCATCCCCTACCCTCCCACTCAAAGCTGCCACCTTCAAGCTTGCCTTGGGTCCGTCTCTGCAGCTCCAGTCCTACTCCAGCCCACACACACCTGCTGCTGCCCCACTTTCTTTTTGCTGGTGAGCAGATCATGTGCTGGTGGACGAGCAGTTCCGCTTGGTACATCCTGAAATGCTCGGTGAGGCTGTGCACAGAGAGCAGAGCTCTCTGGCCAGGGGTTTGCTGAGCTTGGAAAGCCCTGGGATCATCAGAAGCTGTCAGTGTGCCCCAAGCACAGGGCAATTTGGGTGAGCTGTAGGAGACCCAGGTTCAAATCTCTGCTTTGTCTAGAGGGGTTTGAACTCATCATTGTTGTCTGAGCACTGGGCTTGGGATGATATTTTGCCCTGGGTTGGGTTTTCTTCCAGTAGCTGAGCTGTTCCTAGGGGATGTTTTATTGAAATTGCCATGTTTCTGCAGGAAGTTTTTGATCTGATGAATCACAGCCTTTCTAGCAACAACAACAAAGCAGGTTTTCCTGCTCGGAACATTTTATCTTCCCTGAGAGAGACAGAGAGGTTTCTTTCCCCCACAACCTAAGGGAGCCAAGCACGTGTTTTCCATCCTTGGTTTGGCTTTTTATGTGGGGAGGAAGGGGAATTCTCTCTCTCCTCCATTGTACAGTGGACATCAAGCTGTTTCTTTTCTCTAAAAACAGCTTCTGGTGAAGAATTCTGTTCCCTAAAGAAATAGATGATTTTTTTCTTAACAGAAAGTGGCAGAAATTTGCCTGTTCAAGGCACTTGCTCCCATCCATGTGAATCCAGGCTCTTGGCAAGCCAATCCCAAATTAGCTGTGAGGGCTAAAGAGAAAGGGATTTTTTTCAAGGTCATAGGACAAGGAAGAAGGATTTTAAGCTGAGTGAGGGTAGATTGAGATTGGATATTAGGATGAAATTCAGAAGGTGGTGAGGCCCTGGAGAGGCTGCCCCGAGAAGCTGTGGATACCCCATCCCTGGAAGTCTTCAAGGCCGTGCCAGGTAGGTGGTGGAAGGTGTCCCTGCCCATGGAATGGGATGGAACTGGACGATCTTTAAGGCTCCTTCCAACACAAACCTTCCTGGGATTCTACAAAGTGACGACGGTCACTCTGCAAGCCCGCTGGCTCTGCCCCCTCTCTAAAGGCCACAGCCTTTTTACCTTTGGCAATTTTGATGTCCAAGGCCGTGCGGATCAGCGCCATGAGGGTGGAGGTGAAGTGGACAGTCATGTCCTCGGCCACGGGCATGTTCATCAGCACCAGTCTCTGCGCAAGAGAGAGAAGAAAACAGCGGACGGAAAACAATATCGAAAAACACATCGACCAGGCTGGAGGAAAAGAAATTAAACATTAAACAAAAGGGAAAAAAAAGAATCGAAATTAAAAAAAAAAATAAAAAAAATAAAAAATAAAAAGCAACAAAGAGTGTCAAAACAGCACAGCCAAAAAAGAAGGGCAAGGATCACCCCGCCGCTTCCCCCCTCCCCGGCTCCTTCCACCCCAGGACACCGGCTCACTGCCTTCCAGGGCTCCTCCTGCACCCCAGGAACGGCCCCTGAGCCCCCCTCCCCACGGCACCGGGGCTGCCACAGCACCCCTGGCACTTCAGGGAAGACACACCTGATCCATCAGGGATGCGGGCATGTGGGGTGTGCGGAAAGGGGAGATGGGCTCAGGTTTCCGTTCCCGGGTGGTTTGGCTTTCCAGCTCTCAACCCTTCCCACCTGGGGCAGGGGAGAGGAGGGTCCCTAACCTTCAGGGACTTTCAGATCGGCTGGATTCCTCTAGCATGCTACATCCTGGCACTCCCTTTTTGCGTCTTTCAGAGATGAAGTTTGCCAGCACATGCAGGGGTCCAAATTATCCATGGGTGGGGAAGGGAAAGGAAAGGAAGGGGAGGGTAGAGAAAGTGCAGAAGGAAAGAGAAAAGGGCAACCAAGGCAGGTTAGACACGCCATGCTCCTTCCCCACCCTGGGCAGGCGGGGTGCAAACCGAAGTGACCAGATCCACTTTCCAGAGAGTATATTTTGCTTTGTGAATACCTTGTGTCAGCCCTTCCCTGCCCATTCGTTTTCACCCATCCTCTCACGTCTCTTTCCTACTTTCAAGCCTCCCTTTTTCCCCCTGGAAGAGTGTGATGGTGGATTGTATGCTTGTGTGAACAAACACACTAGAACCGGAGAGGGTGGAAGCATGTTTGGAAGCGTGCAGGAATCCCTTTGTGCTAGCCCTGCTAAAAGACCAAGAAAAATCCTAATTTCCTCCTGGACAACAGATCCCCCTGTAGCTCTGGGCCTTGTCCTGGCAGCTTCTGCCCTCAGAAAGCCACGCAGCTCCCACGGCACATCCTCCACAGCTTCCCACGCTCCTGATCCACGCCTACGCAGCCGGGACCTGACTGACAGCCACCACTCCGGGTGGGACAACTCAGAGCTGCCTTTGGAAGGCCCCTGGCTTTGTCTTGCACATCCCTGGGACAGCCCCTGCTGATGGTCCTGGCTCCTCACGCATGGCAGGCCTGTTCTTACGGGATTTGGGATTTGTCCCACTGCCCACCTGCTCCCCGTCTCCAAGGGCTTCTGCACCAGCTGGGATGAGGATGGTTCCAAGCCCCTGGGGATGAACTCCTAAGGACATCTCACCCTCCTAACTGTGCTACAGGGTTGCTCCTCACCTCACCTCCTCCAGCCCTCCCACTTCCACACTGCTGCTGATCCTGCACCTCCTTTTCCCCTTGGAGCTGCCAGTGACCACAGCAGCATCAGTGGAGACCAGCCAGTGTGGCCAGGGCTCTTGTGGGCACACCTGGCTCCCCAAGAGTGAGCCAAACACACGCTGGACACCCCAACAACTCCCCGTCTTCCCCAGCCCCACCTCCCGCAGGTGCCCCGGCTCCTGCTCGGCTCTAACCCCCGGAGAAGGAAGGGTTGATCTACCTTATAGGCCACTTTGGAAGGACATCTCTTGCCGAGGCCTAGCGGTGGTGACATAAGAGTCAGCATTTCATACATCTCAGTGTAATGGATTCGGCCACTGCTCATGGAGGGGGAAGGGGAGGGAGGGTGATGCAGAGAGAGGAGGCATTCCCAGAGAGCGGAAAAACGTACGAACGAAAAATAGTACAGGAAAAACAGGAGAGAAAAAAAAAACAAAACAAAAAACAAAAAACAAACGGACAAACAGGAAAAGAATAGGAAACCCGTTAATCAAGGCAAATCATACATGAGAGACTGTCCTGATGTGGATTTATAGCACTGCTCACACAGACCCAGGAATGCTGGCGGAAAGCAACTCACCCCTCTCCTCTCTGCTGCTGGCCTCAAGCGCCTGTCTCGCTACCAGCCTGGGACGACTCCTCTGGCCTCAAGCCCTCTCCTAAAGCCCTCCAGCAGCCCCCACCTCGTCCCACAGGTTCCAGGGCTGTGTGCGAGTGGTATAAATCAGATACACGGCACTCGAGCCATGGGTTATTTGAGATAAGGGTGGTTTGCACCACGGTGCTTTGTGGCCTCCGGAGCGTCTTCCCTCCCGGGGGGGTGCCTGGTATTGCTTGGCATGGCCACCTAACCCATAGCCAAAGGCTGTGTATCCCCAGCTCGTGGGGTCTATGCAATTGGGAGGCAGCATCTTGCATAGAAGGCAGTGGGCCAGGGTCACTTGTCAAAGGAAGATGCCCAGTTGCTTCCGTCTGGCTCTGCGGATGGACCACTTTCCCACCATGCACCAGTGCAAAAGGCATGCTGAATCGGCTGGAAAAAAAAAACCGGGAGGAAAAGTCGGGCATGCCATGCTCCCGCCCTGGCTCTCTCCCACATGCGGCTGCAAGTTCCACCAGGTTGGAGTTTAAAGAGTCTCAGCAGAGGCAGCTGTTTGGGCCTTCCAACATTGGGGCTCGTTTGGGTTTCCCACAGGAGCAGTTAGGGCCGGACCCACCCCCCGCCCCTTGCACTCCTCTGCTCCGTAAGAACCTGCCTGGGATTGCTGAGCAAAGAATGCCACCAAAAATGGGCCACCCGGGACTGGCCTCTGCCAGGCTGGGATAGCTGGGCTGTGTCTCCCTCTCTCTGCACATCCATATCTCCCAGGGATCCTGGGCTTGACCACCTCTTCTTCCCCTCGTGCCAGGCTCCCAGCCAGCACTGCAAGGTTCAGGATGGTCAGTGGGCTGGGGCGACCTCATGACACCAAAGGCATCGACCCTCACTGCTGGACAGGAGCCCATCTCAGCTGGGGTGCCCTGAGAGAGAGGGCACTGCCAAAAAACTCAAGCATCCCCACGGGATCTCGGCTTCTTCCCTAGAATGTGCTCAGAGCAGTGTGGAAAGGGGAGATGAGATCTCCTCTTCTCAAGGGTTTGGAAGCAAGCCCCTGGTCAGAAAGGCCCCTACCAAGATAAATCCTGGCATTTCAGATGTGAACAGAATTGGTGACAGGAGCTGTTTGGGGTGCAGGCACAGAACGGGCTGGGCCAGTCACACCCCTAAGATGGTTGATAACAACACTGGAGAATGATAAGCAGGATGATCAAGAGGAAAAACCCAGGAGTCCGCAAGCAGCACCTTGGCAGAGCTGGATGCACACCAGCTCAGGGTGAGATGACTAAAACTTTCATGCATTAATTCAGTGCAAAAAAGGAAGCAAGATAGTGGTCATCCAGCCATCCTTCCTGGCAGGGGGAATTTTGGGGAACCCAGCACTGCCCTTCATACTCCACACAATGAAGGAGGAATAGAGTCCATGAAATGAAGTCTTTGCTTCAGTGACCAAGATGGATCATGCGAGAACTGCACACTTTGCTGCTCCTCAGAGCAGAGATCTTGGAGCTTGCTGTGCCCAGGCACCACCTCCACACAGACTGAAGCACAGGCAGGCATGTGGAATTCCATCCATCTGAGCAGGATGACTCCCAGGAGGGGGCACATCCGGGATCCGGGGGATCTGACCCATCTATCCATGTCTGGACAGAGATGTGACCCACGGCTACAGCTCAAGGTGGCCTGTAAAGCCACCAGGGATTAATGGCTTGGCCCCGAGAGAAGCCTGTGAGTGGCAGAGGAGGAAATGTGGGAGACAGGACATCTGTCCTCTTGTGGTTAGGAAATAAGTACTGTGCCACACAGGCTGTTAGGAAGGGAGCACCAGGAGTGCTGTGAGAGTAGATTAAGGAAAAGGTGACGTCCACAGGGATATCATCTGTGGAGAATTCACCTGACAGGCAGGACAGGCTCACTGAACTGAAGGGTATGCAAGCTGACATAGCATTTTGGGATCTGGCAAGATGAAACAACCACATGGATTTTTTTTTTTACATCTTTTGGGAATTGTTCCAGAGCGATAGGAACCCCTGAACATCTCGTCTTCTTGAAATATCTCCTGCACAGGGAGGAGGAGACCGAGGTAACACAAGGTAGAGATGGGGATGGTCTCCCCCACAGAACAACAGAAGCTGTTCTCAGTACTCTTTGCTTCTGCCTCTCCTTGAGTTTATCCACCTTCACTGTTCTGCCCATCCACAGTCAGCAGAAATCCAATGGCTCTGAGACTCCCTCTTCCAAGGAAGCATTACAGGTCCTCCTCTGAGCCCCAGGTGATCCAGCTTGGGAGAGCAGCATCTGCCAGTGGAGCCCTGTTGAGAAGGGCTCACCACTCCTCCAGAAGGTGTCTTTTGCCTGCAGGGACCTGAGCAAGTGTCCTCAGCCAAGCTGCTGTCTTTTGCCAGGGATGCAGCAGCAGAGAAGAGTGGAAAGACTCCACGGAGCCCTTCCTGGAACAGATTACTCCATTTGAGATTCTTGCAAGAAATCTCCTGCTCCTAAATACATCTTCCTAAATGAGATGGCCAATCATGCCAGCCTTGCCTTCCTTGCGCTGCTTTGCCTCTGGCAAAACCATCCCCACGTCCAGCTGTGGAGGGTGACAGAGCTGTTCCAGGGTGTCAGCTGGAAGAAAAGCCTCTCTGATATTTCCAGAAGGATGTGGTGACTACACCACGCTGCAGCAAGAAACCCTCCTCCTCTGCAGAGGCAAGAGCAAGGGCTGGGGTTGTCTGAGTTCCCTGTACCGGGAGGGATGCAGAAGGAAGAGCAATCTCTGTAATTCATCCTTTTGTGCCACGGGCACAGACAAAGGTGTCATGGCACTTCAGAGAATGTGGCAGGTGCAGGATTTTGTTCAACTATCACCCCAAAAGAAAAGTTAAAGAAACAAACCCCTTCAAGTCAGAGAGACACAAGGAGACCAAATCGCTGCCCTGGACTCATGGCCAGCGGCCAGGAGCTGAGCTGGAGGGAGAGGAGCTGCCAAGCTCCAGAAGTGTGCCATGGTATCACCATCTCCCAGGCAGATCCAGCAAGTTATGTGCAAGACTAGCAGGAGTCCTGCTGCTCAGAGACATGGTTGTTTGTCCTCCAAAGTGCCACACTTGAGCACAGGCTTGTTTGGTACAGCACAGCATCTTCCAGGGACAGGGGTCACCCTGGCCTCCTCATCCTCCCCCAGCCCTCATTATCCAAAAGAACAGTAAAGTCCCCATCATCCTCCAGCCTTTGCTCCTTCCTGAGGAGCAAACTCTCCCAAAAACCTCGCTGTCCCATGTGAGGTGCTTTGAGAAGTCAAGCAGGGACAGTGGTGTTTGTCCTGGCGCCCCTCAGGGCTCTCTGCACCGGTGGAACTGGGGCGGGGGGCTGGCTGGGGGGCACAATTTGTCAAAACCCACCCCAGGAGGCTCTGAGCCCCCCGTGGCCCCACTGATGCCTCCCCTGGAGGGGAACAGCTGCTGGCTCTGGGAGGCAGTGGACCTCTTTAAACTCGAAGGAAAGCAACGTCAGGGTTCCCTGGGGAGGCGCGGTGGCAGTGGAGCGGGGGAAGGAGGGGTGGATGGTGTGTCCCGTGGCCAGGTTGTGGCGGAGGACTGGGAGGCAAACCTTGCACGCCACCCTGTAGGGGCAGTTCTCTCCTAGGCCCAGAGGAGGCGAGATCACCCGTACTAATTTGTACATATCCTTATACGAGATCCTGCCGCTGCAAAGGAAGCACAGGTGGGTTAATAGGACACTGAGAGGGTGGAGGGGAGGATGGAGAGCTTAACGGGGGGGCACTGGGGCCGTCTGTGGGGCAAGACCCCAGCAGAGCACCGCTCTTCTCCTTCTGGCTCTGTCAGATCCAGGGAGGAGAAAGCTGTGAGCATCAGCTACTGCCTTTTCCACCATGAGAGCTGGCTCATGTCTCCTCACACTGTCCCATCTTCACCCTGGAGAAGGACAGTTTTGGTGGTGGACACCATCCCATGATTCTTCCTCATCGTGCCCCTGACCCCTGCACCTGGTGGGAGAGGGCTGGGACTTTAGACAGGGTGAGTCTGCAGCCTGGTGGAGTTCTAACCCATGGGGTTGTGCCCCATCACGTCACCAGAGCCCCTGTCCTCACACAGCCAACTCTCTGAGGCCCACGAGGTCCCAGTGAGGTTGGCAGCTGAGCCACTTGTGCCTCCAAGATCTGGGGAACCTGAGACAGGGAGGGATAATGTGACCAGCTGCTGGCTGTGGCATCTGGGGCTCTCGAGTCCAGTCCTGTGCTCCGACCACCAGCCCAGCTCTGCCAAGGGTGCACATTATTAGAAGCAAACCTTCCCAAACACGCACCCCCCTTGCCTCCCACGGAAGCCCATCTGCCCAGAGCCGGTGCAGCCATCCCGGGATACGGCCGTATCCTCCTGCACCACGGAAACAAGGAAGCAGCCGAGGCAAGGAGCTGGCAGGAAGGGGTGCAGGATGCTGAGCTCCCCGCTCTGCTCCAGCCCAGAGCCCTTCGGGAAGCAGGACTGCGTGGGGTGGAAGTGCTGAGGTGCAGCTGCTGCAGCCTCCTGGGCATCCTTGGACAAGCTTGGAGGGAAACCACGCGGGGAGGCAAAGAGCGGCGTCACCGTCCTACCCAGCACCTTTGCCTCTGGTTTCTTTCTCCTTGCTCTTCTCCCATCCCCTCTCCATCACTGGCCAGAGATGAAGAACCAACCAGAACCCAACCATCTGGACAAAACCCATCCCTGCTCCCCCCTGGTCCTGGATGCTCTCCCCATGAGAGCTCCGTGTGATGGTGCCACTGTTGGGATGTGGTGGGAGTTGTTGGGATGTACTCACCTGTTCCTGGCCCAGCACCAGGCCAGGGCTGCCACCACTGTCTCCTGTGTCCCCTACTCACTGGCTACGAGCATGGCTTGCTCAGGAATCAGAGGGGCATATGACATGGATAGGGCAGCTCAGGCTTGTTTTACAGTGGCTCCTGGACACTGAGGCCACCACCATGGGCGATGAGAGTGAATCAAGTGCCTGGCGTGAAGAAACCCTACCAAAGAGCCAGTCCCCAGCGAGCAGCTGGGTGTTTCACTGCTCCACCTCCTCTCCTTTCTCTGGTTGGAGCTGATATTGGGCATTAAAAAATGCCTTGGCTGAGGCTGGTCTCTGGAGAGCAGGACATGGGGAGAAAGAGTCTCCAAAAGGTGTGTGTGTGGTTGCTGTATGGGCTCTTGAGTTAAGATGGCACAGGTTCCCTGGCAGTGGTGGATCATGGATCACGGTTCCAAAGAGTCCCTGGGCTCAGGAAGGGGCCACATGAGGCACCCTGGTGGTGCTGGGGCTGAGTGAAGGGCAAACGTTCCCAGAGCTGCCAAGGGTTCCCCATTGCTCTAGGGGTGCTTGGGACCATCCGAGAAAGAGGAGCAATGGAGAGCAAGGCCTCTGCAGCAGCAGCAGAGCCAAAATCTGGCTACCCAGGGTGTGTATGGGCCCTGTGAGCCCATCCCACTGCTGGGAACAGGCTGTTGCCTCTAAATGGAAGCCCTGTTCTCCTCATCAGCAAGGGAAGGAGTGCAGAGACAAAGCCCTCTCATCTCCAGAGGGGTGAGTGGACTGGCCAGACAGAACACAGGTCCTGAAACACGCCCCAAATAATGCTCTCTGCAGGTGTTTTGTCAGGATCCCAGCAGATCCCCACGGGTGGGAGCAAGCCCTGCTCAGCCCTGCTCTTATCAGGAGCTGTGGGTGCTAGGGACTAAGGGATGGGGCCGGTCTTAGGGCTCAGGCTCCCAGCTGGTGCATGGGGAAGGGAAAGGAGGCTGAGAGGGAGGGATCTGCCTGCTGGGTAGGGAGGAGAGGAAGAGCAGCACTCAGGATGAACACCCCGTGGCAAACTGAACATCACCCAAGACGCCTGTGCCACCAACCAGTACAAGAACCAGCTGCTGGGCTTGTAATGACCACGGGTGGCAGCAGCACATCCCTGACTATCCCAGACATCACTGAGAACTACACTTCCAGGAGAACACAGAGACCTTGGTTTAAAACCAGCTCTGAGAGGTTTCTTGGGAGACAAGGAGTTAGCTACATACCACGCTGCTCGGTCATACTCTGCCCAGATCCGGACAAACTCATCCAGATGGTGAGGGCCCAGGATGGAGGAATCCCGTGTCAGGTATTCAAAGTTGTCCATGATGACTGCCACAAACAGGTTGAGCATCTAAATGAAAGGGCAAAAGGCAGATAGAAAGGAGAGTGGGGGGAGAGGAAGCAGAGAAGAGAAGGGAGAGAGAAGAGTGATTGTGGGAAGGTGGTGGAAGACGACCTGATAGCTGGGGTGCTGGCAAGGGGGATGCCCAGAGCCCTGAGAGGAGGCAGCTCACCAGGAAGGAGCAGAAGAAGATGAAGGACACAAAGTAAACATAGGCCAGGTCGGTGCCGCAGCGCTCGTTCTCGTTCTGCCCGGACGTCGCCGTCGTGTCCGGCTCGCAGCCCTTGCCCTCCAGGCAGGACAGCATGATCTCCTGCCACGCCTCTCCAGTGGCACTCCTGTTCCCAACACAGCCTGTCAGCAGCTCGTGGTGGCAAGGGACGTAGTCAGGGTGCCCCAGGAGAAACCTCACCACCCCCTGCCCAAATTAAATCTCTGGCATGAGGAGGAACATTTCCCACGGCTGCTCACCTGAAGAGGAGCATGAGGGAGCCCAAGAAGCTGCGGAAGTTGTTGTGCCGGTTAATGTGGCTTTCCTCATCCAGTTTGATATTGCCAAAAACCTTCAGAAGAGAGAAAAAGGGCTCAGCTCTTCAGGCAAGCGCTCGTCAGCCAGGGAAGCAGCTGCACGTTCACATTGCCATCCTTGAAAACAGTCAGGATAAGGCTGGACAGGGCTCTGAGCAAACTGATCTAGCTGAAGATGTCCCTGCCATGGGGTTGGACAAGGTGGCCTCTAAAGTCCCTTCCAACCCAAAGCATCCTCTGAGTCTGTGATTGCATGAAAAGTACCCCAGCAAACACAGGCTGGTGCACAGCCAGCGTGCCAAGGAGCTGGTGCCAGGCAGCCATCGGGGAAGGAGACTCCTCTCCTTGGCAGGGATTTGCTGTGGGTGGCAAAGGCTGCGAGAGGCTGAGCTACCATGGAAACAGGAGCACGGAGGGCCTGGGATCAGCTGAGTCCAACCATTCCACATCCATCCCTCGATGCCATCTGAGCACCAAGTGGCACCCAGCGACCCCCAGCTATGCTAGAGGTACAGGGACAAAGTCCCACCATCCTGGGTGGGTGCTGGACAGTCCTGGACACTCCCAGGAGCTTTTCCCTTGGTGGAGAAATGGTTTGTGCTGCTGGGGTCAGGCACTGCAAACAGCCTGGTGGAGAAGGGCTCAGGGAGGGAGGGACAGACCTCACCACCCTCAGGGCCAAGAGAGGCAATAAAGATCAAACTATGGACAATATTCTAACAACAACCCTCAGCCAAGGCTGTGGTAAGACATACTGAACATTCGTAAAGTGCCTCAAATTGGAAAAATGTGCTGTTATTACTGTTAAATATTTATTCCCCTTTCCCTGAACCTAAAAATACACCAACTGCAGAGTATTTTTTCCCTGTACAGGTTTTTTGGAATGTGTAATTGTAGAATATTTTCTGCCTCCAGCTATTTTGCTCAAATAACACCCACAGACTTTACTGCTTGGGGATTTGTTCACAATGGTGTAAAAAAAAAAAAAAGATAAAAAATCTAATACTACCACCCGGCAGGGAGGGGGGCTGAGTCAGATGGTGGCTGTTTAGGAGAACACCTGGAGCCGGTGCCGAGGTGTGTAGGGCAGGGTGGCAAAAGCCAGCCGTGGCACTGGAAGATCCTAAACAGCAGCGCTGCCAAGCTGCACAAGCCACTGTCACCCCAAAATCAGCTCCTGTCAGGAGTTGGGTACTGCAGGAGGCAGCTCATCGGGCAGCTCCACATCCCCAGTGCTCGTCGTCGAGGACGCTTTGTCACATCTCCGGCGTGGGATTTAGTCACAGCAGAGGCGAGCCAGCCCTGCGGCACGTGCGGGGTTCAGCTCACGTGCCTCTTATTCACCAGCTGGAGCTGGCTAAGCTGACGCCTCCCTGTGCCCTGCAGACCCCCCACCAGCTGGGAGGTCATGGCAGGGCCCTAAATGTGACACCCAAACAGACTGCCAGTGGCACAGCTACAGGGACAAGATGGATGGCAGACGCCCAGCTGAGTCCCTGAGGCCTCATCTCCAAAGGCACCAGCTGGGAAGGCAGTTGTGGAGCTTGACTGAACAAGCCCATGGCTTTCCCCAGGGCACGTGGCCCTGCAGCTTCCAAAGAAGCTGTTCCTTCCTCAGCACCTTCCTGGCACTGCGAGTGAGCGCAGCAATGACAGGCAGGCACAAAGCTCGTTCCTGTGTGCAATACTGGGGACACGTTGGTGTCACCTTCTGTGCCACATGGACACGTCTGTCTCACCTGCATCCCAATGATGGCGTAGATGAAGAAAAGCATGGCAATCAGGAGGCAGACGTAGGGGAGTGCCTGCAAGAGAAGCAGATGAGTCATCTCATCTATCACAGGTCCAGCCCCAGAGGAGTACAAAACACCAAGGTGAGCTGTGCTGATCCATCTCTCCTACAAGGCCTTGGGAACAGCCCATATTTGGGAGCAGCACCACATCCCTGTGGCTTGGGAAGAGGCCAGGGCACACGAGACTGACCTTGAAGGACTGCACAAACGTCCAGAGCAGGATGCGGATGGTGTAACCCTGGCGGAGCAGCTTGATGAGACGAGCAGCCCGGAAAAGCTTCAGGAAGCTCATATTGAAACTGCTGGTGTTCACCAGCTGGGAGAAGGAGATGAGAGGGTCAGAGGGAGGTGGGAGCCCCCACCACCACCACCCCACACTCCGCTGCTCCCAGCCCCTGCTTCACCTTGGTGTCCGTCAGGATGATCTCCGTAATGCTGCCGATGACCGTGATGAAGTCAAAGATGTTCCAGGTGTCCCGGAAATAATTCTGCAAAAAAAAGAGGGGGAGAGGGAACGTGGATTTGAGCTGAGGGTTGGCAGGTCTGAAAGGCACTGGGCCACGGGCCAAAGCTGCTCATGGACAGTGGTGGAGACCTCGCAGCCTATTTGTATGCAGCCACGGTGCGGAACACCATCCTGTGTCTGAGAGAGCGGCAGACCTGAGCATGTCTGCAGCAAGCAGCTTCTCCTGGGAGATGATTCATGCATCCAACAGACCACCCTGACAAATGGGAGCAGGAGAAGTAGCCACAGCCTAGGTCAGGCTGCAACAGCTCAGTACATTGACCCTCACAGCCCAGGAGGCTGCTTTGCCCTCCTCTTCACAGACACCTGGACACATCTCAGCCCCTGCTACTTGTGCAGCAGCTGGTACAAGACCAAACGTGACCGTGACTGCTGCTACTGGGAGCAAGGAGGGTGGCTAGAAACCCTTCTGAGAGTGGACTTTTTCTCCCATAAGCAGCAAAGAATAGCTGAAGAAAAAGCAATCCTGTGGTTTTCAGATCTCAAATGAGCAGCTGGGAGCTTGAGGACTGTGAATCAGTCAGGGTGGTCTCACTGCTGCTCAGGTCTGGTCCAGCTGGTACAGTCCAAGGATGGAAGTGCACCAGCACCTCCTGACTTGTGGGGACAAGGGAGCACAGCCACCAGCACGTGCAGCAGCAGTGGGCTCTAACAGAGCAGCAGCACAGAACATGCATGGTTCAGGCACAGAGCAAGGCGAGAAGTAAAGCAGCAGTGTGGCTTCCCCCAGAAGCATCCAGCACTGGGAAGTGCAATGAGAACCAAAGGATTCCAGCCCAAAAGCAGCACTCAGGCCAGGATCCAAAGTAAGTAGCAGCAACCTCATGTTACTAACACCTTCACTCTGTGATTAGCGCACTGCCAAAGTCCAAATTAAAACAATCATAAAGAACAGGAGCAGGCACTCACCAGGAAGCCGAAAGCGATGATCTTGAGGACGCATTCCAAGGAGAACACCATGGTGAAGGCAATATTCAGGTACTTGAGGGCCAGCTCATAGGTGTATGGAGCAGAATAGTACTGATGGGAACAGAGACAGCACTAGCCAGGAGGGGGCCTGCCAGCCTCTTGGCTGATGACTGTCCCAGCACAGACCTGACATGGCCCATCTTTGCTGCCCTGGCTGCCTCCAGAATTCCTTCCTTTCTTCACCCTCCCTCAGGACAGGCCTGTGGTGGTCCGTGTTCCTTGCCCTGGGTGCATCAAGTACATCTCCTCCTTACTCTCTCCCCCCCTCTCCCAGGACAGATGCCACTTCTTCTAAAAAGGGAGCACAGAGGAAATCCAGATCTGCCTGCAGTAGTTGAGAGGTCTAAATAATTTGGGTCATTTCTTTTAGAAGAGGTGCCCCCTCCAGTTCAGGTCCTGTGTTGTTTTAAGCGGCTGTGCCAAGGGAATACACACACTGACGCTGTCTCAAAGCATCTCCACAACCAAAACACCCTCTGCTCCCATCCCAATTGATCCTGCTGCTCCAAAGAGGACAGCCTCACTCTAACCACCAGCTCACCTTCATCATGAGCACCACGGTGTTGAGTGCTATCATGGCCATGATGGTGTACTCGAAGGACGGGGACACCACGAAGTGCCACACGCGGTACTGGAAGGTGTGTCTGTTCTGGGGCATGTACCGCGTCAGGGGCTTGGCGCTGATGGCAAAGTCAATGCAGGCCCTCTGCAACAAAACAACCCCCATCAGAGCCCATGGACACCTGGGAGGTGCTGGAAATTCTTCCCTTCGTGATCTGGGAAGGCAGTTGGCTCATGGGTTTCTCACCTTTTCAATAGCAAGGGAGTGCCAAGCTCCCAGACTGCTAAAAGCCCATGGAATCATCCTCCTTTCCCCTCCCCACACCATACCTCGTTCTTCTCCAGGCTGCACTCCTCCATCATTTTGTCTCCTTGCTCTTGGAACGTGATGATGATGAGAGCCACGAAAATGTTGACAAAGAAGAAAGGGAAGACCACGAAGTAGACGACATAAAAAATGGACATCTCCATGCGGTTGCTGCGGCTGGGCCCGCGGTCCTCCTCTGTCACATCCACCGAGTGCTGCAGCACCCTGTGGGCAGAGAGGTGAAGAAAAGCAACCAGGGATACATCCACCAGTTCCAGTGGGACCCAGCTCTGCCTGTCCACTCTTGTAAAATGATGAAGTAAAGCTCTGTCCTAATCTGCTTCCATGGATGACCCTTTTATATGGCTACAGCTTGTTTTATGGAGCTTTGCCGCATCCCTGATGGAAAATGTGCTCAAAAATATTGCCCAAACTCACATGAGCATTTAGAGAAGCCCAGTCCTACTGCTATCTTTAGTATTGACCCAAAATATATCTCCAGGCCATGCAGAAAAGGGATTATCAATCATTCTCTCCCTAAGGAAGAAGCCAACCCCAGCCCCTGCCCCAGCCTCATAGTGGGGCTAAAAGCTCGTTTGTACTGGTATAATTTGTTATTCTCTCCACCTCCCCGCCCAGCTCCTCTCTCAGTCCCATTGGGTGTAACCTGACCACACCCCAACAGGGATGGAACCACCCCTATTAAATAGGACAGACTGAGCAGAATACTCACTGGGGCCACCCCTCGCCGGTGGACACCGTGAACAGGGTGAGCAGAGCCCAGATGATATTGTCATAGTGGAACTCGTGCCGCTTCCACTCCCGGCATTTCACCTCCATCTTGTTCTTCTCGTGGTCCACATAGTTCCCTCTGCAAGGTTAGGAGGGAGCAGTGACCTTGGGTTTTTGGGTTGCCAGAGTTTGGGAAGGTGGGTTTGAACCCTGGGGGCAGCGTGGGTGTGTGCGGGGGTCACCTCTCCTCCCGCAGGGAGAAATGGGGAGAATTTGGATAGCAACCACGAGGAAGGGGAAAGTAAAACCGAAGAGAGAAGGAGGAAAGAACAGGAGCAAATTAAGGGCTCTGCACCCCACAGAAGGATGAGCCACAGCCCTGGGGACCGGGCTCGGCCCATGCCCTCCACAGGAGCAAGTCATGGCCAAGGACTTAATGGGGAATCACAGCAGATGTGACCCAGCACCCTGCCCTCGCCAGAGGGGTCAGCAGCACCAGACCTCCTCCACAGGGCACCTACATGCAGTCCTTCTGTGTGTCCTTGGAGCTGTCAGTGCAGTAGAAGAACTTCCCCTTGAAGAGCTGCACGGCAATGACGGCGAAGATGAACATGAAGAGCTTGTAGACAATGAGGATGTTGAAGACGTTCTTGAGAGATGTCACGACGCAGTCAAAAACAGCCTGAAAGGGAGGGCAGAGCTCACCCTGGGGAAGCCACAGCCCTGGCAAAGGGCAGGACCAAGACCAGGCTACTTGCTGGGGAAAGAGGAAAAGAGCTGAGCCTTCTCCCGGGCCAAAAGGTATTTTGTGAATGAGGTTAACGCCCAGAGTGCCCACAACACACGTGTAGGCACCATGCAGCCCCTGAGACAGCACCAGGGATGGATATTTGTATCCTCAGTGTTCTCTGCAGCAGACAGGGGACCATCCTAATGATGCAATTAGCAGCACTCAAGATTAATTAGTGAACACTTCATCGTTTTGCATCACCCCAAATAACAAGGCAGAGCAAATACCTCTGCCTGCCACAGCAGCACGTTCCTTAGTGCTCTCAGCCCTGGTTCTCACAGCACTTCAAGTGGGGATTGTCCTTATCCCTGTTTCATGATGGGGACAGCCACTTCCAGAAGTGAACTGACACGGGCTGACTCCATCCACTGATCAGGAAGAAAAGCTGGGGTCAAACCCCATGTTTCTGGGGTGCCACCCTGGGTCTCATTAATCAGCCGAACCACTTACAAGTAAAAAAAGGGCTTCCTCGGTCTCATACTCCTTTTTGGCTCTGTACCCCATCAGCTAAGGTAGGGAAATTCATAATCCCACCTGTGATGCAGAATTAATCCCATTATTGAGATGGGAAGTCCCTGTCCAGTGCAACACCATGACAGCACAGCACACAAAACCCCGAGCTGCTTGCAACCTGCTCTGGTGGGAAAGATCAAAATCTTTGGAAAGAGATTTGAGTTCTCCAAAACCAGGGCAGCCTATTTTTCAGGAGAACATCTGGGCTTTGCTCCCTTTTATCCACTCAAGCCCCACTTTCCCTGGCAAAAGAACTACTTCTGGATACCTTGCAGTGGTCCAGACTTGCTTTTAAAAACTCATTGCACCTCCAGACACGAAGCAGCCTGAAGGGCGTTGTGGCTGCAGACAGGACTCCTAAAACACCCCAAGAGCTTTGAAAACAGCTTGTTTATTGCTCACAAGCAAATCACTGTGGTGGTCCCTGCTCCCAGGGAAGAGGAGAGGAGGATGTAAGGCAGGAGATGGAACTCATTACCTTCAGCTTGGGCAGTCTCTTGATGGTTTTCAGGGGCCTCAAGACCCTCAGCACACGGAGAGACTTGATGGTCTTGATATCCCGGCCCTTGTTGGTCCTGCCACGTTGGAGGGAGGCACATGCACCCAAAAATGGAACAGAGAGACAAGAACCTTGTAGACCTGGGTGCCCTGGGGAGCTGAACTGCTGACAACACCCCCCCGTGTCACGTGTGACAATGGGAACAGGAGGGGCACAAACATTGCTGAGTGCTCAGCCCACCTAACCACAGCTCTCTTTCCCGGGATTAGCCTCCTTCCAGTGGCCTTAACAAAGCCCTGGCTGTGGGAAGCAGTGCCAGGGCTGGGGCAGGCAGTGCCAGGAGGTTTGCAGGGCACAGGCAGCACAAGGAGGTTTGCTTCCCTCCTTCAGGCATTCACTGTTTGCAAATGGGGCTTGCACAGGTCACCACCACTGCAAACCGTTTCCTACCAGTTGCAAGAAATTCAGAATGAAATGGGGGTGGTTCACTCAATGGGGTCTACATTGCCAGGGAAATTGTGGGTGCCTCATCCCTGGAAGTGCTCCAGGCAAAGTTAGATGGGGCCCTGAGCAACCTGGTGTAGTGGAAGGTGTGCCTGCCCAAGGCACAGGGGTTGGACCCTTGGAAAGGTCTCTAAGGTCTCTCCAGATGAGGGCTGCTCTTGCCTTCACCCCAAGTCAGCTGAAGGAGGCAGAGCTTATCAAGAGAATTCTTTAGAACAGCCCCCTCATGACCCTCATCTCTTGAATATGATGATTATTCCCCAACCAAAATACCAGGGGTTTTTTTTCTTGTCTTTTAACTAAAGACTGGATCTCAGGGTGGGGCAGTGAGGTCCTGGTGAAGGTGGCACAGCTTGGATCCACCAGGCACCCTTGAAAAACGTCAAGGAAATTACTTGCAACAACAGATGCTCCCAATTACACAGCTCCTTGGCGAGGGTTAATACAACAGGGAGTACAATAATGGGCTTAATCATTATGAGATGTAAACAAAACCACTAATTAATAGTCCTCCCTAGGAGCACAGCCCTCACATGCATGGGAAGCAACTGTACAGACAGACCTAGGAGTCACTTTGTTCCTGTTTGCTCAGAAATAGGGCATCTGATTGAGGGCTGGGGTGAGGGTTTGAGGGCAGCACTCAGCTGGTGCAAGCTGTCACCAAGGACACCCCAACTGCAGTGTCTGACACCTGCTGAGGGGGGATCCCTCCAGCCCTTAGGAGTGCCTGCAGAGCAGCGTGCTGCAATCCCTGCAAATGCAGCTAAGGGTCAGCCCAGGTGTCGGACAGACTGACATCCACCTGCACCCACCCCCCTGCATGCCCAGGGACAGTATCCCCAAGATCTCGAGTGCCATAGTTACCCCAAAGCATTCCTGTCGGCGATCCAGCCCAGCAACCACCAAGCAGCACCAGCAGAGAGAAGGAAAAAGAAAGAGAGGAGGAAGGTAAGAAAAGTGTCAGGGGAGCTGCATGGGGACCCTGCAGCTGCTGCCTACCACTCCAGACTTCGGATGAAAGGCACGGTGAGTAGATCATATTGTACCCTTCAGCATGGGGCACATCTCCAGGGAGGGACTCATCCAGAAGCCCCTCCTGCCCTCCGTGCTGGAGGTTTTGGGTGGGAGGCACATAGTGAAAGCTCTGCTGTGAGAGGAACCTGCATAGAGTGGGACAGTGGGCAACAGCATGAAGGCACACTGTCCTCCTTAGCCAAGAGTGGTGGGGCTCAGTGAGCCAAAGGCAGGTGCCTCCAAGGGAACCTACCTGCAAGTCACATCCAAATTCTGCTAAACCACCTCTCTTGAGAGCTCCACTGATTAAGAGCCTGAACTGCAGTGCAGGATCTCCTGCAAGCCAGCAGGACACTCGATTGGACAAGCCAAGGTGGGCTCCAAGGTCCCTGGTTGTAACCTAGCCTTTTGTCCCTGTTTGAGCCAAGTCCCTGCCATGCACACAGAGTGCTCAGCATTGTGGGCAAAGCCTGTAAGTGAAACATTCCCTAGAACACATAAAACTAACCCCAGCCCCTGGCTGTGTGTTAGTCCAACATGTGGGAGGTGTGCTGAAAAGGTGACAATTTAATTTTGCAGCACCACTGTGGTGGGACCTCTGTCCTGACCTGCCTCACACCAGGTTATTTTGCAGTACCTAGGGGTCCTTCTTGCTTCCAGGACCTGGTGCCAATGGGCACAAGGAGATGCTGCAAGGAAAGAGGCCCCCCTGCCAGGTAATTGGCCCTTGCACACCAAGGGCTCCACAATGGCCACTCAGCCTCTCCACCAACCTTTCCACCACCCCTGGACAGCTCTGAAAACTGCTGTGAAATGCCTCCTCAGAGGGAGGCAAAGGCGAACAGGGTCTTCAGTTGTGGTTCTTGTTATTTCAGCTAATTTAATTTGAACTCTTGGGAGATTTACAGCTTTTTTATTTAGGCTGTGTGTAGATTGATGTATTAGCTTTCCATGTGGAGAGCTACGGCTGAATGGAGACAGCCTCTCTCAGGATTTGTGGCCTCCCAGCGAGCAGTGGACAAGCCACAATGGCACTCAAAGAGATGGCTTTGAGGGTGGACACTTGGTTATCAGTGATTTGGATGTGACACACACAGCCTGTGGGTGATGGTGGCACTGCTGAACCAGCTCAAAGATCTCTGCTGTGCCCAGGGCCACCCAGGATCCCTGTGGGAACACCAGAGCACAGAGGGGAGGCAAAAGGGGCAGGAAACCTGCACGGAGCATCCCAGCATTCCTGCTGGGAAGTGTTGGACTCACTACTGCTCTCATCCAGGTAATCACCACAGCCACTCCAGGGACACTGCTGTTCCCACCCAGCACCATGGAGGAGAAGGAGAAGGAGAAGGAGAAGGAGAAGGAGAAGGAGAAGGAGAAGGAGAAGGAGAAGGAGAAGGAGAAGGAGAAGGAGAAGGAGAAGGAGAAGGAGAAGGAGAAGGAGAAGGAGAAGGAGAAGGAGGAGGAGGAGGAGGAGGAGGAGGAGGAGGAGGAGGAGGAGAAGGAGAAGGAGAAGGAGAAGGAGAAGGAGAAGGAGAAGGAGAAGGAGAAGGAGAAGGAGAAGGAGAAGGAGAAGGAGAAGGAGAAGGAGAAGGAGAAGGAGAAGGAGAAGGAGAAGGAGAAGGAGAAGGAGAAGGAGAAGGAGAAGGAGAAGGAGAAGGAGAAGGAGAAGGAGAAGGAGAAGGAGAAGGAGAAGGAGAAGGAGAAGGAGAAGAGAAGGAGAACACTCCCCCTGCTCTGGCCCCACATCAAAGAGCTCATGGAGGGAGAAGAAAAGGAGACGGATTGAAACATCACCACCAGAGCTTTCCTCTGGAGACCAGGAGGGAGGGGAGGAGGGAGGGGAGCAGGCCGGGACATGGAGAGCTGGTGAATATCCTGCAGCTCCAGTGGCTGTGGCAGTGCTCGGCTGCCGAGGGGAGAGGCAGGTGTTCTTATAAATGCTTTATAATGTATGAACCCATCGGAAATCACCATGGTGCCTTTGTTCCCAAAGCCATGAGCTCATCTCCTCCAGCAGGAGCTACGCTGGAGGCAGGGCAGATGGACAATCCTGCAGGTTTACATGATAAAAAGCCCTCATCCATGGCACAAGCAGCTCAGTATTTACCCAGCTATAGCTGCAAGAGAGAGCAGGAGACACCAGTGCTTGTTGCAAACGTGTGTGGAGATGCCAAGGCCTTCTCCACGGGAAGGGCTTTGGTGCCACAAACGATGGGGGTGCTCACCCTCGAGAATTCAGCTGCCCCATGCCCAGAGGGAACGTCCTTCCCTCAGAAGGATGGGTGGAGGCAGGCGGGTGGCAAGCAGGGCTGGAAGGTGCCAGGCAGCTTCCCCACATGCTCAGTGCTGGGCCCTGTCAGCAGCAGGGGCCACTGCAGGAATTATGCCACCCTTGTGGAGTGAGGGCAAGGGGACAGTAAACAATTAGGGTACACTGGTGAGGACACCCCTCCACCCAGGAGCAGGCTGAGCCAACAACCTGTGCTCCTTCAGTCATCAAAATTTTTGATGGAAGTTGCCTTGGAAGGAACAGGCTCCCTTGTCCTCGTCCTCAAACCACTCAGTGCATCTTCAGGCTGCTGATGCCCTTGAGCCCTGCCAGACATGCTCTGAGGGGCTGTCCTGGCACAGGAGGGATCAGCCAGACCCTGGAGAGGCTCAGTCCTCCCTCGTGGTGGCCTGTGTGGCTTTCCAGAGGCTCAGGGCATTGTTCCCATCCAGCAAACGTGCCCCAAGCCCCTTCCCCATGCCGGGGTCTGCTTCATCCCTGTACCGAGCAAGCTGAATTCTCCCATGCTCTTCCCAAGAAGAGAGCAGGGGCTGGAAGCACCGGGCGAGGAATGGGGTGAGGGGGGTGAGGAAGGCGTAAGCAACGAGCCAGAGGGGTACAAGTGGGTAAGAACCAGGAGAAGGAGCTGCTGCCCAGTCCGGGGTGAGATGGGAGGGATGGATTACAGGCTGTAATCCATCGAGGGACCTCGTGGCCATCCCAAGAGCCCGCACGGTACCTGAGCTGTGGACAAGGCCAAGACTCCCGTCTGCGTGGCTGCCAGGCCCTCCCCTGTCACCAGCCACTGCTGCCAGTGTCACAGGCACAAAGAGAGAACAACAGCGTGACAAAGGAGCCTGAGCCTCTCCTCTCTCCTCCTCTCCCTCCTTGGGCACCAATGGGGCAGCACAGCCCTAGGGACCAGGGGATGTCCCTTCCCTGCAAGCATCACCTTGGCACCCTCCCTAAGCTCACTGCACCCCTTGCCCCAGCCAGCAGCACAGGGAACATCACAGCAGCAGGAAACTCATCCCTGTGTGCTTCTGCCCCCCGTGGCACGGGCACCATGGACATCCCAGTACTCACAGGTGCCACAAACTCAGTACCAGAGCCCAATCTCAAAGCAATGCTCAGTGGGGACGCTGCAGGGCAAGCCCACAGCTCTCTCAGTGATGCCACAGAGGATCCTGGCACAAACCCCACTGGCTTCATCCCCATTCCTGCATCCACAACGATGTCCCCTTCAGACCAGAGGAAAAGTCACCAGCCAGGGGTACCACTTCCAGCACAAACATGTACAGAGGGCAGCTCTACCTGGCAGGCTGCTGCTTTTGCTGTCTCAGTGCACCCCAAGATGCATAGCAGGTGTCTAACTCCTGCTCTGGCACCTTAAGGCCATTTTCTCCCTCTCTAACAGCCCCTTCTGCTCTGTTTCAAATCCACTTTCACCAGCAACTTCTTCCTAGCATCTCCAGCTTGCCTTGCCTTGCTCCCTGCCTGCTTTCTCACCAGCTTCTGACAAACAAGGAGAAACACATCTCTGGAGCAGCCACACACCAGTGCCAGGAGCCGTCGCAGAAGCAGAGCAGAAGGGCGCAGAGAAATAAAATACGAAAGCAAATCAGAGACTAGTAGCCATAAGACACAGTTGCATCCTTCTCCCACCCCAGCCGAGGAAAGGGAGGGAGCTGACAAGGACAGTGGCCACTTACGCCAAGGCAAAAGCCACCAGCGCTCCCACCACCACAATGAAATCCAGGATGTTCCAGAGGTCTCGGAAGTAGGAGCCATCCTGCAGGATCAAGCCCTGATCAATCATCTAGAAGGGAGATACAGAAAGAAAAACAGGCAGGGAATGAGCAGCTCAGACATCAAGGGGAAGGGACAAGCTGGGGGACAGGGGCACTGCAGACACCTCCCAGTGTCCTGGGTGTAGGACTTCATATTTGGTGGAAGCCTCAAGGCTGATAAAGGAAGTCCTGAGCACTCTGGAGCACCACTGCTGAGAAGGTCTCCACCGTTTAAATTTAGGACCAGAACTGCAAAACTGAGCTATTTCCCAGGGATGCTGCATTCTTTCAGGGCTCTTACCTTGATCACCATCTCGAAGGTGAAGACACCAGTGAAGACATAGTCGAAATACCTCAGCACCTGCAGAGAGAGGGCACAGGTGCTCTGCAGCTGCTGCTGAGCAGACACCCAGCTGCAGCTGCTTGGCTGGCTCAGGGGCAAACACAGGGTTGGTTTATTTGTCCCAAACCCAGCCATGTCCCTAAGAGTTCAGGACAGCCCCAAACCCAGCCTGTGCAGGCAGGAAGGAAGGAATCATTCCCCATGCAAATGGCTTGGAAATGACACTGCTAGCCAGGATCATGTGCCCCATACCAGTGCCTGTACCAGTATCTCCTCAGTTCAAGCCACTTTACAGAACTGAACCAGGCATCCTGGTCTCTCCCCAGGCTCTAAACCCCACGTGTGGGAAGCTGAGAGTGACTCCCGCGGCTCATAACGGAAGGTTACAGGGAAGAAATCAGACTCCACGGCACAGCACAAGTGCCCTGATCCTACAGAATCCTACAGAGCTAAAATCCTACAGGATCTCTGCCCGCACAGGTGGGGGGAGCGGGAGGGGGCTGCAATCACTTTGTTGCGGTCGGAGTTGGTGAGGACGGGATCCTCGGCGGCGAGGGCGATGCTGCTGGCGGCGATCACCAGGAGGATGCACATCTCGAAGTAGCGCAGGTTCACGATGTAGTGGCAGGCCCTCCTCACCCTGCAGGGACACAGCCCACACCCCACCTGTGAGCACCTGGCAGGCCACAGCCACAGCACACGTGCAAAGCCCACCCTGTATGGCCACCTTCCAGGGTGGGGAGATAACGGCAAAGCCTGAGGAGCAAAAGAAGGAAGCTCAAGGGGCATTTGGGCCTGTTGATCCCTCTCCTCAGCTCTCAGTCCCACAGCCAGGCAGGGAGAGTCCTTAGGAAACTGGGGTGCTTACTCTTCCAGGCTACTGGATCTGGGGAAGAGCTACAGAGCAGCAGGAAACTTCAGGTAAAATCCCAGATTAGCAATCAGCAGTCAGGAGAGAAAGCCATGAGCACGGCTGCCACAGAGGGAGAGTGATGTGGGGCTTGGGGAACTCCGTGGCTTCTTATCAAGCCTGTTTGGGAGATGCTCAGCTCCCTTCTCACAAGGATGTCTGGGGTCCTTCCCCTTGCAGCCCTCCCCAGCCCCAGTGTGAAAAACGTCTCACGGGTTGGTGGTGCTGAAGATGAACATGGAGCTGTGCGGCACCATCGCTTTGCCTGTCTCGCTCTTTTCCTTCTTCCGCTTCTTCTTCTCCATTTCTTCCTCATCCTCTTTGGTCTCGGCCTCCTTTAAGGGGCTGGCTTCACCGTCTGTCTTGTTGCTAACTGCAGGAAAGCGAGAGCCTTTGCCCGGCCTTGCACCCAGACAACACCCTAGGGTGTCCCTGCCACCTGGGCAACCCCCCTCATTCCTGCTCTCAATCCCCGTGCTGTTACAGGGAGAGGAACTAGGCAGAGAGAAAACACACGAGCTGCTGGGATGGAGCTGATGAAATGGGTTTAACAAGGCCAGTTTTCACCTTGCTGGTTAATTAATAACACTGTTTAAAGCAGCTCACCTTGACAGCGAGGATGCTGCTAAGGGGTTTGAGTGACAGTGAGCTGCCGGAGGCTACAGATGTTCCAGGAAAAATAAGGAATACGAGAGTTTTGCCCAGGCAGAGAGGAAGAGGAAATGATGGATCAGATGAAGGGGTGGATGGAAAGAATTGAGAAAGGGACATGGGCCCCAGGGGGTGCTGGCACATCAGTGTTTGGGCTCCCCTGCAAAACTGGGGTGACGTACTGCAAGGAGCAGCAAGTAGTTCCCCCCAGCTGATGGATGCGGATAGGAAAAGCCATGCAAACGGCTTTCCACCCCCCCAGGGTCCCCGAGGGCTGGGAGAGGGGCTCAGGAAAGAGAGACAGGTCCTCACTCTGTACCACAGCAGAGTCGTGGATATCAATCATGATGGCCGTGCTCTCGGTGGCCTTCTCGGTGTTGGGGGTGATGGAGGAGAGGTCGGGCTCGCTGCGGCTCACGGTGCGGCTGGGCTCCAGCAGCGCCTGCTCGCTCGTGTCCGGGCTGCTGCACTCCTGCTCCGTCAGGTTCCCCATCTTCCCTTGGGAGAGCTCGGGGGCGGCGTGGGGAGGGCTCCCCTTCTTGGCGGTCCCAATCAGGTCGGCATCGCCAGCAGGGACCCCGTTTGTCCTGCAGTAGGGACAGGGGAGAAAAAGAGGTGTGAGAAGGAACAGGGATAGGAGAAGAAGAGAACAAGAGGAGCTGTGGGGACGGCAAGATGCCTTCCGTAGGTACCAACCTGATGGACTCCCCGCTCGCCTCGGGCTCCCCCGGAATCAGTGCCTCTGCTGCAGCCACGTCCCCACGCCGGTCCCCCTCCTGTGCCCCCTCGGCAGTGCTGGCCTCCTCCAGCCCCATCTCCTGGCTGGCTGAGCGGCTCCCTAGGATGCTGGCCGTGTCTTTGCCCTCCATGCGGGCCCTGCGGTGCCGGCTGCGCCGCTGGCTCTGTCTCATCCTGGCCCTATCCTCGATGCTGCCTCCCGCCCCGTCCTGTTCTCCCGGCTCACAGTTCCCATGGCAAGATTTCTGCTGCCACACGTCCTTGTCCCGCTTGGCCCGGGGCGATGTCCTGTCCTCGCCACCGCCGGGGTTGGCCCCTGGGACCGGCTGCTCGGGTCCCTCGGCCAGCGGCCGCTCGCCCTTGCCCTGCTCCTCGGCGCATTTCTCCAGAGTGACACCCTCCCCGGGTCTCTTCCTGCGGAAGATGCTGGCGTGGGGATTGATGAGGGGCGGCTCATCCTTGTTGATGCCCTCCTGGCTGGACATCTGCATGTGCCGGCGCAGCTGGCTGGTGCGCTGCTCCCACACCGACATGTGGTGCCGCCGGCGACGCTCCCGCCTGCAATGACGGGGGAACAGCGAGGGGTCACCATCCCGGCTGCCCACACCACCCCCCGGGGAAGCACCCGCCCTGGATTTAATCTGGGAATCCCAGGGAGAAGGAAGTGCCACCGCCAGGGTTCAGGCTGTGCTAAGGCTTCGTCAGTGTCCCCTGGTGCTGGCGGGGGCTGGAAATGGGGCTGAGAGTGTGCTTGTGCCCCTTCAGAAAGCACCAGGCTGATGGATGACCAGCCCCAGCAGCGTCGTTGCTGCCCTGAAGCTTTCAGGCAGCACGTCCAGCTTCTGGGAGCAGCCAGCATCCTGGCTTGCCCTCTCCCAGACAGACAGGGACAGCCTTCCTCTTGTGTGACTGCCTGGGGACACCTTAAGTACGGGCCAAGCCCTCTTGCTGCATCCAGGGACCTGTCCTAGCCTCTCTCCCAGCACATCCCGGGTAGAAAGCCTGCCCTGAGGCTTGATGAGCAGCGATTCTGACTGTCTGAGGGGAAGGAGCTGCACTGGGCTTCTGGGCTGTGCCGCGAAGTCGTCAAACAACACCGTGGAGAAGACAGACGTGCCCTTCCCGACACCCCCGCGGCACAGGGAAACACCCAGGAGCACACACGGGCACGGGCACTGCTCACACCCCACGGCACAGCCACACACCACGGGCAGCGAGCGACAGGCGCCGGCAGCCCGGCACCGCGCACGGGCATCGGCACACACCGAGGGGGAGCGCGGGGCACACGGATACAGCACACACACACACACACACACACACACACACACACACACACACACACGGAGTTAATTGTCACTCCCGTCCCCGCCGGCCAGGCCGGAGGGGAGCGGGGTGTGCCCCGGCCCCGCGGACGCACAGACAGCACAGGAGGCACAGACGGACACGCGCCCCCGCCGCCCACATACAGGTGGCTGCTGCGTGGCTCCCACATCGACATGTGGTGTCTCCTCCGCCTGTCTCTTCTGGGGAGGAAAAACAAACGGGTTCAATGCCCTCCTTCCACTCGTGTGGGCAGCGCAGAGAGCTGTCCCCCCTCCCTGGGCAGCCGGTCATCCTGGCCCTGCACGCTGGGCACGGGCTGCCCACACTCACGCTGGCACTTCGTTCCCTGGGAGCCTTCCCCACACCGTGCACCGGGAGAGCAGTGCAGGCTCCAGTCCTTCAGAAGCTCCGAGACATCCTTGGATATTTAACAGCTGTCTCAAACTGCTCCAAATTCACTTCTCCCAAGCAGCACACGGCAATTGGAAAGAGGAAGCAATGCGTCAGGCCAGCCCTGAGCTGCTCAGAGCCATCGCCGTGAGTTGATGCTGCCCTGGGAGCACAGAGGGGAGCGTGAAGTTCCCCAGCAAACAGGAGGCACAAGGCCAGACTGAGATGCCACAGAGCTCCTGTCACTTGGGCAGCCCCCACAAAGAGCAAGTTAACAAGGCTGGCAAGGTCCTTCACACACGTTAGCAGCTGGGCAGATTCCAGGCTTTAACCTTTGTGTCAGCACAGAAAAAATTCGGATACACACAGCTCCAAGAACACGGTCCTGAGAATATGCAATCATAGAAACACAGAACATCCTGCGTTTGAAGGGATCCAAGAGGCTCATTGAATCCAGCTCCTGGCCCTGCACAGGAACAACCCCGAGAATCCCACCGTGTGCCTGAGAGCATTGTCCAAATGCTTCTTGAGCACTATTGTGACCACTTCCTAACAGTTTGCAGACATTCCCCCTTGTGCTATCACTTGTCAAAAAACCACCTTGTCCAAAGTCCCTCTTCAGCTCTCTCAGTGTGCTTTAAGGTCTCCAGGCTTAACAACTTCCATCCTCCCACCCCAAGCTCACGGGAGCGGTGCTCCAGTCATGCCGATGATTATGGTCTCCCGTGCACGGGGAGGGGCCAGTGCCACGCTGGAGCTGCAGGCACCCACAGCATTCCCACAACAAGCGGCCGAGCCTCCAGACGTGTCCACACAGCGCATCCAGCGCCCACAGCGCCCACCTGGCAGCCCCCGCGCCCAGCAGCCCCCAGCCATCTGCAGCCAGGTACCAACACAGTGCTCTGCCGGCCACCACGGCCACCCACGCCATCCCTGGCCACGTGGGAGCACCCATCCATCCCCACACTGCCGGACCTCTGTGCCAGCAGGAGCACCCACACCAACCTGAATGCACCAGGTACCTGCATGGAAATGGAGCCACCTGTGTCCGTGCACACCCGGCTCTGAGCTCCCAATGTCCCTTCTGTGCCAGCTCTGCTCTGCCCTGGCCACCATTGTGTTGTCCCCACCGTCCCTCCACAAGCTCAGTGCCACCAAAAGCACACCAAACCTGAGGCTGACTATTTCATCAAGCCTAACCCATGGTGTTGTACTGCCTGGCCCTGACCCCAATCCGTCCTGGTGAGTGGGAGGAGCTGGAAAAAAGTCTCGTGAATATTAATACCTCCCCTTTCAATGCCACCAGAACAATAAGGAAAGGTTGAAAAGATCTGTTTTGCCAACCAGTTCTATCTGACAATGACTAGAGAGCTCTATCAGGGATGTGCAGCGTGGGCAAATCCTTGACTGCCCTAATATATTCCATCTCCCCCTCTTCCTCTCTCCTATCTGTCCATTCCTCAGCCTCTTCGCCAGCCTAAAGCTCTCTATTCCTTCACTTTATCCAACACATTCCCACTGGTATCCAGAAACAGAGCCAACATACAGACTCCACCACCTCTCCCCTAAACCCCCCTAGTACTTGGTCAGACACAGATTTATTATGAACATCCCATCAGCCCCAGTCCAAGGTAAAATCTGTGGCTGCTGGGGGATCAGGCGGGCCTTACAAGCACACCCCATTCCTGCTGTCCCTAAAACCATGCAGGATGCGGGACCACAGCATCCCACCACTGCCAAACCAGGGAGGGGGCCGTTCCCAAGGCTGCCTCTGACCCCCCCAGAGCAGCACTCTCCTGAAGACAGCAGTTTCTCTCAGCAAATCTGCAAGAGATTCTGCCATGTACGAGCTTGGCTGGGTTTCAAAGCACAACGAAACCTAAAATTCCCTGGGAAAGCATTCTATAAAAAAAAAAAAAAGAAGAAGAAAGAAGAAGAAAAAAAAGAAGGAGAGGGAAAAAAATAAAATAATCCCTTCAGCTGTACTGAAATGTACTGTTTTGGGAAACAAATCAAAACGCCTCGTTCCAATGTTGACTTTGAAAGTTTTATATGATTTAGACCATATGACACCGCAAAATAAAGAGAAAAAAGGCAGCTAGGAAGGAAAAACCAGAATTTTCTCCTGCTGAAATGCAGAGACAAGGCTTCTTAACACCATGCTGGAGGTTTATATGGTTTGGGGCTTTTTTTCTCACCCAAATCAAATTTTTGTACAACCAAACACGGTTTGACAAACCTGCTCCATCTTTTCTAACTGCATTCGCTCCCAAGGAAGGAGCCCGAGGGAGATTTGTGACACCACTGCTCCCTTCTCCCCCAGCCCTGGCTGCTCTCCTGCAGCTCTGCCATGAAGAAACACTCTCCAGAAACAAATATCACCCCTCCTCAAGAATAACTTGAGATGCCTTCCTCCTCCCCAGCCTCCTACCATCAGCCCTGAGTGCTTGAGCTCTATATTTGGGGCAGAAAGCCTCTTCTAGCATATTTTTGCCATGCCCAAGCACTGAGGCTGCAGCTCGGTGTAGAGGTTGGCATTTTCAGGGCCTCCCTGGTGACCCATTCCCCACGCTGTCACCTCTTTAAAAGCACTGCTGCTCGTGGGGAGCACACTCCTAGACCTCCATCCATCTTCAGGAAGATGCTCAGAGAGGGAGTCATCCCCATGTGGGGACCCCATTTTCTTGTTGGCAGCCCCCACAACCAGCCATGCCAGGCTCTGCTGCAGCTCTGTGCCCTTCTAAGCCTGGCTGGGCTTGGGGGGGGTCACCAGGGTGATGTTGGGGAGTCACTCACTCGATAGCAGGCATGTTTGGGGCAGACATGGGGCTGACTTCTTTGGCTTTCTGAAGGGCATGCTTCTGGTTAAAGGCCTCCTCTTCCTCCTGCTCGTCCTGCAGAGAAAGGAGGGGCATTGCTCAGTGGGATGTTGGGGTTCTGAGGGAAAGCTCAGCCACCAGGAGCAGTGAGGGATGTGCAGGGCAACCCTTGATGCCAAGGCTTGAGGGATTGAGGGGGACCTGTACTTCTGATGCCTTGGAGTAGCTACCTAGAAGAGATGCTAGACAAGATTAAGAAAAGAAAAGTGGGTATTTATTAAAGGCCTTCCATAGGTACACCTTGGGCAGTCAAAAGCCTTCCAGAGGCTACATCCAAGATGGACAATGGTCACAAGTTTTGCAGACAATTAGAAGTTTGGTCCATTTACATATCGGGGTTAATCCTCCAATTACAGCTTCAGGCAATGAAGTCATATTCCCCCAGTTTGCTCCCCCATAATTCACTTTTGTTTATACTTTTCGGGGCCTGACGCTGTAGGGTGTCTTTGGATCACAAGCCCAGAGGAATTGTTTAGTCTGACCAAAATGTGAAGACAGTTAATTAACACTTTATATGGAGTTTTGGAGTTATGCAGTACAGGATTTGAAACATATAAAGGCATATAAGGCTTCACTTCCAGAGACACTTCATTTTCCTCGTGCTGTGGGGATGCAGGTTCCCCACTACACCAAATCTCCCCCAAGGCATCAGTGCTGCTCGAATAAGTGAACCCAGCCCACTCCAGGCAAGAGCTGGGCTGAGCACGGTGGGACAACCCCAGACAGGCAGACCAGCTCAGCCCTCCCTTCTTCACAGCCACAGGGGCCAGACAGCCATCCCTCAAACGGAGTGGGAGGTAAGGCATCCACGAATGACCCCGGCGGAGACCGGGTTGCTTTAATGAGTATGGCTGTGCCTCCGGAGTAAAGAATGTCATTAGGAGTCATTAGCGAGCATTCAGCCTTTTCAAAAACTCAGCGGCTCTCTTAATTGATGCTGCTGGTACCCGTGGGGCTCTCCCATCCCTCGCAGCCCCTGGAAGTGCCATCTGCACCCCCCACCGTGGGAGGACCCCCGCACACACCCCTCAGGCAAACCAGAATCATGCCCCGTTTCGGGGCAGATTTACACCAGTGTGGATGCCTCCCAGGGAGCCCCAGGGACATGAGTAATAGCACGGGCTCCACAAAAATTTGGGCACCACAGGATCACTGGTTTGCTCCAAAGAGTGGCAATGACCCTTGCAGCTCTCTCCTACTCACCGTTATCCAGATGGTGCCCCAACAATTTAGTGTTCCCCAAATATTCCCCAGCATGGTCTTAAAAACAGCTAAGCACCAGCCTAAATTGCATCCTAAATCACATCTGCTGCCCTGTAGGCAGATAGGGAATAAATATTGACACCACTGGAAAATGCTTCCCACTCCACATCAGATCCCATCCAACAGATGAGGGTTATCTCCATCTGACTGATGGCTAAACCGAACAGGGCAGTTTAAATGGAGAAATAGTTAAAGCCATACTTGAGGTGTGGGTGTTCCTGGAAAGACCAGCAAGTTTAAGCATTTTCCTAATTCAAAGCCTAAATGGCTTTGCCCACACTCTCTCCACAGGAAAAGGAAAAGGAGCAGCAGGAACATACCTTGGTAAGCTCCTGAGCGTTGGCCAGGTTGTCCACGGCAATGGCCAAGAAGACATTCAGCAGAGTATCTGAGAGCAGCTAAGGATGCACAAGCCGTGTGTTAAGGACATGTGTATCTGCAGCTCCCAAGGGAAGGTGGCCTGGATGGCCCCTCGCCAGCTCAAGGCACAAACTCCTCACCCACCCCACAAAATCAGCCCTCAGTGCACCTCCCCACAGCTCCTTCTCTGCCTTTGGGACACCCAGCACTGCCACACGTGTGTGGTGGGTGAGGGGAGGAAGGACCAGCAAGCAGGGAGGGGGATGCCCCCAGAGAGGGTGAGGGGATGGGGTTGTCAGCAGGAAAAGCACAGCAGCCCGGTGGATACAGTTTCCAAACAAGGTGAGGACGATGAAGTAGATGGAGGACCACATCCCTGAGCGCACGCCTCCCTGGGAGCGGATGCCATTGTACATCACCTCGTTCCAGTCCTCACCTGTCAGGATCTGCAGGGACACAAGGCAGCAGCTCTGTCACCTGCACCTCCCCATCACCTGGACATCTGTGTCACCTACACGCAGGAGCCGTGTATGGAGACCCTGTGCAGTGGATAACCCACTCTGCAGCTGCAGCACCTCAGGGACATCCCATTGCACGCTGATGAGGACTTAAAGCCTCCTCAAAAGAGTTTTGAAACTCTTCATCTTCTGTAACAGAGGTGGAAGCGTTTCCATCTCTTTTTCCAGGAGAGGGAGGAAGCAACAGCTGATAGAGGGGAACTTGTTTGGTGTAAAGAGCCCGTCCCAGCCATGGGAGAGGGAGCAAGCAGGTGGTCCCAAGGCCTCTTGCTTGAGTCTCCTGGCAGCCCAGCTCCTACCTGAAACACCGTCATGATGGCTGCAGGGAAGGTGTCAAAGTTGGCCGATGGAGTCCCATCCATGAAGTTAAACCTGGAAAGGGAACCAGGGGAACGTAAATGGGGTGAAATACCAAGGTCACCAAAGCCCTGCCTCCTGTGCTATCGGGTCTTTTGTGTTTCGGAGGACCTTTCCCCACTCCAGTAAAGGTTTCCTGAGCATTTGGTGCCAGAAACCAGAAGGTCTCCTGGCTAGAAGGACCAACACAGCCCAAAGGCAGCCCTCGAGCAGGAATTTTTGTGTAGGAGGAGACTGAGGGGGAAGGTACAGTCTTTCTGGGCCCCTAAAAAGCGTGTCATCACTTGGCTTTAACACCAAGAAACTCTTGTTCCTTAGCCTCGAAACTACATACCTGCCTCCAAACAGCTGCATTCCCAGCAGGGCAAAGACTACAATGAAGAGGAAGAGCAAGAAGAGCAGACTGATAATAGATTTCATGGAGCTCATCAGTGAGACCACCAAATTCCTCAGGGATGCCCAGTACCTAGAAAACAGAGATATTGCTGGAGCACTGGCAGTGATGCTGATGCCATCAGCAGAGTGACTGGATCTGGGCTGCAGCCACAGTCTGAGATGGAGGATGACAGGCACTGATGGTGGGTACGCACTTGGTTATTTTAAATATCCGCAGGAGACGAAGAGCTCGCAGGACACTGATCCCAAAAGAGGTTCCTGGTCTGAATATAGCCCAAACCACTTCGAAGATGCTTCCCACTGTGACCTGAGAAGCAGACACAGCCACAAGTCAAAGACAGGCTCAGGATGGGCTGCTGCAGGAAATCTTAACATCCCCAAAGACCCACCCACCACCCAGTCTCAGGCTGTCCTGGCAGAAAGTGGTCCCTGCCCCACTGTGAGGGCCATCCTGATCTCCCTTTTGGTGCCTTGCATTGCAGACCCTGCCAAGCATCTCCCCCCACACCCACAGCATCCCTGGGGCCGCTCACCCCACAGTCGAAGCAGTTGAAGGAAGAATGGAAATAAAGGCGTGGCCCCATCCCGTACATCTTTAAGGACATCTCCAGAAGGAAGAGCCCAAGAAACAGGAACTCTGCATAGTCTGGAAGACAAAACCCAAGCATGCTTGAGGCACTGAGCTGTGGGGAGCACACTGCATGCACCCACCAGCTGAGTATCCAGCACACCACAGAGATGGGACAAGTCAAGGACCATACAGCATCCCCACACTCTCAGAGTTTGGGATGAGGGAATTTTATCTGTGAGGAGCTAAACCGTATGTAACAGAGCATCAAGCCCACGAGTAAATAATTCAGAGAAGATACACCAGTGTCCCAGGGGATTGAGAAGACCAGACATGGCCAATACGGAGCAGAGCAGCTCTTTGGCATTAAACCACAGCAGCTGAGGAGCCTACGAAGGCATCAAGCACACGACACTGTAGGGGAATATTATCAACCTGGATTAAAATCATTGCATGGCTGGAATTTGGCCAGGGAAACAGAGCCGAACAGCCAAGAGCCAGTGAAAAGCCTTTCCAGCTATTTCATAAACATTTAGCAGGCAAGAGCCTTGCTTCCACCTTTCCCAGAAGATGCTTCTCACCATGACCAGCTGCCATACCTCACCACAGTGAGCTGGGAGCCTGGCAGGCCTGAGCCTACTACTGCAGATTTGGGTAAAGCTGGGGCTTGACAGGGATATTTTCAAGGTGAGGAAGAAGCATTCCATCTGAGAAAGCAGCACTGTCCCCACTGCAGCAGCTCAGGAGTGACATGTGGTGCTGACCACGTTGCTCTGCAGTAGCCCATGCTGCAGAGGACATCGCCTCAGTGCTTCTGAGACCTGACCTTGTGCCCTGGCCCATGCTGGGCTCAGGGAGGCTCCATAATTGGGAACCTCCAAGCCTGGGATTCCATCACCATGCTCTGCACAAAGATTTTAACCAGGGTGTTTTGCCATGACCAGTCCCATCCTTGCAAAATTCACGCCTTTCCAATGGCAATGGCTTGTGCACATTCAAAGGTGGTTCTCCAGCAAGCTTTCCATCACCACTGTTCACAATTTTGGGATAAACTCCACTGAGACTGGCAGTGTTTCTCTCTCATGACAAACATATCAGACCTGAAGGACACAGAGCCAGCAGAACTCCACCATCTTTGCTCACAAGGCTGAGACAGCCCTCAGTGGCCATGGGGCCAAGGGCAAAGCTGAATTAAATATCTGTACGTGGTCGTTTGTTATCAGCAGTGAATGGAGCTGAGGTTATTCCCCATGAAGCTCCACACAGCACGACATCCCTATGTGCCTCGAGACAAGCAGTGAGGGTGTGCTGCAACCTCCAACCACTGGAGGTAAGAAGGTTTTTCCTGCCCAAGCAGAGCTCTCCCACTTACACCAAGCCCAGGGACTCACAGAGGAAGTGGGTGAGCCAGGCTGGCTGGTTGTGATGGACGATGGCCACGCAGGCAGTGTTGAGAGCCACCAGGCTCAGGACGATCCAGTAGAAGACCTGGGATTTCACCATGTGGCGGACGGAGATGCGCAGGAGTCGCTCCTTGTGCCGTAAGTAGGAGGCACCGTCCACCCTGGCACCTTTGAGGCCAGAGTGACTTGAGGGGTTACCTGAAGGAAAAAGAAGGGGAACAAGGAGTTGGGTGCTCCAGCCTCTCCTGCAACGTGAGACAGGACAGATGGCTCACGGACGTTGCTCTTGTGGGGCACAACTCATCCAGAGAATTTTTATGTGGCACAGGGGGCAGCAGGAGGTTTGTTGCTAAACTAGCAGAGATGGCTGATCTGTGACACTCTCCACGTGATGGGTGTGACTCTGGGAACCCCATCAGCTGGCAGAGGTTTGGGGGAAGCAAGCTGCAGACTGCACTGACCCAAGGTTGGATGAAGAGGTCTTCTCTGCGCCAGCCTCCGCTCGCCCACAGAGGAGATGTCGACACAGTGCTCGTCACCCGACATGGCATCCGTCCGGTTCCGCTTGATGGTGGCTCGCCTGAGCACTGGGGAGGCAAGAGGAACAGGTGTTGGAGTCTCAGTGGCCCAACTCTGCTAGTAGCCAGCTCGTTGGATCAGGACCTGGTGACCAGTACTCAGGTCTGGTAACAGGATGGAGAGACCCAGGTGATCCTAGTCCAGAGCTATCCTTTGTGTGGGATCAGACACTTCCCAGCCTCCAAGCTCTCTCAGGAGTTTTGGTGCCAATCCACCTCCCCTCACCCCTCTCTTGGGCTGCAGTCCTCACTGGGGCCTCCCCAGACCTCCCACCACAGCTGGAGGGTCTGAGCCTCCAGCTCTAGGCAAGCAGAAGGAAGGGCAGGCAGATTTTTAGGGAGCTGCTGGTCTTACCTTCTAAGGCTGAGGTCCCCGAATTTTTGTTCTCTTCAGCCAGCATGACTTCCTCTATGCAAAACACACAGTTCAGCATCAGGAGACAAGGCACTGTCACATGTCACTGCCTTATACCTAAGAACTTCCCCCAGCCCAGAGGCTGGCTCTAGATTGCAAACTCTTGCCAAGTATTGGTTAAGGGCCCAAAAGCAAATTCTGGAGGGTGACAAGTGGTACCAAACATTGCATCAGAAAGAAGAATTACTTGTGATCAGCCCTTCTCCCTCCACTGTCATTAAGCTCATGAAAGAAGCTGAAAATTGTAGGCAGGTCTGGGGCTCAAACCACCCAGCCCAGGGCTAAAGCTGAGGTCTGGTGCTCTGGATTCATTTGAAGACACCCATCTTTTACAAGTCTGAATGCTGGATGAAAGTGTAAATCTTCCCTTCCCAGAGCTGAACGCACTGACCTGATTCCTACAAGGAGCAACCAAGGACATGGGCTGTGGCAGTTTGGGAACCAACACCCACGGGCTGTCATGCCTGTGTCAGGAGAAAGCCTGGAACCTCCAACACCCCCAGCCCAGGTGTCCCAAGGTAGGAACCAGTAAGTTCATCCCCTCCAGATGGCTTCAGGAAGAGATCTAACTGGAAAACCCCTCTCCCTGTTCACTGCTCTTCTTTCCCACTGCCCACCACTGCAGGGGACTCCAGCAAACACCAGGAGAGAGGAAACCGTGGCAGAGCACAGCTGACAGTCGTGTTGCTCACAGCCTCCCTGGAGATGTAACGTGCTTCGTGCACTGAATGTGACAATTTCATGCCACAGAACATGAGGACTCACCGGAGGTTGGTGAGTCCTTGCTCGAAACCTGGTGGCACCATCACACCTAGCTCACCCATGCACTCAACATCACCATGTGAGCACCTTGGACACTTCGGGGCTCAAGGATTCCTTTCTGTGCCCCCCACCCCGCACAGCCAGCAGTCTGTGGTGCCCGTTGTCCCCCCAGGTGTCCCCTGGCCAGCATCCTTTACCCGCTTTGTCGATCCATGCCCGGTAGCCGTTGAGCTCCCGCTCGATCTGCTGCTGGCGCCGCAGCTTCATGAAGGCTCGGCGGTTCTCCACCCGCTCTCGCTCTTTGGCAAACTCCCTGGGGAAGGGCAGAAAGGAGGGCTGAGAGCAGGGCCGAGGGGCAGGAGGATGCCCTGGGGGCTGGGGAACCACGGTACAGAAAGCAGGGACCAAGGTGGTTGTTAGGGACACGCACGGCCATCTCCAGCCAAAGCGTGGCCAGAGGATGGGTGAATGATCAGGGAGGAGAAAAGCAGGAATGGATGGATGAGAGAGAATGCCCTGCTTGACTGCTCAGTCCTGCATGCTGCAGCTGGGAGCTGCTGCCACTCAGAGAGAATGCTCCCAGTGCCACCCAACTCCAGAGCCAGCTCAGCTTCTGCATGTCCCTTCAGGGAATAAAAGCTGGGCGCTGTGAGGATGCAGTGGGGAGATGAAAGAGTGAAGGTCCTGTCCCTTGCCTTCACCTCCCCCTCCGAATTATTTTCCTTTCCAGTCTCTCCTTGGATTATTTTCCCAGAACTTGAGACACGGCTGTCCTCCTCTGGATCTCAGGGTCTCACAAGAGCTCTCCAGGTGTGATGACCAGCACAGAGACTGCCTGCTCCATCCCCTAGTCCCAGCATCTACAGAACTCCAGCCCACACCCTCAGCCCCTTCCCAGTCCCAGGATGCTCCGGGGCAAGCGTGATTACAAAGAGCAAATGGCACTGTTCTCTCTGCGAGAGGAACATCTCTCTCCCCAGAGACCAGCAGCAATCTCAGGCCTCAAAAAACAAAAACTATTCCAAAGAATAGAAAGAGCTGGTCTGTCTGCTGCAGAGAGCGTTCAAGTGCATTACCCCAGCTGAGCTATTACACCCTGATGCTGTGTGGGCTTTTGCATGTGTGTGTGTGCGTGTGTTTGTGTGGAAAGCCCGGAATGTTCCCTGCATCTCTTGTTTAAGATCCCCAGACAATTCAAGCGCTTTTAATTCCACCCCAGGAAAGTGAAGTTTCCTGCCGCTCTGGCATTAAGCGTCAGACTCCCCCTCCAGCACTGGCTTTCAGACTGAAATGAGACTTTCTTCCTGGGGCAGGGAAACAGGGGGAGAAACAAAAGGCAAGGAAGGGAAAAGCAGCCTGAGTGAAGGGAAGGAGGGTGGGAGGAGATGGGGGAGAAGGAAGGACCTCCCAGGCCAACAGTGAAATGCACTCTGAGTTTCGGGCATGCCATGCCAAAACATCTCCTTGCTCTGGCTCAAGGAAGGACAGGAGAATTTTGGCTGTGCTATCACCCCTCACCACCCTTTGTTTGCAAATTTGAGATGTCAAGGAATGAGAAGATGCTGTTTGGAGTAAGAGTTGGAGGGGAAGTTGCCTGTCCTCCTCTGGTTTGGTCCTCTGGTCCTCCCAGCTCTGCCCCATGGGCCATAATTCCATGGCAGCCTTAGCAGCACTTTTCCCAGGCCACATAGATATCAAATCCTAGCATGATTTGGGTTGGAAGGGGCCTTAAAGTCCATCTCATTCCTTGCCATGGACAGGGACACCTCCCACTACCCTGCTGAGAGTCCCATCCATCCTGGCCTTGAACACTTCCAAGGAAGGGGAAGCCACAGTTTCTCTGGGCAATCTGTGCCAGGGCCTCACTACCCTCACAGGGAAGAATTTGTCTCTAATATCTAATCCAACCTTGCTCTCTGTCAATGGGTAGCCATTCCCCTTTGTCTTGTAACTACATGGCCTTGTCCAAAGTCCCTGTCCAGCTCTACTGGAGCCCCTTTAGGCACAGGAAGGGGCTCTAAGCTTTCCCCAGAGCCTTCTCCTCTCCAGGCTGAACACCCTCAACTCTCTCAGCTTGTGGGCAACTGGGAGAACTTGGGAAGCTCCCCCTGATTTGCATCAGCTGGGAACCTGGCTACTTTCTGCTGCTTTTTGCTTGCCCATCCCTCTGTCCTCCAGCTCCTTTTGCTGCACGGCAAGAAAAACCACCATCATGTGCCTAGGGTGGAAGCCACCCAGGAGGACCAGCTGAGCCTCAAGCCACCTTTTCCTGCAGAAGGAAATGGGGCATTGGAAAAGGTGCTCATCAAGCAACACTTTCCCCCAGGCCAGCCCCTTTGCTCATGGAGCACTAATTTACAGGAGGCTGGTGCCACACGCACTCAGGGACAAGGTCCGTGCAGCTGCAGCAGCGTCTCCGAGGGAGTCACTTCCCACTCAACTTGATCCCTAATGGAGCTTAATTGCTTTTGTCCATTAGAAGGAGGAAGGGGTGGCAGAAAGGGGAGGGGGAAAAAAAAGTTAATCTCGAGTTAATGAATTATTACATTTCAGAGAGACACGTTCCCGAGCAGGGCAGCAGCGGGGGCTGGTGACATCTGAGAGTGGGTAGGCGATGCTGACAGATCAAGGATTGCTCAGAGCCAATTTGCAGCAGCGGGTAGAGATAATACTGTGTGTGAGTGAGAGCAGGGCCAGCCATGGTGACTGACAGCAGCTTGGGAAGGCTCCAAGTCACAGGCAGGGCAGCCTGGCATCGCCCAGAGAGCAGGTGCCTGCCTCCCATTGAAAGGTTCTGCTCCTGCTCTCTTGAGGTTACATCACCAGGAACAGCCCAATTCTGCCCTGCAAAGAGCCCAGGGCGGTGCTGCCCCATGGAGTCCCTGCAATGGGGTGCAATGGGGCTCAGAGCACCCCAGAAGATTGCACAGTCTCCACCAGCAAACACCTCTGCTTGTCCACTCAGGTCTTCCGGCCCCAAATCCCGATGTCTCCAGCTCGAAAACATCCATCCCCGACAGCCAAGATCCGTGATGCCAGCCTTGTGTCACTGCCCAGCCCCTCTCTGCCCAGCCTCGTGAAGCCAAAGACACTCAGAGAGCTCTAGAAGCAATTGCTGAAGGCCCTGGTGAGGTCTGGGGATCAATGTGCCATCTGTCCTCCTGCTCCCGAGGGCACCATCTCCCCCCACACCCTGTGCCCAGCCCGCCAGGACAATGAGAGCACAGATGCTTCACTCCTCCTCTGCCTGCAAATTCTTCTCCAGAGCCTTGGCATTGCCCTCATGTGGCCTGAGAGCATCTCTGCTCCTGGCAGGAGACCCTTGGGAACACCACCATGCTCAGCCACATTCCTCTCCAGGCCCCCACAGTGATGGTTTCATTCCAACATTATCTACTCTAAAGGCTGGAAAGCCCAGGTGTGGTATCAATGAGAGAACCACTCGTGGAAGCATCCGGCTTGAAAATGGGTTCCCTCTTAAAAAAAAGCAAAACACAAGAAAACAGGAAAAAACCTCAAACAACCGACTACAAAAAAACCAAGAACCAAAAACAAATTAAGAGAAAAGAGTATCACAGTTACTGCAATCCATTTTTCTACTTTTTAGACCATCTTTGTGTTCAAAGAAGGTAAATAGTGCCCGTCACATCAATGCTGTGGTCTCCATGCTTTGAAATAACAAACCATCTATCTTCAAACCCATCAACTCATCACCTCTTGCCTCTATTAAAGATATTTTGCTTCCAGCAAACCAGTTATCAAATCAGCCTTAAAACAACTTGAGGCAGCAGAAAGGATAGGATGGGAAACAGAGAAATACTGGATTACACACCGAGGATGAGGCAGCAGCACCACTCTGCTATGAATAAAAACAAATATAATGGGATGTATAACAAGAGAGACCATCTGTAAGACATCAGGTAACACTGCTGCTCTCCTCAGGTCTCTTCTCATGCCACTTCAGGTTTGAGCACCACAATCTGAGGGAAACCTGCCTCTGAGACTCCAGGAGGGTGTCAGAAAAGGTTATGGGACAGAACTGACAACAGACGGTGTGGCAAACACAGCTGAGACAGTTGCAAACCGGGGGGATCAGATGGTATTTACCCAAGAGGTGTAAAGGAACTGAAGTGAGAGTGTTGAACTGACTGCACAGTCTGTAACCTGGAGCCTCAACTTAAACAGACGGTGACAGGCAGAGCTGGCACTGCAGACTGGGATTATTGCACTGAACCCATGGCAGAGTGTCCAGAAGGTACAAAAACCTCTGCAGGAGGGAAAGGTGTCCTTCATAGGCCTGCTTTGAAGGAGACCACAAGTTTTTCAGTGAGGGTAATTGCTTGATTTAAGTTCACTTGAACTGCCAGAGTCAGAGAAGACTCAAGGCCAGGCTGGATGGAGCTTTGAAAAACCTGGTCTAGTTGAAGATGTCCCTGCTCAGTGCAGGGGGTTACACCAGATGGCCTTTAAAGGTCCCTTCCAACCCAAACCATTCTATGGTTCCTTAACAAAGCTATGTTGTCTCAAGAAACTCTTCTCTGAAGCACTAAGCAGTGAAGAGAAAGGATAGAAAAAGAAAGGCCAACAAAAACACCCCATTTCTTGTATTCCCTGTCCAGCAGCTCTGATCATCCCCGTGTACTTGGGCGGGAGCTCTGTGTCACCGTGGTGTGACAAACCTGCAGTGGGAGCGCACAGCTGACGCTGCTAAAGAGAGCACATTTATAGAGCACTGGCAGTCACACGAGCTGGGGAAGGAAAAGCTGACAAGCTGTTGGTGACATGGAACGGTAAAACGGGAAGGAGCTGGGAGATACCAGCCCCGAGATTACCCATTACATCACTGTCCCAGTTAAGAAGGGGCAGATGCTGACGGGTACCTTCCACCTTGCAGAAAATTTGTGTTTGTCCACCTGGATTTGTCCAGGGCCAAGTGTGCTGATACCAAATTGAGTGGGGAAGTGGACACTTCAGAAGGGAGAACAATCCTGCAGGAAGACCTGGACAGGCTGGAAGAGTGGGCTAACGAGAACCTTACAAAGAGATGCTGTGGCTGCCCCATCCCTGGAAGTGTTCAAGGCTGGATCGGGCTTGGAACAACCTGGTCTAGGGCAAAGTGTCCCTGTCCATGGCAGGAGGGTTGGAATGAGATGGTCTTTACAAGGTCCTTTCCAACCCAGGCCATTCTCTGACTCAAATGTAAGGTCTTGGACATGGGAAAACAAAATCCAGGAGTGGAGCACAGGCTGGGATCTACCCAGCTGGGGAACAGCTCTGTGGAAGGGGACCTGCAGGTCCTGGGGACAAGTTCAGTATGAGTGAGCAGTGTGCTGCTGCAGCAGAGAAAGCCAACAGGGTGCTGGGCTGCGTCAACAACGGCAGATAAGAGAGCCACAAGTATTCTAGCTGTAGACTCTCAATTTCATCTGTTTTCTAAGGATAACACCACCAAGGTTTGCATCGCTGTCCCACTGCCCAGAGAACTCTGTCTGCAGTGCTGCACCAAAGGCAGCAATAGCACACTCAGCCCACGCTGCAAAGAAGCTGCAGATGAGTGGCAGAGGGTCTGGCAGCCCCAGCAGCAAGGAGCAGAGATGGGAACTCGAGATTATGTTTCACTCTTATCAGGCAGGGCTGGCATGAGCAGCAGAGCTTCAATGCTTCAAGAGCCCCGGGCTTTGTTCACAATCACTCCCACTGGCTCATGCAGTGCTGGGAAAATGTCACTCCTCCCTTTCCCTCCTGTGCTCCAGTTTTTATCCCCTCTGTAAGCAGAGAACATCTTTATAGTCTCCTTTTGCATGTGACGGCAATCCGCAGATGAAAGGTGTGTGGTCAGTACTGCAGGTGAGATGGAGTACGGAAAGAAAACCCCACATCAATTTTCAACCTCTCGTTCACATTAACTTCCCAGGAGCTTCCAGCACTCAAATCGACACCTTCTTCATCCAACAGCAGTTCCCAGCACCCCCTTGCCAGGGTGGAGCAGCTCCTGGAGGAACTGGGCATCTCCAAAGCCATGTACTGGCTCCAATTGCGGCAGCCACGGCCACGCGATTGCTGCCATCAACCAGGAGGACAGAAATTACCATAAACTGGAACAAACGACTCTGAATGCAATCTGTAAGCAAGCACTATCTGCTGAGTGCTTTGTTGGGAGGATCAAAACGGAGCCTTTTTACCCACAGCCACAGACCACAGGCAGACCATGCAGCAGATTTGCAAGGAGGCAGGAATAAGAGCAATTTTGAAGCAGCGGAGGGAGACATGCTGGCAAATAATTTGCCAGGAGAAATCACAGGGGAAAGTCAGCGAGTCATCTTTTTGTTGTGGATTTTTTTTCCCCTTCTCACCCAGCTGGCTGTAAGAGGAGTCATTATTCCCTGTAACAGCAGAGGATCCGGCACAGCAGCCACGCACGCCTCTTGTCAGGCAGCTTGTTTGCATGGGGCTTGGAGCCCTTGGCAGAAAGGTGGCCCAGCAGAGCACAGCAGAGAGGCATGAATATGGATGCCCACCTGCCTGCTGAATAGAGATGAAGGTCCCCAAGCCTCCTTTGCCTGGCCTGTGCTCAAACACCACGGTGATGACAAAGAGCTTGCCCAGAAGGAAGGGATGAGCATGGACATTTCTCATGTATCCCAGGGTGGTGCTGGGGGACCCGGGAGGGGCATCACAGCCACTCCTCCTTGTTCAAAAGGACACAACCACACAACTACTGTGTTCCCAAGCACAACACAAATGCAGACATTTCACATCTCATCCGAGCCACGCCTTGAGATCCTACTACCATTCCAGGAAAAAGCCAATGTGATGCTTCCAAGCTTTCATACTTCCAACTCCGTATTTCTTGGGTGTAGAACTACTCATTCAGGTTGGAAAAGGTGTAGATCCTCAAATACAACTGTGTTCACCACTACAGGATGTCCCTTAAATGTCACATTTCAAACACTTCCAGGGATGGTGATTCCACTACTTCCCTGGACAGCCTGGTCCAATGCCTGATCATTCATACGACAAAGAATTTTGTTTGTTGACATCTTCCTGGGAATTTATGGTCTCTCCACAAGTTTTCTTCCATTGTGATGTGTCCCCCCACTCAATGAATCTTCGAGACATTAATCATCTTCCCAATGTTTTTGGCTTCAAAGCACCAGATCCCGCTCAACCGCATGGGGCCCAGGTTTTTGTGTGGAGCTGGCAAAAAGAATCCACTCTCCATTGAAAATGTACACTTGTTCCCTCAACACCCTTATTATTAATTGCTATAAAACTTAATTTTATTCATCGTTTGTTATGCATCCAAATTGGATGGGGAAAAAAATTCAAATTAACTGAAGTGAAAAGATTTCAGAAGATGGTACAGAAGGCTCCTGAAGGAACTGAAGAAAACTCTCCGGAGACTGGGAACGCAGTGCTAACCCAACCTGAAAGAAAGATCTTAAGACAAAGAAATCTTGCCAAATTGATCCTTTAATTATAACATTAGTCTTTTCTTTCAAAGGCTTAGTGTAAGAGCTGGGGGTGGGGGGCAGAAAAGACTTAAAGGGAGAAAAGACTTAACATCACCAGGATGAGTAGAAGCAATTAGGATTTAAATTACTCTCTTGTTTGGTACAAGGCAGATAGATTCCATTTTCTTGCCACCGTGCTCAACTTCTTGCTCTGCCATTAGCTTCCAGAAGTCTTCCCTTGCCTGGCCTGAGGGCCCAGTCTTCCCAGGTCAGGCAGCATCTCCTTCCACTCTGCACCCACTCTGCTATTTCTGCAGACCAGAAATACCAGTGATTATAACAGCTCTGACACTCCAGAAAGGGACTGGATGCACAAAACTGGATATGGGGATGGAGTCTCCCAGCTCTCAACAGAAGGATGATGCTGCAATGAATGGAGGAGGGTGATTGCAAACCAAATTTTTTCTGCAGAGGCTGTGGAAAGGGAGGTGGGAAAGAGTCAAAATGCAGCCTGTTTGGTACTGAAGCTCTGTATGAGTCCTCAGGAAGCTCTGCATGAGTCCTCAGCGCTACACCTCCAAGCACAGCTTATTTTTTATCTTCACTCTTTCATCTTCTTGCTTCCAATGACAAACTAGACACAAGCCATCTTATTACCAGGAGAGGCAAAGCAGGCAGGGTTTCTGCAGTCAGCAGGACAGGACACCAGTCCTATTGGCTGTGGTCACTCCTGGGGTGGCACTACTGCCACTGGCACATGACACCAGCAGCAGGAACAGGGCAGCGTGGCTCTGGTCAGGTCTCTGCTGCTCTGGGGACAGAGCCCAAAAACACATGTTCAAATTGTTCTATGTGAGAAACAGATAAGGGAAAAAACGCCAAAGCTCAACATTTTCACAAAAAAAGGAGAGCAGATCTTTGCAAATCTCTAGCACATGCAACTCCTCAGGACACAAGGCAGTCTCAGATAGAAAACAGCATTTCAGTGGATGCTCCATCCTCACTGGCTCCCACTGACTGTCTTCTGCCAGGATTATCTCAGTAGCTCGTGTAGCTTTAAAAGCTGAGCAGTCACATCTTCTTGGGCTCCGTACCTGCTCCCAAAGAGGAACAGGGCCAATTTTTTTTTTAATCTTTTTCTGCTTTCAGTCAGAATTAATTGATCTGTAATTGCACCCGTAGAGGGGAGAAGTTAATAGAGCCAGTAATAAATGCCAAAGCCACAGCAGAACTGGCTCTCCAAGCCCCTGCCTGAAGGAGCTCCATCTCCTCTTAATAGAGTCGCATGCGATTCCAGTGCGTGTGTGCCTGTTCGTATTTAGGGAGAAAAACTGAGGAGCCTCGTTATGATGAAAATCATTTCTTTTCCTCTCCCACATACTTTGTGCTTAAGGAGCAGATGGATCCAGGCTGTTTACATCACAGAGGTCATGCCTCAGCTTAACAGTTGGGGAACTGACTGTTGGGAGAGATGCTCATCACAACCAGGAGATTGCTAAATCTGGGCTCCGGCAAACTTCTGCTGGTGGCAAGTGAAACACACAAATGTCCTCCTGCAGCCTCTTTGCATTCAGGACCCACCCTGGGTGTTGGGCTGCTTCCCCAAAGGCACCTGCTGCCGAGACCAGGCGAGGGCAGAGGCAGCTCAGCAGCAGCTCCTGAGCGTGAACCTCGAGGAGGATGCTGGAAATCCCGAGGGTACCTTGTTATCCACCGATGCAGATGGTGTGGTTTGCAAGCTACGTGGGGCCAGGTCTCTGCAAGGAGGCTCTCAGTGCCATGATTAAAGCTGAGCATGCCCTGGCTTTCCCAAAAGCAGTGGTGTAACTGCCGGAGAAAGAATTCCTTCAGTGGAGGTGTTTCCATGGAGTTCATTCCCAAAGTGACCATCTCTTCTCAGTTCAGCACAGCCACGGGACAAGTGGGGATAATCTGGCCAGGCCCTGCCTGTACATGCAGCTGAGAGCTGGGCAATGGAAAGGTTACACCTCCCATCCCCCAGCAGAGCCAAGTACTCTCTTCCAGCACCAGAGGATTGCAGTGAGTGCTAAAAACAAGAAGAGCTCAGTAAACAGAGCAAGGAACTCATCCTGCTGCACTCAAGGACACACATTATTTGTGTGCACAAGTACCTTCTCCTGCCTTAGGTCCTACTCCTCCACGGCTCCAGCAGCAGCTCTGGATGATTGCCCCAGCCAAGGTGCTGCATGCACTGAGCCACAGAGGATGTGGCTGTGTCCAGGCAGAGGGACACGCACAGTGGCCATGCCATGGAGTGGCAGAGCCCAGCTGGTCACCTTTGCTCACCTCGCTCAGCCCTCTGGGGAGCTGAGCAGTCCTGCTTTACCCTGGATATCTGCCACGCCACAAGAGCATCTCCACTGCCAATTAGGCCACCCACCCACTTGCATCCTTCCCCAGTACAAACCCTACTAGCAATAAACAAACAGTGGAAATGCCAGCCGGTGCCTGGGAAGAGTCCTAGACAACTGCATCCAATTCAGCAGGCATGGGAACAGCTGTCTCAGGCAGTCCTGGTGCAGGGAAGCACCAAGATGGGCCAGGGCATGGCCAGGAATTCACCAGCCCCACTGTGGTTCTCTGGCCAGTGTCTGGCTTATTTCCCCAAGCTGCTTTCAGCATCACCCCAGCACCAAAAGCCTTGGTGTCCACACAACACGCAACACTGACACAATTCAATGTTATAATTAAGGGGCTTTCCCAGCTTCCTAACTTTCCTTCTCCAGGCTTTTGTAGGAAGGCTTTTGCTTGACACTGAGACCCAACTGGACTTTGCCCAAATGCCCAAGCTGGATGTGGCATAAGAAGTACAAATTCTACCCAACGCTGCTTGGATATCTTCATCCCCCATAAGAATTCCCTCTCTGCAAGGCAATTCCCTTCCTGCAGCCTGTCCCCAGAGCCCCTGGACTCAGTCAGACCCCAGAGTGAGAGCTGGGAGAATTCATCCCAATAACAAACCCCAACCTGCCACTCTAGAAACTCCTGAAATCACCACCATCACACTTGAACTTCCAGGGACACTCAGGAAAGGGACAGAGATGACCAAGGCCATTCTCCACCCTGACTCTTGCACGTAAGGTCTTTCCATCTGGCCAAACCAGTGCTACAATGACTTTTGCATTTTGCCACGATGCGTAATTAGCTAAAAAATGACCTGCTTCAGTCGGAAAAGAGGAGCCCACATCTTCCCCCAGTGCAGGAGAGGGCACGCTCTCACCATTCACCAGCCCCTGCCAGCAGCTGAGGATGTGCTGATGCAACCACAGTTCATTGTCATGGAGACAAGAAGAGTTTTTGTCTCCAAACCCAGCTTAATGGCTTGGATTACCCTTGGGAAGTACAGGACAGGGACAGTTGCTTTGTCCCTACTTCCTGATCTTCTGGGCTTACCCACGTGCACACAAGCACCCCTATCCTCACCAGTTTGCACTCCACCAGTGCAGGGCACATCCTCCTGGTCACAGCACACAGGTGCTCTGTATCACTTCCCAAACCCCTCCCAACCCACACACCCCACCACAAACAGCCTGGACTCAAAGACATTTTCATAGACCCATCATGTGTCTCCCCTCTTGCAGGTCCCAAGCAGCCAGAAGATCCTCAGGGACCATTTCTCCCAGGGGAGACCAGAAGCACAAGATCTTCATCAAGGTGAAGTAACAGTAATAATAAATATCTTCAAGGCTGTCCCTTTCCCAGCTCCCCAGGGACAGAAAGAACCAAGCACAGCCAGGGAGAAATCCCTTGCTGTGGGCCAGGCAGGTATGGAGGGGATGGAGGGACACAAGGTCCCAGAAAGGTGTGGCAGGCACAGCTCGGAGGGAATGACCACACTGCTTACCCTGACAGCACTCCCAGGACAAGGTTGAGGACAAAGAAGGATCCAATGATGATGAGGGGGATGAAGTACAGCCAGTTCCAGGTGGCTCCTAAGGCATCATTGGTCTGGAGGGGAAAGAAAAAAAAACACGTGACGTCACCTTCAACTCCAGCGACAGGGCAGAGGGAGGGTGTGTTAACTCCAGTGCTCCAGGCTGATCACACCAGGCTCCTCAGGGTGACATGGCCATGCCTGCCAAGCCTTGGTGGGCACCCTTCCCCACCACAAGAGCCCTGGCACCCCTCAGCACCCTGCACCAGCCCTACCCTCCAGTCTCCAGCCCTCATCAGGCAGGACTGCTCTCCTCCACCCTCTCCAACCATCCCTGCAGAGACTCTAAGAGATGGGTATAGCTGGAGGTGCAGGGTCTTGCAGCCCAAAACTGGGGTGCTGAGGGCGAGGGGTCACCCTGAGCATGTTTTCCCCAGCAGTCTGATTCAGGGCTCCCATGCACATCCACCAGTTTGGGGCAAAGCAGCCCCACACCAAGCACAGATTTATAGGGTGCTTTAAGACCAGGGAAGGTGGTGTCTAAAGAAGAGGCAACCAATGTTTGTCCCTTCATGCATGGTGGGAAATCTCCAAACAGACATTTTCATCACTAACATCTTGCAGACACCCTCCCACCACAGGTACGTCCCCCAAAGCCAAGGAGCTGAGATCAGACGGGAGCTCTGAGCGCAGGGCACAGCCCGACAGCTGCAAAGGCTCCTGATGAGCCCTGCTCAATATCTCCAGACATTAATTCACCAGAGGTTTTAATAAAGCAGTGCCCCTCTGTCCCTCCCAGGCCCCATTTGTCCTCTGGTGTCAAGCACAAGTGCGCATGACGCCAGGCTGAGGGTGATGCGGCAGAACGTGACTGTCTGGGGGAGGTGGTATCAATCTTCTTGCAATGAAAGACTCTTTCTCTTTTCTCTCTCTTCCCCACTCTCCCTGTGCTAATTAAACCCTCATCTTCATCTGAGTCATTGGCACCACATCTCCTGGTCGGCCAGTGCAGGAGCTGAGGCGAGGCTCTGCAACGGGAGAAGCGCGATTCCGAGGAGGAAAGAAAGTCACCGTGCTGGAATCTTCCTCCAATGGGCACTTCAGCTGGGTGTCCCCATCACCCCGACACCGAGCCCAAGGCAGGAAGGGTGACACCAGCACACCCCAGCACAGGCATTGACCACAGCACTGCGACAGGGGATGTGGGCAGTGATCTCAGTGACAAGGAGCACCTGGCACACGTAAGAGCAGTCATAAGGGCTCTGAAAGCATCTGGAAGGACTCACTGCTCTCCTCCTTTGGCACTAGGGAAAACACACACATCCTCTCAAGATCTTGCTCTTTCAAGAGCCCCAGTAGGGCACAGGAGAAGCAAGCACAGGGAGGAAATAACAATGTATGGGAATCCCGGACAGCCAGTGTTCACCACAGCCCTCCAGAGACACCCAGGCCATTGTGCTCTGCTCTGACAGCTTCACCCCCATGGCATCAGTCTTCAAGACATCAGCCTTGCAACCCTCAGCCCAAGCTTGGCTGGGCTTCAGCTTCCTGAAAGATGCCACTGGCCACTCATGTCAGGACTGCTTGCCTTTTAAACTGGCTCCTGCCCAAAAAACACAGGCTTTCCCCAAGGTCCTTGTCACAGGGAATGCAAAACAGCCGAGCTCCTTTCCTACAGGAGAACAAGACATCTTCCCCCAGAGCTGGGCCATCACCACTCCTTCTTTAGCCATCTCAGCAGGAGAGAGAGGGGAAATGGGCAGTTTCTCAGGGTTATCAGTGTCCAGACCACCTCTTCCCTCTGCATTTTTCAGGCAGAGCAAAGCTGGTGGCACTGGGGACCTGCAGCAGGGAAAGCTGAGGCAGGGGCTTGGCAGGACTCCCATGGCATGGGCTGGCTGTGATCCCTAGCTCTGTGCATCTGAGTGTCTGGCTCCCCTGCAGGTGGAGGCAAAGGGGGTTGGAGAGATTTTTTAAGAGATTTGGGAGGTCACAGCACCTCTTGCACCCAGCAGCTGCAGGAGGGGCGCTTCTGGGGTAGAGCAGGAGATGGGGAGCTGTGGCCATGGATCCACATACTCAAGGACACAGCACTGGCCACAGGGAGTTCAGGGATGGTCCCAACCACCCAGGCTGCCACCAGCAGCCCCAAGAACAGCACTGCCACCAGCATCCACAAGGGTCCTCCTGGCTGCTGCCAGCTTTGCTGGCATACCCCAGCCCCAGCATGAAATTTATCAGGGGACATCCCAATGCTCCCTACAAACCCAGGAACTGGTGATGCCCAGTCTGGATGCAGTGGCTCCAGACGATCATCTGGTACTTAGTCAGACTGCCAAAAACTCACTATTCCCACTGGAAGCCTCCTCAAGCAGATGCTCCAATGGCTGCTGTAATTTCCAGCCTAAATTTATTTGTGGTCATTTTCTATGCCACTCCAGTCTTTTGCCAGCACTGGCCTTTGGCTGAAATAGCTCTTTTCCTTCCTGTTTCCATCCTGACCTATTTCTAGACAGCAAGCACAGCCATCTCCAGCCTCTGCTTTGCTGCCAAAGCAAGGTTCTTCCAGTTCTCTCTTGCCCAACTGGCTCTCCTGCCCTATATTATCCAGTAGCCCCTTCCCTGCTCCAGTCCACCCTTCCTGGGCACAGGAGACCTGAGTGAGCAATTTGATGGGTCACACTCCAGCCTTCACCACCCCACCTGCATCCCACCATCCTCCCTCCTCCTTGGTGACACCCCTGCCCTGCAGCCACCTCGTGGCCACCCCGATGTCACCCGTCCACCCTCTCCTCCCCCACGCCACTGCTTCCCAGCCAACAAGACCTGAGCTCCAAGGAGAGATCTTGGCTGCTCCTTAGCAAGCACTTGGCTTTCCATTTCTCACTGCATCACACACCTCTTCCTCTGGCCCTCAAATGCCTCCCAGTCCAGGATGGCAGCCTCTGTCCCTCCAGCTCTGGGAAGCCAGTGGATGCTGGAGGCAGGAAAGCCCATGACACATCCCCAAGGACTCCACAAGCCGATGACATTCCCTTTGTCCCCTCAACACCATCCCAGCACTGCTCATTCCCCTGCCAGCCTCACAGAGCTCCTCATTCCCCTCCCCTCTTCCTCTCTTCCCCTCTCCCCCTCTTCCCCTCCCCATTACCACTTTCCCATTTACAAACCTTTTACTACAAGGAGCAACTCTACGACGTTCCCAGGCCTGCCATGCCAGGTTAGCCTGGTGTGACCTACCTTTGACAAACCCATGACTCACTTTCCTCTCTTGCCTCCCAAATCTGTTCCGAAATGGCATGCGATCGAGGTCAGCCTCACAGTCCTATTCCTGCCTGCCTTACTTTTGCTCCCCTCCTCCCCCCGCTTTTAAATATAGGCATCACATTCGCTATTCTCCAGTCAGATGGTGCCTCCCCCAACTCGATGGAGCTGTTAAAAATACTTGTTACCAGACCTGCCATTTCATGTGCCAGCTCCCTCTGAGCTTGGGGGGAAGCCACCCCAAGCACCCAGGCTGGTGGGTGTGGTGGTCTCAGCCTTGGGCTTCCACGTTGGCCATGTCCTCCTTTCTGGTATCCCGCCTTTTGCTGCTTTGTGTTGGCCAAAAGCAGGGCTGAAATGTCCATCCATGCCCAGATCTCTCCAGATGTCATTTCACTGGGCCTTGCTTCCATCTGCAGAGGTGGGGAACTGCTCACTGCTCCTCCAGGAGGTCTGTGTCAACACAGCTTTGCTACGGCCCTCACAGCACTTCCCTACTTTTTTGGCACCAAGATGTCGCTGTCTTGACTGAGCAGCTTCTTTTCCCATTCCTTTGGGGCATCATTAGTTCTTGATATCCCTCTGTAGGCAGTAGTTCATCATCCTGGTCCACTGTGCCTTCCCAAAGGTTTTTCCCCCTTTGTTGAAGGTACCAGGAGGTTGTTGTTTGCAGAATTCAGGGTAGACAAAGGAATTTTAATCCCTAAATTACACCAACTCCTTTAATCAAGAAATTCCAGGTTCCTGCCTTGCTCTCTGCACAGCTGAGCAGATCCCTTCAGTCACCCAAGTGCTTTGGGACAGGCTTTTTGTATTCCTTTGGGAAATGGAAGAGTGCCAAATTTTTGCTGCTTCTTCCCTTCCCTTTGAGAGACTTCCTCCTCATTATGCACCCCACCACCCCCCAAACTCTTCTGCGGCCACCAGACCAAGAACCACCTCACTCACATCTTGGCACGACCCATCCTGCTGCCAGGAAAGCCCTCTGAGCCTATAAATGACACCACCAAGGCGTGGGAGCAGGACCCTCCTGAGGGAAAGAGCCCCCACCAGCTCCTTCTTCTCAACTCCCAAGCACAAGGTTATTCTTTAGGCAGCTCTTGTGGTGTTTGGTTTTTTTTGGTTTTTCTTTTTTTTCCCCCAAAGGGCAGGAAAAGGCGCGGGAAGCTGCAAAAGCAGGTCTCACTGGGGGGGGGGCAGAAATCTAAGGAAATCTAAAGAAATCTAAATATATCCTCAAGTTGAATGCACAGCACAAGCTCACAGCCCACACGTCCCCTCCCTCGGGCTGCGGCGCATGGGAACCTTCAGGATTTCTTTGCTATAGGGGAAGGGAGGGGGGAAAACCTCAATAAACCCCTCAAACTCGGTCTCTCCTGGCTAAAAATAAACAGAGAGCAGGTTCAGTCTGTGCAGGGAGCCTTAATGGCCACTCATTGCTCACCAGCTTGGGGAGGGGAACTGGGGACCTGTGGGCACCCAAAGCTTTCAGGGAGCAGCAGGACATGGATTTCATTCACACAGAGGTTTGGGGATGGTGGGAAAAGCCATGGATCCCGAGGATCTCAAGAGCCTTTGCCCGGGGAGCTGTGCCTGCCTTCCCCAGCACTTCTGGGGTGCTTGCAGAGCAGGACAGCAGGTGCAAAACCACCAGAGATTCCATGATTTGGGCTCCAAATCCTTGGCTTGGCAACTTCCAGTAGTCTTTGCCTGGTGGTGACACCCCTGCCATGGCTGATGGTAGCCCGCCAGCATCACCTCCCCAGCCCCTGACCTGCTCCTCCCTGCAAACCACAGCTGCATCCAGCTGAGAATCACACACACAGGCCAGCAGTCACAGCCTCATAGCCCAGCAAAAGGAGAGAAAATTAATTCTAAAAATACCTCGCAGCAGATTCCCTGGCCTAAGCAGTTCCCTCCCGACGCTGGCACCCGCTGCTGCTCTCCCCAGCGCAGTAACAGATCTCCTTGTTCCCTTTAATAGCAGTAATTGAATCTCCCGCATGCAGGGCCATGCTTCACTCCCTGCCTGGGATCCATCAGCGACCCTGGAACTGGACAAGATCTGAATGGAAATGCTTTGCACTCCCAAATGAGGTTAATGAGGAAATGGGTGCATTTCCTCTGCAAGGCCAGGACTGGCCCGGGGTGGGACACATCCTGCCATGGCCAAGTGTCAGGGTCTCCAGGCAGGGTGGGCACCTCCTGCCCCATTCCCTTCCTCCAGCACTGCCCTACATTGGCCCTGGGAAGTTCTGGAATAATGCCAGAAGAGGACATAAAGACCAGCATAATCTTCTCTCTGAGTGTGTACAGGGAAGGAGTGGGGAAACAGGAAAAAGACACGATGCATTTCATTTTTCTGTTTCCTAACTGGAATGCAAAAAATGCGTTGCTAGAAGCATTACTGAAAATCAAACCTTTTCAAAATATTTGAGATAGGAACCGAGACCAATTTTGGTGCTGTTCTCCTCCAACCCACCAAGGATTTGCACCCAGCATCGATCCACAAACCCAGTTCCCGTGTGTTCCTCCCACTCTGCCTCTCCCCACAGTCATCCCTCACTGTGATTCCTCCACTTTTGCTCCCAAACTTTAACCTTCCCCCCACCCAGACCCTTCCTGCACCTTCCCCAGCACCCCCCTAACCACTCTGCAGGTAGGATGAACTTTTCCTGGCTGAGCATTTGCAAAGCTTCACAGTTCATTTCAGTGCAGACCGATGTCCCAGCGCAGCTGCTTCTCCAGACCCTGAGTGCTGCAGCAGGGCATGGCTTCCACAGGATCAGCCTTGGGGCTGTTTCTGCATGGGGCCTGGATCCCTGCTTTCTTTGGGGCATGCTGCAAGCCCAGAGAGGCAGCTTGGGCCCCATGATATGATTTTCATCTTGTATGACACTCCTAGATGAAGGAACATCCCCAGCTTCAGCTGTGCTGCTCTGGGGCAACAGAACCCTGCACAACCTCCCTCATGGTGATGCCTTGGGTTTTAGCTTTTATATTTTTCAGAATCTCTGCTGCTTAGTGTGTAACTCTGAAACTTCATATTAGCTGTTAGTAAGGTCTCTTCACAGGGGAGTTGGACAAAACAATTCCTTTCTGGCTGGAGAATCAAGGACACCTGGTACCCAAAAAGCAGAAACAACAGAGAAGGAAAGGAGGCAAGCCAGGGGGCTGAGACTTCATAGCCTGGGGCCCTGGTTGGATAATTGACCCCAATATGTAGATGAACCAAAACTTATAAAAGTGTAAAAACCCGTGATCAGGATCCATCTTGGATTTGGGTGTAGCCCCAGCCAGGCTCTTGTACTGCCCAAGGTGAATCCTTCCAATAAATTCCTATTTTCTTCCTTTTGCTCTGTCTAGTCTCTGTTCCAGGTCAGCCTTTCCAGGCAACAATGGACCTCAACAGCCCCATAACCCAACCCTGAAGCACAGGAACACATTCACCAAGAGGTCTGGAACCAGCTGCCCAGCACCTCACCAATGCCATTTCCAGCACCAAACCTGCTCACGGAATTACTTAACAAAGTAAAGGGCTTAACAAAGATGAGCAAGGCAGTACTGAGACCCCCTGCCACCTCCCACCCTTGAGCCTGGAGCTGCTGGGTGATGCCAAAGCACCTGTGCTGGAGCACTGGTACCTCCACCAGCCCCCCCTGAGCTCCTCCAGTGCTTCCAGAAGATCTTCTTGGAGTGCGACTTTCCCGCGCGGGCAGGGAGGAGGGTGTGGGCAGGGAGCTTTTGATAGAACATGCCTGGAAGCTGGGATCCAGCAGACACAGTTTGTTTCTTGCTGTGTCATTTCATCACATACACACACACACAGAGGGAAAAAGGGGAAGAAGGGAAAAAAAAAAAAAGGCAGGAACATTTGGCAAGCTGGTGAGGGTCTGGCTTTGCTGAGTGCGGAGAAAGAGACGTTTTTCAGAAGGGAAGAGAGGGGAGAGCAGGCTGGCTGCCACACACGTGCCTGGCAGGGCTGGGCTCCAGCACCCACGGCTGGCAGCACGGGCACCAACTGGAGCTCATTTTTTGGGTTCACAAGGGTTTGAACCTTTGGGGTGGAATCTGAAGTCTCCTCTCAGAATTTTCTCTAACACGCTCTCAACCGTGTTTAAAACACGCAGCATTTCAGAGGAGGGAGGAGGAAAGGGCTCTGTCCCGCCGTGCCACAAATGCTGGGGACTTTTTGGCAGCCCCCATTCCCCCACCCTGAGCCCTGAGCCACCAGGAATATCTGCAGAGGCATCACGGGCTGTGCTCACTGCCGAGCTGCTCGGAGCTCTGGGTGCTGATTTGATTTTGATACCTCCCCGCCAGGATATTTTGTGTGCATCGTGTTTTAATTTCAAACACATAAGAAGGGACTTCTGTTCCCTTTCCCAGGCATTCTGGCTGGAGAGCCTGGCACCGTCCCAGACCAGCACAGAGGGCTAAAAAGCCAGGTGGTTTCCCTGTTTTTGCCATCACTCCCACCTTTCCCACTCTCCAGCCTCTCTCCCTCCTCCTCCTCCTTCCTCTCCTCTTCCCAGCTCCTTGCTGGGAGCTACCGTTATGCATCACACTCCCAGCTTCCTGCTGAACTGAGCTCCTCCAGGCCATCAGTGTGGTGTCAGGGCTGTTTTGGGGATCTCTGCACCACAAGCAGAGTTCCCACAGTCCCTTGGTGAATGGCTGGCACTGCTGACCCCAGGAGACAGACACCCGTGTCCAGAGGATCTGTAGCAGCTCCTGGAAGTAGTGAGGCTCAGGGAAGTTTCCCAGCTCATCTCTGGTCTGAGCAAACCCCCCAAAATGAGGAAAATCCTCTCTGTACAAGTCATTAATTTTGCTGCCTCCTGGCTGCTCTATGGAAAGCCAGACACTGTCCTCACTCTCCAAAAGGTTGAGGAGGAATGCACGCAGAGCTGCACCATGCTCAGGTCTCACTCACACTGCTCACACAAAGGTGCTTTGGGGAGGGCAACTGAGCACCCCAAGGGATGGCTGTGAAACCCCGGGAACTGATGCCAACATGCAGTGTACACACACACGTGAAAAAACAACTGTTCTGCAACAGATTCCTCCTCTGATCCCCTCCAAGGTCGACTGGGGCAAATGGGAGTGGGGCAGGAAGCAGAACAGTCAAGCCCTGCTCACGTCTCTGGCCCATGTGCTCCAGCAAGACCAGGGATATTAACACACCTCCCTTCCCCAGCGTCCCAAATCAAGCTGGCCTGAACAGTCCCTGTTTCAAAAAGGATGGATGTGTCACTGCAATTCAAAGCCAGGCTCCAGCAGAAGACCTTCAAAACTTTAATGGGGCTCATAAGGAAGATGAGGACAAACATTTTAGCAGGGCCTGCTGTCACAGGACAAGGGGTAGCATTTTAATCTGAAAGAGGGTTGATTTAAACTAGATATAAGGAAGATTTTATTTCTTTTTTTACAAGGAAAGTGGTCACATACTGGCACAGATTTCCCAGAGAAGTGGTGGATGTCCCATCCCTGAAGGTGTCCAAGGCCAGGTTGGATGGGGTTCTGAGAAGCCTGGACTAGAGGAAGGTGTCCCTGCCCATGGTAGAGGGGTTGGGGATGATCTTTAAAAGGCCTCTTCCAATACAAACCATTCTGTGATCTCGAGTTTGGTGCTTCACAGACAAAACCAGTCCGAGCCCACTTGTGCAAACCCAGCCCTGCACCCGGCAGCACGAGATGACTTCTGCACATGGCGAGATTCACCAAAGCCCTTTTGCACCCCACACATAGAGGAGATCCCAGATACTGAGGGGATCCTCCCCTCCTGGCCCCAGCACCTCCAGCATGCTGGAAGCACGTGGGGGTTGAGTCACATATACTGCAAACCCCCATCCTGGCAGCAGCTCCCGTTTTCCAGCCACTCCTACAGCGTCCCTGCATGCACAGCTCACACCTGGCACCCAACCCGAGCCCCTGCAGCCTCCTGGCTCTCTGCTGCAGCTGCCCAGCTCTGCATGGGGCTGCAAGATCCACACCCACCTCCCCCAAGGCTATGCACACAGCTCTGCTGGCCACCACTGCATTTTGGGAGGTGTTTTTGGAAGCCAGCAACAGCTTTGTGTTCTTTCTCCCAGCAAACGCTCCCCTCCTGCTGCAAAAGCACCCTGAAGGCTCTCAGCACGCAGCCCTGCATCTCCTAAGGCTCCCTGTACTGCTTGGCCCTCCTGCTTCCCTGTGGTCCCAGTCCTTGTGCCAGGAGAGGATGAGGAGTTCAGCCTGACAGCCAGATCCATGCAGGGAAACATGCAGCAGGCTCAGAGCCTGTGAGCAGTGCCAGCAGGAATCATAACAGTGTTTGGGCTGGGAAAGCCCTCTAAGGTCATCGAGGCCAACCATTAACCCAGCACTGCCAAGGCCACCACTCAACCATGTCCCCAAGTGCCACATCTGCACGTCTCCTAAATCCCTCCAGGGATGGTGACTCCACCACTTCCTGGGCTGCCTGTTCCAGGGTTTGACAGCTCTTTTGGAGAAGGCACCTTTGCTAATATCCAGTCTGAACATCCCCTGGTGTGACTTGAAGCCGTTTCCTCTTGTCCTGTCCCTTGTTACCTAAGAGAAGAGACCAACCCTCACCTTTCAGGAGCAATAAGGTCTCCCCTGGGCCTCCTTTTCTCCAGGCTGAGCCTTCCCAGCTCCCCCAGCTGCTCCTCCTCCAAGCTATGCTCCAGACCCACTCTAGGAGGAGCGGGCAGCCCTGGATGCCCTGCCTGCATCCCCTTACAGAGCCCACCTGCTCCCAGCACATCCCTTGCCATGGGTCTTTTTCTTCCCATCTCAGCTCCTGGCAGCGTGGGGGGGAAGAGGAGAGTGTCAGATACTGGCAAGCCAGGCTCCTCCTTGCTACCTGCAAGCACAGCAGCTGAGCAATTCTGAACGGGAACACAAATAAACAATTGCACAGAATAAATACAGCCTCTGGAGTTGGCGTTCTGGAGGAAATATCAATTTCAAACTCCTCATCCCTTTGCTTCCCGGGATCGTGGGAGCCAGGCTGAGCATCCAAAGCCACCAGAGTCACCTGTGCCCCATGCCTGGGGAGCCCCTCAGCAGCCCTGCCATCCCCCAAGCCCCAGCAGCACTGTTTAATGACAAAATGCATCCCTGCCCCATGCCAGCACCGCTGCCGAGGTGGAGAAGTAGGACAGTGAGTCTCTTTGCCAGAACTGTGCTTCCCTCTGGTCCCGACAGAAATCAGGCTTGGTCTGGAGCCAGCTCAGGGAAGGGGTGTCTGCTCCAGGAGAAGAAGAAAACCAAAATTCTTCTTAGCCCCTGTTTCAGACCACAGAGGCAGTCTCAAAGTCAAACTCCTCTCCAAAAGAAATCAGTGTGTCTCAGGCTCCCAGGGACAGGAGATGGAAAAGCCACAACACCCCACAATTCTTTTATTTCAACCCATACTATGATTTCTACTTCATGAAGGCAAAGCTGACATGAAGAAAGCAAAAAGCAAGCACACGGATGAAATAATGTGGAAATTAGCCTGTTGTAATGCTGCCTGCAAATTCCAGAAGCCACACTCCTAGATCGGGTAGAATGGTGGAAAAACAGATCTTAAAATCATGATGTAGTCACACAGGGAATTCTATAGTAAGCAATTTCTTTGAGAGATTGCTAAAGTGGTTTTCCTGCCATCTCCCTCTCCCCTGCAGCGTTAATCCACAAGGACACAGCCTCCCATGGCTTTATCCTGGTGGGAAAGCAGAGTGCCCCACTGAACCTCCCAAACCTGGGGCATGGGCTGGGCAAGGTCCACGCTGGTTAGCAGCAGGAGCCCGCTCTGGCTGGCTGCCCCAACTGATTAAAGGTGATGGCAGAGCAACCCTGTGGTTTTCCTCCTGCATCCCCCAGGGACTGCAGCCCTCATCTTTTTATTATTAAAAAAAGAGAGAAATTCATTTTTCTGTCTCCAAGTAGCGAAAGGACCAAGCACCCACAACCTTTTGCTCCATGAGGCTCCCTGAGAGTCCCTGGGGAGGATGGGAGGTGCAGCCCAGCAGTGCTGGGAACACCAGTTCTGGCCACCCCCCGAGGTGAATCAGCAGCATTTAATGATACCAAGGCCCCAAACTCTCATTCAATTAAAAGCCAAGGAAGGTCCCTGCTACTTCCCATAATTGGTCAATAACAGCTGGTTCTTTGCAGAGGAACAGGGAAGGGAGGCACCTTATTTATCGTCCTGGCCATTGGGGACATGGTGACAGAGCATAACAGAGACATCAGTGACAGAGCACGTCTGCCCAGCTTTGCTAATCGTGCTGGGAAGACGATTTGGATCCCCACAGGGGTCCCAGAGAGCCCCCAGTTTAGCAGCTAGGGTAGTAAATAGAGGTTCCTGTAGGGTAGGCACAGTTTTCAGAGCTCCCAGCTCCTGGGTTTTCAGACCCAGCTGATGAATCAGCAAATCCCAGACACTGAAGGGATCAGCTCCAGCCTTCTCAGCCAGGACACCTCAAGCAGCAGGAGACCAGACTCACTCAAACAAATCCCTGAGGTCCACTAGACCATAAATTGTCGGTCTGTTCCCCATCCCCTCACACCCCACCAGCAAGACTCCAGCACAGGCAGTGTTGCTGCTGATTGCTGCAGGCTCCATAAGCTGGGGAGACACAGGAAGCACTGATGGAAGCAGGTTTTGCAGAGGAACAGTGATTAACACAAGAGCAAGGCTCAGGGCAGGTGGCTGGCACCAGCCACAGGCGTGCACGGGCTACATATGACAGTGGGAGCAGCTGCCCAGGGCACTGGGAAAACACCTTTTCTGATATACTCAATTATACCTGGGCAATAGGTGCTGTGGGTAAGTCTCTAATCCCATTGACACACCAGAAACAGACACAAAATTGAAATTTTTTTGGTCTGAATGCTCAGGTGGTTCAATCTTGCTTAATTCCCCCACTGACACAGCAAGATCCTGACACTCCTTTAGGAAGAGGAAAACCAAATCCTTGTGGAAAGGTCAAGCCTTTGCAATGAGCTCTCCCCTTTCTATTCCAGTCTAGGTTTCACAATCCATGTGTCCAAGCATGCCATCCTGCACCCCCAGAGGGACCCTGTGACAGACTGAGCAACACAGGGGGCCCCAATGCTGACAGCCTGGCATTGGCCTGGGGTTTAACAACAGCTTTTCCCCCAATGCCAGAGTCCCTCCTGAAGCAGTTTCCCCACCACATGCCATCCAATTTGCCTCCTGCAGAGCAATGCCACTCTGCAAATCTCCGGGCGTTATGGGAACCAGGGTATAAAAACATTCCCGGTGCAATGACGCCAAAATTGATGCTGAAATTAGGCTGGGAACAGAACAGGCACGGTTGCTTCTAGCCCACAAACTCAAACATGCTGATGTGGCCAGTCGCCCACGGCGACGTTGCACTCTGGGATCGCCTGGAGCTTTTCTTCCAGCTCTGCCCTCAAGTTGCTCTCTGGGCACTCCAAGGGCTTCCAGCAGCTGCAAACCGCAAGACCTCAGCCCAGCCACTCCCTGCTCCATCAGCACAAAGCTCCCTGCTGGACACTAAAATGCTGTCCCTGCCCCAGAGAGGGGGTCTGAGCCCAGCTCTGAGGCTTTCCCAGGCCACCAGACATCCTCTGCCTGGTCTGCAATGCCCAGAAACCTTGTCCACTCTCACAGAGCTGCCCTGGGGAGCACAGGAGGAGCAGGCAAGGAAGGATGCCTCCCCAAGGACAGCCTTCGAGCAGGAGGAGCACTGCAGGACATGCCCACGAGGTTTTGCTCTCTGCACCGAGTCAGAGATGAGGACCAGGCTCTTAGAGCTCCCTTTGCCTGGAGACATGGAACACACCCCTCTGTCTTCTGGAAGGATTAACCCCATTTCCATCACAAAGGAAACTGGCTCTTCTGAGCTTCCAGCACACAGCAACATCCTCCAGCTCCTCACCCCCAGCTGCCCAGAGAGCCCCCAGAGCAGCACTACTCACGTTGTACAGGACTGTGGTCCACCCTTCCATGGTGATGCACTGGAAGACGGTCAGCACAGCAAAGAGGATGTTGTCAAACTGTGTGATCCCGTCGTTGGGACCGATCCACTCCCGGCACTCGTAGCCCGGGGGGCAACCCTGCACCCCGCACGGGTGGGGAGGGTCCAGCTCCTCTAGTTCACCTGCAAGCACACAGCAGAGAGCCAAAGGAGGCAGAGGTAAGGGACAGCTCATCCCAGCTTTTTCCCACTCATGGGATGTGAAGAGGGTGCCAAGCCCTCGTCCCCACCTGAATTGTTTGTGTAGCAGGCTCGGTGCAGCTTCCCGCTATAGAACTCCAGGCCAATGATTGCAAACATGAGGATAGCAAAAAAGAGCAGCAGGCCAATCTGGAGGAGAGGCACCATGGCCTTCATGATGGATTTCAGGACAATCTGCAAGCCTGGGAGAGAAGAAAAAGGGCACAGCTCAGAACTGCAATGCAAACCCCCTTCCAGGGACACATCCATCCCAACTCTGGCAGGAGGAAAACAGGGAGCAGAGAGGATGGACAAGTCAACAGAGAGATGCAAGAGGCCAGCACAGCCTGGAGGATCCCTCTGGGCAGGAGGATCCTGGAGGAAAGCACCATTGCAGGGGAGGGAAAGCCAAGCTGCAGAGCAAAGCTCTGGCAGAGGTTGTTTCTGGTCCCCACTCCAATGTCCTGCCTGTCCTTGTCCCACCTGGACCCAGTGGAACATGGTTTGTGCAGCTCTGTTCCCCTCGTTGCCCCCTAAGGCATGGATCCATCTACCTGACAGTGCCCAGGGCAGGAGGGACAGGAGGACTGGGGCCAGCAGCAGCCTAGTTTCTTTATTTATCCCCTGCCAACAGACGAACTCTTACAACAAAAAGAAAAAAAAAAAACAAACAAGAAATCTCCCCTGAATAAACCCCAGTCCTGAAAGGATCCACCCACCGCCTTCTGGCCAGGGAAGAGGAGCTGCCAGCGGGCTCTGCCAAGCACAGAGCGGGCTGGGCAGGGGACAATGCCACCCAGGGACACCAAGTGCTGCCACCTTTGAGTTCCCACTAGATGGAAAAATGGGATAAGGTGGCACAAGGACCCCTCACACCCCAGGGACATCAGGGATGGATGTGGACACCCTGGGAAGAAGAGCAGGAGCATCCAACTTACTGGGAATGCCCGAGACGAGCTTCAGAGGCCTGAGCACGCGCACAGCCCGCAGCGTCCGCAGGTCCACGTGGGTGTTGAAATGTGTCCCGGCCGTGGCCAGGATGCTGTGGGCACACAGGGACAGAGCAGAGTTATCCCAGGGAAAGCCCTTGGCCACTTCAGTGCCACGTTCTCACACCAGGCTGGGGGAGGCCACAAGGAGAACCATGTCCCTGGGCAGGTACAGAGATTCAACTCTTCCCAAAGGTCAGCGAGTCTCCTTTGATGCTCTCACCCAAGTTCATGGGCCACTAAGAAAAAGCCAAGCAGGGCCCGCCCCCAGCCCCAGCAGCCCTCCATGAGTGCCCCTCCCACACCCCAGGATTGCTGGGGACAGCCTCACATCACCAATGGATCCCATCTGGGGTCTCAACACCACCGACACCGCGTTCATCCTGGCTGCAGAGGATCGCCCTCCCTCCCAGGAAGGTGGCACATGGACCAGGAGCAGCACCTCACAGATGTGAGTCACTCCCCCCTGTGCTCCTGTGGCAGCACTTCCAGCCATCAGCTGCCCTGGCTTTTTCCACACATGGAGCTTCCTCAGAGTCCCACCTCTGGGATTGCTGAGAAGGAGCTGAGAACCTCACATACATTCCAAAATCTATAGTAATGAAAGTTTGATGACCTTGGAAGGCAACCGGCAGGCACAGGAAGGACTCCAGAGGTTTTCTTTTAAAACACAAAGATTTTTTTTTTTTTTCCAAGCCCAGCTCTGGAAAACAAATTGGGGCAGGAGGGAGCTGGTGCACACTGAGTCCAGCAGTGGAAACACTCAGGGCCCCTGCACCTGCTCTGGGAAGAGGGATGCTGCACCTCAGGGATGCTGGCAGAATGCTCTCCAAAGTTGCAGTAGAGCAGCAGGGGGTGGGAGAGGAGGGGACGGGGAGGAGAACGGGACAGAGGGAGGCAGCAACCTCAGGGTTGTTTGCAGCAATCCAAAAACCGAGGGAAATTGGGTCATTGTTCCACTAATTCATCTAATTACAGGCCAGAGCAGCTCTCTGGCGTGCTGAGCAATTAACACTCTTTCTTTCACCCTCTCCCTGAGGTACAGCAGGTACCAACCTGTCCCTCCAGAAAGGCGGCTGGGTTTCCTAGGATACCCTGGCAGCAGAAACGCTCTCACATCTGCAAACCGGGTTGTTTCAGCCCCTTTTCCTAGTCTCCTCTTCCCCCCTGCCCCAGCGCAAGAGGTCACAGCCTGGCCCCAGCAGCAGTTGGGATGCATTGACTACAATCCCCTTTGTATCACACTGCTTATCCCTGATATTTGCAGGGATCTTTTACCCTTGCTGGCATGTTCCCCTTCCCCCGAGCCCTTTCCACAGTCTCCGTGCCCCAGCCCGTGCCCAGACCCCGCTGCCCACAGGGCTGACAGGAGAGCAGAAAAGGGACTTAATTAAGTCAGGAGCACCCAGAGGCTGGGGAGAGCTGTGCTGTTAAATTGGTTGTAAGATCAAAATCAATAAGTATGATAAAGCACGGCCACTTGGCAGTGCAAGGGAGGGAGAACAGCCCTGTCACCGCCTGCCCTTTCACACAGAGCAGGGGACCCCAGCGCTCCCCGAAATGCCAGCACAGGGGACACACTGTGCCAACGTCATGCTAGAAAGCCCGAGACCCTCCTTCAGCTTTTGCTCCTTATGTACCAGTCCCTGGAGTGCCACCAGCCTCCCAAAGGGGCAGGAACAGCCCCAGCGCTGACTCCAGGCAGGACTGAGCCCCTCCCGGAGGCCGGGGATGCCCCTGGGCAGGATGCAGGCTCCAGCCCCTTTTCCCGAGGGCTCGCCAAAGCCAGCCCAGCTGGAAGGCTCCTGGCAGCAGAGCTGGACTGGGACGGGTCGCTCGCTGCTCTCACCACGGATCCGAGCGAGCCGCGGTCCCAGGCGATGGGAGGAGGGAGGTGGAGCCCTCGCAGCCTCACCACACCTCCCGTCCCGGGGCCGGAGCAGCGCCTGGGAGCGCCCCGGCTGCAAAGTCCTCGGCTAACCCAGATTTGTTTGAAGGGCTCCGGAGCCGCCGCGCTGAGCCTCCAGGCAAGGCTCGGGCGATTTCAGGGCACTCCTTCCCTGCGCTCTAAATTAGCTGCTAAGAATGGGACTCCTCTGTGGCAAGGTGACATGCTCCTTGTCCTCGCTGGGGGACAGGGGACATCACGAGCTCTTTGGGAAGGAGGTTTGGACAGATCACCAGACCGAGGTGGCTGCACTCAGACCTGTCACACGGCCGGTGACAAAAAGCTGACCCGCTGCCGTGACACAGGTGCCTGCACATCCTCCTGCAGGCACAGCCCCGGCGAGGGCAGAGGCACCGGGACCACACAGGAGCTGCTCCCAGCAAACCCATCCAGCCCAGAGCCTCTGGGCACACGGTCTGAGCAGCCCCGCACCACCCTTGAACCTAATAAAGTGGCTGGGAAAAGCGAACCAAGCTTCCAGGCACGCCAGGCTGGCTGCTGGCTGCTCTCCCCAAGCCATTCTGGGGCTGGAAGTTACACACATCCCTCCTCCTGGATAACCAGGCTTGGCTGGTAGGCACAGACACCACCACCACATCACTGCTAATTATAAATCCAATGCTCAAAGCACACCTTGCTGCTTCGGACTTCAGCACATCTCACCTGTCACTTGTTTATTAACTCTAATCATGCCTTTTATTAATATTTTTTTTTTTAACCGTATCAGCCAGAACTTCCAGTTTCTGCACGAAGGTTTCTCACAGCTTCTGAGATGAGACTCGGGCTGTGACAGACCTTTGTGCTGCCACAGGGCAGCAGCTCTGGTAGCTGTAGAACAATTTAAACCCTTTTCTATCACTTACAATATCCACGTCTGATGTGCTAATAATTATTCTTTATTTTTAGGCAAGGACCCAAACTAAAATTACATCTCACCATCCAAGTTATTTGAAAAAAGCTGCCAGATTTAGGCTATAAAAATCCCAATGATCTCATGCTTTTCATCATATGTACTGGAGGAAAAAAAGAAGGGGAAAAAAAAAAGTGAAGGCGTTTTTATAGGTCACCCAGGCAAAGGGGTTAGTTTTACTTCAGAGGAAAGGGGGAAGAGAGACTTCAGGTGGAGAAAAGAGCAGAGAGGAACTTTTGGAAGGATGCAAATGAGAGAGGAGGCAGGATGGGAAATTTATGCTAATCCCCCGAAATATAATTGAATAGTGAGCAATCACCAGCAGACAAAAACACTCTTTCAGGAGAGGAAAAAATAATAATCCAATGCTTTGTGTTTGCAGCTAGGATGATTATTTTATTTTATTTATTTGGAGGCTCCAGGGAGGAGAGCGAGCTCCCACTGGGGCCACCAGACCTGCGGGCTTTGGAGCTTGGCAGAGCCAGGCTCAGCCCCAGCACCACGGCTCCAGATCACAGAAGCTGAGCAGAGAACACTCCCTCGCCTCCAGCTGAAGACCTGCACCTTTAGATCTCTTCCCCCAGGGGTCAAAAGAAGGAAAAAAAAACCAAGAATAATCTCGTTTTAAAGGATTCCCTGCTCTTTGGGACCATGCAGAATAAAGCACGAGTGACGCTCGATGACACTGCCCATGCAAAGTCAACACTGAAGTCGGTCGATATCCCACTCTACAGCACCCATCGTGCCCTCTGTGCTGTGCCAGGGGCTGTGCATTGCTGGGCTCCCATCCCCATCATCGTCCCATCCCATCCCATCCCATCCCATCCCATCCCATCCCATCCCATCCCACCCCACCAGCAGCCCTCAGCAAAGAGACAGCACACAGTTCAGGCCACACTGCAAAGAGCTTCACACCAGAGACTCCAAGCAAAGGGCTGAACCCCAAATTATCAGATCGACCCTTGATTCACCCCCCCCTTGACCCCAAACTGAGCCTCTCTCAAGCATTCCCCTCAGGGAGCACTGCTGAAGCTCATGCAGACAAACTGTCCCAGCAAAGGGTGTGCTGGGTGGAGAGAGGCATAGGCTGAGACAGACTAATCTCAACCCAAAATCTGGGGCAGGCAGGATGCTGGCTGGCATGCAAATTAATATTTATAATTAAGTGGAAAGGCCCCTGAAGGCTTGCACTGCCACCTGACTCTACGAGGGAGACTACTTCATAATTAATACACTGGTCAAACGGCTCACAGAAAGTGAGTTACCTGACGAAATCATCCCATTCCTGCCCTGTTCTGGGGGTGAATCAATGGGGTGAATCCACCCCTAGCCTCTCTGCAGGCAGCATCATGTGTAGCAGGACACTCTCACGGTTCTTGGGTCCCAGCCTGGCTCGAGGCAAGGCCAACAGGGTCAGGTCACCCACTCTGAGGATGCACAGCAGAGCACGGCCTTGGGGACACCAAGGGACAGAGACACCAGGGCCAAGTCCTGCCCTTGGCACAGTTCAGAGCAACGTCAATGCCTCCATCACCTCCGCTTGCTCTTTCTAGGTTTCGGGGCTGTGACCCAGGTGGATTGAGCTGCTGCAAAGCTCCTGCTCCCGCCCCTCCCAGCAGCTTGGAGAGGTCTGGATGGGCACGAGTGACTCCCTGAGTGGTGTGATGAGGCTGAAGGACAAAACTTGCCCTTACCAGCCTGTGATCTGGGGGGGTGAAATGATCCTTCAAGGCTACCCCTTCCTGAAGAAGCCCCCAGTATTTGGGGCATGAGGGAGCATCCCCTGATCTGAGCCCTGCGGGTTGGCCAAGCCCCACAAGAGATCCCTCCTGCCTCCATCCCCACACTGCCTCTCAGTGGATACAGGATTTGGCAGGGTGAGGTGATGCTGATAAAGCTGCATTTGCACATACAGGACTTGGTGGAAACCTAAAGCCCCTGGCAGCAGACAGGAGAGCTGTCCCCACAAGAGAAATGGAGAACAGGCAGGGGCGGAGCACAGCAGGGCCTGTCTGAACTCATGGCAAAGGAGGAGTACGAGACCCCAGAGCATCCACCTGTGTGATCCCACCTTCTCAGCGAGGATGAGAAGGAAACAACTGTCCCTTCCCTCAGGCCAGGCTTATACCCCTCACCCCATCTCCCAGAGCAAGGTGCAAAGAAGCCTAAGGGTTTACCCTCACAGGGCAATGAGGGCATCCCCCCAGACCAGGAGCTCTGCAAGGGTGTCGGGGTGCAGCAGGAGCCCCTGGGGAGCGCAGGGGTGCCTGGCAGGGAGGCAGTGCCCCCAGGGACCAGCAGCCACGTGGGAGGGACTGACTCACTCTGCGGCTTCGGGAAACCAACCGGCGGGGAAGAGGAGCCGGGAAGGATGGAGCCGGGAATCGCGTGAGCAGCACGAGGGCCGGATCCTGTGCTGCTAGAAGGCGGGATGCCTGTCTCCCCCAAAGCCAGAGCCGGAGTTCTGCCTGCGCAGGGATCTCCACCCCCCATCTCCAGACTTTTCCCTCCTCACCCAGCCAGGGAAGCGGTGCTGCCCTTTGTGCAAGGTGCTGGTGTCGGGCATATGGCACATGAATCATTCACCAAGCTGGGAAATTAATTATTCATCCAGACGAAAAACCAAACATTTTACTAATTGTCCTGAAAGGAAGGACCTGGGAAAGGGGTGGAAGAGGGGCTTCAGGTTGGATATTGCCAACATTCGTGAATGGAAAAGAATGAAAGGGGGGGAAAAACGTCTTGGTCTGGAGTGATCAAAGTATTGCTGTGCTTTTGGAACTGGGGTTGTCTTTTTGCTGGTTTATCCCTATAGGACAGCACTCCTTGCAGTGGCTCAGGCTGCAGCAGGATAACCATGTCAGGATGCTGCACTTGTGCTCTGATTCCACACTTGTTCTCCAAATCTCTTATCCGTTCCCCCAAGCTTCCTTGCCTGGGTGTGCACTGTACTCTCCGGGTCAGGGAAATGCAGGTGTGGGCGCCGTGGGAAGAGCCTGTTCCCAGCCCAGGTGTGCTTGTGTGTGATCTCTCACCTGCATGGTGTGCCACACACCTGTGGGGCCAGCACCCCAAACCACCAGGGCATGCAGCACATCAGTATTCCCAGACAGAGCTGCTGCCAGTGTCTGTTCAAGGATCCCCCTTCCATCTCTGGAACTCCAAGATTGAAAAGAGCACCCAAGCACACAGAACTGGGGTTGTGCGAAGTGCACTAAATACCTGAGGGCAAAACATCCCTGCCTCTCCCCCGGGAGAGCTCAAGGGGAACCATGAAAAGGGAACTTTCCAGGACAGTCATCTCAAGATCCAGGCAGCATCAAAACGAACAAAAAAGCAAACCTGCCCTCCTCATCCCTGGGCTCACCTTGCAACATTGCAGCACAGTAGGGAGCACCTTCCTTGGAATGGTTCTATCCTGCTTCCCACCAGCCAACAGCAGGAAATCAGGGCATAAGTGTGCACAGGATTGCCCTGGGAAGTCAGAGAAAGAGACCAAGCTCACAGCTGCTGCTTGGCTTTGTAGGGAGAGGATGATGGATTTTGGGACAGGTCTTGGAGAGCCAGGCTTTCCTGCTCCAGCACAGGCTGGTGCCCCTGCAGTTGGCTCTGGGCTTGCTAAGGGAATGGCAGGCAGCACCAGCAATCCTTCACTCCTGCTTTCCCTTGGCCATGCTCCACCCCACAAAACCCTTTAATGAAAACCACCGTGCCCAAGGGCTTCACAAAAGGCACCCAGGTGTAGCGGCTGTTATTAAACCCTCCCAAAAACCCTGACGGCAGCGCTTCCTTTGCGTGACCCCGGTGTATTGATCCGGCTTTTACAGCCGCTGCTTCCCCAGCTCCTGAGCAGAACAACTTCACAAGGGCCTTTTGATTCCCGTTTGGATTTTTTTTTCCCCATTGTGAGCAGTGTTCCCCCACCCCTTCACCTCTCACGTGTTATTGTATTGCTGCTATTAAAAAAAGCCAATGGTGCTTTGGTAATGCTCAGGCACCCGTGTGTGTGAAGCACACACCCACCTGGATATTTGCAGAGGGAGTTTAACCCTTCCTATTCCATCAGATAGGGTGTAGGACAAAGCAGGCAGCTGTAGGGTTCTTGTTCTCTATTCCTAATGGCACCCAGGGAGCAGGGAGCTCATGCTCCAATTGCTGGTGGCTGAAGCTCTGCCAGCCTCACTTTCTCAGAACCACCAATTAAGAGGTCACCAACCTTCCTCTGACCTTTATGACCATTTCTGAGTCATTTTCCTCTTTTTTTTGGTCCAGGTCACACACTGCATCAAGCAGGTCCCACGTCCAGCTTCAGCACCTACATGGCTCTGGTTCATGCAGCGACAAGGTGAGCATCCCCAAACCCCAGGGGAAACACAGATGTTCCCCTCGCTGGTTCTGCCTCAGAACAGTAAGTAAAGGTATTTTATGCACACTTTCATAAAAAATTATTTTTAGCTGGGGAAGAACAAGCTGGTTTTTTTCAGGCAGCAATGATGATTTGGAAACCACAGGTTACCAACAGAGCAGGTTTACAAATGTGACTATTAGTTCCCCAGTGGAAACTTTGGCATCAGGGAGTTTTAGGTGGGTGTTGATTTCCACTGAGATGAAAAAAAATTGATTTATCGACAGAAGAAGCAAACACCAGTTGAACCCTAGTCAGTGCCATCCACTCCTGCACAGGGTCCCAGGAGGCTGCTCATGGGAGAAATCCCTCATTAGGCTTATTTACAGCAGGGAGAGGGTAAAGAAAATCCCACTGTTCACAGAAATCCCAGCGTGGTGTCTGTGACCATGATGCCACCTGCGCTAAGGACCTCTCCCATTAGATACACGGCAAAAAATAAGTCCAGAAAGGAGCAGCAATATTCTGTGTCACAATTGGAGCGACGAGGGCCAGTGAGTGTGATGCTGGCTCCCTCAGGGATGGATCCTGGGATGGGTCCTGCTCACATGGATATTTTCTCTGGCCCATCAGGGGATGCACCAGCATCCAAACTCACTAAGCACATCCTGAGGCAAGCACAACCCTGCATTTCCGATCACAGCATCCCCTCCACCACAGCCACAGCCTTTCCATAAGCCACAACAAGATCCCCACGGCCACCAAATCTCACAAATCTCTCTGCAGACCCTTTAACATTTGTCAAGCAGAAAGGTTGAGTCTGCAAAGGCGATCCCGAAGCCCCTGTGCAGGCTCCGCCGCCCGCCTTACGCAACCAACACAGAACGAGCCGCCAAGTGCAAACCTTCTCCCACAAGCTGTTTGCAAGTCATTTGCCAGCCAAGGATTATTTGTTGCAGGAATTTGCCAATAATTCAGCAGATTAAACAGGCGAGAGTTTCCTGCATGGGAAGCGCAACCATGGCACCAAGGAACAGCGGCTTTGGCAGCACCGCAGGGCAAAAGCAAGAGCTGAACAGTGCAGGGGAGCCCACGACCCGCTGCAGCTGATCCCAGTGACCCCAAAACCAGCCCACAATGAAAATCCATGGGCTGCCTCCTTCGCCCACCATACAACACAATTTGCCCCAGCAAGTCAGTGAGGCCACGCCGGCGGGCACTGCTGGGGCAAGAAGGGGCATTCCTTGGGCAGGGTTCCATTCTGCTGGAGCAAACATCAGGACCCCGGTGGGGCAGTGGTGGGGAAGCAGACGCTGGAGGGCTGTGGCCCATGACTGGCAGTCCTGGGGGGGACGTGGGTACCTCCTGTCAGGGTGGCCAGCACGGTGCTCGCAGCCCTTCATGGACAATTGATTCCCTGGCACGGGGCCCAGCTCAGCCTGGCACCGAGAGGAGCTGGCGAGGCTTCTGCGAGTGAGTAATTGCCGAGCGCTGACTCAGCACCAGCTCGGTTACAGCAGCAAGCCCAGAGCCGCGGGGAGGGCAGGAAGAGGTCCCTGGTGAACCCCTCCTCCCAGCCCAGTGCTGCCCCTTGGCCCACGCCCCAAAGGATGCCCAAGTTGGGACACAGGTGATGGGCATTTCCCAGCCCCCCAGCTGCTTCCTGCACACTCAGCCCAGTGAGGCCAAGAGCCCCTCTTGTTGCTACCAATGTGGGTCCCATGGAGTCCTCAGAGGTGTGAGCACCTGTGCCCAGTCCAGGAGCCACAGCACCCTCTCCATGAGTGACTCTGCAAATGTGGGAGAGCAGCAGCCTCCCATGCGAGGGCTGCACCTCCCACAGGCCGCCTGCGTGCTGCCCATCAGAAGCATCACCCACCACCAGCACACCCTCCACTCCCAGCTTACATGGCTCCACAGCCCAGCAAGGCCATCCAGGTCCCCATTGGACCAAGGGAGTCAAAAATGTCCCCAGCCATGCTCTCCTCAAGCCTCCTCTCATGCACAATCCCAACCTGCACTGCTCCACCATAGACAACCATCACCCATCACCACATCCCAGCAGAAGCAGGCTCAGCATTCCCCTTCCTCCTCCAAACATCCAACTAGGCGTCACATCCCATGTAGTGCCACCATCCTGCAAGCCAAGAGCCAGGACTGTGCAGCAGGAGGAAGCTCTGTAGAGACCCCAGGCATCCTGCCTGGTCCCCATGCCTCAGTTTCTCAGCCAGCCCTGCAGCTGCTCTGTACCCAGCTCATGGAGCTCATGGAGCACTCAGAGCCATGGGCACCATCTGTTTGTACACATCAAACCAGCTCCTCTGAGCGTGACGTTTCCATCAGCAGGCAAAAAAATATCCACAGTCCAGGCACCACCTGCCCTCCACACAGAGAGGGGCTCAGGGGTCACCCTGGGTGGGCTTCAGCTCGAGCTGGCTGCTAGTGCTGGCTAGCACAAGCCCAAATACCCCTGCTCGTTTCTGTGTCACCAGGACAGCCCAGCATACTGCAAGAAGGACTCAAATCTGGGCCATGTCGCTGGCAGGTGACACCACCAGCGACACAAGCAGCACCCGTGAAGCTCTGTGTGCTACCACCCCCGGCACCACTGCTGCACGCTGGGATGGTGACAGCATCACCTGGGAATGTGACCCTACCCAGACCTCATTCCCAAACCTCCAGCACCAGGGCAAGCCTGGAAAGTGCTTGGGAAGGCAAGAGAAGAGATTTTCCACCTCCTCATGTAGGGTTTGCCCAGAATCTCTCCCAGATCACATCCAGTTATCAGGTCATGCCACTGCCTTGTCCTCACCTTGCCTTGTATTCAGGTAGGTGACAGGCCACCAAGTGAGGAAAGCTAGACCTGGTGGCCTCAGGGCCAGCCCTACTGCCCCTATAGGGAACCTCGTCCCACTCTCAGTGTCCACAGCAAAGCCAACACAGCACCTTCAGCACACCATCCTCCCCTCCCTCATCAGGACAATGAAACACCACTGACAACAGCAAACCAAGGGCTTGTGTCCTCACCAGGATGAGTCCCTAAGCCCAACCAACCCCACCAGTGGTCCCACAGCACCCAACTCACCCGCTGAGGACCACAATGAAGTCCATGACGTTCCAGCCATTGCGCAGGTACGAGCCCTTATGGAAAACAAACCCCAGGGCCACGATCTTAATCCCAGCCTCGAAGCAGAAAATCCCAATGAAGTAGGGCTCCGTCTTCTCCTGCCAGAGTGAAATCAGTGACCCAGTGAGAGGGAGAGACTTAGCAAACACAGCACCAGGCATTTCACACTGACCCAACTTGTGTTCCATCCCACCCAGACCAATCATCTCCTTTGGGAGCTTTCCCAGCCCTTTCTCAGCCAGCAGCAACCTCAGAAATTAAAAAAGGGTGTCTATAATACACTCAGGTTCCCCAGTCCTTCCCTACCCCTTTTTAAGGGGTCTAAACCTTCCTGAACCCTTTCCATAGAGAAGGAGTATGTTACAGCAGCCCCAGGAAGGCTGGAGCACCTAGTCCCAGAAGAAACCTCCTGTCCAGCCACCCCAAAATCAGAAGAAATTGCCTGGCAGGATTGGGTGGCTGCCCTTGACTCCTCCCCCATCCCAGAGTGCAGGAGAGAGGGATGGACACAGGTACTCACTAATCTCCGTGACATGGGCGTCTTGTCATCCTCAGGGAGGTGCTGCTCCAGGGCCAGCACGATGCAGTTGGCAATGATGGTCGCCAGGATCATGTACTCGAAGGGAGTGGAGGGGAGTTAAGGAGCAGAGAACAGGTGGGTGACACCCCCAACCCTCCAGCCCACCCTTCGTTTCACCTGTTTTCCCCATGGGAACATCCACACACGCTGCTCTCAGGCAGGAGGGTGAAGCCCACCTCAGTGTTGCTTGGAAATGAGAGGGGTGAGAGCCCCTCAAACCTGAAGACCTGCTGGGCCTCATCACCTCCTCCCCAAGCTCGTACAACATCAACCAGAGGTGTTTTGGGACGAAAACTCCCCTGGGAGAGGGATGCTACTTGTGCAAGGAGCTCAGAAGGTGGACACGAGGTTTGAAGTGGGACTATCAGGCTGGGCTTTGACTGGAAGAAGGTTTGGCCTGGTCCTTGGCAGCATCAGGGAAGCTCTCCCTGGCATGGCACACTGCTGGCCAGGGTTAGCATGTCCCTGTTTTCCTTCTCTTTTCCATCACCAATCAGCAGGAGACGGGAGTCAGAAAGGGGAGGTGTCACAAGGTATTGGCAGCCCTTGCCCAAAAACCTCCCCATGGGAGGAAGCAGCTGCATAACCTGAGGAGGATGGAGCATCCCTTGCAAGTCCTGGGGATCTGACCTGGATCAGCCCACTGCGTGCCCTCGCCAAGCACCCTGTGGGGAGCAGGATGAACCAGGTGGCACGGGGAGCTGCAGAGCACTTGGCTGAGCATTCACAGCTTGAGGCACTGATAGCACCTGGGTCTGAGCTTCAGTTCAGGCAGGGTGGAAATCCCTGTGGAGATATCCCAGCTCAACCACACCCCAGCAAGACCCCAAAGGGATCAGCAGCACCTTGTCAACAGGATCTGGTTGGACCCTTAAGAGCAATCCTAAATCCTACATCCATGTCTAGGTCTTACACAACCCTTCCCCAGGAGCCACCCTGAGCCAGGACAAGTGGCAGCAGATGCTGGTGTCTGAGGACCTGAGGAAAGGAGGGGCAGGTTGATGCCCAGGAAAGCACCCCAAACTCAGTTTCCTCCTGCCTTTTGATTCATGGGATCGAGGCAGGGACACGGAGCACTCTCCTGCCTGGCCTACTGCCGAGCTCTGAAAACAAAGTACTTCCAAATGACAGGATGGCCATATCTTTCCAGCTTGCCATCCATCTTTCCCAATTCTTCACAATAAAAGCCCAGTTGTCCTCAATAACTAAACGTGGAGTGATACAGCAGCAGGCAGCACGCCCCTGATTCCACTCCCTCTGTGCCAAAACAGCTCTATTACTGCCACCACTGGCACCAGCAGCCACTGAGAGAGGACTGCTACCTTCACAAAACGTGTGTCTGTGGAAAGGGGTTGTGATCCCACCTGGGATGGATTTGCCCATGAAGGAATCATCCACACTCCCACCATCCCAAGCTGGCTAAGCCCGTCCCCACCACACCAGGCTTCTCCAGACCCAACATCCTCAGGCAAGGACGTGTCCAAGGTCCATCCTATCAGCCCTGGGAAAAAGGGTGATTTTGTCTTTTCCAACCTCGTCCTTTGGCTACCAATTACAGTGAAATGCTTTCAACCAGTGGTCTTGAGCTCACAGGCAAGAGAAGACACCCCAGTGTCCCAGGGAAACAGGAAAGCATGAAGTGACCCCAGCAGCAGTGACGCTGGGCACGCTGGCAAGGTAGGAGCAGGGATGGGCATAGAAACAGGTCTCCAGAGAGATGGCCAGGAGAGGCAGCCAAGGAGGGCCTGCGGGAGCTGGGATGTGTTTAACCTGGTAGGAAGAAGAGCCAGGAAAGATACATCCAAGGCATTTAAAAGCCCACTCAATGAAATTAATGGTTGCTAAGTTAGAGGCAACCCCGAAGAGAGAGGCTGCAGAGCTCCCTGCTGCTGGCTCAGACCTTGCTGCCAGCCAGGCACGGAGTAGGAGTGGCTCCCTGTGCTTGGGAAAGGGGGGGAAGACTCCAGAAGTTTTCCTCTGAGGCTCAACACAAGTAAATATTTCACTGCATGGCTCCGGCAAAGGCCACGTCCTCTCCCTGCATCCCACCTCTGGCTCCAGCCGACCGCGGCTCTGGCCCCGCGCCACCAGCCTATTTGGGATCTTTTTGTATCATTTTCCTGAAAGTCTGCGAGCAATTAGCACCGGCTTAAGAGACAAACAGCGTGTTAGTGGGGCGAGGCAGCAGCTCCCCAGGCACCAGGCACATTTGCCTAGATGAGAAGTGTGGGAACGACGCGGAGAGTCCGTCTGTCCGCCCCGGCGCGGCTCAGCCCGCCCAGCATCCCGCACTGCTCCCTGCCACTCCCCGCCGCTGTTCCCGCGGGAGAGACACCCGGCTGGGAAAAACCCAACAGCAGCAGCGTGGGAGCCCTGCTCAGCAGTGCCTGGCGGGGTCAGGACCACCTGGCCCCAACATCTGCTTCAAAGCACGAGGATAATGCACATCTGTCACACCCCTGCACGGGACCACGTTCCTGCTCCACCTCTAGCAAGTGGGTGGACAGATATCATGGAATCAAGGAACAGTTCGAGTTGGAAGGGACCTTAAAGTCCACCTCGTTCCGACCTGTCATGGGCAGGGATGCCTCCCACCAGGCCAGGCTGCTCAGAGCCCCGTCCAACCTGGCCGAGCCCGAAAGGGCAATCGCTCCCCAAAGCACTGACCTCAGCATGAGGTCACTGCCAAAAGTGATTCCCCAAACCCCACTGGCCCAGTTTCTCGAGGAGCTGAGCCTGGGTTATCACATCCAGAGCTGTGTGAGACATCAACCCCATGGAAACCAGCCCCCATAGCTCCAGCTGTGCCAGGTTTTGAGGGACCAAGAGGAAAAGAACCAAGGGACTCAAGGGACAGCAGAAACATCTGGCTGAACTGAGGGATATTTTATCCCCACTCTTTACTTCTGCCAAGCAGGCGTCCTCCCAGTCGGGGCTGGAGCCCACCAGACAATCCTCTATCAGTGCTTTGTTTTTTCCCACATCAGATGAATAATTACACAACTTCTCAACCACCCAAAATGCAGAGTAGCCCTCGCCTCCCTTCAGGCCCAGTAATGACAGCCCATCTCCCTCCAGCCTTCTCCTCCTCCTCTTCCGTCTGGCTTCTCCTGGAGGATCATTAGGGAGCCGATAAAAATAGGTTTTCTTATTGATTTATCTCCTTTACTCCATGCTCTCTCTCCCCTGCACCGTTGACTTGTTTCCTTAGCAACTCGGCCGATCCCTGTGCACGCCACACCTGCAGCTCCACGCTTCCCTCCCGGTGCCTTTGAGGAGGGGACAGCGACCCCAGGCCATGGGGACATCCCCCAGAGTGCCTGGAGCAGGCACTGTGGGCTAACCCCATGCCTGGAGCTGGAGCTCCTTGGCGGGCCTGTCAGGAAGATGTTCAGCCACTGGCAGATCTTCCAGCTGTGACCTTCCTCTTCACCTTCCTCCCCCACCAGAAGCCCAAAGCAGCCCACTCAGATCTTGTTAAGACAGGGAGTGAGCCCAGGTCCAATCCCTGGAGATGAGTTCTGGTGCTGATGGGACATTGACACAATCTCTGCCAAAGGCTGGGTACAAGACAAATCCCTAAATCCCTCCTTGGATGCTGGCAAGGACAGGAGCTATGGAGAGCTCCCCTCCACCCCACCCCTTCCCAGTCCCTTCTATCCACTCCTGGGCAGGCAGGTGGGGAAGGAGCAGAGGAGCCAGAGGAGTGAGGCCACACGGGCCTTGGGGAATCCTACCTTCCAGTGCCACCAAAAGAGCAGGAGCAACTTAACCCCTGTCCATGCATGCATCATCCAGGTTCCAACATCTCCTAGAAGGTCATGTGATTTCCCACCTCTCTTCACGCCTCCCTGGGGACCTGCTGCTCTGAGGGGCTTTCCCTGCTCAATTCCTACACCTGTGGACTTCATCTTGCTGGTCCCAATCCCAGCACTGCTGCCTGTCCCACACAGACAAGGCATGACAGGATGAAAGGTCCACATCTTCAGCATTCACCCTTAGGATACCCAAATCCTCCTCCTGTCAGCTCTACACCCCAGCAGAAAAGTGAGCACCTTCTCTCCAAGGTTGTATTCACAGAATCATGGAATAGTTTGGGTCAGAAGGGACATTAAAAGTCATCTGGTTCCAACTCCCTGCCATGAGCAGGGACACATCCCAGTTGGCCAGGTTGCTCAGAGCCCCATCTCACCAGACCTTGAACAATTCCAGGAAGTCCACAACCTCTGTGGGCATTTGAGGTTTTTGGTTTCCAAGAAAAAACGAAAGTGCCAAGTAGAGCAAAGCCTGTGAGTGGCCCTAATTCAACTCTGGGATTCTCCATCCCCACAGTACCTCCCTGGCTTGTCCCTGAGGACACAAGGGATTTCTGTCCAGCCACAGAGCTGTGGTCCCCGTCTCTATCCCTGCGTCCTGCCACCCAGTGCACCCAGCCCATCCATGCTGGGGGGATTAAAAGAAAGCAACATCCAGATCCCAAATCCTCCCACTTTGAACACAAGCCAGCTGCTGTGTGCCTGCTACACAGAGGCTCAGGAGATGAATGTGAGCTTGGATTGTGCTTGTGTCCTGGAGCACCCAGCCTGCCTCAATCCCTCTGCATGGACACAGGAGATCACACTCCCTCTCTGCAGTCACAGCTGTTGCTGCTTTTATGGCTCCAAAATGCAGTGCTTTGGTTTCCATCAGGGGTTAAACCGAAGGCAGTGACAGCCAGGAGTCCAACGGGGCAGAGCTGCCCACACTGCTGCCGCTCCCGTAGGGATGCGGGATGCAGGATGTGGGATGCCTGCCTGCCACGTGCAAACAGCTCCATGGAGAAGCGTCTTCTTCTCCCCCACTTCACCCTGGAAATCAAATCTCTCTCCTCTCCTCCTCCTTTTTTTTTTTTTTCCTTAAACAAAAAAGGACCACATCATGTGATTTTCCTGCCTTAACATCAGTTTTTTAACTTTGGTTGCCACAGCAACAGGATGCAACTTGGCATCACCATGACAACAGCTGCCTCTGTTTAAATTCACCATCTGACAGGCAGCCTCGCTCTCCCCGGCTGTCAAAAAGATGGACCTGCCATTACACCTACTCGCCCCTCCCCAAAAAAAACCTTCTAAAATCTGATGAATGGAGGGCACAGCAAACAGGCTGGGAGGCGGGGAGGGGGAAATGTTCTTGGGGAGTGCAAGGATGGAGCTCCCAAGGATGGCACGACATGGCGCAGGCTCTTCCCTTGGGAAGGCGAGACATGCCGGAATCTTGGCGGGGGAAAAGCCAAGGTGCAAGAGATGCTTGGCCAAGGTGGGGCGTGACATCACCAGGGTTCCCGAGGGGCACTGCCCACGCAGCATCAGGTCACAGTGAGAGCTGTGGTGAGCAAAACAGTTCAGGCACTCACGAGCGTGCTTCCTATGGAGCAAAATCCCCCTGGCTGTTGGGATGGGGACGTGCCCAGGGGCTCTGGGCACTCCAGCTGCTCTAGGCCAGCCCAGCACCAGATTTGGTCCTCAAAAGAGCCGAGATAGGTGAAATCCCTCACCACAGCGAACAGCAAGGTCCTGATGGACATCCTCTTTCCCTGCCACTCTGGGGGTAGGTGCAGTGGGCAGCCTGCAGCCAGATGCTGTCCTTGGGGACACAGCCAGAGCCCACAGTGTCATCTGGCCTTCCTGGGGCGGGAGAGGGATCTTATCCAGGTCAAATGTGATTAAGTGGATGAGGAACGGAGCAGATATAGATGAGCTGCAGCCCATCTCGTGTACTAACTGAATTGGAGCCTTCCAGGCAGCCAAACAAATGAAATCAGGGTGAAAGGCCTGGCCATCAGCAGGAAGAGAGCAGGCAGGAGGACAAGGCTGCATTTCCCAAGGAGAAGAGAAGGAGATGTTCCTACAGCCAAAACAGCAGCTGCCCCCTGGTTTGGGCAGGACCAGTTTTAAAAGAGCAGCTCCAGTGGAGGCAACGCACTGGGCTTTCCAGCGAGGAACTCAGCGAAGACTTGCCTCCCATGGAGCTGCATCCCAGTCCCAGTTGCTCGTATTTCTCCTCCTTCTTCTCCATGCATCATCCCTATTTACACTGGGAAGCCAAACTGCAGAGGCTGCTGGTTATAATTACACAGTTACCCAGCAGATATCCAGGCCTGAATCACCAGATATTTTTAGCCCTATTACCTAGTCAACCAGAGCTGGATGAAGAAGAGCCTCTACTTCACCCTGTGCTCCTCTCCAGCCCCTTTGGCTTTCCTCAGTGCTGTGCCCACCCTGACCCACAGCACCAGGACTGGCCCATCGCCCTGCCAAGGCCAGCAGCTCCTACTGACCGTGGCCAAGATCCAATGCTCTCTTCCCCAAAATACCCTCGCCCAGGAGCGATGCCATGGGCTCCAGGCCAGGCAGCTGAGGTGCTCACATGATTTTCCTGGCCCTACCAAAAGGCACCAGCTGCCTATGCCAGGCTACAACTACAAGGATGGGAACAACTGGCCTGGCCAACCGAACCAAACTTATCACCAAAAGGCCTTGCCCATTCCCAAGCCCTCAAAACTCCAGTGGTGCAGAGAAACATCCAGGGTGGATGCATTTTTCTTGGAAAGAGATGGCAGCAGGGCGGGGGATAGGCAGGAACGCTGAGCTCCCGCGCCTGGAGCACGCCTGTTCCCAGCACTCACATGGGAATATGTCACTTACTTCTGGAAAAAAAACCACAAAATGAGCCCATCTCCCTCATGCATTGCAAATTCCAGGGGAGAATAATGCTGGGGAGTTCTGCTCATGTGGTGGTGGAGCTCCAGTCTCTAGGAGACAGCGGCTGCCTGGAGATGAGACATCACACCGGCACGGGACCCCAGCCCACGCCGGGAGTGTCGGGCCAGTGCCAGCACCCCAGCTCTTTCTGGCTCCCAACAAAAACCAGAGGGGCGAGAGCCCTCCCACACCGCACTGGAAAAGCACATGAATAATTTGGCATATTCTGGAAAAGCAGGCAGCCGGCCTGGCCGCTGCCCTGCAGGGCTCCGCGCTGAGCCGAGCTCACCACACCAGCGGTCCTGCAGCGACCCGCCCCGTGGGCGCTGCCAGGAGGGGCAGATTCAGGGGTGCCATGGGGAATTCAGCCCCTCCAAGCCAGCCCTTCACGCCCAGGTCACCCCTCAAGCCTGGAGATGTCACAGCTCCTCAGGCAGGACCGGTCCCTGCCTGGCAGAGGCTTGACCTGACGTGTTGGAGCTGCAAAGGGACGATTCCCCAGTGATGCTCTGCAGGGTGGGTGACCTGTCCTGCATCCCTGGGCCTCACCAGAGGCTTTCCCCCTAGGTACCTGTTGCACCAAACCGAGGCATTGCTGCCTGGCACCGGGGAAAGCTCTCCCGTGCCCACCAGAGGAGCCAGGAACTCAACCAACAAGTTGCAGGGAGAGAAAGCGGCAGCAGCAGGAGCCGCATGGAATCACTGCTGCAGAACACGGTACGGGGAGGCTCCTACAGCCAAAGCGTGGCCACGCTGAAGTTTTCGGGCTCAGCTCCTCCGTGGGGGCAAAGCCCAGGAGGTGTCTCGGGGGGCAGCAGGCATCGAGCCCAGGTTGGTGTGGGGCTGAGAGCTGTGGTGCTGGGCAGCAGCCAAGGCGCCCAGGGGCACCCACAGGGAGGGGGGGAGGAGAGAGAGGTGCGTGGGGAGGTATGAAAGGATGGAGAAACAGGGGAAGGAGTGGGAGAGATCTGCACCCTCCACCCTGCGCTAGGAGAGGGGTCCCTGGGATATAATCGGGGCTCCCCATGCCAGCCTCCACAAAAAGGGCCACGGGGCACAACCAGAGGTTTCCAACATCCTTCCCTCTGCCGCAGGGAGGGGGCAGCCAGTTCCCAGAGCCACCATGGGGGGCCGGGGGCTGCAGGGTGAGGACGGCTGTGCCCCTGCCAGGCGTGATCTGCAGCAAAGAGGGCACACACAGGAGGGACAGAGCCACCACCCAGCAGGGACTGGAGATTCACGGGCTCCCAGGTGGCTCCGGGTGGGGTGGGGTGACAAAACTCCACAAGACATCGAGGCACAGAGAAAAGGCCACTACCCCCCAACCTCCCCAGGCACACACACCGAGCATCCCAAAGCACGCAGAGATCAGAGCACCTGTCCCTATTAGCACGAGGGGATAATAAATCCAAGCCTCAGGAGGGGCTGGGGGGCTCCCAGAGGGGAGAAAGGGCTCAGCTCCTGTCAGGAGCAGGCGAGGAGCCGAGGACAGAAGGGGAAGCAGCAACAGGGCGAGGAGAGCATCCCCGGGGACCGGGGCACCCCTCTCCGCACACCTTACCTGCCCGATAGTGCCACACGCACGTGTCCTGGGCGGCCACCGAGGCAAATCCGGGCAGCGAAGGTGGGGGCTCACAGGGGCTGCAGAAAGGATATGGCCAGTCGATGAGCTTCTTGGCATATTTCCTGACTATGTTCTCTTCCCCAAAGAGGAAGAGCGATCTGTTGACGGTGAAGCAGTTCTGCCGGACGGGGATGGGGTTGTACAGAGCCATAGTCCGGGCTCTCTGCGCTTTGGTTTGCTTGAAGGCTCCCGGGCTCCCTCCCGCAGGGGCAGGAGCTCCTTGCCGGCTCCGGTTCTGGTCGGAGCCCCCATCTCCAGAGCCCAGCCTGCCGGCCACTGCCTCCCCAAAGCGAGCCATCCTGGAAGAAAACACACAGGTGAGCCAAAGCAGCAGCACCGAGGCGGCGGGGGGGAGGGGGGTGGGAGAGAAGAGGGAGGGGGTTGCGGGGCGCAGTCCCAACCACAGCCCCCTCCTCCTCTCCGGGTGATGCTCAGCTCCGTCTCTCCTCCATCCCTCCGGGGGAGCAGGGACCCGCGTGGAGGAGAGGTGGCAGCGTGCGGCGCCGGCTCGGCGCCTCCGGCACGGCACGGGGGGCACCAGAACCTCCAGCCCCCCCAGAACGGCCACCCGGGCAGCGGGGCGGGCAGCGAGCCCTCCTTCTCCTCCGTGCCCAGCGGAGGCCGCAGCCGCTCAGCCCCTAAGCATCTTCCCCCACGAAGCAAGGGGTTAAACCCATCCACATCCTCCCCACCGCTCTGCCCGCAAGCCCAAACCAGCCCCTTTTAACCCCCCAGCCCCGCCGCAAGGCGAGCGGAGAGCAGGCACGGGAAAGGCAGGGATCCGAGTCCTTCCAGCCACCCCCTGGCAAAGGAAGGAAGACACAATTCGGAACAGCACCCAGCACAGCAGCCGCGGCCGGGGGAACAGGTTGCAGCGTGGTCCAGCCTAGTTGGAGCCAAGTGTCCAACTCCTTCCTCCCGACTCCATCTTCAGCATCCTGCGGGAGCCCGGCCGCCCATCTGCCGGCTCGCTGGGGCAGCGGGCAGGGCCGGAGGGCTGAGCCCCCGGGCGGGCACCTGCGGCGGCAGGGATGCCCAGCCCTTCGCTGCCGGGGCAGGAGCGCGCAAGGCGACGTCGGCTTCCCGCAGGAGCCGGGCCACAAAATTAAAGGCTGCCGCGCCTCTGCAGCTCGGGGACAGCTCGCTTTAATGAAGTCAGTGGCAACACAGGCGCACACAAGCGCGCACACACGCACAACACGCCCGGCTCGCTCCCTCGCTCCATCCAGTGCGTTCTTTTGGCAAGCACGGGAGCTGCCGCAAAGGAAAATCAGAGGCGAGGGGTGGGTCTGAAGGGAACAAAGGCAATGAGGGAGCCCCCACCCTGCCAGAAGCACACACACCCCCCGCCCTGGCTGCAGAGGGCTTTCCGGCACACGGGTGCTCTTAGGTGAGTGGCTAAATTAGGGAGCAAGGGGGGCTCCCCTCCCTGCATCTCCCCCACCCCACCTCAGCCCGCACCGAGCATCTCTCTCCGGTCACACACATCATCCTCCCCCCATCCCTGGGACACTTCGAGGCTGCCGGCTCCCTGCCGGAGCCGCCCGATGCCAGCGGGTGCCCGGGGAGTGCCCTCCTGCTCACTCGCATACAGATGAGCCTCCACACCTCGGTATTTTCCTTTTGACACGCGATGTTGCCTGGAAGAAACAGCAGCTCATCCAAGAGGTGTAAACAAGCCGAGGCTGGATGTGCCCCTGCAGGAGCTTCCATGGGGGTGGGGGGATGTCTCTGATCCTGCTCCCCCCGCCACAGGCACCCCAATAAGGGCAGGGGACTGGGGACACTGCTGATGCTACAGCCACGCATGTGCCAAGGTCACCCAGTGATGCCCAGGGTCCCCTGGGCTGGGCTGTGCCCCGGTGAGGGGGCTGCCTGCCCACCCACCCACCTCTGGGAAACCCACCCTGCCCTCCTGGCACACACAGGGTACCCCCAGACCTCCAGGGGTGTCCCCAAGTCCTCGGTACCCACCAGGCAGGACAGAGCACAGCACACAGCACACCCTGCGAGCTGTTCACACGCAGGGTCCCCCACCCCTCCCGCTGAACCCCGAGGCCACAGAGCTCCCCACGGCCTGTGGCACTCGCTACCTGCATTTCCCACAAGCAGACCACCCATGGCTCCAGCTAGCAGCACAAAACATCTAGTGTCCCTGCCATGCTCTTCCCTCGTCCACCCCACCAACAACCTGCTCTGCAAACACAGAGGCTGCTGCCCTGTCCCTCAAACCTGCTGTGGGGCAGCCAGGACTGCTTGGGGCATTTAAATGAATTTTTAAAATATTAAATAAATCTAGCTCTTCATCACATAAATCACTAACTCATTTGGGCCTGGGCTTCTCCCTCCGTGCAGCCTGGCAACACCTGACCAGGGACTTCCCCACTCCACAGGCACTAGAGTGGCTGAAGGGCCATAGGACTCGTTTTTTGGCCCAGGCCCTCATGGGTGCACTGCCAGGAGCCTTTGGGCTGGCTGGGTGAGAAAGAGGAAGGACCAGATCCTCCTCAGCAAGATAACAGAGGAGTGTTGGCAAAAAGGGTAGTGGGATCATTGCCCCAATGTCAGCCAGGCACTGCGGGCCCACCAGCTCTCCGTGACACCCAGCTGCTGCTTCCCTTCTTAATTCTCTCCTTCCAATGATCTTTATAACCAAAGTGGGCTCTGCAGGGTTTGCCCAGCCATCTCACTACCACCCTGCAGCACAGAGTGGAGCAGAGGTACCCAGATCCCTCCCAAAACACTTCCCAGACCACCAGCCAGCCAGAGTGACCCTGGCTTTTCACTCTACGAGCAGGCAAGGAGGTGGCCACAGCAGCTACCAGCTAATTACAGTCCCTTCGATTCAGTCCAGGCAAGACACTGCCCTAAACGAATCAATTATTATTTGTAGCTCCCCCACCTCCTCCTCCTCCCCACCACCAACACAGCTTCGGCAGCGGTGCTGCTCTTCCCACCTTTCAGCCCTTTAAGCCACTGTTAATTAAGCCTGGGGCTGGGCCGATTGCCAGGAGCAGATCCTCAGCCTCGCAGAGCTCCTGCTCCTGCTCCCCCCAGCCCTCTCCCACCCTTGCCTGCACGGCAAGGCCCCACCCAGCCGAAGTGTTCAGGCTCTGTTTGGTACCCAGAGCATGAGGAGGATGGGGAAGGCTGCACCAGCACTGCCCCTGCATCCCCTGCCTGGCTCAGAGCAAGGGGCTGAGGGGGAGGAAGGCAGCCTTCCTCCTCCATTCCCTTAGAGCAGGGATGCACCCCTTACCTGGACACTTCCGCTGGGGCACTGGGCTGTCCCCTGAACCCGGAGTTGGCTCTTGCCTCTACTTTACACTCGCTGCTGCAGAGAGAGCAGAGTGCAGGATGACACCACTGGGAGCCTCTCTCCTGCTCAGACGGTGCTAAAGGATGGGATATTTATGAGAAAGCAGCTCCTTAAGAGAAGATTGAGAGCCAAAAGGAAATAAAAAAGTCTCTGGCTATGCCAAGAGATGCAGGCTCTGTTTCCCAGGATGTTTATTGCCATTCTCATCTTGACCCTCACCCAGCACGCTGGGATCTGTGAGTCAGGGAGAAGTGTGGCTGATGCCCACATGATTCAACATGGCACAGGGATTCAGAGCCAGCCATGTGGGGCTGTTTGGGTTTTTGTCAATGGAAGAAATGCGAGAAGGCAGGGAACAGCGGGTGCCAGGACAGGAAGGCATTCGGGATGCGCTTGGTTTTAGCAAGACAGGCTAACACTCCTCCGGTCTGGAGCACAGCTCTGAGAAGGAGCAGCTGAGGGGGGGCTCAGCCTGGAGAAAAGGAGGCCAGGGGACACCTTATTGCTCCTGAAAGGAGGCTGTAACAAGGTGAGGGTTGGTCTCTTCTCTTAGGCAACAAGGGACAGGACAAGAGGAAACGGCTTCAAGTCACACCAGGGGATGTTCAGACTGGATATTAGCAAAGGTGCCTTCTCCAAAAGAGCTGTCAAACCCTGGAACAGGCAGCCCAGGAACTGGTGGAGTCACCATCCCTGGAGGGATTTAGGAGACGTGCAGATGTGGCACTTGGGGACATGGTTGAGTGGTGGCCTTGGCAGTGCTGGGTTAATGGTTGGACTCGATGATTTTAGAGGCCTTTTCCAACCTAAACGATTCCACGGTTCCACGATTGTCACACCAGTATTGCCACCCAGGTCGCCTCCTTGCTTTTCCCCCCACCTCTCCCAGCCACGCCACCACCCGTGCACGGCAGGACATCACCGGAGACACGGGGCTGTCCCCTCCGGGGTGATCCCGAGCCCCTGTGCCACATCCCCCAAGCCTCCCCCCTCCGCGGGGCCGCTGCCGCCGCTCCGGCATTGCCATCTAGTGGCAGCTGTCCCCTCCCTGCGCCCCCCCAGCCTCGGACAGCAGCCCGGGCCCCGGCTGGGCTCCCCCCGGCTCACCCTTTCCCAAGGGATGCTTGGATCAGATGCGAACCCCCCGCGCTGCTCCCGCATCCCTTCGCGCAGCCACGGGAGCAGCCTCAGGCACCCCGGAATCTCCTATCTGTGCATTGCTGGGTACAGGCACCAGAAAAAAAAAACAGAGAAAAAGAAAAAAAGAAAAAAAAGAAAAAGAAAAAAAAAAACAAACCGGCAAATAGTGTTAAAAGCATGCTCTGCCAAGCCCCAGATTGCTCAGAAAGCCAGAGCTGCTCCTCAGCTTGGAGGGAGCACCAGGCAGGGAACAAGTCCCTGAGGAGAGGCTCAGAGTTGGAGTTGTTCAGCCTGGAGAAGAGATTCCAGGGAGAATTTAGAGCCCCTTCCAGTGCCTACAGGGACACAAGAGAGCTGGAGAGGGGTTTTGGACAAGGGCCTGCAGTGACAGGACAAAGGGAAATTGTTTCAAGCTGACAGAGGGCTGGGTGAAATGGGATATTAGGATGAAATTCTTCACTATGGGGATGGGAGACACTGGGACAGGTTGTCCAGAGGAGCTGTGGCTGCCCCATCCTTGGAAATGTTCAAGCCAGGTTGGATGGGGTTTGGAATAACCTGATCTAGTGGAAGGTGTCAGTGCCCATAGCAGGGGGGTTGGACAAATGATCTTCAAAGTGCCTTCAAATTTAGACCGTTCTATGACTCTGCTGCAGGGTCTGGAGAGGAAGGACAGGCTCCCCTTCCATGACTGATATTCCCAGGAGGTGTGATGGACTGCACTCATCTTAGAAAGTGGCTTTTGGCATCCTGATTTATTTTTTAAATATGGGTATGCTGAGATGAAAAAAAAATTAATGAAAAAGAAAAGGATCAAATGAGAATCATCTACAGTGTGCTCTGGCCAAATTTCAAATTGGGACTGAGTAGCTGTGACTCAGAAGCGTGTTTATAACCATGCAGGAATGCAAGTTTTTTTCCAGGAACAGTTTCATTACCTGCTGGATTAGAAGGAAGATGTTCTCCCCACTTGCAAAGGAGAAGTCCTGCTGAGCTGAGCACCTCTGCAGCAGCAGGGAGACAGAATCCCTGGGCTAGAACACTTCACCCAGGATGGCATCTCTGGAGGAGGGCACCACACCAACCTCTGCCTGATGCTCATCTGTGCAGATGTTGGCAGCTGTGGCACAGGCCAGGACAGCCCTGATGACATTTCTTGTGCCAGCAAAGCCCTGAAGAGTCTCTGCACCACCTCGCAGCAAGGCAGCTCTCACCCAAACCAGGGAAAGTGTTTCCTCTCTGCCATCTGCTTCCACTTTTTTTCCAACAACCTCACCAGGATGTGCCTTCTCCAGCACTGGCAGAGATGGGTACCATCATCCTCACATCCACCAGGACACATTCCCAGCACCAAGCCCGAGGTGGAATTCGCAGGGTCAGCACTGGCATTTATCCACTGAGGGATCAGAGGGCTGGAAAAGAAGTGAGAGCCAGCAAATCTCACGCCAGGCTGCGAATTCTGCCTCCAGATTTAAGTCACTGCCAGCACTTCCTCACCCTGCCCTGGGCTGCAGCAGCCACTCCAGGTGTCACACAGCAGCCATGGCAGGAGAACTGGGACGTGTGAGGCTGGAAGTGGAATTATCTGCACGCTGCTGTGATGAAACATCCCCACGTTCACAGACACCACTGCTTTAATTACCAAGACCCACGAGTGCAGCAGCCAGCCTTGGCATCTTCAAAATCAATAGGAAAACAATCTTGTAAAGCTCTCTTTTGCTGGGATAAGGGATTAATCCTCTGCAAAAGGAGACCTGAGTGGCTATAGCTCCCTCCAGACAAGCTCTTGCAGGTGATGGAGATACAGAACAAGCAATGCCCAAGCAGCTCTCACCCAGGTTTCCCTCTGCAGCTCCTCCCCAAGACCCCAGCTGCAGCACACCTTGCATTCCCACCCTAGGGATCCCTTTTCCTAACCTTTCTGCAAGTGTCTGCTTAAGACAATCCAGCCCAGATCATCTCTGGTCCCACTCCTTAGAATGCCTGCCAGTTCTCAGCTGCCGAGCAAAACACAGTGCAACACAAACCTGAAGCAAAATGCCACACAAACACGAGTGGAACAGGTTCCACTCAAGGTTCCCAAACCCACAACATCCCACCACAAGCCATCAGGGCCCAGCAGCCTCCAGCTGCCCTAGGGGTGAAAGGCCAGGGCTGGTTAGCCACAGCTGTTTAGGGAGGGAGCATCCATCCCTTCCCCTCCTCCCCTGCAGGCAGATGCTTCACAGTGATCTGTGGTGACATCTTTCTGTGCAAGCAAAGGGCAGACACATTAATGGTGTCATGACGATATTTTGATTTTTTTAAAATTTTTTTAAAATATTTTTAGTGGTTTTAACATGCATATCTGTAAATTTTAAAGTTTATTAATTTAGCATAGCTTTGATATTTTCTTAAGCTAAAAAACCAAACGTCTTAAATGCTTCACAGTTAGAAGCTAAAAAGTCTTACATTATTCTGAAAAACTAAAGTTTATTTTAAAATACATCTTACAAATTAAGATTAAACTAATTTAAGGGAGATGTGGCCCCACCCTGCATTGCTGTGGGACTGGGCCAGCTCAGGCATCAGAGCCACTGATAAAGCAGAACATTGTCACACCTTGAATTAAAGGTGGATTGAGCAACCAAATCGTGGAATCACAGAATAGATTTGGGCTGGGAGGGACCTTTAAAGGCCATCTAGTCCAATTCCCCTGCCATGAGCATCTGCAACTAGACCAGGCTGCTCAGGCCTTTGAATGATGGCAGGCTGGGAGAAGCTTGAAGGAATCTCATGTCTCATAGGGATGTGCATCCAGCCCCACAAAACTCACAGGAGTTGATTTTGGTCTCACTCTGCCACTGTGCAGCTCAGTGTTTGCACTAACCCACCCCCACAGGCTGCTCAGGACTTTGTACTCCCCAAAAAACACCCAACCAAAACCAAAAGCCACCTTGGTGGCTGCATGACAACACCCAAACGAGCACAGGGGGGTTGCTGACGCCTCAAGCAGAGGCAGGTGAGACCCCATCACCCCCAAACTGTGGAGAAAAGGGACAGCATTGCTTTGCAGTGCTGGCTGCAGGGATGCTTCCCCCAGCCTGACGCTGCCTGCTCTCCCCTTTCCTACCTCCACACGCCACTCTGGCAATGCAAAGCTCCTCAGGGTAACTCTGCCTTAGGCCAGGAGGCTTTTGTGGCTCAGCTGAAGGGCCCTGGCATAACCACCCATTAATAAATTGCCTGGAGTGCCCTGCTGCTTTATGCAGCTTTGCCAGCCCGGGCTCTAATTAGCATTCACATCCTGGCTGCTCTGGGCAGGCGTGCAGCAATCCCACCTCTCAGGGAACAGCTATCCACGCTCCCCTGCTTTGCCATCACATTAAAGCAAATTTCCATCCCTGCTTCCAACCCCCAAATCCCTCTACACAACCTCTCTCCTCAGCCAAAAGCTGTAGAGCACCCCAGTCTCACACTAAGCAAGCTGGCAGGAGGTGAGATCACACCTCTCCATCCTTCTCCATCTCAGAGAGGTCCACCTTTGGGCAAGGCACTTCCAGAGGGGTCCACTTGAGAAGATCCAATGGGGGAAAAATAGGGATATTTGAGAATGGCCCTGCCCAAAACATTGGGACTGAGCAGCATGAGTAAAGGGAGAGCAAAGAGATGAGGAAGGGACAGGGCAGAGACCCGGGGGGATATTCCCCTTCTTGCCACCAAAGCCCTGCAAGAGCCAGACACCAAGCTGCCAAAGTTTACGTGTGTGTGGGACAAGCTCAGAAAAGACATCCCCAGAGCCATCCATAGACAGCCAACAGCAAAAAAATTTATTACTAGCCTGTCGAAGGGTTGGAGAGGGATTTCTAAAAGCATTTTTTCAAGTACTGCACTGCACAAAGCAAAATAAATCCCCCAGCATCCTCACGACCCCTCCGGCACAGCAGTGTTAGCTCCAGCCAAAGCCAGCAGGAGATTTTCTTCTCCCTTAGACCTCCTCTTCCCCCCTCCAAGAGGCAGGTCCATGCCTGAGGACCATGCAGTGCTTTCTCTGATTCTTTGCCTGCCCTGCAAGGCTCAAGTTGGATAAACACAAAACAAAACACCCACTGCCAGGGGGTGAGATGGCAGAGGAGTCTCCTTCCTGCTTTCAGGCTGCAAATTCCCCCTGCAATAAAAAGAAAGCTGGACCAGAAATCCATCAACTCCATCTCCAACCTAATGAAGCCAAACTCACAGGCTCAGCTTTCTCCTAACAGGGGTGGCTTTGACAAAACTACATTTGTCAGGACAAGCGCCAGGAGAAGACGGAGCTGTGGAAAAAATTTTTTCCAGCAGGTCTGAACTTGCACTGAGCAGCTGATGCTCAAGACAGCCAGAGAAGCCCCATCCCTGGCATGCAGCCAGGAAGGAGATGCTGCTTCCCTCTCCCAAACCTGTGAAAGAGAGAAGGCCAAAGAGCAAAACCTCTCTCTGAGAGCTCCTCAGTGCTGGGAGGTGTGAAAAAACGTCCCCCTTGCTGCAGCGACAGCTCAGCAGCCTCCGTGAAGGCAAACACCCTCAGCAGCCAAGGCTGAGCATGGCTCCCAGAGATTCCTCAATGGGAAAAAGTCCATTGAAGAATTTTTAGGCTTAATTCCACCCAAGAAATGGCACAGAAAAGGCAGTTACAGCATATCAGGTACTGTCTCACGAGTTGTGGGAGAGGTGGAGGAAAAAGCTACTCCTGTGAAGCTCCTCTGGGGACAAATAAAGGAGTTGGGATTTGTAGCAGAGTTCATGGAGATGACGCAGGTTTCATCACAGTATCATCCACCATCCAAGCTTGCAGGAAAGCTCCTTCCCACCAAGCAAGCTGGCTGGCATCATCCAGGGAAGATGAGACAGCACCAGCTCTTTCAGGTGGGTTTTGGGAAGGACAGTGCCCCACTGACCTCCTTCCCCGTGGCTGGGATAAGCACCAAACATTTGAAAGCTGCTTTAGTACAACTTCAGGGACCTTCCTGAAGTTTCAGAGAATCATGGAATGTTTTGTGCTGCAAGGAACCTCAAAGATCACCTCGTTCCAACCCCCTGCCATGGGCAGGGACACCTTCCACCAGACCACGTTGCTCCAAGGCTGGCTTTGGACAACTTCAGGGATGGGGCATCCACAATTTCTCTAAGCAACCCTTGCCAGGGGCCTCACCACCCTCAGTCGAGAAAATGTCATTTTGGAAGTGAGCAGTCAAACATGCTCTATATTTTAAAATGGAAAATGTTGAGTTAAATGAAAAATCAGTGATTGTCTGATCAAAATAGATACCTCGTGAGGTCCCTGAATTAACCTATTACACTGTCATCCCTGAAATACAAAGTGTGTGAGGGGCAAGACAATTACACCTAAGAAATTGAGAGTGGTAAATAACATTAACCCCGCAAACTGGAGAGGCTGGAAAACACCTCTGTCACAAACACTTCCCAGCCAGCAGCCAGCCTCCCATCAGAATCACACAGGGACAGCTGGGGATTGCCTGGGAGAGGGGAAGAGGTTGAATTATTCCAGGGGAGGGAAAGAACAAGGATGCAAACGAGCGGGAAATATCAGAAGTTTCGGTGCCTGCAGGCTGCACCGAATCCTGCTCTGCCAGTGCAGGGAGAGGCTAAAAACCAGGCAGTGCTGAAGCAGAGGGCTGTGCTGCCATCCAGAGGGAACTTCAGCAGCCTGGAGGAACAGCAGAGGAGCAGCACGAGCTCAGCTCCACGGGAAACACCAAGCCCTGCACTTGGGGAAGAACAAACCCAGTGCTGGCTGGGAAGGGGCTGGGCAGGGACAGCCCCAAGGGACCTGGTGGCCACCAGCACTGTGCTCTGGAAAAAAGTGGGCCAGCAGCCCCCTGGCGTGTGTTAGGCAATGCCAGTGGGTCGAAGAGGTGGCCTGTCCCCTTCATTTGGCTCTAGTGACACATCCAGCGTGCTGTGCCCTACAGGACAGGAGACATGGGCTACCAGAGCAACTTCAGCCAAGGTGACTGAAGGACAGGAGCTGGGAGAGCTGGGGCTGTAATGAATGGATCACATCACAGGATGTGATCAATGCACAGAACACATGGCAGTGGGGGAAGAGGCAGAGCTCCTCTCTGTAGCACCCAGAGACTGGACTAGAGGCAACAGGCACAAACTGCAATAAAACAAATTCTGCCTGTACAGAGGAATCGAGTTTTTCACTGTGAGGGGAACTAAACAATTGGGACAAGCTGCCCAGAGAGATTGTGGATTCTCCATATTTGGAGACACTCAAAACCCACCTGGACATGCTACTGGGAGAAACTTGGAGAACTGTGGAGCCTGCTCTAGGTGACCCTGCTTGAGGTTCTTTGCCACTTCACTGCCTCACAATAATTCAGTGTTTCTGAGCCACGGCCAGCCCCAGGCTAAGGGGGAAGCTCTTTCCAAAGGCTGGTTCCTGGAAAGCACAGACCATGGTTTGAACCCTGCTCCAAGACGTGCTAACAAAGCTTCCCAACACCTGCAGCTGAGATTCCAGTGAGGGAAGCAGGATGCAGTGGCAAAACATGAGGCAGCAGCTCCCGAGTGGAGGCATCTCCTGGGAACCACCCTGTCCTTCCACGCTCAGCTCCTAAGGAGCTCCCGGAACCACTTCTGAGCCTGCACTGGCTCAGCCACGCAGGAAGGCTCGGACTGTCCCCGAGTGCCCACCCCTCTGGCAGCCCCTGGGAGGCTCTGCAGTCACTGGAATTAACTCAGGGAATTCCTGCAGGGTGTGCCAGAAACCCAGGCTTTGAGGAAATTCGGTCAAGGATGCTGTTGCCAGGATATTCAGTGGAACTCGAGTTCATGCCAGGTCAAAAAACAAACTCTTCCCCAGGATGCAAACCTTGATCTGCACTAGAGGGAAGCAGGGAGAGCACAGGGAGGTTCAGGGCAGATACCTTTTGGAGACATGTTTTTCTGCTGCTCAAGGCAAAGTACCATGACAAAAGCCACATTTCAGTGCACCCACTGCCAGGTTTAGCACATCCGCAGTCCTTGTCACTGCCTGCATTGTTCCTCATGCAGAGAGAGCCATGTTAAAAAAGAGACATTCCTTAGGCTCAGAGAAATGAAATGCTTTGCAGGGAGTCGTAGACTTGGGGGCAGGGGTGGATCTACAGGAGGGATCTTCCCTCCAGGTACATAATTCCCAGCATCACCTGCCACCGAGATCTGAGGGCTTTGACCTGCAGAGCCCCCCCGAGCTCCTGCCAGCTGCCTGAGCTGCCCCAAACCTATTTCCCAGCCCTCCCAAAGCCCCGGGGTCATGGCAACAGAGGTCTGAAGAGGAGCCCATGGTGGAGAAAGGCAGACCCAGATGGTGCTGGGAGGCAGCAATGGAGCTGGCAGCCCAGCACACACCAAAAGGGCCCTTTGTCTCATTCAGCGCCAGCAAAAAAGAATTAAAAAAAAAAAAAAAAAAAAGATGTAAGGAAAAAAAATTCAGCTTCATTTGTAATCTGGGATGCAGAGCGTGCACATAACCAGACAGAGGCTGCCAAAACATAAAAAGGCACCGAGATCTGTGAGCAACACCCTGTGCGTTTGCAGCCTGTTCTGTTCCCTCCCTGCTTCCCATCCAGCCACGCGGAGGCAGAGCTGCAGGAATGCTCCAGCCCCTCGGCTGAGCCAGGCAGCAGCACAGAGCTCCCTGGAACAGGAGCTTGCAAGGTCTCCTTCTCCTGGGAGCTCCCTAGGCTCCCAAGAAAAGGAGACCTCGCAAATTCACAGCACCAGAGACGTGAATTCAGATGCTCCAAGGCAGGACATCACTTTTACTTACATTATCCTTACATTACACTCAGACCCTCCACCCATCTCTCTCTCAGGTGCTCAAAAGCTGAATTACAGCATCCCACCTTCACACTGTGCCACGGGTCTGCTGCTTCCCCACCCCCCCATCTCCTCCATTCCCTGCCCCACATCTGCCTGGAATCAGGCTTTTCCATGCATCCTGGCTTTAAATATCATCCCAAAACAAGGGCACAGCATGCATTCCCTGAATTGCACAAACTGAGCTTAACAAATTCCCATGCATACGTGGGTTTTGGCCATGAAAACTGGGATTGGGTCCTGTGTGATTCAAATTCAGCCTGAAGCTTTTCTGGGATGCACTCCCCGTATGGCTCTGCCTGTCCTTACCATCAGCTAAGGAAGCAGTTGCTCCTCCCGGAGAAGCCACAGGAGCTTATTTCGAGGAGGGGCTTCTCTTTTGAGCTGTCTCTAAGCTTGACATTATCCAAAGGATGCATTCAGAGCAAAGATAGCAGTGATTCAACCTTGGAGCGCTGCAGATCTCTCCAGATACCTCCATCCCTGACCCCAACATGTCGATGGAGGGCAGGGCAGCAGGATGGGACTCTGGAAAAACAGGATTTAGTGCCTGCCCTGGGCAGAAGTCCCTCAGACAAGAACAAGGTGGGCTGGTACATTCATTTTTCACCATAAAGTTAATCCTCCCCCAGAGGCACTGCCCCACAGGCACTTTGTGTTTTCTGTTCTCTGCCTCAATTTCCTATTGGGGGGAAAAAAAAAAAAAAAAGCAATAAAACAGGGAAAAGATCATTTTACCCTCCCTATTCTTATCCTACCTGTGGAATTGTTTCACTGGCAAAAGGCAGCAGAGGTGGAGGTTTAGTGAGGGTCAGACCTGCCAACACTGGTGAGCACAAAAAAAAAAAGCCTTTCTTCACTACCCTCAGAGCAAACCAGATTGAGAGCTAAACAACATCTGGCTACACCCAGGAATCTGCTAAGACAGGGCTGCTCCAGGGCAACAGAGGGCTCATGCAGCAGAACAGAGGCACATGCAGCATCTTTCGCTGTGCCCACCACCCTGCAGACCACCCAGCCACAGCCTGCAGCTACTCAGACATTTTCCATGGTTCCCATGTCCCATTAAATGCCCACCACGATGCTGGAGCTATGGGAGGATACTGCCTCCTCACTGCCAAGCAGAGCCAGACTGCCCCAGTGAAAGCCCCCAGGGTGATCCAAGGCATGTGAGATGAGCCCTTGTGAAAATGAAATCACAGGGAAATCGCATTATTACTAATAAAATTACACATAAGGAAATTAATTTGCATTTTCTCCCGCATAGGGTATCCATCTCTTCCCAGAAAACATCTATGGTGCCGGGGTTACTGGGTTTTGCACACCTTCCTGGGCTTTGGCAAAGCTTTTGGGGAGAACATGGATGGTTTGTCCCAGAAGGAGAGAATGTTTTGGATTGGAAGGGACCTTAAAGATAATCTTGTTTCAACCTCCCTGCTACAGGCAGGGCCACCTTCCACTTGACCAGGTTACTCCAAGCCCCATCCAACCTGGCTTTGAACAGTTCCAGGGATGGGGCAGCCATGGCTTCTCTGGGCAACCTGTGCCAGGGCCTCCCCACCCTCACAGTCAAGAATTCTTAACCTTAAACCCACTCACTTCTGTTTAAAGCTATTCTCCCTCATACTGCCACTGCATACCCTTACCAAAAGTCCCTCTTCTCCTGATGTTTAAGCAGGAACCTCTGGCATGGGGATTTTGCAGGCTGATGGGGTTATCAGGGCACAGAAGTCTGGGAAAGGAGCAGATCAAGCTCCTTGGTGCTCCCCAACTTCCCAGGAAGGGGCCTGGCAGAGGCAGGGAGTGGAGCTGTCTGGTCCTCAGTGGGACATGTGGTCTGCAAAGCCCAAGGGCCAGAGCCCATTGTCCTCCCCAGCATCAGAGGCTTCCCAGAAAACCATTACAAAGCGGGATGAAATGACAAACCAAATCACCCAGGAGCTGAGAAATGCAAAAACAGGACCCTCCCAGCCTGGGGAAATATCCTGTTAAACCACATTGGGATGGCAGCACCTGGCACTGTGTTAAAGACAGAAATATCAGGCTGGATGGAGCTGAGGGCAGCTGGGGGGACACATCCCACCATCAGGAGCAGGAAGGGCTCCAGCTTCACATCCCTGCCACGAAGCAGAGCTGTGGAGCTGCAGGCATTAATTAGTGCTCCTCCAGCCGACAATTAACGAGGCCACCCCTCTGCTTCCTGCCCCGGCATGATTTATTCATCCAGCATCCCCAGTGGGCTGCAAAAGATAACGAGGCACCGAGCGCCTGCCGAGCCCATATGGCAATTTATTTCCCCTGCAAAGCTGCCTGAGTCCTGGCCAAGAGGTTCCCTGGGCACAAAAGGATGAGCACAGAGCTGAGAGGGCCAGGGAGAGCCCGCCTCAGCCACGGGCTGCTCTCCAAAAAAAGCAGGAGCAGCCTCAGCGTCATCACGAGTGGTTTTATCATGGAAACCAACCCAAAGAAAACCCCACCAGCTGCACATGAACGGAGAGCTGACCTAGATCTTGCCAAAGCAACGTGCTGCATCTCATTAATACGGAGGCTCCTATCTCCTTTGGGTGTTTTATTAAATATTATTCCCCAAATCAAGTTCTGGAGGCAGGGAACTGCTCCAGACCAGTGAGAGTGGAGTAGGATGTGCTGCAACAGCTCATCCCAGAAAATCTTGCTGATTGCTGAGCAGACACAGGGAGGGGAACCTTGTCATTTAAATGTGGGACTGAAGCAGGTGGCTGCAGCCTTGTCACATAGTGAGTGTGGGGTGAGAGAGGCTAATCCAGGACTTAGAGCTGGGCTTTTCTCACAGCACCAAATGATGAGAATAAGTTAATGAAAGGAAAATAATAAATAAAACTGGTAGGTTCTAGCTCTTCGGTGTTCTCAAGTTTGTTCATGTCCCAGATTGCTCTGATTCAGGAAGAGTTGGACACTTTTTAGAATTAAATACAAATCATGGAATCATTGAGGTTGGAAAAGACCTCTAAGATCAAGTCCAACCGTTAGCTCAGCACTGTCAAGTCCCACAAAAACCGTCCCCAACCACCATATCTACAGATAATCCTCTCGCAGTTGGGTCAAGCCACAGCAAAAGCAGAAAGTCAACAGCCCAAATGTATCCAAATACCCAGATACAGCCAAGGGAAACTGCCTTGAGGACTTCCAAAACAGGGAGCTCCCCACTTTCCTCCCCACGCCACTCTCCCCTGCCACTCCACAGTTTGGGGACACACCATTCCCACGGGATGCCACCTTCCAGCTCAGAGCCATGCAGCCCAACTCAGCACTGCCAGGAGATGGAGCACAGCCGGCACTGGCTGCTCCACAGGGAGCCAACAGGACACCCCCAGTCCCTCCCAGCAGCCCCACAGGGGACAGGGAACACTCCCAGTCCATCCCAGCAGCCCCACAGGGGACAGGGAATGCTCCCAATCCCTCCCAGCAGCCCCATATAGGACAGGGAACGCTCTCAGTCCCTCCCAGCAGCCCCACAGGGGACAGGGAATGTTCCCAGTCCCTCCCAGCAGCCCCACAGGGGACAGGGAAGGCTCCCAGTCCCTCCCAGCAGCCCCATAGAGGACAGGAAATGTTCCCAGTTCCCCAGTTGCCCACCTGGGCCAGGGGCTCTCCGGTACTTACTCCCACTCCTTCCTCCGTGCCTGGGGCGTGCTCTGCATCTTGTGTGCCTCGTGGGCCTTGATGATGTCCCTCTGCTCGATGAGGCCTCCTCGCCGGCGCTTGATCACGTCGGGGCTCACGGGCACCAGCTGGCCCAGCCCCAGCTCCAGGGCGCCGCCGGCGTCGCCATCCCGGCAGCGGGAATCGTAGAGGGCGTCGAAGGAGGCGGCGCGGGACACCAGGGCCTGGGCCAGGCTCTCGGGCTCCAGCAGGTTGCAGGACTGGGTGCTCTGCGTGAGGCCCAGGCGGTGCTGGCGCCACGTCTCCTCCTCGGGCAGGGCCAGGATGCAGCGGGAGGAGGCAGCGTCCAGCTCAGCCCCCGTCCCCGGCGCCGGGGTGCCCATGGAGCACGTCCCGAATCCCAGCATGGCGGCTGCCGCTGTGGCTCATCACTCTGCGGGGGGACAAGGCGGAGGGAGGCTCAGGGGTTTGCTCTCTTTGCCCTGTGATTCCCTCCCACATCAACCAAAAGTCCTGTTTCTCCTCGGTTTGTTGGGTTGGACCCTCTCGCACCAGCACACGCATCACCGGACCCCCGAGGTTAGGGTGAGGGGCAGCACCTCCTGCCTTCCTCATCCTTCCCAATTTGTGTTGGGAAGGATGAATTAGGAAAACCTTATAAATACGAGTGCCTAGCAAAAGACTTTGAGGATATGGAAAATAAAAGCGAAATAGAAAGGGTAGCAATTTTCGGCTGTGTGGCTGAAAGCAACTGAATGCCTGAAGGCCCCTTTGTTTAGATAATGTTAGATGCTGCCAATACCAAAAAAGCAAACAGACATCCTCCCTAGGCATGGCAGGAAGGGTCCCAGATAAAATTTAGAGATAAGAAAAGCACTAAAACATGGTAATATAGTGATTCCTATAAGTTGCATGCAAATGTTACAGAATTTGTGTCTTGTATTAGATTGGTTAGTGGAAATTAGAATATTCAACATAGAAGAAGATTTAATGTATTGTAAACGGGAAAATCTCTCTCTTATGCTCTTACTCTCTTCGTTCTTACTTTCTTAAGCTCTCTTGAGCTTTCTTCTCTTACTCTCACTCTATCCCTCTCTCTGTCCTGCTCTGAGCTGTGGCTGCAGTTCCCAGCAGGGCCTTATATAAACCCACGCCCTACGAAATAAACTGCAAACTTTAAGACCAGAATAAAGAGAGTGCCTGAGTTTGTCCCGACCTTCCCAAGGCAGAGATTCCTACAAATTTGGGCATCCTTGAACCTGCAGCCATCCCTCCCTGGAGCAGCACAGTTTGATGAGATGGGAAAAGAGATTTGGGACACCTGCATCAAACCACCCAGGCTCCTTCTGTTTGGTTGTTCTCTATGGGGTGCTCCTGGCTGGAGCATCCAGATCCCCCTTCAGCCCCTCGCTCAGGGGACAGCCAGACAGCCCCAGAGACAGGCAGCACTTCAAGAGGCTGGATGGGGAAATGCCAGCATGGGTTTGAGTCAGGAGCTGCACATGGGGAGCAGTGCCAGGAACAGCACACGGAGCAGCGCTCCTTGGCCAGGCAAAGTAGGTGATGCTCTACAGACAAGAGATGCTCACGTCCGAGACTACACCCAAAGCCATGGTGAAATGCTTTATTTCTGTGTTGGAAAAGCTCTCTTCAACATGTTATTGCTGCAGGAAAGGCTTTGATTTTCCAAAAATTCCCCATCATTGTGTTTGCCCACAATGAAGGTGAAAAAGGGGATGAGAGAAAGCAGAAGGCAGCCAAGGCCATTACTCCCTTCCTAACTCCATCCCTAATGCAGGAGAAAGCAACCCAGCAAGGCAAAGGAGAATTTAAATCCCCCAGTCATGCAGCAAACTGAGCATATCATCATCTTAACCCCTTCCCAGAGCATCGTTTGGAGACACCTTCAGAACAAACAGGGAGAAAAGACGATGGGATAAAGGCTGGGGAACACCACACCAGAAGCAAAAATAAATTAAATATAGGGGGAAAAAAAATTAACAGTAACTGAGGGAACAATATGGAGCATGGCCTCTATCCTAGCCAAAATAAATCTGACATTCCTGACAAGGGAAATGGATGGAGGGCCCTGGGGAACATATTTCCTTCAGGTCCATGGTGCTGCCCTGTAAATAGAAGTCACTCAAAGTCACCCTCAAATTTAAACCAGTCCAGCCCTTGGCAAGCTCTCCAGAAAGAAAAAGGCAACTGCCAGCAAGAGCCTCAGCAAATTAATTAGCACGTTGATAGGACGAGTTTGGCTGCTCCCACTGAGAGCTATAAACGGATCCTTCACTCCACTACTTTGCTTACCCATGCGACTTTTTTTAGGAGCATTAATTACTTCTTCAAGTCAGTTCTGGACACCTTCATCATATCTAATTTTCACCAACTTCTGCTTTTCTTTTTCTTATTGCTCTGCTAATTTTCAACCCTCCCCTCTTAAAGTTTAACTCCAGGTTTCCTTGGGTTTTGGGGGTTTTTTTGTTTTGGTTTTCTTTTTCCTGTGGTTGGTGAGCTTTTTGTTTTGTTTTTTTTTGTTTGGCTAGGTTTAGCTTCTGTTTGTTTTGGGTTTTTTATGTTTTTTTTAAACAGCCATTAGCCCCTGTTCCTTTCCTAAACATTTCCTTGGCAAGGACGGGAGGATTGCATGCACACCAAGCGTGAACACTCCAGGTTTCAGCCATGCCTGAGGACAGTTAGCCAAGAGCAAATGAGGATAAATCCCAAAGGGAGGTCCAGCATCCCCACAGACACTGGCTCTGCTGATGCCTCCCAGTGCATCTCCCACTCCAGTTGACTCCCAGGCTTGGGAGCAAGTGGAAAAGCTCAGGCAGCGCCCTCAAACAAAACACTGAGAAAGTTTGAGGAAATAAACAGAAATAATTAGCTCTGCCTCCTCCCAAGCAAACAGGGCTCACGCTGCCAGCAGAACAAGCCACGTTCCCTCTGGAGAAGTGACAAGGAGAGAAGGGAGGATGCCAGAACATTTTGTTAAGGAAAGCTGACGAGGTTTCACACTAACGAGGGTGCTCGAGGGATACCACATGCCAGGTACAGAGCATCTGGTACCAGGGCACCCGCCCCTCTTCTGGCCTTTGGACCCCTCCTCACACACTGAAAACAAACACTCTATTTTTACTCAAAATCTGAATTAATGGGGAAAAACACCACATTGGCTCCTGTGATTTGGCTTCTGCTGTTTAAATGCCAGCCCTGCTTCTGTTGGTGGGAACCCATAGGTTGGGCTGTGATGGGAAAAGGCATGGCCAGAGTCAGGACCATGGAGCCATCCAGCAGCCCTGCCTCGAGCCTGGATTTTCTTAATAACACAAACTTGTCTACATGTGTGTCACAAAATGGCCTGGGCTGGAAAAAGCCTTTATATTCATCTCATTCCAGCTCCCCTGACAAAGGCACTTGATCTTCCACTAGACCAGGCTGCTCCAAGCCCCATCCAACCTGGCTGTGGACACTTCCAGGGATGGGACAGCCACAGCTTCTCTGAGCAGCCTGTGCCAGGGCCTCTCCACCTTCACCTTTTTTCCTAATATCTAACCTAAACCTACTCTGTCAGTTGAAGCCACTCCCCTTTGTCCTTACACTCCAGGCCCTCATAAATAAATCGCTCCTCTACATTTTTCTTGTAGGCTCCCTTCAGGTTTCAGTGCCTCCGAGCCCTTCCAGCTGCAAACCAGCCCTTTCCTGGGAATAAACCCAGGTTGCCACACAGTTCCCTGTTAGCCAGGCAGAAGATGACTTCACACCTCCAGTAATGACAATTAGGAGTTAAAAATAGCAAAGGAAAGCAGCATATCCACCTGCATTGACCCCCCTGTAGTCCCACACGTGGTTTCCCACATGGATGCTCACTGTCTGTACCTCTGGTGGTGTGACTGGGATGCAGTAGGGACATGGGACAGCCCCTGCCATCCCTGCCACAGGAACTGCCCAGCAACAGGACATTGGTCTGTATTTGATACAGGAGACCCAAGGAACCACTGCACTGTGACACAAAGCAGGCTCTCAGTACATTAAAATGAAGCCTCTAGAAGCTCTCACCTTCCAAACTTCATTCTAAATGCAATAAAAGTCAGGAAATTCACTCTTTGCTCCTGCTGTGGAGAAATCATCTGGATAAAACCATGGCCACAGGGCACTGAGAACAGCCAAACTGAATTAGAGAGGGGATATTCAGCTACGAAAACATTGTGCACTTGTGCTTTCACCTGCACAGTGGCTGGGAGCAGCCTGGTGCTCCCTGCTCAGCCCAGGGCACAGCTGAGGACACAGGTCACCCAGCTGTGCTGGCACAGCTGGAAGTCACATCATCCAGGTCACATCTCTGTGATCCCCATCACAGCTGGGGCTGTCAGAGAGACTGCATCCATCCATCAATCCACCCATCCATCCATCCTTCCTTCCTCTTCCACATGGAATTTACACAGCCAAATATGAGTAGAACAGTGAGCAGCCCTGGTCCGCTGGCCTGTACATCGGTGTGGGCTGAAATGGGACACAAAGGCAGCATGCACACCCCACAAACCACTGAGAAAAGGCTATTCAAGCACCAGAGCACAAGTGATGGAAGAAGAAACACACAGATCCTCTCTACAGCATCCCCAAGAGACCCAACCCTGTTACCTCAACCCTAGCCAGGGAATGCAGCCCCAGCAGGCAGGAAACCCTGAGATCTCACATCGTGCTTCATTTTTCCCCCCTCTGGCAGCTGATTAACTAATAAAGAGCTGCAGGGAGGAGCAGGTTCCCAGCAGCAGCGCTGCCCTCCGAAGAGGAAATTCCTTTTAGGGCTTTTCTGTGCCTGTGTTTGTGTTACAATGGCAGCAATCAAGCCTTTAGCCAAGTGAGGATGTATTACCATAATAACTACACTCAGCACTTAAGGCGCTGGGTGAGCTCTTTGCTTCCATTATCTCAACAACTTTTACCAAAACGCCGGGAGTTAAAGCAAAAGGTTTAATGCTGTGCTGATCCACAGGGTTGATCTACCCCTGTGCTGAGCTCCAGTGCTGCCACAAGCCCCGGGAGAGCAAGGAAGCAGAGATCCCTTCCCAGAGAGGGCAGGATAGACAAATCCTGGCTGTGGTGTATTCCACAGGCAACAAAGCTGCTGGAGCCCCCCAAAATGGTTCAACGCCCCACAGCAGCCTTCCCTGGAGATTTGGAGGATGATTTTGGCAGCAGCATCAGAGCAAGAAGCTGTTAAATACATATATATACACACGAAAAATATATACAATACTATCAATATATACACATAATATAAATCTATATGAGAGCATCTAGGGTGCTGCTCCCAAGCACCTTGGGGACACCTCAAGTCAGGCAAGGATTCTCCATTTCACCAGCCCATGGGAGATGTCTCCTCCCCAGCTTGGCTGGTCTCCCATGCTGGGATATCTTGGCTTCCCGAGGCACAGGGATGCTCCAAATCCAGCCCCTTCTGCCCCTTCCCTCCGACTCGCTGACCTGCCTCTCCCCAGGTCAGGGGGCCACTTGGCTTCCAGGACAATCAAGAGCCTCTCTCCAGTGTGCCATGCTTGCCCTGAGCTTCCAATTCCCAGTCCCTGCTCCAAGGGGGAAGGGGAGCTCGAGCAGCACGGAAAAGCAAAGCACCGAACCTGGGAGCGCTCGGAAGAATTTCAGCGTGGGGCCCTTCCAAACAGAGACAGATGGGCTGCGAGAGAGGCTGATTCATCCTCGTGGCCTTTTCCTCTCCTGCCACGTGCACTTCCCCTCGCAGTGACATGGATGCTGGGGTGGGTGAGCCCTGCCTGGGTCAGCTCCCCCTGGGTGCTCCAGCCCATCTGGGGCCGTGCAGCACCGTGGCTGTGGGAGCCAGCTGGTGAGTGGGTTATTTTTAGTCGAGTCATTTGATACTGGGCAAAAGTTTGTGGGATTAAACCCCCCCTCCCAAAGCCCCCAGATTTGCAGTATTTCTGCTGGGAAGAACTGCTCCAAGCATCTCTGGGACCCAGTGAGAGCTAGGGCTGCATTCCAGGCTCGGGAGCTTTGTATAACAGTAACAGAGGGACTTAAACAAGGTGGGAAGCAAGGAAGGAAAGAAAGAAAGAAAGATGTTTACAGGCAAAGGCTCCTTGCACAGATTTAATCCTACACACAGCAAATTGTGTGGATGAAAGGGTCAGGATAAATGTACCAAAATGGGAGAGTCAGGAAAGGTAGCATCACATGTGTGAGTGTATTGAGAGCAGAGGGATGTGGTGGAATCAAAGAAAGGCCACTTGGCTCAAAAAACATCATTTTCTCATCACCCACTCATATATTACATACTCTTTTTTGGGCCATTGTGGTACCAAAACAACTCAACAAAGACCCTTGGAACACCTGCAAAGATCAGTGGAGGAAAGAGCAGAGCTTGGAACACCCAGGAGCTGCTTCAGGAGCAGACATCAGACACCCTTTTGTCTGGGAAACAGCTTTTGTTCCGCCACCACAGGGTTATCATAGCTGGGGTGATGCTCCAGCAGCAGAGTCCACTCCTCGAGACTCAGCACCACTTCTGCTTCCCAGGAAAAGCTGAGCTGAGCCCGGATGGAGCCAGGCTCCTGCTCAGGCCCCATCCCAGGCAGGAGGCATTTCCAAGGCCAGCAAGCCCCAGGGGTACAAGGGCTCTCCTCGGGTAGCAGAGCCCCGAGCACAGGAGCCCTCCTACAGAGCACCACTCCCAGGGGGATCAGCTTTAGGAATACCAAAACATGAAATCATCTCATCTCTCCTTTAAGACCCACTGTTAAACAACACCACTAACTATTTATATAAATGTACATGAAAGAGCTCAGCACTCCTCCAGCACAGAGAGCCAAAAGAGATGGAGACTTCCAGGGAGCAGGACCCTGTCCCCAGGACTGCTGTGGGCAGCAAACCCCAGCCCTGAGGATAGGCAAGCACATCCCTGCTGGAGTGGCAGTGAGACGGGGCTGTCTGGCCTGGCACAGGGGCAGAACCAGGCCCAGTGATTGGGAACACCCATCCTAACAACCCAAACTTCTTGCAGCACTGCCTTTGAGACAGTCCGGTTTCAACCCTTCTCCCTGCAGGGCAGGCAGGGCTCTGCAGCTCAAGGAAACACAACCCCCATCACAAATCCACAGCACTTACAACCTGCCATAATTCCAATTCCAGCTCCACACCAGCATCCCAAATCCCCAGGAGACCAGAGCAAAGGTGGACAGACAGACCTGAGGGGGTGTGTGCCATCCGCCGTGGGTAGGAACAGGGAAGAAGGGACGATGCCTGGCACAGTTCAGCGTTCCCCTTCCACGTACAAGCTCTTCCACCCAGCAGGGGAGAGGGATTGCTCCAGTGGGAGCAGCTCTGCAAACAGCAAGGACCAAGCTTGGCAATAGGAATAATCCAGGATGGGAAAGCCAGAAGGATCCGTGCTCCAGCAGTGTCCAGAGCCCAGCAGCGCTGAGCACAGCCAGAGAGCTCACCCTTAGGAGTTTGCTTTCCAAAGAAGGGCACAGCCAGGACTCCTTAAGATAATTTCCAGGCCACCCTCCAGGAATTAGCTCTGCTCCTGCATAAGAGTACAGGCTGTCACCCCCATGGAACTATGCTGACCTTCTCCCTCTACTCCCACCATGAGGAGATTCTCCTTGGAAATGCAGAACAACCCTCCTGGGCTCAGTGTCATACCCCAACACTGGGCACACAGCTGAGCTAAAGCACAGGCACAGAAACAGCCCCAAGCTCAGGGGCCTCTAACTGTCCCCTTGCCCAGCCACACACACAGGGAGAGTGGCACCTCCACGGCCCAGGCCACCATTCCCTGGATATGTGGTGATCCAAGAGCCAGTGCATACAGGTGGCCATGGACAGAGCCCCATCATCTCAAGGACAGCATAAATCCACATTCTTTTTTTTTTTGGTGCACGGCAGCAGCACTGACTCTGCACATCACACCTCGGCTGCTTCCAAACCCAAGGAATGGGAATATAGGAAGCAGTGCTGCCAAGCCTGGCAATTCAGCCTGAGCTGGCACATTTCAAAGGGGACAAGAGAGCCCACACGACATCAGAGCTCAGCATCAGTCCCCATCTCCTTGAGCCCTAAAGCAGCTGAAGAATTGCCAAGGTATGGAAAGGAGCAGGAGCTGCCTGCACGAGCCAGGATGTGTTAGAAGTTGCTGTGCAACAAAGAAAATGCTTTTAAAAATAAATAGAGCAGCCTCTGGGAAGCAGTGCTGGCAGAAGGCAGCCAGCCCTGGCTCCTCGCTGGGGAGCACCTGGGAGGAGGCAGCCTGCAGGAAGGAGCTGAGAGCAGGGCATTCCTGCTGCTGAGGGACATCAGGTCAGCTTGAAACCACAGAGATGCAGATAGAGAAGGGAAAATAGGGAGCCATGCGTGAAGCATTCAGTTCTCATGTGCACTGCCCTGAGAAAAGTTGGTGTCAAGGCTGAACACAGGTGGTCCCAGGATCCCTGAATGATTTGGCTTGGAAGGGGCCTTAAAGCCCATCTAGTTCAAACTACCCTGCAATGGGAAGAAGAATTTTTTCCAAATATCCCATCTATCCCCTCCCTCTGTCAACGTGAAGCCATTCACACTTCTCTTGTCACTTTGTGCTTTTCTTAAAAGTCCCTCTCCAGATCTCTTGTAGCCTCTTTTAGCACTGGAAGGGACTCTAAGGTCTCCCCAGAGGCTTCCCTTCTCCAGGTTGAACAATCCTAGCACTCTCAGGCGGCTCTCAAGGAGAGGTCATTGTAAGACCCTGGGCTCCTCAGAGGGTTGTCCCTGGCCTGAGTGGCACCCACTGCATCCCAGGCATCTCCAGAACTCATCCCAGCCCTGGCTTCATGCTCCAGCTTATTGCTTCTCCAAAAACACTTGCCTTAGCCAGGAGTTGGGATGGGGCAGGAAGGACACCCAGCATCACAAGGGGATGGCACCTCGTGGCCACAGAATCAGTGTTTAACCTGGCAAAGGCAGGGAAAACAAGATCTCATTTCCAATGGTGCCTTGGCTGAGGTGACTCACGAACCACAATGTGTGTCAGTGCTTAATAGACCTGCACAGGTAATTATTCCATCCTGGAAACAGCAGATTCCTGGCAAAAGGAGTCAGAGCACCCCTGAGAGAGGAAAACAAAGGGATGCTACAAAGGTGAGCGACAGCAGGCTTTATTCTTCTTTGACTTCTGCTTCCATTATGCACAAAGACTTGCTGAAAACGTCTCATCGCTTGTGCAAAAATGAAGACAGTCTCTTGCACAAATTGCACAGTGAAGAAGGGAAAGGGGTAAAGGATAAGTCTGGCCTGCCTTGCTGGGGGGAAGAAATTCCTACCAGTGAGGGTGGTGAGACACAGGTTGCCCAGAGAAGCTGTGAATGCCCTACCCCTGGAAGTGTTTGACCAACCTGGTCTCAGGGAAGCTGTCCCCCCATGGCAGGGGGGGCTGGACCAAGATGATCTTTAAGGTCCCTTCCAACCCAAACCATTCCAGAATTCCGTGGAGAGCACGTGCTACACACCCTCCACTGCAGGGTCCTCACCAGCAGCTACAGCCACAAGCATTAGGACAGAGCAGAGCCCTAAATCCCTGGTAAACACGGCAAAACCTTCCTGATTCCACCTTAAAGGAGGAAAAGCAGGTTTTCCTTTTGCTCCTTCACCCACGCCTTCTTTAACCAGTCCCCGTTCACCTCATTCACCAGAGAGTGGATTTGCCTTATGCTGACTTGAGCAGGGTTGGGACAAATGGACAATAAAAAGCGATTTCTTGCCCTGGCAGCATCACATATGCACAAATCAGACCCTGAGGACCCTTCAGCAAGCAACCAGCCTGGATCAGCCCCTCCCCTTCCTCCCATTCCACATCCTTCCCTGTTCCTGCCATCCTCAGCCTCTCCAAGCTGCTACACACCCCCAGAGCTCATCCTCTGAGCCCAGTATCTCCCACACTTTGGGAGATGGGAACAAAACAAATAAATGTTATTGTGGAGCCAAAAAGAACATTTCAGCAATCCTGCTTCTTCCACCAGGACTAATAACCTGGCTCAGCAAGCACCCAATTCTCACCTCCTACTCAATGCACACACTCCCAGGAAGTCCCAGGGGCCACTACCAAATCCCTCAGGAAAGCCTGGCTGCTTCCTCTTGGCTGCCAGAGGCCGGACCCTGCAGAGGGCCATGGTCTAAGCCAGCCTGGCCACGAGCCCAGATGCTTTGCTAAGGTGCCAAGTGAAGGGTCTTTACTTCTGGAAACCATCTGGGCAAGAGGACAGGCATGGAGCACAGCATTTGGAGGCACTGCTCTTTCAGATACACCCAGCTGGACCTCAGCCACCATCAGTGGCCTCTTTTCCCTTCAGCAACACAGCTTTGCCCCCAGCTCCTGCTCCAAACCACAGCCGTGCCCATCACCCACCATCTGCCTTGCTTCCTAACAGCCAGCAAATCCAGCACCTCCCTTTGGACCAAAGCCACTGTCTCATCCTTGGGCTCCCTCTCCTCCTCTAAACGTTTCTTCTTTCAACAAGAGCTCATCCAGCTCCGCTTTCCCTTCTTTTATCCGCGCGCTACAATCGCTGGCACCGAGCCGCGACTGCCTTCCCTCCTTCTCCTCTTTGTGGCATTATTTCATCTCTGCTGTTCCATCCCTCTGAAGCACATTTCTCGGAATAATTTGTGCCACAGCAACCTTCCTGCCAGAGAGCTGCTTTGTGGGACACTTAAGCATGGTGCAAATGAGCTCAAATTAAGGATGAGACTAATTTGTGGAGCATAGGAGGGCAGGCACAGCCAGGAATAACAGCCTAGCCCCAACCTCCAAGCTCCAAGCTGGAGCCTGGGAAGATCCAGCACGAAAAGAGCAATGCACATCCCATTTCTTACACCAGTCTTTATATAAGACATGCATCAGTCCAGCCCAACATTCTCCACATACCTCCACAGCAGCTGAGCAGCCAGTCCAGGCACAGAGCTAGAAAGAGCTTTGCTCTGACCCAAGCTGAGTGCTCCACTCATCAGCTCCATCTCCCTGCTGAAATGATGCCCCACAGCTCAATCAGTTCCTAAATCCATCACGGAATTGGCCCTTTTGCAGCAGCACGTGCCCTTGGACTTCACCATATTTGTAAACATCAGCCCTCACACTACAGTGGCTGCTCACCGGGGGGCCCCATCCATCCCTCTCCAAAACTGGGAAGGAAAGGCTCCTCCACAGGCCACACACACAGAGCTCTTTTTACACCAGGGAGCTGCCATCTGGAATTTTTAGACATCTCCAGGATGGCTGGGGCCCGGCAGCGCGAGACTGACGGCGTATGTCACCCAGGCTGCACACACCAGGGGGGTTCTCCTTCAGCGTGGCACGGCCAGCTGGCACTGCCCAGTTGTCCAGCACGACCCCGTGCTCACCACCACCCCCACACTGGACACCAGCAGAGCCCATTGGCTTCCAGCCCCTCGGCAGCTCGGAAGCGGGCAGGGCTATTTCTGGCAGTGTCACTCCCCCTCTCTCTCCTCTTGCCCACTCACTCCTTCCTAAATAGCTTCACACCACTGATTTTCCCCATGCCACCGTCTGCTGGCAGGATTCAGAGCATGTTTGAGCTGGGGAGAACCAAGCAATCATCCTTCAGGGCCCCCAGCCCTCCCCAGCACAGCTCAAAGTGGCAGCAACCAAAACGCATCCATCCCAGAAGGGACCAGGCTGACACATCCACCCTTCCCAGACTGGCACTGATACATGACTGCCATCCAATATTTCAGGTTTAAACCAGGTCATTTTCTTGCTCTGAGCCTTGTTTGTGTGTCAGCCGCCAGCTGAACCACTTGTGAGGGCTCCAGTCTTCCTCCAGGGTCTGTGGATCTGCCTGGGGTGCATTAAAACTCTGTCACACGACACACCAGCACAGAACCACCATTTGGGAATACTGTACTCATATGTTCCTGTGTTTTACACCCTTCCCTCTGCCTGAAATGGGCTGGACAGTCTCTAATAACAGGGCCAGCAATTTGTCACAGTCCCAAGCTGAAAACAGGGAGTGCTCAAAGCCTGTGAGCACCCAGATGGGATCCCTCATCTCGGAGAGTACCTGGCACAGGATCCACAGGGTCAGCACTACAGCCACAACCAGGCATCTCCAGAAAAACCAAGGCTTCCCCCTAAAGCAGTGGCTGCCAGGGAGTTTATGGCCTCCCCAGCTCCAAGAGCTGCTCACAGGCCCTGCCCCACAGCCCTGCCACCCTCTACAGGCAACGCTCAGGTCATCACCCCTGCCACAAGTGACACTCAGCTCATCATTGCACTGGGGCCCATTGAATTGTCAGACTCAATAAATGGTTTGGGCTGGGAGTGACCTTAAAGATGATCTTGTTCCAGCCCCTGTGCCATGGGCAGGGACACCAGGTTGCTCCAAGCCCCATCCAGCCTGGCCTTGAACAATTCCAGGAATGGGGCAGCCATGGGTCCAGCAAAACAAGTGAAGGCAAATGGTCTGTCCTGGTCCTTTTTCCTGTGACTGAACAACTCCAACATGCCAACAGGGAGGAAGCAGGCCTTGTGTCCAGAGCTTTGCTCTTCCCTCCTCCCCTGTTTGTGAATGCCCCATCTTTGGAAGTGTTCAAAGCCACTTTGAGCAACCTGGTCTCATGGAAAGCATCCCCCCATGGCAAGGGGTGCTAGACTAAGACGATCTTTAAGGTGCCTTTCAACCCAAACCATTCCAGAATTTATTGAGGAAGCACCAGTTGGACACAAGACATAAATCTGCCTCATCTCCTCCAAAAACACCCTTGAGCCAAAGCACTGGTGCCTTCCAGCTTAAACTACTCCTACACATGAGCCAGCCCAATACAGACCAGAGCAGATCCCTCATGTGTTTCCCACCTCCCAGGCACATCCTTGGGGCAGATCCCCAGCCTTGCACACACAGGCTGCATCTTGGCTCAGATTTGTTTTGCAGAGAAAACCTGGCCCCAGAAGCTCAGCAGGAAAGCTTTTTAGCACCAGTGAGTGCCCAAGGAAGGTGTCGAGCCACCTGCAAAGAGCTTCCCGAGTTGTCAGCATCCTTGCAGTGCCGGGAGGCACAAGACTCAACAAAACCTTGGCACCCAAGGTACCCTTCTGGAGAAGCTTTTTGGAAGCAAGAATAATCCACAGTGGTTTAAGGCTCTTTCCAGCCACCCTGGATCTCCAGCCGAAGTGTGCAATCCCCCATAGCCTGGTGGGGATCCAAGAGCAAGCCCAGGTCTTCACCTCACTTCCAAGAGCCAAAGGTGTCCCACACTGCCCCAGCAAACTGCCAGAAGCTGAGCCAACACCTCTGGGTCAAGATTCCTTCTCCTCCAGGCTTTCCCACCCCACTTGGAATCCAAAGCACCACAGCACAGACCCCAGCACGCAGCCTAACCCCCAAAATAAGCCTTGGCTGAGGATGCTACACACCAAGCAATGCATCTCTAAAAGAGGCTTGGGTGCTTTCCACATCCCACAGGAGCTGTAACACGAGGCCAGTACTGAGTGTTTCTAAAAATCTCTGCCTGCTGCGAGACGTGCAGCCCCGTGTATGTAGAGCCTGCTTGAAACGGCTAACGGATTGCATTTTTTCCAAGCTTGCTATTTCCATATGCCAGGAGGAAAAAAAATAATAATAGAGGGGAAAAAAAGCCCAAAATCAGAGCAGTGATAAATTTCTAAAGCTACTGTAGCAAAGGCAAAAAAAAAAATTAAAAGAAGAAAAAAACCACCAAAAAACACTGTAGTAGAAGCAGCCTCCCAGAATTTCCCCTGTGCTGCAAATGCCAAATTAAGTCAAAAGAAAGAGGAGGGGGAAAACCCACTTACATAACAATATATTGTGGACCAAAGGACAACAGCGATAACCATGATCTGTCACTGCTGCCATCGAATTCAGCATCCACTGCAGCAGCTCATTCTTTAAGAAGTAAAATCTGCACTTTCACCCCCAGGTCCAAAGTGGGGCATGGAAACACAGGCTGGCCCCACACTGCCTTGGGAGAGTAAGAAGTGTGCAGCCACCATGCTGTCGCCTAATGGGACTTAACAAGGAATGGCAGGGATGAGAGCTCACCCTAAACCCAACAGGACTGGCCTGATTTCACCCTTGCAGCTGGGCTTCCCACAGCGACCCCTGAATCCCAGCAGGCTGTTGCAGAGAGCTCGGACATCTCCTGTGCCAGGTGCCTGCTCTCATGGTGCATAGCAGGGAACAAGCAGCTTGAGCCCCCAGCCAAACCTGCACGGAGCTCCTCAGCACCCCCAGGGTCAGCTCTGACCCAGCCATTAGTTTTCCACCCAGGAAAATCTCGGGCAGTGAGCCCTTCACTCCCAGCACAACCCAAGCTCAGCCCCCAGGTCCCACTGTGGAGCTGAAAACAAGGTGCCATCCCAAGGCACCACAGAGAGCCCGAGGGACCCTGCAAACCTAATGATTCTTTGGTTGTTTATGAAAACCCTGGCGTCTGCAGGCAGGAAATCAGGGAAAATTCAGCTCATTCCAGAAGAAAGGCTGGCCCAGCCCAAGGCACCGTGCTATGGAGATGCAATCCTGGCTCAGAGCTAGAGGAGCAGCAGTGCCTGACAATTCCCAAAGCAGCCCCAGCCACTGATGTTTCAGGAAAGCACACACCAAGCAAGCTGCTGATTTACTGAAGAGTCCAGAAAAGAAGAATGGTGTGGAAAAACATGAGTTTGGAGAAGAGATGAGAAATGCAGTTATTTGGCATTCAGAAGATGAAGTAGAGGCAACAGCATCCTCAACTCCACCAAGCATCACTGAGAAGCCACCAGGGTAAAATGCTCCACAACCAAAACAGGGCTGGACCAGAAGCCCCTCCCAGCCCTCTCTCCTTGTCCCCAGTTTCAGAAAACAGACAGACCTGAAAAAGTTAATACAAGAAGATAAGAGTTAATACAAAAAGCTAGTGTTTTTCAGCTGATTTTTTTTAAGATGACAAACTAAAAGCCTCACACATTTCTATATCCCAGTGCAATGTTTACATTCCTTAGCTGAAGGAAACAGCAGGAGCAGCCCAGAGCCTGCAGCATTCAATCTTTGAATCCACAAAACTACAGATCCACCCCAAAACAAGGGGAGAAAAGGGATTAAAAACCCAAAGACATTTAATGCAACCAACACACAAGGAGACCTTTTCAAGTCACCCACACCCTCCAGCCCGTTGGAAACACATTAAGCACTCCAAGACAGATTTTATATACTGTGCTGGGAACCATGCATGGCCCGAGGGAGGTGATTTGTCTTCTCCTCACAGTGGTGCACAGCCATAGCCACCGACAGCCTGGGTGATTTGACGGGCGCAGAACGGGCTCCAAGGCGCCAGAATCACACAGGCAGCTCCTCCTTCTGTGGCCACATCCACCCAGTCCAGCTTCAGAGAAGCCCCTAAGGTCGAGGCAGGGGATGGGGAGGTTATTCCCACCCCAACATGCCAGTGGGAGTTAGCCCATCACAGCAAAGCAGCATCACCTGGGCAGATGGAAACATTTCCCAATGCAATCCCATATAGCAATAATAATAATGTGCTGCAAGACAGGGTGATCAATTCCTGGTGTAGGGTACTTGTGTTTTCTCATAGCAAGAATCCAATATCACCCAGAAAGGAGAACTGTCAAGGCTCAGTACTTACTCTGTAGCTCCAGGAACCACATTCCACTTATTTGCCAGGTCTGGTCTATTTAATATAGGAAAAAAAACCCCTCCTAAATTATTAAGGGAACTGAGGAATAACAGAGGGAGATGAAAACACCCTCAGTTGCTCCCTCTCCAATCTACCCAACCTGATTTTTTTCAAGCATTTAAATCCTCGCTTTGACTCTGCTCCTGCTGCTGGGCACTTCATTCACAGCGTAAGCCTTTATTAGTAAAATACATATTTGAGCCATCAAAGCCATCAGAGCAGTTTCAGCTTTTCTTTTCATCACCTCACCCCAGCTCATCCTTGGATGAGCTGCACGGTGAGGGGAGCAGGGAAAACAAAAGATCACTTGCAAGAGCTTAACAAATTCAAAACAAAGAGAACAGCCCTTGGGGAAGAGAGCGGCATAATTAAAACATTAATTCAGGTTACAGCTTTTGCTCTGGGTGAGCTCCAGCCACCCAAAAATCCCAGCAAGGGACAGCACCAGGTCAGAGCCCAGCTCTGAGGCTCAGCCACAGCCCCAGGCACACCAAGGCCCTTTCCATCACCCCCCTCCCTGAGGCAGAAGCTGAAAAACCACCTCCCTTCAGAGGGAATCATAGGGAAAACAAGCTTCAGCTCTCAAGAAGCAAATTAAATACCTGGAATAACAAGTAGGAAATAGGTGACGGTTCCAAGACTAATAAACCCTCTGAGGAACACTAACTGCTCCCTGCATGAGCAACACAGACAAAGTGACTAAAACAAAGTCATGACAGTCACAAGTGAGTCGAGTGAGACATGGCAGTGACTGGTGAGTTTTGGCAGGTGGCTAGAAGGCAAGCACTGCAGCATCCCTGGCCACACAGTGCTGGGAGAAGGGAAACACCACTCCAAAGGTCCAGCTCGAGAGCCTGGACCATAACTCAGTGGGAGAAGGGCAAAATCCTGCAGCAGAGTGAGAAAATCTCCCTGCGAGATCTTTAATAACACACACAGGTGCTGCCTGCCCAAGGTGTGGGGTGGTAGCCGGGCACAGGGCAGGAGAGATCTGCTGAGGGCAAAAAGTGCCAAGAAGGGGGGGAGAAGAAACAAAAAAAGTAATTTTATCTGGTGGAAACTATCTACTCCAACACAGCAGACACAATTCATTTCAGTTTTGCTTTTTTATATCCCATCCACCACGGGCAAACATCATGAGACTTAAAAGATGGCTTTCAAACCTAAAGCCTCCAAACCTTCAGCTTCGTATTGCCCTTCCTACTGCATATACCATCAAATTTGGATGCTTTTAAGGCTTCTACCCTCTTCTCACCCTTTTTACTGGTTCTCATGATTTTGTCTGGTGCAAACCAGCTTCACCCCACAGAAGCATTTCAATCTCAAACCAAACTGCTTCTTCCAAGGGTGGGGGCACATCTCTGTCCGTGGTTACCAGACTGCACCCTGGTCCAACACACAGGGTGTCCTGGATTCCCTGCTACACCATGCTGCACCCGGAGGAGCTGGTTTCCTCCCCTCCTTGCTCAGCATCCCCCAACCCACAAAAAGGCATTTAAGGGTATTCCTCACCCCCCTGTGACGCTGCAAAGTGCTCCAAGACCCAGCAGTGTTTCTGATGCCCCAGGATCTACAGAGGGGATGATCCTGGGACAGCTCCAGGGATGACAGCTCCGAGACAAGTCGGGCTGGAAGGGGAAGCAGCCTCTCCCAGAACTCAGGACCCAGAGAGAGGGAGCAGGAGAGGGTTTACAGGACAGCAGGCTGATGTACAGGGTGCAAGACTGGTGGCTTTCCAGCCTAGATCAGAAGCAGGCTGGAAGGAGAGGGAGGAGCTCCACAGACAGGTGTGAAGGTGAACCTGGATAAAGCAAAACTCTCCTGCCAGGACCAGCTTCCCACAGGGTTACTGTGCCCATCCAGCTCCAGACCAGCTGGCATCCAGCCCATTCCTGCTGCCTATCTGTCCCAACCAACCTGGGACACAGTCCAGCTGCTCCCAGGCAAGGAAAAGGGGTGGAAGGACAGGCAGGGCTGCACTGGCAGAGAGACCAGCAACCTAGAGCTGCCTCCAGGACAGCACCATTCCCCAAAGATGGAACAGGGAGGCAGGAACACCACTGAACACAGCACAAGGAGGACCAAAAGAAAAGTGGAGAGGCACATAAAGGATCCATAAATCCCCACGTAGATGTGGAAAAGCCACGTGAGCACCGTCTCACCACAGGACACTGGTGAAGCAGCAGCCACCACGCACTGGCACAGAGCAAAAGATCAACCCAGTCCCCTCTTCCTCCTCCTCCCAGGAATCTGGCACCCTGGAAAAACCTGCCCAGCCTTTGCATTCTGCAAACCTCAGCTCTAAAAATAACGCTCGGTGCAAGTGACACATTTCACGCAGAGCCGGCGAGCGCAGCCCACGGAACCAGACTCCCTTCGCATCAGGGACAGGTTTTGTAAACAGGGCTTTTTTAAGGTTGCTTAGTAAGCCGTAATCAAACATCCAAAGCCATCGTTGGGTGGGGAAGAACTGAAGGAGGGACCCCATCACAGGGAAAAATCCCACAGAGGAAAACAGGGTGGGGAAAACTCAAGGGCTGGCCCCTGTTTCCCAGCACGTCCCGTATGCCTCAACGCACACTTGTAAGATTTTAAGGTGGAGTTTCTCACTCTGTATCACACCACAAGAAAGGTCCCAGCTCCAGCCATGCCCACAGCAACAATACTCCCCTCACCAGCTGCTTCCAGAGAGAAAAACTCCTATTTTTAGGGAAAGCAGAGGCTCGGAAATGGCCAGACAGACAACCTCACTGCTGGAGGGCTGTGCCCCACCTCCCAGTCCCCCAGATAAGCACAGTGTGATCCTTCCCTGGCTGCTGCAGCTGCTCCCCAGGGGCCAGGATGAGAGGCAGAGCAGGAGGAAGAGTAGCCCAAAGTGTTGCTCAGTTAATCACAGTAATTAGCCACCATCTTGAGCGACTCCCAGTAGTTACAGCCTGATTTTCTCAGGCACAGTCAGCACACGAGGTTTCAATTAAAACTCATCTCAAAACCAACATGGAAGTACCACCATGAGCCTCATGCAGGACATGGGAACATGCACAAAAGGTGCTCTTTTCCTTCAAGGACCTGGTTTAATGAATTTTAAGCCAGGTATGATTTCCCAGCCCTGCTTGGGAAGCCTCAGCACCTTCTGCTTGCAGCTCGGACAAACAAGGCAAGGGGAATGCAAATGCTCTTGGCTGCACCAGAAAACTTCTCAAAAACATTAGCCACAGCTTAATGAGGTGTCTCCAGGGATGTGCTGTCAGAGAGGGGTAAGGCTCAACATTCGCCAGGCCTGCCCACACCTCTGTGCTTTGAGACACCTTTCCAGCTGGTTTGTGCTTATTTATAGGCAGCAGTCCTTGGAGAGCCATGGGAGCAGATGAAGCTCAGCCCTTTCCCTCTGACAACTTTGAGCTTTCTGCTGCCTTTCCCGCAGAGATCAAGCTCAGACATCTCCAGCATCTCACCAATGCCAGGAGGCAGGCAATGCACACCAGGAGCTTGGGGGGGGTTTTAATGGGATCCTCCATTCCCTGCTCCTTAAGTGAGAGTAAATTGAGTGTTTGGGCACTAAAGAAACAGAAAATAACTCTGAACCAGGTTGGGAAGCACAGATGCCTGTGGATGGCAAACTGCAGGAAGTGAGTGTCCTGCTTCATTTAAACAACTGCCTGGAAAACCCAATATTGGATTTAAATCCACAAGAGGTGGCCTCTGAAGCAGGGAGCACGGATCCCAACACATCTCTGCCGAAGAGGAGAAAAGCAACCCTTCTGAGCCAATAAATAACACAGCTGGGCACGACTGGAGGGTCATCTTGACATGGGATTTTTTTAGGGAGAATCCCTCCCCCCTCATTTTGCAGATGCCACATCCCAGCATCACAGGGGAATTGTGGAACACGATGCCAGGGAACACCTGACCCAACCTGGTGCTCAGAGCAAAGTCGGGATGATGCCAAAGGTATGGGAAAGGGAGAAAGCCCAAAGCCTTTGCCCCCCAACCCCCTGGGCTCCTGCCTGCCCTGATCATTTCTCAGCCTGACAGAGAGCTCAGCAGCTTCTCCCCAGGCACGAGGCCTCACGCCCGTGACTAATGGTATGTTTTGACATCCCTGAAATACTCCAGCACTTCATTTCAGCCGCAGGGAGCAGGAAGGAAGGAGGGGACATACTGGTGGGGAGCCGGCACCGGGAGGGGAGAGCAAAAAGAGCTTTTGCAAGAGCAACAGGCAGGGATAAAGCAAAGCAGCATGGAAAAGATGCAGGAGACAGATGAAGGGCAGGCTGGGATCTGGAAGGCACCTGGCAAGCCTGTCTGGTCCTCTCTGCTCCTTGGCTGTGCCTTCCCTGGAGCTCTGTGGAGCTGCAAGGCACTGGATTCATTTATCGTCTCTTCCTAACCACACTGCTTGAGTGGGGACACAGGGATGCTCCACTGACCGCCGGCAAGCCCGTACCTGGTTTGGGAGGGGATGCAGGACGGCTGGAATCCCTGCCCGGGGAGGCAGGAGAAGGCAGTGTCCCCAGGCTCCTCCTTTGGACTGTCTCCAGCAGAGGCAGGAAGGTGACAGACAGCGGTCCCCGGGGAGGTTAATTAAGGAGCCTCTGGTGCGTTCAAACAGGCACCTCCGGCCCCGGGGGAGCCAGCGGAGAAACAGCCTCGGGCTCTGGCAGGGCAGCAAAGAGCATCCCAGCCACCAGCCGAGCTGCTGGCCACCACCATCTGCCAGCCAGCAGCAGCGGGGAGAAGAGCAGCCGAAGGCACGGGGGGGATCTGGCGCTTTTCCTGACAGCTCTTGCTCATCATCAGCTGCTCACGCTGGGGCTCAGTCCTGCTGCACCCCAGGGGCTGGGCAGAGGCGAGAGCAGGGTGTCTGCACGGGGCTCCACATCACCACAAGTGGTGCCCAAAGAGGCAGAGGTGTAAAATGGAACAGCGCTGGGAGAACTGGCCCAAAATGCGCCCCTGCCCTGAGGGAAGTGGCTCGGAACACCACCAGAGTCACCCCAAATTAGCAGGCAGAGCACCCTGGGTACCAAGGCAGAAGAGCCACCCCCTGACTGCATCAGCCCAGTGTCCACCTGTAAATCCCTTCCAGGAGCATCCTCAGTGTCACCCACGGATCCACTCAACCACGGGATGCAGAAATGAGCAGAAACTCTGGCTGCCATCACCGGAGTGCCACTCGCAGAAGTTTTCTTGGGTCACGGGGAGCGAGGAGCCCATCTGGCAGCAGCAGAGGTGCTGGGGGAGTGCTGGGGGGACTGATTTCTCTTTTCAGCTGTCACTAAAGTCATCGGTGTGGCTGTGAGTGATTCACACCAGTGCATGAAAAGCCTGTGAGTCACACGCTGGATGCAGTGGGTGGGTGCATTGACTCAGCCACACCGGGGATGGGGCACAGGGGGCTGCAGCCTCACACGGCCGAGGGGACAGTGCTGTTTGCACGGGGTCAGAGGCAGAGATCTGCCAGAGATCTCACACGCATGCTCAGGTCCCCATTAGTGCCCTCAGCAGTGTGGGTGAGCCAGAGGGAGGCTCTGCCTCAGCACCAACCTGTCGCCTGCCCGAAAGAGGTGCCAAGGTGCCACGGGGCTGGGCCGTGCTCTCGCTCAGCCTTTCACTGGCAAAAGGTTTGCACTGCCCTGTGTGCCAGCAGAGGAGGAGGAGGAACCCCCCCCACCACCAGGTATTCAAGGTGTGCAAACGCTTCCCAAATTACAGCGAACAAACTTTCCAGGTATTCCAGGACCGCTGAGGAGCGAAGAAACTCTGCCAGGCAGCAGCAGAGACCAGAGGGGAGCTCAGTGCCAGGGCCTGATGCCACCACCACCTCCTCCACCTCCCAGTCCTGTAGCTCCTCATCCAGGGGAGCTCAGCCCACCTGCACAGAGACCTGCGGTGCTGCACAAACGCTTTGGGGAGAAGGGGCTGAAGGAAACCCTCCAAAACACTCACATTTGGATGGCACTCGGTCTCTCCAGTCATTCGGCGGGTGGTGGCTGTGCCCCAGCCTTGGCAGAGCTGCCGGCAGCAGCAGCCGAGGCTGCGAGCGGGTGGCTCATCCCGCTGACAGCGCCTTCCGTGATGCTCTGCCTCCTGTGCCAAACCAGCCCGGCCGTGGATCGGGACCAGCCGGGAGCGCCAGCGCATCCCACGGCACCCCCAGCCCGGACCGCCCCATCTGCAGGGCGGACCAAGCCCCGAGAGCAGGGTGACATGGCCCCGGGGGTGCGGGGAGATGTGACCCCGGGACACAGCGTGGTGCAGGCTCCAGGTAGCGCTTGGCAGTCCAGGATCGTGGGGGAAGTGTTTGTTATCCCTGGCCCCGCTCCAGCCGCTCAAGAGCCACGAGCACCAAAACACCAAAACGCTCAGCAACGCAAGAGCAGCTGGGAGAGCTGGAACCAGGAGGCAAACAAACCCTGATTTAGGACCCCGCTCATTCATCACTGTCACCAGCGACACCCAGGCACTCAGGAGCAGCACCTGGACCCACAGAAAGCGGGGACTGGGTGCAGGGAGACAACACGAGATGGAGCGCTGGGTGCCGAGGGCTGGAGGAGGAGAGGAGGAAAGACATCCCGCACATCTGGGAAGCCTTGGGCTGGCAGGGGAGGCGGGCTGGAGCCGAAGGAGCCCAGTGCTGCCCCGCATCCCAGTCAGGGCACCCGAGGCAGGGATGAGAGGGGATTGACACCTCAATCCGGCTTCAACCACTCACCCACTGGGGCATGAGGGTGGGCAGCCCCCGGAACGGCCCCACTTACACACGATCCTTCCCGAGGGTGGCGGGTCCCCCGGGACCCCCAGCCCCCCTAAGCCACCCTAAGCAAAGAGCCGAGGCTCCCTCAGTACAAACTTTGCGAGTGCCCATCTCCGCACCTCAGAAGCCTCGGGAATGGGGAAAAAAGCGGGAGCCGGGCTTCAAACTTGGGGTGCCGTCCCAAAGCGCTGCTGGAGCCCCCCGAGCTCCGCAGTCACAACCCACCTGTGGCCGCTGGCTGCCGCCGGCTCCTTCCCCCGCGCTCCATCCCCGGAGCCCCGCGCATCCCGGAGAGCAGCAGAGACAGAAGGGAGGGGAGGAGGTGTCCACCGGGAATCGCTCAGGGAGAGGAGGAGGATGGAGACAGCCCCAACTGGCGTCTCCTGACGGTCCCCAACAGGTAGCAGCGAGCGGGGGGGAGGGGGACACAACGTCCCCGTGGACTTTGGGAGAGCAAGAGGGAGCTGGCCCAGGGCCCCCATCCCGCTGGGTATGGCTTACCTGGGGACAGAGGCATGGATCCGGCCGGGGGTTATTCCAGAGACATGATTTGTAATGGAAAAGGGAGGAAAAGAGCCGTAGGGAAGGGAGGGAAAATAGGAGGGAGGGAAGAGGAAGGGGGGAGGGAGAGACGAGAGGAGCAGGGAAGGAAGGAAGGAAAGGGGGAGGGGGGACAAAACGAAATTTAAAAAAAAAAAAAAAAAAAAAAGGAGAAAATAGAGACAGTTAAAATCTGTCTCCTGCCCACACAGTGAAAAAGAAATTTCTGACAATCGGAGGAAGGGAACTCGCATATAAACCAGAGGGGGCAGACGGGGGATAACAAAGGAGGGAAGGAGCCGAGACAAAACACGGCGGCAACTATCCGGGCACACAGCCCCTGGCACAGCCCCGGGGCAAGGACGGGGCACTCAGCCTCCTCCCTGCCCATCCAGGCCACCCCGGGGTCAGCCACGGCCCAGCGGCAGCACCCGCAGCCCCGGCAAAGGACCCCCCATTGCCCCCCCAGCCCGTGTCAGTGCTCCTCAATGCCTCTTTCTCCTCCTCTCTGCGCACACCAGGGCACGGTGACCGTGACAACCAGCCAAAACACGGGCAGCTCTGGGGACAAGAGGCACGGATGCGTATCCTCTCCGTTCCTCATCCGCAAGACATTACTCCCACGGCACGTGAGAGCCGCCGCTGGGATGGGGTTGTGCATTCCAGGCTCCCTCTTTAGCCCCGTTTGCAGCCCAGCTTGCAGAGGAGCATCCCCACTCCTTCTGCTTAGGCTCTGCTTGGCTTTCCCGGGCGGCACCCGCGGCCAGCTGGACCTGGAGGTGCGGGGTGGAAGGGCTGGAGGCGACACAGCCGCTCTGCCTGTCACCCGAGGAGCCCCACAGCACTGTCACCAAGGGCTGCTGTGTGCTCCAAGGCACCACACACATTTCTGCTCTCCCCCCCGAGCACGGGCAGGGAGGAGCCCTGGCACGGCACAGCTCAGCACAAGCCCAGCTGCTCGGCACTGAAACCCCAAAATTTCGCCGTCACTGCTGGCTCCTCTGGGAGAACACACCCCGCAGCCTCGCCCAGGGGCTCTTTTGGGTGGCCCACACCACCACGTCCCCTTGCCAGGGCTTTTTCCTTTCACCACGCTGCAAAGTATCCCAGGACACCTGTGAGGCTTGGCAGCATCCAGCAGCATCCCGGACTTTTCAGCTTCCAGGGCTGGACACGAAGGCTGCCCCAAAGCTGCCCCTTGCCCTCCCACTGAGCCCAGGCAGTGTCTGTGGCACACAAGCCCTGCCCTGGCACACGCCTCACCTGCACGGCCAGGTGGCACCACAGGTGCCCATCCCCCAGAGCCGGGGCACCACGTCGGTCCTTGTGCTTTGCCAGGATATCGTGTGGCTCTGTAGTGCCTCGCTGGCATCTCTGGGGCTCGGAAAACAGCAGAGCTACTCACCCAGGCAACCCCTGACAGGGACACCGTGCCACCCAGCCTGGCTGCTGTCTCTTTAAAACCTTCATCCCTAAATCTGAATGAAGAAAATCCTGGAGATGAGTGCTTCATTTAAACATCTCATCCAGCACTCCCTTCGTTCATTCATTCATTCATGCTCCTGCCCCAGCACGCTCCTGCCAGCACCTTGGGGAGGAAGTGCAGAGGAAAAACCTACATATTCCCATTCTCGTTGGGATGGATAGAAATCCCTCAAACAACTCCCAGAACCCTGCACACCAAAATCCAGCCCAAGCAAGGCCATTCTGGCATGTACAGAAGGGTACAAATGCTGCCACAGGGTCCACTCCTGTCAGTAATTCTCCCACTCATTCTCCTGTGTTCCCACAAGCTGGCACTGATAGGGATGAGAACATTCCCTGTTAGAGGCCATCCCTCCAGCTCCCCAGAGCAGGGGCTTTGCCACCATGTCACATACAGCCCTGCATGCATGGTGCTCCCAAATCCTGCTTTCCATGGCCTCTCTGCAACTGGGACTTATCCAGGTGGGAGCCGGCTTGAACGCTCCAAGACCACTTTCCCGGTGACAAGCCCAGGGTGTGTTTATTTAAATATATATGTGCTGTTCCTTGGGGACCAGGGATGCCTTGGATGCAGATGTCTCCATGGTTACCTGCTCACGGTGGGAGCTGGGGGTAATTGAACTCTGGGGAGTTCACCATCCACCACCCATCTCCCTGTCCCCCTTCCCCAGAGCTCCAGTGCCTTCCCAGCAAGGCTGCTCCCAGCTCCAGAGCAGCAGGAGGGGGAGGAGAGGAAAGGTTCTCCCCAAGAACTCGTTACGTTATGTGAATAATTTTGCCGGCTCCGTGGATGATTGGGCACGAATGCAGATCAGCTTCCTCATCCCGAAAGAAAAGACATTCCTGATCGGCGCCGAGACAAAGCTGAGCATCTCCTCCCACCACCCAGAGCTAGACAGGAATGAAATACGGAGCGACAGCACCAGGAGCAGCACCAACATCCCAGTGCTGAGCTGCTGTCGTCTCTGGGGAGCTGCCGGCATTCCCGGGGAGCTGCAGGAGCTTCCCCCGGCCCTGCAGGGCGAGAGTCCAAATAAAAGAGCCAAAAACTGTGTGGCTGCAAAGCCCAGCTAGGCAGAAACGAGCATTTGTACATGCAGGAACTTTGCAGGTCAAAGCCTGAGGTTTGTGGAAGCACCTGCAGAGGCCTGAGCCCGTTGTCCAAACCACTTGGACCTGATCCATGGTCTCTGCTGAGCCCTTATCCCCATACAGCAGCACTGTGTAGAGTAACCTCGAGGACCTCCAAGGTTTTAACCCACAGCACAGCACAAAATCCTAACTGGTTTTCCTCCTCCTCCTCCTCACATACATTCCAGGTACAGACTAACAGGGGGCAGTTTAGAGGAAAATCGGGGGGCCAGCAAAATGCAAGTTGTTGGGGGAAAAAATTGCTTGGGAGATCTGGATTTGTCTAGTCTGGAAATCAGAAGAGATTTGGTAGCAGTTTTCAATTATGTAGGGGGTTGCTGTAAAGGGTGTGGGAATAAATTGTTCTGCATCCCCACAGGGAAGAGGACGAGGCTGTAAATTGTAGATTAGACTAGAAAAAAAACTCCTCAGTGGCAAGGATTATTTAAGCTGTGGGATAGACAACAGGGAAGCTGCTGGGATTTGAGAGCAGGCGAGACAAACACCAGCGAGGTGGGCTGGAGGAAGCAGCAGCCTTCTTGAGACAGGGAAGGGACTCCAGTGCAAGGTCTGCTCCTCCCCAGGCATTTTAGCAGTTTGTGCCTACTTCAAGCTGACTTTTCACTGCTTTCTGCCAAGCATGAGTAGACCAACAGCTTTTTTGGGGGTGATGCCTCCACCTTCTGCAGTGTCCATGGTGTTGCAGGTGCAGAAGGCATCTCACCCTGCCCTCCCAGGGGAGGAGAGCACCCAGAGCTCTCTGTCCTGTGCTTAGGACCCGCAGCACATCAGGGAACACGACTCAAGGACCACCTTCCCTCCCAGGGAAAGTGCAGCAGGATGGCATCACCCACCCACCACTTCTCAGGAGGAATTAGTGCTGGGGTCCAGCTCCTCACCCCCTTTGTGGCCATCAGTACCTGTAAAGTTGGCCAGTTCTGCATCAGAAACTTCAGCTCCTTGTGCCTCTTTTGAGTACCATGCTCATGGCTTTCAAGCTGATCTGTGTATTTTTTCTACCAAAGAAGCCTGTGGGGATTTTAAACGGAGCTAAAGAGACAAGAGATGAAGCCCAAGGCCAGCTGAAATCATCTTTAAAAAAAAAAAGCTCAGTGTATTCAGCAAAACCTCCAACCCAGCTGCCAAATTATCTGCAGATCCCATCAGGGGGTGAGAGCTGGAGAGACCCAGATATTCAGAGATTTCCATCAGGAACAAGTCCTGCTGGCCTGTAGAGAAGGAGTTCAATTGCCATAGGGAACAGAAATTGGGCACGGGGTGCTGTGTGCTTTCCACAGCTGGTAAATACTCAGAATTCTACCTTGGGGTGAAAAAAGCACCTTCCAGTAAATGCCAAATGCTCACGCTAAGGTTTGTTCCTTAGGACCTGCCTGTGCCAAACTACACACTTCTGTTTAACAACAGGAGAGCCCATGGAACTTGAAACTTTAATAATATTTACTCTCTCGCAATAATATGAATGCTAATAAGGCCAGAAGAGAAAAAAATCATCCTACATCTCAGGATGTTTATGTCAAGTGAGACTAAACTTTCCTGAAGTAGGAACTTTTCCAAAACTAGACAATCCTCCCTGGAAAATTAAAAAAAATAATAAAATAAATAAAAATTTTCAGTAATAAATTTTTGAGATGAGGTTGCAAAAGAAGAATACCAGAGTGCTGTAGGAGACAGACAAAAACACGAATCTTTCTCTTTTGGGACTGTACTTTTGGCCAGCTGCATCCTGAATGGGATGATCAAGAAGCAGTAAATTTGTCTGAAAAAAACTCCTAAAAATCTCATTTACCTATCAGTGATTGCAGACTGCAAGAAAAAAATATCAGCAAATTTCCTTCTGAAATTTGGTCTGGCCAAATTTTGTCAGCTGGGTTATGACCAAACAGGCAGCAGTGCAAAACCTGAGCACAAAGGAGATGCCTTTGCCCTGCCAGCTGCTCCACCTCAGACCCCCAGTTTATATTCCATTTATGTAACAAGTGCTGTTCTCCACTTCCCAAATCCCATCTTTTAGCTGGAGCACATATTTTCCTGGCACTTGTTCTGCTTCACTACCCAGCCTCCTGTGTTTAAAATGTCTGTGCCATGTGGAAAGCACACAGGGACCTGTGCTCTTCCTCTGCTCCTCTGAGACTGCAGGTGCCTGCATTTCAGCACAGAGACATTTTTATCCACTTCCCCACCCTCCCTATTCGTGCCTGAGCTGTTTGACTCAAATCTGAGCCATTTCTCAGGGTCTGTCTCACAGCCCAGTCAACACAGAGGGAACCCGTGCCAAAAACCCATTTCTTTCTGATCTGATTGTTTGTTTTCCTGCCTTTCCAGTTTGGGATTTTTGACAGGGAGCCATGTGAAACCAACTGCTCATTGTTTACTGGGAAGCCTGCGGCAGCGTTTTAGTCATTTCGTTCACCAAAGGACCCGAGGAGATGATGGAAAGTCAATTAGCTCCCTGCAATAACCTCTTTGGCAAAGCTCTTCGGTGTCCACACACACAGGAAAGCCAACCCAAACGAGTGCCCCGAGGTGTCATCGCCAGACCAGGGCAAAGCTGCTCCTGCTGCCCTGCTCCCACAGCAATGCCCCAGCTGGGGCACCTCCCCGGGGCCACCCTGCTCCTTGTCCACGGCTCGGCTGGAGGGTTTGGAGAGAGGCACAGCAGGGCAGGGACAGCAGCGCTGCCTCCAGCTCCGTCATCCCAACAGCATCTTCCCAGCTCCTCAAAAAAAGCTCCAGGATGGGCAGATCCTCACCCTAAAATGACGACCCAAGAGACAGATGAAGCCCCTCCCTTCCTGAGACAGCCCAAATACACCAGGTGCATTGGCTGTGTGGCACTTTTCCCAGCCAACCTTCAGCCGTGTTTTTTGAATCTGCTCCAAGAAAACTTTGCAGCATCCCCCCGAGTGCAGAGCAGAACAGGGTGTTATCCCAAGAGAATAAATAAAAAACAGTAGCTTTACAATGTGTGTATTTTTAACACGTCCCTTGGCACCTGCTGGCAGCTCCACCCCAGCCCCAAGGCTCATCCAGGTGGTTTTAAGCCGGGATTTGATGGATTTGCCAAAGCCCCTACTCCTCTCCAGCCACTGTTTTCCACCCAAATACTGCAACAGAGTGCTCCAGCTTCTCAAACACCCAACAGCAGCATTTTGTCCTCTACAGCTCTTCCACCAGCTGCAGACCTCACCAGCAGCTTTATTGATTTTCACATTATTAAAATATTAGTGAATTATTAAAAATATTTTTAACGAGCACAGCTTAGGGCTGGGCCCCAAATACTTCCAGAAACAAACATCTTGTAATGTTCCTCCACTTACAGTAACACTGAAATGGACCAGAAAACATTTTACTCACTACAAGTTCTCCTGATTTCATTCCTATTCAAGTCAAGCATAGCTCCTAAATCATTGCTTTTATGTATTATCTTTGTGGTGCTATCAGTTGTATGCCCTTCCCTCATAAAACATTTACCTCCACCAGATGAAGGGGGTGTTCAGCACCTTCAGCTGCAATAGGCAGCCAGTTCGTCACAATCTGTTATAAAGACTCAAAAATAATAAAAAAAAAAAGTCAACATCGAACAGCTTTGCCTTTTCCACGCTATGTTTGTGGGATGCCAGAGGATGAGCAGGGACTTCTGAGAGCCCTGTCAAGAGCAGCACAGCAAATGCTGAAGGTTGCCCAATCTGCCTTCACCTCCCCAGTCTTTTCCAGCCCTGGCCTGGGCAGAAGCAGGAGTCAGGCACAGTTTTATCCTCACCCCAACTCCCAGACCAAAAGCTCAAAAGCCATCTGACACACCTTTTCCAAAAAAATCCACCCCAACACCTGAAGCTCAGCAGCCCCAGGAATTTTCACAGGCTGTGCCTAATCCATTCATTCGGGCTGTCCTGGGGCTTGGCAGCTCCAGCCTAATTCACCTGCCTGGATCAAGAGGAATTTAGCACAAAACATCATGAAATGGAATCACTGAGGCTGGAAAATACCCACAAGATCATCAAGTCCAGAGGAATCTGTCCTTTCTCTCCACTTTGCTCTCCAGAAAAAAACTGGATTTTATTCCCCAAGCCTTTAACCAATGGATTTACAAAGAGACAGTGGCTCCCCCAGTGGGATCTGACCCATGGATTTGAAGCCAGAGGGTGGCAAAATGACCTGAACTCTGCACAGGGGGTCACTGCACAGCCACCGTGCCAGGTCCAGCCACGCTGCCAGCCTGCCCCAGATTTACCTGAACACACCAAAGAGCTAAAGAGCCCCTGAGCAAAGCTGAGAGCTGGTAATGGGCATCCCCAGGGAGCCCCAGTGCTGTTTCCATGGGGGATGATCCTGCCCAGGGAACAGGGAAGCAGCCAGAATCCCCAGGGCTGCTCAGGCTTGCAGGCACAGCTCCAACACACAATAAACAACAATATTAGTGAAATAATGTCTAAACAGAGCCAAACAGGATCCTCTTGCCAGCCAGCAGGGAGGGAGCCTCACTGCAGGAGGCACTCAGAGATATATATATACAAGGGAAACTTAAAATGCTGAAGAGCTGCTTTTTGGCACCTCTCTCCTCTGGGCACAGTTTTTCCTTCAATCTCAGCCTGTGAGCAGTCTCTCCTCTACACTGCTGCCTGGAAAGGCTGACCTGGAACAGAGACCAGACAAAGCAAAAGGAAGAAAATAGGAATTTATTGGAAGGATTCACCTTGGGTGGTGCAAGAGCCTGGCTGGGGTTACACCCAAATCAAATCCAAGATGGATCCTGATCACGGGTTTTTACACTTTTACAAGTTTTGGTTCATCTACATATTGGGGTCAATTATCCAACCACAGCCCCAGGCTATGAAGTCTCAGCCCCCTGGCTTGCCTCCTTTCCTTCTCTGTTGTTTCTGCTTTTTGGGTACCAGGTGTCCTTGATTCTCCAGCCAGAAAGGAATTGTTTTGTCCAACTCCCCTGTGAAGAGAACTTACTACCACCTAAGTTTCAGAGTTACACACTAAGCAGCAGAGATTCTGAAAAATATAAAAGCTAAAACCCAAGGCATCAACACCATCGTTTTTCCTCACCCTGGTAGGACAGTCAGGACTTGTATGGATGCAGTCACATCCTTAGAGTGAGTCGTTCCCCCTTCAGACAGGTGTGCTGCAAAGTCCCCATTCTGTGAAATGCTTTATCCCATTCCTGGAAGGGTTCCAGGCCGTGTTGGAGAGGGTTTGGAGCAATCTGGTCTAGTGGAAGGTGTCCCTGCCCACGGCGGTGGGGTGGAACCAGATGGTCTTTAAAGTCCCTCACAGCCCAAACTGTTCTGTGATTCCAACCCCTGCCCAGAGGGAAATCCCTCTTTTAGCCCCAAGGGCTCCAGCTTTATGCAAACCAGACACAGGCCCCACAAAGACCAATCCTGAGTGCCTTCCCTCTCCTGGGCCTGCAGCACAGTTCAGGGAGAGGCTCGAGCAGGATGAGGATGTGCAGCAGCTGCTCCAGGGCTGCCTGTAGAGCCATAGCAGTGTTCCCAGAGCTCCCACCTAATCCCCAAGCTGCTCACCTTAAACCAGCACGTACCCTAAGCCATCCTGCCTTGCTCTGATCCCTCTGCTTGCTGCAGCCACTGACAATGGGTGTTAAAGCCTTACAGGAGCAGCTGTCAGCAGCTGTATTAATGAAAGCTGGGAGCTCTGAGCCAGCTCTTATCAGCTTTAATACAGCTCTCCCAATGTGTCTGCCAGGAAAAATGAGGTTTCAAGGGGTCTTTGAGGAAATCTGGATCCAGATAATTCAGCTAAATCCAGGGGAAGCTGGTAACCCCAGAGGACAAACATCAGCTGCAGCACAGGGAAAGGCACCACTGCTTTCCTCAGCTAAAGGCCAGTGTGCCAGTCCAGGTTCCAAGCATTTCCCAGAGGCCAGAAGGATGCTGGAATATCTTCTTGAGGCAGCCCAGCTGTGAATTCCTCTAGGACAAACCTGGAGAGATGAAGTTGACTGTGCCAAGGAGAACCTGTGGTCCCAAAAGTACGTGAAAAATGAAGATTATAAGGCAGGGGAAACAGAAACGAGGCCTACATGTGCCAGCTTTGAGCACAGCCTGTTACCCAGCTGATGGGGAACAGAAGCTACTGCACTATTTTTAAAATCTGGAAATGCAGACCTGGATTGAGCAATGGAATAAGGGGGGAAAGAAATTGTTCTCCTGAGCTGAAGCTGAGTCTGTCTGCTCTCACCTCCCTTCCTTCTGCAGGACCTGTTGGGCTCACCCCAACCCACCTTACCTGGGCAGGGCTTCAGAAAGCTTCTCCCTGTTTCCTTCAGGATTTCACCTCAGGGATGCCCAGGGCTGCCTGCATCTCCTCCTATGGAAATGGTGCTCTAAAACAAGAGCTTGTGCTTTGCTCTGAGGAAAGCAAGGATAAGATTCAGCTTCTCAGCTGAGGATTTCAGCAGATTCAGCTCCACTGCCTCTCCCCCCTCACCTTCCCTCGGAGCTCACATTTGGGCAGCTCCAGCTGAAGGCAGCCAGGAGCTGAGGGAATTGTTGCTGGGAAACTGTTCAGGAGCCCTGGCTGGAGGAGCACCTACAGCACAGGGCACAAACAGCACAGGCTGGCACCAGGCACTGGCCCCTGGATTCAGGCACTCAGTCCCAGCCCAGGAAGTTGCAAATTAAACCCTCATTTAGGATGCTGATGCTAATCAGAAAAGCACATCTGCTAAGCAAGCAGGATGGGATGTCACGGCCTGCTGCATCCCATTAAAGGTTTTGTGGGGTGGTTTCCCCTCAAACCACTCCAGGGCTGGAGTGAATTTGCTCCCCCTTGGTCTCCAGCTGCCTGGACCAGCTTCTCCTCTCTGGCTCTTTTCCAGGGTGGATCCATGAGCACTTCATCCCTCTGCTTGGGGACGGCTCACTGCCAGCAGGGACATCATCCATTGTCATTTTACAGACTGGAGATATAACAACCTCCCTGTAATGCCCAACTTTCCCCTACCAGCCCCCAGGAACACGTCAGAGCCTCTAATGAGCTTTGCTTTTCTGCCAGTGCAGCCCTTGGGGATATGGCTGGCCAGTTCCAGCCTCAGAGGGAACCACAGCAACCCAGGGGATCTAGGAGGCAGTTCTCTACATTAAAAAATACTGGTTCCTACATGAAAAAAGCCTCTCCTTGCACGGTCTTGCTGAGGCAAGGCACTCCCAGGCACGTGGTGTGAATTTTGGGACTGTGCAGGGCCAGGAGTTGGGCTCGATGACCCTCATGGGATGAACTCAGGATATTTTGTGACTGTAAAATCTGTATTTTGCACAAGATTGAGTTCTTTCATTTCATCATAAGCACATACGCCCCTACTGCAAATCTGCCTGCTGAGCCCCACCAGCTCCAAAGCATTAAAGCTGCCCCATGGAGGACATTCCCAGGGTTTCACCCTCACTTCAGGGGGCGTTTCTGCCTCCCCTGAGCCCAGCAGAACCCACCTCCAGCCAGCCTGCTGCCACAGGAGACAAATTCCTTCCACTTCTGGCCAGCTCTGGTCAGTGCCAAACTCATTCAGCACAGACAGCAGATGGTTAAATAAATGTTTGCTGCACAAGGCACTGCCTTGAGGTGCTCTCTTGAGTTCCAGCCCTTTCCCCAGTGCCCAGCACGGGGATTGTAGAGGACAGATCCCTCATTCCTCTTGCTCTGAAGCCTCCATTGCACAGCTGGGGTGCAGCTGCCCTCCTGCTGCCAGCCCAGGGGGACCTTGGCTGCAACTGCTGCAGCTCTGAAATACAAACCTGGGAGGTTCAGGGCCGCAGATGACCCAGGTGTTTGTCACAGGCCCAACAGATGTGATGGAAAGAGCCAAGCACGGCCCCAGAGGCAGTAGAAACATGCAGGGATGGAGAGTGATTTATGTGAATGGGTTTGTGTGTCGCCCAGGGAATCATCTCCCCTCTTCACTGCCCATTTCTCAAGAGGAATCAGGAGGGAAGTTCAGTGCAGCAGAGCTGTTCCCCCACCCCGTGATCTGGTTTTGCTGCAGATGAAGGATGCTCCTGGCCCTCCTCACTGGCCCTCCCACTCCAGGCTAAGCACATGTGGGACACTGATCTCAGCTGGGGCCTCCGAATGCTGCTGTGGAGCACTAATAAAACGGGATAATAGGAACTGGAGGGTGAATTAAACATATGAATCACTTCCTCTCCTGGCTTTTCCTGCTCCTGTTGTTTCTCTTATCCCCTTGCTTGAAGCTCAGTGAGAACATCCATTTCCTGTCCCCCCCTCTCTGCAGTGAACACCAAGGGGGGTGCTTTTTGTTTCATCCTTTCCAGCTGACAACCACGGAGCTGTGCCAACGCTCCCAAGGTCGTTTCTCCATCACAGGGCAAAGCAGAGCCCTTGGGTGGCTTTAGCAGGAGCCAGAGCCCTGCTGGCCCCCAGGAGGCAACTCCAGCTGCCACCCAAACCTCACCTGCCTGTCCTGATGCAGCCTGGGGTTCTCTCCATCTCCTGTACACAGCCCATGCTCTTTGTGCAGCCTTCATGTTCCTGAAGGATGGGTGCACAAGCACCCCCAGACCTCTCAGCCCCTTACAGCTCTCCCTGGATGAGGCTGGGCACAGCTGCCATGAGCCTTCAAGGATACCAGACAGCCCACTTCTTTTAGGAAAAAACCCAAAAGAGCATTTCCCCCAGAAAAGGCCATTTCCTGCCACCAGCTCAGCCCCAGCCTAGCACCAGGGCTAGCTGGCACAGCAAAGGACAGCTCCAGAGCCCTGAGGTGGCTCGTTTGCAGAGGACGCTGTGGCTCTCCTGCCATCTCCCCCACCCTGGGAGCAATCCTGCCAGGAAGGGTCTCCTGTCAGCCCAGCCTGTAATTAGGACCAGCAGGGAGCTCAGCAGGCAGCCCTGAGGGTCTGATCCCCCCACCCTGGTGGCATATGGCAGCACCAAGGTCCCCTCCCCAGCTCCCCTGCCTTTATCTCAGCTGCAACATCGACAGCTCCAGCTCCCAGCTAATTACTCCCTGCAAGGAGATGCTGCCAGAGAAACGAGCCAAGAGGGACACCCCAAAACAGCAGAATGCCTGGCAGGCACAGACAGTGACAGGACATCTTGCTACAGCTGAAAGGCAGATGGATGCAGCCATCCCCACCCAGAGTCCCCATTAAAAGCCTCTGCCCACAGACTGGGGAAGTAGCACAGCAGGGGAAGGCTTTGGCATCAGCTTTTCCTCCCACTCTGGGACTCCTGGGCTGTCCCTCCTCGCTCTGCTGCCAAGGGAAAGGATGCAGAGCAAAGCAGAGCTTGCAAAAGCCCTAAGCCAGGCTCTGGTGGGACCATGAAGCACCAGCTCTTGGCTCCCTTTAAAGTCCTTTTGGGCGATCAGAGAACCAAGGCTACTCCAAAGGTGCAGGAGCCCAGGAGAGCCCAGAGGAGCCCCTCCTCATCTCAGTATCAGGAACTGCCTCAGGGACATTTGTTCCATGTCTGGGGGTCTTCAGTGCAAGCCTGTGAGGGCACTGAGGGTTTGTGATGGCAAATGAAGCTGCAGGTCCCTGTCCCAGCATCACTCAGGCAGAGAACAGGGACAAGGCACCAGATCAACCTCCTCACACCGATGGTGCCGAAGGGAGAGATGCAGCTCTGGGCAGTGCTTGCTCAGGTCCAACACTTCGGGTCACTTCAGTGCACCTGGGAGTGCAAGGTTTTCAACCCTGGGAGCACTCTAGAGCACGACTCTGAATTCCCATGCTGAATAATCACCTTTTATTTGCTGTCTGAGACAGCTGAGCATTGAAGCACTGCAATTTCCTAGCGGGGAAAACAGTTTTGTCAGCTGAAGGAAGACTAAATTGGTGCCGTCGGAATTTTCATCCACCTCCCCTCAACGTGTGCTCCTCCTGTCCCCCTCCACAAGGCAGTCTGAAGGCTTCCAGCACTTCAGGTGCCAAACAGAACAGTTCCTGCCATGATCCATAAATAGCTATGGAAAAATTCCCAAATTCTCAGCTGTGAAGAGGGGGGTCACACCACGGTGCCAGAAGATCCTGTCATAGCAGGCATCACCTGCATCTCTAAGAAAGGTCCAAGTAACAGCAGAATAGTTCCATTACAGCAGATTTAATCATAAAAGGATGATTTTACAAGTCCCTGGGAGATCCCACAAAACGTACACTGATGCTTCTGTGTTGGAAACACTTCCCAAGCTGCAGGGAGTTTACAACAAAAATTCCGAGAAAGAACTGCAGCTCCATGGGAGACAGGGAGGAACAGAACAGGACATCAGGCCAAGGGGTGTCTGCAGAGATCCCAGCCACGACGAGACTGAGAAGAGCAGGGATTCACAAGTGAGCAGCGCTGGGATGAGAGGTGGGAGCTCAGAGTGGTTCTGCTGTCTCCATTGCAACAAAAACCGACAGAAACAGCCCTGAATTCATCCCAAAGAACAATGAGTTTAGAACAACAGACAGATCATCTCCCTGGTGTTTGCTGGGTTTTTTTCCTTTATGTACAAACGCAATTAACCTGCGGGATTCATCACCACGCAGCTAATTGAGAGCAAGGACTCGAGGGAGCTGCACAGAGAGCAAGCAGCACACACAGCAAAGAGCATCCATGCTGGCTGGGGATAGGATAGAATGTCCCTCAGGGTGGTGTTCCCTGGTGGCTTTCCCCAGCAGAAAACTGCTGCCCAGGGACTCAGGTGTCCTTACCAAGGGCTTGGTTCTTTAGTCAGATCAGAGAGAAATCAAGGAGATGTGAGTCCCTTCCCGCCAGGGAAGGTTATGCTGGCTTTGGAGAGGGCTGGGATAAGGAAGGGGTTTGCCTTTCCCGGATAAAGCACTGCCCATCTCCAGGGGCATACAGGAGCTTGAGGGCAGGGAGCTGGATTCCCTCAAAGCCCACATTTGGGGGTCAGGGATCCATCCAGCCCTTCCCAGCCCCTCTTTATGAGGCAAATTCCAAATCTGCCACCTCTCTGTGTTCCTGAGGAGTCCCATGAGCTGCCCGTCCCACCTCACACCCTGAGCACTCCCAGGGATGAGGAAAGCAGACCTTCCCAGATATTTTTGGAGGGAAGTTCACTCTGCCCAGCAGCCAAGAAAAAATTACTGCTCAAATCCACTGCAACTGCTGCCAGCAAGAATTGTCCACGAGGGGGAAAAGGGATGGGGTAGTGACCCATTGCCTTCCATCCCCTTCCCTGTGCTCCAGAAAGGCACAAACCTCCCCACGTTGCCCAGTTACATCCTATGTTATCACCAGAGGCCTTAAACCCACCTGATGAGGAGTTGCTTTTACTTGCAGTATCATTGAGACAGTCCCCGGACCCATGTGAGGCAACACCACCACCTCTCTTGACCCTCCCAGCTCTCAGAGCCTGCAAACGTGGTAGCAGAGCACAGACAAGCTCATTTTTATTTCACAGCCCTCTGTAGTCTTCTCTTTCCAGACTTTTTCACCACCTGAGCTCAGAATTAGTTTGGTTTTTTAAGCACCCACAGCTCTCTGCAGCAAGTATCACACAGTTCCATGAATCTGGATCCTGCTGCTTCCAGCTGAAGCCCCTTAGACTTCACATAAAATCCAAAATCAAGTCATTCCCACACCCCCTCTCTGAGTCACTGGTGATTTTACAGAGAAACAGCTTCAGGTACTCCCCAGACCTCCTCTTCCCCCACCTCAGCAAGTGCCCAGCAGGGATGGTGATGGCAGCAGGAGTCTCCAGAATCGTGGCCCAGGGGAAATGGATCTAGCAAGGAGACCTGTCCCAAACATCCTCTGCCTGCCAGAAAGAGGCAGGATGGAACCTGGATCACTCCTGATCCCCTTCCAAGAGTGCAGCAGCCATTTCCAGGCAGCACAGCAGCTACCAGTGCTGACAGCCATCTTCCAGCTGGGCCAAATGCTCCAGGCCATTCCTCAAGTCCCTCGGAGCAGACCTCTCCCCTGGGAGATGTAAAGAAGGATGAGAACGAGGAGCCAGGAGTGACAATGCCTGGAAGAGGCTGTTTTACAGCTCGAGCCAGGCAATGAGAAAATCATTCATCTCCACCAACTCATTCGGCACCCAGGAGGTTTTTATTTTATTACTTTGGAGATGGCAGAGGGTGAGTTATTGATCAAAGATGCAGCTGAACAATTAAAGTGAACGCTGCATCTGGATGCTCACAGGACATCTGGCTGGGGGAGAGGAGCATCCTGCCAGGAGATGCCCTCAGAGCAGGGAAGAAGGCAGGGAGCTGCTGCAGGTGGGACATCCTATATGGCTGTGGGGTGCTCAAGCACAGCAGGAGCAGAGAGGACAGCACAGGACATGAGCATTCATCCACAGGGTGCTCCTGACCTCCCCCTGGTCCATCACAAGTGTGTGGCTGCAGACCACTGATATTTTTAAAAGGGAGAAGAAGGAGGTTCCAAGCAGACAGCAAATCCAAGCTGTGGTGCCAGCAGAGCAGATTCTCTACCTGAACTCAGCCCCCAGCCCAGGAAAAAGGGTCAACAACACCAAGACTTGACAACTCACTGCATAAATCCTACACCTTTGGTACAGCTCCACCATAAGGATCCCCCCAAGGGGAAAGGGTCCCCCAGTGCGCGGCCAGGAGCAGCTCAGAGGTGGGTTGGGGTCAGGTGATGGGGGTGAAGTTTAGCAGAGGCCAAGAATTCCTTCACCTCAAGTGACCAGGTGTGTGACCAGGCTCAACACAGCAAGGAAAGCCTCGAGGAAATGTTGAGTTCAGCTGCTGTGAGACAACGTGAAGGCAAAACCAAAAAGCCTGTGCAATGAAGCAAAAACTCTCTAGGAGGGAGTGGGGTCAGGAAGCATCCCTGGGTCACCCCAGCACTGCCTGCCCAGGGGATGCCCGTCTCTGCAGCCTCCTCTGGAGCAGCTCGCCGTGGGCAGGAGCCCCATCTGCCGGCTTGGCCACGGAGGATGCACATTCCAGCTCCGCAGGGCGAGGGGAGACTTCCAAGGCACACAGCTTCGAGCTGAATGCCTGCGGTGGGCACCGGGGATGCTTCAAGGCAGACAAGCACACATCCAGCCCTGCTTCCCCTCCGCATTCCACCGGGAAACCAGCTTCACCAGGCCACTAAAACCTTTACCAAGCAACCCGTCTGCAAAAATCGCCTGCTGTCAAGCAGCCACAGCAAAGCTGCGGATTGCTTTGCTCCTCACACACGTGAGCACAGAGATGCACCCACTCTCCACCCCAATGCAGCAGTAATATTGTACCCATCACCTGCAGCAGGGTATAAGCCAGCCCCCAGAGCCTGAGGAACGAGCCCCTGCTGACAACAGCAGAGAAGGTGGGCTGGGAAAACCAAGAAGCTGATGCCAGGGGAGCAGAAACACTAAATATTTACACAGCCTGCCACCAGCCCCCACGCAAGGAGGTGGCAACTCTACAATTTGAGAATTAAAAAGTGCAGCCAGCATAACAATTTTTGCATCACTAAAAGTGCAAGAAAATTACTTAAACATACCCAACAGGGGGAATTAAACTCAGCCAGGACAAAGGGAACCAAGTGCTTAAGCAATGCAAAGAAAAATCCCAGCTCCTGGGGGTTTGATCGGGTTTAGTAGTCAGGAAGTATCAGAACACAAAGGCACTTCTCACCCACCACCATAACAGAACCAGGACTGGGTTCCAGGTGCCAAGCATCTCCTAACACAGCCAAGAGAGCAGGAGAGCAGGTTCAGCAGCTCCCTGGAAAAACCTGGGAATCCCCATGGGATGAAACGCAGTCACACAGCGCTGATGTGCAGATGAGCACTTCAGGGGTGTGATGATGGCACGTTTGGGTCCGTCCCACCTCCTCTGAGGCTGCGGCCACGGGACCCCAGGGGACAGAGTCACAGGGAGCAGACTGCATCTCCCGGGAACAGGCAGCACATTGCAGCAGCCAGATTTCCCCTGGCAAGCTACTGCCAACTTCCACGAGAGGGCTTTGCTGCACAAGGAAAGGAAATGAGCTCCATTTACAACCTGTTTCCAATTAGGTCCTGCTTTTTCCCCACATCTCAGCCAGGGTTTAGCAGGCACCAGTAGGACACGGCCACCAAGGATTACACCCAAAGGTGATATTCATATGATAGTGATGGTATTGACACTTTTTTTGTCACTGAAGCCTCTCTTTCCATGGCGAGCTGTAACCCGGGATGGCCACAGCTGAGCCCAGCTTTCCCAGGGGACTCTGGCACTAAACCTGTCCCCAAAGCACAGACATAGCCCTAGTCGCTCACTTGCACAACAGGCTGGCCACTGCATTTGGAGAGGCACCAGGCTGTCACCCGCAATCCCTCCCACCAGAGCCGGGCGCTTTGAAGCACATCTGATGATGGATGGGCAGTGCCCTTGTTCCCACGGAGATAAGCACCATTGGCTGCCGCCGTGGGAACTCGCAGGGCAGAGGAGGAGCATGAGAGAGGATGATGAGCCTTCTGCCCCCGGCAGGGCCAAAGGAATTCACCCTGATCTCCATGCACACTCATGCTGGTCTCGAGCAGGAGTCGTGAATCACGGTGCAGGTACGTGCAGGGACACGTCGCAGGCCACCGACTCCAGGAAATGACAGTGGCACTTTGCACCTGGGCTGGCCAGCCCTGAGCGTTTCCTTACACACACCAACCCCTTATCTGAACAGATGCAGCTGGGCTTGGGTAGCGCTGCCTTAGATGAAGCGCTCCCAGATCCCCGAACCTCAAACCAATCCCCAAAACGGTGAGGTCTGGAGTAGGGCAGCCACTTAATCTCACGGGGGTTGAGTTCCATGAGGGCTCATCCCTTGCCAGGCTATCTCCAGGCTGGCTGGAGGGCCGGAACCACGCAGGATCTCTCAAGGTCACTCCAGCCTCCTCCACTCCTGATCTAACACGAAGCGACGCGTGGCCAGGCGGGCAGGAGCCGGGGGGGATGCGCCGGCTGCTTCTGCCAAGCGGCTGCTCCATCCCCTGCAGGCTGTGCTCGGGAAAGAGCGCCGGAGAGAGGCACGGCTGAGCACACACGGCCGAGCTCCCACTGCCCCCGGCGCCCCGGAGCTTCTCCGCACCCTGAGGAGACACTGCCAGCTCTGCACCGGGAGCTCTGCGGCTCCAAGGATTGCCACGGGCACAAAACCGGGATTGCCGGGCTTCCACTGGGAGCTGAGAGGGAAGGAGCGGGCTGTGGCCGGGAGAGTGAGGCGCTGGGGCGACCTGGGAGGGGACTGACCTTGCCAGCATGGCAGGGTTGGGATCAGAGCCCAGCCCCGTGCTCGGCTCGCCAGGCAGCGCAGCCACTTTCCCTTCCCCAGGGAAGAGTGTGGGGACACGAGAGGTGGCTCCTTCCTTCTGCCACTTGTCACCCTGTTTACTTTTAACAGCCTTCCTTCCTGCCTGGATATGAGCCCCCCTGAGAAGCGTCTCCTGGTGCTCTCGCAGCAACAGCCAGCCCGGCACTGCTCCGAGCCCGGCGTGGCTGGTCCCTCCCCACCTGGCCACCGACCAGGGACATCACGTCACACTCTCCTGAGCTGAAGGCAAACGCTCGCTCCTTTGCTGTTTCCAGGAAGGGAATTTCAGTGAGCCCATCGCAGGGAGCGCTGCCAGGGCCAACGGGAGACAAGGTCAAGCACGAGGCATGTGTCACCCTGGCCACCTCCCTGCACATTGGCCCTTTAAATCAAAACAGTTCCTCCTGGAAAACCACAACAAGGACAAGGCTGGGGGAAATACAAACTGTGACCGTCTCACCAGTGCTATGCTCGAAGGACAGAGCCACGCTCCAAGAAGGGATGGGAGAACAATGCCATGAATATCCAAGGGGATTTATACCCAGCTCCCTCCACCCAGTGTTTACATCCTGCTGGCATTTGCTTTCCATTGACAGCAAAGCCAGAGGGCAGGGACACAGCAGTGAAGGAAGTGGCACAGGCTGCAGGGTGCTGGGTGCTGCCATGGCCCTTGCCAGGTGCCAGAGCTGGGAAGGCGAGTGTGGCACAGGGTAAATCCCTGCTTGAAAACACCAGAGAGGGTTTTGCAACCCTCCCTGGCCAGCCGTGCCACACCACCGAGGAGGGAATCATAGAACAGTTTCGGCTGGAAGGGACTTCAAAAGATCCAATCCTCCTGCCATGTGCAGGGACACTTTCCTCTATCTCAGGTTGCTCCAAGCCTCATCCAGCCTGGCCTTGGACACTTCCAGGGACAGGGCATCCACAGCTTCTCAGGGAAACCTGTTCCAAAGGACAGGAAGAAAAGTCCCTGTTCCCTGCCCTGTCTGTCCCCTGTCCCTCCTGCTTTCCCATGGGAGTCGTGCCTTCCTCCGGATGCAGCTCCTCCCAGCCTCCCCACCATGTCAAGGGCTCACGGGGTCAAATATTCCCACCGGAGCACAAAAGGCTGCAAACGGGCAGTGGCCTGCTCTGCCCTCCCCACACCCTTGCCCTGAGGGTTTTCTGTCCACTCAGCCCTGGGCTGGGGGCAAGTTTGGGCTCCAGGGGTTTCTCTTTCATCCCAGAGAGGTGAGGGTATCCCACTGTCCTTCACAAGTCGCCCATTCCCACAGGACTGTAGATGCCTGTTGATGTTGCACCCCGACTGCTGTAAAACACTGCCCTGGGCCAATTTTGGGTGAAAAACCACATTAATTCCTCCTGCCTTAAAAAACAGCAATCCCATTGCCATGGAGATAGAGCATTGCACTGCTCCTACAGCCTCCTTTCACGCACTCGAGGGATACTTGGTGCCCTCAGCACCGTGCCTTGGGGGCAAATCTGTGTTCTGTCCTGGCTCCTGGCTTGGCACTTCCACTAATGGCCAGGCTAGCAGGAATAAATCTGAGAAACTGCGCGGGACACGGCTGAAACAGCCACTTCCTCCCTTTTTTTCCTAGTGATGCTCCAGCTGGGACCCCGGCTCCAGGATGGACAGCGCCGGGGGGGATCCGCTGCTGCTGTGCCGCACTGCCAGCATCCTCTGCTGGTTCCAGAAAGGCAGCAAGGCACCGCGTCACGCCAGATCCCCCGGGCTGAGGGGAGCAGACACCCACAGGACTCCCACAGACCAAGCCTGGGGCGGCACTGGGGCTCCCACTTCTCCCATCCCACTCCGGCCATGCTCCCTGCTTCCTGCTCTCTCTCCCCTTTCCTGCCTCTCCCAGCCCACCCTCCAGATTTCCGAGCGAGCCATGTCCTTCCTGCCCTTCGCAGCAGGGCCGGCATGTCCCATCCGCCCAGCCAGCCGCCTGCTTCCCCATTTCCCTCCCTGTTCTCCATTCCCCGCGCCCCCGGCTTCCCCCCGGCTCCGCCTGCCCCGGGACCGCAGGGCTCCGCTGGCAGGGTGGAGGATGGGGCTTGCCAAAGCAAACAGCACACAAGGAGGAGGAGGAGGGCGGCCGAGGCAAAGGGCAGAGTCCACCAGCCGACCTTGCCACCGCGCCGGGCAGAGAGGTGCTGGGGAGGTTCCTTCCCCTCGCTTTCCAAATGCTCCAAACGCTCCGTGCAGCCGGAGCTTGGCAGGCAGCGGGAGTCGGAGGCGATCCTTGGCTCAGCAGAGCCCGGGATGCTGAGCGGCACCTCGGGGACTGAACACCCTTTGTGCCATCCCTCATGTGGGTCTGAGCTTCGCGGGGTGCGGGAGGCCAAGGGAAAGCAGATCCCCGGCTGGAGTTCTCCTGCAAGCAATTTAAAGCAAGGTCTTTTCCTCCCGCTCTGCTCGCTGCCAGGAAAAGCAGCAGGAAAATATTTCCCTGGGAATTGTTTTTGTTCCTTCCTCTCTGTCTGTACGCATGAAGCTCTCCTCCGCCTTGGACATGCCTCAACCTGTCCCGAGGCTCAGATTAATCCCCTGCACCGCCAGGGACGACAGCTGAGGTCAGACGCTGTCAGCAGAGGCGAAGAGGAGGAGGAGGAGACCTTCCCCCTAGGAAACCACATTCGTTCCCAACCAGAGCAGGGAGCATGAAAACAGACAGCTCTGGCTGCTTCTCCCGAGCAGGAGGTCACCCTGCAACACAGCAGCACACCGGAGCATCCCGCAGGACAGGGACACCTCGCTGCTGGCAGCGCTGCGGGGACGCGGCAGAGCCTAAAGCCCGGCTTAAGTGTAAGGCTGATCTGAGCCGGGGTAGCTGCAGGCAGCAAATGCATCTGCAGCCAAGCAGGTCACAGCACGCAGGGTTTTGGGGCATGCAGGTGCCTGAAAACAGGTCAGTGACAATCGGTAACTCTGCTTCTCTGCCAGCCTGGGAAGGGTCTGGCTGGCCTCCTTGGCTGTGGCTGCAGGAAAGGGAAAAAGGATGAGGTGTCCTGCCCGACTGCACTGGAGATGTGAGCGCTGGGCCACGAGAGCCAGCCCAGATGCCTGCGGGCAGCTCTCAGCACCCCACTGCCTCGGAGGGAAGAGAGGAGGAAGAGAAAGTGGGAAAAGAGGCCATTCACCTCAAAGCCAGTTCTTTGGTGTGCAAAGTGCTCAAACACCACCTCAGAGCAACTGGGAGAAACTCGGGAGAGCTCCAGTAAATGATGCTCCTCAGCCCCTGCCCAGGCAGTTTACCTCCCTCTCCTCCCCTTTTTCCCTTTGCCTCGCGTGAGTGCTTGGGAAATAAACGATGACTATTTGCCTGCAACTCTAAGCCCTTCCCTCCCCCTCTCCCCAGGCTCCATCACCAATAAATCACCCCGCTGGGAGAGAGGGCCAGAGGAAACCAGAGGCACAAAACCTCAAACAGAGCCTTTTTTCCCCCTCCCTGCTCTCCCAAGCAGCTCTGCATTTCATTAGGCGGCCAGGCCAGCCCTCGCCCAGCTGGGGAGAAGGAGGGAGGGGAGGGGGGCCCCTCAGGGTTTGCATGTCGGGAGCAGAAATCACAACCAGAAGACCGGGAGAGGGGAGTTGTTTGTGTTTGTCGCTCATCCCGGTGCTTGCCTGGCCCTGACCCTGCCTCCGGGAGCAGTGCTGGCCTGGAATAACTCTCTTCCATTGGGTTTCCTCCTTGCCAAGCAGCTCTGGGCACCTTCCAAACAGCTTACCCCCACTCCAGCCATCCCCTCATGGTGCCAAACCCTCTCTCTGCCCCACTCTAGCCTCTCAAAGGATCCTCCTTGGAAGAAGCCCTGGAGTTTTCCATGAGCCTTAGCCCTGCCAGCAAGCTCCACAGCCTTCCCCCTCCCCCTGGGCTGGACCACCCTGCCCAGGAAAACACGGAGCCTTTCCCTGCTTCCCTGCAAGAACCCCCCAACCCGCTGGGGACCGGGAGGGGGTTCCCCCCACCCACACTAAATATAGATTGGCAGAGCATCGCCGCCAAGCACAGTACATTGGAGACAGATGCAAGCCCCGCAGCAGCACGGGAGATCCAGGCGTGCCTCTCGCCAGCCTTTGGAGCTATCATCGAAGCACGCAGCACTGTGCCACGGCACCCCCCATTCCTCCCTCCCCCCTAAAAAAAACCCTGTCCTGGGGTTTAGCCCTTGGCAAAGCTTCCCAGGGCTGCTCTGATGTCCCCGGGCTCCCCAAGCAGGGAGAGTTCCCCAGAGGTGCAGTCCCCAGGGATGCTCCGGTACCCCCGGGCACGGAGAGATCCTAGGAGACATAGCCCCCAGGGATGCTGATATCCCCATGCAGGGAGAGGCCTCAGGAGACGCAGCCCCCAGGGATGCTCCGGTATCCTCAGGCTCCCTGCGGCTCCCCGAGCAGGGAGAGGCCCAGGCAAGCACAGCCCCGCTGCTGGCTTGCCTCCCGCCTCCCTCCCAGCAGCCCGCCGGATTCCTGAGCGCTGACACAGGATGCTGCAGCAGTGAGTGTGCAGGGCCTTCCTCCCCTTCCCCTGCCCCAGGAGAAGAGGAATGGTCGGGTTGCATCAGGCCAGGAGAGTGAGAGCAGCCGGAGTGAAACGTGGAGCCTCCTGCGAACCCCTGGCTGCCCATCGGCTCCTGGCCCCGAGGGTTTCCCCCAGTCCCTGCTGGCACCTGGCCCGGGCCACACACCTTTAAAGGCCGGCATGATTCACACCCTTGACACTCTCTTATTGGCGAGAGCCGGTTTTAAGTCATTCCCTCTCCCCAGAAGGTATCCCTGAGGGGAGCCGCAGCTCACCCGCCCGGAGCTGCAAGCAGGGATTGCTCCTGGATGATTACAGCAGGAGAAAAGTGAAAGGCTGCTGCCTGCCCTCCTTCCCAAGCATCACTCTGGCAGCCCAGCTGCCACGCTCCCTCTGCCAGCATCTATCCCACCCTCCGGCTGTGCTCAAGGATTTTCCCAGCACTTCTCTCCCACGGGACCTGACCCGAACTGGGGGAAGGGCAGCAGCAGCGGCGAGCGCTTCCAGCAGCTCGTTACTATTCTAGGAAGAGTAGGATCCTGCCATCTTCCCATTAAGTCATCTCCTCCTCGACCCGGTGAGGCAGTTTCCATAGGAGTCACCCTCTCTCCCAAGTGATGGAAGTTTTTATTTTTATCTGGCTTATTTATGCACTTCTTTCCTCCTTCGGCATTGGCCTGGGCAGTGAGTTTGGGTCATTAGCCTCAGCTCGAGCTCATCCCCTGTCCTTTCTCAGCTGTCCCCTCTGTCAGCCTCATATCTGTAGAACTCATATCTGTGAGCAGAAAGAAAAGTCCAGGAGTTGAAGCAGCACAACAGAACAGATGAATTAAGGAAAATAGACCCAGCTTAGGTAAAAGTGATTATAGCAACTGGGAAAAAAAAAAAGGCACTGTGTGAGTAAAAAATAAAATAGAGAAGAAAAATTATTCCAAAAGTAACACAGTGTCATTATTAGGGACCTTTTCGATTGAAGGCTGGTTTGGTCCAGACCCCTCAGCAGAGCTCACCAGCAGCTATCTGGTCTCTGTTATTTTTTTTTCCATCCCCCCCAGCCACAGCAGCCAGAGGCTCCCCGGGGACACACACATCCCAAGGAGCAAACCCCACACGTAAAAACACAGCCACGGGATCAAGCGAGGCGTGCATCGGCACAGCAGATGGAGCTGGGGCGGGTCTTTTGGGGACACGGCTCCGTGGCCATGAGCCAGGAAGGGACAACTCGCTTACCTCAGGTAGCTCCACAGGAGGTCACAAGAGCCTGAGGGAGCTGCGTGGACATCTGTGGGCAGTCTCTGCCCTGTTTGCAGAGGCCAGCAGCAACTGAGCTGTTGCACAAGTCTCCTCTGGAAGACAGAGCAGATACGAGCGCTGCTGGGTGCTCTGTGCCAGAGAGAGGTAGGGTCTTGTCTGTGTCGGGACACCAGGGCCACACAAACCAGCGGGACCAGGTATCTTCCAGGGGTTGGATGCCCAGAAAACTTCTGGAAACGCAAAGATCAGAAGTGCCCCATTCTATTTTGGGATTTGGACGCTGAGCAAAACCATCCACCTCCATGGAGATGCTGCGGGTGGACAAGGAGCAGGACTGAAACCTGCTCCCCCTGGCCTTGGGAAGGAAACTCTGCTGGTGCAGGAGCAGGATCCAGCCTCCAGCCCAGCTTCTGACCCTGAGAGCAGAGTGTTTCACAAGGGAGCTGGGGGGATAGTCCTCTGCAGCCATCCTCCTTCTCCTGGCCATTCTCCTCTCACAGGAGAGATCCTGAGGTGACCTCACCTCCCTCGAGACAGGAGTAAGAGTGTGGAGTTCTCCTGGAGAGAACCTGTACAAGGGAAGCAGGGACAGTGCCTTCCCATCACCTCCCAAAGGTCAGTCAGTGAAAAGAAATGCCTCATCACACCCCATTTCCTTGTGTCATCTACCAGACTGAAATTGTGCCACCATTAGGTGCAATTACCTAGAAAATTAAGATGGTAGGACTTTTGCTTTTACTTAAGGAGCTATTAAATTGTACACAAAGTAGTAGAGCTGCCTCAAAGCCACCCTAGAGCAGGAAGTTTTTCCTCATCTCTCCCATCCCTCTGCTTTGGGATCACCCAGCCCAACACCTCCAATTCTCATAGATCCAAGGTGTTAAAAACCTCACGCTGGTCACTTCTCATGCCCCACCCAAAACGTTCTCCCAAGGTTCAGCCAGATATCCCAGGCTGCCTTTCACAGCACACAAACATCTTCGACTTGCCAGAGATACAATCCTCAGTTGAAAAGTTCATTAATTAGGAGCAGAGAAGCCTCTAGTGAATCTTCCAGCAAGAAGCAGGGAAAAAAAAATTCCCCCACAATTCAGTCTAATTACAACGCCTTAGGGCGCTCCACTCACTGTGAAGCCGAGGCCAAACTTTTCTCCCCACCCCTAAGAGTAGGAACTTTAACCCAGTTATAGTTCTACTGATAACGAAAGAGAAAAAAAAAAAATCCTCCTGATATTTATCGTTTCAACTATTCTGCAAGTAACAGCAAAGAGGCACAGAAACACTTCATGCAGAGCCGTAGCTGTGTTCTACAGGGTAAAATCTACTCAAACAGCCCCAATCCGGATCTCCGAACAGGCAATGCTGGAGGCCAGTGCTTGGCCCAGCTGTGCCACAGGCCTGGTCAGACTGCACCCAGCTGCTCCTCTGGGATTTAGCAACCGCTTTCCACCCACACACAGTGACTTTGCACATTAGGTACTTTCAGAGCAAGCCTCAAATGCCACGGCAGCTCCGGTCCCGAGAAGAGGCTGTAGCCAGAAGAGCAGTGGGAATACCTGGAAGATCCTGGGAAGGGCTCCAGGCACCCTGACATAAGTTCCCTTTCTTCCCCAGCTCCCAGTAGAGCTGGACTCCAACCCACCCCAAAGCCTCTGGCGAGGCTGGGTGGATCCAGCCACAGACATGCAGAACCACACCCCGGCTGCTGCCTGCCCTCCTCCCCCTCGAGCCAGCAGGGCACAAACAGGAACTAGGCTCATACAGTTGAAAATATTTAATACGTGTTGTACACGTAGAATTACATTTTATACAAAACAAGATACATCACTGAAAGAGAACACTGTACAAAATTCTCTACGGGAGCCCCAAGCCTTTATACAACAAAGACCGGGAGTCACCAAGCCTAACAAACAGGCTCAAGGACTTTCCGTCAGAGCGTCTGTAAACTTCGTTCCTCTCAATAAACACTTTTAAAAAGCACCATGTAATAGTTCTGACCTAAACCTTTCCAAAATAGAAACTTTATTTAATAAACTTAATACTTTCCAAGCTTAAAATATCACCCGCCGGGGGCGCCCCTGGGGTCGGCGGCAGCCGAGGAGCCTCCCCCGGGCGTCGGGGAGGGCGGCGGCTCTGCCGGGAAGGGGAATTCCGGGAGGGCAGGGCCGGGGGCGCTCCCAGGGCGGGTGCTGGCAGCCGGGACCCGGCGGGGAACAGGGAAGCGCCGCCGCTGCTGCCCCGCGGTCCCTCCCGTGCGGCGGCGCGGGGCGCCGGGTCCGGCCGGCGCCGGAGCCCCGCGGCGCTCGGTGGGTGTCACCTCCGGGCCCCCCAGCCCGCGGCGGGGAGCCAGTCTCTGCGGCCGGGGCATCAGAAAGCCACGATGGCCGTGCTCCAGGGGTTGAGGGTCCGCAGCACCGGCTCGTCGCAGCAGATCTGTCCCGGCTCGGCCGCCGCTTCGGCGGGCGCCGTGCCCGCCGCCGCCTCGCCGCCGTCCAGAGGCGGCCGCCGGCGGCCCTTGGGCTCTTTGCTGAGCAGTCCCGAGAAGCTGGAGCCGAAGATGCTGATGAGGCTGGCCACGTTGCCCGTATCCATGTCCTCCTGCTCGCCTGGCGGCGAGGGCGGCGGTGGTGGCGGCAGCGGCGGCGGCTCCTCTTCCTCGCGGCGGGGCTTCTTCACCGGGGAGCCCGCCTGGCCGCGCTCGCCGGCGCTCCGCTTGCGGGGGCAGTGCGGCGGCGGGGGGGCCCCGGCGCAAACCCCGCGGTTCTCGCCGCAGCAACAGCGCCGCGGCCGGGGGCCCTGGCAGTCCCTCCCCGCCTCGTCCTGCGGGGGCGGCGGCGGCGGCTCCTCGGCCGCCCAGGCGGCGGTGCGGGGCGGCGGCGGCGGCTCCTCCTCGGGGTGGCCGGGGGCCGCGGGGGGCGGCTCGGGAGGGCAGCCCGGCTCGCTCAGGTAGACCTGTCGGGCGCTGCGCAGCACCAGCGACACCAGGAGGTTCTTATGCAGCTTCAGGCCGCCGCGTTGGCCCCGCGCGCTGTAGATCTTGCCTAGTGAGATGCTGACGATGCGATGAGCCTCCAGCTTGAACTCCATGGGGAAAACCGGTGAGGGGAGGAAAAATAAAATTTAAAAAAACAAAACAAAACAAACAAAAAAAGAAACAGACGAAGAAGCTGCGGGCCGATGGGGACAGGCGTGTCACCCCGGCTCCGCACGCCGCCCCTTCGCGCCGCAGACTGAGCGAGCCCACGCGCCCGCCCGCCTTTTATACCGCCCCCGCCTCGGCCAATCAGGGCGCTCAGCTGGCCGCTCCAACCGCCGGCTGGCCCCCGCGCGCCCGCGCCGGCCAATGGCGGCGCAGGGCAGCGCGTTCGAAAGCTCGCCCCGCGGAGAGGGCTCTTAAAGGGGCAATGCCAGCGCGCCGCTCCGGGTGGGGCCCACCGCGACACCTCCGGTTCGCTGCATCCCACGTGGGCAGAGGGGGCAAGTTTGGCCAAAGCGATGGAAACGTTCCTTGGGGAAGGAAAAAAAAAAAAAAAAGAAAACAAACGAACAAAACAAATCAAACCCGAGCGCAGCCTCCGTTTTGTCAGGTTGGGAATGTTTCCCGCAATTTCAGCCCCGTCTCTGCTATCTTATCGTGTTAGAGAAGGAGCTGGTGGTGATGCTGGCTGGAGGGCGAAGTGTGTCTTTGAGTATTTCAAGGGAAATCTGCCCTGACGTGGAGCAGAAAGCCGTGCTTGCCCAGCTGCCAGGCGGAATTCTCCTCCAGGGGTCTGGCAGTGAAGCTCACAGAAAGCCCAGGGCAGAGAGGAAGATCCACAACAGGGTTGGGAAGGGCTACAGGGAAGGACAAATAGGGCATCTCCAAGGTAATGGCGACCACAGCAAACTGGAGTACCTTGTTTGGGAACTGAAACTTCTCTTGGCTGTAGCTGTGAAAGCTGGTGGCAGGATCAGCTGGGTTGCTGGGGGGACACAGGGGACAACACAGTCACCCCCAGACACAGCTCCAGGCAACAGGGAAGCCTCCAAGAAAGTTTGGAGAGTGTTTCAGAGCTTGGAGTGCAGATCCTCCACCACCATTTGCAAGCAGAAAAGAAGTGAAAGGGCCTAAAATTAAGGAAGTTCAACATGCTGCCCCAGAGTATCAGTTTCCATTACCAGCTGACACATAACAACTTGTTTCCATCCTTTTTTTCCCAGGGGATGAATCCACAGACTACCCCAAAGGAAAGCCACAGGTTGTCATGTTGTTTTGTTGGCAGGACCTGTCACCACGTCTTGGGTTTCTGGAAGGACAAAAGGGTGGCTGGTCACAGAGGTGACAAAAAACAGGTGAAGATGAGGCCACACCAGTGCATAGTTGACAGAGCGAGAGCCTTCTCCAAAAAATAAAACAAACCCACTCTCAGGACAAATATGTGTTTTCCTCCTGGTCAAACACAGATGGAAAACCTCAAATTCCACTCTCTGAGTGTCAGACACAACAGCATGTCAGCCTGGGTGTTAACATCTCAAAATGCCCACCCCTCCTCCACCAAACCTGCCATGCTCCATCTGAAGTGACCAGACCGGGGCATGCTTAGCCAAAACACCGGCCAAAACAGCCAGGCCCAGCTTCCCCCACCGGCAAAAGGTCCCACAGGCAAAAGGTCACAGCTTAGCCCACGGCACGGAGAGCCTCTCCTGGCTGCAGGGAGCGGGGCTGTCCCCTCCACACCCAGCGTGGGAGGCCGGAGGGACGCGAGCTCCAGCGGTGGGAACCGAGGTTTTCGGCACCCGCCAAACCTGCTCCCCACACCTCGGAGGGCCAGCAACACCCTGTCCTAAGGCCTCGGGTCAGCCTAACCAGCCAGGGCAGGTCTGGGCTCACATGCCTGGGACTGCAGTCATGGCTCTTCACCCACAGCCAGCACATCTGCCCACCACCAGTGTCCCCTCACTGGCACAGCTCTGGCTGTGCCCCTGGAAGATGCATCACCAGCTGCTGGACGGCTGTTTGCAGGATCTGGGCACTTGCACCTTCAGCAGAGGTGTCCTGGGTCGGAAAGCCAGATTTGATACATCTCCGCTGGGCACATCCCAACTCAGGGACAAAAAGCAGCAGTGCAAAGTCATCACACCAGCTGGAAAAAGCCCAAAGCAGGTGGAGGAGGCACAGCGTGGGAGCTCTGCGGGGTGAAGATGCTTGGATCTGAGCAGACTGACCTGTTCTGCCACTCACCACCTCACCCTGATGGCATGAGGCACCATTTCTCTCCAGTCACTGACTTTTGGCTGCTACCCTGCCTGGGAAAAGGCGGGCCAGCAGCCTCTCCCGGCTCTGGCCAGGGATTAGCAGGATTGGGGATGTGGACTGAGTGATCCCTCATCCCTCTTAGTGCTCAGACAGAGCACCAGCAGGGAGGAGCAGGCGTGCAGAACGTCCGGCAGCAGAGCTTGTACCCAGTACCACGAGTTTCACCCACCAACACCATGCCTGGTGCCAGGCACAACCCATCAGCATGAGCACCAAAGCCCTGCCTCGACATCTGCCTGCTCTCCGTGCCCTTTACAGAGATGGGGTGATGGTTTGCTGTCTCTCGGGGGGATCCACGGAACAGGCAGGCAGGAGAGGAGCAGCAGCAGCGCGGGCAGAGGCAGCAGAGGCAGCCGGTTGAAGCCAGGCAGTATTTTGGTGGCAGCCCTGCCGCTCCCTCCCAGGCTGATGTCATGCTTTAGTAACTTTGAAGCAGAGTCACATGGCAGCTTCTGAGGTCAGCGCCTGGGGTGGCTTTGTCTGCCTTCCTTGTGCCTGCTCTGGGCTCCTGCCCGCGCCCGGAGCGGCCCCGCTGGGGCTGCCCTCTGAGCACGGCAACCTCCCGACAGCCACGGCTCGGCATCCCCGCGATTCCCGCAGCCGGGCACTGCGTGAGAGCTTCGCATCCCGGAGAGCTGGATGCACTCCCTGTCCTTCCATCTGCCCGGGAAGGGACATTGCCCCCCACCCCTGCGGGTCAGGGGGGGATACAGGAGAAGGAGGCGGAGGGAAAGGGTGTGACCGGGCGCTCTAATCTCCTCATGTGATCCAACGGGCTTGGAAGGGGTTTGACGAACAATTAACAATCCTCCGGCTCAGCTGCTGTTTCCCGAAATAGCTCTGGCAGCAGCAGGAGGAGGAGGAGGAGGAAGGGGGGGCCGGGCTGGCTGGCAGACAAAGGTGGCCTCTCCGCCAGCAGAGCTGGCCGGCACGGCGGCGAGGAGGCAGCCCCGGAGGCCCACCTGGAAAGGAAAACAATGCGACATAAAAGCAGCTCGAGGGAGGAAGCAGCTTGTGGTACAACTAATAATTGCAGAGGGCTGCGCGCACACCACCGGCGTTTTTTGGAGGCGTTTCAATTCGCCCTCGCTGCCGAGCAGAGGAGGTCGGCGCCGGGATGCTCGCTGGGGCTTCGTGCGGTCACATCTTGGCCGGGAAGGGCGGGGGATGCTGGGGCAGCCCCAGCTCTGGGCAGCACCGCTCTGCCGGCCCCCCGAGCTTGGCTGCGCCCCGTCCCGGCACGGCCATCTGGCTCCCACACGGGCACCCCGACCTGCGGCCGCGGGATGAGGATGTGGTTAGCGAGATCCTGTTCCGACAGCGGCGCCTGTCCCCCTCCTCAGCCCCCCTCCGGCTCCTCGCTGTCAACAAATGTGCGGCCCAGGCCCCAGGGGGAAGCCAGATGTAGGAAAGAGGATGGATGGTGAAATTAGGGTCTCCTCAAAGCACAGCTGAAGTCATCCACCACCGGCTGTGCCAGCGCCACTGCAGTGCATCGACGCCTCTTTCTTCTATTCGGACCGGGATTCACGAGTTAGAGCCTTCCTGCGAGGAGGATGGGAACAAATCAATCAAAAGCCCCTCACCACCAGCGGTGCTGAGGAAAAAGCCTTCACACCAACAGCTGCCTGGAGCAAAAACAGAGCTTCAGGACAACCAAAGCCCCAGGGAGATCAGGTCACATCCCCAGTGATCGCTGACGTAAACGAAACAGGACAGAGAGGAACATTTCCAAATGGGAATCTATCCACAGCTTGAGTTCATTTCTGAATGGGAATAAACATCTAAATTGCGAGGCACCCATGCGGAGCTCAGGAGGAAGAGGAGGAAGGTTGGGATTGGGTTTTTCTCAGAAAATTCAATGATTCACGTGGATGCGGTCTGGACCTGCCACAGTCGGATATTGGTAACTAATCCCCCAGGGTTCCCAACTGCTCTGCTTTATCCTTGCTTGGAGATAAGGTCAGAGGAGCTGGGAAACGTCCCAAAACACAGCCCAGAGAGCCAAACACTTATCGCTGATGAATGAAAGCCAAACACAAGTGAAACAAATACAAACAAATCAATACAGACCTAAACCCAAAGGAGAGGAAGCAAGTCCCTCGGCTTCTGAGAGCGCTGAGACACCCACCCCAAACCACAATGAGGTGTGAACCTGCAGCACAGCCATGTACTAGAAAGCAAAGGGGTTTTCCAGAGTTAAAACCCCCTCCCCATGACCGAGATTATAGTGCTGATATCCCAGGCAGGCAGGAGTCTCTCCTACACTTTTTTTTTTTAAATTTTTCACCAGTGATCTGGGATTCCCCCTTCTCCTCCTACACAAATGATATAAAATTTCCCTTCCCTCCCTCTGAGCCACTGGCTTGGGATTTCCCTCTTCTCCCCTGGAGAACAGTGACCTGTGCCTCTGCCCATCAGATATCCTGCTACTCCTCCAGCAGCCTCTCCAAACACAAAGAGGGGGGGAAGAATATCCCACTCCCAGCTATTAACTTCTTCAGGGCGCTGTTTCCCTTGGAAAAAAAATGTGACCCCCTCATCTTTCAGTGGGTTATGGTACTGGTTTGGGTTTCCTGGGGAAAAAATGCATCTATTTGTCCAGGGTTTCCTATCAGACAGCCCTTCTATTGTAGTCCACCTTCCTGTATGTTTTTTTCCCTCTCTGATATGCCTGCAATGGGTCCTGTGCCACTTCCAAAAGCTGCCTTGTGTCCAGGATAAAGAAGCAGGACAGCCCTGGGATGCAGCCCAGCAAAGCCCGTGTTTTTCACTGGAGTGATTTGCTCGCCAGCAATCTCTGAGCTAAAGCAGGCAGCAGCCTCGGTGACGGGGGCTAAACATCTCCAATTAATCACAGGAACTCCGCGCTCGGCAATCCGCAGGGCACTTCGTCTGCCCAAAGGAGTCTCAGCCTAATTATTTCCGCCCCCTCCCCCCCGTATCTCAATGTCACCTTCCTTGTAGCCATGAGGCAAATGACAGCCGCAGTCACAGAGTGCAGATGTGTCCTCTGTGCGACTGTTTCCCGCTTCGGCGGGATGGGGAGGTGGCACAGGGATGCTCCTGAGCCATGGATCTGCCTGCTCTGCTTCCCGCTTCCTTCCAGGTGCCCCTGGGGGACCGGGGACCTTGGGACTTGCCAGAAAATCACACCACCGAGTAGCAGCCACCGCTGAGAGCAGCAAGGGCAGAGCAGATCCTCTGCAAGGGCAGAGCAGATCCTCTCTGTGTCAAATCCCTCCTCCCACCAAGGAAAACTGCAAAATGAAACATCTGTGCCTGCCAGCAGGCACTGACTGCTTCAGTTCCTGCTGTTCTCTGTCCCTTCCCTCTTGAAAGCCCCTTCCTTCCACCACCTTGTCCTTCTCATGGTTTGCGGGGAGCCTGGAGAGATCATCCATGGAGACAGGGATAATGAGAAAGGTTTTAGGGTTTAAAGCCTGCCTGGGAAAAGTTCCTTCTAATTTCACCCATAACAAGGGCCCTGGAAGTCCAGCACCTCACTGGTTCTGCAATTTAATATTCTCTTTTTGGATCTATGTAAGATCTCAGCATCCCTAGCATCCCATGGCAGGCAATCCCAGGGATTCATGCGGCAGAAAGCAATGCTGCCTTTCTTCAATTTCATTTCCCCATTTAATTCACCAGAACACTGAATATTTAACTCCAGACCAGTGTTTTGTCTCATCATTCTCTTAAAACCACCACTGAAAATTTTCAACTATCACTAAAAATGAAAATGAGAAGGAAAACCACCAAAGCATCCGAAAGCCTTTATGGCTTCTTCCTTTAACTGTAAAAGCTTTTTTTCAGGGGTGGGGAGGGGAAAGTCCCCTGTACTTTTATAAATCCATATTCAAACCAATCCAGTTTTTCCCTGAGAAGAAAAGGCACTTCTTCCACACCAATTGCACATTCTTTGCACCAGGCTAGTATGGGATCACACACCCCCCTTGCATGTACACACATGCCACAAAGATTTTCCTGATAGAAGTTCCAGGGAGCCCAGCTCTTCCCTGCAGACAGCTGGGATTCTGATGAGTTGGCACTTTTCACGGTGCAGAAATGTTTCATCAGATCTTTCCTGACCAGTTCTGCAGCTGTATACTCTGCACCCAGTGCTCCTCTCCCAGCAGGAATCGCTTAGCTGAGCATGCTGAAGAGCTCCCAAAAAATTCCTCGCTGCCTCCAAGCCCCAAATCAGAGCTTCCCATATGGAATAGCAAAAAACAGCCTCGTTCTAAAATATAAAAACCGCAGTGTGGTTGGAGTGGTTTTCAGGTGAAAATCTAAATTATCTACTACATTATGTAAATTAATTTCTAGCATCAAAGACCAGGCTGTCTCTTTCATCCCTTGAAAGTTTATGACTTCCCTAGATTTCAGTAAAATTCCTTATTTTCAGTCCTTAACAGCTCTGTGAAGCTTGACACTTTTTTGCAAGTGTACTCAACAATCTTAGGTATTTTCCAACCTAAGTGATTCTGTGATTCTGTAAAAAAAAAACATTTTCAAATAAATGGATTGAGTGTTCACATAATTTATTGAAGGATTTTTGAAATTCCTGGGTAGTAATTCTAAGAGGCTACAGGACAGTTTCCCTTTTCTATTCCCAGCGCAGCAAAGGTTTCAGGCACAGGTGGAAGCCACAGGAGGATCATCAGGTTTTGGGGAGCACAAGGTCTTTGTGGGATAGGGACAGACAAACTGGACCAGTGACTCCTTGGAACTCTGTTCCTGGAGGGAACTTCCCATGCTAAGCACGTTTGGCAGGGATGCCCCAAATCCTGCCGGCGTGGGAAAGTCATCCCAAATTCAGCAAGGAAGGGCCGGCAAATGCCAGCCCTAAAGCTGCCACCTGTTGCATCAGTCCTGGCGTGGGGCTGGCCAGAGCAGGAGGGTGGAAATCTCACTCCAAGAACTGCAGAAACCGGTTCAACGTGTGCCACAGCCTTCCCACCCCAGGGTGCGTGTGAGGAAAGCTGCTGGGATTGCAAAAGCCAGGGATCCCATTCCCATGCTGAGGAGGCACCTCTGCAAACAGGGTTTGTGCCCGTTCCCTTCCTTTGCTCGGGATGCTGGACCACTGCCATCTTCGGAAAATACAGGCCAGGATGCACTCTTTGGTTAAAATTTGGGGGATTCCTCTTGGCCAAGCCTCTGCAAAATCAACCCACACGGGAGTAAGGCAGGGACATCCCTCTGCTGTGTGTCCATGGATGGGAACATCTCCTAGAGTTCTGCAGGCATCATATCCCTCCTGCCAGCTGCAGCAAGCCCAGGGCTACCTGTGCTAGCACAGCTACTAAAGAGCCCAGAGATTTAAGAAAGGTGGGAATGAGGGAAGAAGGGATCTTCACCTGGGGATGGACAACATCCAAGCGACACAGGGCTGCTCCCACCCCACACAAGGCAGGAGGAAGGAAGCTGTGCCTGTGCCTTCCTGGGGCAGGAAGGGCAGCAGGAGCCGAGCAGACTGCCTGTCGCTCCCTTCTGCTTCCTCCCACACTGGCTGGGAACACAGCCTGGCTGGGGACCCCGTGGCAGGGACAGAACCCCACAGTACCAAGGTTTGTGTTTTGGTCCATGAATCCGGGTGAAGGAGGCCGGCTGGCTGGTTTTTATATGAGGTTTTAAAGACTGCAAATCCTGTGAGAGGGAAAGAGTTCGCTGTCCTGGGTTTGGCATAAAGCACAAAATTTCTTCCACACTGAAGAGTCTGACATGAACAAGACTGCTGCTAACTGCAGGTGTGTGAGGAGATGGTGCTTGCACGCCTTACCTCACTTCCTCTCTTCACTGAGAAGGCTGCTTTTAGCTCTCTAAAATAAAAAAAAATAGTATCTTTAATTTGCATAACATAAGGAATGGGACATACACCACCTTCTGCATGGTCTTGCTGGTTGCACAGCAGTGCTAAGGACTGTGGATCATTGTGGGAAGGCGTTACGTGGGAAGATGTTAACCACATCCGTCATTACAGGGCTGCTGAGAGCAGGGCGTTGGGGTCGGCGATCCCGCATCTCTATTCTGCCCTGGTGAGACCGCATTTGGAGCGCTGTGTGCAGCTCTGGGCTCTAAAGGAATGCCAAGAAGACGGAGCCAGGCTCCGCTCGGTGGTGCCAACCACCAGGACATGGGAGGCAAGGGGCAGGAGCGGATGTACACCTGAATACAAGGAAGAAGTTCTTCACTGTACGAGTGACCACGCACCGGCACAGATTGCCCCGACAGGCCGCGGACTCTCCCTCTGGAGATATCCCAGACCCGTCTGGACAAAACCCTGTGCCATGTGCTCTGCGACGGGAAGGGAGGTGGCACCAGTCGTGATCTCTTCCGTCCTGACCCACCCTGTGTGTGATTCTGCGGGTGACAGGGACACCGGGCCGCCGAGCGCTACGGGAAGAGCTGCCGGAGCTTTTCCCGGAGGAGCCGGGACAGCGCCCGGATGCCCCAGCCTACCCCGGCCGCGTCCCCGCCGCCGCCATGGCGGGATGACATCATCGGTCCCGCCCCTTGTGGCGCTGCGGGGGCGCGGCCAACAGGGGGCGTTGCGTGATGGGCGTGCCCTGATGGAGGGGGCGTGTCCTGCCGGCGGCCGTGGCGTGAGGCGGCGGCAGCGCCATGTCGATGGAGGACCCCTTCTTCGTGGTGAAGGGGTGAGCGTCGCGCTTGGCGGGCTCCGGGGCACGGGGAGAGGGACGCGCAGCGGGCCGGGGCCGCGTCCGGGCGCCGAGGGGGCGGGCACGGCCGCCCCGCAGCGCGGGAGGCCCGCGGAGCGGGGGGCGAGCAGCGGGCGGGGGTCTGTGGGGGGGCGGGAAATGGCGGCCAGGCCCCCCCTCCCGTGCTTCTGAGGGGCTGAGTGCGGGCTCCGGGGCCTGTCCGGCGGTGGCGGCCCGGCGCGGAGGCGCTGGGGTGAGGCGGGCAGGTGCCGGGCCGCGCCCGGGCCTCCCCGGGCTCTGTGAGGGCCCCCCGGGCTCGGCTGTAGGTGCGCCTTGAGGACAGCGGGCAAAGAGGGGCTGGGGGCCCGCCGCTGGAGGCCGGGGTTACCGTGGGGAAAGGTGGAAAGGAGCAGGGACAACGCTGTGGGAAAAACAATGGCCATGAGAGGAAGCCTGCAGAGAAGAGCCTGAACGCTGGGAAGTGCCAGATAAAGGTGGCCAAAGGAAAACTGTCATTAATAGGGTGAAAGGAGCTCTATTGCAGCTACTGGAGAGAGTCCAGTGGAGGTCACAAAGATGATTTGGGGTCTGGAACATCCCTCTGGTGAGGAGAGACTAGAGGAGCTGAGTCTGTTTAGTCCAGAGAAGACTGAGGGGATTTCATCAATGCATATAAAGATCTCTGAGGGGGTCCAGGAGGATGGTGCTAGACCCTTTGCAGCAACAGGACGAGGAGCAGTAGTCATAAACTAAAACACAAGAAGTTCCACCTCGACGCTGAGGATAATGAGGGCGGCAGTGATGCCTTGGGAACTGCACTGGAGAAGGCTTCCTAGGGAGATCATGGAGTTTGCTGGAGACATTCCAAACCCATCCGGTGGTATCCCTGTGTCCCCTGCTCTAGGTGACAGGGGCCTTGGACTGGATGATCCACGGAGAGCTCTTCCAACCCCAGCAATTCTGTGAAAGCAGCTCGATCACTAAACATTGCCCTCGGGCCACCTTCAGCTTGTGCTAGGGGCTGGTCTTCCGGCCCGTGTCACAGTGAAACAGCCCTGAGGAGCAGCAGAGGTGCTCCTGGTGGGGTGTTTGGGAAAGCCATGTGAGAGCAAGAAGTGTGGGAAGGGATACTGGTGCAGCCAAGGAAAGTGAATCCCTCTCCCAGGTTAAACTCATGCTAAGAGGAAAGTGTGGGAGTCACCATCAGTGGGGAGCGAACATCCTGTCAAACTTTCCAGAGATGTTCCCCCAGCGTGCAGGGAAGGGCTGGGAAGGGAAAGGGGGATGTGCTGCCGCTCCCGGAGTTAATTATTGCCTGGCCAGAGCAGAGGGGCTGCTGGTGGTGTAGCCACCAGAACTGCTAACTAGTTTGCTTTCCTGGTGTCTGTAACTCGTCCCATGAGAGGGCATCCATCTCTGCTTTGCATTCTTCCTGCTGGGGACTTCCACAAGTGTGTTCAGATGAAAAAAAAACATCAAACTAAACCAAAACTTGTGCTGGCAAGTAGAGGAAGGAATGAAGTTTTCCAGATCCTCAGTGCAGGCTGCTGACTTTAGGGCACTCAGAGCCGTGGGCGTGCGAGGACAGGAGGGGCACACATCAGAGTGCCGAGGAACAGCAGCTCAGACAGCAGTTGGAGGACTTCAGGCCCTGGTGGAAAGTTAGAGAGCTGCACCTCAGTTGATCTGCCCTCGACCTCCCCTGCTTTCCTTCACTGGGGTGAAACGTCTGACTGTTGTGTGCAAGCTCATGGTGGACACCAGGACAGTCTGATGTTGTCTCCCTTCCTAATCCCAGCTCCCTGTGAAGCTGGGGGAGCAGTTTGCATCTCGGGACCGCAGTTTGTAAATGCAGATAACCACACCGAGAGCCTATGACCCAAATTTACAAACCTGCTTGCCCCAAACCAGATCTGTCAGCAGTGCCTTCCCCTGCTGTGAATGCACTTGTCTCCAAAAGAGCTTAGAGCAGCAGAAAAAACTTGTGTTTCCTAAGCCAGGGTAGTAGGACTGTGTATTTTTTTTAAATGCTGAATTAAAGCAAACAGTGCTGCACTCAACAATCTGCCTGGCTGTGGTTTGGGGACAGTTCCTGTAATGCTGTGTGCCCTTGGGGTATCTTACATGGGTAGTTAAGGGCCTGGAGAGGAATGTAAAGCATGGATTGCCAAAGAGCTGCCTTGTTCAGACCCTCTGCCCTGGCTTGCCTGGGTGACACTCGGCAGCTTTCCCTGAAGAAATAGGTCCCTTCATGAGTAACTTCATGCTGCAGCAAGATACAAATCCTTATTTTCCAAAATAAACACGAAGTTGTTGGAAGGGAAAATGTTTGGGAGGAAGCTGTGGCACCCCTTCTCAGCTGGACACAGGGCTGTCCCAGTGTCACTGCTGCAGGGCAGCTGATGATAATTTTTGGCTTTTCTTCACTCTCCTACCGGCTGCAGGGAGGTGCAGAAAGCTGTGAACACTGCCCAGGGGCTCTTCCAGAGGTGGACAGAGCTCTTGCAAGATCCCTCCATTGCCACAAGAGAAGAAATCGACTGGACCACTAATGAGCTCAGGAATAACCTGCGGAGCATTGAGTGGGACCTGGAAGACCTGGATGAGACCATTAATATCCTTTTTTGTGGCCTTTTGGAGGTAGTTGCAGTTCCCGAGTTGTACTAAATAGCCAAGTCCCAGTGCTTGTCACTGTTTGCAAAAATCAGGACTGTTTGGGATTGAATTTTGCATTCACATTGGCTTTTCTCAAATTGCAAATGAGAAATTAAGTCAAGGATTTTCCTTTTGCCTTTTTGTTTCCCTTTTTGCAAGGTATATTCTAAGATGCTTTGTTCTAGAAAGCCTATTGTATTGTGTGAATCTGGATTTCTGCAGAGTCAGTTCGTTCTCTAGGCTGGCTTCCAGAAATACTCCTTTTCCCTCGTGTTCCTCCTGAAAACACTGCACAGCATCACAGAACCAAAAAAAAAACACGTGGAAAAGAGAAACCGTGCAAGTGTGCGTGTGCTGCACGGTGCATTCCTGCCATGCCTCCTTTTCCATCCAGCGTGCTGTACTTTGCTAATCAGATTTTGGGAACAGGCACAACACAGCGGCCACTTGGCACACTCGGAGTTTGTGTGTCCATTGTGTACCCAACACTGCTTCCAGGGACTCCTTGACTCGGTGCCCAGGCATTGTCGAGGCAAACCCACGGAAATTCAACCTCGATGCCACAGAGCTGGGAATCCGCAAAGCCTTCATCACCAGCACACGGCAGGTGGTCAGGGTAAGGAGCCTGCCTTGGGGTCAGGGCCTGGGGAAGGCGTGGGGGGTATTAGGTGGGTAAAAAAGGAAAGTTTGGGGCTGTTCTGTGATGGACTGGAGAGCAGAGAATAAACCTGCCACCTGCGAGTCTCAGGCTTCCTCCTCTTACCCCTTGCATTCCCTTCTGGAGCTGCACAGGAGAGGGGGTGCAGGTGTCCCATGGAGTTTCCTCCTTTATGCTGCTGACTCTTGAAGTCTTCACATTGCTCTCACAACAGTGAGCTGGGAGCCTGTGGTAACGGGAGGAAGAGTGAAGACCCAGCTCCAATGTGGGGCCTCCCTTCAGAGTCGAGGGAAATTGTGACTGTCCCAACCATTTGTAGCACTGGTTTTCAGCAATAGGGAGACCACTTTGAACACTGACAGATGGTTAAAGCTTGGTGTTATTGACATGGTGACTTCAACTTCCTACCCCTGTAAAATAGTCCAAACAACCACTGGATTTATTTTTAACTTGAGGAAGATTTTTTTTTTTAGTTTAAGCTTATGCTTGAGAAGCAAAAAGGGGATTTTAACAACTTGGTGGTAACAAATAGAGAAGAAACATCTTTCCAAAAGCTTCACTGCTTGGTAAAAAGCTGCTAGTTAGGAAGTTTTCTGTCTATTAATAGCTACACTGAGTTTCTTCTGCCTCTCATGACTCTGATGTTCCTGCTCCACAGAATGCACTGGTGTGGCTGGCAGCAAGCCTGTTACCCTACCTGCAGTCCTGCGGTCTGGGTGCCATTCCTAAGGCTTGCTGCCTGGGAACTGATCCCAAAACCACACTCGCCCCAGGTAGCAGGCATATGCTTGCTGCCTTGCCCTCAGTGTAGTCCACTCCCTAATGGGCAAGATCAGGCAAGCCTGCTCTCTGGTCCTCTTCTCCTGGCTGAAAAATGCTGGCTAATGGGTTTTGGAGCAGTGTCTCCCACTGGGAAATGAAATTTGTAAGTGGCCCTGTGCAGCTGACTTCTAGTTTCCATGGGGGAATTTGTGATGTGCTGCAGCCAGTGAGAGTTAAAGTGGGATGTGGTGGTTACTCTTTGGTGATGTGTTGCAGGTCTCTAAACAGTAAAACACAACTGAATGCTCTGGTGGCATCAGAACTCTGCTCGTGGATCAGCCTCTGCCAGATGACATTGACTACTTGCTAATTTATGAAAACTAGGTTATGTTACATTGTGATGGGGAGCCTTCTGTGGTTAGTGATCTTCTGCAGGAACTCCACAGCAAAACGTAATTGGAAGGAGGGAACATTGACACAGTCAGAGAGGGTGGGCACAGGACAGGAAATCTACCTCATACTATGGAATATAAAACCAGATGCAGTTGGGAATAAAGCACAGGAGGTTATAGGCTTCAAGGCCTTGACAAACACTTCCTTACAATCTGTCAACAGGAGCATTAGTTTATCGTACAAATCAAAGTGATGCTGGTTGTAGTGGAGCAAAATGAGTAGTAAATGAGGAATATTTTCAAAATATCCCAATGCTGTTGATTCCAGTATTAGTATAACAATGAAACTTCCTACAGTATGTTTCCAGACTCTTCAGAAGTGTGCGTTTTAAGGAAAATCTCCCTTCCCTCACTCCCTCTCTTAGAAGCCTTGCTGGGTATAGACAGCCCTGTAGCACCCTGAATCTGCCTGTCACCTCAAATCCAATGCTCACATGCTGCTTCTTTTATTGTACAAACAGGACATGAAGGATCAGATGTCGAACTCTTCCGTGCAAGCACTGGCTGAAAGAAAAAACAGGCAGGTGAGAACCAGAAACAGGCAGTGTGTATCTGCTACAATGTGTATCCTCTCTGGAGTTCCTCCCCTTGCAGACCTGTGGTGTGGGAAGGGGCTCACAAGCTGCAGCCAAGCTGTGCTTGAGCCATGTCCATTTGGCTGCCCTGGGAGAGCTGGTTCTCACAGGCACGTTGCTGCCAGCCTCTCCCAAGCCTCTCTCAGAGCAGTAACTCAGCACTCACCATCTGTCTTCAGAGCTGGTTGTTTACAACTGTCAGCATTGCACCATCCCATGGAAAGGGAAATCTCCCTCCTCCTCCTCCTCGGGGGGAACCAGCTCAGAATCCATGTCAATGAATGTAATCCTGCGCTCTGCTGGATTTAGGAGCCAAGATGGTGCAATATCCTTTAATGCAGCTGCTTCTTGTAATAGCCATGTAAGAAGATGGAAGGAGCTCGAGGAGTCTCGTGTTGTCTGCACTTGTAATCTAAGGAATAGAAATAGATGCAGCTTTCCTGGCTCCTTCCTGGCTGATGGGGAGGCTGTAAGGAGATACTGGAGCTGACTTCCAGACCCACTCCAGTAAAAGCTGATGTGTGCTTCATACAGTTAATTGTTTGTACTGCATCAACCTTACTACACGTGGCAAAAACAACAAACTGAGAAGCACAGAACTCATTCCTGAGCTTGTCACAGGGTTAATTAATGTGCTTGGCAAACATTCCCAGCAGCAAAGTCCCTGACACCCTTGCTCAAATAAGTCTGTAGCTTTCCCTGTGATTTGCTGCTTTCCTTTGCATGAGGTTCCTGATAGCTGCAGGAGACCATATGGTCCAGCTCACACAGCGACATCTGGTCAGGAAAACTGACTTCCCCTTGCTGCCTTCCTTTCCCTTCCCAGCCCCTTGCCTTCATTCCAGACTGCAAGGCTTGTGTTGGGCTTTGTGTCTGAGGGGCTGGCTAGCAGTGACCTGACCCTCACAGCGCAGGCTGGCAAACAGGCCCTTTCTATTGAAGCTGCAGGCAAAGCTAGTGCACTGCATTAAATAAAAGGGAACTGCCCTGGCCACAACTGGAGGGACCAGGAGCTTGCTCAGTGTCTCGGGGGCAGACAAAGCCAGATGTCCTGCTGGCTTGCTGCATGTCAGTCTGTCAGCTTTCCCCACCCCTCCTTGAACCTTAAAAGTCAGATGAACCGTAGAGACCATTTTGTTTTAAGCCTGACAGAGCAGCCTGGTCATTGTCTTGCTATTCTTCACAAATACTCGGTCATTTCATCCTGCCCACAAGCAGGAGCTGCAGGATGGCCTTGTTACAAGTCAGCCTGGCTTCCACACTGGAGGGCAGAGTCCCTAACCCTTTCCTAGTGCTGCAGGGTGCAATTCCTCACCTGCAGGTCATGTTCATTCTCCAGCATCTGTAGCTTGGGTTATTCCCCTTTCAGGGACAAGACATATTTGGCTGGAAAGCCACACCTCTGCAGGCTTTGCACGAGCTTCTCTGTTGAGGTTGTAGGGCAGGTAGCAAGAGTAACTTTGTATGCTGGCAGCTGAAGAGCCTGCTGGAGGGATAGACAGCCTGGATCATAGAACATAAGCATACAGCACTGCACTGCTTATATATTGCATTATTTTACTGTCAGCTCAACTGGTTAAGTACTTTATCCAGACCCTCTTAAGCCCCTGTCATTAGCAGCAGAGTGCTCAGTTGGAGCTGTACACCTGTTAACACAATATATCCGGACACTTTGCAGCTCACGTGTCCCAGCACACAGTGCTGCCTCTTGAGCAGGCCTCTGCCAGTCCTTTGTGCTGTGCAGGTCTCCTGCACACGCTGTCAGTCGGCCACACTCCAGCTCTCCTGCTGCTGGAGAGGCATCTCTGCAATTCCAGGCTGCAGAGACTTCCCAGGCAGGCATTTTGGCTCTGTGTTGGTTTAGTTCATGACAGCACTTTGGCTGAGTAGCAGCAGAGCAGGAGGAAAGGGATGCTGTGTGCATTTGTACACAAGTGTTGCCTTGTCTGCCTTCCCACCTCAGCCTGTGAGGCTGTGAGCAGACACAAGCGTGTTGCTAAGAGCTCTGCATCTGTTTAGGCACTCCTGGGAGAGAGTGGGAGTCAGAGTTGGAGCTCTGGACCTGACAAATACAGCCGTCTGGACCGGGAGCTGCAATTAGCAAATTCACATTTCATCGAGGAGCAGCAAGCTCAACAACAGGTAAGGCAGCTGGCATCACAGACTAAATAGCTTTGCTTGCCAGATGGGTGCCAGGGGGACTGGTCTGCCTCCAGGAGCCTGACAGTCCTCTTTGCCTGTGGCATGTGTCTGTGCATGCATTTCCTGTGCAGCACAGCTTTGGGTGATCTCGGTGCAAAGGTTTTAACCCTGAAGGTGTGGGGCTTCTTCTGCGTTCAGGAGGCAGTCGGCACAATCTGGAAGATGTAGCACACTAAGATTTGACAGTGCAAGTATTGCTGAAATCCTTGGAAGAGTAGAAACACTGCAGAAAGAAAAGGGCCCGTTTGTCTTATGCAACTTCCCCTGGTTAAAAAATGCTTGGTGGTGTTTGTGTGCGTCTCCCATCAGAACAGGCTGGGAGCAGGAGCATGCGCCTGCTTCCTTTTCCTGCTTTTGTCACCGTGAGATTAGTGAGAAAGGCCGTGTGAGGGCTTGGGAGAACCCCTGGTGAGGCACTTCCCAGCTGACAGGGGAGTTTGCCTGGAGAAGTGCCCAGGCCAGGCCCAGAGTGGAGAGCTACAAGGCCTTGACACAGGCAGTGACTTGGAGGTGGGAAACTACTAAAGCTCCTGACCCGTGATGCCACCTCGGCTTCCAGACACATTTTACCTACTGACTGCAGGGAGATAAACAGCTTCAGAAATAGGTAACTAGGGTAGAGCTAATCCTTAGTGTGACTGTGCCCTGAAAACGACTTAAAACAGCAGCAGACTTATTCCTTTGGCACATTCAGAGCCAGGCTGGCTATTTTTAGCTGTAGAAGCTGCAACAGCCTTCTGCTTGCATTAACCCCATGTTGGCTGCAGCACATTCCAGGTGGCATTTCCCAGGCACAGCATCAGTGTGCCTCCCTGGCCTGCTTACCTTGCCAAGATTTTGAAGACCAGCCCTTGGAGCTTTCCAAAGTCAGTTTAGCTGTGCGTGCAGCATGGATGAGCTGAGGCTGGATTTGCAGGGATGTCTGGAGGCTGCAGCCTGCTGTGCCATGGGGATGCCATGCCATGGAGGCTTTCCCCTGGTTGTCTCCTCTCCAGCATTTCTTAGGAATGCACTCCTCATTCCTGGTGGCTTAGGTCTGAGCCCAGGCCTCACAGCTGATGTTGGCTGAGCAGCGAGTGCCTGGATGGGTGTAGACTGGATGGGCTGGCTCCAACCCAGCTGCAGGCAGCAGATCTGTAATTGCCCATTTCTCTTCTCTTTGGCCTCAGTTGATTGTGGAGCAGCAGGATGAGCAGTTGGAGCTGGTCTCTGGCAGCATCGGGGTGCTGAAGAACATGTCCCAGCGCATTGGCGGGGAGCTGGAAGAGCAAGCAGTGTAAGTGTGAGACATGGTGGCAAAAACCTGGCATGGGGCTGGCTGCAACATGGCTGGGTGTCCTCACACACCTATCTCTGCCTCTGGTGGAGTCTGGAATTCACTAGTCCCTCAGGCAACCTCTCCCTGCCAGCCTGTGGAAAGCATTTTGTACTGCAATCTGCAAGGATGGAACTGCAACCTCCTTCCTTTAGAAGCTTGCATCTAGGGCAGGCTTAACTGCCACCTTACCTTTGTTCCTCTCCTTCTCACATGCTCCCGCACAGGCAGCCAGCAGATAAGGGAGGGAGGTGCTGTGCAATGCCCGTGAATGGCCACTTCTCCATTCTACAGGGCTTTGTGCTGCCCCTGGACAACTGCTGGGGCCAGGAGCTCTCAGCTCTGCCCTGAAACACACAGCACAGAGCTGCTCTTCATCACTGAAGTTAAAAATAACCCTCACCCACGCAAAGGGTTAAAGGGCAGCTCACAAAGTCACTTTGCATCCATCCATTTACATATAAATTAGATTTCTTTCCCAGTTCTTGTCCTTTGCAAACAAGTTCCTAGTTGTGCAGGCTAACAGCTATGCTTCCAGAAAGACTTGAAGGGCTCATGCCTAAAACCACTCCTTGTTTGCTGGTGAGAGTCTGGAGTGCCATGTCCCTTGTGAAGTGATTTCATCTTTGATGGAGAGGAGGAACTTTCAATGTCCCTCCAGTGTGGAGTTGTGCAGCATGAGAATCCTCTGCTCTCACAGAGGAGGTTGACGTGGTGTGTCTGTTTCTGGATCATCACACAAGCCATCAGTGCTTGCTAGATTAGCTCATAACTACCATAATGAGGTTTTCGCCACTGAATGAAGGTTGAACAAGTGCCCTGGCACTCCAAATGAAGGAGTCTGTCCTCTTAAATTCATTAAGCTTTAAAGTCCCACTGGCTGGAGGCAATTGCATTGGTACCTTGACTCTGGATACACACTGGCATTGACAAAGCATGGATTCAGGAAGGCTTTCAGATTTATTACAGTCGCTGTGTGGAGGAAGTAGAAAGGTAACTTCCATGCAGAGCTTGAAAAGCACCTTAAAAGCAACTGCTGATCTCATTCCCACTTGATACATGACTGAAACAAGATTTTACTTTAAACTGCAAGCCCTGAACAAGAAAAGAGATTTAAAGTCCAAGCTGACACATAGATTTAACTAGTCTCTGCTAATCACAGATTATAAATGAGACTTTCCTTTTGTAAGGAGGAAGCCCCTCCCATTCCTCACCTTGCCGATGTGTGTAGAGTTCAGCCACAAACACACGGGGAGGTTCAGTCTGGCAGGAATCCTGAGTTACTTCCCACCAAAGCAGAGCTGCTGTTTCAGCAGGTTCTTCCCCTCCCTCGGGTGCTTCCAGGAGAGGAGGCCACATTCATTTTGTCTGCCAAGGTGATACTCTGCTCACATCAGTATTTTGATCCATGTGTGTGAGCGTGCTGCAAAATCCCCAAGGGATTTCCACATGCTGACCAGTGCCCTGCTTCTGTGTCCTCAGGATGCTGGATGACTTCTCCCACGAGTTGGACAGCACTCAGTCGCGCCTTGATAACGTCATGAAGAAGCTCGCCAAAGTGTCTCACATGACGAGTGGTAGGTCCTGGGAAGTGGGAACCAGTCCTGGAAAGAGAGACGAGCCCTTGGATCTTCAGGCTAGGACACTGTGCTCCCACCCACCCAGCCAAGGGGAGGGAGCAGCTCTCAGTACTTGAAAGAAGGGGAAGGCTTCCAAGCCCGGCAGCTGCTCCTGCTCAGACACTGCTCTGCTGCCGGTCCCTTGCCTTTGTTTTATTTACAGATGCCTTTCTATTTATGCTGCTATTGCTGGGAAAATTCCCCTCTAGCTGGTGGGAGGGGAAGCTCTGCAGCCTCCTGCTCTGCTGCAGTTTCCCGGGCTGCCTGTGGAACAAAAGCTGTCAAGGTGCCATTAAACACCGGCCACCGTGTGTGGCTTCCCCCCCTCCCCCGCCCCTCCGAACCAGAATGCCTGCGGCAATCCCCTTCCCAAATCCCACCTGCCCTGGGGCTGCTGGCGCCTACAGGCCTGTTGTCCGTCCCATCTCTCTCAGCCGGTAGAGGAAAGAGCTGAATTCTGTGCTGAGCCCACAGAAAAGTCCTTATAAGGCTGTGCCTGAAGCTGGGGGGCTGGCGGGCAGAGCAAACAGGAAGCCCGGCCTGGCTGCCAGGAAGTCCCGCACTGCCGGCTGCCTCTGAGCCTGGCATCGTGCCCGGCCAGCGCCTCCTCCAGCACCCCTCTCCCGTGGGTGCTCAGGACCTGGGGAAGGCAGCAGCCTGACAGGAGGAAAAGCATTCCTGCTCTGCAGGATTAGGCTGTCCGAGGGATTTATGAGGTGCTGGGAAAACAGCCCTAGAGAGACCACTTGGAGTGCTGACAGTGCACTCTGGGTTACCGGTAGCTCAGCAGCAGCACAACCACGGGTGAATGCTGTGTCTCTGCCCTTTCCTCTGGGAAAACACATGGATCTTTGCAGAGTGTTTCTGAGTGCTGTGAAAGAGCATTTCTGCTGGAATCACCTATGCCAGGGAGAGTGGGAAGGCTCTTTCTGGGGTAGTTGCTGTGCCTAGGAGCTGAGGGACTGCCAGCAGCCCTGTCCCCACTGCTGCACCATCATCTCAGGGGGAAGACAGCGGCTCTCAGAGGTGATGTGGTGTTGAGCCAATGAGGTGTAAAGTTGTCCAGGGGAAACCTGATTCCTGGCCCTGTCATAAGGGAAGCCGCCACAATCTCTTCCTGGCAGAGCTCCTCAGGGCAGCTTTCACCAGATCCCTTTTGTTCCTCTGGCAAACAGATTACTCCATGAATGAACAGCAAACACAGCAGCTCTCTGCTTGTTTCTCCCAATTGCTTTTGAGCCAGCTTTTCAAAGCTATTTGAACTTGGTTGAGAAGAAACCTCAGAATTCCCACAGCTGTTCCCAAACCCCAGTGTATCCTGGAGGAGAGTGCCTCACTGCAATATATAGCACCACAGCCTTTCTCCCACAGGAACTGTTTTTATGGTTTTTTGTGGCTTAAGCTTGAATTTGGTTCCTCACAGTTAACATGAAGAAGAATGCTCCCCCAGTTTTCCTTCTTCACTAAAGCAGGAAGACTGATGCTTCCTTTTCTTTCCAGATCGACGGCAGTGGTGTGCAATTGTTGTCCTCTTCGTCATCTTGCTAGTGGTGCTCATCCTGTTTTTTGTCCTGTGATGACAAAAACTGAACTTCCTGGGACGCCCCCTCCCCGCCCCCTCGCCCCGGCAACGCGGGGAAATGAAACTCTCCCCGTTTCCGTCCGCCCACAGAGATCCCCGGCAGGAACACCTGCAGCCAGCTCTCACCATCCTCCTCCAAGGACTGCGGCTTGGCTGCGCCCACATCTCCCCTGGCCCCGGGGAGAGGGGGTGGAGGACTGGAGCTGCCTCCTCCCCTGCTGCGGTGCAATCTGGACCTGGGCTCCGGGTCTGGATCCGTGGAGCTGGAGGGGGACCTGACCCCCACGCTTCTACCCCGTGCAGGTAGGAGCCGGAGGGAGATGGACACAGAGCAGCGAGCCCTGGGGAGGACGGGACAGGGGGAGGAATTACTGAATTCACTGAGCATTACAAACTGCGTTGCCAGTGCCAGCCTCAAGCATTACTAGGAAGGGTGAAACCCCCCCAAGCCACGGCAAGGGAGGGGAGCCCTGGCCCTGCTCCCCCTGCCCCTCCCTGTCTCCTGTGGGCGGGCTCTGTAGCACCAATTCACTGCCAAGAGAGCACGGTGAGTCCTACCAGAGCTTTCCTACCCTCTACACTGGGCAGAGCTGTCGGGTCTCATGGTCTCATGTCCTGCCATTGGCCACCCAGGCCCCATCAGACACTCCAGAGCTTTAAACGTGGGGTGCTGCACACTGAGCACTGGCAATCAGCCCTGAGCCAGAGAGGGAGAGTCTTGAAGCTTTGAAACTTGCCTCCCTCATTATACAGGCCTCTAAAGCTCATTGACTGATGCTTTCTTTGCTCTTGTATAACTGAGTCACTGCTTCTGTTTAACAGCTGCTTCCCTTTGGCAAGTGATTTGTCAGGTCTAAAATAACTTATTTTTTTTAAGAAAAAAAAACTTTAAAAGATTTTTTGATGACCATTGGAGCCACGTTCTCTCTGCGGGTGCTCGACACACATGATCAGAGGAACAGTGCTCAGTGATGTATTTTAAGTGTATATGAACTTGTAAATATGATGTTTTAATTTTTCCCAACCGCTATTTTTTGGACACCTTCATTGTAAGCAACCAAAAGGTAGGAGATTCAAAGCTAGATCACGTTTCCATATTCAATCCCAGTCCTTTTGTTAACTCTCAGTTGTTTGTCACTCGAGTTATCTCAGCAGTGTTGGATTCCCTAAAGGGAATGTGGAGTAGCCAGGTGGGCAATACCAAAAACGTGAAAAAAGCTCACCTGGGCAGTTTCACTGAAGAGGAACAGGCAGAAGGGCTGTGCTGCAAGCACCAGCTGTGGGATAGGGGGTCACTCTTGAGGAAAGCAAAAACTTTTTCTTACTCCAGTCTGCTCCCATATTTTAAGTTGCAAACATGAAAAGACTCTGCACAGGCTGGCTTATGGCTCCCAGATGGGGCTGGGGGAGGAAGTTAATTGGCACTGACGCAAAGACTTTTGCTGAAATTGCAAATAACCTCCAAAATCATCCCCCCGCCTTCGAATCTTGCCACCGGATGGCTTTACCTCCGGGACTGAACACTCCTCCCCTCCCCGGCTTCGTGGCTCCCTCCGAGGTCTGCGTGGCCCCCCAGTCCCTCCCGCAGGCGCTGGATGCACAGCCGCGGCTCGGTGCCTTCCGCAACCGGGCGGGGCCGGACGGAGCCTCCCCGCCCGCCCGGGTGCTCCTCAGTAACGCACACGTGGTGCCTCGGCGCCCACCCGCACTCATGATTCGAGTGGCTCCTTATCCTTGCAGTGCATCCCTGCAGGGAATAGGTGGGTGGTGTCTGCTTTCCAAGGCCGGCTGTAGCAGTGTCTGCACCACTCCATGGGTCTGTACCTCTCCAAGAGCAGATTCCCAGGCGCGCGGGTCTAGGCAGGGAGCAGGGCTCGCTGCCGGCTGCTGTTCGCATACCTCTGATCCCCGCGTCACTTCCAGCGTGGTTGTGCATCCTTCGGGAATGACTCCCATGCAGGACCACTCCTTTGGTAGTCCAGGGGGTGGCCCAGCTGCTGACATCACCACAAGCCACCGAGTGTCTCTGGTCCCTTTCCCCATGTACATTTGCTTTTCTGTCGCTGGTGGTGCCCCTCCCTTTAACACTAAATAAAGGTGCAGCAGCGTAGATCTCCGTTCCTTCTTGCCTGACTCTTGCTCCCGGGACAAGCTGGGGGTCTCCTGGCACCAGGGAATGGGAAAAGCTCTCCCACAAGCATTTGCCAGGCATCACCATCCTGGTTTTTGAGCTATAAGCAGCATCTGCACTTTCTGGGGTCACCTCAGCATTGTGGGCAGCTGGGCCCAGATGGGGGGTTGCTGCAGACAGCTGTAGACCCAGATGTAGGGCACCACCATGCAGAGGGCAGCTATTGCTGCTGTGCCACTGCTGCTGGAGACACTCCAAAGATGTGTTTCGCCTTCCATGGCTGGAAGAAAGAACCCCTCAAAATCCCCAAGGGGCACTGCAGGTGGTTGAGGCCCCCATCTACCTGCCCAGGGCCCCTCCAGCACCACAGCACGGTCAGGAGGTGGCTGGTGGAGCAGCAGGGCCATGGGAAAACAAGTAGCAAAGGCTGCAAGCACCACCCCAGCCCCTCCATGCCACAAGCCAAGGGCACTGTTTCGTTATTGCAGAGATGTATTTTTGGGTTTCGGTTTGAAATAATTTAGAAGAACCTCACCAGCCCTCCAGCACAAGGTGGCAGTGCTGGCAGGAAGCCCTCTGTCTCCTGGGGTCATGGAGATGGGGTGTCCCCATGCTGATCACTCCAGTGCCCAGCAGGACAGACCCATCCAGCTCTGCTGGGACCAGGCTGTCCCCTGTCCCCCACACTTGGGCAGCTCTGGGGAGCTCTGGGAGTGGAGACTCTGGGGGATCCTTGGTCTCACATTCTCTCCCAGGGGGACAAGGAAAGTCAGCTGCCCCCACTGCAGTGGAGCTGGGCAGGTCCTGACACTGCGAGGCAGCTTGGTCCATGCCATGCCACTCTGCAGCATCCTGGGACGTCCCTGGGAGCCTGTCCTTCTCCCATCACTGGGTCATCCTCCTCCTCCTGCCAGGAAGCGTGCCAGGGCTACCGTGGCGCCGGGCGGTGCCGGAGCACGCGCAGGGACAGGGTGTCCGCCTGGAGCAGCAGCTCGCGGATGCGGGCCAGCCCCAGCCCCGAGACGGCCGCGCCGTTGACCTGCAGGATCTCGTCCCCCACGCCCAGGAGCCCCGCGTAGAGCTTGGCTGTGCCGGCATCCGCCATCTCCTGCACGTAGACACCTGTGCAGAGAACAGGAGTGGGTTGAGAGCCCAGGGGCTGCACAGAAACAAACCCGTGATAAACAGCCTTTGGTGTGGGCTGTGTGTCCCAAGCCAAGTACTGATGGACACGTAGGACTGTGCGTGGCCAAAGCCACACATGGCAGTGTCCCCCCACCCACATCACCCCTCAGGGGCTCAGCAGCAATGGAGCAACCTCCTCCACCCGTGCCCAAGCTCATCCGTGGGGTGGGACAAGAGCCACCATGGAGGGACCATGGTGTGCCAAAGCTTTGGGATGATCCCACAATACCTGTGTCAGGCCGGCCGTGTCCAGAGGTGATGGAGAACCCGAAGGCTCCATGGGGGGGTCGCTGCAGCTCCAGCTGGCTGGTGCCATCAGGGAAGACCTCGACCACACGCCCCACTGCGCGCAGCTGGCCGGGCGCCCCGATGTCCTCCACGCTCAGCGAGCGCTGCGGCCCTGAGCCCCCCTTCCTGTGGGGAAAGGGAAGATGGATGAGTGGGGACAAGGGAAGCTGCTGGAGACAGCAGCCCCTGGCTGCACTGAGCCACCACAGCACCCCAGAAACAGCCTTCCTGGGCACCTTCCTGGATGTGCAGGCCCCATCCTACCTGTCAGCTGTGGTCTGTGGCAGGAGGTAGGCGCTGGCACGGGGTGCCTTGCCCAGCTGGGGATGCAGGCTCTGGATAGAGGCAGCTTTTTGGGGCTGGCAGAAGGGTGACACCTGAGGAGAAACACCTGGCTGAGATGGGAACAAACACTGTGCAGCACCGCAGTGCTTCACCACTGATGTGCCGAGGGAGTGGAGGAAACTGGGACATCCCAACCCCCTGGAGCACTCTCCAGCTCACTGCTGAGGACAGACGAGCATATCTACACTTCCACTACCATCCCTCTCTCCCTCCTTCTCCCTTCCACTTCCCAGTTGATTCCGGACTTTTCAAATCCAGCAGGTTTATAGTGGCGCATGCCCCCACTTCCCTCCAGGACTGCCTGAGCCATAGATTCATACTCAGGAATACTTCATCCCAGCCCAGCATCCTTTCCCTTGTGCCACCCCCGTCTCCCCATGGGCACCCCTCGAACGGGGTGATGCCCAAGCTCACCAGCTGCAGGGACTGCAGGGACGGTGACTTCTTGATGCCAGGGCCGCCTGGTGGGGAGCCGCCGGGCGCCGGGAGCTGCTCCATGCTGTAGCAGCGGAAGCGGCCCAGGCGCTGCTTGGTGCTCTGGCTCAGGCTGCACAGGAGCTTCTTCAGCCCCGACGCTGAAGCGCTGCTGCTCTTGCGGCTCACCGGCCGCCCCGGCTCCCTGGGTGGAGAGGCGTGGTGGTCACACAACACGTCTGGGGCAGCAGCAGGACCTGCAGCTGCCTCTGGGCTGGGGGTGCATCCTGCACCCGCCTTGGCAGCCTTGAGAGCTGCAGCACAGTGCAATCGGGATGCACAGTGAGGTCAGGGTGCACAGTGAGATCAGGGACAGCCACCTCCCCCACAGCACTGACCCAGTACACACAAGTTTGTCACTACCCAAAGGGCTCCTTCCCTGTTTTCTCCATCATTTCAGGGGTTTAACACTTGTCAGAAGTCCCCTGCTCTGCCCCAAGGGATCACATCCTGCCAATGGGCTCAGAGGACCCAGCACCACCTTGGAACTCTCCTGCCGGACTGAGACATGCAGCACCAGGCACAGGGCTGGTAGGATCACACTTGGAAAGCCCCAGGGCAGCTGATTTTCCTCAAAAAGGGAGAACCTGACACCAGAGAAACACCTCTGTCACATCTGCTCTAACACCTCTGGCAGAACCAGATACGGGGAAATGCAGCTCCCCCAAAACCACAGCTACACACAGGCACATTGTAACCCCCATATTGTGGTTTCCAGGAAGTTTTTGGAGCCAGGGAGCTCAACCCAGCAGCATCCTGCAGTGCCCAGGAGGGAAGCTCAGGGCTGCATGGTTCGGGACGCCATGGCCACCCGTGTTCACTCACCCATGTGCCACGCTCCCGGCCGGCTGCTGCTGTGGCTGCGCTCCCGGCATCACGGCACCTTCCCCGGCAGGATGAGCAGCCGCCGAGGGCACAGGGGTGACAGGGCCAGCAGCAGGGTGTGACAGTGAACCTGGAACCACAGTGAGACAGTCATATTCCTGTTTCATTGGGAACCCCCCCCAGCACCCTATGCACGAGTCTCTTACCTCTGCCCGTCCCCGGGGCTTTCTGCCCGTGGGTGTTGTTGCAATTGTTGGTGGACAAGGCACGGAGGGGGCTCCCCGGGAGCCACCTGGGGCTGCAGGGACCCCGCCGCTCAGCTGGCCCTGCCATGCCCCTCGGCTGCGGTGGAGTGGCACTGCCAGCATCCGGCTGAGGGCCCCGGACTCCTTGGCTCGATGCCTGGTGGCTGCTGCTGGAGAACAAGGCTTTCCTGCAAGGCACCTGGGCACAGGCCTTCTTGGTAGGAGGGGGAGCAGGGACATGTGTGCCTGGAATGGGGGTGCTGGTCCTCAGCTGCGAGGAAGGCTCCAGGGGCTCACTGTGCTGCTGCGGGGGGCGAGCTGTGTTTCCCACTCCCTTGCTGTCCCCCAGATGTCGATGGGGTTCTCCATCTTCCCGGCTGCTAGTTCTTCCTGGTAGTGAGGGGCAAACAGGCCCCGGACCCGAGTCCCCATCCTCGGGGCCGCCACTGGCCACACACATCCCCTCCCTGGCCCTTGCCTCTGGCTGCAGGGCAGCACGGGGAGTTCTGTGCCCGCGAGTGCGGGGATCCCGGTGCCCCCGCAGGTGGGGACTGCGAGGTCCTGCCTCCTCGCTGTCCGTCCGGCAGCCGTCGGAGGTGTCGGTGCTCTCCAGGGCCGAGTCCACCTCGTCAATGTAGGTGACATCCCCGATGTAGGTCTCCTTGATCTTCTCGGTGTGGATGCGCTGCCGGGAGGGCAGAATCCACAGAGGGGACCCTCCAGGGCCCAGAGGCCTGATTTTAGGCTCTGTCTGGGCAGCGCTCGGCCCTCTGCCATCTCCTGGGACGCTTCTTCGTGCCGCAGGGCTACTTTTGGCCACGTCGAGGGCAGCTTGTGTGTCCGTGCCCCGGCCGGCGGCAGCACCAAGGAAGGATCCGCAGGCGCTGCACTTGCCCCCGGCCACGAGGTCGCCACTGCGGGCTTTGGGCTGGCCAGCGCCGTCCCCCGGCTGCCTGCTGCCGGCCGGCTCCGGCGAGGGGAGCGCCGAGCCCAGCGCCCGCCGGTGCCGAAGCTGCAGCCGCTCCAGGTACCGCACCTCGGCGTCCCGGGCCGACTCGTCCTCGAAGCGGACGCGGGACGGGGACGGTCCCCGCGGCCGCCGCGGCCGCCCGCAGCTCGACTCCCCGCTGGACGAGTCGCTCAGGCTCCCGCCGTCCCGCGGGGCGACGCTCGGCCACCCGCTGGGCTCCCTGCCATGGGGACAGACAGACGGACGCAGGCGAGCTGCAGGGGCTGCTCGGCAACCCTGGGAAAGCAGGGCGGGAAGGGGAAAACCCAGTGCAAAAGATGGGGCAAGGAAAAAAGTCTGCCCGGTGCTCCCTCTCTGTGTACAGCCCAGTTTCCCTCCAGCCTGAAGCTGAAATTCGGAGAGGCGGCGGCACCTTCTAGCTGCCGTGGCTCGACCTCCATCACCCCTTCCCTGCCCCGAGGTGTGTGGTTAATCATTCCGGGAACACCACATCGCACATGACCGGGCACACATGGCGAGATGCCGCTGCGGTCCAGCCTCCAGCAGCGAGTCTCGCCCGGGAAAACATTCCCCCTCAGCTGGGAACCGCTGTCCTCACACCATTGATACTTCCGTGTGATCACAAAATAACCATTACTAAACACCTCCCAAACACCGTGCCGCAAAGGGGTCAGGCGCACCCAGGGTACGAGGCTGCACCGTGCGCGCAGCGGGTCGGATCCCGGCTCCACACGCGTGCCTGCGCACAAGCGCCCGCTCCAAACACACCGCTGTGGCAGTGGCTGTGCCCCAAACCCGGCTGCAGGCCCGGCAACACCGCAGGGGCAGGGAGGCGGCACTGACCTGGGGCGCGGGCCGGCGGCGGGGAGCAGGAGGATGTCGTGGCTGGCACGCAGGGGGTTCGTCCGAGCCTTCATGCGGGCGCGCTGCAGCAGCTGCTTGGCCTGCTCGTGCCGCGGGCTCAGCTCGAGCTCCTGCCCGGGGACAAAGGCCCTGCGGTCCCGCAGCGGGGAGGGGGATTAGGAAAAAATAACAGGGATTAGACGTGCTTTAACAGTGACGACGAGGCTGCTCTGCCCAGGGAAAACGGGGCTCGGCCGCCATTCATGGGCGGGCTGGTGGCCGCGCCGGGAGATGGCCGGGCAGGCACCCCCCATTCCTCAGCGCCAGGTGAGACTTTGGGGGCAGGCTCAGCACCCACACAGCTCGGGCACAGGCTCAGCCGAGGCAGTGCTTTGTGCCATGGGTATCCCGGAGCTGGACAGGGAAACGGGGGCAGGCACTACGTCCCATCCCCACCGGTGTAAATCCCACGGTGGTGGGGAGGCAGGTTTGGGGTGACTCCCTGACCTGTCTTGCTGCCTTGTCTTCCTTGCAAGGGATCTTTCCCCACACCCCCAGCCCCCTCTAACTGCAGGGTGAGGGACCTGTCAGCTCTCCCTGCTGCAGCACTGCCTTCCCTGTTGGCCATGGCTCTAATCCTCCTGATTAAAATAATCAGCTCAGGCAGTCTCTTCGGGAAGCCTGGCCTTAACCTCTTCAGTGCAGCACAGTGGACACACGCTGGCACCCGCAGCAACACCACGGGAGGCCCAGGCTCCCCCAGGCTTTGGCTGCCCTGGTCACAGGAGGTGCTGCATTCCCGGCTCTGCCTTGCACCCCTCCATCACTGATCCAGCTGCCAGAGCAGAGCAGAGTAGTGCCAGTGACCACAATAATTGGGGGGCCTTTCCCTACTCACTGTTCTAGCCTGTGCAGCCCCCAGTCTCTCACCTGCCTATGCCATCTCCTTATTTTTAGTCCATACCTCTAAGGTTTTTCATTAGTCCAACAAGATTACACACTCCTGCTGCCTCGATCCTCTTAAGCACCTGGAGCAAGTTTCTGTCCCATCCTCTTCCCCACTTCCCCTCCTGTCCGGACATCCTGGCAGGGATGTCCTGTGCTCAGACACCAGGAGAACACCCAGCTCCTGTCCCTTTACACACCAAAGCATCGTCGGGGCCCAGGCACACTCCCTCACCAGCCCTTCCCTGGAGCTGCTTCAAAGGGTGCGGTTAAAATACAAGACTGGGAAGTGGGAAAGAGGGAAATGTCCATTTCTGCCACACAGGGACTGACCTACCTGCAGTTTTCAGCATCCTGCAGTGAAACGCCCGAGTCCCAGTCCCCATCACTCGCTGGCATCTCTGAAATGCAGGACAGGGAAAACCATTAACTTCGTTGGATGGCAGCCCCCATCCTCTTGATAGCATGCCCCATGTATCCCATCCCAACACCCTCTGCAGGGCTCTTCCACAAGTTTGTCTCTGGGAGATCCCGAAGGAGTGGAACGTGGGGCAATAGCACCTGGCTGTAGGTGTGGGACTGTGGGGATGGGGCAATGGGGGCAGATGCTAACAAAGGATAAGTTAATTGTCTTTTCTGGTGGCAGCTTGCAAAGGGCAAAAGGCAGCCCACAGACCTGGTGTGTCCCCGAAACTGAGTTTCGTGCTCTTGCTTTTAGCAGTGAAATTCCTCACCAGGACACCAGAGGGGACTGACTGGTATCACCCAGAGCATCTCGTGAGCATCTCGTGAGCATCCCGGTGAAGGGGATGGGGCAGCCCCGGGGTATGAGGCAGCAGGGAGCTGCATCCGCAGCGTGGGAGGCTGGAGGCAGGCCCTGAGGACTCCCAACAACCCAAAGTTTTTCCCTGCCACTTCCCCCAGCTGTCCTGAAAGAACCTTCCCAAAATACACACCGGGTGCGGCAAGGCCCAGCACCTCCTGCAGCAGCCGCCGGTTCCTCTCCACCCGCTCAGCCAGCGAGAGCCTCTCCCAGCTCTCCGCCGTGGGGGGAGACGCAGAGGGACGCCCCCAGTCCCGCAGCGGCGTCCGGCCCCCTTCGTCCAGGGCGGTTTTCTCATGAAGGGAGGAAGAGCGCCAGGACCTGCTGCCCTTGTCCGGACGGAGCTCGGGGCCTGCCGGGACCCTCCAGAGCCCCGGGGTGCCGGCGCGGGGTACCGGGGGGCTGCCAGGGGCCGGCTCCGCTCCATCCAGCAGCCCGTCGGTCAGGTAGGTCCGGAGCTGAGCCCGCGGCTCCACCGCCGCCCCCTCTGCCCCCGGCTTCCCCCGCCGGGGCCGCGGCTTCTTGGGCGAGGGGCGCTCGGGGGCGGCTGCGGGGGTCCCGGGCCGCCCGCCCCGCTTCTCCTTCAGCGCCTTCACTTTGCCCTCCAGGACGGCGTGGGGGCCGCGGGCGGGCTCGGGGCGCTCCAGCGGGGCAGGGCTCCGGCCGCCGCTCGGGCTGTGCTGCTTGGGGGGCCGCGACAGGCGCCGCGCCTCAGCGGGAGGGCTCCCCTCCATCAGTCCTGCAGGGATAAAACCCAGGGCGTGACCCCTGCAGTCGCCAGCACCACCCTGGTGCCTCCACCAAGGGCATCACCCCACCTGCCCTGGGGGGTAAATGCCCGCAATGCCAGCGGCGTGTGCCTGGAGGGGAAGAAGACAGGGAAGTCACACAGCACGAGGCCGTTCACCCACCCAGAGCACCGACACTCTGCCAGCATCACTGGGGAGCAGAAGGAATGGGGCAGCAATGAGGGGTCGGTGGTTCCCCAAAGCGGGTGGCCAGGGGCAGGGCAGGAGCGAGGGTGCCCACCCAGACTGTTCCAGGTGCCCTGGGGCACCCAGCAAGGAGACTCGGAGGGAACTGACACTTTCTGAGCTAAACCAGGGCCCCAAACCTCCTCAGAACAGAAATCCCTCCTGGCGACAACTCGAGGCCACCAGCCAGACGCCAGCCCCTGCTCCGCCCTGGCCCCCGGGGCCACACGTGGCACTCGTCCTGCGCCCTCGGCGCGGTCCCGGTGGCACCCAGGTGCCGCTGCCCTCCTGCACCCCGCCGGGAGCATCCCGTGCACTCTGGTAGCCCTGGAGGAGCATCCCCGTGACACCCCCCGGGCCCCATCCCTGCCCAGCTCCCCCAGGCCCTCACTGCCCCAGGCTGAGTGGGACGGGGCCGCGGGCGGGATACGAGGGCTGTCCTTACCCCCGGAGCAGCATCGGGAGAGGGCTGGGAAGAAGGAGAAGAAAGCGGAAGAAGGGAAGGAAGCAGGGGAGGGGAAAAAAAGAAATTAAAAAAAAAACGGCCAAACCAGCAAATCCCGGCCCCTCCAGCCGAGCCCGAGCTCAGCCGCTTGGCTGGGCTGTGGGGCCGTGGCTGGCCCTGCCTCCCGTCCCGGCCTCCTCCTCCTGCTCTCCGCGCACCCCACGCCGGGGCACCCGGCCAAAGCCGGCCCCGGACCGCCCGGTCCCCGCACTGGGGACAGGGGGTCACCCCGCGCTGCCACCCAGGGAACTCCGCAGAGGGGAACCCTGCAGCCCGGCACAGAGGGATCCCTTGGCCCTCTCTCATTCCAAAGGAATGTCCTTTGTCTGGGCTGCGGGTTGGGAAGGCGGCGGAGCGAGGCCGGGCCGCCTCCCCGGTGCCGAGGGGGCTGCGCCGCACCCGCGGGATGGGGACGGTGCTCCCGGGGCCGGGGGGATTTCTCCAGCACCAAAGCCCGCCGGCTCTCGGCACCTTCCTGTGAGCATCACACGTTTGCAGCTGTGCTGAATTCTCCTGCTTTCCGGATGCCAAATCCCGCTTGGACCCACGGCGAGCCGGGGCCGTGGCATCTCCAGGCAGGAGGGCGGTGGGAGCCGAGCTCGGTGCATCCATCCACATCCCTACCCCTAAACCCGGCATGCGACACGTGCCTGCTCACCACACACCCCATCCTAACCCCCCCTCCCTCCCCCCGAGGCCCCACCACGCAGGAGGGGGGTCCCGGGTGGGCAGTGCTTACCTGGAGGTGCCAGGGCTGCCGTCCCCAGGGGCACCAGGGCTCTGAGGGGGCCCGGGGAGTCCCGGCCCCGCTCCGGCTGCCGCTTTAAGCTGTGGCTTTTGATATTCGTGATTGGTTTCATAATCCCGATCAAAAGGAAATCACCAGGATTATGAAATTGTTTTAATCCTTCTGACTCTGGCCACACCGGCCCCTGCCAGCACGAGCAGCAAGAAATCACTTTTATCTTCTTAAAATGTCCCCGGCCCTGGGTGGCCCTGGGGCCCTCATCAGAGCCAAACCTGAGCCCAAGGGCTTCCCACTCCACAGAGGTGACTCCATGCAGGACAGACCGAGCATCTTCCCTTGGCAGGAAGGGGCAGCTGAGAGCTTTGTGTGAAAGAGCCCACGGGAGAGGAACCATCCTCACCCTGTCCCCCAGCACTGTGACAACCAGGACCCATCCTTACCTGGAGGCCATTCCAGAAAGGGATCCTGGCTCCTTTGCCCGGGCTGTGGAGGTGACACACACCTGAGCGACGTCCCTATCGAGCTGGGGTGAGGTGCCAAAGCAAGGGCAGCAGGAGGGCTCCTGCCACCAGCCAGGGAATGCCAGCAGGGAGCCGTGGCTGGGATTAAACCTCCGGGAAGCGGCTGCTGTGAGCAGCAACAGGCTTAGAGTGATTTCAAGGCACTGGGCTCTCTTCTGGAGGGAGATTGATTGCAAGAGGCAATGAAGAGATTTAAAGAGCAAAATAAAAGCACAGACCCCAAACAACCCCAGGCTGGGCTGCTCAGCCTCAGGTCACCCACTCTGCTGGCAGGACACCACCTCGGACTGGAGATGGGCTGGAGAAAGACAACCAAGGGCTCCCAAAAGGACCATGAGCCTTTGGAAAGCACAGCACAGTCTGGGCAGGAGGTTTTTTCCTTTGGCATGTTGGGTGCGAGCCCCTCCTGCCCACCTCCAACCCTCCTCAGACATCTCCCTCCTCCAAACACCTCCGCCTCCTCCCAGGACATGGATGTCCTCCACCTCCAGCCACCAGCGACATCCCACAGCTCCCAAGACAGCAAGAACAGCAGGAGCCAAGGCTCCGTGGGTGAATGAGGCACAGGGGTGGGACTTGGGAAGACACACACACAGACCAGGGACAAAAGAGCCGTCAGATCATTGGAAAACAAAGAGTTTGTAATAATGAAAAAAGGACAGATTTTGTAACCAATCACTTTTTCCTTTGAAAAAACACAATCACAGTAACTTTGCTTTATACAACCACCTAGAAACTATGAAACAGTATCACATTGTGCAGTATTTTTTTTTAAACCTACTTATCAAGAAGGGAATTCCACACTTCAAAAATTATATCCATTTGGGGAGGAAGGAGGAGACAGCTAATAGCGCAGTCACAGATACATCATGAGTCCAAGCAAGCAGCAATTCTTTGTCCTCACCTTTTCCACTGAGCCAAAACAGAAGAGTGGAGAAGGGGATAGCAAAAGAGAAAGGAGGGGGGAAGAAAGAAAGCACCCACAGAGGACTAATCACACTCCATAATTACTTTTGACATCTACAGGGCTTCATAAAGATCATTTAGACCAACACAGCAGGGAGGGGGAGAGGAAGGCGGCAGCAGGACCTGGGGGGAACTTTGGCATTTCCACCCTGGTCCCCTTCCAAGCGCCGATCCTTCGCCACGAGGACCTACGGGGTGGAGAGGTCATCGCGAGTTCTACCAGGATGCCCAATTTCTCCTCTGGAGTGAAGAGTTTGCAATTTGGTTTACAGAGCTTGAGGGACTGTCAGGCAGCAGGGCACCTTGCCAGGCAGGGCCAGTGCCTCTTGCCCACTGAGCCATGGCTGTGCCAGGGCCGGGGCAGCCTTGGGCTCCCACCGGGAGCAGGGCTGGGGTGTCCGCATCGGGATGCTCCTCATGTTGTGTCCCTTTCCCGGGGTGTTGCAGCAGGGATCGAAGCCCCCAGGGATGGTGACACACCAGTTTAGCCCACGGTGGCAGCAGGGGACACTTGCCCCAAGGTGCAGAGTTTGGGGCTGGGGTCATGTAAAGGAGGCAAAGTTTGATGAGGTGACAGCCACTGAGCCCAGCCGTGACTGCTGCAGAGGTACCACAGGGATTTCCCACTCTTCCCCCAGGAGCCCCAGCCCCTCTTTTCCAAGGAGACAAAACAATCCATTTGCCTTCTGGAATAAAAACGTAAATTTAAAAAAAGCAAACAATGTTTAAGGCAGAAGATCACCTTGCCCCTGCTAGTGCAAAGCAGAAGGGCAGAAGAGAGAAGGGAGGACATGGAGCTGGGATGCAGCATGTGAGCAAAGTGGCTTTTGTGTCCCCAACTTGCCAAGCCATATCCCAGCCCTGGGACACTTGGGCACATGGCCTGACACTGGGGACACAGCCCCCAAAGCCGAGAGAGCAGAGCATGGCAGCATCCCTGCAGGACAAGGCCAAATCCACTTGGCCGTTCAAAACACAGCAAAGGCTTCACACTGTCTCCGCTGCTCGTTGAAGTAAAATCCCCAGGGATTGTTATCTCCTGAACCAGGAACATGCTTTCCCTCCCTGTCTGCCACACTGGCCTTGGAGCTGAGCGCCAGCACAGAGGCAGAACAAACAGCACAAGCGTTTTTGGGGAAGTAGGAACAGCAGGATCCAACTCTGCTGAGATTTCCACCAGAGATCTCTCCCATTCCAAGATATTTGTGCTGAAGGCTGCTGCCAGTTGACCCCTTTTATTGGAATCAAACAGCAAAGACACTTGAGAGAATGAAGAGGGCCAGGAGCAGGGTTAGGAGAGGTGTTGGATGAACACTTTTTTTAGTTGACTTTGGGAATGCACCTGATGAGAGAGGTAGGAGCTCGTTGGATACATACAGGCTGCAGCCAGGAGTGCTGCAAATGCATTTCTTTTAAAATGTGGTGGGACAGCATTGGTTCTCATTGGAGAAGCTCCCACTCCTGCTTGCCAAGTCCAAAGATCCCAATCCTGCCCTGCTGTCCTATCAGGAACACACCCATGGCACATGGCATTGTCCAGCCCCAGCACAGGGACCTGGTGTTTCTGGTGACACCATCCCAAAGCCACATGGGGAAGCCAGCCAGCAAATAAACTCTGGATGCTGCAACACCTCACCCCCTGCAACCCCCAAATCCCCAGAGGAGCGGCAGGATGGAAAGCAGGAGGGCATCAGCATGGAGAAGCAAGTTCACAGGGAACCTCCAAAAGTCACAAATGCCACAGTGTGGCATCTCCTCTCGGACTGCACCATCCCAATGGGTTTCACCAGACCAAAACAGCTCCACACCATCCTCGGAGCTGTCAAACTCAACCTCCACTGAATCACGAGGCACAGCCCAACACCTGAAAGCCAGAGCTTGAAGACCTTCCTCAGCTTCCCCTTCCCATCCAGCTGCATCCCAACAACTAAAGCCCTGGATAAACCCCTCACCCTCAGCTCCTTTTAAGGCCGCTCTGTCCTTCTGGAATGCCACCACGCTGCTCTCCCTACAGGAGTGTTTTCAAGCACCCATGAGCAAAGCCCAGCTCAGGAAATGAAGCCACCCTGGCAATGTCCCCACTCCCCTCGCTCCTGCTGCTCCCAAGGAGCGACAGGGCTATTCTCTCTCACCATCTGTTCTGTTTCATTAGGTCTCCCTTTATTGGCCAGATGTTCTCAGAGATGTGGAGCCATCCTGGCATTAGTGCTCGCTCTCAGGAGGAATCTGCATGCCCGGTTTCTCAGAAATCTCTGGGAGGGAGGGAACAGGCAGACCCAGGGCTGGGAGCTAGGAGCCTTTAAAAGCCACACTTCTGGGAATTCAGGCTGCTTTCTCCTGAGACAGCATCTTCACTGCCAAAACGGACAATGTTTTATTTTAGGAGATAATGTTTGCTCGTCATAGTATGCCACCTCCTTTTTTTTTTTTTCTTTTCCCTTACTTCTCCTGTCAGCAAAGACAGAAAAAGAGAAAGAGCAGAGCAAGGAACAGAGCAGATGGACACACTGAATTCTTGCTTCCCATAAGGATTTGGGTAAACTACAGAATAAGAATTTACTCACTTGCACCCCAACCCTCCCCAGCAGGTTGGGAAGCAGAGGGTTGGACGGTGCAGCAGCAGGATGGACAGAGGCCACCCAGTCATGCCCTGCCCTCCCCTCCCCAGCCCAGCTGGGGAAGGCAGAGTGCTCCCAGGGAACGGCATCACTTCCAAATCACAGAACCATGGAATGGTTTGGCTTGGAAGCCACCTTAAGAACCATATAGTTCCAACCCCTTGCCAAGGGCAGGGGCACCCTCCATCAAACCAAATTGCTCACCATGTCTCTCTGTATTTTAAATTTCCCTCTGAAAGGAAGATAAGTACCAGTAAAGCTCAGATTCTTTGCATAAAAAACCCACTTGCTTAAGTAAAACCCAGTGATGTTGCTTGATTTGAATGAATCCAAATAATTTTGGATTGCCTCCCTTCCAGTGCAGCTGCCCTCCCCTAACCTCCCCAGGCAGGGATGGCTCCATTCCCACTACTGGAAATACTTCCACATGGTTTGGACATGGCACCAATGCAAATTAGGAACCTGAAATACTTTAAGGGGCTTTATAACCCAGACTCCACTTCCATGCGAATGGGAATGCTCCATTTTAAGTAGGAACTGACCTAAGGGAGGTAAAGACAGGAACCCAGGGGAGATGGAGAGCACAGCCCTAGCTCATCTGGCTCTGCTCCCATCAGAGCAGCTCCAGACAGAGGAAGATGAGAGGAGCAGCACCACAACGGGGCTTTAATCTATTTCCAATTAAATGAAGAGAACCAAGTTGCCTTCTTCAGCAAGAGCAAGAGGCACAGCAGGCAAACTGAGGAAATGCAACATACCAGCCATGGGAGACACTGTGCTGGTTAGGAGAAACAACCACCAAACAGCAACTGAGGAGAGATTCCTGCAATTCCATTGCCAAAACTGTCACCAGCCAGGGGAGGCTCCTCCTTCAGGAGTTTGACCCTTCCCTTGCAGACCCACAGGAACAAGGTGTGCCAAGGGAAGGATGAGAGGGCTCTGAGGCCTCCATGGCTCCCTCCCAGGAGGGAGGGAAGACCAACAAGGCCATCGAATTCACATCTCTCTTCCAACATAACTTGCTCAGTTGTCTACTTAAGTCTGCTCGAGTATCCCGAACTGGGAGAATGAGATGAGCCAAGGGGCAGACCACCAGGACAGTGCCCAACAGAGGCTTTTTGCTAAACCAGAAACCAGAGAAGAGCAGTTCTCCATCTCACCTCCCCCATCAGATGGGCACACAGGTCTTTCCATGCTCCCTGAAACACACTCTACTATTCCTAAGCCCCAGCCTGATGAACGCCCTGTGCCATGAGAATTGTCACCTCCTCGCCTTGTCCCACTTTGCTGGGCTGCTGGAGAACTCAAAAGCTCCTTGCTCGGACTGAGATGCCCTCATGACACATCTAAGGCTTGGAAAAGTACTTTTTGATCTGGAGACTGAAGTTCCAAAACCTTTGTTCACGCAGCATTTTGTGCTGTTGGTGGGAACCAACTCTCCTCTCCTTAGGATCATCTGCACTACTTTCACACGTGGAGAAGTTGGCTTTGAACCAGCACAAGAGACATGCCCAGAAGCAGTAGCAGCAACTAAAAAAATATCAGAAAGAGTAACTTTGGTTTAAAATAAAATTGAAAAGAAGTAAAAGAGAGAGAAGGTACACACAGGTGCAAGTTGTCTCACAAGAGGGGTATTTGCAGGGGCATCACCCCACAACCCTGGAGTTGGAGATCTACATTCCCCACTTTGTTTTACCATTACAACCTTCATTGCACAGGACTCAAAATCACTCTCATATGGTTGTTAACTTTCATAAATAATGTGAAAACTATATGCAACAGATACATCATATTTCCAAAAAATTATAAGAAAAGTTACATCAAATTAAAAAGTAGCTTCATGAATGAAGATACTGCTCTAAGTGCACTTTCCCTGCAAGTGCAGCCAGTGCCTCAGCGCTGGATATGAAGGAAAAAAACAACTGAAAAAAAAAAAAAAACCAACCAAAACAAATCCGATTTAAAAAGTCCGGTTTCAACCAGTCAAAACCGGGCCAAGCAGAAACCGAGCGTGCTCTCGGCACTGTCCCATGAGGGAGTCCCTATGATGCTTCGTTATCCAGATAAGGTTTGTATGTCCTTGTTGAGACTGTAAACAATCCTTCTTTCCTGAACTGTCCTCTTTATTGGCAAAAGAAAGTAAAATATTTTATTTTTTTGTTTGTTTGTTTGTTTGTTTAAAATAGAACATTAAAATTAACCCAGAAGAAAAGAAACAAAACACAGTGAGCTTGTTGGAGTCCATAGGATCTGGTCTGGAAGAGCTCGGAAAACGTGTTCAGTGTTTTCTCCTGTTTTCAGCTGGATCTGTACCAGAGCTCGGGTTACTTGGGGAAGAGGGACACAGAAGGAGAAAACAAAGGATGTGGAATAAGAGAACGTGGCCATCTCATGTGTTCACTTCGTTTGCTAGGTCCTCTATCAATACCTTTGTGTCAGAAGCCTTGGACCTGAAAAAAAACAAAACACAGAACACTCACTGGGGAGAAGGAATTCCTGGAATGACGAGCAGACAAACCCACAGTGAAAAAAGAGAAAAAAATGCCTTTCTTATGCAGAGGGGGAATAAACAACCTACTGGAACTGTTTCACACCCTCCCACTCTCCCTGAGAATAGCAGAGCCTTGTAAAGATGCCCCAGCTGTCCCTGAGCATCCTCCTGTGGCACTGCCCAGTGCACACCATGCTGGGCACACTGTGCCCATGGCCAGTGTCACCTGCCAGGCTGGGACACGGCTGAGGACACAGCACTGCCGGCTGTGGAGCAGCCGCCCAGCCCTCCCGACACAACTCCACCAAACTCTTGCAGGATCCAGAGGAATGTTCCTGCCCCACCTCCCGCTGGGCTGCAGGAAGGAACAGGAAGTTCTTTAGGGATATGCCTGGCACATCTCCACTGACTGCATGTCTGAGGAGTAAATGGGTATGGCTGGAGGGAATTCCACCAGGCTTTGGCCCACATTCCCTTTGCATAACATTTTTCAGTCTCTAGCAGCCACCCCAAGGCTGTTGGTATTGGTCCCCTCCGTGCAGGCATAAGAGCCAAGCACAGCCCTGAGGCCAGAGCACACCCTCCTCCTCCCACCCCTCCCATGCAGTGCTGCAGGGATTGCACAACACTCCTGACCCGCTGTGCCTCAGCATCCCTGAGGAGCCTGGGCTTGTTCCCTGGCCAAAGGGCAGGAGTGACACACACAGGCACTGCAGGGAAAACACACAGTGGGCAGGTTCAGGGGCTGGGGTGCAGGGTGGGGAAACGTTTGGGGTGCAAGAATGATGGGTGGGAAGAAAAAAATGCATGGGTTTGGATGTGAGAGAGGAAGGAGTCTGAGATCTTATGTATGAACCTTAAACAAAGAAAAACTGGAATCATACAGAATCATAGAATGGTTTGGGTTGGAAGGGACCTTAAAGATCATCTGGTTCCAACCCTCTTGCCACAGGCAGCATGCCACTCACTAGACTTCACTGCTCAGGGCCAAATCCAGCCTGGCCTTGAACACTTCCAGGGATGGGGCAGCCACAACTTCCCTGGGCAACCTGTGCCAGGGCCTCATCACCCTCACAGAGAAGAATTTCTTCTTAATATCTAATCTAACCCCGTCCTTTGTCAGTTTAAAACCATTTGCCCCTTCTGTCACTGCGAGGTATAAAGAGTCCCTCTCCCTCTTTTTCACAAGAGGGAGATTTTTTCACAAAATGTGTGGTTAAGGGGAACCTCTCCTCCAGTTTGCATTTATAACCTCTGGCAGAGTATTTCTGCAAGAGGGGAACCCTGTAAAAAGGGAACTCCCTTTTCTGATGGTTTATCAGAACCCCAATATGTGTAAATTAGTGGGGCTAATGTGGCAGAGAGAGGCACTCGTTTACTAACTGGACCTGTCCTTGCTTTGAAGACTGGGCTGAAATATTTGCAGGATTCCCAGTGCACTGTTCCCAGTGCAGGATTTCCAGTGCATGGCTCCCAGTGCACCATTCCCAGTGCAGGAATCCCAGTGCAGGGGGTCTCAGTGCAGGAATCCCAGTGCACGGTTCCCAGTGCACCATTCCCAGTGCAGGAATCCCAGTGCAGCATTCCCAGCAGGCACGAAGAGCAGCGGCAGGGCAGGGTTTGGGAACATACTGTGAGGCGAGGCGAGGCCTGCGCAGGGACACGCTCAGGCTGCGCTTCCACTGCTTGTTCTTGCGGCGGTTCCGGACGCCGTCCTCCTGGTCCATCATCTGGTCCAGGAGCGTCAGGTCGTCGGCGTTGAGCGGAGCCACCGAGATGTCCCTGACGGCGCGGAACTCGCCGCAGTTGTTCAGGTGCTCGTTCTCCAGACGGAAGAAGTTCCACACAAACCGCCTGCACGGAGAGGAAAAGGGGGAATTTCCAACCGAGCTCACCTTGTACAGGCGTCTCCTGCCCTGGGCAGAGCACTGGGGTCTGCACCTGGAGGAACACCCAGTGACCAACGGCAGCACCTGCTGCAACATCTTTCCTCTGGAGAACAACATTCCCTATCCTAATGCTGACAGCCCTAATAGGGACAGCACGGAGGTACTAAGCCTTACGAGCCAAAGGCCCACCTCCAGGATCTATGTGAGTGAGGGTCAGCTTCAAGTTCTTCCCAGGAAGCTGTGGGGATGGGTTTCCAGCTACAGTAAAGGTGTTTAAAGGTCCTGGAAGCTTGCAGGATCCAAATCGATGATGAAGAATACAAATGAGCATTTGGAAAAGAAGCAGAGTTTTGAAAATCGGAAACTTGAGGATCGAGCAAAGTTTAAACTGGAAATTTCAAGGAGAAAGGTAAAAAACTAACCCCTCAAGATTATGTCACGGTTCAGAAAGAACTGCAAACTCAATGTGAAGGACTCAGCTCCACACTGTGGCAGAGCCCCCTACCCCTTTCTTTACTCAGCATCCCCTTTGGATTAAATATTCCTGTTAATCCTGGTCTCCTTGAAATAAAAACCAGCATATTCCTCATCCAAGGACCCAGGCGCTTCCCCCTCCATGCTGATGGTACAGCAGAAAAATGTGAAAATAAATCCAAGAGAAATGAGCTGCTCAGCCCAGCAGCCTTACCGGAACACCTCGAGTGGGGCAAACACAGTAGAAATTATGTCTGCAGCGTAGGGAAAGATCTGCATGGAAGTGAGGGAGATCTGGATGGTCCACGCAAAACGCAGGATGACGTCCTCTACAATGGCACAATAGTAGTATGCCTGAGGAGCAACAAGAACAAAACAGCTCAACAAACACCTTCTGCACCAAAAAGACCTCATCAGGTCTTTGGGAAGCTACAGAATCTGCTGCTCAAACGCAAGCAAAACCAACAGAAATTATCTCTTGGAAACAAATCAGCTCTACTGTTGGAAAATCCCAGCCTGTAGCTTTGGAATGCTCTGGTGGCCAACTGCAACATGCTCTGAACTCAGCAAGTTTGGTTAGAATGTCACAAGCCTGTCCTAAGGGAAGAGCAGGCTGCATACGCACTTTCTGTGGGTAGACAATTCCTTCTCGGAGAAAGGTATTTTCACCAGCATTTTTGTCAAAGAGACCCCAGTCCATCTTCAGGTCCCAAATGAGGGTATAGCAAGAGCTGATGAAACAGAAGATAATCCACAGGTAGAAGAACACTTGGGTGTCACTGTGGTTTTTAGCTGGAAAAGAGAAGAACAACATACTTCTGTAGAACTGAGAGCACATCCCTTCTTAAAACAGCTACAAGCTGCCTCATTTGAGCAGTGGAAATCACCTGTTTTCTCCAAGTTCTGGGAATATACATTAAATACTAATCTGAGCCAAACCAAAAGCCTTAGCAGGACCTGCTTTATATTGTTATTCAAATTCCACTTTCATCTCATTCAACTTTCAGCACTCGGCATTGAAATTTACATTAACATTTGGAACAGGCTCCCAGGGAAGTGGTCACAGTCCCAAGCCTGCCAGAGCTCAGGAAGCGTTTGGGGAACACCCTGAGGCACATGGGGGGATTCTTGGGGATGGTCCTGTGCCGGGCCAGGAGCCAGACTCGAGGATCCTTGTGGGTTCCAACCCAGCGTGCTCCATGATTTTAATTTCCCTGGACTTGTGGCACGGCTGCTGTTCTGGCTCTGAACAGCAGGTGGAAGCTGAGGGCCACATTTCGCAAAGGACGTGGGCTTGTACAAAGGATACAGCACTGAGAGCTCAGATAGGAGGGTTTGGTAAGAAAATATTTGCGTTTGTATTAACATCAACAACTGCGAATTAGTGCACTAAAAGCCTGAAGAGCATGGGCAGTACAGGAATTACCATCAGCCATTTCAGAGCTTGTGGCGGGGCAAGGGAAAAGGCAGCAGTACATTAAAATGTACAAATCCTAAATCAGGCTCTGTATGGAGTTTTAAATACCCATATAGAGCTCTTCTTCCAAAACAAGAAACTGTGGGCCCACCATCTGCTCACCTGGGGGAAGGTTTTTCCAACCAAACTGTTTCCCACTCCCCCCGAAAGGTTACATTGCTCTCAATTCGGCTACAGTTCCCTACATCAGCTGGCTGGGGAAAAACAAACAGAGCTGGTAAGTTCTGTTTGCTTTTGAAAAGCTGGCTCAAAAAATTCATGCAAATAAAACACATGATGATGCTTCGGAAGGCTGAGACATTTTGCACTTGGCTGCTAGCAGGAATCTCTCCTTTCTGTGCAGTCTCAGCAATTGCTCATTCACCGATTCCCTCTAACAAAGCAAAGAACATTTCCAGTACAAAAAAGATGTTTTCAGCCCGAGCCCAACACCATACCACATGACAGCACCTTTTCCTATACGTGTAGCTTTAAAACAACAGAATCCCTGTAGCTGATCAGCCAGGGAGCAACAGGACAGTTTGCCCTCTCCTTCCCTCTGTATTTCTAGCAATTACGATCTAAATGTAACGCGGCAATCCGATAAAATTAATGGAGGTGAAAATGAGAGTACATTCCTCCCATTACGCCTTTAGGCTTCCTGGACATGATGTGCAGGATATAGGTCAAACCCACACGCTCCTTCCCCTCTCGAAACACCCCCCTAAGGCAAACCTCTGAACGCCACTCATGCAGCAAAGCCTGTTTCGCACCTGCTGCTGCAGGAAAAGGACACGGGATCGCTGCAGCTCCCAGGTCCGAGCAGCTTCCTCGCTTTGGGGCAAGGCTGGAAGCCTCTGAGCACAGCCCACACCCTCAGCGTGGCCAAGACACGGGTCTAACATCGCATTCCTGGTCCCTGCAGAGCCGTGACGTCAGCCGGGAGCAGCGCTCACGGATGCCCAGGTACCTCAAACGCTGCTGCTGCCTGGAAACAGCCTCTCCCGGGCTATTTTTAACGTGCAGCTGCCCACAGAAAGGGACACAGGTGAGGATTTTGGAGCTTAGCGATGAGGGCTGCACTGCCAGGTTTCAGTCCCCCCACCGCAGCTCCTCCAAAGCCTCCACAACATTATTTCAGGAAGAAAAGGCAGATACTGACATTCGGTGACTCATGAGACACTAAGCCTGTTATTTCCAGCATTATTTTTAGCTCATTAGATCTCCATGTTTAGTTCCCATTACCAGACCCTAAAGGAAAATTCAGAGGCAGCTCAAGGGTTGTATGTGCTTTCAAAGCACCTAAAATGCTTCAAAACACCCTGTGAGGCTGCAGTGCTTCCTCTCACCTTAGGCTTCAAAGTTACATCATGCTGCTTTGGGTTGGGCTCTTTTTTTTTCCCCTTAAGGACAGAATTAAAATAAACTGAGTATTATTCCACACGTTCGTGGTGAAGGCAGTGCAGCCAGCACCATCCATTGCACCCCTGGCCTGAGTCATGTCCTGCAGGAGCAGGCAGAAGTGCAGGGAAACATTGCTTTGGGCAAAGGGCAGCTCCTTTGGAGTTCTGTGGTCATGGAGGGGCTGGTCTGTCCCCTGATTATCATCTCCAAGCACACAAGGGGCGAACAAAACTCTATCTTAAGTTGGCAATTACAGAGGAAAGAAAGGGACTTCAAAGGTTCTCACTGCTTAAACCTAAATCCCAGAATGTTCGGGTTGGAAGGGACACTTGGTCCAACCTCTCTGCTCAAGCAGGGCCATCCCAGAGCACGTGGCACAGGTTCTTGTCAGCAATTCCAGAAAGGAGAACTGGGAAGGAAAAGGCCCAAATCAGAAATTTAATCTCACCAATCTCAAAAGGATGTGCTTGCTTTCAGTTAAATTATCCTGGGCTCAGTTCCTCTCTCCCTGCCTCTGTCTTTGCAGCAGCCTTTTTCAGTGGCACCTGGGGTCACACTGTTGGCCCCTTGCTCCTGCTCCCTTTCTCACCAACCAGCTCTGCAATGCATTCAGCTCCTGGAAAAATTCATTAAAAATCCAAATCACTCCCTGGTAAAATGCCCTAATCAGAACTGGCCTATTGTCTTCATTCTTGGCCTCCAAGTCTTCCTTTAATCACTTATCCTCCTTTTCCTCCTGCCTGCAGTTCTGTTTGATACCTTCCTTCCTTCTGTCCTCATTGGTATTCAGCTGGTGTGCAGAAATATGTTACTGCTCCAGGCAAGCAATTATAGCTGGGTCTCTCCTGGCTGGTCCTAGCAGCCCTCTTCACTGCTGCTCAGGGGGAGAGAAAATCAAGGCATTCATATTCTGCCCAGAGGCTCCATCAACTCCTGGCCTGCCGGTTTTCCAGGAGCAATACAGAGCTCTGCATATTTATGATGATGTCAGGGTCTATTTAAGCAGGAACTGTTTCATCCTATGTGTTTTTTCTTTGTTTAATGAGGTGCTAGGAAACACCAAAAACCATGAGAGAGGGAGAGAGTCTCTGGATGAGAGCAGCACTCTGGACACCTGGCAGATCTCAACCTCTCCAGGAAGGGAAAAAGAAGAAGTTTTCAATGCCCCATGGCACCAGTGACATCCCCCCAAGACAGGCACAAAGGACCTTCCTATTCCATGCTCCAAAGGGCACCACCACGGAACAACTTCCTCAGCTGCTGTTATTCAAAGCAGCACGTGCAGGACCAAACAGCACCAGCAAAAAACCTCTGAAGCTGCAGGTGCAGCTCTAAGCCTGAGGATGAGCTGATTTCAGTGCTCACATTACCATGTCTGCAGCTTGGAGGTGTGCAGTTATGTCAGAGGCTGAGTCCACAATTCCTGGCTGCCTCCACTTGCCACAAAGCCTGTGGGAAGCAGTTTGCAGCCTTCACCACAGAATTTCCATTAGCATCCTCAGTTTACCCTATAATATGCAATTCCAGCAGATCCTCTGCACAAATACACCTCAAATTGCTCCAGAAGGTCAACTAGATAAATAATGGATGGCTTCCACCTTTGAACTGAAGCTGTGAATAGCCACAGTCCCAGAAAAACAGCCAAAGGCACCTGAAGCAGCAGAATTTACTGCCTGCAAAAACTGCTGATAGGCAATATCCTGGATCCCCAAACCAGCCCCACGGCCACAGTATCTGACTGGCATTGTGAGGGAACACTGCTCTGCAGAAATTACAGCCCCTTCGAAGCACAGGCAGGAGAAAAGGTTGCTTTCCATCAAAGAGAGACAGCGAATGCTCTCCCGAACGCTGTTAATATTGACTTTACCTCCAAAGAATACTATCTGTTTACCCTGCTGAATTATTCCGGGGAATGTAAACACTATATAGTATTCAACACAGCAAAAATCAATGCCATGTATTATTGAAGGGCTAGATAAGAGCACAATGGCCCTCGATAAGCATTCCTGGCGTGCCACCCACCGTGGGTTGTGCGGATTGGGAGTGCTCTGATAAAAGCTGGAGGAAGCAGGAGGTTATCAGGCAACACAGCCAGGTAAGCCCTGCTACACAGAACTCTGACTACTCTGCCAACCAACTCTCGGTCCAGGCTTGCCAAAGCCAGCCTCCATCACAGATTTAAGCAGAAGCAAAGCACAAATGTATTTAGTGTGTAAGGCAAGCGTGGCTCTGAGCAGGCCTAGGGATGGTGTGTGCCCATTAACTCCATCCCAGCACACCACAGAGCAGGGTGACAGCCAGAAGTGACTTATCTACATAAGGACTGCCATCAGAGTGACATCCCCAAGCATTTGTCTAACACCTCAGTGCTCGAAGCACAGCATTACCTTTCCCCTCAGTAATTAGATATCTTAATGAGCGGGTAGCGCTGCCTTTCTGCCCAGCCAGCACGTCCTGCTGTTTAGCACTGATCAATGGCAGAGCCAGGACATGACAGGGGACTTAATGCAGTTAAAAGGCAAAAATAACCCACAGGAGCACACGCAGGACTCGCCATCATGTGCCGATGGGCTCTGCTGAACACCTCCATAAGAGCCTTCCCTTGGATTGTGCAGACTTCTGCAATCGCCTCCAGGCACAATTTAAACAAACCAGCAGCAAAGAACTGTCAAGAGGCAACATCTCATATCTTCTTCTAGCTAAAAGTCTGCATTTGTAGAGTAGGGAAATCCCCAAATCGTGTTTGGATTAAAAACTCTCCGCAGGTTTGCGTTGGTTTATGTCGAATTTCAAGACACGGCAGCAAGCTCCTGGCTTGTACCTCACAAACTGACAAGTGTGATTTAACTGCAAACAGGAGGAAGCATATCAGTTGTGGCTGAGATTTGAGCTGGTTCTTTTCTGGTGCCTTCTGCAGCTTTTGAGAAGCGTTCTTAGGGAAAGTTTAATTGCTACCTTGAGAAGGATGGGGTTTCCAATCAAAGCATTTGCCAGAAGTCTCACTAATAAGAATATCAGGATTCACAATCAGAAATTAATACCATGGTAATCAGGGCCTTTGATGGACAGTTTGGGGATGGGGACACAATGTCATCTGCTACCTCTATAGTGCTTTGACATCCAACAGCAGATTTTTACCAAATTTACTTCTTTCAAAAGCAAAAGAGAAAAACTGTTAGATTATTACATCTCCTACATTTCTGCACTACCACAGACTCCAGACCTGTATGTATCTGACAGGAATACTGCTTGTAATGAAGCCACTTGCTTCTCTTAAAACGTTCCATTAAAAAAAAGGTCAGACTTCCCTCCCTTAAGTGCTTGTGAAATCAAGTATCAGTAGGTCACCCTTTTTACTTACACCTCCTTCATTAGCATTCCCATTTCCCCAGCCACCTTTAACACAAAGGCATAATAAGTGACACAACAGTACTCTTGGTCCAGTTCCCAAATCCCAGCAATTAATCCCCATCTCCTCTCAGCTGAGAAAGCAAACCACGGATCAGGGAGCCGTGGGGTGCTGAGGTCACCACCATGTCCCACTTGACATCTGCAGACCTACAAAGCACGGCAAGGCTTCCCAGTGGGATTTTACGCCTCATTTGTGCACAGGGAGTTGCCGAAATCACTCTGAATTCCCATTCCCGGGCTCCCCACCGAGCAGGGGCTGCTGTCTCTGCTTTCCCTCCCCGCTCACTTACCGGCACCTCCGCCCTGGCCAGGCTGCTCCTGCCGCAGCATCCCCGGGATGCTCCTCGCTCCTCCCGGCTCCACCCCAAGCACCATCCCTGGGATGGGTGTCAGCAACCAGCTGAGCTAACAGGAAACCTGGAGAAACCAGGGAGCCACAGAGCCCCACGTCAAAGCCGTGAGGAGGTCAGAGGGCAGGATAAGAAATGTTTGCCCACGGCAATGCCTCCCCAATTCCTCACTAATGACACTGCTGCCGCTCTGATGGAAAGGATCAGAAAGACTGCCTAATGAACACAACTCATTACTGGAGGCCTCCTGGGCACGGCATGACAGGGTTTCAGACAAAAACTCATCCTAGCTCACAGCGATGTGACAGACGGTGCATGTTTTGGCTCTGAATAATCATCCTGGTGGAGCTGCCAGTGTGCTGTGCTAAGGGAAGGCATGTGAAAACGGCAAGTATTAAGAAAGAAGCCAGTTAATCCCATTACAAAGTTTGTTTTACTTCAAGAGGTCAACCCAAGCACTCTATAAGGCTCTTGTGACACCTAAATCAAATGCTGACAGCTCTTTCGGCGCTGAGGCAGAAGGGGAAAGACAGGAGGTCCTGTACCAACACAGAAGTGAGGGAATAGGATCTCACAAATGCTACTTGCTTCATTCTTTCGTGATTTTTCTTTTTAATTTTGTGCTTACAAAAATTCCACGTCTGCTTATTTTGCTCTGCCTCACCCCTAAAAATGAAATAATCTCAGATGGGGGACTATACACTCTTGCACTGATGTCATTTTAGGTCTCACATCACCTCACAGTCTCCTGCTGCAAGCATGTAGGATCACAGTGCTTTATTGTCCCACCTACCAGCAGCCTCACTGCACGGGGGCTGCAACCTGCAGCTTCTAACACAGGAATGACAAGAGCTAAGTGACACAACCCACCGCCCACAGAGCTCAGGTGCAGCCAGGTACCTCCTAGGGGCACAGCAGGATGTCACCCCAGCCTGTGCCCCATCCTGCTGTGCATCTCCATCCCTCCCCTGGAAGGCAGAGCCCTCCCCAGGGCCCTGCACGGGAGAACTAGTAATCTGTTCCAGCCTGATGTGGTGTCCCTGCTCTGGTCACCGTGATTAACGAGGAGTGGGTGGCAGGTAGGAGACCTGGGAATCTGCATGTTCCAAAAGCAGCACATTTCCCATTCATCTTCCTCTGGTCACACCTGGCTGAACTCTCTATCAATAAGGGACGGTCCAACACCTTCCTGCAAAAGCCATGAATTGCAGGATGGCTCTTGCCTTGACACTCCACATCTCTATTCCTTGGCCCTTTTCTCTTAGGGCTGCCTTTCAAAATCGTAAATTAGACATTACTGCAGAGAAGCCTGTTTCTGAAGTGATGGGGAGAGCACAGACAGAAGCACAGCTCTTCAGAGACAGCCCTATGTAGTTAACTTCCGTATTTTTAATTACTGCCAATTTCCTGGGCTGTTTAATGAGAAAGTGCATGGCAGTTCCATTATCTTAGGCTGACCTAGGGTTCTCCAGGGCACCCCAAGCCAATGACAACTGGTGTTCAGCAGGGTCATTTGGAGTACCTGGAAAAAACATGGGAGCAGGATGGAACAGGAGATGCTTACTCAAGTTTCCAGGCTACATGGATTAACTCTGGAATAACTCAGAGGTTAATAAACAGCAGGATACTATTCAGACCACAAGGATTTAATTGAATAAGGTGTGTGAATCAAACTGACAATGTCCATAAACCATCCTGCCTTTCAGTTAAAGGATAAAATCCTACACAGCCAATAGCAAGCTAAAAAAAAAAAAAACAGTCACACTAAACCAGTAAATCCCAAAAAACCAAGAAAATTATGAAAGAGAGGCACTCAACAATCTCAGTTCTTCAAGCACAGAAGCCAAATCTGTATTTTGGTATTTCCAATGACACCACGTGAGTAAGTTGCATCGAGGTGAGAGAAAACTGTCAGCAGCAAAACCACGTCTCATTTTAAAACGAAAAAAGTTGGAGCACAAATCATGACTAAAGCTTTGTAAGTGGCCAGCACTCCTTGATTAATACAACAGTTTCTTAGAAGAGCTGAACACCTAAATATAACAACTCTATTCTATACAGCCTGAGCCAGGTCTGAGTGAGGAGTGAAACCAAAGCTGGCTATTCCAGAGATGCCAGTGTGCCTTCTTTAATGCAAGCACAATTTAGACAAGAAGGGATGCCCGTGGGTTTCCTTCTCTGGGATCCCCTCAGTGTAAGGAGGACATGGACCTGCTGGAGTGAGTCCAGGGGAGGCCATGAAGATGCTCAGGGATATGAAGCACTCTGCTGGGGGGACAGACAGAGAGCTGGGAGCGTTCAGCTTGGTAAGGTAACCAGATGGCTCTGGTGAAACCTTAGAGACCCTTCCAGTGCCTGAAGGGACTCAAAGAGAGCTGTAGAGGAACTTTGGACAAGGGTCTAGAGTGACAGGACAAAGGGGATACGGCTCCAAACTGACAGAGGGCAGGGTTAGATTAGATGTTATGAAGAAGTTCCTCCCTGTGAGGGTAGTGAGACCCTGGAACAGGCTGTCCAGAGAAGCTGTGGAACATGCCCCTGGAAGTGTTCAGGGCCAGGCTGGAGGGGTTTGGAGCAACCTGGGATAGTGTCAAGTATCCCTGCCCATGGCACGGGGTTGGAACACCATCATCTTTAAAGGTCTCTTCCAAGCCAAACCACTCTACGATACTACAAATGCTGTGATAAGCTGGACTGAAGTGGGAGCTGCTTTACTGGTGCACCCGTTAAGCAAAGCACATCTGCTTTTGGCAGAGTGAAAACACAGCAGAAAGCAGCTGCGTGTCAAAACAACGCCACACTCGAGGTGAATATTCCACCGCAGGCTTGGGCTTAATCATCTGCTTCCCCAGCAGCATGCAGGTTTCCGTAGGGATTAAATAAGGCAATGTAATACTCAGTTGGCTGGCTCTGGGGAAAGCTACTCAGCACTGGCAGGGAACTTAATGCCAGCACTGAGCTCCTTAGTGCAAAGCAAGGGTGGGGAGGAAGGGGACAGAGCGGGGCAGACCCCGGTTGCCAGGCAGCTTCAAGTTACAGCCATGCCTCATTTGCCTGAGCAAACGCACCCCCCAGCACTATATTTACAGAGCACGGCCTTTGCTTCCCATTCCTTTGGGACAGATAAAAATACTGAGAATTCCTCCTCTGGGAACTCAGCAACAGTTGTCCTTGTGTTGTTGCTGTCATCCCTGAAACGTGGCTGTGTTTGTGAGCTGTGCTGGAGTCTGCACTCGTCTATGCCACCACTGCTTGCTCCAGTGTTATGTTCTGGGGTAGCTCCTCTCCAATTTGCTTCACTAATCCAAATGATACCTGAATATCAAGATGACAGCTTGGAGTTACCCCTGTAAAGCTGGTCTGGTCCCAGACCAACAGCATTGAAAGTTTTGGAGCAAAAACCTGACAGAATTTACTTCGCTGTCTTAGCAGTCTGACATCCAAACGGCAATTAGCAGAGAAAATTGCAGCCTGCATCTAAATCCGAGGGAAGGAAAGTAAAGAAATGGCTTCTCCGAGGGAAGAAAGACTCGGAATTATGCACTGCCTGTGCAATATGAATTATTAAACAGGGAGACTTCAGGGAAACAGACACTTGCCAAGACCCCACAGTACATGGTGCTACTGGGGAGGGGGATCCTTCACTACAGGAGGTTTGGAGTAGGGAATACCATGCAAGACTAGAACAGAAACATCACTTAAACATAAAAAGGTGGCATTTGTACACTTGTTTAGTTTGAGTTGTTTTCCAGCAGCATTCAAGGAAAACACAGAGTGCTGTCAGTGCACTGTGTATGAATTAGCTGCTTTCCACACCAGCAAACCCTCCCAGCCACACAGTCCATCTTCACACTGCTGGCAGGCACCAGCTGAAACAGAGCAGCTCCACACGATCCAGTGTTCAAATGAAGGGAGGAAGATGAGACTTCTCAGAGGGCTGTGATGTCCCAGGCCTCCCAAGTAGAGAACAGGCACTGGTGTCCATTACCTGACATCCCAAGGAAAGGACAGGGATTGCCCTCTTCTCGTGGCAGCCAAAAGCTGTCATTCCAGAGGCTAAGTCATAGGCTTGCCAGCACAGGCATGGAAGACAGTTTAAATAAAACTCTTGATACCACAGCAATTAATAGGTTCGTTACTGAAATTTGGAGCAGGTCTGAGGAGAAAGGATCTTCACCAGTTTGACACCTGTTTTGGGCAGCACTTTCTTTGGAACACAGCTCTTCTCAACAGATGTTTAGGAGGTAAGAGAGGGGTGTTTGCTATCTTTGGGCAGACACAGAGAAAGTGTGGGTGAGCAGCACATCTATTTTCAACAGTAGCATCACAACAGCTTGATGACAGACCATCTGATTCCAAGTTCCAAACAAACTGGCAATCTATGCAAAGCACTTTGATAAAATTGGCTTCTTAACAGGTACAGCACACTAGAAAGTGTGCTTATGGCAGGATAGGAACAGGCCTACAAGCCTGAGGGAACATATCCAGGGCTTTAGGCAGCCCTCTGAAAAGCCCAGCACGGTGATATTTACAAATCTGTGCTAACGTGTAATTTCCAAAGGCCACGAAGCCTCCAAAATTTTTTTTTATGCCATTGACAAAAGTAGACAGACAAAAGCTGGGAGTCAGGAACGTCTCACAGCAACTGGAACAAGGCTCATAAACACCTCATTACAGCCCACTCCGTGCCAGACTGGGAAAGGGGACACCAGTTATGTGTGACAGCAACCAGAACCGGGGTAGCAACACCGGTGCAGATCAAAAACTTCAAGGGCGGTGGGAAGAGGTCAAACTCTTCAACAGGACATTTTGACAGAGGTTGGTTTTCCTCCTGCCTCCAACCCTAGCCCAGCTGAAGGCTCTGGCAATGTGTCCCCCCCGAGGGAGGCAGAAGCATTAGTCAGCCTCCCCAGAGCAGCTCTGGCTACAGAAGATGTAAGCAGTGACTCTGGAGCCAGGCACTCTGCCCGTGCCTCGTCTCAGGCTCTGGCAGTGGTGACTAACTGGACTGCAGGGCTGCAGAATGTCACTGAGCAAACAACTTACAACAGCAACGAGCCTCAGGGACGTGGCAGCGGGGAGGAGATGCACAGGGGATGCTCCCAGAGGATGTTCCCACACCAGTTCTCTGTGCAGCCCTGGACACAGAGCCCAAATCCCAGCCTTCAGCCAGCTTGGGCCACTGCCCCTCCCTGCCATTAAAATGCAAGGCCTGACAAACATCATCAGTGTGACTCTGGGCTACTACGTCAAAGCAGACATTTCTTGGCCATGGGAAGGCTCCTAACAACCCTGCCACCCCTCCAAAAAGCCCAGCATGTTAACTAGAGTCATGCCTTCAACACTTCTCCCTGCCTCACCACGGGAATATTCCAGGCTAAGTAATTGCTCACGACTGTGTGTGGTTGCTAATTCCTGGATATATAGAAGGGAGATATACTCAAACGAAAGAATACAGCTTTTACAGCTTCAGAACAATGAAAGGCAGGGCGACTGCCTGAAGTGCAGAAACTAAAAGCTTTTTCCTTCAGAACAAGAGTAGAATCGAGTAATTGTCGTTTCCAGGGAGATGAGAAACTTCAGGGATCAGAGCTCAATCTGCAGTTAAATGGATTGGAAACAACTCCTTACCAGCTGCAGAAAAAACATGGATAGAATCACACAGGAAAATCAGAGAGAGCGTTTTTTCCTGGCACTGTGCACATGCCTTCACATTAAGGAATGATGGACCGATTATTTAGATGATCCAGGTTAAATATTCATTAATGTTAAGGGAGAAGTATTTGCTGTGCTATCCCTTTCCTCATATATCTTCCTCCCATTCACTTCCCTTCACAGTAAAACCTGACAGGTATTCCAGCTTTCAGAAGAGAAACCTAAAAATTCCCTCCCCTGCTCCCTAAGTGCAATTCTAAGCAGATCAAGGATGTGAAAACCACCTAAAATAAGATCTTAAAACACTCTTTACAAGCCGGGCAGGCCCCTGCCTTTCCCCAGAGATGTCTCCCAGGTGCCAAAACACAAGAAGCTCACGCTTCAACGGGACTGAAGCCAGACTCTGAGCTTCTCTCACGTAAAAAAAGCAAACTCCAGGAGCTGCAAAGGATTCTCCAAAATCACCAGTACCTTTGTGAGTGCTGTAGAGGGCTGCAAATGTCACCACGAAGAAGGTGGTGGAATATTTTCCAGCGTTAACCAGATGAAAGGCCCGTTTGTTATCGCGGTAACGGCGCAGGCACTGGATGAATCGCAACCAAGCAGGGATGCACTGGACAACTGCTCTCACTCCGTAGGAGTAGCTGTTACAAATCTGATTATCTGCAAGAAAAACAGGAGTTGAAGCTGTTATGGCAAAGAGTCAGTAAGTTTAAGAACTACTGTTTTTTTCCTGTCTGCAATATCATTTTATGGTTCCCCATCAACAGCTGGTACTGAGGCACACAAACAGCAAGAAGCCCAAAGTATCCTGAAGCTCAATATTCCATTTTGGAAGTGTTCAGGTGACACGACATCAGTAACACATCCAGACAGATCACAATCTAACTCCCTCAGTCCTGCCAGTATAACTAAGATGCAAGATTAGAAATCATCTATTTTTAAATGTGCTCAGTGCTGTTGGCGGTACTGTGAATAATCAAATTAAGGACGGAATTACGAAAGGTCTTCGACGCTGGATTTTTGTGCATAAATGGGAGAGCACTTAGAAACCCTGCAGGACAACTCTAAAAGGTTATTTTGCCCAAGACGTCCTCAACCCGTTTTCCTTGTGCATTGTAATAGGGAAAAACATATTTCAGTATACGACTGGGTTTGGCATTTTTTGCTCTGTTTTTTAAAAAGCAAAGCCAAGGCACAGTCTGGCTTCAAAAACTGGAATGAGAAGCAACCACACCATAATGCCATTGTGTTCCCTCCTCCATGTTTGAAAGTCTTCCTTTTATTAAGGCAGCGACCAGAAAACCCTCAGCTTTTCCTGGAACTCCCCAAGAACTCCATATTCTTCTGCTGTCTCACTCAGCACATCTAAATCAAACACCCTGTTGCCTAACATTCATTTGTTTCTTATTCACACTAAGGGAGACACATTATTAGCTGATAATTACCCCAAGACACCGTGTTATCATTCCACTGCTCATACTGGAAGAGGACAAATTGTTATGCACACAGTTGCTTTATGTATTTGAATTTTATTTTTAATAAGTAAATATTTAGCTGCTCGCAACGCTGTCTTTTAAAATGAAGGGAAAGATCAGACAGATTGGAAGAACAAAGTGAACACTGATGCTTATTGAAGCATACAGCAAATTCTCTCAGCAAGTGTCAAAACCATCAGACAATGCAATTTGCCAAAAGTCACTGCTTAAAATGGAAAGTCAACAGCCTCATCCGTGAGGAGACAGGTACTGCTTTGCCACTGGGAAGGCCAAAGTCAATTCCAGCTCTGTGTTCCTTCTGGCTAGAAAAGAAGACAGACTATGGACAACCCTGGCAGAGCAGCATCAACTCAAATCGAATAAGAGGTGGCCCTAAGGAGCTTCTCCATCTTCTCTTGCTTCAGGGTACTGTGATGGAGCCTGTAAGACCCAGGATACAGCAGAGAAAGCTGTGCTTAACAAGCTCAGAAGTCTCATGATGAGCAACAGGAAGAGGCTAATATAAGAAGCAAATACATGCTTAAACTACTATGAAATAAAACAACAATGCCAGGAAAATGGGTTTCTCTTTCCAATCAGAAGCGCTGTGTCTAAATTCTTTGATGGATATTCACATCAGGCCAAATGACTGGATTAGGAAATGAACACTGATGTGAAATTCCATTTCTCTGGATGGAAGTAAGAAAGAGGAGAATCTCTCTAATGCCATGTTTACAAGAAATGCCAATTATTTTAGTTTCCTGTACTATTAATAATCCTATTTAAAACAGACAATTAGGAAGTTGCTTGGCTCAGTGCTTCTCAGGTCATTTTGACCACATTCCCAGGCCTCATCAGCATTACTCTACCTGTATCTGCCAGAAGTCCAGCATTGTCCTCCCACTGAACCTCAAAGCTGTAGAAGCAGATCATGTATTCCAAATCCATAAGTATCACGACCAGGCTGTTGAGCTGATCAGCCAGCCAGAAATCTGCGAAGCCTACCTTGTGGAAGGGAGCAGTGAATACCCGAAACTGTCAGGAAAAACAAAGCAGGAATAATTCATGGCTGTGTCAAAGGCATCCAAATGCAGTGGCAGCACATCACAGAACTGAACAAATATGGAAATAACAGAAACACTTGAAGATTTATTGCTGACCTTTTGCTCCTGTTGACAAAAAAGGATAACTGTCTCCTCACTTTCAGTACAAAGAACATTCCTGCTTTCCTGCTCCTGTATGCATCCATGCCTGTGCCCACCCAGCATTTTGTTTTTTACTGGCAGAACAGCCCAGTCTCCTACAACCAAGCTCTTTCCCAGAAAGTCCCAGTCTCCATTTAAGAGCTGTACACAGCTCCATTTCTCTCGTTGCCCCTCACTTTGATCTGCACTTTCTTTCAGCACTTACATCGTGTCTATTGACATCTTCCACACTTACCTTTCCCCTCACACTTAATGTCACTTATATTTAGACTCTCAGCACAGCCATTAGTTTGGTCATGACTTGGTTTACTTAACCTCAGGAGCTGTTCTTTGGTGTAAGAAGTTGTGGCCAGTGAGGATTGTTACCGGGTCTGCCAATGCCTCCAGCAGGGAAAGGGTTAAAGAAAGGGCAGAGGAAATCCTATTGCCTGTCAGCTGGACTCCCCCTCAATCCCAGTCCACTTTCCCTCGAAGCCTGAACAGCAGTTTGCTCCTTCCAAAGCAGACAGTTTTCTGCTCCATTACCTTTGATTACCCCCTCCCTACCCGGTTAGTTATAGTTACTAATGGCCAATTTCTCACAGAGACAGCACCAGCGCCATCCGGTCATTCCAGGATTTATGAACCTTTAAATTAATGAAAGCACAAGCTAACACTGATCTTTTATACTGTTCTCCTTATTAACCTGAGGGGTGCACAGCTCCAGAAGCCCAGGAAAGGACTGACACATCGCCATCAGCCTGTAATGCAGATTTAAGGCTCTGCTCCTAAAATTTCAAAGCCAAATAGGGGATTAGGAGTTAGTGGCATGAAGCAGATATGGATCTTGACCCAGAATGCTCCATGCTCATGTTGGATGGCACTCATTCCCAAGGATCAAACAAGGCCAGCCTTTAGGGAGGACTGTCTTCAAAGATGCCCAACTGCAGAACAGCTTCTGCAGAGGTCAAAGACCACACACCAGCCTTCCCTTGCAAAAGCTCTTTCCTCCCTTTTCCCAACACTCCCTGATACTATCTTTATCTGTTTCATCGTACACCATTGTTTTGTCCATGAACAAAGACTAGCTAAGCAAATGAAATGTGAAAATAGATTTACAGACAGATGTCCCTGAAAAGAAAAAACAGACCAGAAAACAAGAAATAATAATATTCTTGTTATTTAATTTAAGAAAAGGTATTTCAGCACTGCCAGGTGACAGCATAAAACTTTTAAAGAGAGTACAAGTTTTCCACCTACAGGTTACAGCTGAGGAGGAGGCAGCAGATAGATCCACGACATCCACTGGCATCTCAGTCAACCTTCCTTCAGAAGCTGAGCCACCATCTGAACCCTCCCAGTGCCACGTGTCAGGCACTGTGGCTTCTGCCTGCTGCCCAGGCACAGCTGGAGCAGCAGCCCCGATTCCAGGGGGTGCTGGCAGTGGAGGTACCACAGCCACCTCCTCGCTTCCCAGCTGAGAAGCGTCTGCAGCATCCTCCAGATAAGGATAAAGTCATAAAACACCAGAAGCTGGAGCTGCATCTCAGTTTCAATAACCAGCTGCAATTCTCTATTAACAATTCCACAGCCTGAGCACAGACTTCCTGGTGCTGATCCCTGCACTTTTAATTCATGCTGAGATGCCAGATATCTGAGCTGAACACTTCCCAGCTTGTCACCTCTCAGAGCCGGGCTCCCTGCTCTCGTGTGGCCACTCAGCTCCTGCAGAGAGTGTGGGCACGGGGACATTCCCTGTGCTCGGATCCCATTCCTCCCGGCAAGCTGCTCTCCCCAGCCTACACAGGGGCACTCAGGGGCTTCTCATCTGGCAGCAAAGGGACAAAGAATGCTCACCTAAGCACACAGGCAAGAAAGCAGAGCTTGGCAGGGGAATTAGACCTTCCTACATGCTAAATAACTTTTCACTCAGAGGAAGATCAATTCTGGTGCCAATTGCCATCCCTCAGGGATTAGCACAAGAGATCCCACCCTCAACAAGCAGTTGATCACAAGAGGAGGCAGGAAGCCTCCTAGATCCATGAGGAAATGCTACAAACACTCAAGAATACCCCTGACTTGGTTCCAGAAAAATGGAAAGTGCCAGTAATACTCTGCTACACCTGATATGTCAGATTTTGTTTGGGCTGGAAATGAAACATATGGAGCATGTGAAGAAAAATGCTCATCAAACATAATTTTGTGTGAGGAGCACAGTTCTAAGGTTTGGTAGAAAGTGTTTACAAGGGCATTTAGTGACAGGATAAGGGGGAATGGCTTAAAACTGATAGAGAGTAGGTTTAGATTAGATATTAGGAAGAAATTGTTCCCTGTGAGGGTGGTGAGGCCCTGGACCAGAGAAGCTGTGGCTGCCCCATCCCTGGGAGTGTCCAAGGCCAGGTTGGACGGGGCTCAGAGCAACGTGGGGATCATGGAAAATGTCCCTGCCTTTGGCAGAGGGGTTGGAACTCAATGATCTTTAAGGTCCCTTCCAACACAGGCCATTCCACGATCCTACAACTCTACCTCAGACTGCAGCATAGTCTGGAGATCACTGGGACAGGGCAGGAGCTGCAAACAGCCTAGCAGCTCTGTGGAGGCTGAGAATCTCACCCTGGTGAGATATTAAGGTAAATTAGCACAGATATTGCTCATGTTGTTAAAGCACATCCAATGCTTCCCCTCGCACCTGGGGACAGCAGTCAGACTAATGAGGCTTGGGACTAAAGGTACCTCTGTTGAGGGATGGCTGAATGCTGGAAGGCACAAAAGAAGAAGCTGTGGTAGCAGCAAGCCAGCAAATCAAATAACAGAGGTGAGCACACAGAGGTTAATTCACTGTGTGTATACCTGCACGCACGGCCTCAAAGCATGACGCTGTGTCTCATCTTTGCCGTGTTCCAGATAAAGTTAATTGTTTTAATTGGCATTAAAATTATTCTATGAAGAAAACCAGCCAGCCAAACCCTCTTCTGCCCAAAGCTCTCCGAGCAGTGCCAGCAAGAAAAAGGTATCAGGGGAACCAGCTTGATTAAAGCAAATTTAAAAGGGTGCACAGGGTGGGGAAGAGCATATGAAACAGTCATTTGGGAACAAACTCATGAGTCACCCAGCAAGTCTGAAAAGTGTTCTTTCAGAGCTCACACCTATAACTGGAACACTGAAGCAGTACACATATTTACATTGAATTTACCAGACTTATCTTACAGGAAAATGAAGAGCTAGGTCTCAAAGAGTTGGTCTAAGAGCACAAACAAAAAACCCCACCCATGAACATAATTTTATAGGCAGTAACATTTCCAAAGGCTCTCTCTCCATCAGTTAACCCTCTCAACGTTGGCACTATCCCAGTTGGGCTGAGGAGCATCCATGCAGCCTTGTCTTAGAGCACTGGACCTCTAATCAATCTGCTCCACTAGGTTAAGGAATAAACAAGCAAAGACATCCAAGGTTTTCCACACGTGCCAAAGTTTGTAAGCAGCTGTCCATAGGAAGGTTAACAAGTTAACTGGTACAGGAGGCAGAATATGCCTCTGCAAACCCATCCTCAAAAACTATCTGCAGTCAACACCTGATCAGGTCTGCTCTGTGAATCACCATGGTATAAGCATCCCCCAGCATCCCTTTTTCCTGAGGGTTAGTGACACTTGTATACACTTCACAGCTACTGCTCAGCCACAACATTTTAAAAAAATTATTTATTTCAACCACCTTTGACACTTACCAATAGTTTGAGCAGCCAAAAACGGGACTTGTAATATAAGGTTTTTGTAGGGTTGATGAGAAAAAGCAACATGAAGCCGTACAAGATGAGTGGGTTCACCTGCATGGGGATGTAGGTGAATTTACCATATATACATGCCAGCAGGCTCAGGCACCACAAAACGCCCAGGAAACCAGCAATCTGCAGGAAAAAAAACCACACAGACACCTAATGAAAACACAGCCCTGAAACCCACAATGTGTTCTCATTAGAAGAAAAGGGAGAGCAGTGCTCAATCCTGTAATCTAATCAGACTTCAGCAACTTCCTCTTCTAATTGTATTAGGAGTCCTTGCCAGGAAACGGCACAGGATTTATCCTGCTGATCCCCAGCATGGCTCAGCCACTCTAAAACCCCTCCTGTTCACCTCAAAGAGATGTTGATGGGACAAGTTGCTGCGGGGATTGAGTTCAAAGATGAGGACGTGGTTGACTCCAGCCTGTCTCCAGCCATACGTGTTGATACCCAGGAGAAAGAGGAATTCTATCAGGAGAAAGCCACCTCGATAGATTCTCACCAGTGGCCACACATTTGGTCCATCTATAAAAGCCACACCTGGCAAAGACAAAAAAAAAAGAGGAAGGATTTTAGGGATAACAGAGGTCATCTCGCAAAGCGAGGTTTCATCCTGGCTCTCAGATGTTTGGCTGTACCCTGAGAAAACGGGGTACACGTGTACACATCTGCATGTTCCAGTAAGTGGAGGACTTTGTGCCTAGCCTGTCAGAAGATTTAGGAGTATTCTAGGGAAAATTCCCTTTCCAGCTGCTGTAATCGAGTCATTAGCAGCGTCCCTGCCTCACACTACAGGCACAAGGGACAGCACCAACATAAATCTGACTAGAGGCACTTAAATATTCTGGTTATACAGAGATGAAATCCCAACAGACAGATACACAAACACTTCAGCTCCCCACAAAACCAAGAGGAACCATTTACAGCATTTAAAACAATGCTAAACCCTCCTAATCACCGAACTCAGTACAATGGTAATGCAATACATATTCATGGGCAGCATTACAACACCCAGCCCCACCCAAACAGAAATCCCAGCACCAGGCAGCAGTGCTGGAAAGTCTGTTGCTTCCTTTTCGGGGGTTTGGAAACAAATGTGCTTCATTTCAAACAATGAAGATCCTTATCCAGCAGCAGCTTTCTCCAGCATAAACCTCTTTGCAAAGGACTGTCTCACCTGGTCACTAGGCACAGGTTCGATGAGAAAAGCATAAATAAAATACAGTTATTCAATCCTCAGTTTTAGTTTCATTGAGTTTCTCACCCACACGCTTTCTAAGAGGGGTAAAAGAAAGAACGTGCACTTTACAGAATTGAGGCTGAGAATTTATTCCCACAGATCTGCCTAAATTACAGCCCCAAGTTTTTCAAACTTTTTCTCAGAGAAAGTAAATCCACAGGGAATTTCATGTGTTCAGCATCTACACTTTATACTACATAACTTACACAGAAAAAGCTGTGCAAGAAACAATGACTCCAGAACTGCTGCTTTAAATTTAAAACTTAAGACTCCTGGATTCAGGCAAAACAGTCAACTTTTAGACAGAAATTACACACCCCCAAAAAAGCTGAAAGAAATGAGTCTTAAATGTGCAATTGTAAGAAAATATTTTCAAATTTTTACCTGAAAACCAAGGGAAATTACAAAATGGGTAAGGTTGGAAGGAACCACAACGGGTCATCTGGTCAAAACTCCAAACAGGGCAGAGTAGCCCCAAAAATACTGACTAAGAAGTGAAAATATCCCTGGTGACAAGTCTAATGGCAGCCTAAATCTCAAACAGCACGACCACAGTAAGGGCATGAGATTTTGCATGAAACCTTGCAGGTTTCTGGTTAATAAAGTGAATGCACATTTCTGTGAAATTCCAACCTCACTTATACACCAGCTTGGCACCTAAGGAAGCCCATAGAGAATTTGTTCTCTTTAGGGTGACACCCTCCTGGGATCCACTTGTAGCTTTGCAGCCTTTAACAGACCCCAAGTGATGATGAACTCATCTCTGTAAAATGATGCTGTGCTTTTCAAATCAGGCAGTGCAGCACTGGGTTACTGACAGAAGCCATGTTCCGTTTCACAAATTCTCCTCATAGAACACTAAAATCCTATCTTAGCTGATCAAATCACAGAAACAATTCGGCAACAGCAGCCAAGAGGCTAGCAAAGCATGAGCCAATTAAAAACACCCACTTTGCACTTGGAATCCAAGTTTTTGCCCAGTATCTGCAGTAATGTTCAGCTATCAGATCATGCTTGCTGACATAACACACCTATTACCCACACTGGGTTACCCACACCTGCTTTAGAGATGTAATCATTTTTATTAATTCCTTCTCACAACTGCGTCACTTTTTCATTCTTAGCACCGAGAGGGAAAGCAAACACGACTGGCTTCAATCATATTTGCATCTCACACAGAGATCAAACGTTTAAGCAACAGAAACGATGAATAAAGAACAGTTTCCACATATTAAACAACCCCTTCATGCAGACAGGTCAACTTCATGCCTCTACCATGGGAAGACCAAACGGGGAACACTGCAATCAGCTCCTCAAACAGAGGCATTTTATCCCAAGAGATGGCTGGATCCAATTACAGAAACATCAGATTAAAAATTCTTTTAAGTCATAAAAACACAGACATGGGCTTTCCCTAATACAAGAGCTCCTAAGTTGATTTGTTAAGCCTTTTCCTTTGTACTGCTTAAGCAAGTTACAACACTCCAGAAATCACACACACAATTAGTAAAGCTGCTTGTGATTAAGCTCTGTGTCTGGATCTGCAGCACTAACGTGGCTCTTACTCTAATCAGGGGCCAAACTCAGAAGGCACAAATCAGAATAAAGCCAGGGCCTGAGAGATGCACCCATTAATTGTAGCTTTTAAACAATCTTACAAACAACTGCCAATAAGAAAAAGCCAGTTAATTCCATTAGCAGATTCCAGTGTTGAAATCCTAGGAATGTCCACATGAATTCCCAATTTCCATCCCGAGTGGCATCTGGTCACATGGCTCTGTGTCTGGTGGTCTTTTCTTTAGGGAGTCAATACCATGCAAAGCTCAAGTTCTACAAGCACCTATCTCAAGGTGGGCACGGGTTGTGTGTTCCCAGAATGATAACAAAAATCTGTTTTTACACATAGACTTTGCACCCTCAGAATATCCCTCCAAAGATAAGGAGGAAATCAGAAGAAAAGGATTTTTGTGCTCAAAATTCACATATACAAACAAGAGAAAAACCACAACCTACTGCTGAGCAGAAGTAGTAGCTCACACCAGTGTGATATGGCTCTGATTTAACCCAGAGCATCCAGGTCCAGGCCCTCCCTAAGTGAGGAGAATACACCAAACCAAGGCATGGCAGGACACCTACCTGAAAGTATGACCGTGACATTCAGTGCAATGAACAACCCGCAGAACAATCCAACCCTGAATGTAGTCCAGGCTGGTACAGGCTGTGAACAAAGCCATGGCAGAATTAAGGTGAGGTAAACAGGTTATCAGCACAGTCAGATTAATGTGCAGAGCAAACGTAAAATCAGAAACACAAGCTCCTGATCCCTGACTCTGATTGCACTCTTGCTTTTGAAGTGAGGTTCTTTTAAAACTGAAAATGCTGTGTAATATTCTTGCCATCTTGAAACAGAGCTTGGGCATCTCAGTGCCCCCTGAAAAATATTCCAGACCACACAAACATCAAGCATATGCTTTTATTAGCACAAATTTCCTTTTACCATTATCTCCTCCCTTCATTACCTTGTCTGTATGCATTAGGAGTAGTAACCTATTTCCAAACCTTCCGGAACTAAAGCAGATTATCTGGCCCTGCCCCATGCATGCTCACATCAATTATTTCCCCTGTTTTGTTCAGATGTTGAATCTGATTTGGCACCCTGACAAGTTGGAGGAGCAGCTTTGCTCCACAGCCCTCATGTCTCACCTGAGCTGCTCCTAAGGGTGGAACACGCAAACGTTTCATTGCCTTCTGTCTGTCTCCATCTTCCAACTCGTTGGTCACCACTTCCTAAAGAGACAGAGACACTGAAGTTCATCTGAAGGATGAGCACGTGGTAAAACCAAAACTAAAGGCTGGTTTCCACGTAACAGGTGAGCCCTGGCCCAGTGCTCTTTTAACACAAAGACATGAAAAGCTGACCATGCTGCACCGAGTTCCTTCATGGCAGAAGTTAAGGTTGCACTAGGCTTTGCCACGGGAGAAACTACCAGCTGAAGAGAACGTACCTATATTTACGTAAGCAGTGCCAGAAGTCAGTGGCATTTCAAAATCAATTATTAGCCATCTTGGTTGTAAATACAAGCTATAGAGAGGGCAAAACACTATGGAAATCACAGTGTCATAGAACAGTTTGGGCTGGAAGGGACCTAAAGTTCTTGTTCCAGCCCCCTGCCATGAGCAGGGGCTCTTTCCACTAGAACAAGTTTGCTCAGAGCTCCATCCAACCTGGGCTCCAACACTTCCAGAAACCAGCAGTGACCAAAATTGTTTGTTTTTTTTTTTTTCCTGCTAGCTAGAAGAGGAGCAGTGCCCAGGCCAGCCTTTTCACCTCTGTTTCGGAGATAAGCTGGTTGATCTTCTTGCAGGTGTAGAAAGGAGCCACCTCCACCTCGGCCACCCTCCACTCCGCCCCCCGCGCCGTCTCCAGGTTCTTGTCATGCTTCTTCAGGATCTTGCGGAAGCCGGTGAAGTTCAGGTTCTGCAGACAAAGGAAAAAAGAGGCTGGCTTTTAAACCCCAGCCATCTCCCAGGAAAGAGAAATGGGTCCCTCTTCAGTGCTAGCGAGGAAGGAATCGTTAATAAGAATCAAAATGATTGCATTTGTTGTCAGGAGGTTTCTGGGTTTTTCCTTTACTATAAGGAATATATAATCCTAGCAATAAAAAAAAAAAAGTAGGACTCAAGGGCATAAAAAGGGAGCTACCTTTTATAAAAATAAACCTTTTTATCTCCTGAAAAGCCAGATCACTTCCACCTTCCTCCTTTATGAAAGGAGTGACCTGATGCCACCTTGAAGACAAAGAACCCTTAAGGGGTTTTCCCTCCTGAAGAATCTGAGCTACTGACTTCTTTAAACTACACTGGTTTCAAATCAAATTCTCCAGTTAAATTCATTACAGAAGGGAAATCTTTGTATGAAAGTTGTCAGTGCTGCAGATTATAATCCAGACAAGTGCATGTTTTTTCACAGAGTATGTTGTATAATGACTGCAAAACCAGCTTAGGCTGGAGATGTAACTCTCCTGTCTGGAGAGACAAGCACACAATGCTTAAAACAAGAATCAACTGTTGATTTCCAAGTTATAGATGATCCCTGCTTCAACACCTATGCACAGTACCTAAGACAGGCAAAGCTCAGCACACAGCAGCAATTGCTGTGGCATGATGCATTTGCAATCCTGCATTTCATTGTGCAGGAAGTGCACCTAAAAAACCCAATGTTTCATTCAAGCAACAGCAGAAACACAGAGAAACCGTGGCAAGACTCACTTCTGAAAAAAGCTTAGAGAGCAGCTTGTAAAGAAAACCAGAGAAAACAGCAAAATCCAATGCCCTGGGGAGAGGCACCAACTACTCATTGAAATTATTTTCAATGTAATTATGCTTCAAGTGATTTAATGCCAGACCCTCCCATCCAGGTGGGAAATGAGGCTGGGGAGACAGGAGCAGGAAGCCAAAGCTTTAATGACCTGCCTTATTGCAGACAAGAGACTTTAATTACTTTCTATTGGAAAAGCCAGAATTCCACCCCAAGGACAGCAGAAATTTCACATGAAAAACTTTAACAAAAGGATGATTTTGGTCAGGGATCTTTCTGTGGCCTGAAATAACATCCCTTCATCGGCCATGGGTACAATCCCAGCCTAAATCTTGGGTGCCCTGGCTGGTTGGGACATATTTATACCAGACATCCTAAAACCTCTCCAGTGGCATTTCATCCTCTGGCTGCAAAAATTCTGCAACCTCCAAGTGCATGATAAAAAGCACTGCTGGCCATAGTGATGCTTCTGACAAGGAACACACAGTGATGGGACTGTGGAACAGAACAGACATCATTTATGCAGTCTGATATTTTGCTATTCTTGCTGCTTTTATTTGGCAAGGGGCCTTCTCCAAGGCTGACCTCCATTTCTGCTGTATTTTGTGGAATAAAAAAACAAAAACCTTCCACAAACAGTAAAGAGTGCAACTTAGGCAATAATGTAATGCAACATCAAGTAGAATCAAACAGTGGACTCAAAAATCTTTCCTCATATATGTCAGGAAATGCACCAGCAAGGTAATTTAATGAAACTGGTTCAGCCTCTATTTTCACCCAATAAATGCACTGTATTATATACACAATAACTTATTAAATGTTATATGCTTAATTTTTCAGCATTTGTTTGTCCTAAAACACAGCATTTCAAATAAACAGATTATTTTGTGTATATACACACTCTAGAATAATACATTGCTGGTAACAATAAATTAATTTTATTAGAAGTTGATAATCATTGATAAGTTAAACATGTAAGAGCTGACCTGGAGACTGCTTATAGTTTTATTTGATGTTTGGTTTGTGTAACTCAGGAATGAATGCATTTGTTCAGCCCTAAGAGACTGAGGAATTTGCTTCAGGTGCTCTTTCCTTCCTCAGTAGCCCAACTCAAGGCATCAGGATTTCATTAAAGCCAGTTTGATATTTATAATGCTGCTGCTGAATTCATTCTATCTCCTACATGAAGGGCTCAGGCACATATTCCTCCACCAAGTTATTATTTTTTCTTCTCTCCAAAACTGTAAGAGCTTGAATATTCCTCATTGTTATATTCTAAGCTCAAGAGTGATTAACAACAGTAGTACTCTGGGATTTAGTTTTATGTCTGTTTTTGTGTTTGTATTCCTTGGTATTCCTCAACTTCAATACCAATTTGAAGGAATTTTTCTCATTCTCTCTCTGGAGTTCTGTTGTAGAAAAAAGCTCTGCTGCCTCTGCAAAGTGTGAAAGCTATCAAAACCAGATGGGATTTAGATCAATATTTAGTAGACTTACAGTGGGTCTAGACTCCTGGTAGCAAAAAGCAAAAATATCAGTGTGCAACCTGCCTTTCCTCACCAAGGAATAGTAGGAAAAGACTTCCCAAAGGAATGACCCACAACAGTCTCTATTTAAATTCTTCATCAAGCCTCAGAATTGATTTTTTGTAATTAAAAGTATAGCTGTCTTCTGTTAAAAAAGAAAATAAATGTAAGTGAAGAAATCACAGCAGGTGATGCTGCTTCACTCCGTTTCTAAAAGGATGCACATAATCCACCTTTCCCAGGAATTTGAATTGGAAACTACCACTCATAGTTTAAAAGCTTTATTAAGAAACTCATCGTTTCCAGACACATGCTCAAAGATAATATCAATGTAGGAGGGGTACAAGTAGTCAGAATTTTAGGAGAATAAGTTCTGTCCTTAGAGCAGAGTGGTATTCCATTTATTCTGACTGTGAAATTTGTTTAGGAAAATTCTGCAGTAAAAATCTGTCAAAGATCTAAATACAGATGTAGTCAAGTTAAGCTCCAACATTCTTATTTAACAAGCTAAAACCCCTCACAGTAAAACACTTAAAAGCATTTTAGAGCATTTAACTCCAGAAGAGGTAGCCCAGCCAAAAATATATTAGCAGCCTCAGATATTTATTTCAAGATATTTGGAACAAGATCAGCATCTGCAATATTTACCAAGCCAAAAATCCAAGTACAACTAAAGATTTATTTGTTTTCATACCTCACGGCAAATGAGCCTGTATCCTGCAGAAATCAAAATATGTATTTTTTTTTTAATTGATGTTTTTGCAAGAAATTCTGAAACAGCAAGGTCACAGCCACTACCATGGTAACGCCAAGAGGAAACAGTACATTGGGATTTCAAGTTTCAGGATAAATATTAGATAAAAGAGCTTCTTCTTCCCCAGCCTGCCCTGCATAGAACAACACCCCATGGAAGGAAGAGGTCCTGCCTGGACAGAGGTGCTGGGGTCAGCCAGCCCAGAAAAGGAAGGAGGAAAAGTCCTTCTGCAGGTCAGCTTTGCTTTTAATTGAGTTACAAGTGCTATCAGGCGTACACTGCTGCCTGCCTTTTCTTTACAAGTGTTCAGGGGCCCCCCGAAAAAGGAAGAAATAGGTGAAAAACCCAGTGAGGCAACTCAAAGACGCACAGAGAGCTTTGCGGAGGGGGCCGTGCGGCAGCGCCGCTCCCGGCCCGTACCTGGTAGTTCTGCAGCAGGATGAGGCTGAGGTAGAGCTCACTGAAGGCCAGTTTCAGGTCTCTGATGTTCCTGTGCTGGACACGCTCCTCGTGGGACAGGTGGAAGACGGGCTTTCGGCGGCGCGGCAGCGCGGAGGCGCCGCTGGCCTCCTTCTGCGCGTCCAAGGTGGATTGCAGCTCGGTGCGCAGGGTCGTGAAGCGGCGCTGCGCCTCCGCCAGCTTCTCTGCGGGCACGGAGAGGGAACAGTGACACCGGGGACGGGCACACACGGCACACCCCAACGCCTTCATCGGGCTCTTACGCTTCCCGGATTCTGCACCGCATTGGGGTGTGACTCTGCACTTCATACAAAGTGTTACGAGTTCTCCTCACAGCTCAGGCACACAAAACAATCCTTTTCCAGCCCCACAACCAAGGACACCGCTGCAGCTTCAGGCCCAAAAAGTGCAAACAGCAGGGAATTGAGGAGAGAATCTGGGAGGATGGGACTGCAGAACCTGGAGCTGGAATTGGACAATGAACCCCAAGATGGAAATGGACCAAAACTTATAAAAGTGTGAGAACTTGGGACTCTTGAGTCCATACTGGGCAGAGCCATGGTGGGGCTCTTGTACTGCCCAAGGTGAATCCTTTGAAGGCTTTTTAATAAATCCCCACTTTATTCCTTTAACATTGTTCAGCCTCTGGAGGCATCAGCCCAGCCCTAAAAACACTGCACGTGCTCCTCAAGTAACGTGCCTATGTACTGCATGGCCTTCCCCCATCGCGTATTAAACTCAACAGATCTGCACATTTCTCTTTTCCCAGGAGGGAATCACAGACTGGTTTGAGTTAAAGGCCTTCTCATTTCAACCCCCTGCCATTAGCAGGGACACCTCCCACTTGTTCCTTGCCCAGCCTGGCGTTGGACACTCCCAAGGATTGGGCAGCCATGGCTTCTCTGGGCTAGGGTCTCAGCACCCTCACAGGGAAGAATTTCTTCTTCATGTCTAATTCGAACCTGCCCTCTGTCATTGTGAAGCCATTCCCCCTTGTCCTGTCACTCCAAGTCCTTGCCTAAAGTCCCTCTCCAGCTCTCTTAGACCCTTTAGGCACAGGAAGGGGCTGTAAGGTCTCTCTGGAGCCTTCTCTTCTCCAGGCTGAACAGCCCCAGCTTTCCCAGCCCGGATCTGAGCAGAGGTGCTCCAGTCCTCTGGACCCTCTCTAATGGGCCCATGTACTTCTTGTGCTGTAAGCCCTGGACCTGGATGCAGAACTCCAGATGTGGGCAGAATAGAGGCGGAAGCTTTCCTCATTAAGCCTACACAGAACACACAAGTTCTCAAGAAAAAAAAAAAAAAAATTAATAGGGTCAAAATCAAGGGGCTGCCCTTTTAGCACAGACTAAAGCAGCAGTAGCCAGGAATTGAGATCTCTCAACTTCCATCCCACCTTTGATCTCTAGAGGATGCTCAGTCCAGCAGCACACAGATACCTGCTAGGCATGGAAGAGACTGCAAACCAGCACAAGGACAGCGGGGCAGGTGTCCCCACACTGGCTGGAGGCAGCAGGCAGGCAGAGAGGGTCTCATCCAAATACCAAAGCACTGACCACATGTCTGCTCTGAGCACAACAGAAAAGCTGCTCCTTTTTCCCAATAAATCAAGTGCACCAGAAACATTAGAGAAAAATCTTGTTAGACAATATTATGAAACATGACAGTGAGTAAGCAAAGCGTTTTTCAGATCTGTGCACCCACTACTGACTACATGTTTACTATCTTTTCATGTGACAGTAGGGAAATCAAAGAAGACAAACCCCACACTTCAAATGTGACACTGAATTTTGTTACTCAGAGAGCAGCACGGCCCCTCTGCCAAGCTCCCAGCGACAGACAAACACAGCTCTGCTTTGATCAGGAGTTACAACACTGCTGGCTGCTGTACACGATCCGCTGTAATAATTTATCCCTCTTTTCCTCACTTTAGAAGCATTGCCTCGTTATTTACTGGTTAAAGAGGCCACCAGCCTGCACTTAAATGTCATTTTGATGTGTTTTCAGAACAAGTCTCTCTCTCTCTTCCTCATACCTCAAGTACGAAGAAGGTGTTCCTTTAAACATGCTGCTTTATGTGCTCTCAGAAAATAATATTTTTGGCTAAATAACAATCTTTTAAAGCTAAAACCAGCATAGTTTAGACTGTTATCGTTTTCTTTGTTCTGTACAACTGGTTCCTTCCAGGCCTTTTTTCCCCCTGCTAGGCTTCAGTCACAACTTTGGCATCTCTGTTGATAAGCAGGGTCACAGACCATGGGTGTTAGTGTTGGCCAGGAACATGCTGACCAGGTTCACAGTGCTGGAGCCACCTCCACCCAGCAGGACACCCAGCACAGAAATCACAGAGCCACAAGGTCCCTCTACTACACAAAGCTGTGCCCCAACAGCCTCCTGGATGTCAATGTGATTCTCTTCATTAGTATCTTACATAACAACCCAGTGATAATTCTCAATTGCTCCCCACTCAGAGGTAAGATTTACTCTTCCTTTTCCTTTGTCTCACTCAATTCTGCTTAATTTTAAGAGCAAAACTACTCTATAAATACATTTACAGTGCAGAAGGTGTTTGCCAGAAGGAGAATGCCTTTCCAAACAGAAAATGGGGATCAGTACAGGAAATCAAGTTCAGAGGAGCCTGAAACTCTGAATTTCTTGCTTATAAACTTTAATAAAGGAAGGAGATTTAAAATGCAGGAAAGGACAATTCCTCTCTGACAACTCCCACAGCTGCCTGGACTCCACCAAACAGAGGCAATGCAGCCCACAGTGAGAACTGTCTGCCCACAGCCTGCAACCACATAATATTTACCACAAGATCAGACTGCAAAAACAATATCCCTGCCCACTTTGGAAAGAAGGAACAGCTATCTGTTCAAATCAAAAGGCTCCATATAAATAAAGCTCATAAGTTCACTCTCTATTATTGACAACATCTATTAAACCATCTTTGGTACACTGAGAATTCTTTTAAGTCAAATCAGTAGACATGGAAGAGTTTAAACTTATATTTTCAATTGAAAGCACTGTTCCATTGTCCCTATGTTCAGAAAAATCCTAACATCCATCAGCCTAATAACACAATAACACAATATTTAAAGAAAATACGATGCTTTGAAATATTTATGACTACAGCTATCAATAAAAAATGCCACTCCTGAGAAACAGCCATCCTGTCACCACCCTCTCTCTCCTGCACTGACTCCAGCTATGCCATCCACAAATCATTTCATCTTATTAAAGATGATTTTTTTACCATGAAGACTCAATGCAGAAGTAAAACAAAACAAAATGTGTGCTGCTGTTCTGAAAACCTCCTAGGGAATTGCTCAGGGAAACAGCAAAGCAAGATAGAAATTAATTTCTCAGTTTGCAGCATACTCCAAAATCATTGAAAAATCATATACCACTATCACTAACTTAGCACTATCCACCACTAATTTAACACTCTGAAAAGTGACTTTAAAAATATGTTGCTCAATAGAGTTAGAAAAAAGTTTAGAAACTGGAACCACTCTTGTGTTGCAGCGTTTTGAATGATTTGATGCCCACAGAGCCTTCAGCTCGGGTGTAATTTCATGGCAAAGAGTAAGGAGAAATCCAAAACCAATAGCAGCAGACTTTAACAAAAGTGCTTGCCATAAAGCAGCAGCTTTGCCCAAAAAATGCTGCTAGATCCTGACTAAAAGAGTCTAAAGAGTTATAACCTCAACTACGCAGTTCCAAGCTGGCTTTTGACTTAATTTTCCAAGTTTAAATGAAAGCTCACACAATAAGGATGATGGAAAAAAAGTCTATTGCACTAAAGACCCAGGAAAATTTCCCCACAAATTCCAGTTTACATGGGCATGGGTGTGATCAAAGCCTTTTTCACCAGACAGGAGGTGATCAACAGCCTGAACCTCCTGCCAGCTACACATTTTTGGCAGCCCCTTTTAGCATTCCTTCCCTTCCCTCCTTGTACATATTATGTTCAATATTTTGCTTACCAATTTAAAGCCAGGGTTTCCTACAAATAACAAAACCATTCCTAAATTAACCACGGAAATGTTGTTGGCTACTGTTTAGCCAAATCCTGATGATGGTGATTTATAACAAACCTGTCATCTAGAAAATCCCAAACACAAACCAAAACTGGCCACAGATAAAACTTTAGCACTTGAATAGGCATTCCTCTGCTGGAACCATCTGATGATTTTACTGCAATTCTTTTTTCTTTCAGATGGGGATAGATCTTCTTGAGCATAGTCAAAAAACTGGAAATTGTTTATCAGATCTGATTTAGTTAATGGCAGTTTTCCTTTCCACTGAGCTGGGATAATGGGCTAGGGAATTAATGCAATGTTTGAAGGGAGCACACGGGGAAGGGCAAAGAAAGGCTTTTGCAGCAGCCACTCCAGTCTGAGGGCTCTGTGGAGGAATTGGGGCTCAGGATCAGGCCATCCCAAGAGGATAAGGCTGTTTGTGCTGCTGTGCCAATCCTGGGTCATGCTCACTGAGGAGCCTTCAGCCTAGAGAAAGATGATGAGGAATTGAAGCGAAGAGCAACAGCAAACTCGATTTTCATGAAAATGAACAATATTTACTGTAGTAAAGACAGGGATGTAATAGGCTGTGTAATAAACCTGTAATAAATAGGATGTGCCAGGTCATAATCCAAGCCAACACATGCCTGGAGTTACAATAGGGTCCAATGTGACAAAATTTCTGACACAATCAAGGGTAGGAACCACTGATGGAACATTTCTTGCTGTAGCTCAGTGCTAATAACCCTAATAACAGGTTTCCATTCTATGAAAGTCACGTCGCTCTTCTGCAAATAAAAGACTTATTTTAATCTTATCACAGGAGATTTTCAAATTACATGTATTCTCTTCTGGAACTTTTTGAAATGACAGCTAGCTGGGGAAAAAAACCAATCCTATCCTATGTTATTAATGCCATTTAAGCAATGCTGGAATGGGTGCATACATGTGGGTGCACGTGTGGCAGCAGGTCCTCATTAGGGAAAATTATAACCTGCATTGTGCATCTAAATTGACAGAATTTCCTGCACACAGTCTACCTCACAGTGCACAGGATCTGATACAGCTCAGAAAGGAAGTTTCTGAGCATAAAACCCTCAGATCTGGGATAGAAACACAAAATCTTTCCCAGGGAAACAACACAGAGCAGTGCTCTGACTTAGGTACGTATGAACTGTGTGCAGAAAAATGCCTATAAAGTGCAAAACCCAGCTGGCCTAATAAAAAAATATCAATTTTACCTAAAAACCTGCGTCTTGTCCTGACACTCAGCTCCAGGAAGCTGGGAGAGCAGGCACAGCCAGCCCAAAGGAGATGTACTTCCCTAGATGGAAGCTGAACAGAGGGAAGCTGCAGTGCTTAGCCACTGCATCTATCATGCTTTCAGCTTTCCTCAAGTTCACAACCCAGATCCTGGCTGGCAGCAAAAGAGCCAGCAATAAACTCATCACCCAATGGTTATGAAAATATTTTGCACAATTCAACTGTGCCTTTGTTACCAGATTAAAATCAGAACCAGAAAAGGCTACCATATCGTGTTGCAAATCCTGTTTATAGCACTAAGTTAATAAATCAACATGTTAAGAGGAAGCATAGAAGCCAATGCATTGCTGTATCTACATTTAAATGCTTTTCTAGTTGATGCCACTTTAAACCTCACCAAAAGAGGCTGAAAATTATCTGAAGTGTAATGGCAGGAGGAGTCAGAGCACACCAAGCCTTTTGTAGCAATTTTATAGAGTGAATTTCCAATTAACCCATTCTAAAGTTATTTTCAAAACACAGGATGAGAAGGCAACTTTCTCAGAGGAAACAACAAAAACCAGCACTTCGTTTATGACACCTAGAAATCCCCACTCTTACCATCACAACATTTTTACTCAAAATATACAGCCCATGGCAATTGCTGCTGGCTTTTGAAGTCTAGAAAGCTGCAGGGCTTTCAGTAAGAGTTCAGTGTTTAAAAACTTGTTGCACTCATTAAGATGATCAAGCTCCCCTACACAGGCAAGCCCACGAGAGCTATTCCTGCAGAAGCTCAGGAAATACCAGCCAGGAGGCTCAGCACACCTAAAACCTGGCCAGGAGACTGTCAGCATGGATGAGCTGAGACTGTGCCCTTTAGTTTTAAGAGTATCTCCATAAAGTTCAGCAGGATACCTTGAAAGTTCAAAGAAATGAAATCACCTGCCCTTAATTCTCCCTCCAGCCAAAACCAGGGTTTAGCTCCAGACCTGTGATTAAACCAGAGCAGTTTTCCAAACAAACCCGCCCTCTAATTACCTGATGGTAGACCTGCATCACCACTGTGGTTATCCTGAAAGTTTGGGACCTTCAGGCCCTTTTTCTGTTGTTGACTTTTCCACAAATACACACAAAATAAGCACCTTACCTGAATAGAAAATGTTGATTTTGGCAAGTTCTTTCTCACAGGTTTGGAAGAATTTCTCTTCAAACGTGGCAAAACATCTTTTCACCGTGTCCTCATCTGTGTCTACAAAACAAAATAGAAAAACAAAGAAGTTGTAACAGAAGAACATAGGAACAATTTTACAAGTGGCCATGGAAATAGTTCTTCAGAGTAAATCCAAGCATCTTTGCCATGCAGAGGAAGAAGAACAGCCAAGTCCAAAGGGCTCGAGGGAACACATATTTGCTTGTAAAAGGAATTGCTCCAAGACAGAGAGGGACACACTGGTATCAACAGCACCCTGACCAAAGCTCCCATCATGTTTTTTGATCCTTCCAGTGCTATTTCACATCTCACAACTCCATTTTCCATTTCGAGACCAAAGCTGACCACAGGTGTTCACTCCAGCTTAGCAACATTTGTATTCAGAAGGAAAGCACCAAGTCTTTAAATGAAGCCTTCCCCTGATCTTCCAGGAGGACTCAGTGGCTTCAGCCACCATTCCCACCTTCTCATCAGGGTAACCCTTCAAATACAAACAGAGCATCACAGCAAACTAAATAAAATCCATTCAGAAATCCATATGGAAAACTGTGTGGTCTCTTCCCTCCTGGAAAATACAAACTTTTCTCATAAGCAAAGCTGAAAGGAAAAGGCCTAAATTATGGTGATTGTGATCAGAGCCACATCTCTCCTTCACCCCACTGCTCTGGAACTGTTTTAATTCTTTTGCAAGAACTACATACAATTCCATAATTAAAGCCAAAACTCGGAGTTAAAGCAGCAATTCAGTCACCTTGTTATAAAAAATACAGTGCAGAATCTTGAAGACAGAATGCGTTTTCTAGTAATTAAGAAATTAGTTTAATGAGTAAAAAAAAAAAAAAATCAAGACAGGCTATAATTACTAATTTCAGAACTGTCAAAAACCAAATGTTCCTAATGCTGAAGCAAAGCACTCTTCATACCCTCCCATAGTTACAGCCCCTGAATCTTCCTGCACTCTCACAGATTGCAAGGGTTAGTGTTAACACAAACAGGAGAATTAGGACTTCATTATGGTCTCAACAACGCTGAGAAATACACCACAGAACCACAGAGTTGCTTCAGGTTGGATTAAGATGAGTGAATCCAGTCATTGCCAAGCCCACCACTAAACCATGTCTCCAAGTGACATATCCACACGTTTTTTTGAACACTTCCAGGGAAGATGATTCTACCAGATTCAAACAGATGTTGAAATGCACATTATTAAATTGAGAAGACAAAGGACTACGTGGAAGTTTCATTCACTATCAGATAACACACATTGGACTGTCATAATCAAGAAATATTTTTCTTTTGGCACTAATTTCTAGGTAAAAACCAACCTCAAGAGAATATTTAAATACAACATTTCAACATTTAGATTTTTCAGATTTTTTTTTGTTTGTTTTGGCTCTGATATTAAGCACCACAAACCTACACACACGTCACTACCATTTGTAAGGGATGCTATGGAAAAAATAAAGAAAACAACACAAAACTGCAGTGCAGGGACAAGCTTGGAAGAAGTCTGTCTTCTTTTGGAGTTTGATGATGCTTTAAAGAGCAAACAGAGAGAAAATAACCAGTTCTGCATAGACACCTGGTGTTCACAAGTCCATCACCCAAGGGCTTGTAGAGAAGGGCTCCAAACCTATTCTAAACTCCAAGCTTTGGCTCCCAGGGTTCCTTTCTTATGCAGTCATTATTCTTGCAGCTCTGTGGCTACTCCCGAGGATGAGGAGCAAACAAACCCTGGAGTGGCAGCCCCGAGGGGTCATTCCAGCCCCGCTCGGGGGTTCTGCACCAAGGATGAGCAATCCCACTGCACAGGGAGCTCCCACACGGATCCCTCCTCGTGGGCAGCCTGAGCACTGCTCAGGGACATTGCAGGGACAGAAAATAACTCGGCTTCAGGGCTGGTGACTGCCAGCAGCCGAGTCACTCCAGCTGCAGCATCCCAGCCTGGGGCCCTCTCAGTAAGGCTGATCTGAACTTGCCTCCAAGACTTCCAAATCCTCGACCCAACAGCAAAGCACAAACAGGGCAGGGGGCTGAAGCAGCAGCAATTACTAACCAATACTCAAAATGATTTTATTCACTAGATGCCTGAAAATTTGGAAATAATATTAATCAGGAGGTACCAAACCAGAGTTGACTCTTAAGGATGGGCCTGAAAGGCAAATTCTCTGCCACAAAGACTTTACCCATGTCCAGCAGAAAAGTTTCTCCTGAGGTGCCTTCTGACATGGGGGAACTGTCATTTCCTGCACTTAAAAATAAGTCAAAGAAATAAAAGCACACAGGCTCACTGCTTTCCTCCTGTGGAAACACCAAACCTCTTCCACCATTGCTTCTTTTTATGTTTCAGTACATTCACAAAATAACAGTAAGAACAAGCAAATTTTTAAACTTCAGGCACTGAAACTACCAAAGGATAAAAATAAAAATAGAAAAAAATCTTTAAACATGGAATATACTTTTTTGTCCATAAAGTCATGCATTAATATTTCTGTGCAAGCAAAAGAGCACCTTCTAATATACCAAAAAGCTCAGTAAAGCAACACAGAGTTAAACTAACATAATCAATGCCAAATAACACAATTAATATCTTGTTTTATAAATTATTGACCAGTTCAAGAAATTACAAACAGGTGTGTTGAACAGTTTGACCATAATCTAAAGTTTAGAAGAGGAAAATGAGCTTTGAACACTAATCAGCCCTTCCAAAACCCTTGAGATTAGGAATTCAGGTCTCTATCTCAACCTCAAAACATTGCTGACTCAGAGGAAAGCAAGTTCTACATGAACTATTCAAAATCCTTCTCCAAATGTCAAATGCCACCTTATAAAATATATTTTGCAGACCTGGGTAGATGCCAGATTTAAAAAAAAAAAATTAAAAAAAACCAAACTAGGAATCTCTGTGAAGAAAAAGTTTCCCTTTGGTCCTGGTCTCACTCTGTTCAGTCACTGAGCTGCAATAATAGACAAGTGCTGCCAAGGCTACTGCCTGCATTTATTCCCCCCCAAGGCTAGGACAGGCCAGCGCTGTTTTGCCATGAGAAAATCACGGTGCCAGAGCCTGGCCTTGGGTTCGGGAGCTCCATGACAACAGGGGCTGCTTCTAAAAGGCATCCAGGCACCACTGCTGCCAAGGAGGGCTGGCCTAACCTTCCCTTTGTTCTTTTTCTATAGCCTCAATACTCCATTTACCCTCACAGCTCCATGAACAGACTGATCAATACTGCACCTTCCAGACTTCATCCTCCTATGGATTCCCTGTCCTGAATAAAAAAGATAAACAACAAAACACAGGAAGCCTGCAATTCTCTTGCTTTTACTTGCAGAGCCCAAACCAGCAGCAATCTAGATGCAGTCCCCTCGCCACATTTTCAGGTTTGCAGAGAGCTCAGATGTTGGCACACCTAAAATAGAACCTGAAGTTGAAAAATTAGCATCCAAATTACATTCCTGAGCTGTCCCAAGCATCCCTTTCTCAGTGCTCTTCTCCTTAAACTGTTCATTTAATTTCTCATTTTCTGCAGCTGTAGTATATAAACAAATGATTAGCATCCTGGGTTGCTCTGCTCACTCACTCCCTTGCAAGAACACTCCAGTAAAAATTTACTTTGTTAGAACAGTGCCCTTTAAAAGTAATCATTTTTATAAGTCTTCTACTCTTTATCATGCTGAATTTTAAAGGGCATTTAATTCAAAAAGATTAATTAGCTTTGTTATGAGATCAGCACAGGTGTAGTTCTCTGAATCACCTGTTTGCCACAAAACAGCTTTATCTCAGTAATGTTATTTCAACACTTTAGCTACAGAGGAGGCAATTTGATTTATGAGGAGGGATCTGAAATCTAGTCAGTGAAAAAAAAAAAAAATCAAGCTCAACATTGGCATTAAGCACATCAAATAATACTGAACAGGTGATCACAAGTTTAACATCACTTTGAATAGACTAATTTTTTAAATTTTTCCACACCTTGAAACCAGCACTCAACTAGGACGACAACAACAGAACTGTGTTATGAAAAATTAACAAGATTTAAAAGATAGTTTTCTGTACTTTCTTATACTTCTAGGCCCAGTGGCACACTAGAAAAAAAAAAAAGAAAAATCCACTTTTATTGCTACTCAAAACACTAAAAAGTGGGTCACTACAATGAAAACATGGATGTCTCCAAAATCCCAACAGCTTTGTCTGTCTACTCAACCATCACAATTCTCATACCCTTGACAGATCTACAGCACCAAGATTCTCATTTGCCCAACCTTTTTACACAGCACAGTGAAATTCTTCAGATAAAAAAAATCAGACTGTGAAATCCCTTAATGCAAGGACAGAGATTATTATCTTTACACCCCTGATGTGTCATCCTGGTGTTTATCGGGGTATTTTTCCAAAGGAAAGGTCTTTCCACAAGGCAACTCCCTGTCTCACAACAGAAGGCCACACATGGGTCAGCTGCAAATTGGACCATTCACTGAAATTTCAGTAAATTAATTACTCACCTTGAACTTTTATGTCTCATCTTGGGGCAAATAAAAGTTTGCTTGTACAGACTTTTATGTGCCTTTTAAATACAGCTGCAGAAATTTCTTCCTAGGACTTATTCTTGCTGTAGGAAGAAGGAGGAAGACAACTCTGCTTGAAAATAAAGGAACATTTGTGTTCATGCTATTCCACCCTAAAATCTGAGCTACAAACTGCACATGTAATGGTGTGCATCACTTCTGGAATTTGTTCCATCCACTAAAAGTGGACTTCGAATTAAAATACTGTAAAATCATCAGGGAAAAAGCTTCATGAGCTAGTTGATATCAAAAATAATGACAAGAAAATTCAAAGCAGGCTATATCTGCTTGTCTGAGCCATCATAGATGAGATGGTCAGCTCTCCACTTAAGAAATCCTTTAGCCCAAATGAGATCTGGTTATTAAATTATTGCCTTAAATCTAGCAATACAAAATGACCACTCAGGTAACAAATGAGGCTGGCACTGCCTGTACATGCAGGGTTTTTATGTGAGCAGGGGAAGGAGGGACAAGAACTGCTGCTCGTCACCAACACAAGTTCTCTCAGGTTTTGCTTCACCATTTGGTTGTTTTTACCAATTAACTCAGAGTGAACAAAATCTATTTCAAAATACCTTTAGAAATGACCATTTTCTGATTGATAAAAATCCTGCTTCCTTAGTTTTTAGACCGTATCACTGAAATCTTACAAGGAAACCAGCCAGCTTCTTACAGATGGTTTGTTTAGCTGGAAAGAAAAAGCAACCTCCACAACATGCCTACAAGCCAGACATCCAGCTAAGTGTCTACTATAAATTATTTCTATTTGTGACTCTGTAAACACAGATTCTAAAGCAATGACAGCGTCCTGGTATGAACTTCAGGTGCAGAAAAACCAGGCAAAAAGGTAAGCCACGTGTGAGAACACAGCTGCAAGTGTCAGGTTTTGCATTTTACAGGGCACAGCTGTTCTACAGGTGCTCTTCTTCAAACAAGCATCCAGCACTCATAATCAGTCCTTCTGCAAGCAAGGAAGGCAGTGCTAGTCTTTGTCAGCTATTCCAGGAGAGTCACTAATGCTTCACTTCTGTACCATTAAGAGATTCACTACTCCCAGTAGAATTATAAAACTGAGGCTATGAGGTAGCTCAGATTTGAAGGGCAGCTAGGCAGAAACCTGTGATAGGGGGAAAAAAAATTAAAAAATAAATTAAAGAAAAGCAGCACAAATGCCCAGCAGTATTTCAAAACCTACCATAAAAATACTGATAATATAGGATGGCAGACCGGGATGCCAGGAGACATCATACAGGGACAGCACTCAATACCTGCTTTCCCTGGCTAACAACCACCCTGAAATTCCTCTCCTTTCAAGAAAGAAAGTGAAGATTTATGTGTGTTTTTGCAGAAGTCTCCCAATAAGCTAGAGCAGAAATACTGCCACACACCCCAGGGAGAAGGAAAGACAGTCAACAGGAACTCAGAGTCAAATTTCACGTTGACCTTTACTCCAAGACAAAGAATGGAGAACACCAGGGTTGAGTTACTCAGCTGGTACATACCAGAACCTGTCCAGGCCACGTCTGCTGGGTTGTGACAAGCAGCCAGCGATGCCAACAGAGATCCTACAGCTTTGTGAGATTACCAGGATCACTCTGGGACATTCCCAGCTTACATAACACACCTGCACCTTCCTCCTGCTGCTCACCTGCTGCCTCCAGTTCTGGCTTTCATTGAAACAAGACAAAGACAGCAGCAATCATGGCTGTGCAAAAACCCCACAGCACAGTTTACACAGCAGAGGTTAAGGAAAGCAGAGATATTCCAGCCTCTTACAGACCAGATCTGAAGGGGCCCCTGCACCTCTGGCCAATGCTACATGAGACAACAGTTCAGCCATCACTCCCTCATAATCAGCCTTTAATTTCAGCAGTGTTGCATCCAAGGTGATATTTTTTTCATTTTCATGAATGACAGGGCCACCAAACTAAAACTTGTAGTTGTTCATGCTTTTAAGATGCACTGGATAGACCTTAAGTAAATAAGCACAGCTGTGTTTTATGCAGCTACAAACCTGCCTGAAAAAACCTTCCTTCTCCTAAAACATGTGGATGGAAATAAGGACACTTCACTAAGTTGCCCAGTTTGGTCCTTAAACCAAGAAGACAAATTTAAAAGAAAAGCACACAGCAGCATGGAAAACCAAGACCAGAATTGTTGATATCAAATCAGGTGCTCAGAAGAAAAACTTGAGTTTGAACATCTAGTCACCTTCCCCACCTCTCCCTTCAAGCCCTGCAAAACTCAGTGGATTCAGCAAACCCTCTGCTGATTATCAGGACAAGTCACCCAACCTTTCAGCCAAGCAACAATTAAATATAATATCAAGGAAAGGTAAGGCAAAATCACCCCAAGTTGTGGAGTTTTGGGCCAGCCTCCAAAGCAGGGATGGAATATTTTAAAATATTTTAAACAAGGCAAAAATGTTTCTGCCAGGAAATAAAGCTTCGTAATAAAATGACTGTTTATGCTCCTTTTATTGAGCCTCCAGTTTTCACAGTTTTACTTCCAGAATTTTACTGAGCAGCAACAATTACCTTCTCATTAAAACTGCACAAAAACTGTCAGAGCATCTGACATAACCAAAAAGAAGAGACAAATTAAAACAAAGCTGAGATTACAGTCAGTTAAAGGAACGTTGATACAATGCACTTTTAAGTCTTGTTTGTGTTAAGTTTTTCCTATGAAAACCACATGGAGAAGGAGTCATGGGGAATTTTAGCAGTAGTTAGGGCTGTCTTTTGTGCCCTCTCTTCCACAAACACACGATGCCCTTTTCCTTCCTCTGGTGCTGCTGCTTATCCAAGACCACACTGAATCAGTTCAGGAAGTTAATCTGGTATTTAAAGAACTAGGCAGCATTAAAACTGAAAGGCATTAAAAACTAAACTGATCAATAAAGTTGTTTCCTGTGGTTTAGCCCTCTGAAAGAACTCATTGCACCCAGGGAGGGGGTGGTGAGAGTGAGATTCCTCCTCTGGCAGCAGCAACCTGTTAGACTGATTTAACTGGAATATCACATCAGCTGCCTGGACTCCAGTGATGGGAGATGACTCAAGGCACTACACACAGCTCAGCTGACAAGGAGATGTTGGAGAAGCCAACACAACTCACTGCAGTTGGATTCACATGCCCATACCCTTGATATGAACAGGGGAAATGTCTGGATTACTGAATTAAAACACATTGAACACATCCAAGCTTTGGTCTCTCTCTCTCTGCAGCACCTCCCCTCCTGCCAAGGCTCCAGCACCACATGTGCCTCCAGCCCTGCCTTCTCCAACTCTCTCATGACACCTTCATGAGGAAAAGCCATCCCCATCCTGGATGCAAACTGGCTGGTTCTGTGTACTCCAGCACAACTGATGTTCAAGCGTTTTTGAGATATTTCAGTCTGCTCTAAGTTATTTTACATAGAAATAAAAATCACAGAATCGCAGAATGATTTGGGTTGGAGGGGACATTTTAAAGGCCACCTAGGCCAACCTCCCTGCAATGAACAGGGACACCTTCAACATTCTAAAATTCTATTCATCAAATACTTGTTGTGGTGCAAAAATATAAAATGCTCAAAAGAAGAAATAAGTTGGAAAACAAAGTAAACAGAATTCACTGCATGGCGTTAACACAAGTGATTGCAGCAACATTTCGTTATGCAAGCTGGACCTTTGGAATGGGCCATGCCTTGATCAAAGTACTCTTGGACCAGATGGCCACTGTCCCCTCCACAGATATCCCTGCAGGTATGTCTTCTGCTGGGTCTGATGACAGGCTTGAGCTGTCACCCACACATCTGATGAACAAGATAAATGCAGGGCAGAATCATCTTGGAATAAGAGTTTTAGTCCTGTTCTTTCTGTGCTTTCTCCCCCCCTTTCTTTCCCTCTCTCCTTCCACCAAATACACTCTGCAGAGTATATGTACATTTGATTTTTCTTTTTAAATTGCTGGCAAAAATCAGGTGCACGAGCAAATGCAACAAGAAAAGTGCTAATTTAGGCCAAAACAAGAGGCCCAGATCCTACCAGCATTTTCCCAGTGATAAAGCCATCCCTGCAAATGCAGCCTGACAAGCAGATCACCTGTGCTGCACCACCAGCCACTGCAGCCTGGCCACACTCATCCAAACTGAGACTGGGAATTCTCTGCTCTTCATCAAGACTTGCAGGTGGCCACCAGCAGGATAAACACTCAGAGCTTTAAGAAATGCCATATTTCAGCATTAAAGCCATGCCCTGTCCAAGCCCTTTGTGCATGCTGTAGGACCAAGCCCAGCTCGTTTTTCTTGGGGAGGACTTAAATAGCTGCAGAAACTGGACCCACCTTTCCTGACTGATGAGTAACACAGAAGTAGAGGCACCAAACTGAATTTTACAAAACCCTGCTCTGGACTCAAGCCCTTCTTTGTGTCCTTGCACCCAGCAAACACAATGATGTGCTGGAAAAGGTGAGTCTCAACCTCCTCAGTTCCTTGCTGGATTCTGTCAGGCAGGGAGTAATGAATTAGGGGTCAAGATAAGGCCTAAAACAAGCAGAGAGGTCATTTTGAGGCAGAATAGGAAGAAAAGTATACTCCAACTACAGAGGAAGTGTTTACAGGGCTTCAAAATATTTCTTTTGAGAGATGCAGGTATTTAAACAGAGTTACTTCATCCTGCTGCAGACAATTCAGTGATTCACTGGCAAGCCAGAGTTAGCTCTGTTTTGAAGATAGGAATCTTTTCCATACTAGGCAGAAGGCATGGAACTCTTCTCTGCATTACCCAAGCAAACACCATCCACATCCACAATTCTTTTGCAATAAAGCCTCCATACAACAACTCTTTCTGTCAGGAAACTCCTCTGCTTTCTCCTTGCTCTCCTCTGTCACTGTACATCGTTGTCATCATGAAGTGGTTTGGGTTGGAAAGGACCTTAAAGACCATCTCATTCCAACCCCTTTGCCATTGGCAGGGACATCTTCCACCAGACAGGGAGGTGGTGACCCCAGAGCCACAATCACCTCAAGGCTTACAGGAACATTTTGGTCAGTTCTCAACAGATGTTCTGTGCAAAGACACCACAAAAACTGCCCTTCTACACTTAGCCATCAGCCCATCTACCAAAATATCCCCCTTTGGTAGGTACCAGAACTGTAAAAAGCACTTTATTACCTGCTATGGCTCTGCACAGCAAGGGATAAGCTCAAAGAAAAGCTTCACAGTTCAGGGCGTTTCTGTTGCTGATGGCAAAACTGTGGGATTCTAAAGATGGAGTGAATATCTGCTCTTTAATACACTGAAAACTTTGAGGGAAACAGTGTGGTTAAGAGTATTTTAACTTGTGAAAAACAAAAGGAGTAGCAGAGTGTGCTTCCCAATCCTAAGGTTGTGATCTGGAAGGGGAAAGGCTGCTCCAGCAAAGCACACCAGTGTCCCTGGAGAGACCCTGCTCAGCTCCTGTGTTTGAGGGGAAGCAGGGAAGGGAATTACAGCTAATTGAAAACATTTTGCATAATTGGAGCTGATAAGAGACATATACCCATCACTCCAGGAAACTGTTTGCATCCTTATAACAATTACAGCACATATAAAATTCAGACGCTAAGGAAACAATTAGAAACACTCGCACTGGTGGGAAAAAAAACCCAAACAGGTGAATAAATGGACCATCACCATTAAAAAAGCAACAACAATGCTACTTTTAGAGCTCTTTTCAGACACAGGAGAGCATGTTCATCGGAGATATTGAGGGCACGAAGAGAAGGGAAATGACAAAAGGAAGATTAACAGAACTGTCTTGGGAAAGACTTCAATTAATATTAAGAACAACCAGAAAGACAAAACAAATGATGCAGAAACAACAACAGGCTCCCTGTATGGAGTACAGCAAGCACATGGTACAAAGACAAACCTACTTCAAACGTGCTCTCAATGGTTTAATTTCCCCTCAGGGAGCCAACACTACTCAAATTCATTTTTCCTCTTTTATTTTACTAGCTAGTAAAGGCAAACAGTTGGCAAGAAGATAATAAGCAAGCAGTTATCAGATGAAGAAAAATACATTTTTGAGGTATCTCAGAGCAATGACACAAGGCTCGAGAGTGGCTCTGTGCAAGATTTTACCAGAGGGCCTTACAGTCAGATCATGTTCAGGAACAGAACAGATTGTTAGCTCTCATAAATGTTTGCAACAGCACCTTCCTAAACATTTTGTGCAATTTAAATCAATATTTTTCTTTTTAAATTATATAGTTCTAGCTAAAACACCAGCAAATTAACATTAAGGTAGCTGCTTTTCCACTCAGGGCAGTCATTCTTCTGCTTTAATTCTTACATTATTACAGCAACAGATGTTGTAGGATCCTCTCCACAACACTACAAAGCCTACCCAAGGTTATATTCCTCCTTGCTCACGCAGTGCACGGACACCCAGCTGAGCCCTACCCTGCTGGATTAATTAAAACACATGGATTGAAGCATGCCCGGAGACACTGTGGTAAATTCAAGATAAGCAGAAGCTCTCCAGTGCAGGTCCCCACAAGTTTGGAGTTGTTTTCTTCTAAACACATGCTCAGGTAGCATCCTTTGCCTTCCCTTCTTCTCAACCCTGCACTTAAAGGGTTTGTTGAAATCCAATTCAAGCGAAAGCAGCATTCCTCAGATGCCACTTTGCTATGATTTAAGCACATGGAAGGAATAAGCTCTAGTTCCAATGTCCTTCCTTCAAGGGGAGAGAAGATAGTCTTTCAAAGGGATTGATTTGGAAGTCTATGCCAGCTTCAACTCCTCAACAGAGCTACTGTGCTCCAGGGGTAATTTTAGTTTAAGATTAAAATGCAGTAGAGACCAGGACTGCACTTGTTTGTTTGTCTGTTTTCCAAGTTAATCTCTTTCATTTTGCACAGCACAAGTCCCTAGCCAGAAACCACATGGGCTGGGTATCTCCTCTTGGAGCATCCCTGCCAGACTGGAACTGGAATGAATTCTTCTGAAAAGGATTTTTACACCCTAAATGAGAAGATTGAGAGGCATGTGATTCCCCCCCCACATTTCCCCCAGGCTCAATGCACAGCGCTGCTGGCACTTGCTAAATAAAAAGGCAAAAGGAACTATTCAGTAATTCCTACTACTTCCCGAACAAAACCTGGTGGGAAGGGAATACACAAACTGCAGAAGTAACTGCCAACAGAAAGGTTTTGCATCCAAACACAAACTCGAAGTATGCTGAGGGTAAAAAACTCAATGGCCCAACTTCCTAAGTCACTTCTTATTTACAGTTCAAAGGACGTGTTACAGAACCACCACATTTAATTCTATTTTACCCCCATTCGTGACAGTGGCAAAAAGCCTAAATTTAAGTCCCAGTTGCAGTATCAGCTGTGCAAACGAATAGAACAGCAGGACCTTCAATAAACTCGAATAAATCATCTATGGGTGCCTTCCCAGAGAAACCTGTGTGCTGTACACAGCAACTTTGCCAGGCAGCAGTAAACGAGACACTGCCCACTTTGAAGCTGTGGTCGACTGGAAACCTTCTTCTTTGTAAAACCTGTCAAATTAAAGGCTGATCCGTGTTGGAAGCATGGGTGATCCAACTAGAACGGGAGAGACAAGCACTCCAAACTGCAGCTGCAGGAATCAGGAAGGAGCTGGGAGTGTTGTTCACCAAAGCTTGGAAAGCTTTTGCCGTGCTCCAGGCAACCTGGAGCCAGCGAATGAGCATTCCAGCCGAACTCCCCAGAGCAGCAAAGCCCAAAATGGTTATCCCCGCTGTCCTAGCCGTGCTCTGAGCTTTGTGGTTGTGTCCCCACAGAAGAATTTTATCACAACAGATGACCGCAGCATCCAGAAGCACTGCTCATGTAGCCGGCATGCTGCTAATCAACAGCCAGAGCAGATGGAATGCAAATCTCCCAGCGAGGGGGGACCAGGGGGCTGTCACCAGCCTGCTCCCACCACGTAAATGAGCTATTATCAATTAGGAGCTAAATTCAGACAGGATTTTGGTGAAAGGCAACACTTCAAGGTGTTTACGGGGGAAATCCATCTGCACCGTCTAAAAAAATCCACCATGTGCTGCAAGGTTATTCTGTGCTGGTTTGTTCGTGCACCAGTACAAGGCTGTCGTCCTGATTTCAAGTCCTGCAAGGATTTTAATTTAAGCTTAGGCAAAATAATCCATCGAGTATGGTGAGGATGGCCTTAACAAAGGTAACATTTTTTTCCCACCAGAATAATTTTTTTTTTTTTGCAAGTATTTCAGAGGCTGGAATCAGCTCCTTTTCAGCAAAAGAGAGGGGAGTAGAAAAAGCATCATCTAAAAGTCACACAGAAATGAAGTTTTGTTACATCCATATCGGTCTATACCAACATGGCAAAAAGAACCAACCTCAGCATATCTGTGGGTTTTGCATATAAGGTTTGGGGGTTGGTCCTTCAGCAAATTCAACACAAGAAGAACCGAAGCTGCCCCAGTTCATTCACTCAATTGATTCACCAACTGTTCTGAAACATGAATAAATATAGAAGTGGCTACTCTGCTCTAATTAGTGACATTCAGTGAATCCAACCAGAGAGCCTGGACCTCCAAGCCCTTGCATTTAGCTCTCAGTGCCTCTCCCCTGGGAACTGAATAGCAATCAGGTATGTAATGCAGGGATGGTTGCTTTTTTTCCCTTCACATTTAGGGTGGAAAATAAGGGGGTGGGGCACAGGGATGGAAAAATAGAATTAAATCCTTAAATCCGGGCCAAAGGTCTAAACATACTTAAAGAACTGCTTTGAGGGGGAAAAGAATTAGAGAAGAAGAAAAAGCAATAAAGGAAAAATCAAACCGAGTGCAATTGCAGAAAACATGAAGCAGATGATGCATTTCCTATGTGATAGCTTAAACAAGTCCCAAGGCACACCTCCTCAGTCCATCAAACACCACATTTACATAAAATCATTAATTCATTACAGTCATGAAAGAACACAGAGATGGGTTAGGAGGGACAGGATGGAATGAATGAAGTGGAAACATAAGCCAGAGACACAAGTAAAATGTCCATAGAGCTTCCTGAAGAACAAAGCTCACAACTAAGCTCAAAGAAACATCTCAAACTGAAAAACCTTCACGTTTGCCCACACTAAACCACCCTGGTTTCCAATATACAGATAAATGTACACATGATGGTGATGGTGCTTGTGTGCCTGCCCTCTGTGGCTCTCGGGAGGGAAGCTGCTGATGCTGCACTTGGTCCTGCTGCCAACAAGAGTTATTTGCTTCTGGTTTGGTTTCCATTTCCCTGGATTAGAAACACAGCCTCTCTTCCTGCTAAACAAGGTCTCAGCCACCTCTTTTGACCCACTGGAGTAAACTTAGCTTCTCATGAAGCTTCTTGCCCTTCCTCTGAAATAATGGTAATTTTTAACCAAAAAGTAGTCCAAAAGATTAAAGCCCCAGCACCCAGCAAACTTACACAGAACATATGAATTAATTTTCAGGTTTCCTGGCTGTTTTATCACTTGATTCACACACACAGAGCCCGAAACTGCAATTCTGTAGCTATCAATCTGCCTCCAAAGACAGTGTTAGCACGGCAATCCCCCCACACAACACAAGTGGTCTTACAGACGGCAGCACTATTTTTAAAGCAGAACATGGATGTATTTTCCTCTCCTTTGCCAAACAAGTATATGAAATGTGCCACATGGCAGGTAGCATGCAGATGACAAAACAGTCAGAATTCAGCAGAAATACAAGATGGGGTTGCCAGAAGGATTCCAACAACTCTTTCTCAAATAAAAAAAAAAGCCCCCAAACCATACTGATAGGTGCTCCACCAAAAGCTCTGTCACATCTTTGCTCTCCAGAGGTGAGAACTTCCACTGTTGCTGCCATCTCAACAGCTGGAATGAAGGAAAACTGCATTTAACACCAAAGGAGTGTCCTGGGACTGGGATGTAAGCTTAACCAAGTATCTGCTGTTGTTTCTGCGTTAAACTCTGAGACAGGGAAAGAAGTCATCCTGAATTTAGAGTCTATTCCAAGAGGAACTGCTGGCAGAAAGGGAATAGCCTGCACCAGAGGCCAAGACAGTGTTTTCTGTTAGGGACAGATCAGGAAGAATGAACACAGTTCATTCTGGGGAAAGAGTTTTCAACTTTGGAGCTCACCTGACAAGCCCTTGCAGGTTGTCACACACACCTAACACTGGACACAGCAGAAGCAAGTCTGAAAAAAACCTCTCTGGAATGAAATACATTCTTCATACAGACAGGGAGTCTAAATAACATTTGAAATTTGTAACCAGGACCGAGCTGGGCATTTGCTATAATCAGCCTGACATCTGAAAGGTCCATTTGGTTTTAATATACCCAACCTATGAGGTTTGTATAGCACGAAGCACAAGAGAACAAAGTACCAAAGGCAGCAAGGAAAAAACGGTACAGAATAAAATGCAAATACATTTGAAGGGAACTGTAATCATTGACTGGGGGAAAAAAGCAGGTTTCCCTTTCTCAGGGGTGTATGGATCCCTGGAGCAGCCCCAGAACAGAGAAGCTGGGCTCAGCTATCGGTTACCAGGGATTGTTTGGAGGGACACGAGGACACCCACAAGGCACAGAACACAATGGCACACTGGCAGCCTCCACACAAGAGTCACTGAACATTAAATCAGTCTTGCTTTTTAAGAACAAGCTTGAAAAGACCAAGCTGAGCGAGCGGCTGCTGAACTAATGGGTATCATTTTTGCTTATTGTAAAAGAGCAAATTTAGGGAATTTATAGCAAGTGATGTTTTACATGAAAGCATTTTTGCAGCTAACAGCAAAGAATTTTGTCATTTTGTGTTTGCTTCTGCTCTTTGCAATTAAAGACCCACCAGCACATCCACCTAGCATGCCTTATTAGCATGTTGTTTAATACTACTTAAGAAATGACCTGTGAATTGTTCTTTGGATACTCAGGAACTATGCATCTCTTCTTATTAGCAGCTTCATTAGCACTAAAAGATGAAAAATAAACTCTTTCCCTGCAAATACATGCCATCTCTACAACTAGCACCAAAGACTCAACAGCAACAGCCTGCGTTTAAAATATTCACAACAAAGTTTCGAGTAGGCAACTCTAGCAAGAATTAAACTATGCTCCATAGAGGTGATGGTGTACTCAGACACATTCAGGAACACTGCCAGTACTTAAAATAAGGTTTGCAAAATTGTGCAGAAGCGACGTTATAATTTTAAATAATTGCTTTTTATTTTGAGTGGTAAAATGTTTGCCAAAGCAAGTGTTTTTATGAAACATAGCCTACTGCCCTAGATTCCTCCCTGAAAATTGCAATTATTTTATTATAGTAAAATAGTTACATCATTTTCAGAGCCTGAAATGGTAATGCTGTCAAAAGACATATGCTGATAGATATTCCAGTGCCACTAGCAATGAAACCTGACTTCCTTTAACAAGTCTTTAACAAAGTATTAATGAACCAACTTGTGCCTCACTGCAGTGCTCATTAATGAGCTGAGGTGAGCTCCCTCCAACGCTGCTGAAACACAAAAAGCTCTGAGCAGCTGTGGTGGGAGTGTTTGCATCCGTTTGTGCTGCTACCCACAAACCTATGGGTAACCACAGAGCTCACACAGCTCCCATCCCTTATTTCACCAGAGGTCAGGAAAAGAGCCAGCAGAGCAGAGCAGGCAATGAAATGATGGAGGAACTGGAAAACAGAACCCACTGCTGGCTTCACCTGACAGGCTGCTGCCAGAGGCCAGCAGCAGATGGATTCAGAGGCACCTGGATCTCTCTCCTACCTGGGAACCCCTCACTGCTGCTCTCCATGGACACAAAAACTATGTGGGAACTAAACTGCAGAAAAACCATGAATGAGAACCAAGAAACGTGTTTTACATCAGACTGAGCATTACAGCCTCACAATGCTGTGTCCTAGTCTGAGAGGAACACCAAACAAAGAGACATACAAACCTAACCTCAAATATTTATCGTGGCACACTGCTCTGCAGAGAGATGAGGCAAACCCCCTCCACTTCTGTGCTAAGTGGAGGATGGAGAGACCTTGGGAGACCTTTCCCAAGCAGTGGGAAGGAGAAGTTGTGGAGGTGGATCTTTTATTTACAGGAGTTAAAAATAAGCTCCACAGAGAAATGAGCTTTTAAATAACCAGAAAGAGTCTCACTTTCCAACACCCAGAAAAAAAGGTCCTTGCAAACTCTCCTGTTTTTTTTTCTTCTTGCTTTGCATATGCAGCTCATTAATGGATTCTCCATCTGCACTCACAATTGCTCTTAACATTTGCACAGCCCAAGACAAAGATGTTCTGGGCAAGCCACAGCCTCTTCTGACAACTGTCACAAATGAAACGCCAAATCAGTCTGGTGACATCTTTGACCCATGACAACACTGCGGCTTCTTGGAAGGAAATTCCTGGAAGAAATCGATATGGCACTATAAAACCCTGTCAGTTCTGCTACTGCTCAACAGAAGGACTGCATCAGCAAGACAAAGGCGACAGAAAATGCAGTCCCAGGATATGGGGTAGGATGGAAAAGGCTGGGCTGTTCTGGCTGCATGAGTGGTGGTGGCTTCATCAATACAACCCCAGGGGCACCAGCAGGGAATGTAGAGCAAGAGGAGACTGCAAGGCAAGCTCTGCTCCTGGATCTCCTGAATTCCCACTGCTGGGAAACTGGAAAATCCTTCCTTTGGAAACACCATGCTGTAATCTATAAATAAATAAACATGTCATGTCAAAAGCCACTCTCCTCTCTTATTTTACCCACTTGCTGCTGAGCTCCTACACATCCTGCCACTGATGATGAATAATTCCCTTTTAAAATCAGGGCACACAAACAGGGATCATGAATGCAGAAGACTTTCTAACAAAGAACACTCTCCCATCCATGTGGGATGGGGATGCTTTACTATCATCTCCATCACCACAATACACTCAGTGCTACAGGATGTCCCCGTGGGCTGCACTGGACTCACGCAAAGATGCTCGGCACGCACGGCAGCCACGCAGCCCAAGAGCCCTGGTAGAGCACATTCCCCTCTTTTCCCTTTCCATCTTAATCCACACTGGCACATCCTGACTTCTGTCAGTTTGGGGAAACTGCTCATAGTTTTTATGAGACATGGTTAGGAGGGCTACAGGCACCCTCCCTGCGCTAGCAGCAGCACGACGCGTTCGCACTCCTCCAGTGCTCGCTATTGTCTCTGCTCCCACTTGTTTAAAATTCCTACAGGATACTGACATATCTCAATAGGGCTTTAATAATAGCCTAATAATTGCTCCAGACAATAACTTACATTGTATTGAGTGCTCGCCTGTTGGGGGGTGGGTAGAAGGGTTGCCTTGGTAACAACGAAAAAATCATATGGCAAATAGAGACATGAAAGGACACAAGCTGATCCATTTGCTCCCTGCTCAAAAATCCATGGGAAACGGTGACATTGGCACGAAAGTAAGGCTCTTCTGGTCAGAATGTGCAAATAGCACTAAAACCCAACTTATCTGGAGGTTTAATTAAGGCTTAGGTAAAGAAGATGTTATGAATTATGCAGTAAGGGCTAGAGGTAGCAGACACTACAATTTCAGTGTGCTGTCAAAGCCAATTCTCAGTTTCAGGAAGATGGAATTTTGTCATCTAAACAGCTTAATTTAAAGTGCTGGAGATAAGGTAATGAGGTCAGTAAACTCGAATGCTCTGAGCTTGTGTTTTGTCTTCGCTCTGCTTTGATCAGTTTTCTCTGGCACCTTTCTTTGAAAGATATCAATATTGTAATACATAGCAACTAAAGAGTCCATTTCTAAAACATGTGCATGTGCCTGAAAATAAACATGCACAGACTACATATTCCCACATTTGTCCTACAGAGCAGGGAAAAATATGTCCTGCAAGCACAATCCACCTGGCTCACCCCTCCCTTCTACCCTCCAAGCCTGCAGAAACAGTAGCTGCACACCAGGAAAAAGCACTCAAAGAGGCCTTTTTGGCTATTAGTGGCATAATGGCTCACAGGTTCATGCTCCACGTCGGGAAGTGACAGCAGCAGACAGCCAGCAGCTCACTCCATCCAAGAGGAGTCACATTAATGGATATATTAAGAGCAACCTGCCCAGCAAATGACAGAGGCACAGTCTCAGCAAAGCCGCCGCAGGAAAGGCTCCCCTACAACTTTTTCATTAGTTATCTCAAATTAAATTAATTTTCCAAAGCACAAGAACAATGATAACTAATAAAATTCCAGTCCCATGATGCCATTTAATGCCCATCTGTTTCTGAGGAACTAGAGATGGCTGGACATGCTCACATGCACCATCAACATCTACTGGGGGAAGCTGTGAGTTCACAAAGATCTTTGTCATGGAATCATAGAATTGTTTAGATTGGAAAAGCCCTGCAAAATCATTGAGCCCAGTCATTAACCCATCAGTGCCAAGGCCAATACTAAACCATGTCCCCAAGTGCCACATCTATCTATCTTTTAAATCCCTTCAGGGCTGGTGATTCTTCACTTCTCTGGGCAGTCTCTTCCAATATTTGACAACCTTTCCAGCAGTCTTGTCCCTAATATCCAAACAAAACATCAACTTGAGATAGTTTCCCCTCATCCTGTCACTTATTACCTCGGAGGAGAGGCCTTCCCCCATCTGCCTACAACCTTCAGGTGATTGTAGAGAGCAAAAAGAAGCTCATTTTCTCCAGGCTGAGCCCCTCCAGCCACTTCTCATGAGTCATGTGCTCCAGACCCTTCCCCAGCTCCATTCCTTTCTCTGTCCTTCATGTCACACGGGTCCCAACCCGGTGGTCACCCATAAGATCACTGATCAGTCAGGGCTGACAAAAGACATTCAGGGACATTGTTTCTATGCTGGTGATGATGGCAAAGATGCCCCATCCCTGTGGATGAGGAGGCTCTGGACACTGAACAGCAGGGATGGAGAGCAGGCAGGAGCAGGGAACGCTCTCCTGTGCCAGGAGGGAGCTACAGGTGCCATGTCACCCCTGTGGAAAGGCCACCCCAGCCCAGCACTAACAAGGCAGCTCAGGGAGGGACACAATAGGCAAGAAACCTCACTCTGCTTGTAGGAGGCTCTCAGAAAGGCAAAGGACAAAGAGCTCCCCTTCAAAGAAAAAGGGCACAAGCTGATAAGATGGATTCCTTCCAGCACGGCGTTTTTTCCCCAGCAGCCAAGTAAAGGGGTTGGGCTTTCTTACTATTGCCTTTGGAAACGGGATCAGAATACAGATATTTAAAAGCATGTTCTGGCACAGGCCCAGTTTCCTTGCCAGCAAGATTTTCAACCTTTAACACCACGCAAAATCCTACTAATTGCAGAATTGTTCTTTCTTCAAAGAGTCGTTCCAACAAAGCTTTACAAAACCAATGACAGCAGATGAGGCCAGTACTACTTGTTTATTCTGCAAACATTTCGTGGCAGAAATTTAAACCTACAGGGATGAGAAAAGAAGCAACATTCTGTACTAACTCCAGAGACCCCTTTTCACTTTGAATTTTAGATTTCAAGCTGCCTGCAGAAAGCTGGAAAAGAAGCTGTTCACTTCCACCACGAGCTGGAAACAAAGCAGCGACAGGAGAAAAAACGGGGATTGGAAAAAGGCTGGAAAGGTGAAAATCCTCTGTGACATCCTGATCATGTTTTGCTGTGTATCACAGGATACCAGGACACCTCAGAAATGGAAGTGACAGCCTCCTCTGCTATAAGGAGCATTTATCCCATGCATTCTCAAACCTGGGAAGAAAGCAGACTGATGATAGTGCAATTTATTTCAGCCATCCAAACTGACAAACCAAGTCTACACATATGACTAAAAAGCCTGGTTTATCTACAGCAAGTATGTGCAGAATTTTTCCTGCCAGAAAACATAAGGGAAACTCTACAACAATCTTTGTTATCCATGTTCCTAGATAAGTACTTAAGCCAGTTGTCTCTATCTTTGACACTTGTATCCCTAAATTACAGATGCAAGAGCAAGGGTCCCAGAGGAAACAGGCATTTCTTCAGTTAAATGGTTTTATTTCAAAATAAGCTAAATAATCATACTAATACCCTTCAATATCCTTTTGGTATCCCAATCAAGAAAACTTACGAGGAGTAAAAGATCACTTGGAATAAATCCCTAAAGACAGACAGATGCACACACAGACATAAAACTTCTTTTTTTTTTTTTTAAATTAAAAACTCTGAAAATGCTTTAGACCAATCCTCAAAGGAAGAGATGAGAGGTAACAGGGCTGTGAAACAGCATTTGTGGATACTGAGCATATACTGACATCACAGTGAGGGGAGAAAAGGTTAAAAACAAAGCAACACAATCTTTTAATAGGTTCAAGGCTAAGTTGACATTAGTAAGCACATTAAACAACAAAAAACCAAGACATTAGACTACAGGAATGTAAGGGCAGGATTAACCAATTATGATGCTTTTGCAACAAAAAAAAAGCATGCTTCAAGGCAGTGTGAAGCAAAACCAGGACCCCCTAGGAAGCAAGAGCAGTTTCTTGAATATTAAGCAATGGAGAAAAACAGACACAGGGACAGAAAAGCTTGTTTAGGAAGGGATTTATGCTAGAGTAGGTCTTTTCCATAGCAGTGATATAAATGGAAAAATTATGAAGAACCAGCATCCAATTGATTCACTTATGAAATTTAACGACATTTGCCCTGGGGGGTTGTTTTTGTTTTCTTAAAACAATATTATTTAAGGCGAGGTGCTCAAAAAAATTAAGATCAAGCTTAAAAATAAAAAAAAAAAATATTATGTACTCTCAGCTCTTAAACATACCATGAGCAAATATTAGAATTCCCACACCTTGTTTGCAAATAAACTTGTGTTATAAAAAAGTCTAGGCAAACATAATTAACAACAGAACTGGCAAGGAGCTCTGGGTTAGTTCTGAGAACAGAACCATTACAGCTGTTAAAATCACCTTTTTGACCTTCCTGCCTCTGTGCCTGAGGTCTTTGCCTCAGTTCTACTCCTTCCAGTCCAGTATCTGCCTGGGTTATTTCAGCCCAACTATTTGCAAGGCTGAGCTGTGAATGGGAGAAGTTCCTAAATAGCCCTGTTCCTAAATAAATAAATAAATAAATAAGCTCCATCTGCCAGGGGAAAATAAAGAAGAAATTTTGGGTGTTCAATACTGTGACTCTACTTCTCAAAGACACATTAATATACATTCACAATCTACAAGTCTAAAAGAAAAATAGTGTTTAAAATCTGTCTGAATATACAAACAACATCTTCCTCTTAGAGCAGAGCTTTATTTCTAGCTGTACAGACTGAGTGCAGTGTCAATACTCAACTGTTTTGGATACAAACCACCTGTCTGGGAGGTCAATGAGCTCCTCTTGAACTGGACTTATTTACAAATGAAACAAGACAAGGTAACTGATGTCTGCAAAGGAAACCTGTTGATATTTGTAATGTGAAACAAGAAAGGGAAGTCCCAGCAGTCTTACCAAAATTAGTACTTTTCCAGTGGATGTTTCCTTTCATCTCAAAAAGCAAGAAAGCAGCTGAAAGGCCCAAAGACCTTTAGATCATCTGCATCTCTTACAAAAACATCCAGTATAGCCAAGCTGAGACAGCCTAAGAAGGCCAGGTTTATTCAGCATGGAGATAATCAATGACAAAGCCTTACTGAAACTTTATAATATACTTCTCTTTTTCCCCAATCTCCCCTGCACGGTAGATTCTCTATATGCTGTAGAACCTGCAGGAAGAAAAGCAGGAAACCACCTTCCAAATGCCATTCTGCTTATCCAGAAAAGGATCTGGAGTACTGCTGTAGTCATGAACAATATGTTGTTCTTTTCAAAGTTAAATTGCCTTTACTTGACTTCAAAAGTGCTTTACCCAAATACGGGAATACTGCAGGGGATGAAAAATCCCTTCATTTAGAATCAAAACTTGCAGCTCAGAAATCTAAGCTGAAGGTTTTAAGTGATAACCAGCGTAATGATAAAGAATGTTTATCTACATCATAAAGAAAAAAGCCAGTGTTAGCCAGAGCTGAGGGCAGAGAACTTGTCCCTGCTCCTAGTAAGGCTGAATTCCCACTGCCTGCAGGATTTCCAGGACAGAAAAGCTTTGCCATGACACTGAAGTAACACACGTGGTGTTGAGATGAGCATGCATGGAACAGGACAGGCTTCACCAGCCTCCCTGCAAGGCTGTGCAGAGTCACAATCTAATTGCTTTAATTCGCAGAAATCAACTCCCCCTGTGTATTTTAAAATATTACCTAGAGAAAGATCATGAAATACATTATTATCCTTAGGCCAGCAGTTATAGTAGTTTTTAAGACAGTATGTGTGGCAGTCCTGGCTAAGTCCATCTCTCAAACCCCAAAATTAGAGCCCTGTCTCTGCCCAGGACTGCAGTACACAGTTCAGAGTACGCCTGGGTAAATACGAACTTGGGTAAATATGAACCCACTGCTGCAGACAGAGCTCTGATCCAGCTCAGCACATCATACCCATCTCCATCTGAAACTTCCTTCTCAAAGTTATTTTTCCATTAGACAATGAGGGGGACTAGGGATAATCTGATTTATGAATTGAAATGCTGGGTCAAGTCCCATGGGCAGAGGAAAGTATGAGGAGTATCTCTCTCCCTTTAGCTTGGGGCTACCCAAAAGTGACAGGTGTCTCCAAAAAACCCCTCCACTTCCATCTACAATTGAGAGCAGCAGGTGAATCCACATTCTGGAAGCAGGCAAAGCCACCTGCCTGGCAGGACTCCAAAGCTGTGCTTTCAAGCTGGGTGTCAGCACTGTTCCAGCACTATGGGTGGCACAATCAGTAGCCCTGGAGCTGCTGCCAGCTCCACACAACCATTGAGGGAAATGAAGACTCTTTTTTTCCAAGCTAGAGGGTCATTGGTGAAAGCCAGGAAAAGCAGGAAATCTACTCTCTGACCTTGCTTTTGAAAAAAGCAAGTCTGAGTAGCAACATGTTTGATTAAAAACCTATAAATCAACATTCACTGGTCCCAAACTTGATTAGTCTTCTGCAAGTTCCTTGACATTTCCCATTCCCAAAGCAATCCATATATTGGGCATTTCAATGCATTTGTTACCCTGTCGTGATGAACTGCTCTGCTGGTGGCATTTCCAGACTGCAAATAGCAACAAGGCACCAATCCTGAGGGCTGGAGGCTTTTGGGGGCAGAGTGAAATGCACCCAAATCATCCAGTGCCTACAAAGCCACAGCCAAAGAGCAGACTGACAATTGAATTTGCAACACAAGACAAGCACTGGCACTTCCTGGCCACCGTGTCACCTCCATCTGCACCCTACCACTTCTACTCGGAAAACCGAGGCATTTCTGAAGGTAATTTTTACATCTTCAATCCATGCAGTCTTTACTTTTTAGGGAAAAAAATTGTATCCCCTTTAAAGAAAGGTGAGGTGGAAGGAAAGAAGCAGAGTTGAGTAGAGGGCCTCCCTTATGGTGAAGACATCTCCAGAGATTGCTGAAGGAGAAAAAAAACCATGACCAGGCAAGTAGAAATGCAAGAACTGCATTTCTTGTGAATTCCTAAAGCAAGAACTATTTATCCCTTGTGATAACAAGGCACAACAAGGCTACAAAAACGGAATATAAACCCCCAACATTTTAATGTGTGAGAAGAGCAGCAGTAAAGGTCTGGACTGCAAGCAGAGGAAACTCTGCCAAAGAATTCATGTGCCATATGAAGGCTGTAACACCAATAGCCTCTCAAAATCACAAAGGAAAATGGGAAGGAGAAGGCTTAGCCAAAGCAGCACATTTTAAAGCTGTCATCTTATTATCACTATGCCATGAGCTGGAATAATATATGTGTTTGAGGCATACTGGAAACTATGGGCTTAACTAAATATATTTATGGAGGATACTTCTGAGTTTTCCAGAGTATTTTTATAGTCCTAGTGCTGTTGACAAGACAGGAAGTGATATTCATATCAAAGACTGCACCCCAAACACAAACACCAAATTCAGTGTGTGTGTTTGAACCACAGGATGACTCTGGTGAGGAGTCAAAATAGAAGAAAGAATCAGAATTCATATGGAGGAAAGAGGAAGGACAAAAAGAGGAAAAAAAAAAAAAAAGTCCAAAGCTTAGATACAAGAAGCAAGATAAAGGCTAGGGTCCTCCTAGGAATGTAAAAGTCACCACCACATCCTCACCTGCCATTGGTTTGATTGGTTTGGCCTTTGACTCAAACCTGCAATAGTTTTACTAAGCATTGCTGCTCTTTAATCATAAAATCATGAAGTGTTTTGGGAAAGCTCATCTCATTCCAATCCCCTGCCATGGGCAGGGACACCTTCCACTGTCCCAGGTTGCTCCAAGCCCCATCCACCCTGACCTTGGACACTTCCAGGGATCCAGGGGCAGCCACAGCTTCTCTGGGCAACCTGCTAATCTCCAAATTACTGCTGGCACCCAAGAATTCTCCCTAATACTGAGAAGAGAGTACAAGACTGGGAGAATCTTGGAAATTTAAGTTATACAAGCCAACTAAGCCATCACCTAAGTGATAAGAGAAAAGTTTACCAGTTAAAATACCTGCTCTCACATCAAAAAGATGCAACCCAAAAAAAGAGAATTAAATAACTGGGTATAGAGGTTGTTCCAAAAATAATTCTATACTGAGAGTGAGCAGAAATCTCTTACTTCACATTTTGTTATGAAAGTATAGAATGCAAAACTGGGCCTAGTTATCAAGGCAAAATCTATTAAACCCTGAATGTCCACAAACTCACATTACAAACACATATAATAATTCAGCAAACAGAGCACCATAATGGTGTGAAGTGGGAAATATACCAAGCTAGTCTGGCATTTCTCTAAAACAAACAAAAATAGTTTAAGAAGGGTACTGGTAAAAGATGTTCCCACATCCTTAACTATGCAGCACGTGGGGTCTTCTACCAGCTCCAGAAAGGGATAAGAGTTTTAATAATGAATAATCTTACAGGAAAAATTCTGATTAGCCTAAAAGATAGGCTTACTTGTGATACTAAGGAGAGTAAACTTTTTTACTTTGACATTGCTGTTTAAGTGTTTACAATTACATCCTAAAGACTAAAATACTACAGCTTTGATTTCTTCAAACTTATTTTCTAAGGCAAGCATCCAGTTCCCAGGGTGAGTTGTGTTTATTTTGATTAAAACTGCCACATGGAGTCAATACTACAAAACCACCACATCAGTTGAGATTTTCAATTGGCAAGCCACAACTTTCTGTTGAGTTTCCACTTCTTCAGAACCAAAGCTAATGCTGAACTGGGGCCAAAAAAGGAGGAAATCAGTCAGAAAAGGACACTGAATGCTGCTTCTGTAGGAAAAAGACAAATATTTTCCAAGAAGTGGCAAGTTACATGCTTGTTAGGACACACATAACAGTCACAGCGTTAATGTTCAGACAGTAGTTCCTCATCACCTCTTAACCAAACATTTATACGTTTTTCTTTTTTACTGGATTTGTTTCAAGGTAAGGAAGTTACAACCAAGAAACAACTCCAACAACTCAGCTCCTGTAAAAGCCTATAGCAACTTGGATCTTGGGTTATTTCTGAGTATACCAAGTCTTTACTTGTGCCATTCATCTTTTAGATGAATTAAATGTCACTTGCTCTGCATCTTTTGTATAACAGCATATAATTCAGGGGGAAAAATACAAGCAGAATTTTAACAGCTGCTGGAAATATCACCAGTTGAATACTGAGTTGGAAATTTAAGACTAAACAAACATCTTGAGGCTGCCATGTTACCTAAATACCAGTTCCTGAGAACTCTTATAGGGAAGAAGAGAAAATTCATCAAAGCGAGCAAGCACAAATCACTGGCAGTAGCAAAGAGCTATCTAACAGAGAGGAAAAAACCATATACATTAACATTTCAAAATGTCCCCTGGGCTTAGCTAATTGCTATGATCAATTCTAGTTTGCTCACAAAAGCCTGGACAGCTAGCCAGAGGGAGCAAGGAGGGAACTAGGAATGGGAGATGCAACTTTAATGAGCTTTTAAACAGTAAGACAACATCCCAGTCCCCATGGACATGCAGGTGCAGTGCAGCCCTGGGGACCATCCTCATGGAATACAGCTTCCCTCCCACCTGACAAGCAGCTGCCAAGGGCTGTGAGCACGCATTAATCTCCCTGTGCCAGCACTGCTGAATTAGAACTACCTCATTTCCATCAGTCAGCATCAAAACAGGCTCTCCCCAAAGCCTGCACCCCTCCCTGATTGCAGTCAGCCTCTGAACAAGTGGCTGATTAGACAAGCCAGCAGTACCCAGGCTTACAGCATTAAAACAATCATCAGGCTGTTCAGGACAAACTTGAATATTTAAAGCCAGGCATCCCATCTCACCTACGTTAAACCCAACACATTAAGAGAGAGCTTTTGTATCATCAGATGTCTGTAATCAGAGCAGACAAAGACTATCAGCAGCTCTTGGATGTTCAGCATCTCACCAAGAGGAACAACTGGCTGGGGAGACCTGCTCTGGGGATGGGAAGGAGCTGGAGAAGAGAACAGTGCTACATCAAGTGAAGGACAAGGTCTCATTACGAGATGTTGTATGGTAATATGAGAAGTCACCATTCTCCAGAAAGAAAGAACTTCCAAGAGCATGTATTAAACAAGTCCTAAAAGACTGGGATTTATTTGAGGAAATGGCTCACAAAGACTGCTAAATTTCCTTTGTCCATAGGCAGGAAAGCTTGCCATGTCAAGTGACACAGTTTTTGCAGTATTTAACATACCTTTTTAAAGATGTAATTTCTTGCTTCTGATTGCAGAAGACACACTAAATGCAAGCCACAAACCAGCCCAGAGTAAACCTCACCAGGCCTGCAGAGAGATCCCATGCCCTTACAGCACTTGGCAGCCTTGCCAAAAGGCAGAGTAAAATTAATGCACCATTCCCAGACACAGGGACTGACATCTGCCCCACCATATCCCTCTTTAATTTAAAGCAAGCAGAGGGGGTGTAACAGTCCCACCCTTTTCATTAATAACTTCCAGTAGCTCTAACAGACATCTGCCTACATAATTATTTTCCCTGTTTTATACAAACAGATGCAGTCAAACCTCTTTTTGAGATGTGAAAGGAAGACTGCACATGAAATGTGCAAAAAGGGACACCTTCAGAGGTTTGCATTGCCAGGACATTCTAGTAACTCTAGTTCCTACATGCTCTCATACAGCAAGAGGAGCACTGATGAAGCAACCAAAACATCAAACTAAATGCTTAAAGATTGCTGCAAGTCATCTCACAATAATTAATAAAGACTTCTTACAACTGTTATGCTTTGACTTGAGAAAGATGCAATGACAAAGAAACTGTGTAAATGAAGCTTCCTCTAAATGACCTCTCCAGAAGTAGCTATTTATGGTCAAGGGACTTCCAGAGCTTAAATATATTAAATATATATCTGAGTCCAATAGAATTTGCTGAATCCCTTTTTGATCTCACAGACTCCTCCTAACATCCTCTACACCTGCAACAGAATTAGTTACTCCTTTTCTCTGCATCTGGCAGCTGCTCCTTCCATTTGATGTCCCCTAGATGTTTCAGAAGAAAGAGCAAACCTCTCCTCTTTTTAATCACACAGACCTCTCAGTTCTCTTATTCAAGGCTGAATAAGCATTAATGAACACAATCACACCAAAGCCATTCCTCATTCAACCTCACTGTCCTCCTTTGCACCTTTCCCAGCTTTGTCCAAGCCTCTTGAAGCACGATATGCAGGTGGGGAAGAAGAGCAACACCTGAACTACACACAACTGATAAAAAATACCATCTTTTTCCAGCAGCCTTGCTTTCACATTTTCACTTTTCCAACCCCTCAACCAGCTGTGTCTCTCTCAAGTACAAAGGACTGTGCATTAAGGCCAGCTCCTACTCAGAGTTCAGGTGCATTTACACACACATTCACCCATCACGGTGCATTTACACACTTCACTGCAACCCTACATGCAGCACAATGCCCAAGAAGAAACATACAAATATTCAACACAAAATGCTGACAGACAAAGAAAAAAATAAGACCAGCTGTAGATAAAACCAGGAAGGGCTTATTTGGTACCCGTTCTTGTCATGTTATGAGTCTCTAAGGGTCTCAATCAATCACTTGAGTGTGCTGTCCTCGATAAAACATCAGCCAAAACTGTGAAAATAATATGCAAGAAAGTTGCTATCGTTTCTTGATCTTAATTTCCACAGTTGGGTAACTATTATAGCAACATTTTGTTCCTTCATGGGGATGCGAGAGACAACTTGCATAAAATTCAGCTCAGTAAGATTAATAATCAAAGTGATAAATCAACACAGAGCAAGAAGACAGAATGCTGAACCCACTTTGAGTCCTCCTGTTCAGTCAATCAAAAGAAAATTAAGCACACAGGTTTTGTTAATTATTCACAGGCTCCCAAAACACACACCTTGAACATTCAGCACAAAGCACTTAGGCAATACAAAGCTGTAGCATCCTCCCAGGTCTAACATTACACTTCCAAGTGGAATTCTTGTCTTTGCTGGAACAGTTTAGTCTGGCATATAAAATGAACAGCATTCAGAAATATCAAAGAAAATATGTATTCAAGTAACCAGCACAACACAACATTAAGTGAGACTCCACCAAACACGTTTCCATGTCTCAAGTGCAAAAAGCCTGGATCTTTCCATAAGGTGTTGCTGGTGCATTCAGAAAGCAAGGAGAATTCAAGGACAGAGGCAGGCTCAGGGGTGGGAGGCAATGCACAAGTCTGCAGTCAGCTCACTGTAAAGCTCAAGGAATAGAAAAAAAAAAATATATATATATATAAACACACAATCTCAAAGATGAAAAAGATGCAGCAGCAACTGGTACATTTAATGCATGGTTAGTACAAGGAAAGTATATTCCTTTTCAGGTGTTTACTAGCTATACAGTCAGGTAACTCTCCCAGTCCCTAATAAGCTTTTCCTTTTCCTAAAACCTGCTCCTCTGTTAGTTCTGTGACTGCTGTTCCAATTCCTCAGTTTCCAGGGAGATGAGAGCAGATCTATAACAGAAGACACATCAAAAACAAAAATAAACTCCAATCTCAGCCCACACAAATGTCATTCTCACCATCTACCTGTACCTGGAATCCAGCTGCCATGAAAAGATTCCCTACCTCCTCTTTCTTAAGGATTGATTAACAAGAAGAGTGCAGTGAATGGTTTCACATTTTGCTTGCAAAAACACAACTGAAGGGACAAAGTCAAGACACTAAGTCAATCCTTTGCTGCAAAACAGGAAATCCAAACACTTAGGACACTTCTTAATGATTAAGAGATTTTTGCTCCTATGTCAATTCTTACAAGGCTGCTGTCCTAGCAGATCGTTTTCCTGCAAGTATTCATGTGGAAAAACTCTCTGAAAGGCATTTGTGGCTACAAAGGACAAGACTACTCAAACCTCTGCCTAATTCCTTTAATAAAACTATCTCCAGTATCATGACCAGTTCTTGGAATTATGAGCATCACAAAACCAAAGAATCCTAGAACGGTTTGTGTTGGAAGGGACCCTAAAGACCATCAGCTTTCAGCCTCCTGCCATGGGCAGGGACATCTCTGCCAGGGCCTCAGCACCCTCACAGGGAACAATCCCCTCCCAATATCCAGCCTAACCCTGGCATGTGGCAGTTTGAAGCCATTCCCCCATGTCCTGGTGTTCCAGGCCCTTTTCCAAAGTCCCTCTCCAGCTCTCCTGGAGCCCCTTTAGGCACTGCAAGGGACTCTGAGGTGTCCCCTGAGCCTTCTCTTCTCCAGCTCTCCCAGTCCCCAGGGCAGAGGTGCTCCTGCCCTCAGATGTCCTTCTCCTCTCACTGACACAGGGTTCACATGCCAGTCTGTAACAACAGCACGACTTATTTCCCTCATCCCCTCTCTTGGGTTATCAACTGAAAAATTTTACAATATCTGAAGTCAGAGTTGAAGTCTCTTCGCTTTACAGCATTAATTGCTTTTGGTTGCTGGAGTAGTTAGATGCAGTAACTCTCTTCTACAACCAGTAATAAAACAAATAGGAAGCTCTGTGGCCATAAGCAGTCATCCAATGGGATCTGTTTTCCTACCTCCCAGCAGGGAGAAAAACTCAAAAAAAGGCATGCAAAGTTCCTGTCTTCCAAATCAAAAGACATTAAAAGTATGAAGTGACAGAAAAGCAACAACTGTATTAGATCCATTTTATTTCTTTTAAACACCTCCTACTCCAGCTATTCTGAACCTTTCAGCCAGCTCTCAGTGAGCACACCCAAAAAACACACTAGAATGCAAGTCTCACAGTCTTGAATCCCCATGCCAGGTATCTTACAGTTCTACTGAAAGAAAGGGACTGTCTTCTGACAAATCCAAGATTTCCTGTTATTTGGGTTTATCCTTGGCTACCCTTCTGCCCTCTGACAGTATCAGAGTTTATACACCAAGGACATAGATCACATCCTCACAGACATGAACACACACTTTCTTCCAAAGAATGCAATGGGTTAAATCTTTAAACATATTTAAACCCACAGCTAAGGTCATCCCTGCTATGCCTTCACCAACAGAGCCTGCATTTTCTAGGAACACATCCAAACAGAAGGATATGTTCTTTCACTGCTTTCCAATAGTTCTTAGAAAGGTGTTTCCCTGTTTCTGAAGGTGGCTTTCACAAAATCTCTCCCATTCTGACTGGGGTTTTTTTTGACAAGTATTTGGAAAACATAATCACCCTGAAATAATAACTAATGATGACGCTTGCTAGCATTGGGCAGACTGGTTTCTTAAGCTATTTCCTTTGTTTCTTTTCCCAGTGAAAGTTACTCACTCCATTGGGAATTCCCCATTCCCAGCCTCTTCCGGTATTCTGGAGCTAAAAGATGGTGATCCAGAAATGAGCTTTGTTTGCACAGATCTAGGGAGCCATCCTGTAGGTATTGATTTCACATCTGCTTCTACATGAGGTTTGGGTAACAACTGTATCAACAGTGACAGAATATCCTGCCCATGGATATTTTACAATTACATGTAACATGTTTTTCTGAGAATGTCACTTTTCCAGGTCAAGAGGAGAGCTGACAGTTTTAACTAAAGATCCCCTCTGTCGAGTTCAGGCTACCTGAAGTTGTTCCAAAGGCCATCAATCACCAGTAGGATGTTTCAGAAACTCTCCACAGCACACACAGAAACACGCCATGCTTCCCAGAGCATTCTCCCCTCCACCCCAGAAAACCTGTCCAAGTAGAGTGAGGATTCATTTGTCCAGGAGCTGCAGCCAAACATGTAGGATGCTTCCCACAAATGCTGAACTCACCACTTGTTTTACTGCCCACGTGCACTGATGATACACAGAAGATCTGATGCATCTTGAACAAGCAAATCCTGAAGTTCTGGACACAAATGTGGATACTCATTTCTGGCTTGAATTATATCAGCCAGAGCAGAGGTAGGAGAAGCTGGAAGAAGTTCTTATCTAAACTGAGGAAATCCTAAAGCAAGTGGGAAAACACACTTTTTCTCAGGATAAATCAGACAGTATCTGTGCTAGATCCCATCTCCAACATCACTCCATCCTGCGTTTCTGGGAACATATTTAAATGATGCAAGTCCATCACGATACTCCCAAAGGTGATTTCAAAAGAAAAAATACTAAGAAATTTTAAGCACTCTCTTCCATGCCCTGTGGAAACCTTCAGGAGCTTGATCTGAGCCCCTTCACCTTACACTCTACTAAAAGATATTTATGAAGAAATGCCTGGTGAAGGTCTGTCCCCAAAGGTCACAGTCTAACGCTGTTTCTGGATACCCTTTTAACCTTTCCTCCCCAGTTTTGAGAGTAAAAAGTCTTTTTATGTCAAGATATTGGTATCTCAGCCTTGTCAAAATCACTTAAAGATCCTCCAAGTCACCTCCTCACTGCCTACCCATCAAACCTGTCCGTCAGGCACAATCTGCAAAGGGAACTGGGCCTACTGTAAAACATAATAATAAAAAAAACCCACAGGGTTTTGAAAAACTGCACACTCTGAAGGGTCTACACCTACATCCTTCCAGTCCTCACACCACCACATGGCTCCATGTAGCCCACAGACATTGAGATGATGCAAATAACAGCTCTGGCCTCAGTAAATTCCACCATGAATAAGAGCCAGTGACTCAAGGCTGAGCAGCACTCGATTCAGTAGTCATGGGGAAACAGAACAAGAAGTGAGACATGGCTTTTCCATCTGTATCTAAAAACTGTGCCCCTCATCTGTCCACAAAGGACAGCTGAAGGACAGCAAAATCTGCTGCCAGAGCCTCATTACAGACAAATCCCTTGGACATTCCATCTGTCTTGGACATTCCATCTCCATCTCTCCAGTCTCACAGATTTAATAAACTCAAACTTAGAGAGTTCCTTTTAGCAGCAATATTCTCTTGTTGCTAAAGATCTAAAAGCTTTTAAGGAAATCTTTTCCACAGCCATAAATAGTCAGGATGTGCTTCAAGGACACAGCTCATCCTAACTCACCACAGAGTACAAAAACTATAGAATTTTTTAAAAACTGCTGTTTCCCCAAGGAGCTGTACCCATGACCACTGTAACAATGTGCATAAGAACCAACAGCATTCCCACAACAGCCACAACCCATTTCCACTCCAGTGGAATCACAGAAGCCAGGAATGGTTTGGACTGGAAGGGAACTTAAAGATCATCTTGTTCCATGGGCAAGGACACCTTCCACTAGAACAGGGTGCTCTTGCAAGCCCCATCCAACCTGGTCTTGGACACTTCCAGGGATCCATGGGCAGCCACAGCTTCTCTGGGCACCCTGTGCCAGGGCCTCACCAACTTCACAAGAATTTCTTCCTAAGACCTGAGGACTAAATACTTTCAGTTTTCAAAGCCTCCTGCCTCAATTTTCTTCTAGCACAGTAGCAAAGACTGACTCAGGTATTCCCAAATCCCTAGATCACAGGATAGGCACCAACAAGCCAGAACAATGAGACACACCATTACCAGGACATCTCAAATATCAATTTCCAACTGCATTATAAACACAAGCATTGTTAACTTCTGATCCATTTCTGTGCTGAATGCTGTAATTTACCTTCATTTTGGTTATGGAGGTGAGCCAGGCAGCCACAACAGCATTACAAAATTACATAACTAGCCAAAGCCAGTCCCAGTAATAGCTGTGTCGAAGCTGAGGGCTACAAGACAAACAGCCTGCCTGGAGCTCTTCACATTTAGTGGCTCATAAAAGGCATGCTTATACCTGCTACATGCTCCTATTTTTGCATGTGGAACTTGGGAATATTATCCCTCCAGTTACTACACGAAAGAGTAACTCAGGGTAATGGTATTCTGGAGAAGCAGTGCCTCCCTGGCTGGCTGTGCCAGCACTTCTGCAGACCAAAGACACAAAGATGATAAAAAACACCCCAAAACAAAGCTGCAAATGGCATTCATTACTGAATCTATCATGAAAAGTACAAGTAGAGCAGCTAACTCATTGCAGCTGTGAGCAAAAAAAGACCTTAAACAACAGAAATTAAGGTAGCAACTCCCATCCTCTACCAATGTATTTTTTACATTTCCACAAATGTTTTTACCTATGTCCACAGTGCCTCTACAACACGTGAATGTTAAGAATGCCCTAAAGAAACTCCTGTGTCATAAACACCAGGGGCTCAAGACACAAAGAAGATAACCACAGAGCAGGTAAACTCGAAGAACAGCACTGCTTGGTTAAAGTACACAGATCTGGGCTCCAGGTGATCATGGTTCATAACCAAAACTCACCAACACCTTTCACACTTGCTGTATGTAGGTTTTTGTGGCTGAAAAACACATTGTGCTGCCAAGTCTCAAGGCAACACCTTGGTTCCTGGCCCCAGCATTAACACAGGTGCAATCTCCATTTAGCTTCACAGCTGATAGAAAGAACCACAACTCTGATCCGTGGAAGAACACAAAGCTCCTTGTAACTTATAAAGGACAGTGGTATTTTATTTCTGACAAAATTTACTATAATTAAAGTAAATAAGAGTAAAATATAGAGAACTTTTACTCTGTTCTGTCAATTAAGAGAAGCCAAATTACTAGCTGGGAGGCTTAGGTGGATAAACTGGGCAGTTACAGTTTTGAAGCTGGCACCAGAGACAAGACGACAACATTACAGGGCCAGAGATGTTCAGAAGTTAAAGACCACATCAGTCCAGGGAAGCAACTTTGCAATAAACACACCAGCAATGATCTCTGCTCTCTATTCACTCAGCCTGGAACTTCACCAGCTGCTTCTCAGAAAGATGCACACAGATTTCCTAAAGTAGCTCAGCTCACACTACATCATTGAAAGCAAAAGGAAAATTACCCTCTCCACTTTTATTTCACAAGTGTTTAAGAAAAATCCTCTAACATTATAAGGAGAATATCAAGACAAGACAGTTAAATACTGACCAACAAACAGTTCTTGGTTGAAATATTGCCTTTATTATTACTCATGGTAACCTGGTTCCTAGAGGACCTTCAGAAAAAACAGAAGTGTGTGTGCATATCTAGACACGAGTCTAGAAGGTCACCAACTTCTAAGGGGTAACAATTACAAAATACCATACAGAGTTTTGCAGCACCAGCCAGGTGTCCTCAGGTTTTTAAGAAGAAAAACTTCACTAAGCCAGGAGAGCTGCTCCACATCAGCAACTTTCTGATAGCATCTGGTCTCACAGCATCAGTTCAGAACTGCTGTGTCAGAAACCTCAGCAAAATTGGGGGAAAAGCTTTAAGTTTTCTTAATATGCTGCACCCTAATAGTTCTACATTGTGCTGCACTACACACAAAACCACAATTTAACAAAAAAATTCTGAGTTTTCATCATGGATGCCCATCATCTGAACATCACTTTGTTGCTTTAGTGCATGTTGCATTCACTGACCTTTCATTGTATGGGTCAGGGCTATTACCTTGAAAATCCACATCTGATTAAGAGGGAATGTTTCCTCACCATCATCTGAGGTAGATTCACAACTTGTATCAGATACAGGTCTGGCTTGGGAAGTTACTGCTTAAAGGAGTCATGGCAGAATTAACAGCCAGTGCTTAAAAAAGGGAGAAATGTCTACAAAATGTTTGACTAATCAGCTCAAGCAAAGTTTCTACAAATTATTTGTTCTTTACTCTTCTCCTAAGTGAATTGTTTTAAAATCCTGACTGCTAGCACTATTCTATGCCTAGATGTGGTTTTTAAAGAAAGCCACAACTTTCTACCCAAATCCTATTGCATCCTCTAAGTTACACCAGTTCCTGGAGAATGCACTGCTGCCTCAGATTCCTCTGTTTAGTGTTTTTAAAAGCACGAGTGGCCAGCATAAATGAGGTCAGGCTCCAGTGACCCATCAGGAAAGCAGGAGACAAATCTGAGTGAGGCTCACTCATCTGTGTCAGCTCTTTCAAGAAAGAATTTCCCTTGTAAAACACAGGTACTTTTATTGTGTGAGAGCATTTGTAAGGTTGGGACAAGAAAAATAAAGAAAACGCTGAAGATGAAATAAATGGGGGAGATGGAAAACTTCAGATGACCCTATAAGCCTCTTACAAAATGTCTGGATTCTCTACTTCAGAGACCTCTTCTTAACTACTACAGGAAAATCAACTTCACAGAATAATCCAAACTCTACTTCATTGCATCTAAAGTTGTTTATTATGTTACTTGTGTTAGACCTGAAAAAGAAATGCTTGCAAAATTATCTTACAGAATCATCTGCTATGTAAAAAACTAAAACGGGATCTTCCTGAAAAAATCCTCACTGGGCAGATTTCTCCAAATGAGGTCTTTTTTTTTGACAAAGCCAAACCTAACTGAGCAATTATCACTAAGTTACAACACACTAGTGACATCTCCTTAGGGAAATGTAGGAATCTATAGGTGGTGACCGTGTACCAATGCTTAACCTTTGGCAAGGCTCAATTTCAACAAGCCATTTCCTTGCTAATGAAGCTGCTCCAGCTCTGTGCTGTTAGAAATCAATCAGTGCAGCAACTAGCAAGTCAGGTGGAGGTAAAAGGAAGGCAGACAAATCCGAAGATAAGGAGTATGTGGATACTGAACAAATCAGCTCTTCAAGGGTCTGAACGAGACATGGTTTAAGCTCAGAATGTGTGACCATTTCAGCCCAGTTCCTGCACATCTGCCTTCCAGTGATACCTCTCTCACCCCTTACCCCAAAGTTTTATCAGCACCTTCCTCAAATAAGACAAGGAAGTAAGGTAGACAGGAGAGAATGAAACTCCCTGGAAGCCTGTTCAGACATGTTTCTGCCTTAAAGGCACTTGTAAAGAAAAAACTTGGGTGTGAGCTTGTACTGGTCTCAGACATCAAAATCACCACTAGAGAAAAATGGGAGAAAAAGAACAAAACTCAGTTCTAGAGCTCAGGAAACAGCTCACTCCCAAAACAGTGATTTTTTTTTTTTTTTTTTTTAAGAGTTATGTAGTAATCTATCAATATTTAGAGGCTGGAGAATAATGGGCATATGGGCCAGATTCAAACACAGATATTCCATTGTGTGACAGCTGCACACGAAGGCCACCCAAACCCTACTGAGACAGCAACAGCTGAAGCTCAAGTACATCAGCAATTCATTATCATCAGCCTAGCCAGCTCCTAGGTTTTGCTAATAAGACACCCAGAGTGATTCGACTTCAGGAAAGGCAGCATAAGGCACCAAAGGCACAGGGAAGTGGAAATAATCATTCATGACAAGACAGCATAGCTGAAAGCCATGAGTCAGGTAGGTTTCCATGATGGATTAAGGCTATCAGATAGCAGGGGTGGTGACCAAGCCAGAATACTAAAATAAGACACCAAGGCTCCAAAACAGATTTCAGATCCTTATCTCTTAGCACCTGAGAAATATGAAATGCTGAACCTCCACCAGAACAATCCAAAGCATTTTACAATGTCTGAACAAAGGTGTGCAAAGAGTTGAGAGAAATTATTGTCTGTTTCTTCTCAGATACATGGCATCTTAGTGCTATCAAATAATCTCAAAAATGGCAGCAGAGGTGAAACTTAGGGTAGATCTGCATACCACAGCACAGGTTTTCCCCTCTTCCCTTTCTTTCACTCCAGTTAACATCAGTATTTCCTACCTAGAACAGCAATTTTCTCTCCAAGTAGGATAGCTAAGGCAAAGACATCTCTTGTATTTCAACAGTATTTGGCACACTTGTTTCTTCATTTTCTAGAAGTTACTGAAGAATGTGCTTTGCTGATGACCAGAGAAGATACCTCAAGCACCAGAATTATTCAGACTAGAAAAAGGCTAGAAGAGACCGATTTTCAAATAATCCTTTTTGACAGAAATACATTTCAAGCCATCTTGCATTACCCACTCAATCCAAATGATCAACCAAGTAGGGTAAGGTTTCGTTTAAAAAGAGTTATGAGATTTCACTACCTTGTGCAATATTGTATGGATGCTAAAAACCCATTACTTCAGATGTTATAACAGAGAGGATATGTTCTCATTATTTCAGCAGCTCTTAAGTCTCAGATGAGCACAGAGATTAACTGCAGATCATGTCAGCAGCTTTCCTTGACTACACATAGATAAAACAGCTGATTGCTCACTGCCGTGGACCTGAAATAAATCACCAGCTATAAATGCTAAATAAATACTGGCTCAATTCCTTCTATTTTTCAATGAATAGCAATCTGTTTTTCTCTCACCATTCTAATTTAAGATTTTCCAGTTTCTGATGTCCCAAAAAAACCATCAAACAATACAGTTAAAGAAAGAGCATCCCATTTAATTATGATGTTGTGGCAGTGTGAGCTTCAAAACAGAAAGAGGAGTGACCTCAGGAGATGTTCCTCTAAAATAAGATGAAAGTTGTTGTGAGAATACATTCCAGCTTCTAAAGATGTCTAATTTCTATGTAGGAATCAAATTTAGATTTAAAGTTCCTTGTGTTTGAAACTGCAACTAAATAACAAGTCCCAACCCTCATGTGATGAAAAGCCTGTGGATCTGCCTTCACCAGACTTATTACCAAATATTCCTCTTTGACCAAGGTTTTTGGTTATTTTTAACTCATCTTTCAGTGAAAGATGACCCAATTGCTAGTAGAAAATTAACAGTTTCATTGTTTTATCACAAGGAATTCTCCCATGGTCCAAACTTTCACAAAGTTAGAGATTCCTGGGCTCTCTTGTGAGTACAAGTCATGTTTTTAAAGCATGAACAAAGTCCCTTCAGTTGTAATTGTGCAGAGTACAGAAAAAATCCCACATTTTTCTGGGTTGGGAAAGAGTCTATGCATTCCTCAAATAACATTTTTATGGAAGCCAAACAATTTTTTTTAATGCCACACAAAACCTTTCAGGCTGCCATTGACTCCACTTCCCTCCTTCCCTTCACGTTACATGACAAGCAAGGAGTTCAACTTGTTTGCAAATGTATAACAGAAGTACCTTGGAGGGCTTTTGCCAAAAAACTGACCACAACACTAAGAGAAACCTCATTTCATGTCAATCTGAAAGCATCTTAAAAGACCTGACATCCTCTTCTTAAGGGTAACATGAGTTCCAAAAAACTCAGTTTGTCTGCAAGAGTGGTGGTAAGACAAAAACCTCACCGTTTGCTGGGCCCACACTCACCCATGTGAAGCTGGTGGAACCCTGGAGAAATCAGCTTCCTTTCCACCAGGCCCAGTTTATAACCAGCCTGCCTAAAAGCCATGGGAAACCAATGATTTGAGGAAAGGGAACCCTGGAATTAATGTATTTATATTATTGAATATATATAACGAACATGCAGCTCCCTCCTACAACTGAGTAGAGTGTTCTAGGGGTATAAATGGGAATTTATTCTCCTAGGAGTATTCTCTTCAGTGTGCACACATTCTAGGGATGGAGAAGGACCAGCACAGGGTGAAACTGGCACTGAATGAGCCAAGCTATAGTTGCAGAGGTCCAAAGAACCATTTGACTTGCTCATAGCCCATGTCACAAAACCACAGCCCCACTCTTCAGCTAGATTCAAGTGGCATAAGAATGCCAGCATTTGTGACAAAATTCAGTTTCTCATTATTCAGTCTGTTAAAATGCATAGTTTTAAGCAGTTTTATAGTAGTAACAAAGATGAACAGAAGAAATGCAAAAATAACCAATAATTGAGATAACAGTACTTCTAACCCTCAAACCTATCCCCTTCACATCCCAAAACACCAGGTCTGTAAGTGAATCCTCAAGCCTGGATTGCAGAGATAAGAAACTTGGGAAAATGGATGAACATCACAAAATTAACTTGTTTGAAGACAGTAAAGCAAAAACCACAGGACTGAGGGAAGCATTTTTCTTTCTTTGAATGCTGCTGTCTGAAGGCTGCTGAAACAGATAACAGATGGTTTACATTGGACAAATGATATTTAATATCTATTGAAGCTGGAGCTCTGTAAGGAAGTTTTAAAAAGTTTCCTGGAAGCTGAGAGACCAAAAGCATCCCAGGAACATCAGAGAGTTTCAAACAGAGGATTGTAAAGCAGCACCAGGCTTGCTGCTGCCACAGCAAGAGCAGATCTCTGTCCTTGTGGATGTCCAAGCATTTACAGTACTGACAGCACCAGCAGCACTTCGAGGAGAGATTTATTGAGTCTTGAAGTAACTCAGAACTTTGCCATTACCCTAATGAGAATTCACCACTACTGCACACCCTAAATAGCATCTCCTATAAAACAAAGTCTTCCCACAGTAAATGATTTTAAAAAGTTAATCTACAAATCCTTTTGTATAAACCTGACACGTTATACCAGTGAGGGTTTGTGTTTGGTGGGGTTTTGTTTGGTTTGTAGGCTGTTTTGGTGTTTCTTTAGCTGAATCTTAAGTTCATGTTGATTTTTTTTTTAAGAGAAGGTCAATGTCTTGCTCTCAATTGACTCAAATGAAAACATACTGAGACTGAGAGTAAATGTTGCCAGAAATCTTTCTCCCCTGATTAGTTCCTACAATCAACTGAATAGCATCAAGAATACCCTGCAGATTTAAACTAGAAACATCAATTTATGAGATGCAAACAACCACTTTTGATACAATTAGGAATGTGACAATAATCACATACTTCTCCAACCAAAATGCATGGGATCTTATCCATCATTTTGGAGATCAGCATTGCCTTACATCAATATTTTGGTCACTGCAATCATCTTAACCTTCAGTATTATTCTCCATAAAGTTCAAGCACTGTCTATCATTTCTAAGACCTTTAAGTTAATATTTTAAGTAGGTATTCATGTTACTCCTGTAAAAGAGTGGTGGAAAAGAAATTCTGCAGAATTTGTCTGTAGCTCTCACGGACATTTTGCCTAGGTTTTGAAAGACTGCCTTCAGTTAGCAAGTCCAGCTGGGCACTTATTTCCACTGCAGTGGAGTCACTCAAATCACATGAAACCCGTGGTTCATCTGTGCTGGTTTTTCCCTCATCTTTATTTTCCAAACACAATGAACTGTATGTCAAATAGTTTAAATAAACAAGTTTTAAATGAGTTCTCATATGGATCAACCTGACACAAGGCCAAGGTTATACTGGATGACAATGCACCAGTTTTCCCCTTTCCATATCATGCCTTCCTCCCTCCTATTTAATAACTTTAATAGCATTAATTACATACTCTTCTTAAGTCAGTCAACAACCAAAGAGCAAGAGATCCAGGATTATTGCAAGTTTTATCAATAATTACATATTTTCATAGGTGAGGGAGCCATTCTTACCCTACTGCCAGCCACATGCATCTACCTCAGCACTGAGCTGTTCACAGAGCAAGAGTTTAACAATTAGCACAGGGTCACAGCATGTTAATGGATTTTACTGCAGGCTACATATATTGGTCTTTGGAAAGATTAATGGCTGAAAACTGCATTAATTAATCATCTTAACAAGCCCGATTGTTTCTCTAAAGGAAATGCAAAAAATACAGTTCTTGCCTCCAGCTGGAGAATGTGTGCTGTCCTCCACATACCTCTCTGTATTGTTCAAGTATCCCGTGGTTACTGAGACACCAGGACACATGGCTGGCTCCAGAATCCTACAGCAGCGTTTTTCCTGGGAACACTCTGCCTTTGTGAGAAATGTCACTGGAGACTTCCCCTGCCAGGGTGGCAAGAGGAAAGAAAGCAACAGAAATATAAGGCACGAGTGGTGGTGGTTCAGTTTAGTTCTCAGATCTGATCTGCTTGTACAGCTCTAATTTCCTACTAATTCCAACGGGACAGGCTCTGTTACTCCCTGTGGAGAATTCCAGGCTCCAAATGATCACTTCCAGACACAGTAACAGAAAATTCCTTTTAGGTTCAATTTTAGGTTTCTTTTCAGTTTACAACTGTATCAACAAGACAACCTCTCCCTCCTCACTCAGACACAAAAGGCAACCTTCCTACAAGCACTTTCATCAGACATGCTCGATGCTACAATTAATTTATAACAGACACTAAAACTCCATTTGGGCAAATCTAAACAAACTCGGTGGTGCCAGCGTGCCTTTCTTTCAGCACTCAGTGACAAAGCACAGGTGAAGCCAATTACCAGCCAAGTCTAAGAGAATTTACTCCACTGCTCAGTGAAAATCCACAAGCAGCCAAACTCCTTTGACTACAAAGACAAACCAGCAGATACAACTTCTTTCAAGAAGCTGTTTTTGCTCTGCTCCTGACATTATGGCTTTTGTTAGGTGAACTGCTTCCTTCTACCTTGAAAAACTTCAACTTTGGTTATTCTTGTTTCCAGCTACTGATATTTTATCCCTCCTGAATGCGAGGACACAGGTTGACTGCTCTTTAAAAAACACTTTAAGAAATTACCACCACCTTTTATCATTGCTCAAATTTCCCTCTGTTAATAAAATTAATTCATTTTAGCTCACCTTTTTGACATTAAATGTTGGAAGACGCCTACAGGGCAGCCTTATCTACACATTCACCTCAGAGAAGCCACCTGCAACAGAGATGTCAGAAGCTGCCTGCAGTTTGAATTTCAAATGCCACCCATATCAGCCTACATCAATCACAGGAAAATATAGATCTGTTTGCTTGACTGGGAAAAGATTTTTGCCTTTGTAAGTATAAAAAAAAATTCTTAAAAACTGTCTCTATTGATTTTAACAACAGAACACCAACAAACCAAATCCCCCATTAACACTTGGGAGAAAATCCTGTTCCAAGTCTTTTAGCCCTTCAAATAAAAATATACACGCACACTGCCCATGTATCACCATCTGACCTACCACTATATTCTGTTCTTTATTTTTCCCTAACATTTTTAACAGTCACATCATCTGCCCAGATGCATTTAAGGAGAAGCCTTCATTTCTCTTCTCAGTCAGCCTCTTCTTCCAGGTAACAAGTGACAGGACAGGAGAAAAAGGCTCAGCCCGAGGAGGTTTAGACTGGATATTGCAAAAAAAATTCTTCACTGAAAGGGTGGTCAGGCTTTGGACCAGGCTGCCCAAGGAACTGCTGGAATCACCATCACTGGAAGTGTTCAAAATATGTGTGGATGTGGCACCTGGGGACACGGTTTAGTGGTGAACATGATTCACAGTTGGACTCAGGGATCTCAGAGGTCTTTTCCAACCTTCACGATTCCATGTTTCTGCAATTTAGGCCAGGTATCATGTATTTGTTATTATATCTACTTGCCCTGAGGCACACAGGCATGCCTTAGAAGTCACATAATTAGAACAGTTAATGAATGATTTTAACACTGCAGGTCCTTAAGGGTCCTGAAAACTCGACCAGGTTTCATGAATTTCCAACTAGGTGTGAGGAAGTAATGCAAAAAAAACCCTAGATTATTAAAGTTCCTTCCACAGGATAAATTCACTCATTATAAGAAACTACACTTCCATGTTATTCAAATGAAGTACCAGCATCACCAGGGAATATTCCAACACACTTCCATACACAAACAGCAAGAACAGAGAGAAGTCACAGATTTTTTTTTTTTAAATCCTCAGGCTTCTACTCTGATAAAGTTCTTAACGCCACACTGCTGATTAAAGTTAAACACTGATTCCAAATCAAACGAACACCACTTTTCCCACAACAGGAAATGCTTGAAAGATGTAAAATGGAACGTTAAACACGTTAAATATAAAAAAATTAAAATGCTAACGCACAGTGCAAAGTCTGAAATTCCATCAGACCCATGGCAGAGCAGGAGGTGCAAAACCTACAGGTCTCACACCTCTGGTGAGGGGCACAAAGCAGCAGAGGACAAACTCCCTCCTGCTCTCTTTAATCAGAACATCAGGTCCTTGCTCTCTGCCAGCACCAACTGCTAGGGAAAATTAAAATGAAGTTCATAGTAAGTAAATTTTGACACCAGAACCAGCCACAGCAGTGGATCATAGGATGAGGTGCAACCTGGCTGTTATTGAAGAGGTCCTGTGTTCACAGCTGGAACAGGAATGACTGGTCAAGATGCCCACAAAACTAAATTAATCCAATTGCTACACTGAAAGGATCATTTCAAGGGAAAGGACACAAAGGGGAAAGACACAGAGGAGAGTGAAGCTTGTAGAAAACAGAAAACACACAGTGACTTAACTGAACAAATGCCACAGAAAGTGATTTTGAAGCAAAAATAATTTGGGAATAAGCTCCAAATTGCTCAGGACCCACCACCAAATCTCTTTGTGCTTCTCAATCGTGACAAACACCACAAGCCAGTTTTTGCAGCCTTGCTCTGCACTGTTCATGGTTTCTAGGAGAATGTTTGTGGGCTCTTTCAGTGGCCATCATTTACAGGCAATGGGATAAGGATGATGTCTAAGGAGGCTCACATCAAAGCCTGCCTTGATAATCCTACAGTCACACCCACACTTCCAACAACACTTCCATAAAATTCCACAAAAAACGTTACAAGAAACATCCCATATACCAAACCAGGTAATTTAACCTCAGAGGCAAGGCAAGACAGACCTTACCCCCAGAACTGAGAGTTTTCCACAGGAAATAAGCAAGTCAAGATACATTTAAGGTAGTCTGGAAGGCCTGTTTTAACAATACCAAGAAAAAAATGTCCTATATCAACAATGTAGTGGAGAGCAGTAAAGGCTCTGAGCTTACTCACGTTATCTTACTCTCCTCTGTAACAAAGTGAGTCACAGTTCCAACAATTTTACAAGATTTAGGAACACAAGGAGTGAAAGAGCTCAGGACCATCAATCTTGGTTCTCCCCCTTGCCCAGCACCATGCCTTCTCCAGGAATTCACTCCTTGCCCAGAAAGCAAACCACAGTTTTCTGCTTCTTCCTCTTGCACTCCCCAACAGCAGCACATAAGCCAAGTTCAAACACTCGCACTGAAATTTTACAGAATACACAAGTGTCTTCAGCTACCAGCTACTAAATTAGGCACCCAAAAAATAGAAAAGAAATACTGTAATCAATAAAAATAAGACACAGTCAGACTCAAAATGAGCTTGTCAAAGCTTCAGACACCAAATCCTATTCCAGAGGTAAAATTCCTCACGATGCAGTAAGAAGAAAGCTATAATAAAAATAAAATGACAAGGAAAAGCTATTACACAAAATCTGCCTTTAAAAATGATCCTGTATCACAAATGCTACTTGTACTTTGTGAATGTAACCAATTTGACAGGAGCAGTAAGTGGAAACAGACTGTAGTAGACACGCTGACGTATTTTTACTCTTGATTTAACAGGGAGCTCTGACTTTTTACTGGTTTCTAACCTGAAATAAAACAACAATGAAAGAGAAAAGAACCCTCACTGTGCACAAAGAGGAGGCCACAGCTCATAACAGCTGGTTTAGTTCTTCCACTGGCTCTTTCTGGATAGGGACAGTGGCATTTCCACAGACAGAATTCCAAAAACACTAGACCAAAGTTTGTGCTGTGAATTTACTTTGTTACTAAATGGGTCACCAAAACAGTAAGACTTGCATAAACTTCAATTCAACCTACGAAAACTAGGTTTTTGGAACTAATTTTAAATCCTTAAGTGCAGAACATGAAAAAATTTATTTGTTCTAAAAGCTATTTCTTTTTACATTAAGAAGATTATATGGGCTCATATCAAGTACTTACTATGCATAGAGGTGCACTTTGGATGAATAAAACACAGTATTAAAGAGAAAACAAAAGGACTGCTTTGGAAAATGACTACCTAAATAAATGCCATTTAGGTGAGACTATCTGATGAATTAAAAAAGCAGAAATGTCTCGGGGGAAAAAACAACCTGACTTCTCATCTAGAGTTCAAAAGGTAAGTGTAATCCATGACACATTGCCAGTTTCTTATTCTTCTCCATGTCTGAGATAAACATACTGTTCTATAAAACAGACATAAGAATATCCATGCAGGCTTTAATTCAGACTATTAATACATGTGTGTGAACCAAAAACCCTCTTCATAAGCCAAGTGTTTGGAAAACCCACACTCACAAAGGATGCCCTGCATCTCTTACAGCTTGGTGAAGATAAACTCTGCACTGCATATGGAACTGTGAGCAGTGTAGCTTTCCATCACAAGTAACCCAGTTGTTTGGGCTTTGAAGAGCAAATATTCCACTAGAAAGAACACCACCTATGTTAAAAACCAAACAAAAATACACCAAACCAAATTATTCCCATTATCCTGCTGACAACAAAGCCTGTCAGTCCGAGTAGAGCTGCTATTTATCCCCTCCTCACCAGTTTAATTCCACAGGAGCAGCCTAATCCTCCTGCTTTGATCAGCTGCAGAATCGCTTGTTTGGAACAGACGGATGCGCGGAGCCGTCACCGCCTGCAGTCACTCATCCCGTGCAGCTCCCAGCCTGCAAGTGAGCACCAGGCAGCACGGAACAGAGCTGCCTCCCTTCATTACAGACCAAGAATATTTGTAAATAAATAGATGTACAGAACGCTCGTTAAATGGGCCATTTCTTGTTAGGATCCGAGCAGATAGTTTTTCTCCCACGCACTGAAGGAAAAGCCCAGGAGATGAATTTAAGGTTGTTGGTTAAGATTCTGCCTCCTCTTTTCCTCTCCTCAGAAACAGCTACAGGCTTTGCAACCCAACTGGGACCTTTCCTCCCCACCAAACAAAAAGTTCCCCCAAGTGTGGTGTGCAAGAGCGGCACCAGATAAAACGGAGAGAACTGGCTCTCAGATGGCACACTCCCTGCTCTGTTTAGATTTCAAATAGCTACTTGAGCCTTTGTTTTCAGTTCAAATAACCTCTTGTCACCCTCCAACAGGGGAAACTGAAGATCTAGATAAATCAACTTTCCAAGGAAGCTCATGGCAATGTTATGCAAAGCAGAAAGAATTAGTGCTGTGCAATCCAAGTGCAAAGCAGCTGTGCTTGCTTCCAACACAGCAGAACTGGAGTCGAACTAAACCTCCAGCAGTAGGACTCAGTATTAAAAAATATCAACAATGTCAGTCTTAGAAGATTAAAAACTGAATGATGACCCAAGCCAAATCTGTTTCCAGCCCCTTAAAAAGAGAAGTTGTTAACTCTGACCATATTTATGTATGGTCACTCAAACAACTAAGCATTGCACGTGAAGCACTTCCTTATTTTTGCTAATTTCTGTAAATAAACGTAAAATTGAAAAACAGAGAGTGACAAAACACAAGTTCCCAAGCAGTCCAAGTATTGCATTAGCCTAGCCTATGGACTGGAAAAAGTACAGATAAAAATGGGAAGAGAACTCACAGTGGCAGTTTTCTCCATTCTGTTACAGCTAACTATTTTCATCTGACAAAAAAAAATTAATTAAAATACCACCACCTCTTTGGGTTAGTAACAAGGAACACCTAAAAGACAAAAACTTGTACTGACCTCAGATAATATTCTGAGAGGTTGGGGTTTACTTCCTCTATTTAAAAATCTCGCAACAGCAGAATCACACGAGGACTGCAAGTCTGATAGACATTTACAAAAGAACTTAAGGAAGTTGTGAATTTAGCACTGTGTCTAAATTTCTTCCCCCCTTCTTTTTTTAAATTTAGGTTATTTCAAGTGGATCTCCTGCAATTAGTATAAAGTGATGATAAAGCAACATTACAGCAACAGAAACTCAACACTTTATTCCCTAGACTGTGCTCTCACAAGAAGAACGTTTTCAAATTCCAACATGACCTTGGCTGAAGTAACTGCCAAATATTCAGAGAAAAGGGTGCAAGTAAAAAGTTTCACAGAAGTGTCATCTTTCTGCACGGAATAAATCGCCCTGCAACATTTTAATTTTGCACTCCCAACACAGTTCAGTTAGGAATTAACAAAAGTAAAGCCATTGGGGTACCAGAAAGTTAAGGCAAACTTAAAGCTAAAATTTGGAAGGTACTATTCACTATTAAGAAAAAATAATAATTTGAAAGCCTACAGTAACAACCATTATCTTGAAGTTCTTGTTCCACTTCCCCTTGCTACAGCAGAGAATCACTCATTTATCTGCTACTGCATGTGGTGCTTGTCCAGCAAAGGTAACAGAAAAATTCAGAGTTTGGCCAAGAGCCATAACGGCACCTCCCCAAAGGATCAGCATAGCTGGGAGTTATGCTGGGGAAATTCAGAAGGCAGGAAAAGAATAATGACAGAAGCCTTTTTTAACCACTCTAAAGACAGAAACAGTGCATGTAAGCGAAAATCTCAAATGGATGTTGAGCTAATTATGTACAGAACAGCACACAACGCTGTAATTCCCCTTCCTTACTTGATAAAGCTTCCAAACATCTCAGAAAATAATTATCACACATGAGACCAGCCACCATGAGCCACATGCTACTGCTGAATGCAAAACAAGAGAAGAAAAATAAACCAAAACAAAACAAAACGAGAATAGTGGCCAAGGTGGTAAGAGGGTGACAGAGCAGAAACATTTCTTCCTAAACTCGCCCCACTGTGACCCATATACCTCAGTAACCATGAAATCACTCCCAGAACACATGGGGATGGCAAAACCCTCTGGCACGCCCTGCTGACCACACAAAAAGGATTCAATAAAATTGCCTCACATGTAGAAGAGAGCAGAGTTGCTAAAATAAAGGTTTGCTGCCTTTGGTTTCAAAACAGCCAGTTAACATATCCCTGTAGGTTAGGTAAAGACACCACAGATCTCCATGAAGGACTGGTGCTACTAATGAAATACCAAACTAAAGGATTTGGCAACTGAGCCCCCATATATTGTGTTACCAACAGTGGGGGGAACCTTCTCAGCTGGTGAAGAATTCCTGCATCAGCAATCCCTGACTGGCAGCTGGGCTGTACCAGCCTCCCTCTCCATGTCCCCAGGGCAGTGAATTCTCTGCCTGATGACTAACTCACTACTCGGATTTGTGCTTAGGCAAGTCCAAGCCCAGATCAGGCTCCTTCCAATGCTGGATTCCTCCTGAGCTGGAAGAACATCTGCTCCATCTCGAGTGCTACCACCACATCAACCCTGCTCAACCCACTGAGAACAACACCTGGAACTCAACCTGGAGGAGCTGCCTGAAAGCAGAAGAAATTGAAAAGGAAACTGGTACAGGTCAATTCTAGCTGAGCTGCATTTGGATCTCCAAAATAGGACGGGAAGATTTGAAAGCTCTTTTGTCAGGACTTTGAGGCTTGAGTTCAAAGTCTCATTTAACACCAGCAGTAGCAAACCGATCTTCCCCTCCAAGAAGACATGGGAGCAGATAACACCAGAGCCAGAGGCACCAGCTGGGGCAGAACAGTGCCCTCATGCCCATGGAAAAGTGAGCCAGGCAGCAGGATTTGAGCCCTGACCAGCTGCTGGCAGGTTGGCTGCACACAGATGAACCCTCCACTCCTCCCCTCACCACCCTCCTCCCTCTTTCCCTTTCCAAGGCCTCACCACAAAAATGACATCTGCTGAAGGGAACAGCAATAAAGCTGTGGCAGGCTCCCTGTTGCTGATATATTGCTAAAACTCACACCTGATGCATGGGGTATTTTTGCAGGATCTGAAGTGCTGACCAGAACCAGCAGTCACTTTTCAGCAGGATCAGGACAGCAGATGGGGCTGATCAGGTGGAGTGAGCCCTTCAACCTCAGCATACTGTCTCTATCCTCTCTGCCTCCAACTGCTCAAAATCTCATTCACAATCTATATTTTACTGGCTTGTCCTTTGAAACATGAAGCTTTAATAAACTGCTCTTATTGATGTCGTATTAATTAAAGCCACACCATAAGTGATTGTCAAAATCATCACCTCCAGCATCCAAAATGCAATCTCTATAGAGCACAAATTAATCCAGTTTGACCACAGACAAGCAAAAAGTATTTTGATTTTTCCTTTCCTTTGTCCTCCCTGGGAAGCTTTCTTGTCTCTAGATGATAGTGAACTACAATCTCCTAAGAGCTTCAGAAGCACATGAAACTTCCAAAACTTGTTTTCCTGCACCTTTGTTCACCAAGGTGCAAGCAGAACTAAGACAAGGTGCAGCCCCAACCAAGGCTCCTAATGGAGAAGTGTGTTCTCCTGTGGCTGGCAGGGGAGAAAGTGGACCTTTGCCTTGGAGTGCTGCAGAGCTCAAGGACCATGAAATAACATGGAATGCCCTATCAGACTCTCAGATTATTTCTCACCTTGTTTTCTGATTGCTACTTCTGATTAAAGAAGACAAAGTCACACCAAAACACTGAAGTACAAGCCAAATTCCATTAAGGTATCTATAGAATTCACTTTATAGATGAATCAGCCAATTCTGCTCATTAATACCCCATTTTACTGCCTCACCTGTGACTCACTCCTACAGCTGAGCCCATAAAGGACCCGGGTTCACTCTCAGCAACCACACTGTACATGCTGCTGATGCCCTGACACACAGCATTCAAAACAAATAAATTAATAACAAACTCATACAAATGATCAATCAGCTGGAACAGGAGAGAATTAAAATTTAAAAATGGGGTTTTAGACCAGCAGTGCCCATTTTTCCCCTATAGCTGACTCCTATAGGACTGACAAGAAGAGAGGCTGGCACTGAACTCTGCCTCGGCAGAGCTGTGCAGGGATGGGATCCCAGCAAGGAGGTTCCAGAATAGCAGCCTTGGCCACATGTCAGAACAAGTCTGCAACTGTGGGACAAGACAGATCCCAAGTTATCTGCTCACCCACACTGATCTTTGCAGCTCCTCTGCACTTTGCCCCACAAAGACATTAGGAGCATTTATAAAAGCATGCAAAAGCAATTACAGTAAAAATAAAACCAAGGTTATAAACACAGTCTGGATGTCAAATTTGCCTCTTTTTCTATTTAGAGCTGGCATTTCAGCATGCAGAAAATTCTTCACTCCCCCTCTAAAACGTGTGCCTGGGGCTATATAGCACATGCAAAATAAATTGCATTTATATTGGTATTTATATTCCCCTCTTCTCAACCACACTGCCTTGCCTCTCTTGTTTAGTCAAATAGCCTGCCAGCTTCTCATCAAGAAGTAGAAATTGGTTTTCCATCTCCTAGGAGATAAACAAGGCTTCCCCCTTGCAGAAGGGAAGTCGAGCTGCTGAGTGCACAATTTGAGAAGTCAGTGCCCAGAAAGGCTTTGCACCATTCCAGTGATGTCTGTGCCCTCTGTGATCCTAGTCACCACCCTGGACAGAGAAAAACCACTTTAAAAAGTAAATTTATGTATTTTCAGGCAGTTTCCTTTGTGATTTTTAGTTAAACATAGACATAAACATAAACATGGTGCTGCTGCCTTACAACTAAGGAATTTTATGTACTCTTGTCATACCAGAGGTTAGTAAAATATGCTTTATACCTCTCCATGGTTTTCCCTTCTCAGTTCCCAAAAGAACTGAACTATAGGATCAGGCTTTTGCAACTAGGCTGTACCAATTCAGGGAAAAAAGGTTACCACACTCAAAGGCAGCATAAAAAAATCTAAAATATCTTAGCTGCATGGCTATGTAATAAATAGAATAATACAGAAATTTTGAAGTAATTTTTTTAACAGTGGCTTTGTAAAACCAAGATGGTGTAGTTTTGCAGTTTTAAGCTGTAACTAAAGTTAAAGATTATGTATTTACAAAAAGCAGTGACATTTTTAAATGAATCCATTATCTGCTGGATGTCAAGTTGTAAGGCTACAGATAGTGTTAAAAAAACCCCCACACAGGTAAAATATGCAAGTAGCTTTCATTTTTACTTCAGAAATCAGGAAAGACACGTCACCAGGACTGGGTTGACTCTTTGCCACATTGTTGCTAACTGCTAAAATTACTTAATCAAAGAGACAGACCTTCTCATGTTGAGAGACTAATTGTGCAATAGTCTCTTCATGGTGTGGCCTTACAGTAGATTAAGAAAACACAAAGAACCACTCTGGGAAGAGGGACAGCCTTTGGTCCTCCACCACATCACACAGAGATGTCACCACTCCATGGCCACTGACATGTTGGCTATCTTTCTGAAGCATCTCACAAGCAGCTATGATGTAGAAGAAGGAAATCTCCTTCCAGGGACACTCTGCTCATTCCCTTGCCCACAGCATGCATTTTTAAAGAGAGAGAAACCAATCAAGCTTAATTCATGTTGCATTATTCACTGAGTAGCTACAGTCCCATCCAAAAATCTTAATTGTGTAATAATTCAAGTCACCTATATCAAACACAGCACCAAAGGAATGACTAGAAAGCCAGAGGCTGCCTCACACATACACACTAAATCTTGTGGTTAAGATGTCTAGTGAAGCCTTTTTTTGAAACAAAGCAATAAATACTGGCCTCTTGCATAAACATGTGCAGTGGTCTTCATGTGTACAGCCACTCTGCTGCCTGATATATCACTGCTGTCTCAGGAGGGCTGGCTGCCAATCTTCCAGCATTGCAAATCTGCTTTCCAACCCTTGAGTTTTGACCATTAACATGAAACCTGGCATATTCCAGCTAAATTATAAGCACTGTTAATTCCTCTAACCACAGACTGGCATCTTAATATATGGGAAAGCAAATGCAGGAAGGAAGAAAAAAAAAAAAAGAAAACGGCACAGCTGAGCATTTCTGTTGTTGCTGTTACCCTACACACATAATTAAGGAATCATCTACACCTATTCTGCAGAGGAAGGTTTGCAAACCTGCCAGAGAAACCTGGACTGCCAGGTCCAGCTTCCACCTTACCTCCTGCACCAGCTCTTGGATTATCCTGGGTTTAACACCTCTTAGCACTCCATACACCAAAGGATGCTGAAGAAAAGAAAAAAAAGGGCACAGGACAAAATTACAGAGCAAAATGGTGAAGGGTGTAGAAGGGAAACTATATGAAGAGAGGCTGAGGTCACTGGGTTTGTTGAGCCTGGAGAAAAGGAGACTCAGCACAGTCTACAACTTCCTCATGAGGGGAAGGAGAGGGGCAGGCACTGATCTCTGCCCTCTGGTGCCCAGTGACAGGAGGGAATGGCCTGAAGCTGTGTCACGGGAGGTTTAGGGTGGATATTAGGCAAAGGGTGTTCATCCAGAGGGTGGCTGGGCACTGGAACAGGCTCACCAGAGAAGTGGTCACAGCACTAAAGCCTGACAGAGCTCAAGGAGCATTTGGACAGTGCTCAGGCACATGGAGTGACTCCTGGGGATGGTCCTTTGCAGGGATAAGAACTGGGACTCCACGATCCTTGCAGATCCCTTCCAACTCAGAATCTTCTAAGATTCCATTAGCTGCCTGTTCCTAAGCCTTGAGCCTGTTCTTTGGTACACTTAGGACTCGTGTTCTTCACGCAGCATGAATGCATCAGAGCAACCTCAGCTGCTGCTGAAGTCACACAGAACACAGGACAAAGCAGAGGAAAAGGCAGAAGGCTTGCTCAGCAGCAACACAAGTTTCCAGGCTTGTCCACACAGATGAAGCAGAGAATCAGCCATGTGCTGGCCATGGGGCAAATGGAAAGGGTGAGGAAGTCCAGCATTTCTACTGACTGCAATCACAAGCTTTCTTCATAAAGAAATGGTGATCAACCTGCTAAACCACCTACCCCCCATGACCTTCTTGGTTACCCCTGCATGGTCACACACCACCACGAGAGCCCCAGGGAAGCTCCCACTGGCTCCAGGAGACTTTCTGAAACAAGTGGTTTATAGGAAGTGAAAGAGTTCACAGCATCTGCCAGCAGGACAGGACCCTGAGCACACCAGCATGCCCTGAACATACCCTCAGACCACAGCTTGAGAACCTGTGGTCTAAGGGACAGTAATGACATCAAACCGTATTGGCTAGTTGTCTCCACAATCAACAGGTCATTTTCAATCACTACTCAGCCTGAGGACAGGCTTTCTGACAGAGACTGTTGTGTTAGGACAGGGTGTAATGGTTTTAATCTGAAAGAGCGTCAGTTTAGATTATGCATACACAAGATGGGTTTTTCACAGTGAGGGTGGTAAGGCCTTGGCACAGATTGCCCACAGAAGCTGTGGCTACCCCATCCCAGAAAGTGTTCAAGGTTGGGCACAGCTTGGAGCAATCTGGTCTAGTGGAAGGCATCTCTGCCCATGGCAGGAGGGCTGGACTAGATGACCTCCATAGGTCCCTTCCAACCCAAACCACTCTCTGATTCCATTCTGTGACTCCAGCTCTGTGCCTGACCTTTACTCCACATCCACGTTACACTCATTACTGGTTAAGCATAATCCAGCCTCTTGCTGCTCATCACCTCAGAGGGAGTCACTGTACCAGCAGTGTGCTCTGAAGGCACACAAAGTGGAAGGGCTTGGTACAAAGCAGTCTCTGTGCTGCCTCGCTGTGAGCACTGAACCGCTTCTGACAGCAAAATGACTTCTACATGAACACACGGTACTCCACATTTTCACACAGGCATCTGTGCTCCAAATATTTTAGTGAGCATCCAGCTGTTCTCCCTGGACCCTACTCCAACCATATGCACTGTTTACCTTTCAAATTTTATTGCTCCAAGGGAAGAGAAACCAGACATCATCTCCTTCTCTGAATGCTGGTATGCTGCCAAGTTCTCCTCCTGTCCACTGCTTGCACACTCTGGGAGATAATGTTTTCCACAAGCCCAACAACCTATTTTTCTACAGCTAATCCAATACCTGGCATCAGGTCTCCAACTGAGAAGAGGATTGTCATGGGATTGCATTTTTTTTTTGTTAGTTTACATGCTAATTATAAATAGAGGCCTACAGACTGAATTACAGCCTAGACAAAATCAAAGACCTGCATCTGGGGTGGAGGACACCAACCCCCATGTCCTCATGGGTGTGTGACAACACGCTGAAATAAAGACAAAGCATTAATCTTTGTGGCTGCTTCTGATGTGCAGCACTTCTCTTGAAGACTCTTTTAAGCCTTAAGCATTCCCATGTAAACAAAACCTCAAGCCGCTACACAGTAAGCTTGTGCAATTGGAAATAAATGTTTCTTTTGAAATAAAAAGACGACATCTGCATATACACAGACAAATCATAAGTCTTTGATCAACCCTACAATGCGTGTCTGCATATAACAAAAACTGCCAGGCTCATAGCTTCCTCTGGAAAGAAAAAGAATGTGATGTCCCACACCCTACTTATTCACCAAGAATATTTATCCCCCTAAAGAATACTACTTTGTTTATTCAGATAACACAAATAAATCCAAACTAAAGATCTGTAGCTGTCAGTTAACAGGGCAAGTGCTTTACAAATAAAAGCAGAAACAATGGTGGAAATAACATGGGACATGCTGCCAGTGCTGGCACTCTCAGAATGTCCCAAACTTGCACCTCTTGCTTTCCTAATCCATCACAAGTAAACAGGTGACCACAAAGATTACAGGTACCAGTGGAGGATATCTGTCACCACTAAAGCTTTTCCTCTACCAATTAGTGTTGCTTTAACACCACCTCTTACTTTTGGGTTTGAATTCTATCCTAGAGCACCAGTACTCCCCACTCCTGCCCCAATACACTATTCCATCCCCACAGAACCAGTGTGATCCTTGTTTGAAAGGTGCCACTGGAATTTGGGATTGGGGTAAGTAATCTCCATAATAAGAGGATATTACAGGATGGTCTTGTACCAACTGATATTACAACAACGATATCTGTTTACACAAGTATTAAAGGGAGGATAAATTTAAATACCTGAAAGGCAAATATTCTAGGAAATAATATTTAGAGTCCCTGTCCACTCGAGCAGATAATGAGGATGAATAATTTACAGCTGCACTTTGGTGCCCACTGCAGCCGAGGAGAGGAGCATCGTGAGGAGCTTGGGGAGATGCCGACACATCTGCTCACCAAGTGGAATAATCAGGAGCACTCCGAGTAAGAGTGGTCCAGTAACCTGTTTTACTTAGGTGACAAATGGAACAGGAAGCAGTGGGAGGACAAGGAATATCAACAAAAAAAAAAAAAAAAACCCCAGCATCCTCCCAGTGAGGTCAGAATTTCATGTTTTTGCAGTACTGCACATTCTGCCTCAGGAGAACAGGGCTATGCTCAGGTTTCATCTCTAAACCATCACAGATTCCTGCTATAGGTATCTCAGGGTCAAAAAAGAGTGCCTGGTCTGGAACACTTGCATTCAGTGCCACAGGCACTCAGGAGCCATGAGTGATATCGTGGGAGCAGCATCCACTCATCCCCCTGTTCCAGTACCAGCAAGCAGAATGCAACAGCTAACAAAGCAAACACGCTCCTAAGAACTCTCCAGAAAGCCAAGAAGTCTCATGGTACAGCTGGGAATCCAGCATCATTTGATACCTTTTCCAGTGATGTGCACAGGATTGAATTAACAGATTGAACACTAATTTAGTACAGATGTTGCTCAGGTAGAAGGATGGTGCAGGTTTCATCAGGGGATTGCCTTGTAAAAAGATGAGGAGCATCTGGAGGAATAACACTGGCATATAAAAACTGTCATTACAAAGGAGACAGATGGATGAATAAAATGTATCTTTGAACAGATTAAAGAAATCTATGTGTACAGCTAGGAACTGCCAGAAAAGACATGCCACGATCTGGAATAACTCTCACAAAACACAGGGAGCCACAGCACCCTGCAATTGTGTGAGGGGACAGCTATAAACAACCTTCTCCCACCATACAGCCTTGATAGGTTTTGCTTATCCACCTCTACAAGGTTTTTTTGTTAAAATCAGTCCATTTATTACCCAAAAACATGAAAAAGCAGATAGACATAGGTGTGATTCAATGTAGCACAGTGAGAAGGGTCACCATATATCCACAGAATAAACTGGACAATTTAGAGCCAAGATACTCTTTCCAGCAGCATTTTGTCCACTAAAGTAGCACAGGCAACTACTCCTCGAATATCTTAAGAGTATCTCTGAAGTTAGGTTTGTTTACCCACCCACAAACAGAAAATGCCTGAATACAAACCCAAAGAAAGCTATTCATGATGGATGGCCCACCTATCGCCTGCCTTGCCTGTTATTTACAACAGGCCTCGTTGGGTAACACTTTTTTTCGTTGTTTTAAAGAACTTCCAAAGTGCTTTCAGCATTGTACTAAGCAGCAGGAAGCATTTCTGTCTATACACAAATTTTACTGACATAGTAAGCAGCCTGCAGCAGAAATCTAAGAAATTCATTCACAAATGCCAGATCACACATCCAGCCGAGCAGAATAAGAACCAGGAACAGCCTCAGCTTTGCTGTACAAAACTCCCTTGTCTTCACAATCCAATATATTATCCAAAGATTAGCTTACAATTCATGCAAGGTAAATCAAAGCCAACTCTGGAGCTCTGCAGCGTGTCTGTGATCAACGAGATCAATTAGCAAATGGATTTTAGTTAGACCAGTCTAAAATGAGATTACATTAGGCTCATACTGGGAGGCTGGGTTTCAGTAGCACAGCCCTGCAGTTTCTGTGCTAACTCAAAATAACACAGAAGTATCCATTGCAAAATCCATATTAAACTGGAAACATGCAGGCCAACAGCCAGCCCCTGACAAGAGCTAACTACATTCCCTCTCAAAATGCAAGGAACTTGCTCATCTCCTCTGATAGGGACTAGAGCTGTGGTTGGTGTGCAGTCACCTACTAAACCTGACCTAAAGTTTCTATGAACAAAGGCAGAAGGGCTTAAAAAAGAGAAGGATGTAAGCAACAGGGGTGGGAAAAAGGTGTTGATTCATTTCCAGCACAAAAGGTGAAGGAATTAGTGTAACTGCTCTCCACTTAAGGGCAGGTCAGGCAGACAGACTTAAATAGTTTGGATTATATTCTCTATAGTACAGAGGAAAAGATCCAACCCCTCCAAAAATGAACAGAACATTTTTCTACTAATGGAAACTGTCTTAAGTCATTGCTTTCCTTTTGCAGAGGTTTTTAAAGCATCAAAGGAGGCAGAAGCACAAGTTAAAATTCTAACAGTGTTTAAAAGAGTATAAATATAATAATATCATTTTATTCTTCACCTCCTCTTGCTTTGCCAAATATGTTTACACACAAACATTACAGAACACCACTATAACACAAGTACTGAAAATAAATCAAAATGCTGAATTATAACACTTTACAACAAGCAACTCAAGCCCACCTTGAAATCCTAGATAGCCCTAGCCAAGCCCAGGAAGTCACATTCCAACATCAGACTACAAAGTTCCATTAGCACAGACACCATTTGCTCACACTGTCACTAATAAACCAATGACAAAAGAGAGGGGGGAAAAAGTCTTATAATTGCTCATCTCCCATAAAAATATTGCTGGGTTTTCAATAACAATAAGCTGTCTTTAAAACTTACTATAGTCAGTTTGGCCTACACAGAAAACTTCACTTCCTCTTAGTCTCATGTTGCTGGGGAGAAAAGTTTGTGAGGGGGTTTTATGCAATTCTGCCACTTTAAAATAACAAAGCAAGACTTTCCTCTTTGCCAATGTATGATGAGTTTTCCAAAGACAATCCATAGATTTTGCAGTCTAGGACCATAACCTTCAGAAACCTAGTTCTAGGGGTACTGCACTTTAGAGAAAAGTGTGATTTTTTTTTAAAACAAAATTAGAAGGATGAGTTGAGTGAGCTACTAAGACTCAGGTTAAATCTAAAAACTACACCAGCCTGAGCATTGCTTCCACAAAGTTTTCAGCTTGGAATGCACCTTTGAAGAATTTAAGGACAGACTGCCCCATCCCACACACACTCTCTTAAACTATTCATTATTGCAGCTCTGGTTTTAAAATTCTAATCGAAGAGCAAGTGGAATTGAATTAATTTTTTTTTTTTAAACCCCACATTGTATTAACTACGTCACACCTCATTTCCCAGTTCTAATCAACAAAAGGAAAATAATTAATGAGCTAACATGAAGAGTGACCAGCATTACTGATGTTAGACAACTGACTACACCAGGAGTAGCTCTTGTTCTCCTGCTCTATAATCCTACAAGAAGCCCAGAGCCATGTTCAGAAATCAGTAACATTAAGTCTGCAAACAAAGTGAAAATAATAAAGGTAAGGTTATAAACCAGTAGGAAATTCACATGAAGGGCAAGAAAGAAAGGAGTGAAGCAACACAGAGGCAAAAACTCTTCAGCACTTTAAAGACAACAAAATGAAGAAAGAGAAAGTAAAAGGCTTCATTAAGATATATGGCACAGATCATAACTTAATTAAACAAACTATTTAAAATGCGCTGAGCTTAAAACAAAACACCTTACTAGAATAATCTAGAGTAGTCAGAGACAATAAACACATGCAAACAAGAAGATATACTCATGTCCTCATGTGAGAGGCAGCACAGCATTCAGGGAGGACACAGAACAAAAAGATGAGACTCTTCCAGCCCAAATCACCAGTAACAAAGCAGGAACCAGTGTCTCTCCAGCACAGCTATCTCCCAGAGTGGCTGGCTCTCACAGGAAAACAAAGGTCTATTCTCTAGCAGTGAAGAAAATACTTCCACCACTGAATGACCTTATAAGCAAGAGCAATCCAGCTGTTGCTGTCTCAAACTATACAAAGACATTTATTGTCCCAATGAAAGAGGACAAAGAGTTCTAACAATCAAAAATAGCATGCAGGCTGTCAAAGGCCAGGCTTTTGCCCATCAGGATATTAAGTTTACCAATTTAGGAAGACTGAGGACAGAAAAGTAGCAGGACTACGTGTCCAGCAGCCAGTGCTAAGAAAAACAAAACTGTGGGTTACAATTTGCTTACCTTCTATAGAAGGGGCCTGGTCCACAGCTGCATATAGCATCTCTTTCAAAGCCTGCAAGGGAGAGACAGAGAACAAGGAATACAGTTAGTATTAAAAGAGAAAAAAATTTACACTGTTTTGATATGTTTTGTTTGAAAACAAAAGCAATTAAAGCCCTTTTATCCTGCAGACTGGCACAGAAAGCTGTGGTATGTGATGTCAAGGCTATCACACGTATTTCTGTTCACAAGTGAAACAGGTTCATGTTTACTGACTGCTTTGTCTAAAGCCTGTTATCTTACTAATCTATAAAATTTATTCCAACTCTACATTTCAACATCTTCCTTCGGAAAAATGCTTCCCAGCTGGTAGGGATGCTAAAGGCTTTACATTAAAAAAAATGAAGAAATAACAAAACCTGAAGTATTGCGTGACACAGAGGAGTTTGTCAAGGCAAATGGAGGAAAAGCAGCCTCAGGGATTTCTCATCACTGTTATACAGGAGTTACAGGAGCACAAAAAAAACATACATTCTAAAAGCTGAAGACAACATGATGAAGGAGATCTGGGAACCAAGGGTGACAAGCCTTGTCTAGAGGTGGGAACTGAAGGGCAACATTAACACTAGCCAGAGTTAATTAATTAATCAGGTTTCAGATCCTGGAGGCACCATGAGCTGCCTTGCAGTTCCTTTTTCTGGAAGGTCTCTTTCCAGGCAGTTGTAAAGGTGCTGGTATTACTCCAGGCACAGATCAAAGATCTGCTCACTCACATCCACAGAAACTGAATTTACACCAATGACTAAAGGAATGAGGAGAGTTCAGGGAGGGTCACAATGATGATCAGAGGGTTGGAGCACCTCTGCTATGGAGACAAGGTGAGAGAGCTGAGGGTGTTCAGCTGCAGAAAAAAAGGCTCCAGGGAGCCCTCAGAGCCCCTTCCAGTGCCTGAAGGGGCTCCAAGAAAGCTGGGGAAGGATTTTGGACAATGGCCAGGAATGACAGGACAAGAGGGAATGGATTCAAACTGACAGAGGACAGGTGTGAATAGAGTATTAGGGAAAAAAATCTTCCCTGTGAGGGTGATGAGGCCCTGGCACAGGTTGCCCAGAGAAGCTGTGGCTGCCCCACCCCTGGAATTCTTCAAGGCCAGGTTGGACAGAGCTTGGAACAACCTGGTTGGGTGGAAAGTGTCCCTGCCCGTGGCAGGGAGTTGGAACGAAATGATCTTAAATGTCCCTTCCAACCTAAAATATTCTAGGATTTTATGAACAACCTGAACCATAATTTTGGAACTAGAAGCCACAGGGAAGGACCCATTCCTACTGCCAAGTGATTTGCTTATACACACCTCACATCTTAATGCCCATACTGAACGTAAGAATCCTCTACCACCACAAAAAACTGATCTTATTCCCTCACTTTTGAGCCCACAGAAATCTAACACAAAAAAGTCATTCAGGTCTTCTTAGTTCCTATCTATTCTGCCTGATTCTCAACATATCCCATACTTCTATAATCCTGAAAGACAGCATAAGCAGAGGTGTGTGTCATACTGCCCCAGGACAAAACTTCCCAGCCTAAACAACAAATCCCCAAAACACCCTCGAGGTAAAAACCACCAGCTCAGCAGCTGGGGACTGAGTGCTGTTGTAACACGGTGGTTATGATCCTGTTGGGTAAATACAAGGTCTAAAGGACAAGTCTGTTTACCACAAGATACCCAAGGTGGCTGCTTACACCGGCAGCTCTGGCATCTCTCAAAGGTCTGGCTCCTGAGTCCACAGAGGTCTCAACAAAGGTCACTTGCATAATTGTTTTCCCAACTGAGCCACTGCTGGATGATCCTCATTCCAGCAGCACAGCTCTCCTCTACTCTTGGATCTTTTCTAAAATTCCTCGGGAACACTGGCCACTTCAGTCTTTCCCCCCATGACTCACTGGTCAGCAGCACATGATCTGCCTCTGCACACCAAGTAGTCTTCCTCCTTTTCCACCCCAGTCGTCATCCTCACCTACCTGTAACATTTTCCATGAACCACAACGTGACACAGGATAAACAAACCAGAAGAGACAGCACATTGAAAGTCACTGTAGTAACAACTCATCTCTTAACCCAGAGGTAAACCCAGTGTAATTCCTATCTCTGGTTTTATCTGTCATTTTTAAAAAAAAACAAATTAAAAAGGACAACACTGACAGTCCTGCACTAAGCAATCTTGAAAGCCGAAGGTGTCAGTCGTCCCACAGACCTCGCCCCATGCAGACTGACACAGTACAATCTGGCAGCTGCAGGGCAGCAGATTTTGTTACTGCTTTCCTGACCTATATAAGTAAACCAATAACCTCAAAGTGAAAGACTCACTGCTCCTTCACGCCTAAACTATTTAGTCCTCTAGATTACAGAATTTTAGAACGATCGTTTACAAAAGTTATCCATCACTGTCAATGTGAAACACTTAAGAATTACTCTTTCTGCCCTCAAACTAAACAAAATGGGTTATTTCACTGCTTTCGACTGTGCCAGTGCTATACTTTGCACCATCAGTAAACTTGTGCAAATACATATGAGAAAACAAACAAAACAAAAAAACAAAAAAAAGGCAAAAAGAAAGCACTTGAAAATGCAATCATCAGACCTTAACAATGAACAAAAACAAGGACGATAACCTTAAAACACTCAAAAAACCACAGTTTTAAAGGAATCTTTCAAACCACTTAAGCTCCTCTAAGCTCCTCCGCTAACAGCCCGAAGGACAAATAGTGAAATAGCACAACAGATTTGTGTCAGGAGGTGGCAAGTCTGGGTGTGAACTGCCTATCATGAAGCTGGGTTTGACGAGCAGAATTGGCCACCTCCCAAAAACTGAAAGCCTGTTTCTGCAAGAGAGACTCTGAAGACAAGCAGGCAACCTCAGCTATGAGTTTCCTCTCCCCCCACCTACTTCCTGCTGCAGGTGGTGTCTGGGAGAAATGATGCCTTAAACTTAGCAACCTGTCACTCTTCTGCAACAGCAAAAGGACTTGAAACCTGGGATCTCCCTCAAAGGGAATGGAGATCACACCTTTACCCATTTCTCCCATGAACTTTGCACCTGTAATAACTGTTCTGCTCCTCCTCCATCCCCAGTTGCTGCGATTTCAAAGGTATTATGTGCTTTTTCTATAAAAATACCATCAGACTTCTGCAGAGAAACGAATTCAGGCCAGATTAACTGCAAACCAAATAGCCATCTGGCAACTGTACAAGTGAGATGTACAGTTCCATCAGCTGGACGTGCAGACACACACTTACATTTAGAAGTCTGAGCACAGAGCAGCGCTCTCCTCCTGAAAGCAATCCAAAGAGGGACACAAGAACAAAGGAACCCAGGAGGGTTTGTAGATAAACAGAGGAGTAACTAGCCCAATATTTCACTGCATCAAAAATGAGCATTATATGCAGCAGAGCACACTCTCAGAAAAAAAAAAAAAAAAGCATCTGCTGAAATGCATGCAAGAGTTACCTGAATTTGTACAGTACTGACTATGTGGAAACGAGAATTCAGTCATCTGACACAACACGTTGAGATTGTGTTTGTTTACATGTTGTTCTTGTTTCCATTTTTCCTGTTTTTATATTTTTCCAAAGGAACTGAAGGATAAATGAATGGTCCAAAACTTTTAAAGCAAAATGTGCACTGAAGCAGTGCATACCACAGCTGTAGTTTAACAGGCTAGGAAAATGTGACTCACTTTACAGAAGAAAATACACTGCCAGAGCCCCTAAAACAAGGTGAGCAAACCCTTTCATTGCTGCTGCCAGGATGAGGCATATCCACATCATTTCATGCAATCTTTAGAAGGGAAATTTGGAATGGAAAGCCAAATCAAGTCAGTCAAGGTTTGTGTAAAGCTCCACGTTATTGTTGGCTCAGTCGTGGTAAATGTCTTTGGGAAAAGCTGAATGAAACAGAATAGCATTCGTTGCCATTTTCCCTCTTTTCTGTAAGCCAAGTGTTCCTTCTCAAAAAGCAGATGTACACTAATAGTCACTGAGCTTTTGCTAAAAGGAAATAAGAATCTAAGTCACACTTATCAAAACATATCTTACTTTTGCCTGTTTAAAGAAAATTAATGGATTTTTCTCTCCCTAAAGCTCTCACCCTGACCACCAGCCCTAAACTTGGGCAACTTCCATACTTCCTGCAAGCACACTCAGAATACTTAAACTAATTATTTTTGGAGGGAAAGAGCATGTTAATGGTAAGAAGTTTTGAGGACTGTCAATTGGTACTACAGTGAAAATATATTTTTAGGTACTGAAAACACAACAATCTCATTCCTCTTTCTGACGTTATCACCTACAGATTACACCTGGTCTGACAGGCAAAGCTCTCACAGGTACACTCACTCCAAATCCCATCCAAGGATCTCCCAGGTTACCTGGGTCCTGCCACACTCCAGGAATCACCTGCTTTCCAACGGAAATAACTACAAATACCAGAGTAGAAAATTAAGATGAGGGTATGTAAGCTTTATGATACTGAACAACTTAGAGAAAGCAATTTCTGCATCATCTTTTAGCCCTTTCATGGGGAACTGCTTCAAACTGAAAGACAGCAGGGTTAAATCAGATATTAGGTAAAAAATCTTTCCTGAGGGTGTAAGGCTCTGGCACAGGTTGCCCAGAGAAGCTGTGGCTGCCCCATCCCTGGAAGTGTCCAAGGCCAGGTTGGACAGGGCTTGGAGCAGCTTGGGACAGTGGAAGGTGTCCCTGCCCATGGCAGGGGATGGGACAAGATGGGCTTGCAGGTTCCTTCCAACCCAAACCATTCCAGAATTCTGTGATCTTGAATGTGACATCCTGAAAACGGGAAGAATCTTTTCAGAGTTGAAAACCTACCCAAGGAGATCTCTCACTCTGACAGGGTGGCTCCTGCTTTAATCAAGAAGGAAAATACATAAATTGTGAGCTGAAGAAACATTATAACACTATTAAATACACAAATAATGTTTTAAAATGTTACTGTGACACCTTCTGTAAGCAGCACTGCACACAAGTAACGCAGGCAAAGTTTAACCTCCCATTTGCTAATCAACACTTGGGAATTTTTCTGGACAAAGGAGGGCTGAGTGCTTTTTGCCTCAAATATAATCAACAAGTACACAGAGGTAGTGCAGGGCTTTTATGCACCGCACCCACACGACCACCAGTTACTGAATAATAAATGCCAGGCTATTCCATCACTGTAATATGCATGAGCAGGAGCTTGACTCACATCCAGCCAGCTGCAACAAGGCAAACAAAGAGTTTGAAAGTTATTACTGAAAGGGAGGGTGAGGTTTGTGTTTTCGTTCACTCCACATTAAGCTGTCTATCCAAGGCGGAGATTACTTGTGATTAGAAAGAGTAACAACCTGAAGGAAGTTGTTACTGAAATCTACATTTTAAACTGGCATGGAGGAAGGGAGAATGACATAATAATAGTGCCCTAGTTAAAACAGCTGAAAATTAACCTCCCATAATGAAAACAGTGGCCGACAAGCAGCAGAGCTCTTCACACATTAATCGAGGTGTCGTAGTTCACTGGGTCTCCTCACCCTCTCTCCACAGCTGTTTGCTCAGCATGCAGCCAGATCTTTCACCCTTTTATTTCCCCCTTGCCTTCCCCTCCGACCCACCTCCAAAGCTGCTCTTAGGAAGATATCCAAGTTTTCTGCTTCCAGGAACAGAAGTCAACTCTCACAGGGATAACCCATCGGAGACGTGATGCAGAACTAAGCTGGCCCTTTATTTTATCAAGACAATGGTTTTCCTCCTCCTCAAAGACTGATGGCATTATTTGGCCATCTAGCTCTCTGCATAATTCAAGGAGATCATAATACTGTTGTAAAGCCAAATCCAACTGCAGTTTTTATTTAAACATCCGTTCCTCTGCAGTCAGGTAAAGGAAAACAAAGGAAGAGTGAAAAGGGCAGATATAAACTTTTCAAGCTCGACATTATAACAAAGCAAGCTAAGATAAACGTGTTTTTCCTTGCAAATGCAGAGAGATTAATAGGGATAGTATAAATAAATTGCTATTATGGTCCTAGGGAGAAAATACAGGCCCTCAAACAATAACAAATGTTGCACGGTTTTAACTGAGTCAATCAGTCAAGAAGTTTTGCTGATCACGGCTGTCCCTATAATCAGCTTTCCGTTGTCTAGATTTAATTATTACTTGTGGAAAAAGACATCGCTGGCACCTGCCACTTTTACTGCTGACGCTGGAATAGGAAATGGATTTACAATAAATAACCACCTCCAGCTCTGTCCAGTTCAACCCAAGCCCAGAACCGGCGTGATAAATCTGAAACGAAGCAATCAGCGTGACCTTTAGCAGGCTGGCGCGATAAAGCCCAAAAAAGCTGTATTCTGCAGATAATTCACGATTAATGCAGCAGAACTTGGTGCAAACAGTGCTCATGAACGCCCCGACTCGCGTGTGAAACAGCGAGATGCAGAGCCTTAGTTAAGGATGATCATAAACCGGGAGTTGATGGGGGTTCGGTGCCTTGTTTTGGGGGGCTCGGGGAAGTTGGTGCGGGTTTGGTGCCCGGCTTTGGGGGGCTCGGGGAAACCGAGAGCGGTACCGGCGGCCCCCGGTAGGGCAGGGAGGGCGACGGGAGCTGCCCAGCCCAGCAGGATCGCCCTTGGGAGGCCGGGAGCCTCTCAAAGTCACCGCTCTGAACCGGGAACCGGCGCTGGTGCCGAAGCCCGTCAGGGCTGCGGCGGGGCCGGGGCTGCCCGGTGCCGAGCGCCGCACCGCGCGTGTGCCCCGACCTCTGTCCGCCGGCAAGAGGTTACAGGCGCTAATTAACTCATCAGTTAATGAACCGGACAGCCGAGGGGTGCCCGGCGCCGCAGCGGACACCCACACACCCACACACACGCTGCCTCTCCATCAGCAGCGCCCCGCGGCACGGCGGGCACCGGGAGGCGCGGGGGGCCGGGGCCGGTGCCCGCAGCCCTGCCCGGGGCCGTACCTCATACTGGATGTACTGCTTCCGCCACTCGGGGGTGATGTGCGCCGCGAGGTGCTCGGCGAACTTCATCCTGCCGCCGCCGCCGCCGGCGGGCCGGGGCCGCGCTCGCTCCGCGCCCGCAGAGCCGCCTCGGCGGCGCCTGGCTGCGAACGGGCGTCGGTAGTGGGGGGCGGGGGGGGTCCGCCGCCACCGCACATGGGCCCCCGCCCGCCCGCCCCGCCACTCCTCAGCCCGCCTCGGGCCTCCTCAGCGCCGCCCCGCCGCTGCCGCCGCCTCCTCGGCCGCCGCCGCCGCCATGTTCGCCACCGCCTCCCGCCGTCACCGCCCGCAGCCAACCGGCACCGGCACCGCGCGTCCCCGGCACCGCCGCCCGCCCACCGCCGCGGGGCGGGGCCTGCGCCCGGCACCGCCCCGGGCCCGCCCGCCCCCCGGCACGGCCGCCCCGGGGCGGGGCCCCCGCCCGGCACGGCCCCGGCACCGCCCCGGTACCGCCCCGCGGGGACGCGCCGTTCCCGCGCTCGCCGCCGGGGGGCGCCGCGGCTCGCGCGGGTTTGGGGTCGGGTTCGGGGCGCGGGAGCGGCACCAGCGACCCCCGGGATGGGCGGGACAGCCCCCGGGAAAGGGCGGGGCTGTCTGGGGAGAGATGGGAATGGGATGCGATGGGATGGGATGGGATGGGATGGGATGGGATGGGATGGGATGGGATGGGATGGGATGGGAATGACACGGGAATGGGATGAGGATGAGAATGTGGATGAGAATGACACCGGAATTTGATGGGGATGAGATGGGAATGGGATGGGGAAGAGATGGGGATGGGAATGACACGGGAATGGGATGGGGGTGAGGATGGGGATGGGAAAAGGATGAACGGGAAAGAGAATGGGATTGGAAAAGGAGCAGGATGGGATGAGATCGGCGTATGAGGGGATGTGGATGGGATGTGATGGAAAGGGAATTGGGGGGAGATGAGATGAAACGGGAAGGGGGTGGAAAAGGGAGAGATGCAGCAGGGAGAGTGGTGCACATGGGGGGAAAGAAGTGCAGGATGGGGAGGAATAAACGAGAGGAAAGACAGAGAAGAGATGTGAAGATGGGGAAAAGAGTACGAGAAAGTGCAGGAAAGAATAAGAATAAGGACTGAGGGTGGAGGGAAGCTGGGCTGACAGGCTAGGAGAAAGGGCTGAAAGACCAGGAGAAAAGGGAAAGAAAGAAGAAAAAATAATGGGGAAAGAGGGGAAAGGCAACATTTTCCAAAGTTGCATGATCTCCACCGCCTTTGTCTTGGCACTGCCCATCAATGCCGTGCACATCCGAGCTGGGACAGGGGGAGCAGGGAGTCCAGGGCAGCTCTTGGAGCAAATCCACCTGCACAGGGCCATGTCTGCCCTGGGATAGACATCCCTGGGGCTGGGGACTTGGCACCCTCTGGGTCACGGCCTGAGAGACCAAACTGGAGCCGCTTGGAATGGGGCTGCAACCCTTGGTTATCCCATGGATTGTCAGCGGTCCTAACCCTGCCCCTCCCCAATTCCTTGGTTTTGGGGATTTGCCGCATTTGAGATTAATTTTGGTTTCCTTCAAGCCTCCCAACCTTTGGCACAAATTCAGGTGCCAGTTTTCAGCTTTTCCGCACCCTCGCAGATCGAACCCCATCCCTGCTGCCGGCCATCCGCAGCACACGGTCCCTCCCCGGCAGCAGCTCCGCTGCTCCTGACACCCGCAGAGCTCGTTTGCTGCGGAGATTTACGGGGGTCCTGTCGCAGGCCCGGGGACCCGTGATTTGCGAGGGCTGAGATTCGCCTGGCAGCCACAGCGGCTCTCGCTGATACCATCTCTTAATTGTGTTCGCAGAAAACCCTTAAATGAGCAGAGCTTTGGTGCCCTCCGCGCTCAGCAAGCCTGGCCGGCGGTGACCCCGGCGCGGTGGCCCAGCGTGGCTCACACGCCGCAGGTCACCAGCTTGGCGATGCCTCGCCTGGGCAGGCACGGCTGAGCCCGACAGCATCGCCCGAGGGCCGAGCCCGCTCCCTGCTCCCACCGCCACCCCACCGGAGCTGGGATGTTGCAGCCCCGACCCTTTGGATGCTTGTCGGGCTCCCAGAGATGACTCGCGGCGGGGAGCAGGAAAGGGCATTAAGAAATAAATATTCTCTTTGTTATTTGCGGGAGGCATTGCCTGGAATACGTACTGGGATGTATAATAAATTAATGTCTTCTGATACGACAGCTGGCAAATTTCGTGATGGAAAGCAACCAGTGATCCCCCCCCCCTTTATTTATTTTGTATCAATAAATGCTTTTTTTTTATCATTAAACGAAGACAGATGGTAACAGGGGAGGCAGAGCAGAGACTGGGTTCTTTCCTCACCATTGCCCCACGTAGAAACAGCTCTATTCAAATATCTGATTGGCAAATCCCTGCCTCCCGTTATCAGACACCCTTTGGGACCACACTTAGCATCCTAGTGTTTCACTGCTCTGCTGGGACTTGGGGCTTTCCAACTCCTCTAAAGGTTTCAAAACTCTCAGTTCTGCATATCCAGGCTTGGGGGAGGAATGCAGAAAGGGAGAGAGGGCAAGGAGAATCCTTAAATGAAAGGGAAAAGGCCACCACCATTGCCTGCCTCTACTGCCTTCTGCCCAAGGCCGGGTGGAGGGCAGGCAGGGGAAATCCAGGCAACACTGAGGAGGGATACTGGTCCCAAAAAATCCTAGTCTTGGGTCTGGATCTCAGACCCCGCAGCTCAAGTTTGGATCCCAGTCTCTGTGCCTTAGCTCTGGATCTCTCTTCCCGTACCTCTCTTGCACCAGGCTGCCACGTTTCCCTCATCTCCCTCTCCATCTTTTTTCCAGGAAAGACTTTGCATTGTGATTTCCCCTATGCTGTTGTAGTTTGGAAAAAAAATCATAGAAGCAATGTTATTTGCATTTTGAAACCAAGTAAGGAGAAGCCGGAGTGGGCTTTCCGCCAGTGCAGTCTGGCACTTGCTTTGTTGGGAGCATATAGAATAATTTATAAATAGCATGGTGGGATTTTTTTAAAGTATATAATTATACTTTTAAAGCTCCTGCATCGCTGGGGAAAAGGAGTCTTCAAAAAAGGCTTTAGAAAAAAGAGTCTTGTAGAGGGAAAATTTGCTTTACTGGCATTCATAAAATCGAAAAGAGGAAGGCTTTCCATTGCAGGAGACAATGGACCTCCTCCCACCTCCTCCCCGTGCAAAAGGATTTCAAGATGCCTGGATATTTAGGGACTCTGTTTGGCATGGGGGGAAATGCTTTAGGAGCACAACCTTCCCTGGCCCCATGGGCAGAACAGGATTTGCTGAGCCTGGACCATGGGGGCAGGGGGATTGGTGTGATTTACTAAATTCCCTTGTCGTTCAACCTCAGCAGGATCTGGGAAGATAAAGTCAACTCTCCGCTAAAAATAGAAGAAATAATGCCCAATCCCAGGGTTTTGAGGGCAGCAGCACATCCCAACCTTGGTGCAGAGGCCGCAGAGGCATGTGGAGGGGCAAAGGCTGCTCTTTGCATCCTTCACTGCCCTGCTCTGCCCTGCCCATGTGGTGATTCCCGCTCCAGAGAGACGACCCAGAGGCTTCACTGCCACTGCTTGGAAAGGAAGACAGGGAATAAATAAATACAGAAATAAAAGCAAGCTGGGAGCAAGCTTGATGTGGAACAACAAGGGAATTGAGTAAATTACACCAAGAGATGCTGCCCTGATTTCCAGGATCAATAGGGCATCAGCCCTGGGCTTTGGACACGCCCAGCACCGGCCGGCCGGCCCCGAGCCCTCCCATCATCAGCTCCATCGACGGCGGTCTTGAGGAGCAGGGTCGATTCATCAGATTGCCCAGTGCAAAAATGCACAAATCCTCTGGCAGCCTGAGCTGGAGCTATCGATTTTTCTCATATTTCCTCTCCCTACTGTCAGGGGATGAGAGTGGGATGATGAGCATCAGGAGCTGGGGGGTCCCAGACCCCAGGGAAGAGGCAATGCACAAGGTCAGACTGGGAGCAGCTCCATCCATTGGGAGATGTCAGGGTGTTTATACAGCCAGGTTAGCTGCTCACAGAACGTTCTTTTAAGCCAGGAGGAGCGGTGGTTTCCAGGACATAATAATGCAGTGGATTGATCTGATTCCAGTGGTAGGGATGTTGGTATCCATCCATCCTCTTCCATGCACTGCCCTGGCAGCTCCTGCAGATTTTCTAAGGCGGGTAAGATGATGCTTTTGTCCCTGTTTCAGGATGAGTCCTGCCAGGAGGGTCTGTGCCTCCCTTGGCCTTGTATGCAGCAGGGTCAATTTACCCACTGCCTGAATTTGATCTGCTGGGACTTGAGTCCATCACAGAGGTGGATTTAGGACTCGAAATTCCCGACAGGGATGGGGCAGCTCATGCAGATGCGGGTCTGTGAGCAGTAACCATGCCTTGCTGAGCTTGTGTATCATCTACCCTGCACTCCTCAGGGCAGGATTTTTCCCATGCATCTCTCATGCAGTGTCAACGCACCTGGTGTTAAAAGTCCCAATGTCAGGCAGTGACATTGCCCTGACTGGAAGCCCATCTGTACGTTTGGTTGCTGCTGAAACACTCAGAGGTGCAGATACACGGGGAAAGAAGCAGCTCCATTTTTCCAGGAGTGTGCCCTGTGCTGGGTCTGCACTGGGTGACCTTTCCCGGGCTGACTCACGGCCACGAGCAGGCAGCAGCTCCTCGAGGCTCACACATGTCCCCTCCGCTTTGCTGAGGTCACAGCAGCATCCTGCCTGGAAACCCTGCCACGGAATCTGAAATAACCCATCTGCCCAGGCGGGTCAGTGCCCCTACCATGTGGCTTCCAGGAGTGCAGCATGCCCCAGTGCCACCGAGGGATGAGCCCCTGGGAGCTGTGCCAGTGCTGGCTGGGCTGGGGACTCGCTGTGCTGCCTCAATCTGGGAGCAGATGGGGGGTTTCACGCCCTTCCCTGGTGTGTCAGTGATTGCTCCTGGATGGTTTCCAATCCACATATATGTGCCTGGTTTAATTTATGCACGCTTGCTTTGTGTGAGAAGACAGCAGCTGACCAGTGGTTAAGAAAACTGAACACCCTGAAAAGGTCTAAAATTAGAGAAGAAATAAGAGCTGCTTCCTCCAAGCCCCAGAGCTGCCTGGGCTGCTTCCAGGAGAGCCTGGGCAGTGCCTCCAACCTCTCTGATCCACCCCCAGGATCCAGCACCACTGCTAAATACCCCTCCTGAAGCTGAAGGGAGCCTGGCCCCGCTGCCCCTCACCGTGTCCATAGGATTGCCCCACCGTGCTCTGGAGCAGCGTAGACCCTTATCCCTTTGGGATGTTTTCCAGGGGACAGGGGCTGGTAAAATGCCAGGTGGCCTTGGGACTGTTCCTGTCCTGTTTACCCCAACCTCACCTGCCTTGTTAAACACGCCCCTGCCTCCCCATCGCCATCCTCACTGCTGGCCCCTTCCCAGGGGAATACACCACGTGAGGGAAATTAAGGAAACAGGGCAGCACCCACCAAACAGCAGGAAGGGAGATGGCCTGGGACAAGAAACAGCATCCATGGAGCTGCTGCTGGGTCACGCAGCCAATGCCACCACCATACCAGAGTCACAGCAGGCTGTGTTGGAAACACGAGATATTGGCACTTCTCAGTGCATCAATGCTGCGGGCACCAAGCTGTGACAAGCACAATTAAAAAGCTGAGGGAACCCCTCTTTCCTTTGCCAGCCCCGTGACACAAACAATGAATGGGGTCATGCCACATGAGTGGTTCTGCTGGGAAGAGCAGCCCATGCCTGTGTGTGACACCATGAGCTCCTGTAATTACATTCTGGAGGATGCGTCACTGCAATTCTCTGCATTAAACTTGTGTCCCTTATCCAGCGTGTGGCAACAAAAAGTTGAGTGCCAGAGAGTTTGAGATATGTGGTAATAGCTATGGCAGAGACCTCTAAAGCTGGCTGGACTTCCTAGGAGTTTTTGGAAATCCTGACATAGCTTTGTGGGTTTTTTAACAACCTCTGGACCTTATCAAAGTGCACAAAAGGCCACAGGCTTCCTATTTGCAAGGGCTATGGTCAGAGGTTATAGCCAGGTGGGTGTAAATCTCTTCTCCCATGTGACAGAACGGGAGGAAACGGCCTCAGGTTACTCCAGAGGAGGTTTAGATTGGATATTAGGAAAAATTTCTTCACTGAAACAGCGGTCAAGGACTGGAACAAGCTTCCCAGGGGAGTGATAGAATCAAGGTCCGTAGAAGTGTTCAAAAAAAGTGAGGATGCAATGCTTAGGGACATGTTTAGTGGTGAACAAGGCAGCCATGAGATAATGGTTGGACACAATGACATGAGAGGATTTTCCAACTTTAATAATCCTGTGGTCTTAGGAAAAGAACAGCTGCTCCTGCCAAACCTGGCTTGACCCTGCCTAGATTGAGCCCTAAGTCGTGAGCATCCTTAGGGTGTCAGCTCCTGCTGCTGTCCCCAGTGGGTTGCAGGTGCCAGATGTTGTGCTCCAGTCTGCTGGGACATCTCCTGGGACAGCATTAGGTTGGCTTTTCCTCCCAGGAGGGTCTCATTTGGCCTGGAGAAGGAATCACATCTCTCTGGGTCATTCCCTTATGCACCAGGGCTGAGTGTGAACCATCCACAGGTACCATAACATACAGCTCCAGGCCCTGCAGCCTCAGGACAGATGTCAGATCAGAAAGAATAATTTAAAGCAAGTGGCAACGTGTCCCAGAGGTCCTTGTGTGACCAGGGCAGAGAGTGAGGGCAGCACATCAGGTGGATTCCTGTCCCAGCTCTGCACTGAGTCCATGCTGGGACCTCCGTGCTCTGCTGGGAGCAGAACATCTCTGGTCTCTGATGGCAGCCATGGGCTGGACACAGCCTGGCTCTGTCCTCGACATAGAAATTAGCCCTGGAACAAACCACACGTATGTGGAACCCCCTGGCATTTCTCAGTGCCTCCAAGCAATGCTGGCAGGTTTGGCAAGGGTCACCCTCACAGCCTGACACCCCCACACCCTGCAGATCTTCTCTGTCTCCAGACATCATCACGATTTTTATAAGTCTGGCAGGAAAACCCTTCCCTTGCTAACAGGGACCACTGAATGGGCTCTGAGGCCTGGGCTCAGCCCCTGCAAGGTGACATGGAGGGCACACTGAGTGTCCCCTGCCTCTGAATGACCCCAGCCTGCCCCACCAGGACATGCTGGCCTGCAGCCCAAGCCACGCCTGTTCTATTTTACAGCCAAAACAAGCAATAAATCCCCCTCCACAGAGCTGGAAGGTGCAATTGCTTTTCTGTGGTGCAGGTTTTATCTTGCACGACTCGTGGCATCACGTGAGGGAAATCTGTAAGTAAAAGTCAGGCTGGAGCCATTTATAACAGCAGCACTGTGATTGTTCCTCCTGACAGCTGCAATTACAGGCACTCCCTTCCATCTCTGCACTCTGGGGGAGAGTGGAGCCGGCATCAGAAGCAGCTTTTCCAGAGTTGCATCCCTGCTGCAGTGGACCTTGTCACTCACAGGCAGTGCTCAGGGAGGGTTCCAGGGAAGAATTTAGGATGAGGGGTAACTCCCAATAAGGAGGGTTTGAGGGAGGGATACAGGATATATGGAGAGCTCATCAGCTGGTGTTCATCTCCATGGGAAGGATAGGGGATTATCCAGGGGCTCTACAGGGATGAACAAAAGGTCCAAACTCACTGGGGAGAAACCCTCTGGTGGCCCTGGATAAGCCCAGGGGCCATAGGTGGAGTGCAGGTGAGGGCAGCATCCCGGCAGGATCACTGCTGGGCACTGCTTTCCTATAGCACAGACTAGATTTCCTAGTTTTCCTGCCTGTGTGTGTTCCAGGCAGGTCAGCACCGCAGTGCCAGCAGCCACAGTGGCCAGTGAGCTGCCAGAGAATTTGAGAGCTGAGTACCAGAGGGATGCAGGAACCCCGCCTGGGGAGATGGAAAGGAAAGTGAGGAAGATCCATAATCTTGCAGCGACAGGGAAGTGACAAATAAAGCCATTATTCACTCAATGTGGTCGGAGGGGGAGCCGACAAGAGGCAGGGCAGTGTGGAGGTGGCAGCCCAAACTCATCTGGGCTTTCCTGCTGAACACCTCGGCTCTATCTTCTCCATGCAGTTTCTGGGGAACTGAAACATCCAAATTGAGCTAAATTTTATCATTATGCTGGTGAAAAACCCCACCCATAAGAAGTGACTTTTTCTTTTGCTCTTTCCAGTGAATAACACCGTGGGGTTTGTTTCACAGCTAAGGGCTCTGCTGTGGTTGTTGTGTGGTGACCCCACCACATCCCTGGGCAGCTTATTCCAGCGTTTGACAACCTTTTTCCTGAAGAAATTTTTCCTCATACCTAATCTGAACCTCTCCTAGTGCAGTTTGAGGCCATTTCCTCTCATCCTGTCTCTTGCAACCTGGGACCAGAGACTGATCTCTACCTGGCCACAACCTCCACTCAGGGAGTTGTAGAGAATGATAAGGTCTCTCCTGAACCTCCTTTTGTCTGGGTCAAACATCCAGACTTTCCTGCTGAAAAAAAAGGGGGGGAATAGGATAGAAGAAGCAGGAGGATTAATAAAATGAAACAAAAAGAAAGATTTTTGTGTTTGCTTCACACAAAACACTCTAGGTCAACCAAACTGAAATTTCGCTTTTTCATTTCCATTTAGGAAACAGAATACAAACAACATTTCATTTGGCTGCCCCAAACCAAAAAGTCTTAGTGCTGAGATATCTCTCTCCACTGAGAGATTCACTATTTGCACAGCTCCAGCTGCAACCTTTGAACCTCTGGCCAGTTTCTGTGTTGCAACCACACTGGTGCTGATGCCAGCCCAGCAGGGCTTTGGGCACGCTTGGGGATCAGTGCTCAGCACCTGCCAGAGGAGTTTTTCCATCAGTGTTTAAGAGGTTTAATGATATGCCAGGAGAAGGCAGATTTATGCACATCTGAGGGGGGTTATGCATTCCTACTGATTTGTATTCAGCACGGCGCAGGAATTTATGGAAGGAGGGGATCGATGTTTTATTGATATCTAAAAAAACCTATATGATGGATGTGCTAATTACACATTTTTTCTCCCAGACTCCCTTTATTATACACAAACAAATGGCCCTGCTGCTTTAACAAATGCAGGGAAACTGTGCAACAGAGCCAAACTCCTTGGAGGTGATGTATGAGAGGGGGGCCTAGCTAATGCCAGGGCAGAGACCTCAGTTCTTTGTTTAATTTCTTCCCTAGCCAGTACTGAATTTTAGTTCCTTGTTGCCTGTGACTCTATTTCCATTTCATGGAAATCAGGAACGGAGGGCACAGCTCTTGCAGCCACAGTGTGGGATCCTGGCTGCTAAGGCAGGTATTTGTTCCCAAAAATACTGAGCAGGGTGTGCATTTTCTGTGCCTTGCTAAGAGGGGACACACAGGGGGAAGAAGGAGCAGGGTTTCTTGTGTCTCTGCTAAAGCAGTGAGCGTGCAGAGGAGAGGGGCAGCGCTCAGTGGTTGTCTCCCCTCCTCCCTCTCCTACTGCAGGGGTGAAGGCGAGCCAGGTGCTGTGATATGTGTGGAAATACATATAAAAATCAATACTCCTAATGGAAATCACAGGCACACACTGCCCTATCACTGCCTGATGAGCCTGAGCCCCACTCCAGCACTCCTGTGCTCCAGGCAGGAAATGCAGAGCTCTGGGGTCTGCTTTCTGCACGAGGCCTGTGGGATTTGGGGAGCCACCAGAGCAGGGAAAGGACCTTCTGGGTGCAGGACACAGAGTAGGCACAAGAAGTGGTAGCAGCGTGGAAGAGAAGGTTGGGGTAAAGCATGGAGCCCAAAGCATTGCCTGCCCAAAACTAGCAGCACAGCTTGGGTTTTCACAGTGAGGACTTTGTCATCTTGGGGACCAGGGAAAAAGTTCTCAGCTGTTAACCTCATGTTCTGCCAAGAAATGGCTTTGGCAGGCAGCTGCCACCCACGCAGCTCCAGGCTCCATATGCAGGCAAGGCATGGGGTTGCTTGGCTTTGACAGGGCTTGGTGGTGTCCTACAGGGATGTTTGGCAAAGGCTCGGTCAGAAGTGAGTCCCTCTTGGTCCCTCTTGTGTCCTGGCACGGGGATGGTGGGAGGCACGATGGAGAGGAGGGTTCTCCCCCTGGGACATTGGTGCAGGGACCAAATCTCCTAAAATGTGATGAGGGAGACAAAGAAAAGGAGAGAGGCAGGATGGGAACATATGCAATGGATAGCCTGGAGGAGCTCAGGGGCCAGGAGGGGACATTTATTAATCAGAGGAGCAGCTCTGCCCACAGCAGGGGTGACACATGCCAGGTTGAGGTGTGCTATGGGCTGTGCCACGGGAAGGGAGTGCCACTGGCTCCCTGTGCCACTCGCCCTTGGGAGCCACACACACGCCCAGCCTGCTCCTCCTCCAAAGGCAGGTGTCTCCCACAGTGAAAGGTACATCTGCAAACGAACCAGCTCTTAACTGCCTTCTTCTCCTTTTGTGGAGCGAAAAAATAAAAAAAACGAATCATAACTTAGCTCACAGGGATCCCTTCAGATGTTGCTTTCAGGCCAGCTGAGGCTTGGTGTGTGTGGTGGCCTCTGCCCTCTGCACAGGGACAATGACAGACCTCCAGGCTGGCCAGCAGGATGGATGTGATAATTATGCAGGGATATTTTTTCCCTGCTTGGCATTGCTGGTCACAGTCTGTTATTGTGTGTTTGCTATCCCAGCCTGGGACCTGGGGCAGACCCACACACGCAGCCCATGCAAGGGCCCTGAATGATTTTTTTTTACTACCTAGTGCTTGTAATGCTTCTTGTTTTGTGTGCTCTGCAGCCCAGGGCTGGGGGAATGGGCTGAATTTGACCTGGCTCATACTGGGATGACTGGGGGCTCTCTCAGCCCTGCACCACCTCATGTTTGCAGGGGGTGGTTGGTGCATCCAGCACAAGAGCCTTGGCTCTGGGCTCCCATTCTGCTCTCTCCCAGGCTGCTGGGAACCAGCCACTCCATCGACATGATCCAGCAGAGCAGGAGCAGCATGTCTGAGCCCAGCATCCTCATCCTCAGTGGTGTTTCCACACCAGGCTCCCAAAACCTCCACGGGCACCTTGCATCAAACCTGCTCCCACGCACGTCAGAGTGAGGGGCAGGAGGAAGGATCAGACCCTCGGTGCAGTCGCTCTTAAAAAAAAAAAAAAAAAAAAAAAAAAAGAAAGAAAGAAAAAAAAAGGCAAGAAAAAGTGAGCGAGAGCTGGTAGGAGCTCTAAGTGCTCTGGAGAAAAAAACTCAGCAAGGCGGGGAGCCTCTCTCACCATGGAGACGCCGGATAGCGTGCAGAGGAGGCTGTGCGCTCCAGTTCATTTGCTGGAGTACTTTTCCCAAGCTATTCAAAGAGGATTCCACACTGCCAGGCTGCCCGGCTGCCTGGAAAGAGCCGGCGGGGTCGGGCCGAGAGCTGCTGCCCCGAGCCGAGCAGGGCTGGCCTGGCTGGATGGAGCCCAACAGGGCTGGGTGCTAGTCAGTCACATATATATATACATACACACAGGTTTTTTTTTTTTGGGGTTTTTTGTTTTTTTTTTTTTTTTTTTGGTTTTTTTTTTTAGGTGGCACAGCCAAGTTAGTTCAGCCTTTTTCCTCCTTCCCAGTTCAAGCCCGGGCTTCATCCCGCCCCCTACACAGGCTGTGACTAGCAGGGTACCCTTTGTCCCCATAGAAAGCAGCTGGGAGCAGAGTGGGTGCTTGCAAGCACATTCCTGTCTCTGGCACAGCCGAATGTGTCCCCAGTCTGATACTGAGCAAAGGATGGGGCCCCACTGCCCACTCGGACATGCTGGGATGCAGTGATCCTCTCCTTTTTCATGGAGGGCTGTGGTGTACCTACTCTCATTCCACTTCAGGGACAGGGACAGTGCCGTGGTCTGATGGCCCTGCATGGCCAGGTGCTTCAGTGATCATGGAAACATAGAATATCCTGATTTAGAAGGGACACATAAGGATCGCTGAGTCCAACTCCTGGCCCTGCACAGCACTGCCCCAAGAGGCACACCGTGTGCCTCAGAGCGTTGTCCAAATGTTTCTTGAGCTCTGTCAGCCTTGATGCTGTGATCACTTCCCTGGGGAGCCTGTTCCAGTGCCCAGCTATCCTCTGGGTGAGGAACCTTTCCCTGATATCCAGCCTAACCCTCCCCTGACACAGCTCCATGCCATTCCCTCAGGGCCTGTCACTGTGATGCTCCAGCTTGCTGCCGTGGTTATTTTGGGGCTTTTCCCCACCTAAGTAAAGCCTCCGGCACCCAGTGAGGCTGTGAAGAGGGTAAGAGCAAAAAACCCAAACTATTTCTGCCTCCCATGGAATGCCTTTTTTTCCACAGTTCTTGCATTTTCCTCTGGAAGTCCCTGGATGGAAAAGTGGGTGCATGCATTGCTCACAGGCTGCTGAATGGAAAAGGCTGGCTTTTTTCCTCTTACTCTCTTCACAGCTTCACTGCGTGCCAGAGGCTTTTCTTAGAGGGGGAAAAAGCCCCAACACAGCCAAAGCAGCAAGCTGGAGTATCACAGGATATCAGGGAAAGGTTCCTCACCCAGAGGATAGCTGGGCACTGGAACAGGCTCCCCAGGGAAGTGACCACAGCATCAAGGCTGACAGAGCTCAAGAAACATTTGGACAACGCTCTGAGGCACACGGTGTGCCTCTTGGGGCAGTGCTGTGCAGGGCCAGGAGTTGGACTCAGCGATCCTTATGTGTCCCTTCCAACTCAGGATATTTTCTATTCTGTAGATGAGTCGGATGTGGCTGGGAGACGCCACATGGAGAGACCACGGCATGTGCGTGAAGCACCTTCATCCTCATCCATCACCCAGTGCCTCGGGGTGACGCAGGGACCCCAAAACCGTGACCCCCAGATGGCAGCACGGAGTGGGCCAGGGGCTGGGGGGTGGCCAAGGGCTCCCCGGGTGACTCGGGGCTGCCATTCGCCGCGGCAGGGGGTGGAGGAAGGAGGGAGATGGGACTCGACAGCTGTGCCCGGGAGAGGGAAACTTTCCGCCCGAAGCAGATACCGGGATAAATATAAACCGCCTTTGGGATGGCTCTTGGCCGAGACCCCCGGGCAAGGCAGGGTACGGTCACCCTGGGAATCCAGCACAGCATCCCGGAGGGGGCCCGACTGACACTGGACATCGTGTCCCGGGAGGATCCCGGCTGACACCGGGCACTGTGTCCCCGGAGGATCCCGGCTGACACCGGGCACTGTGTCCCGGGAGGATCCCGGCCGATACCGGGCACTGTGTCCCGGGAGGATCCCGGCTGATACCGGACATCATGTCCCGGGAGGATCCCGACTGACACTGGACATCGTGTCCCGGGAGGATCCCGGCTGACACCGGGCACTGTGTCCCGGGAGGACCCCAGCTGATACCGGGCGCTGTGTCCCGGGAGGATCCCGGCCGATACCGGGCACTGTGTCCCGGGAGGATCCCGGCCGATACCGGGCACTGTGTCCCGGGAGGATCCCGGCTGATACCGGACATCATGTCCCGGGTACCCGCCCCACACTCGCCGGGATCGTCCCGGAGCGGCCTGCGAGTGCCCTCCAGTGGTCCCGGGAGGAAGACAATGAGGAGGAAGATGATGACGAGGAGGAGACAGCAGCGGCAGCCCCGGGACGGGACCGCGGGGGACGCGGGAGGGGTTGCCCTGAGAAGCTGTGGCTGCCCCATCCCTGGAAGTGTCCAAGGCCGGGTTGGACAGAGCTTGGAGCAGCCTGGTGCAGGGGGAGGTGTCCCTGCCCGTGGCGGGAAGTAGGACTGGATGAGCTTTAAGATCCACCCTCTTAACTTACACCCCTGTGCTGGGCGCTGGAGGGGTCACACCTTGAATCCTGTGTCCAGTTCTGGGCCCCTCAATTCAGGAAGGACATTGAGGTGCCAGACCAAGTCCAGAGAAGGGCAACGGAGCTGCGGAAGAGTCTGGAGCAAAATTCTGGTGAGGAGCGGCTGAGAGAGCTGAGGGGGCTCGGGGGAGATCTCGCTCTCTACAGCCTCCTGACAGGACGGTGGAATGAGCTCAGTGTCAGCTTCTTCTCCCAGGTAACAAGCGACAGGATGAGAGGAAACGGCTTCAAGTTGCAGCAGGGGAGGTTTAGATTTGATATTAGGAAAGTTTTTATATGGAGAGGGCTGTCAGTCTTTTGGACAGGGCAGGCACCATCCATGTAAATACTCAAAAAACGCCTGGATGTGGCACCTGAGGGCATGGTTTAGTGGCGAACATGTTGGTGCTGCTGGGGAAACGTTCGGACTCGATCATCTTGGAGGTCTTTCCCAACCTAAACGATTCTGGCATTCTACGTCACTTCGCCGCTCACCGACACGCGGATCCGCGGCCGCCCGGAACCCTCGTGCGCGGTGCGCGTTTCCCGCGGGCGGTGTGGGCGCGCGTACCGAGGCTGGCGGGGGAGCGTGTTGTCGGGCGGACCGGGGCGGGCGCGGGCCGCCATGGCGTCGCCCCCGCTGTCGGCGGCGGGCGGGAGCGGCGGCGAGCTCAGCTCGGGCTCCGAGGCGGCGGCCACGGGCGCGGCGGCGCCGGGCCAGGACCTGCCCGCGCTCTTCGAGCAGGCCGCCGAGCGGCTCCCCTCGCTGCTGTCCACCGCCAGCAAGGAGCAGCTGCTCTACCTGTACGCCCGCTACAAGCAGGTGAGGCGGGACCGGCCCACGGGCTGAGCGCGGCCTCGGGGCGAGCGGGCCGGGTCGGGCCGGTGCGGGGGCGAGACCAGTGCGGTGTCCCGAGGGGCCGGGCCTGGGGCTCTCCCGCGGCCGCGTGCCTGCGGGGCTGCGGCCCAAAATGTGGCAGCAGTGCCAAGGAGGAAAGTTGCGTCCCGGGTGATGGCGGGAGCGGGAGTATCTCCCGCCAGGACAGCGCCGGCTGCACCTGCGGCGGAGCTGGATGGAGTCTGGTGGGACAGAGCACCGCGAAATTCGGGGGAAGAGTGCTTGGGAAGTGCCCCAGCGAGAAAGGACCCGGCCGTGCCGGTCCACAGTAGCTGAACATGCCCAAGGCCAAGGCATCCTAGGCTGTATCAGCCATAGTTACCGCTGATAAATAACACAGAGAATTGAAATTTTCAGTTCCAGCAGGACCAGGGCAGTGACCGACCCCCTGCTGTGACCTGGGTGAGGTCACATCTCAACTTCTGGGTTCAGTTTTGGGCTCCTCAGTTCAGGAAAGACACTGAGATGGTGGAGCATGTCCAGAGAAGGGAACAGAGCTGGGGAAGGGTCTGGAGCACAAGTCTGGTGAAGAGCGGCTGAGGGAGCTGGGGGCGCTCAGCCGGAAGAAAAGGAGTCTCAGGGGGAACTTCGTTGCTTTCTAAATCCACCTGAGAGGAGGTTGTGGCCAGGTGGAGGTCGGGTTATGCTCCCAAGTAACATGTGACAGGGCAAAAAGCTGGACTGGGCACAGTTCAGGTAGGACATCAGGAAGAATTCCTCACTGAAAAGATGGTCAGGCATTGGAAAGGGCTGCCCACGGGAGGCGATGGAGTCACTGTTCTTGGAGGTGTTTAAGAAATGACTGGATGTGGCCCTTAGCACTGTGGTCTGGTTGTCAAGGTGGTGATTGGTCTAAGGTTGGACTCAGTGATCTCACAGATCTTTTCCAAACCAAATGATTCTGTAAATCCATCACCCTGGTTGTTGTTCTTCACCTCTCCTCTCACCCTTGCTCAGTGCAGGTGGCCCTGACCCTGCATCCTTTGAACAACAGGAGCCAGACTCAAGTTCTGCCAGCAGAGGTCCAGGCTGGATATTAGGAAAAACTTCTTGCCTGAAAGAGTGGGCAAAGACTGGAATGGGCTGCCCAGGGAAGTGGTGGAATGACCATCCCTGGAACTGTTCAAAAACCAAGCAGATGTGGCACTTTGCCATATGGTTTAGTGGGAATGGTGGTGTTTGGCCAAAAGTTGGACTGAATGATCGTGGAGGTTTTTTCCCACCTTAATGATTCTGTGGCATTGATTTGGCTTTGGCAGAGTCCACCGTGGTTGAAATCGGTGTGGAGAACCAACTCCACAGCTGAGCTGGTTGGTTCTGGTTGTAACCTTGAACACAACCCCCACTTCCCCTTCGGTCAGTGTGAACTGAGCAAGCTATAGGATGCATCCTTGTCGGAATGCACAGTGTAACTTCTCCCTGCTCCTGTGGGAGAAGTTACGTAAACCAAACAAAGCACCAGTCGCAAAGGACTGTAACAATCGCTTAACTTAGAGAAACAGAAAACTGTTAGTGTTGTTACACCCAGAAGATGAGCTGGATGGAGCTCTGAGCAACCTGTTGTAGTGGAAGGTGTCCCTGTCTATGCCAGGGGCTTGGAACTAGGTGATCTTTCAACCCAAACCATTCTGTGATTCTATGGCTCAAGTGTGTGCCTCAGCTTTGAGAACTGAATCCCACTCATTTGGATGAACAGACAAATTTGGGCTTCCCAGCTCCAACATCTCCCATATATGTTCCTCCCATATGGATTACCTGTGTCCTACTACTGCCCTGTATAAGTGCTCTCAATTTTTTAGTGCAATATTTAATTATCCTCTAAGCTGGCAGCTCCCAGGCTGTGGTTTGTGCACTAGTAATTACATTAAAAGCAGGCTGGTCACGTGAGGTTTTGTTTTCAGGCTCTGCTTGGCGCTTAAACAGGAGCCCAGGTTTCTCTTTCCCTTGTAAGAAAAAGGAGAGTAGGAAAAAAAAAATTCGAGGAGGATCTTACAATGCCCAGGATGAGAGGGAAAAGGTGTCTTTTCTATAATTTTTTGTCTGTATTCTCAGGATGCTTGTTGCAAATAACGTCATTATTTTTCGCTCTGTTTCAAATGCTTTGTGACTATCCTGGATGGAAATGGGAAGGGATCGCTTGCTTGTCAGCTCATGACTGTCCACAGACTATAGAGAGTTTCCTAGTGTTAACTCTGTAAGACCCAATAAGGAGTTTAATGTTAAAAATTGCAGAAATCAGAAGCTGTTTCACAAGAGTTTTGATACAAGTCAGGAAGAGCTGACAATTAACACTCTGTCAGCACAGATTTCCAGTTGCCTTCCACTCAGAAGAACAGGGCATTTCCGTGTCCTTCTCCTGTGTCCATGACCAAGCAGGATGTGACACCAAGTGCCTTTGTGCTCCTTGGTTTCAGGCTGTGCTTGGCACCTGGATTTCTGTGCCTTCCCAGTTCAGAAGGGTGCCCTCCCTGTTCCAGAGTGCCTGGGAGTGTAGTGCTGGCACTGGCTATGGCAAAGGTTTGCTAGCACAGCCACTGCAGCATTATGCCCTGCTAACTTTAAGTTTTGCAGCATTTTGTGCTTTAAATCAAAATGAGGGTGCTTAATGCAAGTTTTCTGTATTTAATTACAGCAGCCATATCAGGATGCATAATGAGCTGCTAATATATTACCCTGCTGGATGGTGGAATTGCTGGCACATAAAAGGTGCTGACTCAGATCTGTCCACTGTCCTTGATTTGGCATCCTTGTCTTTTCCCAGTTTAGTGTTTTGTGTCACTAAAGGCTTTGATTTAAGATACAGCACCGTCATAAAAGAGGTGACAGTAACAGCTGAGCTCTCTGTTAAAATACTGTATATTATTTATTTCCAACTATTTGGGTATATAGACATTTTCCTGGAATTTTATTACCTTTTATTGGAGGCCATTTCAGGATTTTATTACTTTTCTCTCTGATTTTGTTTATGTGTCAGAGACCTGCAAATAAGGGAATTGCTTAGTTGTCATCTCCAGTGAGGTTTTTAGAAGATGTTGCTGAGTTTATGACTCAGCCCCACAGCAGGAGGAACAGACTAGGAGAACACAACAGGAGGACTTTTAGTCCATGAGGTTCTGGACTGGGACTGATTTTTCTTTCCTTCCAGTGCTTTCTGTGTGGCTTTGGGCAGATCACTAGTCTGGGCCTTGTGTCCATAGTGGTGAGGTGAAGGGAGCGCTTGCCTGTCACGTGGAGAAGGTCAAAATCTGAGGTTCAGAAGATGCAGTAATGGACACCAATGTAGCAGTGGTGATTTAGATAGGGGAGGGGATCCAGAACTTGCTGGAAATTATTGAACTGGGAAAACTGCCCTGCCAGGAGGAGGATGTATCTATGTGAATACTGAGAGGTGCTGGCAAGCTGCAAGTCCAGTGCTGATGGCAAAGCGGGGCCTGTATTGTCTCCGAGTGTGGACTCAAGGATACAGTACCAATATACAGCATCAATTTTGCATGATGTCTTTCAAATATTGTGGAATGTGATGCCACAAGCCTGCCATGAACACAAGAGTTTCTGCCTGCAGCTTCCTGTGGCGTGGAACTGTGGGATGGCACTGACTTGTTACCAGTGTGACTATGTCTCTCTGGGGTAGACAGTCCCTTGGTCATCATGACCCCCATTCTGTGGTTGGTGTTTGCTTGTCCTTCCTTAGGCCCCGTTTTCAGTCAGGGCTTTCCCGTGGGTTGGGGCAGAGCTGTGGGCAGGAGCAGGCAGGAATTGCTGTCTCGAAAAAGCAGTTTATTTGACTTGGCTTGTGTACAGTGAGAGCTCAGTCCTGCTGTCCGTGGAGATTCTGTTCTTGTTAGTGCTCCACAGGGAGGCTGCAAATACAATTCACCTTACAATCAGGTAGGAATATATATTTGGCTGGAACACCCTGCTGTATAAATATGTTGGCAGAAAAATTAGCAAAGAGCCATTTAACCACCACCAGGGAGGGAGAACCAGTCGTGGAGTCAGGTGTGAGGAGAATCTCAAGGTTTCTCACAGTGTGAAGCAGCAGCTGAATGTAAATGGGCACAGTGAACAGCATTAACACATTTCTGAGCATCTCTCCCTCTTCTGAATGCCATTGACCTTCAGCTCTCAGGTGAAGGCCTCATCCAAGGTTTCCAAATTTATTTTGGCCACAGATGCAGATGACTGCAGACACTGCCTGTTTGGGGCTGCCTGGGTCACGTTTGTGCGACTCGGGAGAATTGTGCCTGCAGGCAACTCTGCATGCAGAAGCAATACCAGGAAGTTTTTAATGCATTCTGGCTGTCATGTTCTTTTAATGCAGCTGATGAACTGTAAATGAGGAGCACTGAGCATCAAGCGACCAGTCAGCACCCTAGAGACCTTCAATAATTATTTTCTGGACACAGAATGAGAAAGTCTTAATTTAAAATACTAATAAAGGCTCTTGGCTTCGTGCTGGCTATGAAGTAAAACAGCTTTTGAGGTCCTCTAGGGAAGTAGCAGGAAGACCGAGTCCTGCACAAAATTTTGCCTTTTTTGTCTGTGTTGGCATGTTTTACTCCCCTTCCTCAGCTGTCAGGCTTGGGTCCCCTTTTATGTTAAATGTCTCCTTAGTTTCTCCTACTTTGTGAGTCTTGCAGCAAAAAGAGAGGAGCCAAAATCCTGTGTTTTATTCTTTCCAACAAAACCACTGCAAGCCTTTTTAATGTACCTTAAAATAGCAAACAGGGCACAAGTGCACTTTTTTCCCTTCTTGATGGATGAAATTTAACTACTGTTCCTTGATTTGTATTACTATCAATGTTACTAACAGTCTTCCCCAACGCTAGAACAGCCTTTGAGTGCCAAATCTCCAGAGAGGAAACTGCTGTCGTGTTTTGATGATGGCAGTGGAAAATTAATATTAAAACAGATTTTTTTTTTTAATCTATCTTGGCCAATTTCTGCAGGTTGGCTGCTGAACTAAAGAATTGCCAACCAGGCGTTTTCCATACAGATAATGAATTTGCATTTTATTCCCTAGTTTGTTTTTCTTTTTAAAACAAGTGGTCCAATCCACCTCAGAGCATAGAAAAAAAAAACATTTAGACTACATGAATTGTGACTGATTTATAGAACTTAACTGTTGCTAGCCTATTCTCCTATTTCTCCATGAAATGCAATATGTTGTTTTAAAGACCAGCTAAGATGTTCTAATTTGGATGAATTGCTCACTGGGAGACAGTCAGATGTACAGAAAATTAATTTCAGTTACAGTCACTCATATCCTCTAACACTTTAAATGAAAACATAGTATAACTAATAAATATCTCTCAGCATGGGCATGCTCTCTTTAAAGGCTGATTAATGCTTCCATCCTCAGCATAAAATCCCCACCCTGTTAAGGTGAAGAATTGTGAGTTGATTTAAGCACTTCACCTGCCTGAACACTTGAGCATATTTCATAAAACATTTGCTGGATGCAGTTTGGTTTTGCTTGGCTAACAAAACCTTTCTCCAGAAGCCTTTGCCCATCTCCAGGATGTACCTGTGTCCCCTCCCTGGGGTGCCCATCTGTGCTGTGCCCTGTCTTAGGGGGACTTGCTGTGGTAAGTGCTTCCCAGGGGCTGCTGCTCTGGTTCAACTCTGACTTCTAGCCTTTCACCCATCATCCTTGTGTTAAAAAAATTTGGCATGGAAAACTGCCTGAATCCCACTGGCACCAAGTCTGTTTTACATTGGCTATGACACTTTTTTCCATATATCTACCCCTGGGTTCTCATTCCCTTTCTTCCTTGTGTTTTTTAATTTCACCCCCCCACACACACACATACATTTTAATTTCTGCCTTGCTTCTGACAGATTGGTTCATCTCTGGCACTCAGGCCTTGACTTGTCTCTCATGCAGTGCTTCCTGCAGCCAGGTGCCTCAGAGCAAATTCAGGAGCTGCCTGGCATTCCTTTGCTCCAAGTTTGTCCCCTTGCCTTCCTGAAGACCTTAATTAAGCAATTATTATTATATATATTTTAATTAAGCAAAGTCTGTTTACTCGAGTTTTGTGCAGAAGCAGGTGAATTTCAGCCATAATGAATAATCATCTCTGTAGAAACCCTAATCAACAGATTTTTTCTTTACACTGGTGGAAGATGAGGCATTTGGCTGGGTAATAAACATAACATTAGTGGGAAATCACTCACTGGTTATCCCCGTGGGTAATGCATGCAAAAGAAATGAGCTGCTCAACAAAATTGCTTCCCGTGCATCATGCAAAGAAAACCCAGGGATGCAGAGGTGCTAAGATGGGGTTGATGAAGTTGTTTCCCAACAAAACCTTTCTTCTGGCCTTGTGACACAGTTACCCTGAAGCCATCAGAACACAGAATTTTCCTTGCACAAGTCCCCTTTGTTTTTTTCTGACAGAAGGAAATTTCTTTTCTTTAGGTGAAACTTGGAACCTGTAACACTCCCAAGCCAAGCTTCTTTGATTTTGAGGGAAAGCAGAAATGGTAAGAGGAAATCCTTGTCATTCCTAGCAATTCTGACTCTGCTTTTTGTTGCATCTTGTCTCCTCTGTTGACAAATTATGGACCATGGGGATATCAGCTCAGAGTTGCCACTAAAGTAGTTTTAAAATCCTTTGTTTAGCAGGGAAATGTTTGCTGCTATGCCTGATGCAAATATGAAATCACAGACTCCTGTATTTACTGTCTTCATCCAGAACTGGTGTGCATACAGCAAAAATGTGGAAATAGCTGCTGGAACACAAACTGTGTTCCTAAATCAGAATCCCCTGAAAGATCCTTTTACAACAGAGCTGCACTGACAGTGGCCATTCACGGCCTCAGAGAAAAGTTGACCATTTCAACTGAATGAAAGATGGCTTTGCATGCCCTGCAAAGGTTTAGCTGAATCTGTTTGCCGTGTTCCACCGATGTCACTATAAAAACACCCTGTGCTGTCTCTGAGGGGCTCACTGGTGTTTTGCTGTTGCTCCTAGGGAGGCTTGGAAAGCCCTGGGAGATACCAGCCCTCACCAAGCTATGCAGGAATACATCGCTGCAGTGAAAAAACTCGACCCCAGCTGGAATCCACAGGTAGGAAACGTGGGAAGATCCTTCGGAAAACAACCCAACATTTGTCTTTGTGAAACTGACAATAGTTCAACTTCTCACAGGCTTTAATTGCTGCATGGCAAACTTCATTTTGAGCAGATTAAAGTCTAAATTCGTTTTTAAGACTCTCCTTTTGTTATGACTGAAGCATGAAGAACCATCTCTTTCATTCATAATGATCTTCATTACAGCGAGCTCATGCATAGGGTTGCTTTGGCTGTAGTGATCTAATTTATTTTGCTCTTATTGGTTCATGCTGTATTTAGCATGTAAAGATACTTTTTATCCTTTTCTCATCCTTCTCTTTTCAACTGCTATTTAAATGTTGATCAATAGAAAGCAATCTCCATGAAAGTGACATGAACTGAATGATCAATTCTAAAAATGTTTCCTTTTTGTTTCCATGCAGCAAATTACCAAATCTGATTATGATTAGGTACTCCAACATAACAAGTCTGTATCTGTGTGTTATAGGGAGACTGTACTGTCATTTTAATTAATTTGTATTTCATCTACCAGGTTTATTACTTGATTGAATCCTTAAGGATATCTCCTGTTTATAGACTGACTTTTATACAATTTTTAAAGAGGATTGCTCTTTAGAAAAAGTATAGCTTTTGGAAATAGAGTGGAGATATTTTACTAACAGTAAAATGCTGAGGGCATGGTAATTTCTTCTCATGGTAGGAAATTTGTTCTTCTATGGTCCTGTGCTTTGGATGCAGAATCTTGTGTGGGCACAATCCTATGAGTCAAGAATTTGATTATGAGTTGTCTTCTGATGTTGTTCTTGAGACTTAAGGTTAATTTGTTTTTCTTCACTTGTCCATGTTTCATGCCATTCATAGCGTTTTTGCAGCAAAGAAAGGTTGCCATTTAGAAAAAAATCCTTTTTTATGTCCTTGGAGAAAATAGTTTTATGTGCTGTGCATTTAGCCAAAGTTGACTGCTTGCTGGGTAAATTATTGTCCAGGCTAAAATTCTCATGCAGAAATAATTTGTAAAAAATCTGTGTATAATCCTGAATGAAGTGAGTGTCAAGTGAAACACATGAGTATTAATTAAAAAATGAAAAAAAAAAAGAATTCAAGCAGAATACTATGTTCTTTCCTGAACTAATTTTTCAGCATGGTGACAGGTTTAGCTTTTTGGGTATTCCCTTCACTTCCCTGCCTCACAGAAATACTTACTGTTAGAGTTGTGAGCTTCAGGTTAGAAAACTGTCAGCCAGGGATGAGGAGTAATACGTTTTTACAATACAAATATTTTAAAGAACTCAAACAGCAAACAGAGAAAGGTTGGCAGCACCTTCCCTCTTCACCTAAGGTAAAGAGATTACCTTAGCAGAAAATGTAATTTAAAAGTCAGCATTGAAATAAAGATGGCTTTGCTTTCTTCACAAGAATTCACCTGTCCTTCTTATTACATCATCCTTTTAATTCCACTTTTATAGGACGGAAATTCTCTCAGGAGTCCTCTCTGATGCATCTCATGCTGCTCTTCCTTTCTCCCCACCAAGTCCAAGTTCTTGAGCCACGAGAGGGAGCTCTGTTCTTTAAAATGATGGAGATGCATGTGTCGGGGATGGAGATAAAATAGCTACTTTAGTCCTCAAATTTCGAATTGGATTTATAGAAAAGAGCAGTGGGTACATTACAAGGTGCTTCATCACTGTCATTGTGTCTCCTTTACATGCTCATCTGCTGGGTTCCTTCCGTTTTTTCCACCATTCCATAGATTGTGAATTAAATACTCCAAATGCATGGTTAAAAGCAGTATGAAGTGCACATTACCAATTTGAAAAGTTTGGCTTTCTTATCATTATGAATCATAAATAGTAATTACAGTACGAAAGTGTTCAATTTCTTATTGTGCATCCTCATGGATTTTGCTATTTTAAAGCTTTCTCAATGTTCCCAGCTTACTTTTTCTTCAACCATTCATCTCATCCGTTAAAGTTGTTCTTCTGTGTAATTTTAAAGCCTCCTCAGTCTGTTTCATATATTTGCAAAAGGGCTTTGTTATCTTGATCCTCTAGTAAAATTTTAAGCTTAAAACCGCTTATTTTTTTTCATAGGTTCATTTTTTCCTCAGCATATTTGCCGCTGTTCTGCAGCCTTCATGCTGTCAGTGTTTTTGTTAATAAATGGAATGGAAATAAGTGCAATATTTCTTTTGCAGTCCAAATAGATCCATTTCTTCATTCCTTTTTCTTGTTTCTCCATTGATTCATTCTTTCATATTGAAGTTTCTTTATTAGTATACTACCAGCATCTGGTTTATCTGCTTTAATTTAATATCTTTGTTTTGGACGGGGAAAAAAACAAAAGTGAAAGGGTTCTGATGCAGTAGGTCTGCCCTGAATTTGTGTCCAGAAGCAGTGAGAAGTCTAACAGCAGCCCAAATCTCACCTGCTACTTCCTATTCCTGTGCTGACTTTGGAGTACCCACACTTCATTAGGAGACAGCTGAATGTGGAGAGGCAGCAGCCCCTGCTCTCTGAAGTTTGTGTGCCGTTTTTGACAGTATCTGCTTGGCTATTTGCAATGTGGCTTAGTTTCTTTTTCACCCTTGCTCGCTGCAGGTTATCTCATAGTCCTGCCTAATCTTCTCTTTCAGAGCTTTGTCTAAAATCTGGGAAGAAATTATTGTACTGCACTTAGTTTCAGCAATTTTATTTGCTGAAAAGTCTTTAAAATTAACAGGTAACCTCGAGGATATTTGAGGTGAGGTGCAGTGTCTGTACATCCACAAAGCCACGGGAATCTCATGGCTGTGTTTGTCTAGAACCAGTAATCACAATTGCCTTTCAGGATGTTTTACAATTCAACCTTTCTGTGTTGGCATGGTCTTACTACGTGCTGTGGGTTGTTTTGTTCCTTTTCCCAAGAACAGCTGTTAGTAGGAGGTCAGGAATATTCTTTAATATTCTTTTCCATGCTGTCTCCTTCTCCTCTTCATGCAGTCTTCCTTCGTCATCTTCTACCTTTTAGCACATCTTTTGTTTCTTGTGAGTCATTCCTTTCAGTCTGAAGTTCCAGGCAGTGGAAAGGTAATTGCTTGGACCAGCTCAACTCTATTTGCATATTTTAGAGACATCACCTGTCCTTCAAGTCTATTCACTCTTCCTTCAGAACAGAGAATAATTTATGAAGCCATTCTTTTGCATTCTCCAGCCTGAAACAGAAACATTTCATACCATCAGCACCTCCCACTGCTTTGAGTCCTTTACAAAGGAAGATGTGTCCCGGCTGCTCCTCTACTCCTATGTTCACCTGACCTCTTCCTGCTTTACTGGCACCAAATGACAGTTGCTTTTGGTGGCTTTGGCTGGCGTGAGAGTGGTGGTGACACTCACCTGTCCTCCCTGCCAGCTACTGCGTGCGTGTCCCTCTGGCTCTGCATTCCCACTGCCATGGTGCTGTCCTGCAGCCTCAGCTGCGGGCTCAGGGATTTGGGGAATGTCACCTTCAGAAGATGGGTGTCAGGCACCTTCATGCAATCACTTTGTTGTCACGTGCATCACTGCCTAACTGGGCACTTCAGTACTTGCAGCTTTTGAGAGTCGTCGTGGCTGTTTGCAGTCCCCCACACATTCCAAAATTCTCCTCTCTTGTGTCTTGGATATCACAAATCCCCACTGGCTTCAAGTATCCAGGTTTTTTCAAACCCAGAGAAGCTGAAGCAGGCCAGCACTGCTTTTCTTAGCGGGGCTGAGCATGTCCCTTCCAGCAGAACGCTGTCGCAGGGGCTGTGGGTGGAGGTGTGACACGACAATGCAGCGGGTGGCCGGGGGCTGTTATTGATCCGTTCTTGTAACGAGAAGGTTATATGGCACGGCTCAAACAATAAAAATAAATAATAAAAAAAGCATCCAGATTTGCTCAGCACATTTAGCCTTCCATTTGCTGATTGCAATTTTGGCATCGCTCGGTTCTAAATATTTCCTTTTCCTATTTCTTATATTGCGTATTTACCAGTTCCAATCTGAACAGCTTGTCACTACTAACTTCAGTGGCATCCTTTCCCAAACACTGAGAGGCCTCTTCCTATTTGCTTTGAGTGCTGAAACTCACTGGAGAACTTAAAGATTTTCTATTTATATATCAAAGTTTTAAAAGTTGGCATTTTAACTTGTTTGACTCGGCTTCATCAATAATGCAGTTAGTAAGATTTCTGCTGTGTAATGAGGAAAGTTGGAGATCAGGAATCTGAAGAGCAGAGACTTCTCTCTAAGGGGAAGAGAGCTCCACCTCAAAGAAAATAGGTATTCACCAAACATGTTTTTAGGCTCTTAAAGGTATGGAATCCCAGTTCTGATCTTTACAGGAGAGAAAGTTGCCTGTGGTTTTTTTAAGTACTATTCTATGCCTTATTTGAGTAGAGGACGATTTAAATCTCTGTATTCTAGCCCAAATAGTGAATGGGAGTAAAATCTCTCCTTTGCTGGGTTGGTGTGGGAGCACCAGGTTATGCCAGGAGAGGATCCTCGGGGAACAAAAAGGCTCATGAAACAGAAAACAAACCTCAGAGTGAATAAAATAGCATGATGGTTGCAGGCTTAGAGCAGTCCAGTAAGCTGGAAAACCTTTGGGAATAAAACAAATAGATTTGTCCATTGGGTGTTTTTGCAGGAAGTACTGCAGGGGGCAATATTTGATAAGGTGGGTGGCCAGGTACCCTGTGCCCAGGGCTGGGCTCCATCCCTTCTGCCTTCTGGTGAAATAACCTTTCTCTGTCATATTTATATGCAATAAGCAAGTTGAAACTAAAATGTGGGAAAGAGAATTTGCAGTCCAGAGATACACTGAAAAGCAGGAGAAACAATACCCAGATTTGCAGAAGAGCTGAGGTCTATGTGTGCTTTTGGCAGGTTGCACCAGGTGTTAACTGAATTATTTTAACAATTGATTTAAATTGATGAGCCTCTTGTGTTTAAGTAAGCTCTCCAAGGCAACTTAGAATCTCTGTAGCGTAGGACCTCCAAGAGAACTGAAAAAATTTCTGTAATGATTCAAATACAAACTCTGTTTCCAATGACATGAAAAAAAACATTTGGAAATTGAACCTTGAATTTTTCTTAAATTTGGATTCATTGCACAAGTCTGCCCTGTTGATATCTGAAACAAGAAGCTTTGATCTTTTGCAGCTTACAAGTTTTATGTCTGGTCAACTTCTAAGAATTAGATTAGTGGCTGGTAAATGCAGTTTCAGGTTGAAATCTGTGGATTTCTTGGTTAGTTCTTCAGGCCAGTGAAATTTCTTCTGAAAATTAAGGAATGCATTAGAAAAACTGTTGATTGTAAACAAAATGAGTGCACCCATCATGTTTTCCTGTTTTGTCTATCAGTCAAACAGATGTCTCCCTTGATAATCTGGCCCAGCAGCCACTGTTTGTGGTCGGGAAAGAGCAGCAGAGTGGTGTGGTCAGGATTACCAGGGGGATGGGAAGAGCAGGAAGGGAAAAGACCTGTTTGGGTCTCTCTGCCTGTCCCCAGCAGCAGTGAGCCCACATACCTGCTTTGTTTGGGGGAATATCTCAATTTATGGCTTGCTGTGTTGCGAGGTCAAAAACTTTGAAAAATAGCGACTTTATTTCTTTTGTAGTATAAAAGCAATTTAATTGCATCGTGTAAAGTGGGCACTAATCAAATTATGGCTGTGCTCCCTAAAGCTTGCTGTCCTGTGCTAATGCAGCACACTGGGAAGAGGAGCTGTGGAACAGTGCTGCAGGGGCTTTGCTCTGCACATTTCTTTGTATGGATCCTGCTGTGGCACTTGATCCTTAGGGAATTTCATATCCGACTTTTTGTTTGCTTTTTTTTTACCCAAATGTTGTTAAGAGCAATAATAATAATTTCTAACAAAACATGGACAACGAAGATCACTGTTTGCTCTATTTTTTTTTTTTTAAAGTTCTTATTTCAGTGGTGACCACATTGGAAGAAGCATATCACTAAAACAATTTGTAAACTCTCATCAAGCTCTTCCCCTTTGAAAACAAAACAGAACAAAGCCAAACCATCAAGCCTGTATTTTTAAAATTACTATTCTTTTAACAGAAAATTAAGCACTAGAAATTAAGATTAAAACCAGGAAATTGATCCACCTCAGGCTTCTGGCTTTGGGGTGTGTAAAACTACAGCATCCTCTGGTTTTAGATAAACTTCTGAGGGTTTTTTTTGTGAACCACGTTGGGGTATGTAATCGTTTTTGAGGGGTTTTATATCCAGAGAAGGTTTAGATCTTAACACAGAGGGATTCTTCTGCCCTGCTGCCTTTTGCCAGCTGTATGAGGGACAATCTCTAGCATGCAAGTGGAGTTAGTGGAGGATGCATTTACTGTGCATGGCTCACAAAACCTTGCAGGTTGTGTACACTTCACTCCTACTTGTGAGACTAGTGATGGAGTGACCCACCTTATTTTATCCAAGTTGGAAAAAAGGCACTTTGTTATCTGCAAAATTCTACTTTAAGTGCTTTGCTCTTGGAGCATGCTTTCAGAACTAATTTTTCTTATTAGCAAGGGGATGTTTTGTAGCTCCTTTTGTGTCAGAAACTAAAATGCCACACTACAAACATGAACAAAATTCCCCCATTCTTCTGCAATAAAGGTGGGTAAATAAAGATGCTTTGCTGTATCTTCTCATGAGGAGTGTGTGCTGGTGCTTTAAGTCTTTGATACAGGTCCTACTCACAAACAAAGCTGTCCATAGGTGATTTGCTGCCTTTCTGTCCCTGTCTTTGCAAGTAATTCACCTGCCAGGCATTGGTGGGGTGGGATTTTGGCTGTGGACAAGTTTGATCAATCACAGGGTTTTTTTCTCTCCTGCAGCTTTTTGTTATAGAGCACAAAACAAAATGCCAGACCCACATTGAGATTTTCAGTTGTTTGGAATTGTGGCTCTGGCAAGCTGTGCAGAAGTGAAGAAGTTAAAATGAACCAGCATCTCATAGTAGAAATATAAACAGCTGGAATATGTGTCAGCCTCCCACCCCCTGGGAGTCTATTGGATTGTTGTCTTTGATTTTACATCTCTGCAGAAATTTATTGTCTCGGCTCCTTTAATTTATGACATTCTGATCCTCGACCAAGCGATTGATTGAAATACAACAGTGCCAAGCTGCAAGTCTGTATTTCAGAGAGGCTGAAGTCTAGGAAGCAAACCAGAAATGCACTTGTGGATTGAAGGCTGCACTGGAATCCTGTACAGAGGTTACCCACATTTCTATGCCCCTGTGCTTCTTCAAAAGAGAGAATTATCATGACAAGGGTTATGCCTCTTCTCTCTCCCTCCTTTTAAGCTGCCTGTTCTTGCTGAAAGCATACTGTATGTTAAATATGCAATCTTACCAGCCCTCCAAGGGCTAACTTTGGCTTGCAGAGATGCTAGTCCTCATTTTTCCAGCTCAGATCAGTAGTGTCTATGCACTCTGCTGTTAGTGTGCTGTGAGTAGCATAACTTATTCTCTTGCAGATACTTGGGTGTAACAGTATTGGGTTTTGAGAATTCCAACCAAAGAAATTTGGGGCGGGGGGGTGTGTCACAATTAGTGATTTTGATTAAATATTAATATTTAAATATTTTTATTTTTAATACATCACTGAATTAGTTTTCACTGATTGCAGAAATATTGCACTGATTACAGAAATAGTACAGAATATACTACTTGGGATGTATTCGAAAAAAAGAATAATTAGAGGCTTAGCTCTGCCTTGCTGAGTGTGCTGCTGCAGCAAAGTGAAGTGTGTGGCATCCCAGCATCATGATTCCTGGCTTTCAGGTGCATGAAGACACTGCATGCTAGCCAGATACACCAGAGACAATGGAAAAAAAAGAGCAAGTAAATTTATATATATATAATCTCAAACTACTGGCATACAGTGATGACAAGATGTAACAGAGTGAGACAAAACACTTTACTGTGTAACTTTCTGTGCAACCGGGAATTTGTTGCCTTTTTCTTATCCCTGTAATCGTTGTCCAGAAGTAACAGGTTCTGCTGTCTGGCTGCACTCTGGTTCTTCTGTGATCCCACGGCTGTGGGATTGGAAGCGTGGGATGCAGCTGAGCTCTGGGATCTTAAAACTTCACTTGAGTAATTGTTCCCCTAGCTGAGAAAGAATCTCCGTGTCAGGGAAGGACCTGATCACCAGATCAGGTGTCAGTTGCTGCAGATCCTCTGCTGAAGGTTGTTGCTTCTGTGACTGAGTTGACGGAAAATGGTTAAATATTGATATTTCCGGGGAGGGCCCATGATCTTGGCTTAAACTGAGATGGCAAGGTTGAATTTGTTAAAACTTCAGACCAGAAGCTGAAATGACTGAGATGCAACCAGAGGTGCCCTCTGCATTTCTGCCTTGGGGTGACAGTTTCTGGCAAGGCAAGGAAAGTGTTTAAATGCCAAGTGCATTTTTCATTTGTTGCAGATTTTAGCAGCAATGCTGATGTTCCTCAGCCGAAAAAACGTGAATGACAAAACCATTGAAAAGCTCGTTTTTGTGAAGTAGCTGTGTGAGGCTGGAAGCAGGAAAAGAGCAGTGTTGTGACTTGAGAAGTGACTCCACCAGCATCAAAACTTTCCTGTGAGGTTCATTTCTGTACTGAAAACTCCTCTGACTAAAACAAATGGGTACATGATGCTTTTGGTAGTGCTGACATGACAAAACTGGGGGCTGGGAAAGGTGCAGGATGGGCTGGCAGAGGAGAGGTGTTGAACCAAGCAGGAAGCTGCCATGGGCAATTCAGGAGCTTGGGGCAGAGAGCAGAGCCTCTGGTGGAACAGGAGGTTTGAAAGGGGAGGAAAAATAAATAGGAAATTGCAAGGTGAGGTGAGAAGGACCAGGAGGGCAAGATCTGCTTTCTCTGCCCAGTTTTAGCTGCGGTTGGAACTAGGTGACCTTTAAGGTGCTTTCCTACCCAAACCATTCTGTGATTCTGTTACAATTCCTGCTGCCTAGGTCGCTTCCTAAGCAGTGGAGAGCCTTCCCGACACCCGTGGATCTCAATGTTTTCCTGGAGTGGCCAGAAACGTGGAAAAATCCTGTCTCTTGGGACAGCCAATTGAGGTGGTGAGGGTGGGAGGAGCAGGGAGTGACTCCTCTGCTTGTGGCACTTGGTGGATATTCCAGAGGGGGCTTTGACTTGGTGTGCTGCCCTCTCGGGAGCTGTGGCAGTCTCTCTTCAAACTCCTGCTCCTGTTTTGGCCAGCAACCCACCAGACTGGGCAGGCAGTGTGACTGCTTTAAATGGGAAGGGCTCAACCTCTAATTAAAAAAAAAAAAATCGTATTTTTCCAAGTAATTGAAGCTCTTGCAAGACTCTCAGCTTGCTGTGTCAGAGGCTCTTAAAAATATTCAGGAACTTGGGTAGAAATTGCAAGTTTATCTTACTGTGGAATGTGTAATACATTGATTTAGGTGTGGAACTGTAGACATTCACTTGAAAGTATTCAAACACAGGAAGGGTCTGTGTACCCTGCATGAACATGCTGAGCAAAGGCTGGTTTAAAAGAGGGAATGTGTTAATTAAGAATAGCATATGCTTTTGGGTAGGAGAAAGCAGCTGTAATTGTTTTGTGTACAACATAAGTTGTAGCATAATTAAGCTTTTTCTTTAGTGAAAATATTGTTTTTTGAGTTAGAAAAAGGTTTTAAGTGGTTATGTTTAGCTTGCTCTTTACAGGAAATATCAAGGAAGTATTGAGTGTAATTACTGGAGATTAAGATTTTGTTTGGATGTTAACTGTGACTGGTTAATGTCATGTAAATGCTATTTTTCTCTTAGACTGGGAAAAGTTTTCCTTTAAAAGAGCAGCTATTGTCTCCTAATTGGATACTTGGACACTGTTGTACCAAATTACTCCTATTCTAAGGAAAGGTGGCACTCCTCAAACGTCTCTAGAGCATCCTGTAGGTGCTTTGAGCTGAACTAACCAACATGAAGTCAGGGAAAGGCTCAGGCACAGCCTCAGTGCTGAGCACTAAGGGCTGTTCCACAGGCAGCTGCTTCCAGAATCTGCATCCCTCTGGCTGAGCCTGCAAAGGGTTGCACTGTACATTTGGAAATCTTGTTCCTGCCTGAGACCAGCGAAGATCTCTTCATTCTTCCATTTCTGCATGTGCAGCTCTCATAAATCCACCCTGTGCCTTCACAACCGAGATGTGCTGTGGGAAACAAATGTCCATGGCACTGGTCAAGCAGCCTCAGAGTTGTTCCTTTTGCCAGTGGGAGTGTTGGCCACTGCAGTCATGTTTGGCCCAGTGTCACTCCAGAGAGCAGAGGATGGCTGCTGATGTCCTTTATTTTTCAAAAGTTAGGGATGCCTTCAGTTTTCAGGCTTCAGAGCACTTGTTTCATCCCAAGCCACTGAGTTGTTCAGTATTTCCAGCTTGGCTCAGAGTATATTTCTTGCTCCTACAAATATGTCTGTGTAAATCTCTATAAATATCTTGTATTAGATTGACAAAAACCCCCAACAGTTACAGTACAGGCTGTGTTTGTGTCAGTAGCTTGGGCATTCGTGGCTTTTCATACAGGTGATGGGAATGAAGGGATTAATTGCTCCAGGTAGGACCGACCTGGTTTCATTCACAACAGAAAGGTCCAAAAAATGCCTCTCACTTCACCCTTTGGTCTGCAGACACTGGGAATCTGCACGTTTTGGCAGAGTCCATGAAAAAAATGTGAGGAAAGGAGCCTGCTGGTGGTCTTGTGTTTGTCACCTCCATGTCTGATTTTTCTTTTAAAAAAAGTGCTCCACAAACCAAAAACTGTGGGAAGCCACTGCTTTAGGGCTTTCTATTGAGCACAGTATTTCCTTCCACACACATGCTAAAATGTGTACAGTGAGTCATGAAATCACAGCTCCTAGCAAGCATAAGACTTGCTTAAAATTATGTTCTGCATTTTACATTTATTTTCCTTCCCCTGACTATCTTTACTACTAATTTCCATCTGTGATTATGGTGCAGTTATTAATTAACTCGTTATAGTAAAATGAGTAATCTGCAAGGCTTTGCTTTAGATCACAGCACTGTTTAACTATGACATTACTTAGAGTATGTTTGTTTTTATTTTTTGACTGTAATCTGGAAAATATTTTCCCTGTCTTAAATTGCGTTTTTTAAAGGGAAATGCTGTGATGAGACTTAACAGAACCAGAAAACCTTACACAGACATTATTGGAATAATAACTAAAGTGCCCCTTCAATATTTGAAGCAACAAAAAAACCAAAAAAACAAACAAAAAAATCCACCTCAACCCCACGTTATCCTGCAGTGTGCTGCCATTTTTCACGGGCAGTATGCTCAGATGTTCAAATCCTCAGTGGGCTCTTGAAAAGGCTCCAGGTGCTGAGTCATGTGCACGCTCGGCCGAGCTGCTGCTGGGAGCCAAGGATTGTTGAGAGAGGAATATTAAAATAGTCTGTTTACGACAGTCATTAATAGGGCTGGTGTGCAGGGTACGGCAGCCTTTTGTGAAAGGTGGCTTTGCAGAGGCCGCCTTCAGCCAGCAGGGATTTGTATCTTATTTGGCTGTTACTGCCTTACAGTGGTCAGTAAAGAGCGGTGAGAAATGCTGAGCTCATATCTTAGTCAGGAAGGAAGGATTTGATGAATTTAAACCATGTCAAACGATGCCTAATTTTATAAGTGGTTAAAGATTTATTTCCTGTAGTAGCATCACCTCCAAAGGGTTAATATTTGCCTTCGCTCCCGCTGCAGGTAGCATGAAGTTCAGCCGAGCTGGGAATCCAGATGGATACAGGTGGAAAATACCTTTGAAGAGAACATTGTTTGTCCTCATTTCACGCCTCATTAGCCGCACTGCCGGAGGACCCTCCCGCATTGTTACGGGGTCAGGAGCCTCCCGCGGCGTGGGGGGACAAGGGACATCTCCTCCCCATCCCAGGGCTCTCATCTTCGGACCACCTGCGTTTGGGGTGGAGAGCACCCTCCTCCCCTTGGCTCTCCTGGCACTGGCTTTAACTAGCGAAGGAAAAGACGGCAGCAATTATGGCACACACAATTAACGAGCTTCTAATCTCCAGCCTTGTGTGTAATTGCTGCTGTCAAATACAATTAGTCTCTGCCCAAGTTCCCTTCCCAGGGGGATGGCCAGGCCGTGGCACACGGGGAGAGGAGGGGGCCAGTGTCTGAAACTTTAGGAGAGTTTACATTTTCTTGTTGTGTAGTTTATAATCCTCACTCCTCAAATAGAGAAATGTTAATCCAGAGCATTAGGGGAACATGGTGGCCAGCAGAGCAGGTCTGCTCTTGTGTCTGAAGTGTCTTCGTAAAATTTCTCGCCTGAGACTATACCATCTTAATTACACTTCAATCAGCACATGTCAGGGATTTACTGATACCTTCCTGTGAGCCTGACAGTGTTCCAGAATGTCACCTGTCCTGCCAGAACAACAGACTGGAGTTGATACACCTCTCAGGTGTAGTTCAGAGAGCTGGGACGTGGACCAGGGTTTCTCTTACCCCTGCCAAGCAGATCTCTGTAAGCATACAGCAATTGCAGCTCCTCCAGGCTTGGTGGTTCAGGACCCTTTGTTGCACTTCCAAGCCCTGCAGCACTTTGAAAGGCCATTTTGGAAGGACAGATTTTGGTGGCTCCTGAGGGCTGCCACATTCCTGCCAAGGAGAGCGTTTCACCAGTCTGCTGGTGTGTGTGCACCTTGCAGAGAGGTACAGAGCAAGGTGACATGTCCCTGTCCCCAGGGTTGGCTTCTGTGTCTGCCCATGCAGGAAAGCCAGGGAATGTGCCAGGCTGACACCTGCACTGAAGGAACAGGTGAGCTGGAGAAAGGTGAATTGAGCAGCACAAATGCAGACTGGAATCTGCACTACACATTTGCTGCTGCAGAAACACTTTAGAAGCTTCGACTGAAGTAATTTGTTATGAGTATTCCTGGTCTGCATCCCACAAAGCTGGATACAGCTGCTACTCTGACTCAAGATGCACCAGTCTCAGAGGAAGAGGAAAATAATACAACAAGTAGTGCAGACTTTTTCCATGTGGTGTGGTGGCTCAGGTGTGAGATCCTCATGCGTCACTCTCGATTAAGTTGTCTCACTTTCCTGTTTCCAAGGTGCATGATGATGGAAAACCTCAGTCTTTACCATTTTAAGGCATTAGCCAGGGTAATGTTGAAGATAAATATTTTGATGAGATGAACCTTTTTTTTTTGCTGAAGGCTTTCTCTTCTTCTTAAATATGTATTTATGAGAAGTTATTTAAAGGTTTTGGGTGTGGAGAAAAGGCAGAGCGAGATGTGAGGGAATTGGGGGGATGATAGATGTGCAGTGCAGCACAGCCACATGCATTGCCAAATAGCTATTGCTGTGTTTGCTGGGTGTCTGTGCATGTAAAACCCGACAGGCAGAGTTCCCATGTTGCTCTGGATAAAACAGGGATGCCCTACATTTAACCCATGCCTGGGGTCTAGCTCTTCTGTTCACTCAAAATTAGGGTCTTCCATTTTTTAGAGGCTTTACTGAAACTTGTGCTGTTCCTGCTGCTTTGTAGTATTTCTTTAGGACTTCTCTGTACCGTCCTTCCGTCAGAATTAGGAATCCCTTGCCCTGTATGTAAATAGCTGTGTCCCATTTCATCCCAGCTAATCACTGAGAGTGAGTTCATTTGCATCTCTATGGCTACTTCTGGCTCTCGTGCTTGAAGTGGGTCATTGGGAGGACCTATGAATTTGCCATCTTGTTAAATCTGTTGTAGCCTGTTTTGTGTAGATTGGAACAAAGCTTGGGTGTGGAAATGAAAAACAAACCATCCCTGTCCTTTCTTCAGGGATAGAGCAAGAGAGTGATCCACCAAACCAATCCCCATCAGAAAATTTCTGCTCCTCCTCTTAAATGATAATTTTCATCCTGCTCCCCAGAAATGCCAAAGGAGAAATGCATCATGTTGCAATCATGAGAGAGTTTTGTGACAAAACCCTCACAAAAAAAATGCTTGTCTCTAATTGCTTTGCATTTCCATAATGCTTAGTATGATAAAACCATCTTCTCTTTCTCCTTTACTTCTCAATCGTGATTAGGCTTTAATGTTGTTAAAGCTTATAAGTGAGTTTGAGCCACTGTCCTGTTGAAGAGAAGATGGAGCTGAAATTTTCAGTGAGGCATTGGACAGGGTTTTTAATGTGTCTGTCATTATATGTTAACCTCTGAACTGGGACACGACATCTGTTTTATGGCTGACAACAATTTAAAAGTATACATCTTGACATGGTGGATAAAGGAAGAAGGGGGAGTGGGGAAGAAAAGAAGAATTAATGATGTTAGCAAATATTAGTCCCTGTATTTCCATTTTGTTCCGAAAGTGGTTGTCAGGCTTTGAGGCTGCCTGGAGCAGCATTGCTGGTGACAGCCAGCCAGGATGTGATTGTCCCTTGGATCGAGCTGGGCTGTTATTGACAAATCCAGTGCACTGAGGCAGGGACGAGGATGCTCCATTGTCTGTTCCTGGAGGAGTGTGGCTTTTCTCCTGGCATTCCTGGTGACATTTGAGAAGGATAGTTCTGGCCTTAGTGGAGTTCCCTGCGCCAGTCCCTGAGCCCGTCTGGAGTCAGGGGAGTTGAAGATGTCTCTTCAGGAGTACGTTTGCTGCATACTGAAGCCCAGATTTGCCTGTGATTTATGCTGGTTTTGGCCAGCCAGACCCGCCCACCAAAGTTAACTGTCACGGGAGCAGTGACTTTGACATCAGCCTTAATTGTACACCACAAAAAATCAGTGGGCAAGGGGAAAACATGAGAAATTTCACTGTTCAAGGCATTTACACTTCTCTGTTGTTTTTTCCCGTTTCTTACATGGCACTGCCTATTCTCTGGCATGCAAGTGCAATCCTCTGAGGTGTCTTTCCATGCTGTCACAAATTCCTCTTTATTCCCATGGTTTTTAACTGGCATTTTAAGAGCAATGCCTTGTCCTTATGGAGTCCACAGCAATTTTGCTTTTCCTACAGCACCTCTCTTGCATGGTCCAACTGCAGATACCACTGCTGTCATCTCCCTTGGCTTCAGGTTCCAAATTGTGGAAGCCCTGGATCATCCTGTTCCTTAACTATCATTAGTTACTTATGCATCTGCAGTGCTTTTGGACAGCACTGCCAGCAGTGAAAGAAATGGAGCTGGCTTAATTGAGAGTCACATAGTTAATTATTAGTGCCTTTTTAACAGAGGAGGCAGGAAATTTGCAGTGTCAGTTTTTAATTTCATTGTGGTTTGTGGGTAATGTGACTTTAAACTCATGAGTCATTATCTCCATATAGGTAGCCCTAAAAGCCCTCTTGCTGTAAAAATATTACGAGATTTAAGAAGGAAAAGGACATCTGTGTGTTACTGATCCCTTCAGCCAGGATGAACAACAAATAAAAACACCAGTTACTGTCAATGCTGTCAGTAAGTGTGACGTGATTTGGAGTGAGCTGCTGCTTCTTGCCCCCACTTTTTGTGTCACTGAGTTTGGAACTCTGTGCTCAGGTATTGGGTGGAAGTTTGGGCAGGCTGGGCAGCAAGAATTTTGGAAGTGGGCAGATGAGCTCATGGATAGGCAGGTTGTCAAAGGTAGCTGGAAAGAAACCAGTTTGTATCTGCATTGGAAGGAACCAGTTTGTATCTGTGCTGCAGCAGAGTTAACTTTTTTGGGAAGCCTGGACACATTCCCCTTTGAAAGCCCAGTGAGAATGAATGGTGGAGCCTTGTTTCTGTCTTCATGGCTAAATACTGAGAAAACAGAATCTTTTCCTGGGCCTTCCTTATAAACTTATTCTACATATCAAGAACTGTGATGGAATAAGCTTGCTTCAGCATTCATAAATTGAATATTGAATTACCTATTTCTGTGTGAAAGAGATGAGATAAAAGCTACTTGGACAAAGTAAGTTGTGTATGGATTAAAAGCCAGAGAAGTTTTTGAGTGTTTTTGGGAAAGCCTTTATCACTAAGTTTCCCAGTGACCTTATGTGTACTCAATCAATGTGATTAACCTTTGGTAGAAATGCATTTGTTGTGCAAAGAAGGTGAACTTAATTCTAGAAATCTTTTTTTTTTAACAATTTCTGCCTCTAGAAAGATTAAATGTATTTTTTCAAATGTTTTTTCTGACTTGGAAAAAAGGCAACAACCAAGAACTAGAGTGGGAGGAGATAAAATAATAGAAATTAAATTTTTGTTGTGGTTTCTGACACTGAATGCCCATCATCCCTCAGTATCAAACAGGATAGACTAGTAGTGAGTATAGCTTCATTGTATAGGAATAACTTTTCCGTGCACTTTCAGGTGATCTGAAATTAATTTCATTTCATTAGTGGAATCCAAGTAATTGATGGACAGTAAGGTCCCCTGCTAAATAATTTTTTAAGACGGGTACTGCACTGTAAATACTGAAGCCCTTTCTCTTGAATAAAGGAGGACTTCATGTCAACTCCTACTCTAAATTAGAGAGAGCCTACTTTTCAAGGAATAGTCTTCAAAGCCAATTTCCTTTCCATGTGTTCTTATAAAAAAGTATGTCTGTGATACCTGCAGACCTGATGTTATGGCTTTGGGCTGGTACAGGAGAACTGAAAGATGGAACTGGTTGGCTCAAGCTGGGCAGAATGTAAAAGTAAATGTATTGTAGGGAACTAGTACAATGATTTAAAACAAAAGCAACCCTAGGAGCAGGAAGAAAGAAAAATGTAGGTATGTTTTATTTAAAAAAATCAGCATCTTTCTAGGTAGAATTCTGATGGGACAGCAATGCTTTTGGGTGTAATGAAGCTGATGAGAGGGATGGAACACTGCTTCTATGTGGAAAGGCTGAGAGAACTGGGATTGTTCAGTCAGGACAAGAGAAGGCTTCAGGGTGATCTGATTGTGGCCTTCTAGTACCTGAAGGGAATCTACAAGAAAGATGCAGAAAGACTATTTACAATAGCTGGAGTGACAGGACAAGGGAGAAGGAATTCAAATTGAAAGAGAGTAGGTTTAGATTAGATATCAGAAAAAAATTCTCCCCTGTGAGGGTGGTGAGGCCCTGCCACAGGTTGCCCAGAGAAACTGTGGCTGCCCCATCTCTGGGAGTGGTCCAGGCCAGGTTGCATGGGGCTTGGAGCACCCTGGTCTAGTAGAAGGTGTCCCTGCTCATGACAGGAAAGGGAAACTAGATGATTTTTAAGGTCCGTTGCAACCCGAATCATTCTGTGATTCTGTGTATTGCAGCTACAGAGAAGCTGCAAGAGGCTGGGACTTTGCTCCTGATCTTTTTCACCCTGGGTGTGACACTCTGCCATCACAGAAAGCCTCAGACCTGTCCACTGGCAGCAGCAAGTTGCAGTTAATGGGCTGGTTTTGTAAAGGAATTGCTGCTGCAAATTCCAAACCAGTTTTGGCTGCTTATCTGAAAACCAAAATACTTAATGTCGTGGAAGAGTAGGGGTTTCTGGTTCCCTGCACCCCCTAATTAGGTCAGGCTTTCAGACAGCAGGCACTTACCCTGCTGAAAGTCTGGCATCAATGTAAAGTCAGGCAATTGAAGATCCCAGGCTGCAGGATGGTTTTTTGAAAAGGTAGGCCTGGGGCTCTGTATCGATCAATCATTATTCTAATTGTTCATTTCTATTATGGTGGGAATCATTCAGAATCCTAGAGTTCCTGGGAGTAAATCATTTGGAAATGCTACCCATTATAAAATTTAATTTTAAATCTATATTAAATAGATTTATAAAGGCAAGCTTTGCAATCTTGTAACAGAATATTATGCTGCCTCACAGAGACTCAGCTTTTGGGTCCTGAGAGGCCAGGGCTGGGAATGAGAGTTGGGAATATGGTGGGAGCCAGGATGCTGGACCAATCTTTCTTTTTCTTTCAGACAACAGAGAAGAGGGGAAAGGAAAGCAAAACTGTGTTTGGAGGCCCAGTCATCAGCTCATTGTATCAAGAAGAAGAAATAATCAGGTGATTATGTGTGCTGGAATTGGGTTAAAAACAGTGTTTTTCTAATGTCATCTTGTTAGGCTTTTTTTTTTTTTTTTTTAATGTTGCACAAGTGTGGTGGCAGCTACAACAGGATAATAAATGACAGGAAAGAACTTTTCAGGTCCATAATCATTTAAATCAATATCTGCCTGTATCATTGCCAGGTAGTAACCTTTCCCTAGCACAAGATGTGGGGGAAGGGCAAGGCTTCCCATTTTTCAGTTATATGGCTTAAAAAAAAAGTAATATTGGATATTTTTAATAGAAAGCTATTCAGGCACTACCTTTTTCAGATAGTTATTTCTTTACCAATACATTCATTAGGGACTGTTCAGTGAAGGTTTTAGTGTTGGACAATGTTTGCCTTCAGGGACAGTTTGTGCCTTATATCAAATTAATTTTTTTCTAGGCTCTGCAGTTAGAAAAGCCAGCTCTGCAATTTACTGAACTAGAGTGGCTGCTACTTAAAACTGTCAAGGTGCAAGTAGTAAGTGACATTAGCTACTGAATAAGGACACCTGAATGGTTTTTGTTTGGTTTATTTTTTTGCTGTTCCAGGCTACTAATCATAAGTGTAATATTAAACTCCAATACCTAAATGATTTTGTGGAGGAGATTTTAGAATTCTGTACCATATTTTTAGTTAAAATGAACAGTCAGAGTAGACTAAATTTTTGACAGTCTTTCCTGTCATGTAGTCACCCATTTACATGTGTATGATCCCGTTTTTTAATGAATGTCTTGCATCTTTTTACATCCAGGAAATGTAAACACTGATTTTTCGACATGCATTCTCCAGCTGAGAACTTCCCTAAAGAGTTAAAACTCTAGCACAGCATTTCTTTGACTTGTCACAAACCAGCGAACAGAAATTTGATCAGGTGGCTCCAAACCCTTTGCAGAGAGCTCAGGTAGGAATGGAGGCAGCTGATGTGAGCAGGCAGGGTGGCAGTTGTGTGCTTGGCAGTAATGCAGGCATTTCCCTTGGGATTGCAATCCACTTTAGAGTGGAGTACTTGGCCAGAAATAGTTTCCTTCCCTTGCCTGGAGAGTCAACACATCTTTGATTTGCCCTGGCCCTTGAGCAGAGGTGGTCAGGTGTGACCTTGGTTTAACACATTGTTTGAGGAATGGCACTTCTGCTGGCCACCAGCTCCTTTTTTGTCCCTGCTCCATCAGTGCAGGTGTCAGTCAATATCCTTGATCTCACAGGTTGACTTTGTGGTTTCTATCCTGTTCAGGCTCTCCTTTTAGGGCTAGAGCATTTCCCTACAGTGCTGTCAGACTCTTGGTTATCCCAAGTGCTGCCTTATGCCCTTTCTTGGGTTTGAAATACAGCATAATGTACAGAAAACCAGAGTTTGCTCTGGTTGACTTGATCAGCCTAAATCTTTTCATGTGTTTGTCTTTATTTCCAAGAGTGCAGCTGCAAATACTTTTTTTCAAAGCAAACAATGAGGAACATAGGTGCTGTTTGTTTAGCACAGCTGTCCTTACAAATGAGGCTGTAGGCAGGTGTAGTCTCCTACACAGCTGGAATAGGGTGATTCTGCCAAAATTTATTGAACTAAGTGTCCTGACTCTGCTGGCAGAGTGGAGATTCATGTAGTCCATCAGCACAATTTGACTCCCACTCATCAGTGTCTTCTTCATAAGATAGGAATGAGCAAATGTCACCATCATCTACCCTCAGAGTTCTACAGTTTCACATTTCCTGGTTCTTTTGTCTACTGTTCATTCTTTTCCTGGAACAGGGAATGAACACACAAGTATAGGCACATCTCTAGTATGATAATTCCACTAATAAAAGCATAGCCTTAAACAGCAAAATTGGTCTGGTACCAAACCTGCAAGCAGATAAACCAAAGAGGGAGTGGCTCTAAACATTAGGTTTGGTGTCCAAGTTTGTCTAGAGCAACTATTGGTTCCATAGCAGTACCTGAAAAGGGCTCACCCTTTTGTGAGGCTGTGAGTGGCTACTTACAAGACAAAAGCTTAGCATTAGGTAATACTTCATAAAACAGAAAGTTATCATAAAAAAATAAGGCATTTTCTGTAGAGGAAGAACATGAACAATTTTAAGGGGAAAGAAAACTGGTTAGGTTGAGCCAAGATAAGCTTTGACACATTGATAGTTCTGGGTAAGGCCTGTGCTGTCAGTTCAGTGTGTATGTGTGTGCTCCCTCAAAACCTGCTGTTTGAGAAAAGAAACTTTGATGCAGACTCTTTTGTTGACTCAGTTGTCCATGGTGGGTCGTCAGAAGCTTTGCAAAAAGCCTGCAAAAATTTGAATAGAAGTCAAACCATTCCAGTTTGTTTCCCAGTGCTGTTGATAGGATAAGTATTTTCTGGTTACAGGATCAAAGGATCTGGTTACAGGATTAAAGAAGCCCAAAATAAGTAAGAAAAAACCCTTATTTTGTGTACTAAAAGGTAAAACTCGAATCCTCATCAGCCCTGATTCCTGACAGATTGCTGGAAGCAATTTCTCAGCAGGTATTAGTCTGCCAAACACAGCCTACCATGTGCCCTTTAGGATTCTGCTGATCCAAAGGCAGGAAAAGGCTGCTGATTTATCTGGAGCCACAACCTCAGCTTGCACCAGGAGATAGACAAGAATGCAGGTGCAGAGTTTTGAAGGGTCACCTAAGCAGGTTCACTCGTTTTATTCTTTACCAGAACCTTTTGAACAGTTTATCAAACGATTAAAGCCCTCCAAGCTGTTGCTGTGTAGTATGAAGAGGAGAGGTTTTATTTTAAATAGAATAAACCCCTAGTTTGCCATCAGCAGTAGTGAACAACAAAGCAGCAATGCCATTGATGTCAAACTGAGTATCTAAAATTATGCCTAAATAATGCTTACATTCCTTTTGTGGAATTAAATGCTTGGGGTTTAAGATGCAGATCTGTAAATGATGGACATAGTTAGGTTACCATGCCCTGAAGTGGATCAGCAGTAGGAGGAACTCGGGTGGTGCCAGGGCCGATTTTTTTCCTTATCACTAATTATCTCAAATGTTTCTAATTGAGAACGAGATAGAAAAATGGTCAGTCTGGCTCACAGTACATTGCACTGATTCCAAATAAATTCAAGAGCATCCACAGAAACAGGTTATACCAATCTAATTAAATCAATTTAGAAAGAGATTCAGTTTAATCAGTGCAATTTGTGTGTTCATAGATCAGCCCTCAAATCAGGAGAAGGTCTCTTGAGCTAATGAGGCGTAGCAGTTATTTACTTTGGGGTACTGGGCACTGGTCATCAATTAGGAGTCATTAATAAACCTTGGCAATAAAGAGCTTGAGTACCCCCAGTGAGTAATGGGGAGCGGTTGCAGGATGTATTAGCATAGTGCTCTGCCTCTGGGTTTCTCTGCAAATCACTTATCTCCCCTCGGGCATTGCATAAAACTCCTGCGTGCTGGTGACTGATGATGGGACTTGGAGGTTCCCTTGGAACGAAAAATGTGGAAATTACCAGTGATTTCAGGCTGGGAATAGTGGTGGTTTGTGTTGGTTTTTTTTACTGCTACATAAAGCTTTATGTCCCTTTTCTGGTCTTATTAGCAGAACAAAGCAGTAGTAGTGGAGCTCTTTCATGATCAAAGCACTATAATTGGAGTTTCACAAACCTGAGAAATGACCAGTGATCTGAGGTTGACTGATGTGTTACCAGTATAAATCTCATCCAAGACACAATCTCAGAGATATGCCAAAAATACCATAGCCTTGGAAATCCAGCTTCATTTTTCAGTGTTTTTTTTTAAAACCGGGGCACAGAGTAGGCAGTTTATAAGTGTTTTCAGGAAACAAATACATTGATTTGGCAGGTGGAGAATGAGAAATAATGTTGCCAGATGTCCGTGTCCCTTTCCACTTCCACTGGAGGAGCCCTCCTGCACTCTGCCCCGAGCTGCTTCCTCAGGGCCTTGGCATGCCAGGATGGGAATGACATCTGCCAGTCAGCAGATGAGCTGTGTTCTACACTTCTTCCATCCAGAGGGATGCTGAAGGAGTCCCTTTTCTGGTTGAAACTACCACCCTTCCCCCAGACATTTGGGAGCAACGGCAGACATGAGCGGGGCAACATTTCGGATGTGGGTGCGGAGCGGCACCCCCGGTGTGCAGGGCCTGCCTGATGCTGTGCAATCCATCAGAATTGTATTAATCCCACTAACGCAGCCGCCATCTGGTCCCGCTGCCGGGCCGGCTCGTGCGAGCCCCCGTGATGGATGGCCCTGGGAATTGATTAGTTGTTGTGCGAGACAAATGAACTGTTTTGGCAGAAAATACCAGAGGTCGCTGCATGTGGTCAGGCACAAAGGCTGCTGAATTTTAAAGAGCTGCTTACAGCATCCATTGCAAGGATGCAGCTTCAGAGGCTTTGGGGATGAGCCCAGTACTCTGGAGCACGGTTGGGGTTTTGTTGTCTCCCTCCAGCTCTACTTTTGGGAACACCAGCACTGGAAATGAGTGTAGAGCTGCAGAGACATTGTGGCATCCATGTTGGGAATTACGAGCTGGTGTTGTGCGTGTGGGTGGCTGTGCCACAGATGTGTCATTCACGTAAGTGCTGGGCTGTGCAATCCCTGTGGAAGAGCTTTCCTGGTTCTGTGGAGCCCAGGCAGCCCACGGTGTGTTCAAGCTAAACACCTGCGGGTCCTGGCAGCTGGGACTTGGGGCTTTTCAGGTCAGTGTTGCTTTTAGAAAGGGCTGCTCTCACGGCGATATTCAGCGGACCAGTCTTTTGACTTCAAGATGATTGCCAAGTTTATTGCTTTCCCCCTTTTTCCTGTGCCCGGAGCAGTGACCTTTGGGGCTTTGCTTTGTCGTGCAGAAGGGCTCAGGCCTGCCTTCCCTTTGGAGAGCTGATCCTTCTGTGGTGGCTCCCACTCGGCGTTTTCCCGGCCGCCTCCTCTGCGCTGCCGCCGCGGCCGCAGCGAAGTGCGTGCGGTAGGTGGGGAATTGGATGACACATGTCCCGCCGTGTCCCGGCGGCTCTCGGAGGGATGGCACACGAGTGTGCCGGCAAGTGGGCAACACTTCCCTCGGGACGGCCTGCCGGCTCAAAATAAACTTGAGTTATGGATTTATTCAGCTTGTAAAACCTCAGCTGGCATAAATAATTGAGAAAGCAAAGGTTTGTCTGTGGAGCGTACCTCAGGGACCTGCTCCTGCCTCCCTCCCTCCCACCACCTTTTCTTATGAAAATGATCCCAGTTGCACTGATAGATAATAACAACACCAAGCAATTAAAAGCTATGGGTGGCTGGAGAGAGGAGAAAAGGTTCAGTTAATGAGCTTTTCCTCTTCCTGTGCCCAGGAGAGCCTCCGAAGTGACGAGGCGATTAAAGCGAAGAGATAATTATAGATTATGTGAAAATGGGTCCCTTGGGGGGCCGAGGGCCTTGACATAAACAGTGAGTGCTGCGAGTGCCTCTCTGCTCCCCGCACACGTCCCCGTTCCGCTCCGCCGCGGTGCCGCTCGCTCCGCAGCCCTGTGCCAAGCACACGGGCCAAGCCACCTGTTAGCGACACCCGGGGCCACTCCACAGCAAATCCACTGGGATGTGCCTTGGACCACCCCCAGGAAAAGGGGACAGGATGCTCAAGGTAGAACCTGGTGTCAGCCCTCTGCCCTGAGCTTTGCGCTGGAGGTAACCTGCAGAGGGGGAGGAAGGGGACAGGGCAAACCTGGAGGGTATTCTCTGCACAAGGGTAAAATAACGTGAATTTCAAATATCTTCTTTGCCCTTTTTAGTGGTAGCCTTGGTGCTGTTTAGAAAGCAAGGAGTTTTACAGCACTTCAGATGAGAAGGAAATGATCGACTGGCAGCAGATCTTTTCCATGAGCTGTTTTGAACCTGTTGGCTCAACACATGTGTTTTGGACAGCCTATGGAGAAGACTTGCAAAGCCTTCTAAGCCTGGAGGGAGATGATTTGGTTTAAGTTCTTTCGAATCCTTTTATTCAAGGACAGAAAAAGCTGCTCATGTGTTACTTGCAGGCAACAGGTATGCTTCAACTCATCTTTAAATCAGAATTACCATCTCTTACTGGGGATGGGGTAGAGCACAAGGAAATAAGTTTGGGTGCCATCAGCAATGGCGAAGAGAAACCCTCTGGGCATCCTCAGGAAATAGATATAAAAACTCTACCTGCCTTTACTGACAGGTTTACTGCCTTTACTGGTGCTTGCTGACTTGAAGGCACCTTTTTATCTCAACAATCTGACGTGGAAATAAAATTGCATCCAAGTCTTCCTTTTAGCTACAGGTTTTGCATTATTGTGCACATCTCCATTAGGTTGAGTTTCATGGTGTTTCCCATCTGAAGATGTTCTGAATACTGTGTTTTTTATATAAATTGAGATTTTTCTGAAAATACTGATGGAAATACTATGGGTTCTTTCCCCCAAAACATTATCTGAGCATGTCTTTGCACCTTCACGTTTGTATTTTTCACGTGTTTCTGTCTGCTTTTTGCCTCTGTTGTTTTTATCTGTTTCTGGGCCTTGCTGCTGACTCTTTCCAGTTTTTGTGTGGAGTGCAAATTCCTGCTAGGAACAGGTCTGATAAAATCATTGCATCCTTTTTCTTTTCCTGTACCTACTACAATGGAATTATTATTATGTACATATGCACACATGTGAAATAAAGGAAGGGGGAAAAACCAAGTTGCCAAGTTTTCAAGCTCTGTTTCTTAATTGCACTTTGTGGTTTTCAATGCAGAATCAGCAAGTAACAGTAACTTGTTGTTATTACATTCACCCCATTAAAGAAGAATGTCTTCCCTAGTATTGGTCCCTCCAAAAATCTGGGTTTAACTCCTCTGAGCTCTTTCCTCAGTTTCCCTTCCTGGTTTTAGCTGGGTCAGATTGTTTTAAATATCTGGAGTGCATCTTCATATGGCTACGTTATTTGTAGGTAAAATGTTCTCATTGTGACCGTTGTTTCTCATTGTTTCTCTTTGTTAATATTTATAGAAAAGTTGGACATAATATATGCTTAATTGTTTTTAAGGAGGGCATCAGGAGCAAAGGAATGGTTTAAAGATTGAGAAATGAATGCTGAGTAGAAGAATGAAATTTCCCGAAACCTTATCTTCAGGTGGGGAAATTGGTATTCTGGATTAATTCCATTGTGGAGACTTCTGAAAGAAAAGTGGTTTTTTGGAATGGGAATGTATAGAGCATTTGCAGAGTTGGTTATTCCAGAAAACTAAATCATATCCAAATAGCTGTGTCAGGTCATTTTCCCATTACAGACAATAATATCCTTGGGAAAGACTTTAGAAGTCCTGTCTGCAGGCTGTGGTGGGAGAATGGACTGGTTGTGGTAGGTTGGGGTTGCTGTGCCCTCTCTGCTGGCACAGACCCTGCAGGTGCTCCCTGTGGAGCACAGTCAGATGCTTTATGGCTGCCACGTCCCTGCTGGTACCTCTGGCGCTGCCCTGTGAGGTCTGTCAGGGCTCTGCAGCCTGTGCAATGACCAGGTGGCATCCCTGCCAGGGAGAGAAGGGCACAGCCCCAGCTTGTGGTTGTGACATGGAAAACCACCCAGGAGTAACTGGGCACGGTTGTGGCCTCTCTGGTGAGGAGGGACTGGGGTTTGCTTTGGTGTTATGGAAGAAAGAGCGATCTGTAATAAATGAGGGAGGTGTGGCTGTGCAGCGGGTAACCAAGTTCCTGTACTGCGTTGTCTGAAAAGCAGCTTCTCCCAAAAGGCTGCTGTCAGCAGCCAGGGTTGTGCTGGGGAGGTTGGACTAACAACATAGGGCTGGAGGGACTTCCCAGCATATCACATCAGCCCTTGTTAGCAGGGGCAGGCATGTCTTGTGACCTCCATCATGAGTCTGTCAACCTCCCATCTCGAGCAGTATAAGCTTTTGCCTTTTCTAATCCTGCTGTGAGATTCTTTTTTTCCTGTAATTCAAGGTAATTGCATTTAAAGCATGCAGTGATCTGCTTCCCAGCAGCTTGTGTGTAACGAATGAGCAACACCTCCAACGAATGAATTCATGACAAACTGGTCAGGAAACTGGGAGCCTCTTGTCATGTCCATAGGCCTAAACACAGAGTGTGAAATCCTGTGTGGCTCCCAGCTCTTCACTAGAAAGGTGCAGCTCAGGTGTCTGCAGGGACTACCTGTGTACAAAGAGTAGGGGTGATGTGCTGGAGAACAGTGCTACTGAGGAAACAAGGTGAGAGAAGTCACTTCAGAGGAAGTGACTTCTTTGGAGAAAGTAGTGATCTGCCACTGGAGCAAGTATGAGTGCTTTTTCCCACCTTTTTCTGGCACCATAGCAGGACACAGATGCTTGAGGTCTGAAGCACCAGAGTGTAACTCAGTAAGCCAGATGCATAACAATAAAAGACAAAGTCAAAGTTGGGTCATGGTGCTCTGCGTGCCCTGATGGGAGCAGAGGAAATGGCCTTGCTAGCATTTCATTTTGAGGGGAATACCAGTTGAAGAGTGTCACTTTTTGTTTGTAACCCATTGCTCAGAAATGCAGATGTTACCTTGATTTTACTTCTCCTTCCTGCTGTTCTTCAGCCTGTGAGTTCAAGAGCAATGCAGATGAATAGAAGTGCTGTTGCCTTTTAGCACCAGGGGATCCGTTTTCAAATTTCCTTGTTGCATTTCTCCTGCCCACAGCAGACTGACCTCCTTACTGGGTCTGACCAGCTCTAGCAATCTCCCTTTTCTCTCAGTAACTGAGGCTGTCAGTCTGAGTTCTGCTGAACATCCAGAAGGTCTTTAGTTAAGGTGATTGAAAACTGGGGGTGTCATGTGAGGCAACGACTCTGTGTTTAACTCTTGTGAAGCTGCCAAGTCCCGTAGCAACACTGATTGGCTCATTTGAACCATGGTTTTCATCTGGAAACTAGAAAGAGAGAGGATTATGTGTGCTTTTGGCTTACTTCTGGAAAACCAATGGCGTCTTTTCTTTATTCCCTGCTAGCAGCACAGTGGTATCACTGTACTTATGCCTAAAGGTATTATTCTTATAAGAATCTGTGAAGGGTCTTAACTTCATTTGAGGTTCTATTTGTTTGGCATGTAGGGATGGAAGTTTTACTGTGCCTGAAGCCAGACTGTTGCTTTTAGCTGTAAGAGGAGCTGTAGGTGTGACTCGGGCATCTGAGAAACCATCATTTGATTTTTCTGCCTGCAAGCAGTTCTAAGTGAGCACTTGCTGGTATATCCAGGATCCAGGGACAGTTGTGTTGCAGGTGTCCTGTTTGTCCTGCTGTTTTCTCCAAGCCATGTTAGTGGCCTCTGTCCAGGTTGGATGGCATTGGATGGGGCTTTGGTGTGACCCAGAGTGGCTCTTATAAAAAGAGCAGCTTTAGCCTTTTCTCTTCTGTGGGATTGCAGTGATTTATACCAGAATTCGAGCACAGATTTGTCTAGCTAACTTGAAACATTGCTTGTGCCATTTCACAGGAATAAACTGGCATTTGTCTGAACATAATATTATTAAAAACAATCTTTGTTTTTCTAGGAAGCAGGATCTTCTTGGGGGGTGGGGAAAAGCATATTATTCTGCATGTGCAATACTAGATGCCTGTTTTGATCCAATGACAGCACTGAAATGTCTGTAACAAAGTTAGAGCATATAATCTGCATGTGGCTTTTGTGTTGTGCAGTAACATGGTGCTTCTTTTGCTTTTGTTTCCTGAATAGGGAAGAGGACAAGAACATTTTTGATTACTGCAGAGAAAACAACATTGACTATGTAACCAAAGCCATTCAATCAAAAAAAGTGGATGTGAATGTCACAGATGAGGAGGTATGGAGAAAAGATAAGGACCATCAATCTTTTATCTGTTTTGTGTATTAATTCACTGCTATTCCGTTTTAAAATTCCATGGTTAGGATTGTTGTAACAAAGTGCTGCAACAGTTGGACAAATACTTGGTCATTGAGACAGAGTAATCTGTTTGGAAACAGCTTCCACTGGATTTCTGGTAGTGTGGATGTCTGTCGGGCTGTAGCATGTCTGATCAGAAACTTAGTTTCTATATTATTTTCAGCAATACCAGCAGCCACTTGCAGAGTAAGATTTTCTGAATACCTCCTTTTCCTCACTTTGTACACTAAATGTGGTCACACAGAAGTAGGAAGTGAGGGAAACAGCTTTTTTGACCCAGGAAGTGTGTTCAGGTTGAAGGAGGATTTCTGACATGCCACAGGGTTTTCATCATTCTCAGACGGAGGGGAAATGAGTGACACTGGCTTTCCAGCTTCAGAAAATGTGACATTGTCCAGCCTTTCTCTGCTCATCAAATGCTAAACACCATTTCCCCACAGAGAGGTAATACAGGCATTGCCAGAAACCCCAAGAAAAAACAATCTAAAACTATGAATTGGCTTCATCCTTTTTTTGGCAGGAGTAAACACCTGGTGGGGGCAGTTTCCTGTTGATCCTTCAGGAGTTATGGCCATACCAGGTTTGTCTCCTTAGTTTCCCTGCTTGCACACTGCCACCTAGCCCTGCCTCTGGTCCAGCCTGAGCACAGCTCCTTCCAGCACGTTGTGTTTTGGTGAACAGATGAAGTGCTTAGACATTCATAGACTGAGACGCCACAAATTCAGTTGGGTTCTCCTATAGCTCTAAGCAGATTTCTGCCCTCTGAGCCATGACAGCCCCGGCTGGGGCTCTGAATTCTGATGGCAGGGCCTTTTATTATTAATCAGGAATTCATGTGAATTAATTTTCAGAGGAGAAGAGGGAGGGTGTTCACAATCAGAGTTGGAATTTCACATCATAAATTCAATGAACTGAAACTGTCATGTGCCACACAGTCACTGCACCCGTGCTGTATCTGGGCTCCATCCTCCTTCTGCAGATCACAGGTTACAGAAGAAGATGTCCAGGGCAGTCTCACAGAAAATACAGCTGGAGTCTGTTAATTAGTAAAAGCTCATTTTTAGGATCACATGCTTGCAATAAGTGCATGTTAGCATAGCTTTGTTTCCACTGGCAAGGTACTCTTTTGTAGTTAGCAGCATTCAGAAGCTTGTATTTTCTTTTCTGTTCAAGTAACAAATGTGCCTGGTTTCAGCCAAAGAAATATTGTTAAAAAAAATCAAAATATTTTGTGGAAGCTGAAGTATCTCAACAGCTGAAAGCTACCAGATTATATCCCTCTTTGGGAATTATCCATGAGTCCCTGATGTAAAAGAAGTCCTCTTTCTAACTGATGGATATTAGCACATGGCTGTTGCTGAGTATGAGATTGCTTCAGCACAGGCAGAAGCCAAAAACATCTGCCTACCTGTGAAGGACTTGTGAAAGGATTCCCACTAGGGAAAAATTCTCCCATAGATTAAATTCTCACAGTTTCAACAATTTTGATTTACCCCAACAAATACTCAAAAACCTACAAAGACAGCATACCAAAAGGAAGAATCTGAAAGAAATAATTGTTTCATTTTATGTTATGGAACTGAAAGCGTTGCCAGTGTTGTTTCCAATATCATGCAGGTTGATTGAAGTTTTAGAACCCATTTTAGATTAGAGATGACCCAGACTGAGCCTTTCGTGAAGTGTACGCAAATCTTGTCATTGTACGCAATCTTGTCATTTTTATTAACTATTTTAGTGTTACTGTGTAAATACATCCTGCCAAATCCAAGAGCTGCCTCACCTGGCCTCTGGACATAATTCACACTATCAATCCTTTGATTTAAATGCCTATAAATTTAAAATGTCAGCAGGGTACATACAAAGAGTTAACTTCTTATGAAACAAAATCTACTGAAGCACCAAATAGGCTCATGCTAAGCTGCAAAGACGCTCAGCTCAGCCTTTCCTTGGACAATAAAGACTTGGCTGGGATTGTAGGGTGTTTAGATTTTATTTTTATGTGATATGGTAGTACTCCATCTAATTGTATACCCCCATTTTGTGCAAACCTGGAAGAAGTCAGTGAAGGGAGAAAAGAAATCAAGAATAAAAATGTAAAGTGAGGATGAACCAATTTAGTCAAAGCAAAAAGAGTTCAGAAAGGGCAGCAGAAGATTCTGGGGTTTAGATAGATGCACTGGGAAACTTCCAAAGCATAAGTGGCCTTCTCCCCAGAACAAGTCAAGCTCTTTCATGTGCAGCATTCAAGCCAGCATACCTGCTAACAGTTTGGATATGATAAACTTCAATTTAGAATTAAACAAAGAACCTAATGACAGTAATCATGTGCAAGCTTCCATTTACTGTATCTAAATTGCCCAGAGTTCAACAGAATCGCTTGCATTCACTTACAAGAAGTAGCACAGATTAAAGCAACCTGTTTTCCTTGTGTATGTCAGCAGGACTAATGGAATAAGAAATGGACTGTGGCTGTGAAGTCACCCCAGGCACATCCTGGGAGTGTGGCTGACTTGCTGCCTTTTTGAAAATAGTATTTCTTCAACTTCTAACAAACTAGGAGCTGCTCAAAGGCAGAGATGAATTGCTTTTATAATTTGTGCCAAGGGCTGTGGAGGTTGTAGCTAGATAATTTTTTTTTAATTGTTGGATAAATCCCAGTAAACAAACATGTTACCTGTGTGCAGCATTTAAGGTTTTGCCAAAACTTTAGTGAAAGGCATCTGATACAATGCTCACTTAGTCCCTGGTCCTTGTGCTTTTGAGACGGCAAGTGCCAAACTGGTGTCAGCTTGCCAAGGAAAGGACAGGGGGGGAAATGGATTTGAAGAAGGGTCACATACTTCTGGATTTATAGGCTTTCTCCTATTAGAAAAGCTCCAGCAAATGTTTCAGGGCTCTGAAAGTGATTGACTTCCAAGTCAAGTTTACCTGTGTAATTGTAACAACAACCCTTCCATTCACTGTTTCTGCTGTCACAGGGGGATGCAGCCATTCTGTAGATATCTGTCTTTTCTTAATTACTGCTCATAGAACACTTGCCACAAGTTAGAGTGGCTCATTGCTATCCAGCCATTTCAGCTGCAAACGTCGTGCCTGGAAGTGTAGCTTTGTACTGTAGTACATCCATTCGGTTTGGCTTTGTTCTCCCCTTTCTCTGCTCAGGCTAATGGATGTGAAAATCATTCCCATCCATTTGTCTGCAGATTGGTGCATGGGAGACAAATCCCTGTCCTGTGCTTTGTTTGTGAACACCCTGTGACTTGAAGCTGAGCAAAATTGATGTGCTGTTGGCTTCAGAAACAGCTGCAGGAGCTGGCCAAGCTGGCAGTGGTTAGCCAAGCAAAGCACAGAAGATTTAAGAGGCAGGGTTAGTGCACTGGGGCTATTTTTATGCCTTTTTTTTATTAAATACTTCAAAGGTGGGGTGGAAATGCATCCTCTCAAGTAACTTCTGCAGCAACTGTTGTGTATGAATTGCAGGGAAGGAGTACCTTGATGTTTGACTGCATCTAGCCAAGACCTCACTGCTGCAGTGCTTTCCTATGTGATATTATTCATGTTGCTTTGAGTCTCTCACTGCTTAATTAAATAGTCATGTGGGAATTGTTTTGGGAAAGCTCAGTCTGTGGCCCTTAAAATTTCTGCCATGTTATTTAAACACACATGCTATATGCTGATATAAAGCAGCAGCTGTGTAGACTAAAGAGTTTTTCTCTTTAAAGCATGCAGAGGCAATATCCCTGCTGTACAAAGACCAGGACTATACATTCAGTTTAAGCTTGCCTTATCACTAACATTTATTTTAAGAAAGACATGGTTAACAAGTGGGTTTTGTAGCTGTATATCTGCATGAGTATGTTAGCTAGAGCTGTTGACCGTTGTTACCTTGCCTGATGCTCTACAAATAGTTGTGAATATTGTCTAATTTCCATAGAGCCATTAAGGTTGAAAAAGACCTCTAAGATCATCAAGTCCAACCATTTTAAATACCAAGTTTGTAGTAATGCTTTTTGTTATGCAATAAATAGGTTGAGATTCTTCTGGAGGTATTTTTCCTTCCACATCTCCTGGTGTGCTCTTGCACAGAAGGTCTCCAAAGCCCCTTGCACCTCATGTCGAGAATGTAGCATGTTGCAGGCATTTCTTGGGTGGAATGTGTCAGCCTTTTAATAGTCCACAATTACAATGCAGAGCCATTTAAGGCACTAATTAGAAAATATTGTATCCATTTAGAGTTGCAGAGAAAATATATAGGTAAGCAGAGTGTAATTACCCAAAGTGGAATTGGCCCAGGACTTGAAATCCATACTCCTGCAAATAGCACAAGGAGATTTTTAATGACTGTAGATGATCAGGCTTCAGGGTTTTGTCTTGTTCAAAAGGCACCATGTGTAGGAGAACCAGCCTGCCAGTGTCATGGTCAGGACCAGTTACACAGTGCTCTGCCACAATTAGCTGTTGGTTTTCCTTTATTGGTCTCAGTCAAGTTCAGCACCAATAAAACAAGATTCTCCTTGTCCAGAGACAAATGCAAACCAACATATTTTAGCCCCAAATCTGCAGCATGAATTTTGATATAAAGGATGGAAGTGCCTTTATTTTATCCTGTAATTGTACAATACATTTGAATAATTTCAATATTATTCCTCTACACATATATCAAGACACTGGAATCATCTGTTGATGTATTTATTGCTATTGTGCATATTGCAGATGTGCCTCTTCCTTTTGAGATAAACATCTGTGGCTTGAAAAAAGTTGGTATTTGTCCAACTGAAATCCTAAGTCTTAAGTAATTACTAGTCCAGAGATGACTTAAGGATGCTAAATTAATTAAAGATCTCTCCATATTTACCAGTTGTTTTAAGTTGCACTCTTTCCTCCTTGTGGACTTTGATAGGAATGTTGAATATGAATCATAAATGGCCTGTGGATGTCATCAGTGCTTCCATAGAGAGTCACTGTCAGAAAATTCATTCTAATGCAAGGTTAATTAGTGTAACATTAAAATTACATGTTACAAAAATTAATTACTCGCTGGGTCAGAAAGTGTGAATTCCTGACTTAAAATCATGCTCTACCTCTGCTGCCCTGCCCAGGAATATCCAGCAGAAGCAGTGTGAGCTTTGGTCACAGGTGTCTTCTGCCCCTCCTGCTTTCTGGCACCATGGCCAGGAAATTTGGCTCACAGTTCCCATTAGAGATAAATGAGTTGCTCACCTTGTTCCCCACTGCTTTGTCAAGAGATTTATAACCAGGCATGGGCTAATTTAAATTATTTCTTCTGTGAGAGTCTGTGACTGTTTTCCATGGTGTATTGAAAAACACAGGTCAGTCTGATGGCGTCACAGCTTGAGGGAGGTGATTCCTGGTTATCTGCAGGGTGATTTCTAAGAAATCCCCTCTGGGTGTGCTGTGTGCTGTCAGGAGAGACTGATACAACATTAAGGCTAATTTGCTAAGTATATGTAGAAGGTTTTCTTCTTTATTTGCTATCTCACACTACTTTGAGTTACCTTTCTCAGGGATCCTAAGCTACTTCCCATGCCCTTGGGCATGCAGGAAGATGTGAACTTCCATTCCATCCCATCCCATGGTGGCAGACACCTGTAGAAAGGGGATGGGAAGAAAACTCTGAAGGTTTGGGAGGTGCTAGAGTTATGGATGCAGCAGCCTCCCCAAAAGAGGACAGTGAGGAGTGCCTGCCCAGACACCCAGTTTTAGTCTTCTCTTCCAGCAGAGGCAGGACCTGTGGGTTGAGTGTTTCAAACTTGCCAGAGGAATGAACTTTTGGGGGCTTGGTATCCAGGTGACTTAGGCAGCATCGAATATCCTAAGTGCAAATCATTGCCCCCAGAAAAGTCAGAGGTGCCAAAATCCTAAATCTATATTGGAAAACAAATAACATGCTGGCTCCTGCATTTCATACTTTGCTGCTTTTCCCCACTAAATTTTTTGGTGGCTTGTGGGTTCGGTGCCAAATTAATGAAAAATTGAACTATGTGTCACTTTTGACATTTCTAGCATTATTGTAGAAGTCCAAATCACCAGGAAGTGGCATAGTAGTATTATTTTGTATTTTTTAAAAGGCTGTGTTAATTTTGGTATTGGTGCTTATTACTTAATAGCAAGACTGATTTTCCATGGGTTTGTGGTTGGTTTTTTTTTTCTTTTTTTTTTTTTTTTTTTGCTTGGCTTTGTTAATTTTCTCCTGGCTGTTTCAGGGCCGGGCTCTGCTCCACTGGGCGTGTGACAGAGGACACAAGGAGCTGGTTTCAGTTCTGTTACAGAATGCTGCTGATGTGAACATCCAGGTAAGAGGGAACACAGAAGTAAATTGGATCGATGTGTTACACAGCCTCCTGATCAAATGTTTCCATGAAACTGAATTCTTCCAAAACTCCACAGCAAGTTCTCTCAGGCTGTGTGTCACAGGAAAGCTGCTCCATTCTGGTGAGACCCCACCTGCAGGGCTGGATCCAGCTCTGGGGCCCCAGCACTGGAAGAACATGGACCTGTTGGGGCAAGTCCAGAGGAGGCCACAAAGTTGATTAGAGGGATGGAGCACCTCTCCTGTGAGGCTGAGAAAAGTGGAATTGTTCAGCTTGGAAAAGAGAAGGTTTCAGGGTGACCTAATTGCAGCCTTCCAGTACCTCCAAGAAAGATGGAGAGAGACTGTTTACAAGATCATGTAGTGACAGGACAAGGGGGAGCAACTAAAACTGAAAGAGAGTAGGTTTAGATTAGATATTAGCAAAAAAATTCTTCCCTATGAGGGTGGTGAGGCCCTGGCTTAGGTTGCCCAGAGAAGCTGTGGCTGCCCCATCCCTGGAAGTGTTCAAGGCCAGGTTGGACAGAGCTTGGAGGAGCCTGACATAGTGGAAGGTGTTGCTGCCCATAGCAGGGGTTTAGAACTAGATGATCTCTAACATCCTTTTCAACCCAAACCATTCTGGGATTCTCTTATAAAGACATCCAAAAAAGGTAACCTGGGAAAAATAACAGAATTTTGAGCCACTGAGGTTTGCAGCCCACATCTGAGCTTAGCTAGCACCAGTTTTAGGGTATCTGCATAGACCAGGTTTTGACCTAAACTCTTTTGGCAACCACTTTGCAAGTGGTTTCTTCCAGCCCACCAGCCTGGGTCTGCCAGTGCACCTTAGTCAACACTCCCAGTTCTGTCAGCTTGTTGTAATTAAGGGCGGGCCTGTCTAAATGTGATCATATTCAGAAATAATTGTCCAACATATTTCTGTCAGATTATGACTGACTGCTCTTCACCATCATGGCACTTTTTGGCTCTGCTCTCCTTCCCAGTTTGGACACAGATGCATCTTTGCTGATGAATCTTTGAGCTCTTACTGCTGAGATCTGAGCAGCCTTCAGTAAACTCTTTAGGAATTTTTAAGAGGTGAATATGAAGCAGAGCTGTAGTGTTCACAAGCTACAGATAGCTGTGTTGGTATTAACACACACATCAAATTGTAAAAAAATCAATCTTGCCCTTTCCCGGGCAGAATTTCTGGTGGGATTGGGTATGAGGAAGCACAGCTCTGCAGTGGCTGGTGAGATGTGTATGTTTGTGCTTATGTCTCCAGGGTTTCAGTTGTAATGGCTTTAATAGGAGTTTTTCCTTACACAGAAGAGGGATAGAGTGAAGCCAGTGCAAATGGGGGGCTTTGCACATCCTGTCCATCTCCTTTCAGTCAGAGCTAGTGAGTGGTGTGTTGGATACAGACAGGAGCAGCTTTGCATGGAAATTGGGAAGGAGTGGAATCAGGCAACTGCCCATTCCCTTTGCCCTGGCAGCCTAGGAGGTGGTTCTGGGTTCTCTTTGAAACATCTCTTCTCTTTGACACTTTTCTTATTCCTTTGGAGGTAAAGTCTGACTCTCAGAAGAAAAAGTAGATGAGAGAATCATTGTATTTTTTTTCCTCCGAGTATTAATTTTCTGTTAAATTCTTCTCTTTTCTTTTTGATGCATTGCACATTTTCTAACCAGATTATTTTTGGCCAGTAACAAAAGGTTAATAATAGCCATAAAAAGAAAAATCAATCCTTGATATGTTTTTCCCCACCAAGGTAATAAAGGAGAATTTTTTATAAAGGTCTCTGTTTGCACATAGGTGTGTTCCCAGAGAAAGCAGACACATTTTTATTCTCAGCCATACATAAATTGCAATAACAGTTCAAGACTTTGTGACTTAATGTTTATTTCCTTCTTTTTTTTTTTTTTTTCATCTTGACCTTTACCCCAGAAGAATTCACATTCACATCCAAAGCAAAACCAGGAGAAATTTCAAGAGCAACCACAAGAAAAAGAAAGAGGGAGAAACTCTTGTCTTCCTAACAGGCCATAAACACTGCAGCACCTACTATAACACATCACCAAAGGCACTATCAGTTAATGTGTAGGCTGTAAAGAACAGTGGGTTCGGTGTGAGGGGATATCTGGTGAGTGGGTGATGCTGTTTTTCCAGGGTGACATATTCCCAGCAGAGGTTCCCTTCACATCTCTGTCCAAGCTGCCTCCACAATCCCACCTGCCTTTCCAGGTCTTCAGGAATTCTTCTATCTTGTTCAGTTTTGCAGCAGCACCTTCATGTAGGCAACATGAGAGATAAAGAATAAATTAGGGATGATGAGGGTTATGAGCAGATAGTGAAGGAGAGGAATGTTACAGACCAATTTTTTTTTTAATTGCCTGTGTTTTAGTACGCTTCTAAAAAGTTAGTCAAACAGCATGACAGATTTATGCTCTCTTCCATTACCTTTTTAATAAATGGTCTAAATGTTCTTTCATCCTGGCTCTTTTGCAGTGTGCTAAAGGATTTAGCTGCCCTAAGAAGGCAGTCACAGTGGTGCTCTGTTGGGTGACCGACCTGGAGCAAGTCTTACCTGTTCACTGTACCTGTAGATGTGCCTAATACTTTTTTTGCTGCCTTATTTTAGTTACCTTTATACTATCTATTGTCAAAGTACTGCAGTCTCTGGGTCAAGAGGGTCTGCAAGAATCAACTTACTTCTCTTTGCTGATAAACAGCTTTAGGAGCAGGAAGAGAGGTCTCTTGGCTCTTCTCATTCTTGTAGCATGCTCAAACACACTTTAATTCTGGGAATAACCCCATGCCCCTGGACTGCAGTGATCCAGTGCCTGTGCTTTTTGTTTCAACAGGGGTGCTGCAGTTTCTGAAGGGTGGTAGCTAATGTCACTGAAAAGCTGCAGCCACTGAATTCCCTGCTTGTTCATAATTGGCTCTTAACAGCACATTTGAAAAGAGGTGGTAGAGCAATTGCCATTGGCAGGGGATTCAGAAAGGCAACAGGCTGCTCTGCTTTGTTGAGGAGGGGAGTTTGTGTAATTGAATTACCTAAATCTCCAGTGCCAGGGGCCATGTCAAAGTGGGTGGTGAGATGGTGTTTCAGAGCTCTGCTGGAAATACCCAGAGCTTGGGGCTCAGTCTGAGAACAGCCTCCTTCACTGGAACCGGTTGCCTAAACGAGCAATGTAACAGTTGGTAACATAATGTTAAGGTAGAAGATTCTAAGCATAACACAGTAGTAACATAAAAGTTATGAAGGGGCTCTGCAGCGTGATTGTAATATCCATTTCTAGCTTTAAAATATAAGAAGACACAAATTTTCCTTGCAGAGGATGAGCAACAAAGAAAAACCCCTTTCCTCTATGGGGAGAGCACCTCCTGGGTGTGAGGTGCTGCTCAAGCAGCTTTCAGAGGAGCTGCTTTAGTGTATTTGGGGGACATAAACCATAGACTCTCCTGGACTTCCTGTGGCTGCATTCTGTGTTTGTTTGTCCATACTCCAAAGTAATAATCCATGTGTTCATGGCATGCCCTTGGGAATGTATGGGGAGCTATCTGGGAGTGGTGCTAAGCAGCTCAGCTTGCTCTGGTAAAGCTTTTCAAGCCTATCTGGCCATGTGAGCAAGTCTTAACATAAATACTGTGAGTTTTAAAGGGAACTGTATCACTTGACACACAGGATCATTAAGGGCTGTATACATATCTATGAGGTAGAGCAGCTGAGTTTACATCATATCTAAATATGTTATGATTTTTAAACTGCATCATTATGCAATTATCAATGTTATGGTAATAACTTTCTGTAAAAAACTTTTCTGTAATTATGACTAAAAGGATGAAAAAAGCTGTAACTGATCTTCAGTTTTTATTTCCTGACTTTTCACTTTCCTGATAAAGTGAAGTGCAGATCAGTGCACTAAGACTTTAAACCACTGATCAGCAAGTTCTCAGTATTCTTATGGACCCTTCAGGTATTTGAGAAGAAAAACTTGAGACCAAAGCTGAAAATCATTAGGTTTAGAAATCCGTTGCTAGTATATGTGGGGTTTACTTTATTCACTTTATATAGTAGTAATTTTGGTGAAAAGCATCTGGTGTCTGTGCTATCTGCAGAGTGCATTGGTTGATTTTTGGTACCAGTGTTGGATTTGTATCTTGTACCAATTCATGCAAGGCTACTCAGTCATATTTGTCAGCATATTTTGAGTTAGAGTGGGTTTTTTTTTTTCCTTTTTCTTTTTTTAAGACAGAGTAATAGAAGGAGCATGGTTGCCTCCCCAGGCTTTCTCCCATTTCCCGACTTCACTTCTCTATTTTCATCCTAGCACTGGTGATCAGAGTGTTCCTGGAGACATGGAACATGAAGCAGCCATTCCCTTGTAATACCTTCACTGTCTGGGGATAAAAAAAGAAAAAACCTTTTCAAATGAAGACAATACAAACATAATAAATCGCAGGGAGGGTTCATCTCCCTCATGACTCAATCCTTTTCAAACAACATTATTATTGACTGACCTATTGGTTGCCAAAAAGGAAAATCAATTGTACTAGAAGTAGTTGCTGGGCCACACATCACAGTAGTAACCCAGCAGAGACAGGTTGATTTTATCAACTATCCAAAGACTAATTTCCACCATTAGCTAAAAATGAAGTAGAAATTATGGATATGTCGAAGATTGCTAAGATTGGTGGTCTGTTGGTTTTGTGTGTTTGTGTGGGTTTTCTGTATTCCTGCCTGACTCTTCAAAGGCTTGTGTCTATATAGGATGAAAAGAAGCAAGGAATAGTCAGGCCTGCTTGCATGCCTGCTTTTTTTTTTTCTTTACAGCATTCTTCCTTTGGATTTTACAGCAAGGGTCTGTGTTGGAGGCACGTAGATATTTAAAAATTAAGCTGTTCTCAGCAAATGTGCATCCCTTCACTGCCTCCTGCACCAAACATTAGTCATCCTCTCATGATCCTGTGCCTGTAGGGAGATGGAGAAATTGATGTGGATGTTTTGACTGTTGTGACCAAGGACCACTGGCTCCATCTACACGTTTTTCCCCCTCCCCAGTAAGATGGGGATGCAAAGACACTTGTGAGTAGGGTGCCAGCTGCCAAAGTCCTCTGCTATTATGGCCATTCTCTAAGCCTGGCTGAGATTAAATAGGAACATGACAGCCTCATGCCCTTGCAGTTAATGTCCCTAGGATCAATTTCTCCCTAAATATACTAAAAGCCTGGCTCATAAAGGCAGGAGGGGCCCTGTCCTGGGCCTGTTACTGCAGCAGGGGCTTTGGCATGGGTATGCTCACAGCACATAAAGGATGTTGCAGGTACTGCTGAATTGACCACTGCTGTGGGGGGGGAGCTACAGTGGCAAATACATGGGGACACTAAACAGAGATGAAAGCAAAGTAATGAGAGCAGATTTATTAACCACAGTAATCCTTCCCTTAACCCCATCCCTGTCTCAGTATTTCAGTATAGTCAGGTATGTCAAGCTGATCTCTGAAGACTCTGCAGCCTTGTACCCCTTCAGTCTTGGCAGTGCTGCCAGTGGGTGTGAAAGCCATTAGCCAAAAGAAAGGGGAGATCTGCTTAGTGACAGAGGGTAGCATTCTACATTAAAGCATTGACATGATGCCAGTCACACAGTTATTACAAGTGGCACAGCTCCATGTCTCTCCTGCAGGTCTCTCTGTGGAATGTAGATTGGCAGCAGGTTGAATGTTAAATGGTCACCACTCAGCAGATGCTGCTTTTACCTACAGGGAGAAAAGTCCCTTTCAGCAGAAATATTTGCAAAATATTTGCACTCTAAATATATGCTGGGAAAGGCAGAGATTTATCCCTGGTTTGCTCCTTAGTTTCTGAAGCCACTTCAGGCCTCATCAACACTAACCATCAGCTGTCCAGATGATGTTTCCTTCTGCTTGTCCAGGCTGGGATTTTAGCATTGTTTCTTCGTATCTTCCAGCTTGACATGTCCAGCCTTTGCTTCTTCTGCTCCTTGTAGACAGGTGAATCATTGCTTCATGGCTGGTGCAGCAGAGCAGTTGGCACCCTTGCACAGGCAGCTCATGTGCAGCACTGCCTGCAAAGCAGTTCACCAGCCAGGAACCGCTGCAGGCTCCTGTGTCCTGCAAAACCAGTGTTTGGAAAGTGAAATCCGAGAGCTGGTCCTGAAAAAAACTCACAGTGGTCTCTGCTGCTGTGACCTCAAAGTCTAAAGCTGCTTTCGGGGTAATCAAAAGGCAGGGTTTAAAAAGCTGGGACCCAGCACAGCAGCACGTTTTAGTGGCTTGTGGGCATCACCTGGTACTGAGGGCTGTGCTGTGCATTTTCCACAGCCAGTGCTGGGGCAGGAATGCAGTCTGCAGAAGGCACACGGTTTTAGCTCAGGGAGCCTTGTGCTTTAATCCGTGCCTGACACCACAGCTCTTTTGTGGTACACTCCCTGTCAATGCTCACAGTAGACAGAAGCCAGCAGCAGCATTGAGCTTTGAGGTCAGTGCAGGTGGCATATGGAGGAGAAACAGGTATCTTGCTCCTCACTGTCTTCATGTGTCCCTGCAGACACAGGAAAGGGCCCTTACCTTGAATGCTTCCCTGAGAGGACATGGGATGGCCCCTTGGCCCTTGGTCCCAGGGTCATCTTTGAAATCAGCATGTGTTAAAACACCTGTAATTCCTGAGGTCATTGTTGGAAATGCTTTAGCCCCTCATTAAGGTGTTTGGTTAACTGCCCAAACAGGATACCACTGGCAGCCAAGCTGGTTCTTCAGGTGAATGCATCACCCTAAGAATGGTCTCTAATCACCCCAGGAATGGTCTCTAATCACCCTAGGAATGGTCTCCAGCCTTGCTTCATTTCCTATGGCTTTGGCATCACCCATCCTGCCAGAGGAGCCACCAAGCTGTCAGCTACTCTTTGCTCAGGAGGGATAGTTCTTAGAAAATCTTTTACCATCAGCCTCTTGGAAAAGCTTTCCCTGTTTTAAACAAGTTCTGCCACTCACCTTTTCCCTGAGGACTTCCCAATTTGAAAAAAGCCTCGGGGCTTTACTTTCAAATGGAATTTTGTATTAATCTGTTGTCAGCACTTGTTTTTTCCAGTTTGCTTCAAAAACCAAAACCAAACAAACCCATACAGAACAAAAGAAAACAACAAAAAAACACCCCCAGTTCTAGGTAAATCATTGGGGCATCTCACATTTGTGATCTCCAAAGCACTTTTGTTAAGTTTTGCTAAGTAAGATTGTTCTAATGTTTTAGATGTTGGGGCAGTAACTCTTTAAGCTTATTTTAGTTAGATTTTAAGTAAGATTTTTTATGATTATAGCTCCATGGCAGAGCAGCACTGAAAATGGACAGGCTAATTTAGTAGGTTCCTGTTTTCCAACTTGTACATGTTACTTTTGCCTCCATGAGGACAGTGTCAGTGCAGGAGACTTTCTAGCTCAGAATCATGTTTCCAGTGGCAGGGAGACAGAGTAGGGTAAGCATACAGTGAGAATTTCATATATTTTCCCAGAATCCGAGGCTTGGAGGCTTCCTGAACCACTGTTACTATCTTTGCACTTCTGGATTTTTCTATGGTGAATTTCTTTCATCCCTCTTTGGATTCCCAAACTTGATGCTAGTGAGAGTCCTGTAGTTTAACTGTGCATTTGCTTTGCACTTGCTATGATCATTTCATGTGAGAGCCCCATCTTTCTTGTGTAATGACACACAGTAATTGTTCCCCCAGTTACCTTCTCTGTCCCACTTTTAACTTTATTGGCCTCCCTGATTCCTCTTGATAACTTCTTTTTCAAACTAAGGAGTTTTATCTGTTTAATCCTATCCCATTTGAAAGCTGCTCAGTACCTTTGCCATTTGTCATTCTTTGGGTCATTTCTACTTCTTCCATATTGCTTTCAGATGAAGGTGGCAGCACACCAGTGCCCAAGCTGTAAGTGCAATATGAGATATAATGAAGCAATATAGTGATGTTTTCTTGTTTCCTTTTTTTTCCCCCCAATGCCTCCTTGTTGTTTGTTTTTTATTAAACACTGTTGAATACTGAGGTGGTGTTACAGAGTTGTCTGTAATAACTCATGATCTGTCTCCACAGTGGTAGTAATAGCTAGTTCAGCCCATTGCTCTGGATTTATACAGAAGATTGTTTTTCCACATGTGCATTACTTGGTGTTTATTAGAGCTGAATTTCATCTGCAGGCTTTTCACCCTGTCACCTTGAGATCCTTTAGTAACGTTTCACAGGCAGCTTTTGGTTTAAAGGACTTGGGTGATTCACTCCCAGCCTGCTTCCCCTGTTCCGTTCTGTGGACTGAACAACCCAGGCCCTTGCACAGATCCCTCAGAGGCTCCAGCTCTCACCAACAGTTGTGCAAGCTAGTTGTTTACTCCTATTCAATCTCTAATTTTGTAATCAGTTCTCGAGCAAAGACCTTCCCTCTTGCTCTGTGACAGCATCATTTAAGTCTTTGGTGAGAGGGTGTGTCCAAAGGCCTTTGGAAATCCATATGAACAGCCATCCCCACTCATATGGGATAGCAGAAGTCTTGGTGAGTAGCAAAGACTGGTGCCATCCTGTCTCTGGCTGTCACAGAAAAACTACTCAGTAGTTTTTGTAACAAAACGAGTAAATCCTATCTTGGAGTAATCTTCTAGTTTATCTAACACACCAATGGACTGTCCCATCTTAGACATTCCATGTTGCAATGAGTCTTCCCTCCTATTTTAACAGTGCTCAGCTTGGCTGGAATAGAAGTTTGTTATAAAACAAAGGCCTGAACTTCCACAAAGATGTGTTCTGGCTGTCTGTAGTGTTCATTCTCAGGTTAGGAGCCTGTCTGCAGGCTGGGTACCAGCATTTGAAGAACTGTTGAACTTCCATCATCTAAATCTGTTTCTGGTGTTCCAGCCAATTAAACATTAAAATGAGCGTGACAAATAAGTGTTCGTGCATGGGTCAGTAACTCCGGAGTATGGCTGTGACATGGCTGCCCAAGACAATCCATTTCAGTGCAGCCCCACATCCTCGGCTGTGTAATTGCTTTTATAGGGAAAGGGAAGTAATAAGGATAATGCAGCTATCAGGCCCTAACTCACTAGTTCAGAAACTTCCCCTTGCCAATCAAATTCCTTCGGTATTCAAGCAGTTTTAGGCTTGATCCAAAGGCATTATTGTGCTGTCAGAAAATATCCCGATGGATATGTGCATTCTCTCCAGTGTTGGATGTTACTTTCTTGGTTTTGTCTACCAGCCAGCCCTCAGTGCACACTTTATGGCAACAGACAGGCCTGTCTTGTCCCTCTCCCTTCCTTCCCCCTCCCCTATTATATATATATTTTTTTCAGCACTATTAGATTATTAAATGCTTAATGACTATTCCATTCCTGCTAACTATACTTTTGATGAGCTGCAGTAATAAAACTTTGTAACAGCAAAGCATGTGTCTGGTTCCTTTATAGGAAGGGCACATTTGGGGAGCTGAAGTAATGGGGGATAAAACTCAATTAATGAATAGAAATAAAAAGAAGTAAATGAGGTAATCAAACTCAGAGAAATTAGTATTGGCAGGTCTTGAATGATGCTCTTGGATGAACAATCTTTCAAAATCCTTCCTTGTATGCCGCTGCTGTCTCTTTATTTATTATTAAAATAACATGATCCATGAGGCGCTCGGGGTGACTCCCAGCCTAGCTAATTCTAATTAATCCAGTCAGGGAGAGCAGCAGGGTAAGTGGAACAGTCTATCGGATTGAAATTCATAACTTAATTGAGGTCAAAGTCCTGGGTTGGGAGAACAAAAGTCTTTCACTGGGACCAGGCAGATCAATAGCAATAAATATCTGGCTTGGATGCAAGTAGCTTATAGTGACGGATTATCTGACACTGGCCAGAGGTCTTGGTCTTGTTCAGGGCAAAGTCCTATGGCATGTACAGTGGAGGGTGACTTTTGCCAGTGTTCCCTCCAAAACCCCAAACAATCTTGAAGGACTCATGGGACCCTCAGGAGAAGGATGTCCATACAGAAGTCGACATGAATCATGCTGAAATTTGGTTTCTCAAGGTACAGGTGTCTCATCAGTAGCACAAGGGCAAGTGCCACATTAGTGCTGATGGAGGCTGGAAGAAGTTACTCAGGTTTACAGGAACTTGGAGCTAAATCACAGCTTGTCCAGAAAAAGACCTTTAGGATAAGGAGAAGCTGAGCCATGGATGGATGGGCTTTATGCCAAGTCTGTATTTATAGCATAGTCTCCTATGTAAACAGAGAGGAAGGTTGGAAGAGGGAAGTGTAAATAATCATTAAGGTGGGTTTGTAGTGTGAGCAAAAACAGCAGAGGCAGATGTGGTGTTGCCTGTTCTTCAGAAAAGCATCCAGTGTCTGCTGTGAACTCCACAATGTCCTGTTCCAAGGGAATGTGCTAAGGATGGCTGGTTTCCCAAGCCCTTGCCCAAGCACAGCATGAGTTTGGGTGTTGCCTGAACTCCTAAACTCCTAATCCCTGGCCTGGGATCTGTGGCCTTGCACTGTGCACACAGCCTTCCCTGGGAGTGGGCACTGAAATATTTGTCATTACCAGCAACTGAAGAAGCTTCTCTGAACTTTGAAACAAGCAAGTCCTTCGGCTGGAGTTCAGAATTAAAATGCAGTCTTCACCTAGGCCATTATTAATGCAATGTTTATGCAGATTGGACTGTTCTGTTCATATCCTCTTTGCAGAGGACAAATACTGCTGTGGTCAGCACTTGATACATCCCAGATGGATGTTGTTCTGCCAATGCACTTCAACACAGCTTGGAAGAGAGATGGAAACCACAGCCTGGACACAGCCAGGGACTTAGTTTGACACACCTGCTCTTCCCATTAACACTGCATGAGTCTAAAGCATCTGTTCTTGTCCAGCTTGCCAGAAATGTTAAGATCTCTTTGGCTCTTCAAGTCAAGTTTCGAGGTGTAGGGCAAAAGCCTTGGCTGGTCAGGTGTCAGGTTTTAATGTGATGAGCAACTGTTGTTTTCTCTGGGTGTATAAATGGTACTTCTGTACCCTCACACCCTTTTGAAACTGTCTCTGGGAAACACCTCTTGTGTTCCACTGCAGGACATCTGCTTTGTGTGGACAGAATGCAGTGAACAAGGCAGCTGTTCAGTACATAAATATATATATATTTGTATATATGTACACTTGCTTTTACTATATTCTGCTCTTATTACCTACTGCTTGCTATTCTGCTATATACTGCTTTCCTCATCCATGTCCCATCCATGGCACAGTCTCCTCCTTCTAAGCTGGTGGTTTCACTCTCCAGATTCCTGTTGGATTATTTGTAAGCTCCTGTTTCATTCCTGCCCAGCCTGTACAGGAGCAAAAAGTTCCTGAGGCTGTTAAACACTGCAAACAAACCTGCACTGGCAACTGTCATCAGGGGGAGAAGGGGTTGAGTGATTTATTTTGCTGTTTATAAAAACTAACAGAAGTATCCAGGCACTGAACAATTCATGACTTAACAGCAAGTTCTCATGAGCAACATATCTTGAATATGCAGAACTTTGATACTGCACTTTAGCTTGAGTTACAGCTCTGCTAAGGTTTAGAAGGAAAACAAATTAAAATATAAACAACCATTTTTTCCTCTTCATAGAGCTACACCTGTGATGCAGGGGAGAGAATTTGCTTTTTTTTTTCCTCCAAGAGAAATAGCAAGATCTGTCCATTAAGAGCTGGGTTTCCACAATATATGTTATTAAAAAACATAGCAGTTGATGCCCAGATCTGTAGAATACCTGTGGATTCAGTGAAGAAATTCTGTTTATGGCTCTTTTCAGAGTCAAGTTTAAGTTTCTAATTCTCCAGTTTTGCTATAGAATCCCAGCGTGACCTTGAACAAGTCACTTGATTTCTTTCTGCTGTGGTTTCCCATTTGGGAAATGGTGGGGCAAATAATCGTTTTTTATCTCATGGATATAACAAGATTATAAAAATATGGTACTTTTAAGAACCTTAGAAAACTGATGAAATGAAATTAAACAGATCCTGCAGTCCGGATAAAATGAGATGAAACAAGCATGAAACTATTAGTGAAAGAAATGTTTCTTTATCTTCTGCAAATAAAAATGCAAAGTGATTAAGTGGGTCTTTTCTAGCTATTAGCAATAGCAGCTCTAGCCAGCTGACTTCTGCCACCCTTGTAAATTAATTTGTGGGGTACAGTCCTGGATTTAGTGTGCTCACAATAAATACCTTTAAAAGTTTTATCATCTTCTGTGATGCACAGTGTTACTGCCATGATAGTACTGCAATTAACTTGCCCTGCAGATAAAAAGTGGCTGCTTTAAATGAGATGCTCTAACACAATGGTTTGCAAATTTCTTTTAATTGATTTTTTCCCCTTCCCTGTGATATTTCCTGCCTTTACTATATATCCAGCAGTATTTTTGTGAGGCAGGGGAAAGAAATGGGAATAAAGTTAAGGGTTATTTTTGTCCAGGATGGGGTTGGAGGTCTGGTGAAGCAAACCCCACATGTCCCTGCTGCTGGCAGCAAGGCTGAGCACGATTAGTGATGAGCTTTGTGTGGGTGTGAGGTGCTGGAAGAAGAGGAAAGCCCCAGCTCAGACTGTGGGCATTTTCCTGCCCTGGCTTGGTGACTGGATGAGAAAGTCTCTCTTTCAGCACAGTTCTCAAATCCAGGTAGGGATTAATGTACAAAACAGGAAGGAAGGAGTTTGGACTGCTTGACAGGTATTTATCTAACACAGAAGGAAGACAAAGTATTTCAGAAAGCAATAGCTGGAACGTGCTACAGAGAAACTTTGACACGTGTGCTGGGACTCAGCCAGAGACCAGGTTACCTGTGTTCAGGAAATCTCAATTTACTCTTCTTTTCTTTTCTTTTCTTTTCTTTTCTTTTCTTTTCTTTTCTTTTCTTTTCTTTTCTTTTCTTTTCTTTTCTTTTCTTTTCTTTTCTTTTCTTTTCTTTTCTTTTCGGGGTTTTTTGTTGTTTGTTTTTTGCGTTTTTTTACTCAAGTTTTAATCCCGTTTGGACTGTGCAGATGAAATCTGAGGCAGAAGCCAGCTCTGACAAAACTGCCTGGTTCCCTTCTCTGTGATGTCCTATTCCTGCTGCTATTGTGGGGATAATTTCAAGCAGTGCTCACAGATTACATGGTAATTTGGCTTCTGAAGTGGTATGAAATTGAGCATTACACTTTGAATTCCAGTGGTCAGACTCAGAAGAGATTTGTAAAGTTATGGCTCAGCAATTGCAAATGATCAATTTTTCACAGCTTAATGATTAAGGGCTTGTTTTTGGAGTGGTGGGAAGTGATCACATACACCCTTACCTCCAGTTCTAATTGCAGAGTTAAAAGGTTAATTTAAACCTTGGAGGCAGTTTTGATCTGGATCTTTCACAGCAGAAGGAAAACTCAGAGCTGTGGTGACTTTAAATCATCCATTTTACTTCTGAGATGGAAAAGGTAAGTGTGGGTATGGTCAGTTTGTTCTCAGCAGCTGGATAAAAACGACTTGCTAAGCCCAGTCAGTTGGGATAAACTACACTGTAAAGGTTATAAATGTATATGGAGTAAAAAATGGAAGATATATGAACTAGTCATTTAGTCAATTTAGACATTTCGATTTTAGGTTTAAATCATCTTTTTTTTGCCTGTCAGTTCAAGTGTTCCTCTTATGCCCATTTAAATTATAAGTCAAGGCATTAAGCAAGATCAAAGACCATCCCTGTCCCAAAGAGATCATCTTGGCATCAGATGCAGTGCCATAGGTAGTGCAAATGGAAAGGCTGAGTGAATGGAAGTAAAAGAACAAAACAGAGATCAGCAGAAAAATGGTATTTTTGGCTCATGGCTTCCCCAGGCAATGCCAGACAGCAGTGACACGGAGGGTCATGGCAGAAGGAGTCTTACTGAGGATTTAAAGGATGGGAAGGTGTCATTACTGAGGACTTCTGGCAAAGGATAAACACGTGAATTCCTTGCTTAAGTCAATGGGACTTTTACTGGCATGTGTCCTAGGGCTGTGTCCCTTGCTGAGATCGGTTTAGAAAAAGCCCTGCAAGTGCTACATTTTACCAAGTCCATTGGGAGGAAGAATCAGTGATGGAGAAGAAATGGGAGACTTTTCATAGAGAAAAGGAGAAAATTGCTTCATTTGCATAGGAATGTATCACAGCTGTACCCCATGCAGAAAATATTTTCTTCTGGGATAGGGTGGTTTAAAAACATGGTCACCCAGCTGCAAAATTGGTTCTGACTCAAGCAGATAATGGCACTCATTTCTGGATGGATGATGCTTTCAATCTTGTACCCAGCTACTGAAAACACCTGGTAGAGTTCTGGTCTCCAGGACATCTTCTTCCAGTTAAACTTAGGAGTTTGCTGTTTCTGAACAAAGAATTTCTGAGCACTATTCCCAAGCTGGGGGAATTGTCCATCTAGATTTGCCAACCACAACACATCTTGTTTGATGTGGTTGCTTGATAGCTTCAATGGTAGCATCTCCTGCATCATCAGATTGCATAGAAACATCTTTTCTATCATCATTTGGTCTTTGAGACATTTGGTTTGTAGCTGGTGCTACACTCCAGTGGCTCAGCTCTGTTCCCTGGGAATCTGGAGTTGCAGCAAGTCACAGTTGATCCAAGAAATCAGAAATAAAATATTGGGAGTGCCTTTTAGCACCACTCCTCATTTCCCAAATCCGGGAAGATCAGTGGTTCTTTTGTCATGTTGGCTTTCAGGAAACACTTCTGTGGAGAAATAACAAGGCACTAAAAAAGGAGGGTTTCACCCTGTTTTGTTGGCTTAATAAATTCTCTTGAAAATGTGAGTTCTAGTTATTGTTACTGCCACTGCTTTATATCCTACTCTGACCCTAATCTAAGTTGTGGTGTCCTGGCCAGGTGTTGTTTTTCCTGTTCCAGCAAGAGCCTTTTTTGCTTCTTCTCTTTTCAAAACACTCAACTAGTTTTCACTTCCATTTCTCTCTCATGTTCTTTGTAGCTACTAGGCAGCTGTCCTACAGGTCTATAGAATGTTAGGTGTCATGTCTTTGATACCATTTAGGAAAAAGAGAGGAATGCAGGAAATATCTGATCTTTAGCACTGAGGTTCTTTTCTGCTAAAAAAAAAAACAACCTAAGCAGCGTTTTAGCAGAAAGATTCAGAGGGTTTCAAAGATGCATCAGTTAAACCTGCCTGTTCAGTGAGAGCCAACAAGTGGATCTTTCAGATGTCTGAGTGTTCCCTGGGGGTTCACATTATTAATATCTGCCTTATGACAAGGTGGCTGTGCTGATGCCAGCCTTTTTTTCCCAGCCGGCATGATTAATTTTTCCTTCCTTTCTTAATATCTCTGAGCCAGATGCTTCTAAATGTCCTCATAGGGTGTATTGCTGTTCTTAGCTACTCCTCCTTCCCCCCTACCCCTTTCCAACTAATTCATATAATGGCTCTGGAGATGCATTTTGTAGCGTCGCAAAAAGCAAAACTTTGAAAGCCTCCGAAGGTGATGGACTTGACACGTGCAGATCTGGCCTCTTGTTCCTGGTGGGCTTGAAAGCTTTGTGCCAGGTAGTCTGTCAAGAGCATTTCCCAATTCAGAGTGTGCTTATTTGCCTAGCACTTTACAAATTATATCCATGCAGAAGTGCTGAAGTGCAAGTATTCCTGGTGGGGAGGTTGACAGCGGGGTGTTGCTCTGATGTTATGGAGTCAGGAAATTTTGGCCAAGGCAAAGGAGGAACACTTGCATTATTTATGGAAAGTGCAGTGGATCTTCAAGCATTGATTTATTGTAAGGGCTTCAAAACATTGTGGTGCTGAAAAAGGTCTTTATTCTGCAAATGGAAATTAGTTCTCCTTCACAGGTCTGGTTCCATAGTGCAGCTGCACGGGCCTGAGTGGTACCAACTGAGAGGGAAGACATTAGCAAGCTCTACAGCTGTCAGCTTATTCCTAAGGTGTTCCTGCTAAGCAATATATCCACCAGTTTCCTCTATATAATAGATTTGTAGGTCTTCTGTATTTATCCTCAGCTGTTTTCAGTCATTAGCGCATTCATTTGCATCTCGGGGTTTTTCCCAGACTTAGGAAAACCCAGAAAGATAATAGTTGGTGGTTAATAAATTAGGATTTAGTTGTTTGTTTTTTGTGTTAATACTGTCTGTTCTAGATAGATGGTTGGATTGAATGATGAAAGTCTTAATTTAAGAAGTCCAGAAATTAGCATTTCTTAATTTCTTACGGGACAAGCTAAAATCTCCCACCCATTTTGTTCTACTGTTTGGGGTGATTTTGCAATATAACCGTGAGAGAAGGTATAATATAAAGCAATTAATTTGCTAGTGCAAACAGAGCTGTAATTAGGGGAATCAAGTCTTCAGTTTTAGTCTGAAGTGCAGTTTTTTTGTGGCAAGATGAGGATAATAAGAATATCCTGAGAGTAAAGTTGCTCTGAAGAGCTTATCTGTTCCATAACAGCCAGCTGGCCATTTAGCCATGTGTAAGGCAGCCTCAGGCAGCCCTTTGGCCCACAGCAGTGTGGGAATTAAGTTAAAATTAACCTGAGTTTGGAAAACAACTAGCACCACTTTATTTGTCCATTTAATTGAATTATATGACGCAGTGTAAGCATGCTGACCCACAGACGTAAATTGCTCCACCCTACCCGTTTCCCTCCTTAATTCTTTCATGCTAATGGAGCTGATGGGATGTTGACTGCAGAGAAAGAGGAGGGGGCGAGGGGAAGAGGCTGGAAATAAAAGAAGCTGGAAATAAAAAGGGACTGTTCCAGCCTGGTGCAAACCTTCCCCTTTGGTGAAATGCTCTGAGTGGCACAGCTGCACTAACTGCACTGTGATCTTTGTTGCCATTAAGCTGATTATATCCACAGAAGGATTCATCCAACTAATCCCACAATGCTGCAACCAGTTGCTTTACATTTAAACACAATTTTTTTTTCCTAAGAAATGAAAGTCAGGCTTCACCAGATTCTCTAAACGGTTCAGGCTCTTATAGGGACCCACTTTTTTATTTCTGTTTGTTTAATAGAGGAAAATAGGACAAATTAATGGGCTCCATGCATTAGTGGATATGCTCCGTTTGGGAGCCTGTGGTGTAATTTGGGGTGGATGTGCTGGGAAGGTGCTGTGTGTCACTGTACCTTTGGCACTGCATCATTTTGTGTTTGCCTGGGTGGCTCTGCATCCAACAGTGACTCTAATGAGGGAGATTCTGACGGGGTAAGATTGACTTAATTGATTTAATCAATTTATTTAATCAATTTATATTTAGTTTTTGCTTATTTTTCTAAGGAAAGGTTGTTTTTCATTGGTTGGTAGTCATTAAAATATGTTCATTTGCAGCTGAATATAGCCTTTATGATAAATTTAATTCTTCATTTGCTAATCAAGTATACAATGTCTGCCCATGTTTGTTTAATTATCTAGTTTAACCTAGTCTATTAACATTATTAATTTTTACATTTGAATTAGGATAGAAAACAGCAAATGAGACATTTCTTCTTTGTTAGACTATTAGTTTTTTCTGTTTTATCTTTTGGCCAAGTATATCTGAAGGGAATTAAAATTTCATTTTTAGAAACATTCACAAGGAAATTTTAAAATGCTTCTTAAAAATAAATTAAAATCACATCATAAGTGTGGTGTGTTTGGTTTTGAATGGAAATACTGAAGAGAATCTTATTTGTATTTATGAATTACATACTACTTAAAGGATACCATGTCTGGCACATTCAAGTAGTCAGCTTTCCTCAGGTTTTGTTAACAAAAATCAGGCATTTCAGGAGGAAAAGCAAGGAGCAACTGGAGAAGGATGAGGACCAAACACAGGCCTTAATTCTGTCATTAAGCATTCAGTGTTGGATAAAGGTGTATCCTCCTTTTTCATGCTCTCTGTTGTCTACCCTGAGACTTTGGGCTCGACTTTGGCTGCCTGAGCAGCAACACTGGCTGTGTTCAGGCCAGCTGAGAGTGGACAGAACATCCCGTGCATTCAGCACCATAAATCACAGAGAATTGTGCCTAGAGCCTTGCCATGATTTTCCTGCAGGGCTCTGCAGGATCCTCCTATTTCCTTGTCTTTTAAAAGCCATTCCTTCAGATTTATTCTGTATTTATCACTCAGATGCTTTAACTCTTTACAGTTCTCCCATACTACAGGCAAGGCTGTTGTATACAAAAGCATATGGTCATTCTTTCCAATTCCTCAGCATTTTAAAGCCAGTAGATCTGTTGTTGTCTCATACTTCAGTTTTTATCCCTTAAATATGGGTGGTCTAGTACCTCAAAAGGATGACTTACCTGGGTTTAGGGTGACTTACCTGGCCAGTAGTTTGACATGCTTTAAAAAGTAGCTGTCAGATGTATGCTGCTTGAAAACACACATAGTTTTTCATTGAATGTATGGATTTTATGGAATTGTATTCTGTTCGGTCATCACTTGGGGTGTCCTAACTTTGAATTTATGAGGGAAGTATATTTTATTTTAGAGAGGGAAAAAATCATTGGATTTCACCCATCCTAGGGATTGATTGTCACCAGCATTCTTTTCTCTCATGGAAGCTTCTAATAAAGAATTGTTTCATGATTCCAAGTACAACTTCTTATATAAACTTTAAGGTCCCATTAAAAACTGGTGAAACAAATTATATATTAATTCCTTTGAGACTTTTGTCTTTAACACTTAATTGTTTCATTGACCAAGAGTGGTGAAGCAGCCTGCAAGCAGAGGAGGAAGAAGAGTGAAGGTAACTATGCAAAAGCAGGTGCCAGCACAGTCATGGTGGCTCCCCGGAGCAGCTGGGGGAGTCTGAGTTCTCAGCTTATGGTTTTCAACCTCAGTGTTTCCTTCCCATATCACAAAGTGAAAGTAAGTGTCCTTAAATGTAGACTTAGGTGATGCCTAAGATCTTAGAAGAGGGAAGACTTTAGTGTGGAAAAGGACAGTGTGTCCTGACAGTCACAGCACGGTGCTGGGAGCTCAGCATCCCAAAACTAATCCTGGCTGTGGGCACTCTTCCTCATTCGACCTTGAGCAAGTCAGACAGTGGGGTTTTTTTGTGTCTGTCTCTGTAACCAACATGGGAATACTATGTGTATATATCCCTGGGTCTTGCCTGGATTAATAAATCAATATTTGTAAAGTAAGGCTTGATAAATGCTAACTGTATTACCACATGTACTTGAACCTTGTGCAGAACTTCAGGAATGTGCTTGCATTTCTGTACTGTGAGTGGATATGGCCCAGACCACGGTGGTCAGCAGCCACAGAGACAGGTTTGGGTCATTTTCTTCCTCCCAAGGGACTGCCTGTAGCACATATCTGCAAGAAGGTCTTGAATGCAACTTTTCCACTTAACATGCTCCCCCATCACCCACTGTCAGCAATGAGATTAAATTCTGTGCGACTGCAGAGGACGTTGCATGATTAAAATCCTCTTTTAGAAATTAATGTGTACCATCTCTCCCCAGTTCTGTGCCTCCTCTCAGAGAAGGGTATTGTCTCCTGAGCACTCAAGGTGTGAAAAGCCACCCAGGGAAGCTGTCTATCTTTGAATTTTATGCTGTTGCACAGTTGCTCCGATGAGAGCTACAACTGCATAAAAATCACAGACTTGGGGACTTCTCCCTTCACAGGGTCACAAGATATGGGGGAAGTTTTGCAGAACAATTAGTGGAATAGTAAAAGGAGTGTGGGAACTAGAAGTCCTGGTTACAGGACTTGGAGTTCTGCAGAAAAGGCTTCCTGAGGGAGGGTAGTCAAAATCAATAATCACACATTCTCCTTAGGAAACTTTGGGTGTCCTGGGAAGAAAATAAAACTTTTTTTCCAGATATTGCCCAGCTTTTCCCCACCTTGCTGCCTCTATCAGCCCAGGGAAAAACAGTGATCAGGGCATTTGTAGATCCAAGTTTAGCATTTATTAGGCATCAGACATTGATGCAGCCCACAGAAGGGCTTTACTTGCATAAACTCTTGGTAGATGGAATTAGATGTTCAGGGCTGTTGCATTCAGTACAAACTGAAGCTCTTGAGCCATCATTTCCAGTCTGCTTTAGGTCCTGAGAGGCTTTGTGGCATGACCAGGATGTGCAGTAGGATGAGTTTTCCTGGATTGATTGATGGCTTTCTGATGGAGCTTTTCTAGAACCAGCTGGTAGTTTAATATCCGTATTTAACATGGTTAGGAGCCTTCCTGTTGCTCTGAGGAAGGCTGCAGCAGAAGTGACTGACTGTTAAAATATGTCCCCTTCCACTCACATCCTTGGTGGCTGCAGCACAAACCAGTAACTATTAGTCAGTCCCACAGGTGTTCCCTGTTCACAGACACCTGAGTGTGATCCCTGCCAGTTTTAAGCCTGCAATGCTCTGCAGGTGCTCTGGATCCCTATTAAAGGCTTCAGGTCTCCTCAGTGAGGAGGATGTCAATCCATTTCCCTTTATCATTTTTTGTGGCACATAAAGAAAACCTTGAGGCTATTTGTTTTTTTAAAAAGTAAGGGGGAGAATTCATCTTCTTTAAAGACAGAAGTTGTTTTTATCTGGGTTTTTTTTTCAGGATATATTCAGGAGTTCATAAAAAATAGGTATTTCAGAGGGAAGAAGTCTCATTTAGCAGGATGATTTTTCATTTGAGGGTGGGTAAAACTGGCTTTACCTGCTCTTACTGTTTGCCTGGCATTTGAGTTTAAAATGTTGCTGTTAGAGCACTCTTCCACACTGCTTCAGACAGCACTTCCACTCATATTGCCAAGGCTTTCAAAGAAGATTTCATGTGAAATTAGGTTTTACCATGTTAGACAGTTAGACTTTCATGACTTTTTCTAACCCAAAAATAAAAAGCAGGAACTTCTGAAAAAAGTCTTTAGAAAATATTTAAGTTTCACATCACTGCCTCCATCAGTAATAGTGAATTTTTGAAACATGGAGCTTTTTCTGGACTGCTTTCCCTGCCATCTTCCCATTGTGTTTGACTCTTCTTTACCCTGAGTTGTACAGAGGACCAGAAGGACTCCAAGGACTTCAGATCCATTGGTGTAGTATATATTTGTGCTTCAAGCATCTTGATCATGTCTCTCACTTTCCTAATTTTCTACAAAACTGGGATATTAGGAAGACCCTGAGTCCTTTATCCAGGTCTGTATCTGAAATGCCTGCTGGAAGGAAGTACTGATGTACTTCTACTTATTCCCTCTTTCTGTCTGATAGGATCTTTGGATTCAAATGCAATTTAGGCATTGTGAATGGTAGCTTTGAGGCATCTGTGTGTTTTTAGACTGTATGTTTTCAGGTACAGACAGTAAAGTTGTTCTCAGGACCTTTACCTGGTGCACAGGATCTGCTCTCAGCTCATCACTCAGCCCCTCTGGCCTCAACTCCTGCTCTCCTGACCTGCCTGAGAACGAGCAGCTGAGCCTCACTCAAACACAGCCCTGCTCCATCTGAAATTCCCCTCCAGGAGTTTGAGGCACAGGGAGGAACAAGTGCCCCGGCTGGAAGGCATGTGATATTTTACAGGTGGGGAAACTGAGGCACAGGATGTCACAGGATGTGTCTCATTCTCTATAGCAGAGCTCCTTCTCCCCATGGAAGACAGGCTGGAGCCACGACTCTGAACACAGATAACTTTTACCACAGGGACTGGATTATGTGGCAGACTGGATTGGTGCTTCCTGCTTCATGTTCTGAGTGTGTGTTTCTGCTAAAGCCTTTTCCCTGGCTTCCAACAGCTCAGCTTTATTTTTAATTCAGAAAACAGAGGATCTGGAGGAATTTATAAGAATGCTAACTCAGAGCAGACATGTGGTTTCCAAAATCGAATCTGGCTTTCCAAAGCTTTTAGCAGAAGGGTTGATTTGGGTCAAAATTAATGCAAACACTTATGTAGACGATTTAGTGTTTAGTTTATGGACCTGTTAAGGCAGCAGGATAATCCCTTTAGATTACCTGTGTAATTCCTAGTGAATATTTATTTTAAAGTGACTTTAGTGCCCTTAGTCATTAGTGAAGGTTAGTAATGCCTCTCACAGCTGCCAGGCTCAATACAACAACATTTGTCAATGGAAGGGCTTCTCCTTTTGTTCCCCGTTTTTTGGTTTGTTTGGTTTTTTAACATTTCTCCAACTCCTGCCGCCTTAATCCCGTGGGCTCACCTCTAATCACGGGGAAGCATCCAAGATACCTCTGCCATGCTGACTTCCACTGGAGCGAGGCAGAGGAGGGAGCCTAATCCTGGGCTTTTCTGCTGCTGTCTGCCGAGGGTGTGGGGTGGGAGGGCGGAGAACACGGCGGGTTCAAGGACGCGCTCCCGCTTTAATGTGCGCAGACATGCTCCCGCTCGCTCCCTGATTGGCAAGGTTAACTCGGAGAGGCTGCAGCTTTTTAAACTGATTTGATTAGACCCACTACTTTATCCCATTCCCTCCCCCACTGCTTGGCCCACCACCTCCTGATCCTTTTAACACAGCCCCTGGGCCAATAACCAGCCGGTCTGATTTTTTTTTTTTCTTTTTTCCCTACCCCATGTTTCTAATTTTCGTGCTGAATTTTGACATTTTATAAAATAGATTATGCAACCCTACAGGGAAGATCAGTAGTGTCTTGGTCTCAGAGCTGGGTTTTATTGGGACTGTTTGAGAGGCTGGGATGTGCTTCCTCGATCTCCTGGGCCCTGCACCTTTCCCAGCTCCCAGTGCATCTGTGTGAATTCAGGGACAAGAGACTGGAGGCTCACATATCCTAGCCTGGATGCTCATTGTCGTCCAATTCCTCTTTTCTCTGCAAAACCAGGCTTGGGGAGAATTACACACTCAGCCCAAAATGATTTGGCATCCCACTTTTCCATTCTAGTATGACACGTTCACTGTCTGCAAAAAAGAAACATGGACAGCATGGATAGAGAACTCCCAAATCCCACAGGAGCAAAATAATGGTGTATTTTAGTAGCAGATGTTATTAGTTGGGTTTGCTTTGGGAGTTCAGATCACCCAAAGCTCCAGGCTGGCTGACAAGTGTTGTGAGCTCCAAGGGGCCCTAGAAGCTGTTTTGGCATTAGTGCCCTCAGCCTTTGGGACAGCAAGGTTGGAGTAGGCACCAGCCCAGCCTTCAAAGGCTTTGTGGTCCTGTTGCCATCTTTAGCCAATGTGTTTTAATGTGTTGTGCACTGCCAATTCTGGGCTCTGCTTGTGATATTGCCCTGTTTGTCTTAATAAATATCCCAGGGAAATGTGGAGCTTTACGTGCGAAAGCACCTCTTGACAATTCTCCCTGGTTCTCCTATAAATAAGTGAATAAAGCCTAAAAATTACAGGCTTTCCCAAAACCTGAGAGTCCTAAGTCACAGAACAAAATCACTGGAGAGTGAGATGCACTGCAGAATTTTTGGTAGTCCTGGACTGGTCCGGGGAAAGCTGCATCTCATCTCATTTTCACTTGCCTGTTTGTTCAGCAGACTTGCTCTGAAGTGATGTGGGCTGTTGGAGCAGCTCAGTGCTGACAGGGACTGAATCCAGTGACCAGGACCGACCCTATGGAGTCACCCTGGTGAAACAGCACAGAATACAGACAATCCCCTACACGTAAGGTATTAAATCTTGACATACTGCATTACTTAAGAGGTCTCAGGGAAAATTAAAACCCTTTTGACTGGGTTTTGCAATGCGGGGAAAATTTTAGTGACATTTAAAAGGTTTCTCTTGTGTTCCTCTAATGGGATAAATAAAAAAAGGCTTGTTTTAGGCCAGCAAATGGGGGGACAATCCAATTTCCCTGATTCCATCAAGACACTCTTAAAGCATTAGCTTGTGCAGTTTTAAAAAAACCCACAACAGACTGACCCCTCTGCTTGATGGCTTTGAAAAGTGTCCTGATGTAGAGGTATTTATCCTGCGCCACATGCTTCATCGAGGCACTCCAGCAGTGCTTGGAAATACACTCCTTTGTTATTAAACTATTTAGGAGGACAGCATGCACAGCAGGAAACACAAACACCAGTTTATTATTTACTGCAGCCATCCACACTGAGGCTGTGCTCAGACTAATGCACGATGACGTGCTCTTTAAATTTGGTACTTGGAAGGGAAAAAGGGTGGCATTAACTAGGAACATTTCTGATGAAAGGCTGAAACCTAAGCCTGCCCTTAACTTTATGTTTTTAAGCATGATACGGGCTCAATATAAATAAAGATTCCCCTGTGGAATGTTACATTTGCAGTTTGTTTGCATCAGTCAGGAAGATTAATGTATCAACACTTACTTCAGAGGGGCCTCTGGGGATTGATAATGGGAGATACTGAGCCTTTCACCTCTAGGTCACCGGTTCAGCTGGCCCACGTTGGCTGCCACCACCAGCACCTGCCATCTGCTCCAATGGGCTGGGCCCAGTTCTGGGGGCTCCCTGGGCTGCTTTAGTAGGAAATGGGATGAAGCTGCTCAGCCCAGCCTCAGATGTGACAGCAGCCCCAGCCCTCGGCTCAGACCGAGCACCACCAGGGAACTTGACCTTCTGCCACGCTTGTACAACCCATGAATGGAGAACCTGTTATCCCTGCCCTGTGCAGAATAACTCATTCAAAGAGCAGGACACCCCTGAACATAAATCTGTCTGTTACAAAGTTGGCTGCAGTTTTCCCTGGTTGCCTCCAGTTCCTGCTGAATTTCATTAGGAACACCTCTATTATACAGCACAAGGAGAGAGCAACTGCTGCCTCTAGACTTTGAAAGAGCCCTTTAAAGTGAAGATCAATTTTGCATCTCACTAAATACCTAATGACAGACCAAACTGCAAGTACTTAGTTCAGCTATATTTTAATAGCACTGTGGCTCCATCAAGAAATCCCAGTTACTGATACAGTTTGATGTCCTGAGGTGGTTTTTTCCAAACATTTTTCCTTTTTCTTTCTTTAGTAGTAGCACTTCATTAATAGCTGTTTGGAAACCTGACTGTCTGTGAATAAGCAGTACCAACAAACCTTTTCCTTCACTATTTATTCCTCCTTTCTTCCATCAGGGAACAGCCCCAGTGATCATAGACTGAGTTTTCAGAGTCTGATGTGTAGTTGTGTTTGGTGGTGCATGAGCAAATGAAAGAGCAGCTTCATGCTTTATAAAATAACAAATGGTAAATCAGCTACTAACACAATTCATAGGGGCTGCTAAAAGGCTGCTGGATGTCACAAAAACAGCAACCCTTGGAGGTGATGAGATAGGAGCTTCTTAAGTCAACACATGCAGTTGGCTTCTCCCTGGCAGTGGTCCACTTCAGGGCAGGATCCAGGCTCTGATGCCTTCCCCCCTCTGGCAGACGGCTGGGAGTTTGCAAACGTCCTCTCTAATTCCAGATTAGCCACAAAGAGGAGTCATCATGCTTAAGAAACAGGCGTGCTTGGAAAGGAAAGGCTGTCTGGAGGCTGCAGGGCACAGCACTATCCTCAGGTGCTTTGAGATGTCTGAGCAAGGTTCCTGGCTCTAAAGGAGAAAGAGAAAAAAATGTGCCTTTCATGCTAAGGGCTGTGTGCCACTGGAATTCAGCTTCCCTGCTAACCCAGGCTTTCTCAAGCTTGGCTTAATAAAATCCAGATCTCATGTAATGATTTCAGAGGATGTTTCAGAATGTCTCGGTGTGGAAAGTGCTGATTTTGCACACCAAGCCAAGGAGGGTTTATGGAACCAAAACAGTCTCCAAAGTCTTAATCCTCACTGACTTGAAGTACAGAAAACTCCCTGGGCTGGTAGCAAGACCTCTGCTCCTCCTGCAGCACATTGTGAGTTGGCTTTTATTGCAACCGTGCCTGTCCTCACACCACAACCTCTCTGACAGTGCTCCAGCTCTGCCATGGCATTCCTGGGCATTTCAGCTGAGCCTGCCTTTGCCCAAATCAAGGCAATCAAATCCATGGGCTCGGGACAGGCACTGCTTTAGCCCACGCAGGGGTGGTTTCTCTGCTTTCTTCTGGATTTCTTTCTCTCTCATGGTCACTCACTTGTTGGCTTTAAATGACAAGTTCTATAAAAAGGACATCTGTAAAGGCAGAGTGGCAGCCCTGAGTCACTGACAATTAAAAGTGCAACATCTCTTCCATCATGCAGGGCTTTAGGTTCAAGTCTTCAGAGGCAAAGGGGTTACTTCCAAAGCCCTGAATTCCTTTAAATAAATACCAGCCTGCATTTGCCTTGCAGTCAGCAGGGGCTGAGTTGAACCAAGCAGTGGCAGCAATGCTCTCGGGTGTCTCCACTGTTAAACTGAGCAGCCTAATCAAGCTTCCTTCTCTCTCTTTAATCAGGTGGAGCAAGTGGCATGTTGTCTTGCTGGTTGACGCTGGATCCAGGCCCTGCTCCGGCGTTTGCAGCCCCTGGGCAGTGCCCGGGGCAGCAGCGCTGATGGGGCAGCGCTGCCTCCTAATCTCCCTGCTCCCATCCACACGTGCTGTCCTGATACCCGACAGCCGGTCCCATGCGGGCATCGTGCCAGCAGTGACTTTACAGGCTTTGTGGCAGGGATTATTTAAAGGAGATTAACCCTTCTAAACCCCTTAGATTTTAATTATTTCTGTATGTATTTATAAAACCTGCAGTCTGCTAGTTCCAGGGCACAACTGCCCCAGTCCCCATCCTTAACCTGGATTTGTGAATATACAATGCACCCGTATTGCAGGACAGGGGCTGGGCTGGACAAGGTTCCTTGGATTTATTTATTTATCACCATTCTGGAACAAGTCACATCTGGGATGAAAATTAAACATTATGGTTTCAAATTGTAAAAAGAGCTAATAATTTGAACCACTTTAAAATACTAATAAGGGCATTAATTGAATTGTTTGAGTCAATGAGGCGTTTCTGGCTAATTATTTTGGTTAGGGCAGCTCTGTAATAAGTGCCTTCCCACTACCCATGTTGTAAACACAGAGACTCCCTGTCTCTCTGAAGACAGGACTATCTGTAAGGTTGATGTGCTGGAAGCCAGGAGGGGGAAGGACTGTTTCTTCCATTCAGTCTCCTAGCAAGTTTATTATAGGCATAATAATGTTATGTGACCCTGTAGTCCAGAAAACTGTCATGACTAGCAGGTATTCGTTATAGAAGGGGGAAAAAAAAGGTGTGCACTTCCATCCTTTCATGCTTTCTCTCCTATTAGTCATGTTAGTGCTGGGCTAATTAGTTTGTTAGAGTTAAGGAATGATGGAGGGAGTGTTTCCACCCTGTACATGAGCTGTAAAACCCCCCCAAAAAAGCTTATTTCTGCTTCACAGCACAACCTTGGGTTTTACCTTGGTTTACCTTGGGTGATGCACACCTTTCAATAGTCAAAATATATAGAATCTTAGAATGGTTTGGGTTGGAAGGGACCTTAAAGACCTAAGCCCCTGCTATGGGCAAGGACACCTTCCACTAGACCAGGTTGCTCAGAACCTCGTCCAGCCCAGCCTTGAGCACTTCCAGGGATGGGGCAGCCACAGCTTCTCTGGGAAAGCTGTGCCAGGACCTCCCCACCCTCACAGTAACACCCTCACATACCTGCCTGTTTTGTAAATGCAAGCATAAAAGGTGAGTGTTGGAAGCAAAAAAAAACCCACGGCATTATGGACCCCAGTGATCTGAGAAAAAAGTAGCGTAATTTTGAATTAATTCCTTAAAATCTGATGATTTTTATTTATTCTTGTCTCCTGAACAAGGAAATAAACGCAGACAGTGCCAAGGAGTCCATAAATAAATTTTGTTCTTGGAGAATCTCTTTAATATGCACACAGTCCTGCTTCTGTGGTAATGAACATTTGACCAGTAGCAATTAATTTCTTATCACAGTCTTTCTATGAGGTAAGAAAACATTAGTGTCTCCATTAGGAGGTGGAGAACGGGAGCTCTCCAAGAGCAAATGATGTACCCCGCTTCGTTCCCATGCCCCATGGCTTGCCAAGAGCTGCTGGAGGGAGACGGCCTTGCAGGGATGCCTTTCCTGCAGCACAGCTGGGTGTTCCTTTCCAGGCACATCCATCCTCCTCATCAAATGATAGACTCGGAAAACGTTCAATATCTGTGCATTTCAGGATAAGTATCACTAAGCTGATGAATTTTCAGCAGCTTACTGTGACGCATACAACATTGCCTGTATTGGCAGGTGGGAAAAAAGAGAAGTAAAAATAATAAAGATCCATGGTATGAATCTCTTCTGTGTGGAAAGGATGAAAAAGAGGGTTTCTTGCAGAAAATAGCATGTGATCCCGTTGTTGACAATAGCATGTTGATAATTAGGCAAAGTGTCCCGAAGCTTAATAAATCTTTTCTCATTCAAATAGGTAGGATCTCCAGCTGAAAGTGCTGGACCCTGCATCCAGCCCCAGGGAGGGGGGAGCAGGGAAGCAAAGGGTTAAATTTCGGGCTGTAGAAGCAGATTGTGTTTTCCTTCTATGATGTGGGCTGACAAGACATCAGTATTCTATTCATCTGTTGGGAATTAGGCTGTTAATCCAATCAATGACTCTTGAGCTAGCTGCAGCCTGCCTCCCCACTGGGGAACAATCGGATCAGACGGGAGATTGTTTAAGAGCACAGAGCGGTCCCGGTGTCAGGTGGAATTTCCAAGCGTTCCCTAGTGAATTGGGGATGGGAAAGCTGTCTCAGCCCATTTATCCTGCCTCTTAAATAAGCAGGTATCTGCCTCAGCCATGCTAAAGTGATAAAGCAGTGGAGGAGCACTAACTTTTATGCAGGGAGGGGGCAGGGAAGCACCCTGAGAAGAGAGGTTTTTAGCATCCTGCCCTTTGGAATATCATCCTGTCCATGGCATTTGTGTGGTTTGTTGGGGGCTGGCTCAGCCACAGCACCGTGACACTTGTTACAGCTTTAGGCATTGACTCCTCCAAACATATTTTTGATCCCTGCAGCTTCCTGGCAGCTTTCCTATTGCACCAACACACTTGTTTGATGACCAGCAAGATGCCTGGTGCTGAAAGTAACAGGCAGTAGCAAATATTATTTGGATAACCTATAAATATGTCCTAATACACAGCTGGGCACAGCGTGCTGGCTGCAAAATGGGTTGAAAATGCTCAACAGCAAAACATCCTTGAGAGTTCCAGTGTTGCTGCATGAGCTGCTGCATAGGTTCAGAAATCACTTTGTTCTGCAATTAATGACAGCCATGTCTGCAGTGGGATATTGAGAACCTGTATCTGTGCCAGCAGCACTACATGCTGATCATAGTAGATGTGATAAATCCCATTGAAATTGCACTTGGAAATTTAGGTACAGCACCAGTTAGAAACTAGGGCGATGAGGGATTAGCGTAACCCTGGCACACTGAACTCCTCGGGCTGGGGGCGTTTGGGAGCATTAGCAAATGCAGGCTTCAGGAGGGAGCCAGTAATGGTTCCTGGGCATCCTCTTCTCTCTGAGCTTTCTTAGATCTGCTTTTAACAGCAGCTTTGTGAGCGGAGGCTTCTCCAAATTGGTGCTCCTAAATGAACCATGAGTATGAGCTCCAGCAATGAATACAGGAAGGGAGGTCCCCAGACAGAAAAATCCCCAGCTCAGAAACTTGGCTTGATAGGGCTTCAACATCCCTTTTCCCTTGATCATAATTTTGAATCAAACAAAAGTTAATGCAATTTTCTTTGCCTTTCAGTAGCAGATTGTGCTGTAAGAGTTCATGCCATTAGAAATGTAATAATTGCTTCTCTATGCAGATCTAATTTATCCGTGAGGCACTTAGAAGATAGGCTAAATGATAGCCTGGCAGTAGGCTCTGGAGAAGGACCCGAGAGGTGATGATAAAAATCTGTCTAGCACCTTCCATCCTCGGGGATATCTGCCTGGCACAGTGCAGGAAACGATCAGAATGGGAGGGAGAGAGCAGAGGAGAGAGCTGAGAGTTCTTGGAGAGGGACAGCTCGGCGGGAGAGGGATCCCTGCCAAACCTGCACACACGCAGGGGAGGTGGGAGACTTAATGAAGAACCAAACTTAAGAGGATGCCCTGCACTTGTCAGCCTGGGTTATTTGCAATCCCTAAAAAACAGCTGTTCATGACCAGTGCATGCTTTTTGGTTTTGCTTCTAGCAGAGGTTGCTCTGTATCCTTTGTCCCATGGTGTTGGTCCTTGGAGAGTGCCTGAGCCGCCCTTGGAGCTGGGACCAAGGATGCACATGGGGATGTCTCCTGCTGAATCATCTGGTGGAGTTCAGACTGGTTATATTAGCCCCCATTGCTCGGTTTTAGTATTGGTGGGTATTAGCATGTAAATTGTGGTGTGTTGAGCTGTTGCCTTGCCCTCAGTCTTCTTGCAGAGAATATTTCAGAGAGAGAATAAGATGATGATGATGAGGTTAAAGTAAATTGTTGGGAAGTTGAAGTCTAAAGTAGAAATAAATGAGAAATAAAACCCTTTTTAAAAGTGGAGGGGAGTATTTTCTTGCTATTTTTCATCTCCCTGGCTTGAGTGAGTGTGTGTCATGAGGCTGCAGAGATTTATATTACAGCTCCTAAGCACCGGTGCTTGTTCAGAGTCTGTATTATTCTGGCCCTTTTTATTCACTCACCTTCTAAAGATGTAGTGTAAATATTTATCTTCCCTCTGGCCCATCGTGCTGCCCAGGACCCAGTGCTGTTAAACACTCTTATCACCTCATCGTTCTTATCTCCTGCGATCCCTGCCAGCATTCGGAGTCTGTCAATGGGAACGAGTGTGCACCTTAAAAGGTGCCACAAATGAGCAGAAAGAAAAGGTGGTATGGGGGAAAAAATATCTTAAAATAAAGAACACATGTACTGCCTCTCGAAAGGGCAGAGCTTTTCACATCCACGGTGTCTGTGCTCGGGGAGGTGATTGAAGGCATCAGGTGAGGTCTCGGTGTGGAGCAGCACTCAAGGAGGTGTAGGGTCCCCTACAGACGCTTGTGCTGGTGTGGAGGATCCAGCCCCAGCTTCATCACCAATACAGCGTCAGGCTGGACCAAAGCTCACCCAGGTAATCAGCATGGATTCCATTTTCCTCTTTCTCTGCTGGTGCTAAACGAAACACTGCACACAGCCTGGAGAGCGAAGGAAGCAGCTCTGAGCTGTCAGTGTTTATACAGCACTGTTTTTAAAACTGTCCCATGAAACCACAGTCAGACACTGGCCAGTCAAAGTCTACTTGAAATGGCAAAGCAGCAGCAATCTTGTCTTACAGAGTGCACAGCATCTCAGCAGGTTTAGCCAAGCCATTTCCTTGTCTCTGCCCTTCAGTCCAGAACTTAGGTTAAGCAGGGAACAGGAATTCCAAAGGAATGAACATGGGATGGCAACCGATATAATCCTATCACTTGTAAGACAGAATTCACGTGCAGCAGCCATAGTACCACTTAGCAGATAAGACACTTGGTCCATCTGCGCTCGGTCCATCTTCTCCCATTTCTCTTGCTTAAATTTCTCAGGAGCAGAACAAAATCCTGTTATCCAATAAGTTATCCACTGGTAGTTGGATTTTCATTGAGTGACATCTGTCACAGACCGTGCATGTAGGAAGTACCAGTGATTTTGTAGCATCTTTGTTTTGATGGGTTTGGTAGACATGGACATTTGGGTTTTCATGTTCCAGAAAGGCCATGCAGCTCAGCTGTCGCTCTGACATGGCCAGATGTGCCAGGGGCTGTAGGAACTACCAGGGATGGCATATGGCATTAGGAAGCAAGAGGAAATCTTGGAGTCGGATCTGTTGTTGGTCAGTAACGTGTCTGGAACTGAGCACTCCTGCATTTGGGTGTGTCACGGTCCTTCTTTCCTCCCTGATCATTTTCTGTCTGCCTGTGTGGGTTCTGCCATTTCCACGAGCTCCTCATTTTTACAGATAGAGTTTTGCTAATAGGGCTCTGGGACAAGGGCCTAGCAGTGCCTTGCAAGCCTTTAGAGAAGGTGTATTGTTGCTTTGAGCCTGGCTTTTCCCCTCTTCTGTGCCGAAGTTCACTGCATCAGAGCGGGTTTCCTCCTTTTTAACCCGTGACAGTGACATTCTCCCAGCTGATACAGAGGCATGGAAGGGCATTTCTCAGAGACATCCTGGCTCAGTGTTGGCCCAGAGCTGCCTATCTCCTCTTCCCCACTCACCAACATCAGCTTCCTTACTCAGCACCTTCTCTTTGGTCCATCTGCTGAGAGGATCCATCTGATCACTGCCGACATCTCCGTGTTCACCCAGCTGCAGAGGATGTGCTCCAGATGCACTGGCTGGTGCCAGTGGGGTGAGGACAGAGGCTTGTACCTGCCCATTCATTGTTTAGGATCATCCATCCCAACACAGACACATCTAGGGAGAAGGACCTTAAGGTGCTCAAGAGGCCACTGCTTTCTGTTGCACATCAGGAAATAGCCCTTGCATCAAGGCCAGGACAATTCATCTTCACTCATCTTCTGCACATCGTGTTTGATTGCAAAACAGACACTTCCAGTGCCTGGCAGGCAGTATTTGTTTCTTATAATTCCCACAAAGGGAGATGTAATCCTGACTTTCACAGCCCATCTTTGATTAGTCTCCAGGTGTGACCATTTAGCTCCAAAGGCTCAGCGTTGCTGTACCTGGGGCAGCTGGGTACATCAGGCTACAATTAGCCATGGTGCTCCAAAAAGCCAAATCAAAGAGGGATTGAGATCAGCAGCTTCCCGAGGGCTTTCAAGGCCTTTAGTGAGTGACCACACTAGAGCTTTTTCCATTTACCTGGATTAAAATTTGTCACAGAGGAAATAGGAGCAAACAGCACGGCATCTGAGAAGTGTAACAAATAGCATTTGGCCATTGGGCAGGCTCAAAGCTGAGGGAAAATCCGCAGCATCAATAAAGTGCAAACCATGTTTGCATAACATTGGATTAATAGTTCGTTTTAAAAACCACACTGGGATTAAAGAGACGCATTTCCTATGCCAGGACCTGCGCTCCCTCCTTAGCCCAGCAGATGCCAGGAAGTACATCTAAGAGAAATAAAAAACCTTGTTATCCCCAGCCAGCTGCTGAAACAGCAGTGCTTTCTGCAGGCCTTTGGAAGAGGAGCAAATATCTGTAGGATTCCTGGAGCAGTTGTATGTGTTTTAATAGGGAGTTCTGCTGCATGGCTCCAGTCCCATTCACCTGTGGGTTTTGTTGGCTGCAGTCTTGGAGGTGGTGATGCAGAGGGGAGCTGGATTCCCATCCCCCAGCCCACACATTTGACATCCTGCCTTTCCAATAACTCATTCAGAGCTCTCCCATCTGTCCTTCCCCAGCCCTGCTCCATATTTTGCTGAAGTCAGTGCTGGCCCTGTCACTCCTCCAAGAAGGCACGTGCTTAAGGAGAGCTCAGGGGCACTGGCTCACATTGGTTACCTTATTAATGTGCAATAATCAATGGATGCTGTCTGTGATTCCCTCAGTTCTTTGGTTTGTGGTACCATCTAATGACACCCATTTGCATTACTCAGAGTTTGGGCAGAAATAGGCTCCTGAAATGAGGCATCTTCAAATGCTACTTTGAATGAGAAAAATGGGACGTAGTGGCACATGGAAAGAAAAATCTGATCCTCCCACCCTTTGCTTGGAAGAGACATGAAATGGGTATTTAGGCAGCAAATGCCTGTTTCATATGGCTTTTTATCCCTGTTGTGGTCGTGGTTGTCGTGTTGGTGCAGTGTCCCAGAGCAAAGCATGTCATCTCCCACCCCAAAACACAGGTCATTCCTAATTCCTCAGTTCAACAGGCTTAATATCAAACAGAATAACACACTGGGAAACCTGAAGACTTCCTAGCTATGAGTGGAATTTCTACCTGTTGTCCTGTTCTTTTCTCTTTCACCTGCTTCAGAATCTACAGCAAACTGTAGAATTTGCACCTTAATCCCCAAGATGATGGTAATTTAAAACTTAAGTCACCACAGACAGATGCAAATAAATTAAGGAGGCAAAGAACTGAATTAGAGGCTAATCCTGGTTGGGGTAGTGAAAGCAAAGGGGCCAGTAATTCTTTCCTTCTGTTATTTCACCTGTTCTGGTGGCAGGATGAGGCTGTGTTGGGGTGAGGTGCCTGGGTTTGCAGTGCTGGATGTAAGGCATCAAGTGTGACAGAGCCCTGGAGAGGGGACACAGCAGTCTGGGAAGGGAACACACTTCCCAAAGCATTGCAGCTGATGCAGTGGCTTAAGTGTTAGCTGGAACAGGAAGCTGTGTGCCAACACCAACAAGCATGCAGTTTGCTTTGCCCTTGTGCTGCAGGTGTTTCCACAAGGATGTTTGGGAACTTGCTTTCATCCCTGAGCACTGTGCCCTTTCCTGACTTGACAGAACTCAACCTGGGTATTGGGGTAGACCTAGATTCTGAAGGCAGGCACCTAAGATTTATTCAGGTGGAAGGAACTGTTTATTTTCCCCCCCGTGTGCTCCCATGTGCTGAAGAGTGCACTGAGCTATGTGATTATCCCAGTGCTTTACCCTTCTCTCAAGTAGTTGGCCAAAGCTGGGTTTGCACTGAAGCATCTTGCACTAAAGCATCAGGAGTGGTAAGAATCCCAGAGTGAGGCCATAGGACTGAAATCCTTCATTTTTATGGGCTGGAAGTGATAACAGTATGAACTGAATTGTACTCACGTCATGACGTGATCCACACACTCTTATGGGTGGATAGATATTGATTATCCATCAATAGGGAGTGATGGTGGATGATGATTCAGATCCCAGCTGTCAGGTAACTGGGTGTCCTGGCTGTTTGTCTGGTCAATTAAAACGTTGCTGTGATTCAGCCTATTTATTTTAAACTGGGATTTATTTGTATTAGACAATGTTACCTACACTTCTAAAATCAAATCTCTTTTTCTTTTTCAGGATGGGGAAGGCCAGACTGCACTCCATTATGGTAAGCTGCCCCTAAGCTTGGCTGTTCCTTTTTAGCAACATGTATTTGCAGCTAGAGTAAATGCTCTATACACAGAAAGCAAATTTCAGGAGAAAAATGAGCAAGAAGGCTGGATTTGGGTAACCAGTGGCTACCTCCATCAGCAAATCCCAGCATGGTAGGAGTAGGAGCCTCGGGAGAAGATTGCTGCCCTCCCTTCATTCTCCTCTGTAAATGTCACCTTAAAGCCTTCCTTTCCCCCCAGTTAATGATGCAGAGTTTCCCTGTACACTCTGTTTCTCCAGGATGGTGGTGTGCCACCTGCAGACCCAGGAGTGGCTCTGGTTAGGGGATGCCAAATCCCTTGGCCTTCAGGGAGGGTCTGTGCCAGTTTTAACATGTTACACAGGTCAGGGGAAGGGGACAAACAAGGTGGCCTCCACCATCATGTGTCCTGGTGACAAACCTGTTCGATCACAGCTGAGAGAGCAGCAGCTTCTCTGCTACCAAAATCAGCAGAGGCAAGTCACAGTTGGTGTCCCTCCTACAATTACTGGCTAATTAGATACGTGATTTAATTGAAAGATTGTTCTATCTCCAAATGAGAAAAGTAGAGACTGAAGTGACACGTACGGTGCTGATGTGCAGGGAATAGGAAAAAAGTATCAATTTAATCTGGATCATAATCTTTTCCCCAAAATTAAGACATAGCCAGTTATTATCTTGTACTCTCTCTTGATGCCTGTCACTCTAATTAAGAGCATGCTTGTCATTCTGAAGTGTTTGTGTCTTTCTCTCTCTTCTTGATCTCTCCACAAGGACATTAGCAGGATGACAAAATTGCTTTGCAGACATCAGTCCAAAGCACAGCATTTGGATCTGGAGCTAAACTCCCGGATTCCAGGGCCCCTGAACCGAGACTGTAGTTACAATAATGTGTGATTTCTCCCTGTGGGATCCTTCTTGTAGGATACTCAAATTTTCAAATTCCTATCACTGAGACTGGAATGGAGAATCTGTTGCTTAGTGCAGCGTTGTCCACTTAAAATGCCACATTGCCTCTTTCTCTTCCTAAGCCATTCCAGAGTCTGGGCTTTCTCTCTCCTGGAAGATGCATTCCCAGCTCCAGGACTGAGGAGTGCACAGTAGATTATAATAGGTTGTGCAAAAGCATAGCACACGTGTAAGTTATCCAAGAGCACTTGCTTCAAGCAAGCCCAGTATGTGAAAGGAAAAGGTGGAATTTAAACCTTAGTTTAAATTCCATGCAGGTGGGTCCCTCTGGCTGGGGACTGAGGTAGTTTGTTCAACACAGGTAAACATAACTGATATAATGAACATTATTTCAGAAATGGTTTCTCTGATCCACTCTTCCAGCTCAGGTGGTTCAATAATGAGTTTCCCAGGATTTTCTTCCCAAATGTTTGTTAAGTGTTGAAATTTTTTCTTCCCCTTGAGTATTATCCTCTCTCTCCTCCCTGTATATCATCTCTGGGTTGCTGGCACACAGGCATGGTGTTCCCATGGGTGCCTGGCTGTTCCTGGTGGCCAATACTGCCCCCCAGGACATCCTCATTCCCTTTCTTGCTGATCTGGCCATAGGTCACCCCGAGCTTGGAAACAGGTTCTTAAATGAGTGACTGGGTTTGATTCAAGTGGCTGTTGGCCTGAAACTGGAACTCAGTGTCACCTCCCAGTCCCATTTTGGTCAGCACTTCACAGCCGAGGCATTAACTGCAGCGGAGAGGCAGAACTCCTAATGGAGGCCGTCTCTGAGCAGAGCAGTGCCTTCACAAGGCCTTCCCTTTTGTTGGAGGCTGTTCACGGAGCTCAGGGAAGGGTTAAATCCCATCAGCAAGGCAGCCTCTGCTTTTAGGGTGTCTGCATCCCTTTTTATGAGCCGGCGTGGCCTGACAGCTGTCCTTGTGGTGACAGCTCTCCTGATTACAGCCGGTGTCAAACCCAGCATCCTGCTGGGGGTTATAAATCCTGGCTCCTTCCGATCGGCGCTGACCCCGGCTTTAATCGGGGGTTAAGTGGAGGCCAGCGCAGTGCAGGGCCCCGCTGGGACTGGCGGCCGGAGCCCTGCTCCAAGCCCAGGAACGGCTGAACAGCCCCTTCTCCTCGGCTGCTCTCCATCCACCCACCCACTGGGAATACTGAAATCATTGCTGCTGCCTCTCCCAGAGGAAATCAAGGCTTCTCTGAGCAGTGGTGGCCACGTGGCCGTGGAGTGGGCAGGCTCTGTATCCTCCTGGGTGCTTCGGCTTCCCTGCAAAGCACCATCTGTTCAGCTCTGTCTGCGCCGTGGCAGGGCAGTGGGAGGGGACGCTGCAGGGAAAATAAATAATAAAAAAAAATTCATCATCTGAACCCTGAGGATTAATGGAGTCGGGAGGCGAACTGCGCTGAATGGAAATTCATCTTCACCCGTGCCAGTGTCAGGGCTGCCGCTCTGGCCCTTGACAAATCGAGGGTCCCAGGGTGTGATAAATCCAGCAGCTGTGCTTGTCCCTAGGGATGTCCCCAGCCTGCTCAAGGACACGGCACCGGACGAGTAAGCCACCTTTCCTGTGGGGACCAGCTCCCCATCCCCAGAAGCTGCCACTGTACCTTCCTTGGCACCTCTGGAAGTCTGTTATCTGCAGAGGGTTGTGCCCCCTTCAGCTCAGCCTTGCCCACACCCCCACCTGCTTCCTCACCTGTTTCCTCTTTTTGACCCCTTTTTAATCTTTTCAATATAAACTCAAGTCATACATTGAATTTATTTTAATGAGACATTACTGCTGTTGGATCAGTAGAAGAATGCGGGAGTAATGCAAAAGACACTCTAATTACTAAAGGAGCCAGTCAGTTGCTTTGTAAAAATGCCCAAAATATGATTCAAACCAATTGCTACCAATGCAAGAGAAAGCTGCCAGCTTCATGGCCTTGTAAGGCAGCTTTGGGCTTCACAAGGGTCTGAGTTGCACAGACTGAAGGGAAAATCCAGGGTCTGGGACTTCTGCCTATGTCAGCCAAGTCCAGCTCTTCAGTGTTAAGAGTTTTCCTGATTTTCCTGGTTCTTTTTTTTTAGCATTCTTAGGTAAGACATCCTAAGACAGAGAAAAGCTCAGGTCAAACTTAACTCCATCTTGGCAGAGAAAATGAGGGATGAAAAAGCAGTTGCTAGTAGAAGTGTGAGGAATAGAATGTGTGCCATTAACAGCTATCCCAGGACACGGGCAGAGTTGCCTCGAAGATGTGGTGGCCAGCAGCTATAAACCATCTGAATTTTATGCAGAGGGAAGTGATGGACAAAAGTCAGGAGCAAGGCATACTGAAGATGTCATGCCTGGGATGTGCTGCCTGCTTCCTGGGAGATTCAGGAGGCAGGTGAGGAGCAAGGGCTTATAGATCCATAATAGATGGTGAATGTGTTACAGGTTCTGGGTACAAAAGCAGGCAGGGAATGCCTTCCCAGATGGCACTCTGGGGGTCCCTGCAGTGCTGCAGTAGCACTCTGGGGCCCTTGCCAGGGTCGGTCTCCAGTCCTGCATGTGAAGGAGCCTTAGTCAAGCTGTGCCCAGGCTCCCTCTGTGTCCTAGGTGATGTCCCAGATCCCTTGACCCCGCTGGCTGGACTGCGGGCTCTGGGTGCTGGTTGCAGCTGTGGCACCCCCTCGGGACTTCTGGTATTGCATTGCTCTCACTCTGTGTTTTCTCCTTCCTTTGCACTATGAAATCCAGAGCAATACATTGCATCCTGAGCACTGCCCCAGCCATGCTGTGCTGCGCCGCGCCAGGTGCTGAGCCGGCATTTCCTGCCTCCGGCACACCCAGCTACAGCCACCGCTCCAAAAACGCCCATCACCGCCACCTCGGGCCAGCATCCCCACACTAACCCTTCCCTTTCTCCCTCCAGCTGCCACCTGCGAGTTTTTGGACATCGTGGAGCTGCTGCTGCAGTCGGGAGCTGACCCCAGGCTGCGGGACCAGGAGGGCTGCCTTCCCGAGGAGGTGACAGACTCCAAAGCCATCACTTCGGCTCTGCAGCAGCACGGCACCGGCGAGCCCTGACCCCCCGGGGGGACAGAGATGCTCTGCAATAGCACCCTTTCCCCCCCTCCCCACTGCCCTCCCCAAACACCTCGGGGGTTCGAGGGGACCTTTTAAAGCACAGCGTCTGGCTGGGCTCTCCAGCACGAGGGCCAAACGCATGCCCTGAGCAGGATGGCATCAGAGTTTGGCATGCTCTGACGTTTATCAGTATTTGAGGGGGGAGGGAGAGGGGAGAGGGCCTGGAGGAGGCCCCAAGTATTATTTTAATGTATCAAACACGAGTACTGTATGGGCTGTCTCACCAGAGCAGCGTGGGCTGACCTGGCTCCTCTGTGGGGATGCAGGGCCGGGTGAGATGCTCATCTCTCCCGTTCAGATTGAATTTTGGTTCGCATTTTTTTTTCCCTGGGTCCAAACAAATAATATAAATAAAAGCACAGTGTTGGGATCAAGTCTCGGTGTGTTTGGGTTTTTGTGTTTTGGGGTTTTTTTTTGCAGGGAATGACTTGTAGCCATAAGAATGGGAGGCAGCTCAGTGCAGCCATATCCCTTGGGAAGTTCTGCTGGAGCTCTTGTCCTGGGGGAAGAGAGCTACAAAGACAGCAGGGTCATACAGGTGTCAGTCTGTCCCTCTGGTTCTCACACAGCACATGTTGCTAATCATCCTCTCCAAGCTGACAGGACTTTTGCCACTTTGCTGAACTGAATGGCTTTAAACCCCACCTCCCTTAGCTCCAGGGTCTCCTGCTGTGTCCGTCCCTGGAATGGCTCCTTCAGGGCTGAGGTCTGGTAAGAGCTGAGCACAGATAAACCTGCACCTACCCTGTCACCCCTCTGGGTCTGTCTCAGACACTTCATGATCTTCTCAGCTGGCCAAATACCCAGAAAGGAGGAAAATTGTGCCATGCCTGAGTGCTGGAGTGATCATGGGCTTTAGTGCTTCCTCAGCATCCCAACTGGGCCCAGGGAGCTGCCTGGGTGGGTTTGTGCTGTGGGATTGCTCCCAGCTGGGAGGGAAGCTGCTGCATTGGGTGAGTGTGTGACAAGAGGAAACCATGGCTTCCCTGCGGGATATTGCCATGAGTTTGCTTTTCCCAGACAAGATTTACAGCCTGGGGAGAGCAGAGGAAATCTCCATGGCTGTGACAGGAAGCTGCTTGCCATCGGGTTCTGCAGCACGTCCAGCCTCAGAAAAATAAATGGGAACATTCCCTTGGCTAAGGACTGGCTGGGCAGCAGGCACACGTGGGTTTTGGCCCCTCACAGTGTCTGTGGCTCCTGCCAGCATTTGCTGACGCTGACAAAGTCGCTGTCCTGGCTCCAACAGCCACCACACACGGCACAGGCCAGGCTCCGTAGAGAGGACAAAGTGGCTTGGGCAGGTTATTTTCTGTTAACTTAGTATTAAGCAATACCCCCCCATGGTTTCTGCTCCCCTTGCCCCTGCCCAGGGCAGCTGCAGGCTGGCTCATCACAGTGCCAGCACTTTTGCATCCAGATGCAGATGAAGCAAAGATGCCAACCCCAATACTGGGGTCACACTGACACACTGACTTTGTGAGGGAGAGAGGGAGACACGGTGGCACCAAGGCTGGGGACAAGCAAGGCCACCCCTGAGCAGGGCCATAATGCACAGCCACTGCCTGGCTTGATGGACACGCTGGGTAATAAAAAATCTCTGTTAAAGCTGGGATGAAAAGCAGCAGCCGCGGTGCCGGTGCTTTCAGAGAGCACATTTGGGGCCGAGTGCTCAGCCCTGGAGATGTTTATAGCACTTTAGGTCTGTTTGCGAGGTTGGAGCCTTTCCAAAAAAAAAAGAAAGTGGGGGGGTGGGGGGCGGGGAGGAGAGAAAGACATATATTATTGTTTATAATCTGCTTTATTCAGCCAAACCTTTCCCCAGCAGCCTTGCGGATTGCTGTTAAATCCCTTGGTGCCTTTAACTACCGATACAGAAAGTGGTTAATGTGCATTCACCCTAAGCTTGGCATCTACTCCAGGAAATCACTTTAATTGAGAAGCATTAAATGTTAAAATGATTAAAATATAGAAAGCCAACACACCGGTGCCCATGGAGGGGCTTGGACCCCCCCGCCCCTCCTGCCTGGCATGGCCCTTACATCTCACCTGTGACCGCCGAGCACTGCCAGGCACCCACTGTCACTGCTGCATGGTGGCAGGAAAGCTGTGCCACCTTGGGGTGCCATGTGGCAGCCATGGAGATTCCCACCCCAAACCTCTCCGTGCCAGCAAAAAGCCAGGGCACGATGACCAGTGTCACTTGTTCCATCACCCAGGGATGTCAGTTCCACATCCAGACATGACCCCGGCAATCCTGACCCCAAACAGCCGACGGTGCTGGAGCAAGGATGCCAGTGGTGACCACTGCCCTCCCACTGAGGAAGAAAATCTCACAGACAGGCGCTGCTAAAGAGCATCCCGAGTTTATTTGCCATCGCTTTCCCTCGCGGCGGAGGGGGTGACTGTACACATCTCATGCCAACACACCAGAGGCAGGGTACAAAAGCAACGCCCTGGGCCCAAATCCAGGGGCAATTTGGGGGGATCATTTCTCCCCAAGACATGACAATAAATAAGGTTTTATTCTTTAAAATTTATTATTATTATTATTATTATTTTGGTGGGTTTTATTTTTTTTCCTTTTTATTCCCCCAGGAAACAAGACTCTCACTTTCTGGAACTGTACAAAATTTACACAGCGAGGGGAGGAGGCATTTGGCCTTGTTGAAGGGGGATGGAGAGCAGCAGGCACAGCTCTCTCCTGTCCCCCTCCCCACCAGTGCCAGCAAGGCCAGGAGCTTGGCACGAAGCAGCACCCAAGGCTGGGGAGGGGGGAGGCACATGGATGCAGCTGGGGCAGATCCTGCAGCACCAAGGCACCCAGCTAGGGGGGCAAGAAAGGACAAGGATAGACCAGTGATGTGCTTTCTCGTGTGGCTTTTTTTTTTTTCCATTTTTATTCTTTTCTTCCCTCTACTTCTGGAGCCTCTACACCTCTGGATCCACCCCCTGCCCTCCATGAAGGGCAGCCCGGGATCATCAGTATCACCCCAGAGGCAGAGAGGATGGCAGGGACCCCATAGCCAGGGCATCCCTATGGGGCTGGGAAAGAGAGTGTGGAGCTGGATCTTATCCATGGGGCTGAATGTCTGAGCGTAGGGGGTGTGGCTGTGCTGGGGGAGATGGGCATGTGGGTTTTGAGCAAGGGCTAGTGCTGAGTGGGCCTGGCCAGGAGCAGACCCCGTGGGGCTTGCGGGATGGGCCAAAGGCACCGGGATCCTTCCTGGCTGCCTGCACTCGCCCTTTAGTGCCACCAGACCCACGGCACCAAAGGAAGAGGGCGACTCACACCAGGAGCATCTCACACCCCAATCGCCTCCCCTTCTCACCACGCAGGTGCTTCTGCAGCTGACAAAATTCCCTTTTTCCTACTTGGGAGGAATTCTTTTGCAATGCCCTCAGAGCAAACCTCTCTCGCCCACCCCTCCAGTGGCTGCTCTGCAGGTGACAGCCCCAGGCATCGTGGCTGGCCCTGCCATGGCACAGCTTGGCCAGTGGGCATCCCGGGCAGGAGGCAATTTTTTTTCATTCCTTCCCCTTGTGTGACCGCGGTACAAAGCAGTGATGCTCCTGCGTGCCCAGGGATAAATCACGGCCACAAGGCCAGGAGCAAGCAGGATCACCCCTGGGCAGCGGAGCAATGGCCTTGCCCGGACGCGTCCCCGGCAAAATAAACCCTTCTACAATATAGACGTCTGCGGAGGCTCCGGGCAGCGCCGAGTTGCGTTACAACACCATATGGAAAAATAACTCTTGAAAATAGCAGCGGTGCTCGGCAGGGGGGTGCGGAGCTGGCGCGGGTGCCGGGATGGACTCTGCCACCCTTGATTGTCCTTCTTTCCCTCCCGCCGGCCTCTCCACGGCCGGGTCCCCGCCGTGCGCCCCTTGCACCGCCACCTCTCTTGTGCTTACACCCAAAGGCATCCGTGCCCCCCGCCCGAGCACAGCCACCCCAGCCATCGCCACTGCTGTCCCCCCTCCCTCCAGCCCTCCAAGGGCCAATTCCCACGGGAAAAATCCTGGAAAGGTCAACCGCCGGCGGGTGCCCTCAGTGCTGCTCTTGAGGGCCGAGGGGAGCGCGGGGGCCGGGGCGGGGGGCGAGCAGCGCTTAGAAAGGGGGGTGATCCATGTCGTCCAGCCAGGAGGCCGGGCTGGTGGGAAAGTCTGGGTACCCGACGCTGCTCCCCGTGGAGATGTCGGAGGTGGGGCCCCCCCCGGCCATTGCCCGCAGCGTCTGACTCACCCCCTGCGCCCCGTGGGCCACCAGCCCCAGGTTGCCGTCCATAGCGTAGTCCAGCCCGTTGAGCAAGGGCGGGTGGGCCGGCAGCGACGAGATGGAGGACGGCGACTGCGGGAGGCCGTAGGGGCTGCCGTCCCGCAAGTCCTGGTACGTCTGTCCCGTGCCCTCCATGGAGAAGCCGCCGTTCAGCAACTGTCCGCCCGCCACGTCCCCCACGGAGCCGTAAACCCTGTTGTTGTGGCCGAGCTCGGAGAGGATCTGCTCTTCTGCCGGGGACAGGAGGGAGAGCGGAGGCGGGGGGTCAGCGCGGGGGGGAGCCCCGCGTCCCCCCGGCCCCGCTCGGGCGCCGCACTCACCGCGGAAGCTGAGCTCGCTGTCGCTGACGCCGCAGTCCTCGGCCGAGCTCTCCTTCTCCAGCTTCCCTCCCCCGCGGCTCCGCTTCACGCTCTTGTAGAACTGCCCCCAGCGATGCCGCCCCGCGTCCTTCTTCAGCCGCTTCTCCTTGGCCCGCCGGTTCTGGAACCACACCTGGAACAGGCAATGGGGACATGGGTGGCACCACGGCACCTCGCCACGCTGGCAGTCCTGCTTGGCAGCACCCCTGTAATCCAGCGCCTCCACAACCCAGCACCCATGAAACGCAGTGCTCCAGCATCCTGGCACCCCTTACATGCCAGTACCCCTACATGCCAGCACCCCTACATCTATCCCAGCATCCATACATCCCAGCACGCCAGCACCCTGGCACACCAACACCCTGGGATGCCAGCACCTATACCCCGTGCAATCCAGCACCCCTAAACCCCTGCAAACCTGCAGACAGCACTCCTGCCCCCCAGCTCCCACACCCCCATGCAATCCATAAGCCCATCATCCCTGCAGATCAGCTTCCAGGCACCCACATCACCCCAATACCCACGCATCTCCTTGTATCCCCTAAAACCCAGCATCCAGGCACCCCAGAGGGACCCCCGCGTCGCCCTTCTTTTGGGGCAGGGTGGAGAGGGGCACCCGCGGCCTCACCTGCACGACCCTCATGTCAAGTCCCGTCTCGGAGGAGAGCTGCTCCCGCACATGCCGGGCGGGCTTGGGGGAGTTTTTGTAGGCGTTCTTCAGCGTTTCCAGCTGCTTGGCCGTGATGGTGGTCCGGGGCCGCTTGGCGCCCGCCTCCGAGTCATCTGCAAGCGAAGGAGCCGGTACCAGCCCCGACCAGCAGCACACGCTACTGGGGAATGTCTCCCCAAAACCAGCTGCCCCAGAGCTCGCAGCGACACCTTCCCGCAGGTACACCAGGGACACGAGCCACGGCCACCCCTGTGCGGGCCGTGCCCCTCGCAGCCTTTTCGGGGTGCCTACCGTTCTGCTTGGCAGTCTCGTAGTCCTCCTTGCAGACCAGCCGCCCGTCTTCCATCAGGTAGAACTCGTCGCCCGTGGCCAGCTGCCGGCTGCAGATGATGCAGGCGAAGCAGTGGAGGTGGTACACGAAGTCCTGGGCTTTGCGGACCACCTGGGTTGGGGGGATGCCCTGCTGGCACGCCGTGCATTTGGTCCCGAAACGCCTGCGAGGAGAAGCGGGCGACCCTGAGCCCCCCGGCGAGGTGGGTTTTGCCGGGATGGGCAGCGGGAGACAGGGCAGAGTTTAAACCAGCAATCAACCTTATTATGCATGACACTTCACACGGCGGGGGTTTATCTTCCTCAGAGTGAGAGACCGGCCTAATGGAGCCGAGGAAGGTTTGATTTTAATGATTCCTTTAACAAATGCTTATAGGCTGCCTGATTTTTTCCCTGCAAGGACAGTACATATTTCATCCACATTAATACCAAATAAATTAATTACGCCGCCCCGCTGGCATGATGAATCCCAGATTAATGCAGAATGATGGGGCTCTTACACCATAACGATGGCCTGACAGGGGCGTGGGGTAGGCTGGGCTGCTATGGGGCACGAGCAAAGCCGCCTGCACGGCTGCAGGGACCGTGCAAGGGACATGAGAGAAGTGTGGCAGCAGCATGCAAGGTGTGGGTAAGAGTGGGGAAAGAAGTGTGGAAGGCGCATGCAAGAATGGTGCAAGGAGTGTGGAAGATTCGTGCAATGAGTGTGCAAGGAGCACGCAAGGAGTGTGGCAGAAGCATGCAAGGAGAGTGCAAGAATGGTGCAGAAAATATGCAAGAAGAGAATTCACTGAATTAAAGGCACAAGGGTGACACATGCCATGAGAAGGAAGTCCAAAATAAGTGGATATTCCACCAGCGTTTTCGGGATTGACCTGGGGCAGATCCCCACCTCCCACAGGCACCACAGGGCTCTGCGAGGTCTCTCCTGCTCCCCACATCAGCCCTGAACACCCCAGAGCACCACAGAGCCATCCTGGCTCTGCAGCAGCCCAGGTGCCAAAGCTGTCAGGACAAATCTGCCCCCATCTGCTTTGAAGGAGGCGGCACAAGAACACCTAATCCGTTTGGGCCCCTGCCCCAAGGCTGCAGGGACATGCGGTGGCATTCCCTGGGAATGCCCAGGGAGTGCAGCCACTCCAGGCACCTCTGGCCATCTCCTGAGGCCTGAACATCCCCCAGTCGTGCAAAATCACCCTCAAGCCCCATGGTCACCCATCTCGTCCAGAAATCCAGGGCACAGACACCAAAGCTGGGTCTCTGAGACTGTCCCTGAGCCACACAGGTGTCACCCAGGGATGGGTGGCAGGTACTGGGCATGAGTGGTGCCAGCACGATTTCGGGGTGTTGGAAGCAGAAGGTGAGAAGGAAGAACCTGGTTTGTCTCATCCACTGGACTTGTATCCTAAAGGGAGAGTCCCTGGTCATCTGCTGGGAGACCTCAGCCCTCCTGAAGTCAGATGGGAAGGAAAGTGGGAGAGGAAGGGAGGAAGTAAGAGAGAAGTGGAGAGGAGATGGAGAAGAGATAGGGAGGGAGGGAGGGAGGGATGAAGGAATGATAGAATGGAGAATAAAGGGAGGGATGCAGGGAGGATGGGAATGGAGGGGAGGAGGAAGGCAGGCGTGAGGGAGGGATAGGATGGACAGAAGATGCTTTTCTGCTCCCAAGACTGAGCCAGTGCCCACTCTGCAGCCACCATCCATTGCCCATTCACCCCCTCTCACAGAACACTATAAAAGCCATTTTAACAACTGTCCCGACACCGCGGGCTGTTTCCACATCATCTGGGGACAGAGGACCCAGGAGAGAGCCGAGGACCAAGAGTTACAATTTGGGGAAAGGAAAAAAAAGACAAAAATCAAAAATCGATGCTATCCTTTCCAAAGCAGCTCCTCCATTGCCAAGTCCTCTGAAGTTGGGCTGAAATCCTCACGTCCCTGCAGGTTCCCTACCCCGAGATCAATGAGCGGTTAAGGAAAGGTGAGGTGCGAGCGCCGAGCTGCTATTGATTGGCACCAAATAATCCAGGCAGGACCTCATCTGAGAAAGTCGCTGATCTTTCAACTCCAATTAACATTGATTACCCACACCTTTTGGGTGACTATTTAAATGACTCGGAGATTAATAGGCTGGAAAATATCAGAAGTGAAGTGTTATTACCCAAGCTGGGTAATGGGAAGGCACGGGAAATCCTGTCCAGGGACTAATCATAATGGCTTTAGGCTGGTGGCGACGGGTGGTGGGGACAGCTGCGTGTGGCTGGCCCAGAGTGGGAGATGATGGCATGAGGAGGTGGCTTTAGTCCCCGAGGGGCAGCAGCTGCCTCACGGCTGAGCCCCATCTCCTGCATCCAAGCAGTGAAAGGCACCCACCGGCCAGGATCCAACCTCTCTGCTTCGTGGCCAATCAGTCCCAGCAAAAAACCTTCTCTATCCCTTGGGAAAACTCCCAAATTTCACCGGCAGCCAGGGACCAGAGCATCCTAAAGGCAAAGTCCATTCTTACTGGGGAACGGGTTGTCCTGTCTCATCCCAGGAACAGAGAAATGCCAAGGCTGGGGCACTGCACAGCTCAGAGGCAGCTGCCAAGGCAATCAAATGAGGTTTTCACACTAATGGGAGCAAAAAACGGATAGATATTAAAAAAAAAAAAAAAAAAAAAAAAAAAGGTGAAGGGGAAGAAACAGCATCAGCAAATCCCGAGGAGGCGAGGGAGGCACTGGGAGAAAGAGGAAGCGCTGACGCTGCCTTGTGCAGGTTTCTCCTGCCCTCTAGCTCCGAGCGGAGCCGGGGCCACCGGAACCGCCGCAGGATGATCCCGGGGGCCTGAACAGGGCACAGGGGAGGGACAGCGCCAGCAGGGAGATCTGGGGCTTTCCCATGGTTAAATCCCAACAACCAGCATCCCGCTGGCAGCAGCTGCAAAGCACCGACATTCCCTTTATTTCAACAACACGTTGTAGAAGATCTCGGAGAAGTTAGGCTTAAAATGAGGCTGTGTGCTTGCTCCGCGGGCAGGAAGGTGCTGCTCTCGGGGGGTGGGTACTCACTTGAAGAAATCCTCCTTGCAGTAGACGCTGCCGGCCCGCGAGAAGCAGCGGTCGGCCAGCTGCATCTGGCAGTCGGCGCACTTGAGGCAGGAGCTGTGCCAGTGCCGGTCCAGGACCTTGAGGATGAACTTGTCCAGGATGTGCTGGTTGCAGCCGGCGCACTGGGGGATCTCTAGGGATAGAGAGAAGAGCAGCGTCAGCCACCGCGGCCCCCCCGGGGCTCCCAAAGCCCTGCCCGGGCACGTCCTGGGGTTTCTGGGGGTGAGGAGCTGCCACCCCTCCACTCCCCGGTGTCCCGGCACGCCACCCTTTGCAAACCTCTGCCAAAAGCCGCCGGGACAGCCAAGCCCACGGCTGGACACACACACACACACGGGATGCTTTTCCTTCCTGCACCCCGTTTTTCAGGCCGTGTCCTGCTTTCCCCCTCTGGAATGGCACGACCACCAAGCAAGGACACCGCTTGTTGCTCCCCACTGACTCACACATGTGGAAGCAGATGGATTTGGGGGGGGCGGGGGAGGGGAAAGAAAAAAGAAAAATTTTAAAAAGAATAAAGATCAAAAAGCAAAAATACTAAAAAACAAAGAAAAAGAAGAAGGGAAAAAAAAGGCCAAAAAAAAGGGGGGAAATTTTTAAAGGAAGAAAGATTTTTTTTTTAAAGGGAAAATATATTTTAAAAAAGGAAAAATACGAAAAAGGAAAAATATTAAGAAAAATAAATATGAAAAAAAGAGAAAATATTTTTAAAGGAAAAAGGTATAGAATGAAAAAGGTTTTTAAAATTAAAAAAAAATATAAGAAATGGATTAAAAGTGAGGAAGATAAAAACGGAAAAAGATTTTTTAAAGGAAAAAAATATTTAAGAAGGAAAAATTTCACAAGAATAAAAAATATTTTTTAAAAAGGAAAAGGAAGGAAAGATTCAAAAAGGAAAAAGGAGAAAATAAAGCAGAAACAAAAAAAATAAGAAAACCAAAAAGAGGAGAAACAAAAAAAAGTGAGAGAAGAGAGGAAAGGAATGGTACAAGGGAGGAAAAGAGAAAAACGGAAAAGGAGGGAAGGGAGAGAAGGGGAGAAAGGGAAAGAAAGAGGAAAGAAAGGAAGAAAAAGGGGGGAATAGAAAAGAAGGGCTGGGGGAAGAGGAACGAACGGGAAAATGAGGAAATAAAAGGAGGGAGGAGGAAAAGAGCACAGGAAAATCTCCTATTATTACAGTCTCAAACAACATTATTTCAAAATCCTTTGGGGTCCTGCCACGTACCTCACGTGAAGGCAGCTTATTCCATCATTGCCCAGGTTAGTTCCAATCCCAGCGCCCCTCAGACCACAGTGATTGCTGGCGTTCAAGCCTCTGTCGCATTAACCGCACAATAAATTAAAAAATAATAATTCCACGGCTTCTAGAGGTCCCTCTTTCCCTTCTTGTTTTGGGAACACCTGGACGCTTCGCTCCCCTCCCTCCAGCGCCGCGGCTGCAGGTCGGCACCAGCCAGGATTTCCAGGCTGGATTTGTCAGACCCGTTTGAGAACAACGCTGGCACCGGCGGTGGCACCAGCACAGCACCAGCCCCAGGAAATCCTTCTCGGTCGTTTCCTAAACGCGTGTGCATCTTCAGGAAACACGTTTTGTCTCTAAATGATTATTTGTGTAAACACGTGTGTATTTACATGCCCCCGTCCTACACTCTCACAAGCCAACAAAGAGCTTTCCCCTTCCTAAAAGCAGCCACGCAGCTCAATTTCAACAAGCAAACAACTGCAGCCGAGAATACAGTATCTCCCTCCAAATTTCCAAACAAAACTATATTTTTTTTAAAGAGGAGACTGATTTTCCTTCCAATTTCGCTGTAGATGCACGGCACCAAGCCCACGCATAGGTGTCCGTGTGTGCAATGATGCCTGCGCGCACACACGGGGATAATAATAATAATAAAAATTATAATATCAACAATAACCAAATGGGGAACTGACAGGGGAACCAGGATATGTCCCTCCGGTTTGCAGAGAGAAAATGTCTAAAATTCAAGCCCTGCACTCTGCTTTGTGCTTTGCCACACAGGCAGCTGCCTCCCTGCCTCGCATTTATTGCGCTCGTTTTAACTGAATTATTTTCTAGAACGGGAACAAAGTTAATGGGTGCAATTGGTACATCAGGAACGAGGCGCTCCCTCGCTGTCTTTGCCCACCAGCATTCCCTGGCTGCGTGCACAGGGTGGTTTGGATGGTCCTCGGGCGGGGACACAGCCGCGGGGTCCCCCCTCTCCACCGAGGACCCCCCAGCGATGTCTCAGTGCAAACCTCTCCCCGGGGGAGGGGAGAAGTTCGGGGATCACCCCTGCCCCGGGGCGATGTGCCTGGGAGGGGACCGCACATGTGCATCCCTGGCGGCCGCCCGGGCGGGATTTGGTATCCCGTTAAAGCCCGTGGGCAGATCCGCAATCTCCCGCCTCCCCTCCCCGCGTACCCTCCCACGCACGGGGACCCGAGCCATGGCCTGGCCCCCGCCGCTGCCGTGATTTATTAGCGGCGGGTCCATCTTCCCACCCCCCCCCATTCCTCCCCGCCTCTCTCCCCGACGGGAAAAATTAAAGAAATATCGATTGAAACGAAACAAACTCGCCGGTGGCCTCAGTAATCCCGCAAAACCCGCTCCGAAAGCCAACGGGGGGAGACGCGGGGGCAGCGCCGGGGGATGCGCTCCCCACCGGGCACCGCGGGGCCCAAACAGCCCCGGCCCCGGGGCTGCCTTCTGCTCTTTTTAGGGGAAGGGATGGAACCCGCGGATGCTGCGGAATGGGTGTCCGGGAATGCGGGGGGGAAAGCGCAGCACAAAGGCGGCCCGGTCCGCCGGTACCGGAGTCTGCACCGAACCCAAGGAAAGCGCCAGTCCGGGGATTCCTTCAACAGTCTTTCTGCGGGGAGGAAACCTCATTCCTTCACATGCAAAAACCTTCCAATTCATTTCTCTGCTGCAGGCAAATGACTTTCTCGGCGGCGATTAATCACTCCCCCCGCTCCAGCCCCTTGGCCAGAGCCTGCCGGCACCCGGGCACTGTTCCCGCAGGCTTTGGCACAAGTTCTGACTTCGGTGAGATTTGCAAAACAATATTCATAAATAATATTCGGAATTTTATTTTTAACAATCCCGTCTGCAAGGCTAAGCAAGGTCTGTTGGGGGGAGTGGTGGGGGGAGAGGCATCTCGGCTCCCCAAAATCCTGCAGAAAAAGATGCTGTAGGACACAGCCTCGTCTATAATATGGAGGTTGGTGGCTAAAGAGAGAGGAAAAACTGTGATTTAATAGTGATTAAAAATGAAAATGTCACGGATTTTCCTCTCACACGTGATGAAATATCGAGGTGCTGCTAGGGGCTGGGAGGAGACCCTTGGTCCTTCTTGGGAAGGGGTGCCCTGCCCAGGGGCAATTTCCTTTGGCTCGGAGAGGGCTGTGTTCTGTGTCACTGAGGCAGGATCAGGCCCCAAATCTGTCACGACATGAAAACAGGTGGCTGGGAGCTGGCAGCGGCAGCAGGGCTCAGGCTGGGGCAGCGGGAAAACTACAGAAGGATGATTCTCAGCAGCCCAGCCCCATCTATTTTCTTTCTGCCAATATTTTGGGCATAAATAAGTAAGTGTAATAATTATTATTATTAATAATAATAATGGCATTAATAGAGATACAAATAGCAATAGTAATAGCAACAATAACAATTGTAATAATAATAATAATAATAATAATAATAATAATAATAATAATAATAATAATATAATCTCGTTGGATTCTTTCCTGCTAATTCTTGATATCCATCAGTCAGCACAGGAATGACAATGCAATAGGCAAGGGAGTTTGGTGGTCCCAAAAAGGGCCAGATCAGGGAGCTATTCAGGGGCAATGCTGCTCCACGGTGGTTTAGGCACCTCATTTTTTTCCTAAATCAAGGGATTCCGAGGCCACAGAAGTGACCCAGCGACCCGGAACCGGCGGCGTGACTCGAGATAGAGTCGTGGGACAGACCCTGCCTGTCCCCGTCCCTGTCCCCGCACCGGCTCTGTGCTCCTGACCGGGATTTTTCTTCCCCTCCGCTGCGGTGACATTGGTTAAACGGGCCCGCCTGTCCCCCTCCCGCAGCTCGGCAAAGGGACCGAAACGGGGGATAACGGCGACAGTCCCCTCGAAGAGCCACGGGAAGAGGCACCACCGAAAAACCCACGGAAAACGAATTTCGGCCGCTCGGGGGACCGGGACCCCGTGCGGGACACGAAACGGCGCGGGGGCTCCGCGGGGCAGCGCCAGAGGTGGCGGAAACCTGTCCCGGAGCGGACACCCCCGTGCCCCGCTGTGTCCCCCGAAGTGCGGCCGGACCCCGGCCGGGCTGTCCCGCGGCTCGGGCCCGTCTCGCCCCTCCTCCGCCGCCGCCCGAGGTCCCTCCCCTCAACTTTCTCGGCGCCGCTGTTGGGGGGCCGAGCATCGCCCTGTTGGCCCCGGTGGGCTCCCCCCATTCCGGGAGCGCAGTGACGCCCCGAGTCTCTGGAACCGTTTGCAAACGGGGAGAAATAATAATAATAATAATAATAATAATAATAATAAAAATAACATTAATAATAACAACAGCAGCAGCAATACCCGCGCAGGTGGCCGCCCGCGGAGGCCCCCCCCCCCTGCCCGCGCAGCCCCAGGGCGCACCGAGCAGGGGGCACCCTGGGGCACGGCCGGCCCCCACCATCCACAGGGGACATCCATAGTGCCCACGGGATGCCCCCGCGTGGGGCTCGGCCCTATAGGAACGACGGGGCTGAGTGTCCCTGCGGCTCGCTCCCAGCTCGGGTCCAGCTTGGGGTGCACCATCCCCAGTGGGGTCCATCTACCCGTGTGCGCACCCCCCAAGCCGTGCCTGTGCGCAGCCCCCGGACACGCTACCTGTAGCTGCAGGGCAGATACGCGCCGATACAGACACGCGCGTGATTTTTGGATAGACGCGGATGCGGCAGCATCGCTCCGGGGGCCGAGCGGCGCCCAGCCGGGCTCCCCATCCCCGGTACCACGCACGCACGACCCCGGGTCCTTTCCCACCGCCGCCGTACGCCGCCTGTCGCGATAAACGATACAAGCGGGGTGTCGTGCGCTGCGGGCCGGGGACGCGCGGGGCGGGCGTGGGCCGTGGCCATACACACATTCACACACACACAACTCACACTCGCGCTCGAATTCACGCTCACACACGCGCTTGAACACGCACAGCCGGAGCCGCGCTGTCCTCCCCGTCGGGGCCGGGCCCGCATCGCTCCGCTGCCCGCCCGCCCGGGGCACCGCTCTCCCTTCCGCACCCCCCGCATTTTCACGTCCGTGAACGGTGCTACACACTGGGGAAAATAAACGGAAAGTGCAAAACCGGGAGCGACCGGGAGCGGAGGCACCTGCCCACCCGCAGGGCGCTGCCCCGCCGGCCCAGGGCCGCCTTTGCGGCAGGGAGCGAAGGAGGGAGAAGAGAAAAGCGTCCTTACGTTGCACCGGCACACCGAGGATCTCGGGAAGCCCCTTGACAGCCCCTTCGGCAGCGAGCGCGGAGCTTTGCATCATTTTATTGGCCCGGGGGGCGGCGGAGGGGAGAGAAGAGGGGCGGGAGAGCCGCGGGCCGGGCCGGCGGAGCCCGGCGGCGGGAGGTGGCGTGTCCCGGTGCCGTGTCCCGGTGCCGTGTCCCGGTGCCGGTGCCCGCCGGTGCCGCCCGCCTCCCATTCATTCCCCTGCGGGGAGCGCGCCTGACGTCACCGCCCGCAGGGGGGCGGGGGCGGGACGGGCCCCCAGTAGCCAATCAGCGCCCGCTCCGTGCCGCCGGGGGCGGGGCCTGGGGAGGGGAGGCGGGGCCTGTGTGACGGGGGCGGGGCCTGCGGGGAAGGGGCGGGGCCGGGCCGGGCCGGGGCCGGCGGTGCCTTTGGGGACACGGAGGGACGAGCCCAAGGCCGCGGGCCGGCTCCGCTCTCGGGGCTCCAGGACCTTCTCCCGCTCCATGGAAGGCGTTGGCCAGTCCCCGCTTCGGGCGCGCAGCCCCAGCCCTGTCCCTCCTGCCGCTGGCAACGGAGGCTTGGCCAAGGGACACTTCCCTGGCTCCGGGGGACACCGGCACATTCCGTGCCAACATGAGTTACTTACTGCCCAGCGGCTGTCCCCCCGCCATGGCAGGCTGTGCTTCCACGGGGCGCTGTAACACATCCCTGGGGCCCATCCCAATGGTGCCTCCCCAGGGACACATTTGGGCATGGGAAGAGCCTGCCCAAGTCGGCAGCGCTGCAGCGCGCCCAGCCCGACAGCCCGCCGGCCGTGGTGGCACCAGGGTGGCAACGCCAAAGTCACAGGGCAAAGTGCTCGGTGTGGCTACGGCTTCCATGAGGATCTCCGTGGAGTTCTGCTGAGGGAAAAACCCGAGACAACCCAGCCGGCAGCACCAGAGGGAACCTGATGTGGTGGTACCTGGCAGCTGAGCAAGGAAACTCATTGAAATGGAGCTAAGTTAGAGTGGAAGCCCCGAGCATCACCCTTCCCGACGCTCACCGTGTCACCAGCTCGTGGACAATGGTGCCAAAAAGCCCCGATGTGCTGGGCCATTCCTCTCTGCTTGGAGAGCAGGGTGAGGCCTCCGAGGTGGCACACGGCAACTTCTGGCAAGTGAGGGAGGATGCTCACCCAGCCAAGAGCACGGCCACCCTCAACTCAGGTATGCCCGCGCCAAGCCTTCGTTTCCACCCTGTTAGGAAGAGACTTTTCCCACCTGAAAAAAACTGAAACCCTGCCCCGTCAGGAAATGTGCAGGTGGGACAAGCCAGCAACTGGAAAAAAATGTTCAAAAATAGAAATAATAAAACCTAAGAAATGTATTAAGCCTGTGGTTCATTAGCAAAAATTTGAAATTTTTCTATGAAATGCTGGGGTTTGACGCCCCAAAGCTTCATTTTTACCAGCAAATCCCCTTCTCCCTCATATCGCAGCTCTCTGCAGAGACCGGTGTGCACTCACTACAGGAGTGAGCTCAACCCTGCAATTCACCGAACGCCAAAATCTGCTTCCCACCACAGGGAGGTGAATCCCATCCCATCGCATCCCATCCCGTCCCGTCCCGTCCCGTCCCCTAAATCACGCTGCATCTCTTAAGTGCATTAAGCATCGCCAGACCCTCGCCGCCCCCGGCCACCTGCGCTCTGCAGCCCCTTGGGGCAGGGGCCACCGTGCCCCCCTGGCCCCCAGCCAGCCAAATTGTGACTCCCAACATGCATAAAGGCAGGTCCCGAAGGCAGATTTACGAGAGAAGTTTAGCCGGACGCGCGGACAGACGGACAGACGGACACTGCCCCATCGCCTCCCTATCCTGCTGCTTTGCATTTCCAGCCTATTTCCCTAATTATTCCACCGCTGCTGGGAGTCACCGCGGTCTCCCAGCTCTCTGGCACGCTCTGATTTATCTCTCAGCCGGGATAACAGCTCCCCCCCCACCCCCTTCTCCTCGGGGAATTCAATTTTCATTCATTTTTCTGCTTTGCCAGATTGATCCAGCCCCCTCTGCCCTGCTCTGGATCACTCATGGAAGTGGTGAGCGGGCGGGCAAACGGAGCCACACAGCACCAAGCATTCACCTTGGGGAAGCATCGTGCTGCCGGGGGGGAGGGAGGGGGTCGGGGGGCTGCCACCACCAAAAGAACCATTCCACCAGCATCTTCCCCGTGCTCACACACATCTTCCCAGTCGAGCCTTCATCCCTTCCTCTCCTGGTAGCATTGCTTTGTTCCCCTCCATCCTTCCTGCTGTCCATCTGTTCCTTATGTTGGTGGGGATCTTTTGGTCTCTTTAAGGATTTTTTAGATCACTTTGGGCTTTTTGGTCTCTTTTGAGTTTGTTTTTCCCATCTCACAGTAATTGGAAAATTACTGGAAAACTGGAAGACAGGAAGGAGAGAATGCTTGAGATGGGCACGAGGTGCTTATCCTGCAAATCCTGTCTGTGCCACCCAAAATGCTGCTGGGTCCTGGTGGTGCCCAGGGAGGGGGGTTATATGTGGTGGTCGTGAAATGCCACCCTCCAGGCTTTCTCCTCCTCCCAGAGCTAAATCAGAGCTAAAGCTCAATGGGAACCAGCCTGCAGAAGGGTGAATGTCTATTTTCATCAGGTTGCATTTCTGGGCCACTTTTTGGCCACAGATGTCCTGCTCCTTCCTTGGCATTGCTTGAAGCCCTCTGGCCCTGCAGCCAGAGGAAGATACGAGCAGCAGAAGACTATGATGCAAAACCAACAGACGAGCAGGGATGGTGCTCCCACACCTTCCCTGCTGAGATTAATTATTAATAAAATGCAGGTAAATCCCAGAAACTGTGACAAGACACAGACCCAGCCTCTCCTTGTGTGCCCCAGCCCTGGGCACACTGGAATTAGGACACTCATTTGGACACTGTGTCACCGAGGGGGACATTAATGCATTGTCCCCTGGTGCAACAAGGGTGTTTCTAGGCAGAATTGAGGGAAATGTAAAGGAATATAAGGAAATACAAGGAAAACCCACTCCTGATTCATGCCTGGGGCCTGCAAGTGCAGCTCTATCCCAGTCAGCAAACCCCAAATGGGTTTGGAGGTACCAGGGAGCTGAGGATTTATGCCACTCATGCAGCGAGTTTGCCAGGTGTCAGCCCAGCTCCCCGAGTCCCCTCGTGTGACAAAACCAGCTCCCCCAGACCAAGGTCGGGACATCCTTGCAAGTCCACAGCTGCCACGGCCACCTTTTGTCATGAAGCCACCTCCTCTCTGGGCAGCATCGGCCATAGCACCCCACCTCTGAATCCCCCCAATAATTACCTCCTCCCACTTACATCCCTATTGCCAGGACTGGCCTGGAGCGAGGACAAGCACATCGAGACCCGGGTACTCACCAGCAGCCAGGGAAAGCCTCTCCCCTCGCAGGCAGGGGCGTTGCTAATTGTAATTGAAAATTAATTGGCGTTCAGAGAACCCCCAGTGATTTTATGGCTGGAGCGAGGGTGGAGATGGGATGCCGGTGGAGAAAGGCTCTTCCCTGTGCCGAGGAGGGAAAGGGAAGAGGGACAAAGCTGGAAGGAGCGAGCGCTGAAGTGGTGGGAAGGTGGCTGGGCGTACGGAGGGCTGGCCATCGGCCTCGTGGAAAATTAAATTGCACTTGAGGGAAAATTGTATTAGGGAATAGCGGCCGCCTCGCGCCAGCCTGCGGCCATTTGGGTAATTAGCCCCAGGGACCCCCAGGCTCGTGGCAGTGCCGGGAAGGGGTGACCCTATCAGGGAGGGCACCTCGGGGGCTTGGACTGGGGCCTCCAGGACAGCCTGTCCCACCTGTGAGTGTGGCCACAGCACTTTGATACTCCCGCTATGCAAGGCTAAGGGGGGACCTATCCCCAAGTCATCCTGAGAGGGGGACACTCCGAGCCCCGCAGCAGCCCCTTTGTGCCCTGCACTGGGGCTGCCCAGATGTTGGAGGGGGACATCCGGGTGCCACAGGCCGGGAGAGCAGGGGCCGGGAGGATTGGGACTGCACCAAACAGGATTACGGAAAGTCTATTTACTAGACTCTCTTTTTCCTGCGTGCACAGCAGCTTTAGGCTGCGGGCCTGTCAGGGATGCTAATCTGGGCATCCCGCTAACCCCCTTCCGGCAGCGCCCACCTCCCCAGCCCTAATCCCCCTCTCCCTCCACCTGCTGCGCCCCCTGCCCACCCCACCGAGATATTTTGGGGCTGAGGTGACCACGGGCAGCCCCACATCGCAATCCCTCGGTCGCACACAGGGGAGCAGCTGGCGGGGAAGGGGGTGCACGGGGTGGGTTATTGATGGTGGGGGCGAACCCCCCAGGGAAATCAAAGAGAAGGAGGCAGCAGGGCTGCAGTGCTGAGACCTTCCTCATCCATCACCCGGCAGTGGGCAGGGCCGGCACCCGGCTCGGGGGACCCAGCCCCACTCCATGCTGAGACGAGGCCGCTGAGCCCCCGCATAACGGGGATACGGCCAAGGCCGAGTAGGGCAGGAGGGGCAGGACAGGGGTGCCAGCCCCACAACACCTGGACGCATGACCACATAAATATTAAAGGAAAGATGGAGAGAGACAATTCATTTCACGGGCAGGTGAGGGAGGAAGGGCTGGAGGAGCCAGAGCTCCCGGAGTCAGGGCAGCAGCAGAGCTGAGCCCTCTCCTCGCCTCCCACCTGGGCAAAGTGAAGATATCAAGAAAAAGGCTCCAAATCGGATTGACACCCCCCCTCCCCCTTAATAAAGTTTATTATCGGCCGGGCTCTAATCCTTTTAAATCCCCCACGCAGGGGGATGGGCCAGGATTAGGGGAGGGCAGCGTAATCCCAATGAATTTGTTACAGGGGGATTTAGACAGCGCTGGGAGAGCAGATGGCCCCGGCCGGGCTCTGGAAAACAACCATTTTCCTTAATGATTCCTAACAAGGATAAAAGGGCAGAGAGAATCGGGGACAGGCACAGGGGGCCCACACCCAGAAGTCCTGGTCCCCAGGGATGCTGCAGTGTGTCTCCCTGCTCCGGACCACGGGAATGGTCAGCACTGGACTGCGGCTCCACAGCTCATGCCAACTTTTTTTTCAGCAGCTTCCTGGCCTCCACATACTTCATCTGCCCGTCCCCCTGTTTGAGGAGAAACCAGGAACTATCCCAGCCCTGGGGATGTAGCAGATGAGCAGGGACATCAGGAACAGGGCAAAATAGTCCAGCATGCCCATGTGGCAGGGACCAGCCAACACAGCAGGACAGGCATCGGCAAAAATAATTTATTCCACTAAGACAAGCAGAGAACGAACAACAGTGTGGGGAAGGGGCGAGGAATGGTGGGGAGGCCCTGGGCCACATCTCAAAGAGGGGCAAAATGCATCTGAACCCATGACTGCTGCCCCCACCTAGCAGTGTGCACTTTTTGAGGGGCTAAACCTCCATCCTCCTGGCCCCACTAGTGGTTGGATCCCACTAGGCTACTCTCCAGCACTGGACTGGGCTTCCCAGTTTGAAAGCAGCCCAGTGCCAGGGAACTTCCGAGGGCAGCTGTGTGCCAAAACACAAACCACCATTCACGTCCCAGCTCCCACACGCCCCAAAACATGGCACTATGACCTGAGAAAGGGATGCTCTGACACCTCCTTCCTCCCAAAAAGAGCCCTCCATCCCCTACCCCAGGTGAGGCAACTGCCTTGAGCAGGGCAGCTCCTGAGGGGGATGTGCCAAACCCCTGCCTGCTGTGGGACAAAACACTGTCCCAGGGGTGTCCTGCCTCAGCAGGCCACCCACCCTGGGAAAACCCCCGGGCCCCCCCAATCCCTCTCAGGCCATGGGGAAGCCAGGGCGGCCTTTCCGGGCACGGGTGCGGAGGCGGAAAAAGGTGTACATGCCCAGGAGGCACATGGAGGACAGGAAGTAGAGGGCCACGCAGAGGCTGATGTCCAGGCGGGAGAAGCCCAATCCAAGCACCCGCAGCCAGGGGCTCCTCCGCAGGCCCTCCCCAACATCCTCCTCTTCCCGCAGCAGGAGGCCGGGGGCCCGCCGGCGCTCCCTGCCCACCGGGCCATCGCGGGCCAGGGCGATGGTGTCCCGCTTGATGATGCGCCGGCGCCGGCCCGCGGCCGCTCGCAGCGCCTGGTTCTTGAAGTGCTGCTCGCTGAAGGAATCCAGGTCCACGATGTCCTCGCCCCCCTCCCGCAACCTGGGGTTCAGCCGCACGATGCTGGGACGCCGCGGCTCAGGGGAGCCTGGGCGCCCTGGGACTCTTGCCTCTCCCTCCGTCTCCGTCTCCTTCTCCTCCTCCTCTCCTCTCCCCCTCTCCTCTCGTGGGCCCTCTGTTCCCATCCTGGCGCCGGTCCCTTCCCTGGCCACGAGGATGGGGTCGGGCTCGGCATAGTCCATGTAGATGTTGGCCGGGGAGAAGTGCGCCTTGAGGAACGTGACCACGGCCGGCTCCTCCCAGGCATGGACACCCCGCTCCTCCTTGTGGCACTGGGGACACAAGTCCGGCGGAGGCCACTGCAGCTTGGGGAACTTGGGGTCCTCCGTGTCACCTCCTGCACGGACCGGAGGCAGCAAGGGGGTTAGAGGGGACACGTGATGCACCCTCCCCCTGCATAAACAGCCCAGAGAATCCAGCAGCTGGGAATGGGGACGGTTGGAGGAGCCACCTCGGGAGGAAGCGTCCTCCGAGGGCAAACAGCAGCTTTGGGAAGGAGCATGTAAGGTCCAACTGTATCTCCGGGGCAGTCTGATGCTGTGTGACCAGCTGCTGTCCCCTGGGATGGGGGACAATGACAACAGGAAGTCCCCACTGCTAGACCCTGCAGCCATTTGCCAGACCCATCCAGGAAGAGGGATGTTCCTCCACTTCACCTCCCCTTTTCCCTCTGACTCGCCCGGTGGCAACCCCCCTTACCTGCCAGGCGAGCGTTGACCTCATTGTGGTGGGACCAGAGCCAGAGGACGGCCTCCTCCCTGCTCGCCACCCTGTCCATGGACTTGGCTGCCATGGCCTCGAAGTGCTCAGCACACTCCTGGCAGCCGAAGAAGTGCCGGACGTAGCAGCGCATGGTGCTCAGCACCTCCAGGGGTAACTCTGGGGGAGGCAGAGCACGGGCTGAGTCTGGACCCCCCAGTGCCAACATCACAGTCCCACAGCTGAGGCAGCAACCCCACATCCCAACTCTGTCTTTTGTGCCCCATGGAAACTGCCACGGGATGAGATGAAGAAGGGGGGGGAAAACAAGCCTTTGTCCACATGCAGCATCCCTACCCAAGCCAGAGCTCAGCTGGACACTCCCTCCCTGAGCCCCTGATGCCCCCAGGGACACTAGTACCTTTGTCAGGGCCGTTCTGGGCAGCCTGGACAGTCAGCAGGTGGAAGATGGTCCAGAGCCCACAGGGGTAGCCACGGAAGTGGCGCTCACTGCCCTGGCAGCCCACCCAGGTCACGTTGGTGGGGAGCACGGAGGGGTGGGAGGCCTGGTGGACAGATGGACAGGGCGTGACAGGGCTGGCAGGCAGTGCCAGCTGGGGGGCAAGGAGCAGGGGTAAAGAGAGCAGGGATTGGGGGCCTCCATGGACATCTTACATCTCTGTTATTCTTCATGGCCTCCTTCAAAACTGTGCGGGGCAGCTCAGGCTCTGTCCAGTTCCTCAGCCAGGCATCCAGGGTCTGCAGATAGGTCTGCACGCAGGGGCGCCCTGGGAAATACTGCAGAGGGGGGAGAGGGGTGAGAAAACACAGATTCCATCCTGGGAGCAACAGGGCAGCACCCCTGGCTGACCACACAGGCACTGGTATCTCCAGGACCAGCATCTTCTCTGCTGGAGAGCAGTGTGTCTCTGGCAAGGTTTTGGTGCCTATCTCGGAGGGGCTGGGGGCTGCAGCTTGTTTCTCAACTTCGGTGGCAAGTCCCCTGTGTGCATGGTCAGGCTCCAAACCCCAGCCCCAACTGAGGGAGGCAAAAAGCCACTCTGTCCATAAGTCTTGCAAAGCCGATTAGCAGCTGCACTTTAAAACCCCTCCTGGGAGAGGAGCAGCCTGGCAGCCCATGCCACCAACAGACAGAAGGACAGAAACCAACCTGTGGGGAGGAGGAGACACCAGCACACAGGAGAAGTGATGGAGAAGTGAAAGGAAGGAGGCGTTTGCTGAGTCTGAGCTGTTCTTCCCAGGCCCATGGGGAATCACATGAAAAGACCCAAATTTGCAGGGGAATTATCTGTGAGCTAACAGTTATGCTGCAAACACAGTGTCCCCCAACTCCTCAGACAGAAGGCTTTGCTGTGTGATTCCCTGCCTCCAGGAACCACTTTTTTCCCACATTAGGACTTTTCCCTCTCTCCTTTCCTTTAATACCTCTTGGGAATGCAAGAGTTAAGGCTGGGACCTGCTGGCTGAGCTCCCCCACGCTGAGCCCTGGGCTGGCAATCCTGGGGATGCTGCTCCGTCCTGTGGATGAGCAGGGCAATGGCAGTGCTGGCTCATCATCCCTGGGGAAGCACCAGCACCCACCACCCACTGCTACAGCTCATCGAGGGGAAGGTTTGCAGGAAGAATTGAAAATGGATCAAATAAAACCATCGCTGCTCCCCATCACCCCAGCACACCTGTACCCATGGGCAGGGAGCTGGTGCCACGGGGATTTATTTCCCTCTCTCTGTAGTACACATTAAAGGGAGAAAGATGGTGGGCAATGGCTGGAGGCAGGCAGAGGAGTCACATGAAGGTAAGGCACATGTCTGGAGCTCTTTCCTAGAGGAGAGCATATGGGGGTGGGAACAGTGGGTGTCTTGTCTATCAGTGAAGACTATGCAAGGTCCAAACTGACTGTGAGACCCTGGGTGACAAAGGAGGGAGCAAAGAAGGAAGGCACGGGCCCAGTCTGCCAAGTAGCCTGGGCTGTGACAGGGATTGGATTGGGATGGATACAGGGCTCCTGCAGGCCCAGTGGAGGAAACAGCCAAACGCAGCAGGACTCCATCACAGCAGGAAATTAAACTGTCCTGCTTGTGCTGGCTCAAAGCTCTCAGTCACTTCAGCTGTGCTAGGTGCAACACAGGAAAAAAAAAGGAGACCTGAAATTAGGCTTGTGTGGAGCCTGACTCAGAGTGGGAGTTCCGTTCCTGGACTGTTATCAAAGGAGCGTGCAGAGATTGGCTCCCTGAGCCAAGCATCCAGATCAGAGTGACAAACCTCTGCGACCATCTCTGACACCCCAGCCTCTCTTCTGAAAAGACCTCCCGCCTTGACACCTCCTCTAAGTGATGATCCCACTGCCATCAACATACATCTTGTTTGAAACACTCCAGCACCCCGTCTTAGTTCCCACTGGGACTCTGGGCTGAGTTTGGAGATCCACGTGCATGAGGACTGCCTGTCAGCAGCCACGGGATACACTCAGCACCAGGACACTGAGCCCACACCTGAGACTGCCACGCTTCACTACCTGTGAGTACTGGGACATGGTGCCCTGCACTGTGCGTTTGCACTTCATAAACAGGGAGGCACAGGCAGTTCCTCTCCCGACACCCAGAGCTCCTCACCTTCACCAGCGTGGCCACGTAGCATTTGAAGGCAGCCAGCTGTGCTCCCGACAGGGAGGAGGCACGGGCAGCCTCCACCCGCAGCGAGTAGTGCAGAGCAGACTCCAGGTCGGCCATGTACAGCTTGGAGCTGGGGAGGACAGCACAACACGAGGCTCCATCAGCCCGTTAATCCTCACCCCGGGGTTTCCCAGGTCCCAGCCCTTCCCCGCCCAGCCCCAGTTTGCCCAGCAGCAGGGTGGGGGTCTGACCGGTCGGCTCGCAGAGGGTGTGACACGCGGTCGGTCTCGTTGGAGCTGCTGGCAGTGGTGTTCAGCTTGTAGGAGCCACGGGTGATGCCCGCGAGCGTGCGCAGGTAGTAGGTGTAGAAGGAGCGCGCCTCTATGTGCCTGCCAGGAAGGAGGAGCCCTAAGTCCCTCTTCTCTCCCAAACCTGACCCCAAGGAAGGAAGCTAAGGAGATGAAGTGGGTAGTTCAGGCCTGGGGAGGGAGCACGGGCTGCTCCATACTCTCCACCTGGCTCAGCAGTGGGTAGCCTTACATGTATCCTGAAGTGGAGCTGAGCCCCAGGTAGCCATACCATGTCACCTTCAGGCAGGTGTGGGAAGGGAACGGCTCAGTCACAAGGATTTTCCCTTCCTGCAGGTCCAGCCAGGGCTGGCAGTACAGTTCAGTGCCCACCAGCAACCTCCCACCAGCCTCCCCTACTCAGCACCTTCCCACAAGTACAAAGGAGCACAGACAGATGGGGCACAGGGCTGGCACCCCACCAGCATCCCCAGAGCCACCCTGCTGTGTCCTACACTCACACAGGCAGGCGGGAGAAGGAGCCATTGCGGAAGAGCAGGTATCCAGAGGGGAAGGAGGTGACGCCGAACTTTTCCACGAGCTCCTCCTCGCTGCTCAGCACTCTCCTCACTGCAATGTTCTCATACTGCAGCATGTCCAGGGCCACCTGCAAGCCCCAGGGTCAGATGGGGGGTGGGCAGAGGGATTTCCCAGCCCCACTAGGGGGACAGCAGAGCTGTTCAGTGCCCTGTGTAACATTTGGCATTGGCTAAGCTGTGTGCAAGCTGGGTAGGGAGGCTTCCTGGAGAGAGCTGCCCTGCCAAAGGCACCCAGGAGTTATCAGGCACCAGGGACAGAGGCTCCAAGAGAAATGGAGGATAAATGCAGCTATACCCACCTCTCTGCCCACAAAGGAGTTACTCTTCTCAAAGATGAGTGCCAAGTACTGATCCTTGTTCCTCTGGAAGAAGGTGCGAACCTCCTCAGCGCTGCAAGAGACAGGAGGACGGCAGCAGGCGCCTCGGCATCAGCAGGATGCTCTGCCCTCCCCCTCACAAGGAGCTCAACCCTTGCCTGCTGGGATTTGGCAGGGAATGCTGGTGCAGGATCAGCCCCACTGAGCAGGCAATTCCTCCTGCTGAAGTTTCCAGCCTAGTTTCCTGCTCTGGTTCACAGGCTTTGAGAAAACCCACTGGGGCTTGGCCAAGGAGGTAGAAAACAGAACACAGGCAGGGCAGGGCAAGGCAGGAGGGAGCTGCACACTCGCCCAAGGTAAAAAACAGCAATGAACTTGAACCAGGGCTGGGGATTTTTTTGGCTAAGACACAGAGGCACCAGAGTACCTGAAGCATGTGCCTGGCTTGATCATTGCTTTGGGATATCCAAAAGCTCTTTCTCAGGGCAATGCAGCAAGTGCTTGCATCCAATTAAGGACAATTCAGACGCCAAAAAATTGTACAGAATCAAGAAAACCCTTTTTCAGGACAGGAAAAAGTTTCTAACACAGCCTCTCTCAGCATGGTATGGCACTGCCAAATCCCAAAGAATTTGGGGTCCAGGAATTCCTTGCTCCAAGTAAGGCTGATGAGCAGGTTCATTAGGAGATTTGATAACACAGCCCATCTCATATGGGCCATGGAAACAGCTCTACCCTGGCCACGTCATCTGTGTCTCCCTGGGATGTGGGTGATGCAGTAGCTGCTCTTTGCTCATTTTGGGTTCAGGATTTCCCCAGAAACCTGCTCCCCTCCATGGGACAGAGGCCATCCCAGCCTCCTGCTGCCCCTACCTTGCTGGCTCCAGCGGAGGACAGGCGGGTGGCCAGGCATCCTGGCTCTGCTCAAGGTTGGTGATGATGGCGTGGCGCAGGTCCTCGACAGTGGCACTGGGATCTGCAGGGGACAGGACACCAAGGGGTCAGTCCTATGGAAACCAATCCCAGAGGCTAATCCAAGGGAAGCTGCTTGGAGCTGCCCCTCCAGAGACCCCTGATATTGCAGAGTATGGGAGGTGTGGGCAGCAGGGCCGTTCACACCCTGGGTAGAAAACCCTATGGCTCTGAATACTCACTGGTAATCCTTATCCCATCCTCTGGCTTCTTGCTAAAAGCTCTGAAGAACTGAAAGGGAAAAAAAATACAAGGGGAAACTGGAGTGAGCGTTTGGAGTGGGACAGGAGGCAGTGCAACCCGGCAGGCTGAGACCAGCTCTGCCTCAGTTTCCCCACAACACTGCAGCATACCAACTGACATCAGCCAGCACAGAAGGAGCTCCCAGCCATGTCCCCATCTTTTGGGGCATCCCACAGGAAAGGGATGCAGACATGGGTTGGGAGTCATGTTCAGTCAAGGGCTGAGCACTGGCAGGCAGTGGAGCAGGTGTCTCCAGGGGTCCCAAGGAGGCAGCTGGAACCTTCCCAGTCCTGCAAACCAGTCTCCCTGCTCCAGAGCTCTGACAAAGCAGTAAAAAGGGGGTTTTCCCACTCCTGGCCTCCCACAGTGGCTCCAGTACCCAGGGCAGAGCCAGAGCAGCAACACCAGGTTGCATCAGCCAGGTGTTTGCTTTGCAGGTTGGGCTGGGAGCTGAGGCTGTTTGCAAAAGGTGCGTGGCAGGGACACAGAATGTGAAGCAAGTGACATCTTGGCATGGCCACATCATCACACCTCCCTCCCCCAGGAGATGTTTCCATCAGTGTCCCAGGGCAGTAGGCACTAAGTGAGACCCCAGGGCAGGGCTGGGGCCAAGCCAACCTGCCTGGAAAACCCCAATCTGACCCCACTTGGAGCTGAGCCTCTAAGAAGGGACCAGAGGCATGTTTGATAAAACCCTCATCCCTATCCATTCCATCTCAAGGCAATCCTGGTTTTAACTGCTGGCTGTGGCACCTGGAGTGCTTTGGCTTCACTGCTTGTATTGGAGCAAGGCTCTGTTTGCAGTGGGAAGCTCTGCAGAAGAGTGTGTTGATACAGCTAAAGGGCTGGGCACAGACCCAGGAGGAGGGATGGCTCCTTGCCAGCCACCACAGGAGGCTCCCAGGAGTTGCAACCTCCCACGGCATCCCCATGTCCTCCTCCAAAACCTGCATCTACAACCTCTCTCTGCCCTCAAACAGCCTTTAAGTGTTTCCAACTCAGGATTCAGACTTTCCCTCATTCTAGTAGAGATCCAGCCCCTGTGTTTCGCCACTAAACAGCATTTTAGTTTTCCCCCCTCCTTGTTGCTCCATCGCCCAGCAGTTGCACCGTCTGCAGCCAGTTCACAGTTCACTGTTTTGGGGAAGAGTGAAACAGCTTCAGCCTGCAAAGCCCCAAGGGGAGTATTTTGGTGCAATACCCCTGTCAATCCAATTGAGCAAGAGAAGGACAGACCAAAAGGCAAAGCACAGTGAAACCCAACAAGTACCCGGCACATACAGTCTCACCTTCATGGTGGGGAAGCCAGTTATCCCAAAATCAGAGCACACTTGCTGGTTGTCCTCATCGGCACAGTCGATGGCCGCCAGGATCACTGCAGGCCTCCACTCTGCAGGGACAGAGGATGAGGTCAGCACAGCTCAGCACCCCAATGCCCCCAAAAACCACCCTCTTCCTCACGAGTGCTTGTGGAGACAAGAGCGATCTCCTGCTGTGTCAGTGGCAGAGATCCTCCTGTCCCAACACCACTGCTTGCCCCTTGCAGGACAGAGATCAATGGTTTGCAAGCCTGAACATGCAGGGCTGTGATCTGTAGTGGTGAGTGGTGCCCTACTTTCCTGGCAGCAGGAACACAGGGAAAGCCGTGCAAGGCAGGAGCTGGCTTTGCACACCCTGCTCTGCCAGTGCCAGAGCACAGACAGCTCTGCCCAACACTGCCTGCCCAGCTGGTTCTGCCTGTCCAGCGTCTGCCCCAGCTCTGGGAAGAGGACACGAGGAGAAGGGGAGGAATGGCTAGCCACAGCTCAGGGAGAGCAAGGAGTACAGGCTCCAGCGTGTCTCACCCCAGACCAAGGGCACAGCTGATAGCCAAGAGGGAACAACCCAAAACCAGCAGCCAGGGCACTGCAATAGTGCCTGCCCAGGTTCTGAGCATCCACTCCCCATTTGGGAGACCAGCAGACCCTTGGGGTAAAACAGATGAACGAAAAGGGACATGGAGGCATTTTAAACAGCAGAAAAACAGCAGGAAAACGGAAAACAAAGCTCTGTAATGGCTTCTTTTTAGTGTAAAGGACAATCTGGAAAATGCTCTGCCTATCCTTGGAGTGGGACAGGGAGGGACATAGCGCTGGCACGCAGGTGGAGCCCATGCTGCCCTAGGCAGGAGCACGCTAAAGGCAGGGACACACTGTCCCATGTCTCAGGTGACGGAACAGGTGCGCTGCTTCCCACTGCCCCAGCACTCGTGGCACAGGCGGGCTGGTGACAAGCCCTGCTGCAGGGAGCCAGGCACGTTCCTATACTCATCCGCACGTGGTGCCCGCAGGTCACCCAAGCATCCTCCCCGTCCAGCCCACTCCTGCGAAAGTCTACCCGTGGGAATGGCACCAAGGATGCTGAGCAGCACGGGGGCGGCTTCCCCGTCCTGCCTCCATGGGCACATCATCCGCGGTCCGGCCTCCGGAGCGGGGAGCCCTGGGGGAGCCCTCTTTTGGAGAGGAGCCAGGAGAGCCGGCATTGCCCCGCGGGGCCCGGGCACGCACCCCATTCCTCACATCCTGCCCATCGGGGAGCTCTGACGGCATCCCCAGGGAGGGACGGCATCCCCTCGGAGGGACGGGATGCCCGGCCGGCGCACTGACTCATGCGGCAGCCACCGCGCTGTATCAATTAGTGCAATAACAGGGAGAAGCCGCGCGCACCCCGGCATGCCGGGGGAGGCAGGATGAGTCCCGGCAGGACGAGGGGCCCAGCAGCGGGGTGTGCGGGTCCCCAGGCGGGGCTGGCACTGCCAGGCCAGGCATCAAGGTCAAAGCCGGGAACAAACCAGCTGGGATCAGCGCCCAGCAACCTGCCATCCCTGTTCCCGCAGGCACCGGGAGGAGCGGGGCTGAGGGACAGTCTGGGGGACAGCGGGATCCCCCATGCCTGGGGCAGGCTCAGCCTGAGCTTCTCCCTGCCAAAGGGGGGTTCAGGGATGCTGCTAAGCTAGGCCTGAATATCGGGAGGGAGCTGGGCCTTCCCACCAGGCTGACGTTCCAGGGAAGCTGGAGCTGGGCCGCAGGGGGGCTTTGGGGAGCTAACAGAGGATAGGGCAGAGCAGATTGAGGGACGGCGGTGAGAAGGACACAGAGGATGCAGAGCCCGGGATGCAAGGAAGATTTAAGAGTGCCGGTGAAGGGGAGGATGAGGACAACGGGGCAAGGACACGGGAGGGATTGCAGGATGCTCCCCGTCTTGGGAGAAGCGGGACCTCCCTGCGCAGGGCCACAGGGAGGAAGATTTAGGGGTGCTGACGGGCGAACAGACAGAGATGCATGGGGAATTTGAGAGCGCAAGGGCAGAGACACTAGGTGCTGACGGAAGAGGACAGAGACAGGGACAAGGGGTGGGGGGCAACGAGGTCAACGGCACAGGGAGGGATCGGGGAGCCGCTGGGGGGGGGCAGGCGGGGACGAGGAGAAGGGGGGCCAGAGGGGCCGGGGACTCACCGCGGATGTCGTGGGCCAGGGCCCGCCATGTGGGCGCGAAGTGGATGCAGTGCCCGCACCAGGAGGCGAAGAACTCGACGGCCCAGGCGCTGCTGGAGCCCAGCAGCCGTCCCTCCGCCCCCGGCCCCAGCAGCTCCAGGGGGTCAGAGGCCGAGTAGAGGCGGCCGGGCCGCGCCGCGGGCACCCGGAGCAGCAGGAAAAGCAGCAGGAGCGGCGGGACAGCCGCCGGCCCCCCGCAGCCCCCGGCCCGCGCCCGCCGCAGCCACATCGCCCGCCAGGCCGCCCGGCACCCCCCGGAGCCGCCTTTAGCGCCCGGAGCCGCCCGTAGCACCGCCCCCCGGGGCGGGGACGGGGCGGGGACAAGGCGGGGAAGCGTCGGGAGCGAGCACCGACACTCACCCACAGCCCCCCGTGTACCGCGGGGGCGCCCGCACCGGTGGAGAGACCGCTAGGCCTGCAGTCGCCCCTGGGCGCCCTCTTATCATGGGGAGGGGCCCAGTACTCCCCTCCTCCCCTAGCTTTGCTGCGGAGTTACCCTTCCGTCAGGGAACAAGTGGCATAAAATTATACAATTCTGATAAAGTGAGGATGCCCAGGGAGGTGGCGGACTCATCGTCCCTAGAGGTGTTTAAGGAAAGATTGAACGTGGCACTGAGTGCCATGGTCTGGTTGACAGGGTGGACTCCATGATCTAGGCCTTTTCCAGCCCAAATGAACCTGTGATTCTGTAATGGCGGAGGCAGCTGATTCAGCCCCAAAACGCACGTTGTCACCATCGTGGGCACCCCGAGGGCAGCGCCCTGGCCAGACAGCCAGCGTGACATCAGTCAGCACCACCTGGACACCCTGTGGAATGGGGACCCTGAAGACATCCCTGCCCTCTCCCCAACCCTGCCAGGGATGCTCAGTAGGGATACCCAGTGACACCCACAAAATCCAGCTCTACATCTAAAAAAAGCCACCTCCAGTGGCCCCTTCAATGGACTGTCTTCAAACGGAGAGGTAGATTAGATATTAGAAAAAAAATCTTCCCTGTGAGGGCGGTAAGGCCCTGGCACAGGTTGCCCACAGAAGTTGTGGATGCCCCATCCCTGGAAATGTTCAGGGCTAAGCTGGATGGAACTTGGAGAAACCTGGTCCAGTGGAAGGGTAGGCAGGATGATGGAACCAGATGTTCTTTAAGGTCCTTTCCAACCCAGACCATTCCAGGATTCTGTGATTCCATGCTCCCGGCCAGGCCAAGCCGTGCCTTTGCTCACGCACACACACACGTCACCGGCTCCCAGACGGAAGGTGCCCGTTGCTCAGTGCCCCGGGGCAGAGCCAGGCACTGTCAGGGTGGACACAGCCCCAAAATCCAGCCCTCTGCTCCCTCCCCAGCCCCTGAGGCCCAGGAAACATCTGGCACTAGGGGTGCTCATGGCTGCTGAGAGCTTGTTGCTGGCTCTGTCTCCAGGAAGGCCATTATCCATGCTGGGCCCCACCTAGGCATTTTAGGCGGACTCGCCATGCTAGAAAAACAAGCCTGCCAGAGCCCAGGCTCGCCAGGGCAGCAGAGGGCAGGGGCTCCACATGGGGCATGGCTCCGGGAAACGACGGGGCTCCCTGACACAGCCTGGCCTGGAGGCACGGAGCATGGTGGACACAACCTGCGGGATTGCTCCCACCCACCTTCTGTGGGTCCAGGCTGATGGGAATGGGGCCAAAGATGGTTTGCTCCAGCCTTGTCAGCTGTAATTAAGTCCTTAAGGGATTATCACGCCTCGTTGTCTAACCAGGAGGGAGAGAGACACAGCCTAGCCTGTGCAGAGCTGCTCTGAAATGTGGTCCCTCACTATTGACAGAGACTTTGCCAGGACTTCTTCTCATCCAGCTGGTGATGAAAACACAAAAATCCCCATGTTCAGGGAGATCAGCACCGTTATCTCACCCTAGATTTAAAGCCTTATTTTAAAGGCTCATCAGCTTGATTAGGTTATCAAGGCAAAGGAAAGGTGCTTGGCACCATCATAATTGCCAGCATCCTCCCCATCCAGCTCACCCCTTCCTCCCAGGCAGCCCAAATTCCTTGAATCCTTTTTTAGATACAAAAGCAGCATCTAACACCAAGGTGGAGGGGCAGGAGCCCACACCCTGGGGCTCCAGCTCCTTTGGAGGTGAGCCATGCCATTGCTCATCCCCTGGAGCCCTGGGGTGGGGATGCTTGTGCTTCCTGCTGCCCTGGGAACAGCCGGGCTGCTACCAACGACACTACTGCCCAGCTGGCACGTCCCATCCCCAAGGCCCCCCAGGTAATAGACTCCTTCAGCAACAGGGTGTGGAGTTTTCCAGGCACAGACTTGCCCAAAAATCCTTTTTTCCTCTGAATGCTACTGCAAAGCAAGAGATGAGGCTTTTCTTCCACCCCAGATTGGGAAGAGAATATTACCAGGCAGAACACCCTGAGACAGGGCATGGAAAGCCAGACAAAGCAGAGGCTTTGAAAAAAGCGTTTTAAAGTTGGATTTGAAAGCAACTAAGATGAAAGAATAGCAGCCAAGAAGCAGTAGAAGTCTGGAGAGGTTTTAGAAATGCCCTCCCAGCACTCTCTGCCTTTTGGTCCTCTCTGGCTGCTAATGGAACCTGCAGGTAGCAAAAGCAGGACACAGGTGCTGGGCGACTCTGGATGCCCAGCTGCTGAGCCCCAGCCAGCCCTAAAGCTCAGCTTTAGGCTCCCATGGCACATTTAGGAGCTTTCTTGGTTTTCGCAGCAAAGTCTTCAGTGCCTACCTCAGCATCCTTAACTGTGGGGAGAGTTGTGCTTCACTCCGTAGCAAGGCCATGGGCTAAGGATGACCATAGAGATTCCTGTGCTGCACAATGTCTGTGCAGCAGCTGAGCAGTGGCTTTAGTTCATTAAGCTCATCAGCTCTGAAATCTCCTTTCCCAGACTAATGCCCAGCAGGAATCTCCTTGAAGTCAGTGAGGCGTGGGCAACATCAACAGGCTGAGAACCTCAAAGGTGGCCACAATCTCGCCAAAATCATTTAAGCCCTGCAGAACTTGTTTCGTGCACCCAAAATGGATCATTTTCAGACACAAAGCTACTCAGATCACCTCTGTGCTGGGTTAGAGAGGAGACAAGGAAAGAGCAGTTGGATTTTATGTGCTCAGCCCTTGAAGTGATGGAAAAGACTATATTTCAGAAAATTGAGGAAGGCTTTTATTGTCCATTTTTAAAAGCATGAATCTGTCTATAAAATGTTCAAAATGGCTGGGCGAGCAGACCCAGGACCTCTTCACTTCCCTTCAGTTGTGAAGGTTCAGGGCCACAGGGAGATCCTGAAATGGACTTTCTTCCTTGAAAATTAAAGAACACGTTCCTACCTAATTGTGTGATTCCAGGAACTGACTGCAAGGAAAACACGAAACCAATGCAAGACTCATGATACAACCACGGCAACCCTGTCACTGGCATTTCAGAGGCTGTTCAGAGACGCTTGCATCCAACATCCCTGCACGTGCCTTGGAAATACCAGCTGCAGAGGAGGCTCAACAGTTTTCCTTTCTCCAGACTTCACACGATGATGAACTCAAAGAAGTCTTCCTTGATCTGCAGCACAGATCAAGCGTGGTCCTTCTGTGAATTAAAGAAAAGGCCTCACTCCCCTCAGAAAGCAAGGGAAAATTGTCCCACTTGCCACCTCCCTGACATTCCAATCCAGGTGGCACAAGTCACACCTCAGCTGAGACATGGCCTCAGATAAGACCTTTTGGCAGCATCTGTGCCACAAACCTGCCAGCTTTGCCAAGACAGGGAATAACACCTGGAGTGGATGTGAATCCTGACTGCTTCCCACACTCTGCATTAGCCCTGCCAGGCTGACACCTGAGAAGACCAGGCTGGCCCCTCGAAGACCCCACTGGCAGCTGGGAATTGCTGACTCCACGAGACAGGCTTGGTCAGAAATCGTTGATTTCTACTTTTCAAGCCCAAGCAGCCTGTAATAACAAGAGGCACAAAAGCAAATCTGGGGTGCATTCTCAGGATGTGATGAATGTGTTCACGTAGTTTGCGTCGGCAGAGAGAATACAGCAGTACCAGCCTGCTGCTATTCACCCTCTGCTGATTCATCCCTGCTCCAAAGGACAGCAGCCACGCTGCCCTTGCTCTTCTCAGAAGAACCCAGGGAGACCAGGAGGAACTGGCACTGTCATTGGTATGTCTGGGTAGGAAACGTTTTACCTGCAAATTTCAGATCTACTAACAGTCATAAATGATTACCATGACCCAGGTTGCACAGAGCAGATGTTTTCCAGTCCAGCTCATATTCCCAGCTTTAAGTAGCAGATCGGAGGAGGCCACACCGCCCAGATTTGCCACATCATTATTTGGCAGGTGGTTTAATTGCAGCACACGAAACTGAATACCACAGAGATGACAACGGAGCACTCCCCTCTTGCTCTGACAGTAGTCCTGCAACGTAAGCAAGGTCTCACCTACCAAGGACTGCTGTGCCCAATCACAGGTTCACTGAGCAGCACTGGCTCCATCAGTCCACAGAACAATGCAGCCAGACACAGACACTGGACCAGGCTCCTTGTTGAGCTACTCAAGCCAAGCCACGTGAACAGTGGATCTCCTGCAGCCTCCTTTAATTTGCTGGAATAAAATCAAATCAAATCTGCGACATCCCCCCAGAAGCTGTGTTACTTCTACCTCCAGCAAATTCTCAGACAAAATCTGAGTTTGAGTCAGTCTAGACTTCATGCAAGAGGAAGCCACTGGAAACCCACATCAGGGAGGGAACACAGCCTAAGGGACACAGCAGGTCTTGTACAGGTGGAGCAAAGGGCTAGAAAACTGGGGCCAAGAGAAACATTCAGAGCAGGAACTAATCACCTGCTCCAGGTCATCAGCACACTTGGCAGGCAAAAGAAGGTATCTGTGCTCCAGGAGCCTCATCTATGCCCCTGAACCTGCCCAGCCATCACCCTCCTAAACACAGCTACTCCATTCTCTTCCTTTTCCCCAAATTTCGCCAGGACCTTATTCAGGAGGAGGCAGGAAGGTACAGGGCTGGGGCTACAGTTTTTGTTTGCTCCAGTTTCCAGATCTCACAGGGTGCCTTTCCCTCCCCCACAGGACCGGCATCCCAAAGAGTGCCCTATGCTTTCAAACTCCATTACATCTCATCTGCATTCCTGCCAGGCAATGGCCCATGCTCCAGGCTGGGTGCCAGCAGCTGGGCAGCAGCCCCCCTCCTCTCCTTCCTGAACTCTGAAGAGCTGCTGGTGTTCAGCAGCTCCCCACCAGCTCCTTTTCTTCCCAGGGCTGTGTTAATGAGAGCCCAGACATTGCAGAAGCCCTTGTGCTAGGCAGGACACAGGATGTCTGGAGCAGAGTCAACATTTCAAGTGCTCCAGTGCCAGGCGTTTTAGCATGTGGGATGGCTGCAGCTGGCATCACATCTCCAGGGAGGCACCTGGGAGTGGGCTGTACCTGGGAAGGGAGGCACCAAACAGTCCCACTTAATCCAGAGTGTCATCGGCAAGGCAGGTGCCATTGGCCAAGCCAGGAGTTTCACCAGGTCCACAAGTGAAACAGCTGTCAACAGCGTGCTCTGAGGGCTCTGGGAAGAGTTACACAAACACCACGGGTAGAAAGTCAGTGGCAAAATGAAGCAACGTAGACTTGCAAATGAGGAAATGAGAGCCTTCATCACGCTGATTGCTGGGCATCCTGGGCAAGGACAGCAGGAGCAATGCAGCAGTTTGCTGTGTCACCCGCCAGAGCGCCTTGGCAGCACTCCCAGGGCTTGAGCCGTTTTTAAAGGAAGCCTCTTCTCCAGCCAGAGAAGCCCTGATCAGCTTTTGTTTTTTCCAACGTGAAATCCACCCTGAGCCCCTTCCAGGGATGGATGCAAGTAGACAATTGTCCAAAAATACAGGAATTGTAGAGTAAAATCGCTGCGGAGCAAGGAAAGGCATGACACAGATGCTCTCTGCTGCTCACTAATGAGGACACAGAGGCTGCAGCACCACTTTGCCTCAGCCCTTAGAACATCCAAGGACCCACCACTGCATTTGGCTGGTTCAGCCGCTGAGCTCAGAGGGCTGTGACATCCTCCTGTGTGTCTGAAGACTGTGATGGGGCTCTCAGCTCCGCTGAGGACCAGTGCTATGGCACACCGGCACTGCAGGACTGCAGCAGAGCTGCTTCCATCATGGAAGCCTGAATGCAGCAAGCCCTCCTCCAAGATGAGGTACCTCTGCTAAGGAAAAACAAAGAACAAATAATTGTAATGGTTTAGTTCACACAGGTCCCCCCCATTTAATGCAAACAGGCAGGTGAGGAGTCACACAGTTTCCAAGCTGGGAAGACCAATGCTGGGTTTTGTACAGCGTCTGCAGTAAATGGCAAGCAAAGCCTTTTCTGCTGGGCTGTACATAAATAAAAGGCACCAAAACACAGCAGAGGTACTGGAGCAGGGGTGGCCACAGGCACTGAGGAGGCTCAATGAACACCTGTGCTCCCTGGCTCACACCTTCACGCTGCCACTACATCACCATGTACTCACACCTGTGGTTTGGCACTGCAAGTGCTCAGCCGTCCTCTTACAGAGCTCCAGGACCTTTCCTGTGTTAAAGTGATTTGTTGGGTTTTATTGTCCTGGAAAGAAAACAGCAAATATTTAGGAAAGTTCCACCAATACATAAAGTTTCCTGGGAGCAATGTTTGCCCCTTGGTGAGGAAGGGATCAGTGCTGCTAACAGCAGCTCTACAGAGCTGTACCAATTCAGGAGCCTAACTGAGGGATACAAAACAAGACTGAGGCTCTGAAGAGCCTCATTTAATTCCAAAACTGTTGTTTAACATAAAAATACTTTAAACCATGAGTTTTTAAAATATATTTTAAATAAATATGTGCAAGGAGTAGCTTTTCTCCCACAGTGAACTCCTGCAATGATTGCTCAATGCTATTTCCCAGTGTTATCAACAGTCAGCTTTAACACTAAGGAAATTATAAGAACGTTATGATTATAATTAAGGCAACTCTAATGGGATTTTGTAGCCTGTGATTGGCATCCCAAGCACAGCATCAGACAGAAAGGGGAACATACAAGGGACAAATCTCCAGGACACCATCAGAATTAGCAACTGCTTGGGTAATTAGAAAGCTCCATTTTATAAAAACCAGAAAACAAGATTAATTTATAAATCAGTTTATTTATTTATTTACAGATTTTGTTCTCTTAAAGTACATTTCAGTTACCAAAGATATTTACACTGGTGTACACAGGGACCACCCTGGTTATTTTACAGCTCTTAATTACAAAAAAACCTCCCCAACCCCTCCACATCCTTGGGTCTGTCTACTGTGCAAAGCTGCTGTGGATGTGAACATGAGCTGAAACTGGCCCAAACCCCAAGTTACCAGGTTATTTACACATACACAGTAAACGGGTTTCTTTTCAGCATCTCCACAACACAGTACACAGGGAGACCGAGCCTCCCAAAAGGCGGCTTTGCAAATGTGTATCAAAAGGCTCTGCAAAATCAAGGAAAAAAAAAACCCTAGTAAATGCAGGTTAATTACAGTATTCCTTTTTCATCTGTATATAATTTTGCATTTAACACTTAAATTACAAATAAGTTCAATAGTTTGCTTTTCTCCATTTTAGTTGGTTTGTAAACACTTCAGATGCACTAAATAACTTGTAAGATTCAACCGTTTGTCTGCTGAAAAGTACTTTGTTTTCCTAGTATTCTTAAGGTAGCAAAGATATATGAAAGTTGGAACTGCACACAGTTCCTCGCAGAATAGTCACTTAAAAGGTCTCTGTCACTGTGCTACTGAAGGTCTTCTGCAGGTACACACTTATTCAAGTATTGCAAAAAGCTAAGGCCACTTTTTCAAGAAAGGAAAAGGAACAAGATGGGATTTTTCAATCCCTCATTCCACCTTGTGAGCAACAAGCCTTCTCTGAAAGGCAGAAGTACTGATATTCCAGGGCTCGGCTCACAGAGCGTCCTGTTGTTAGAGAGGTACTCGCACTCTGTGTCCCCACAAGCCTGGGCTTTCCCACCTGGCTCTGAGATCCTTCCAAAGATGGAACAGCATGTCCCCAGTGATGCAGCCGCTGCCCCAAACAGCTCACGGGTCTCAGCACAATGTCCCAGCCTTGAATCTTCTTATGTGGTTGCACTGAGATAACCAGGACGCAGAAATAGCATCTTGTTCTTACAAAGGGAAGGTTGGGGAGAGAAGCAGAGAATTCAGCCTGTTTGTGGGATCCCAGGCTTCCCCATATCTCCTCACTACCATCCTGACCCTTGCTTCATCGCAGTAATCATCAGCCCACAAATACTCAACCTACTTAAGGTTTTGAACATACACTCAACTCAAAGCCACTCAACACACGTGAGGTATTGAGAAGGTAATTCACGTACGTTCAAGTCATTTTAGGGTTGCTCCTAGCAAGGATTGCTACAAAAAAAATCAGTGATGTCTGCAAAGGAACAAAGCCATTACTTAGACACCGATTCTTTCTGTCCAAACACCTGTTAAAAATAGTTAGTGCTTCTGTGGAGGATTACAACCAAAAGACAACAGGTACATGATTTCCAACGGACCCCCATACCCTGCCAGGCCCGACTGCTCAACCTCCTCCCTCCTGCTGGACAGACCAGAAACATCCCCCGAGCCCCTCAGAACAGCAAAAAGCCCTGGGGATGCAGGACAACCTTCTCAACACTGACCACGGTGTCTACAGAACAGAACCTAACCTGATGCTCAGGTATGAACCACTCTGCGGGTCTGTCCTCTTTCCATAATTGCTACCTATAAAAATAGCAATCCTTGCTATTAAGAGAGATACACCCAGGAAAGGGAATCTGAGGTGGTGACCCAATCAGTGACACCATGCTGGTTAAATCTAGCAGCTTTAGTTTGCTTCTGTCTTAAGCATGCAAGGGTTTCCTGGTTCAGCATCATGACATTTTACATGAACAAATGAATCACTTGAAAAAAAACAGCTGAGCAATGCTCCACCAAGACCATTTGACTTCCAGCCAGCCAGAAGGTCCACTACTGTGGGACATACATGTATATGCGCACTGAAGGTGTCCCTATCAACCATTACCTCCTCCTTGTTCTTCCACCTGCAGAGCTCCCATGGATATGGCTCACCACTAACAAGCGAAGTGCTGGCAACACTACATCTGAGAATCTGCATGGACCTCTGGCAAATCCAACATTTCCCAGTGCTGTCCCTGAAGAATTACCAGCTGTGCGTCACTGTGCAAAATGCAAATATTCCAAAGATAGCTTTCAAAAAATCCCAAACAATAAACAACCCAAGCAAAAAAAATCAAAAAGGTGGAAAAGAAAAACCAAACTGGACCAGTAGCAGAGGTATGCACAGCAGGAAGCCCAAGAAGCAAGCAGATGAATTTAACCGTTGAGATCTCCCCGCCACGCCTGTTGGAGGCTGCAGTATCTTTGGGGCACCTCTGAGGGCTTCTAAGTGTCTGTCTACACTCCAGTGCCTAGAGAATCTGACTTTCCTCTGGGTCTTGTTCCAGGTTAGCAAACGGACATCCACTATTAAGGCATCAACGTTTGACCCCAGATTGTCCGTGTTCCTCCAAGAAAAACACAAGAACAGGAAGAACAGGTCAGGAACCAGCACTCAGCAGAATGACACTGCAGATAAATCCAGCACCAAATCAACCACATAACATGGTGCAGAAATTCTGGGAAAGGAAGGGAATAGAAAGAGCTGGGAATTTTGACGCAATTTTTTCAGCTCAGCCCCCTCAACTCTCCATCGTCTCTGAACCAGGTGCTTCAGTTTTCAAGCTGCACTCCTAGACCTGTCTTTGCATCCCACCCTTGGTCATTGAGGTTTGGTTCTTCCTACCTTCACCCCCCTCGTATCTGCCTCACGAAGCTGGAGGTTTTGTGCGAAGAATATGGGGCTCTGAAGTTTCCAAACCAGATGCTCTCTCAAGTTCATCTGTCTCAAAACACAAGACAGTGCAGCCAACTGCACAGGACACTCTCCTGCAACTCACTTAATAAATTATCTGAAAATAAATAAAAAACCCACAAGCACAAAACATGCAAACAGTCAAGCACCAGACACCGCTTTCTTTGGTGAATACACTCTGTTCTCTAAATTGTTCAAGTAACAGCTTCTCCGATTCATTAGGTGACAGTAAGGGAGAAAGCTGAGGGATTGAAGGCCAATTTTTTGTGAGGAAATACTTTCCACTCCTGCATGTCTCGTGCCTGAGAAAATCCTGAGTATCCATTATCTGGGAGCAGCTGGTGCTCCGGGAAGAGAAGTGCTACACGGTAGGAGGAAAGCTGTCCATGGGCTCATCTTTCACACTTGATATTAGGCAGGCTTTATCTTGCTCTGCCTAGGAGCAAAGCAGCAAGAATTCTTTACTCGTAGGAAGGAAGCAACATCATCTAATTTCCCTGGACTGGGCTGGCACCATGCTTGGTACCACATCACAGAAGAAAGATGAAAACGAGCTTCGCGGAGAAATTAATTAAATAGGCTCTGAAGCAGAAGGAACTGATGCACATTTTTAGGGCTGCAGGAGAAGATGTGTTAAGATCATAACACTGTTCAGTATGTTAAGTCTCTGTTTATGACCAAAACCTGACCAAACTGTTGCTTCTCCAAATTACTCACATTTCTAAAGACAAGTTGAGTACTGATGGCTGACCACCATGCCAGCAAAACAGCCAATATCCCAACTTAACCCAACCCTTTCAGGGAACAAACCAAACATGTCAAAGCCCCAGCCAGGACCTTGGGCAGCTGCTGACAGTTATGTGACATAACTGCACTGGCACATGAACAGTCTTGAGCACTCCTCAAAGCAGCCTCAAGTGAGGGATCAGCTTGTTCCAAACAATAAATCTGGTGCGAGGTCTTGGCAGCCAGTTCAGGTTCTTTTCATCCCATCTGAACTGCCTGGGAACTCCACGTGTGGAAGTCCAGCTGCACCACATGCAGGAAGGAGAGCAGGTCAGGAGTCAGAGAGGCCTGTGACTCCATGGCTGGCAGCTCTGAGCTCACTTCAGCACTGTCAGACAAGCAGCAGCCTCCGCTGTTTCTCGTTTATCTGGTTCAGTACATCAACAGTGTCTCTGATTAAGGCCTCGAAGATCCCATCTGCCAGCTGCATCTTTACACACAGCTCATCCTCGTCATAGTTCACCCACTGCGCTTCTTCCTCATGGAGTTCCTGCACCTTGGAGGGTAAGAAAGGCAATGCAAACATTACAATTCTGTTGCTTTAAAATAATATTGCCTGCAAAGTTCCAGAAAGAGTCCAAAGCAGAGTATCTGCCAACAACCTATCTGTCTTTGTAAGAGATTACAGGAAATGCTTGGAGTAGCAAAACAAACAGTTCTGTTTGAACCAGGCTATTTCACTGTATGAATATTTTCTACTTTTCACTGTAGCATCCATTTTAAAGGCTTTCATACTCCTGCTCAAGTTTTTCACTTGAAAGGACTCAGCTAATGGGATATTCTTGGCCAACAGCAGAAGCTCTATTAATTAATTAGTCCCTAATTATGTTTTTGCAAGAAGCAGATTCCATGCGGCTGAAACTGGCAAGAAATAATGGAAAGGCCTTGAACAGGGCAAGGAGAAAAAGAAAAGATTTCACTACATTTCAGTTTATAATACGATAAGAAAATTTTAGGGAAACAACTAATTTCCAATTCTTCTGCATATGAAGACAAAATGCTTGCATGTGTTACAAGACAGCATTACAACTCATTTGCACAGAATACCCCACGCTTCATTGGATTTGTCAGCAAATTACTACAAATTACAAATTACTACAGATGGACTTTTGTACCAGTACATTCAAAAAGTACATATTTTCCTCTATTACTAAACTGTTGGTAAAGAAAATCCCCTTTTACTGCTCACTGACAAATAGGTGGTTTAGTATCAGACTGAAATACATCATTTCATTCAGCAAATCAAGTCTTATTGAAAGATTCTCCAAACTGGACGTCTTCAATTAAACTTATTAAAAATTTGTCTTATTGACCATTTCAGTATTATAGACAAACCTTAACACAGCTCAAACTTTTTAGAAAAGAAAGAATGAGTGCAAACATCACTTGTATTTAAAATGACAAAGAAAACCTGCTGAAAGCTCTCTCTGCTCAGCTTCAGCAGAAACCTCCTTTGCCCATAAATCTTATACTCTGAACTCAAAATACATTTACAGTGTACAAGTGGGGCAGACACCTACACGCTGCCAAACTAAGGTTAAACATACTGAAAAATCCACTAACCCAGGATCATTATGTAATAGTATTGTTTTCTGAGGCAGAACATAAACTATAGCTCCAACACACTCTCTTCCTTTTGCCTGAAGCTAAACCTCCCAGAAACTGATCTGTTTTGAAGCTGACAGCTGCTGTGGCACAATGATGACTCAATAACCCCAGCACAGTGTGAAGCCCAAGAAAAGCCTGCTATGGGAACCCCAGGGAACTGGCATTGCTGCAGGGTTTGCAGGCATTCATAAGGCCCCAGTCAGACACGGGGCATCAGGCTGACAGCTCCTTTCTCCCTCTTTTAAGAGAGCCTGGGGAGAGGGGCAGGGATCTTCTCCTCTAGACAGCTTTGGAAGAGTCACACTGCCTGCTTACAAGCCTGTGCTACCACAGCAAGCACCTCTTTCCCACACAGCTGTCAAGGACAAGGCATTAATGGCTTCATTAGGCTTGTTACTAATAAGGAAGAAACAACATTATTTGCAATCAAACGTTGAAGGAGTGCTGTAGATGAAAATAATTTAAATGGAAGGCTAACAAGTAGTAGATAATTGGGTGTGGGTTTGTGTGGGGTTGAATGTCTGAAAGAGACTCCTGAACTCTCACACAGAAATGTGCCGCCTGCAACCTGTATGTGCTGGTTGTAAATTCTGATAAAATAAACAGCAGCATGTCCCAAGTGTTCCCATCAATAAAGAGGCATAAGATAGAAGCAGCAGTTTGCAGACTGACCACGTGTTGTGTGTCTGCTTCACAGACTATTTAGATAAGGAAAAGAAAGAGAAAAGAGTTATGAAAAGATGATGCTGAAAAAGGACTCCCTAAAAGCAGAAGTGATTCGAGAAAAAACAACAGGAGGCTCAAAGGTACAAGGTGAAGATGGCTGCTGCAGGAAAGATTCTGGAAATGGGGGAAGATCCTGAAGACACAGGAGGTGGGTGGAGACAAAATCCCCTGGGCATGCCAGGGGATGCCCAAGGACCTCGACTGGTGACATCCAAGGCTGGTAACCTGGAGCAGCTGCATGACAGTGATGGGATGTTCTGTCCGACCCCCCCAGGCTAGCTGTGACTTCACTGCTGAAAAGCGAAGTCAAGACTTAATGAAGGTAACACTGGGGGCGGGGGAAGAGAGAGAGTAAAATAATCGAGCAGGTTAAAAGCTCTGATCTCACTGGCCTTGAACAAACCCCAATGTCCAGATCCACACTAAGGTGCCGTTTATTTGGTCTCCCTGACAACTGTGTGATGAGAATTTCTTTATGGTGCTCTAGCAGGGAAAAGAGATACATGGGATAAAGAAGTAAAAGTAAACAAGAGAAGAGAAGGTACTTGATCCAGGCAGAGAAAGGCTGGATGTTTAATAGCATCAGAAAGAAAAACAGTATCAATGATTAATTTTCTCTTCTCTGAATCATTCCCCCCTCCCTCAGAGGCAGAGTACACAATTTCCTTTGGCATTAGGAAGACTTCCTCGAGCATACTTTTGGAAAACTGCGAGAATGTGCAATTTGCAGCTGCAGGCAAGTCTTCTTTATAGTGTATTCAGAACACGTGTGGAAACTGCCATGCTGCTTTGCAGCCCTGGCTGCAACATCCGAGCCAAGGCAGTTGCGACTTCTTTGTCTGGGAAAGGTTTGATCCATTTATTGTGTTACAACAAACTGCTCCTAAGTAATTGAGACAGTTTATTTAATATTTGACAACTCTCATGGCTTGCATGGAAATGGGCTTTGCCTTGTCTTCAGTATTTTGCACTTTGTCATGACAAAAGTAAAACTTGACATATTTGATACCAGGAAGCAAGAGCTCTATACCAGAAAGAAACTGCATTTGGGTAAAGTCAGGAAAACTACACTTTTAATGGAACTGAATTCCATTCTACATGAAACGATAAACAGCGATGAAACGCAGAAGGCTGTGTGGTATTTTTTTCTCTGTGCCTTTTTTTTGGTATGCACTTTTTATTAAAAAAAAACAAAACACTTAAAGAAGGGGGGCATGCACACAAAAAACCGACCAGGAGATAACATGGTCACATGATCCTGCTGGTCATCTAGTAAATGACACAGCACCTAAAAAAACCCACATAAAGTAATATAACCAGAAGGAACTTCAGACAGTGACTTAGCATGTTTTGATTTTTCAAGATTCCTGTTCAAAACCATGAATAACTCTTAAATAAACTACATTTCAGGAGTCAGGAGACTATTTGAGAGACTGAAAAGAATAAGCATCCAGATATAAAGTAGTGTCTTGGAAGAAGGCCAGCAGGAAGAGGGCAGGCAGGTGCGTTCTCACAGCCCTTTGCTCTCAGAGTGCCTGGAAATCTTAAGACAGCATACAAGCAGCCTTTCAGTCTCTTCTTACTGTGCACTCCCCACGGGTTTAGCTCTGAGGTGCTGCAGCAGTGGCACCTCGAACTTTCCAATTAAGCCAGCTTGGTAGGAACAGGCCTGCTTTGTTGCAGAGTCTCTGCACAGAGAGAAACATTTTGGCTGTTAAATCAACAGGTCAGAAGATAAAGCACTTTTCAGCACTCTGCTGGCAGCCTCCTCAGGTGTGAAAACCAAACACATAGGTTTGGCAGTATCATGTGAGCTCTGCTTTCTCAAGCTCCAGATGAAAGAGAAGGGGGGCTGTCAGGGAAAGCAATGGCAGAGTTTGTTCTAGCCCCATGCAAACAGATCAGCACAGGGAGTTTTGGCTGAAGATCCAAGTGCGAAAAAAGTGGAGTGGAAACAACCTGTTGTCAGCACCTGAACTTAAATACGGAGATATGAGGGTTCTTGCTGTAGCTTAAAAACAGATTTTGAAAGATGCTGGCAGTCCTGATGTACCAAAATGTACATTTGACATTCTCCACAAAGCCCAGACAGCACACGTGATAAAGGATCAACATGAAGGGATGAGACGGGAAGAAAGCAAACACTTAGATATTCCTTTAACTTGATTTTAAACAAAGTAGCTTTTCATAAATGCGAATCTCCTGTACTTGTTTACTGAAAGGGAAGATTTGCTGTAAATGGTGGTAACTGGAGCAAATATCCAGCAGATCAGAGGGAACCCTGAAGAATCCCAATACAAATCCTTTCTGAGGACAGAGATGCCTGATTGAAGACAAAAAGAATGCTGCAAAAATAAGAGAAAAATGTTCTTTTGTCACTAGCACTAACACATGACTCACCACACTGGTGTCAATGCTGGCAAAGCACAGACCAAAGTGAAAATGCAACTAAAAGTGCAGCGATTGGAGGAAGAAGCAAAGCTGAAGGGAGAGCAAGGAGGCAAAGGGTTAATCTATCCTGTTGTCCCTTTAGTTCCCAGCAGGTGTGGGACACAGGTCCCAGTGTCACAGAGATCACCAGTGCTGCTTCTCCTGCTGTGACCCTTCCCACAGGGATGAACCTTCCACTGGGAATTAAGATTAATATGATAAGCCCAGTAAAGTGCATCCAGGCATAATCAGGGAGAGACTAAGTTCAGGAAAATAGCATTTTACTGTCATTTGTTTCTGTGCCTACAGAAGAAATAAAAGTCACACCCAGCTCCTGGGTCAGACAGTACTGGACAATCAGGTGTGTTCAATCTTCTCAATATCACTAAAATACACAGTTATCTCAACAGAAAACTGTGAAGGGATGTTTTCATTTTAAGGTTAATTTGACTTAAAATGGAAATGAAGAAACTGTGCTCTAAGTTTAAATGCAAGTAACAGAAGCCTAAGAATGCCCATCTCTGCTTTAAAATACCATATTTATTTTAACAGTCGTTGTCTTCACAAGCATCAAAAAAACGTGGAGACTCAATCAGCTCATGTATGTATTCACATGACATCCCCTACACACTGCAGTGGTGTATACTAGCTACATCTTCACAAAAACTGGAACTAAGTATTTTGAATTGTGATTTTCCAAGACGATTCTACAGCACCTAAATCTACAAAATCCATCTCATTTTCTCTTTCAGGAAATTGCTCTCTTGTACTCCTTGAATACACTTTCAACAAAATGTGGAGAATCCTAAAACTGGCCTCTCGGTTTAGGGCTACCCCATGAGCTACTAGGGATAGGCAGCAGGTCTTGCACCTGTATATCCTCTCCTGGCCTTGGATCTGTGCTACCACACACCTCATGGCCTTAAACGGGCTGACAGGGAGACAGAGAAAGCTGTACAGATACTTCATGCTTCATAGAGATTTTAATAAAATAGAGTTCAGTTTCTTTTGCCTTATCTCCTTAGATTTTCTGTTCAAAGTTCCTCTGATAGTGCCTCACATCACAGTATAAATTTGTAAGAAATGCCCCTGGGACTGCCTTATTCCTAAAGCATGGCACGCTGCAACCTTCACAGAGTTATTCCCAGTTTTCAGCTGAAGTTTTATTACCATATTCTTGTGAGAACAAAATAAAATTAAACACATTATTTATTAGGCCAAACTTGTCCAAGCTCCATTAATCTTTGATGCCTGGGTCTGCATGTAAATCACAAACTGGATTGTCTGAATTTCAAACCTCACCTGAAGCACTCTGGATGCCTTCAACTAGAACAACTGTTTCCAGTCAGGAATTTTACTTTCTAGCTATGTTGCAAAAAAATTAGGAAGTTGTTACACGTGCATAATAGCTGTAATATTAATTCCCTTGGGGATCTAAACATAAAACTTTCTTGTGCATGCTTTTGCAACCTCTACATCCCAGAATCAAGTGTATCAGGATGTATTGGGATCTATAAATAGATATTCTGTTTAAATACAATTAAACCCCTGTGTTGGAAACCCTCCAGTGATGGGCAATTAAAAGACCACACAACCCATGACTCCAAATTACTTATATATGCTTGTTGTGTGGAATCAATTCCAGGTGTAATTAAGTGAAGTACAGTGCTAATGATGACTCATATTCCCAAGCAGAACCTTCACTATCATTACAGCCAATAAAGATGTTAATCATCCTGGCAATACAAGCCAACAAAATAACTTTCAAAAACTGTACACAGCCTGACATGCTCCATCTTAGGCTGTTTTAACACTTAACTGTCTCTGCCCCAGTGGCAGTGGTAGTTAAATTAAATTCTCTGTATCACTGTCTCAAATTAAATAATAGTACTTCAAAATAAAAGCATTTTAAACTAAAGTAAGAGGAAAAACATATTCCCTTCTCAAAGAAAAAGTTTACTGTCAGTCAAATATTTCAGTGTTTCCTTCTGGAAATTCATGCTTTAAACACTTTGGGAGTGATTGAATTTATAGTGCAGTCAAATGAGTGGGCAAAATTAACTCAAGTCACCTTCCCTCACTGGCACTGGACTTCTGACAGCTCATGTACACTTTGTATTTTTTAAACAGCTTGACTGAATACTGCAAATACACTCATATGCCACACACTTCAGTCTGGTGGACAGTAGCTCACACAATGGCTTGTTTTCATACACTTACCAGTATGTGATCCACCCGGTCTCGTTTCTTCCGCCCAAATTTCATCATCTTCTGCCAGTCTGTTTTGTGATTAGGTTCTTTCCTCAGGCTGAACAACTTCAGTACTTCAGCTGCAATGAAGTTCTACAGAATAGTAAAGGTGAGATTTATCACATTTGAGCTAAGAAATTAAAGGTATGCACAAAGCAGCTCCCCTAAAAAGTCACATTATAGAATTCACATCAGCTGGCAGGACAATTATTAAACCTAGAACCGGGGAGGAGGGGGAAACCAAGACACCCACTGCTGTAACAACCTTGAAAACAGGCACTTTCAACACTACACAAACAGAAGATTCTTACCATTTATTTTATGGGAAAATATTGAAAAAAAGCAGGGTGGGAATTTGGTGTCCATGGCCTGTGCCCCTGCTGTCCCCAGACTCATGCTTTTTAAAGTCTTCTGAACTAATAATTGAGTGATTTAGATACTATTTCTTTCTTCTCTTTGATTTTCTGGACAGTTAACACACTGTATCTTCAGCAGGTTAATCAAAATTTAGTCAACCCCCTCAATTCTCAATTTCAGAAGAAACAGTGCAGGTGGGAAGTTTTCATTTGTGTCCTCATGAGCCATATGGAAGGTTCTTTGTGGAGGGCTTTAAGGGAGACAGGCTTTTTCTTAACATCCAGCCCTGCAAGTTTAACCTAGGTCCAGTTAGGCTCTCATTTGTCCCCCAGGCTCTGTGATTTTGTCCTTCCTTGAGCATCACCACCAATAACATGGAGGTCTCCTCTGGCTTGTCAAATACAACCATGTCCTCACTAGCCAAATTTGGCTTCCTCTGGGCAACACGTGCTGTCCTCAGAGAGGCTGGCATAGGTGTGTGTCTGACTGAAAAATCTAGCTCATCCCATTTGGCCCAACCCTACCGTTGGATCCATTCCAATTTACCCATATGGAGCTCCACAGAAATCTGCTACAGCAGCAGCCTGTCAGCATATCAATTTTATAAGATCAAGGTCATCCTGGCAGCTCTGCACAGAGGACTGAGGTTTAAAAACAACCAGTAGCAGTCATAAGGACAGGGAGGCCAATCTGTTGAGTAAAAAAGGACCTCTCTGACATATTTTCTTTCAGGCTGGTAATCTCCTTCCTTTTCTCAACTCATGTCTTGATGGATACACCTCTTATGATTTTCTAACACTGGTAAATGCCAGTTCAGTGTTTTTCATCTTACTTTCCCTGCTCAACCAAGATTTCTTCCTACCTTGATTTCATCCAGATCATTTGGATCTTTGACTCGGCGAAAATAAGCAGATGCGATCCTACACGGTTTCATCCAAATGGGTTGATTCAGATTAGGATCCTCAGCGAAGATTTCCCCAAAAATCTCTCTCGTTAAATCAAATACCACCTGAACAAAGGAAGAAGTAAAAGTTATGGCTTCTTTTGTCCATGATAAACTTTCAAAGGACAAGACCAAAATGTCTGCAGACCACACCTTTCTGTAAACCTGCTTGTTTATGGTGTCCGTGTCCTGCTCTTGGAGGGTACCACTAAGATCTGTTTTAAGGCTGCAGCTTTGAAGATCCTGACCCAGCTCTTTCAGTTTCCAGAGTTGCTCAGCTGCTGCATGCACCATCCCTTCCACCTCCACTGCAGTGTGAGGGACCGCCAGAGGCTCCTCACTTGGCTTTGTCAGCACTTTCTGTGGCTCTGCCTGGGGCAGCACCGCTGGTTCCTCAGCTTGTTTCTTCTGCAGCTTACGGGAACTCAGGCCATAGTCTTCATCAAACCAGTCTTGATCATCTCCCAGCACACTCAGGAACTCCCGGTTGAGCTCCAGCTCTGCCAGTCTCTTGGCAAGCTCCTCCTGGCCACTGGCACCAAACACGGGACTCTCCTGCGCATCAAGAGCCACAGAGTAAATGTGAAAGTGGTGTCACACTGTTACCTCACTCAGCTTACATTTTGAAATGCTTTACTGACGTAGTTGGCAATAAATGGCTACCAAAACAAGCCATGCATTGGGATACACAAAACATATGAGACACATACAGAACGTACAGGTAATCTCCACATCATCCAACAGCACTTGGGAGAGAAATTGGTGCCACACCACATTCCTGATTCAATCATTCCCAGTCAAAGGTAAAATCAACTCTTAAAATCAGTGCAAGATGTCTGCTACTTACTGGTCTGGGACACATGTCTGGAGAGGAAAGCTCTTCTCTGTCATCTTCCAAATCAGAACTTAGGAAGAAGTTGTTCAGTCTGTCTGGAATCTGCTTTTCAACCTGCTGGGGTGGGGTAGTGGCTTCCTCCTTCACCTCACAGAGCTCCTGGTTGCTGAGCTGGATTTTCTCATTCTTGATCTTCTTTATTTGCTGTAACTGACTGACTGTGTCTTTCACAAAACCTCTCAGCAGACTGTCTGTCAGCAAACTGACCTTTTCCAGTTGGTCTTTTGACTTTTCTTCCTCTCTAAGAGGCAGGCCGAGCTGTGCTTCTAACTGGTTCTTTTCTTTTGTCAGCAAATCCAGCAGTGGAGTTGCAGGCTTCTCCACGATGCCAGGAGAGAGATCATCTAACTTTTCAGCACATTCCTCTCCCAGTGTCTTCTGCCTCTCCAGTTTTTCAGAAAGGAAATCTGACATGTCATCCAACTGAACAGTGGAAATCTCATCCACAACACTGGAAGTGAGAGGGGTGTGGCTGGCCTCCTCTTTTACAGCATCCTTCAGGTAATCCACCACTGACTGCTCTTGGGCAAATGAACCAGTAGCTACAGAAATCTCTGTTGTGCTGTTTGCTTTAGGTGATAACTCCACATCAACCCTTTCCTCAGCTGAGGCTTCTGAAACAGCTGTGTCCACAGGAGCTTTATCCTGGGAATAGTTGTCTGTTGCATTTCTGCTTTGGCTTTCAGCTTCTTTGCCAGGTTTGGAACCTTCTCTATCTTTCTGCTCAGCTTTGTGCTGTTTCTCCAATCTATCATCAAAGAATGAGTCTTCATCATCCCTACTTGTGTCTAAATGGCTACCGATACTTTCTGTCATGTGAGAGATTTTCTCGGGAGGAGCAAAAATACCATGCTTTTCTCTGCAATCAAAATATTTAATATCATTGTAAGTTCCATTATTGTTCCCTTCAGGTTTATCCAACTCCACGCCAGCCCAAAACCCTTTGGCAAATTTAGTCAGCCCTTTGAACCGCAATGTTCCAGGCTGGACTTTACTCACAAGTACTCTATCTCCAATGTTGAAATTGGACAAACTATCTGTTTCTGCTGTGATTGAAGCCGAGGCCCACAGTGGTGAACAAGTAGGAGCCTGTTCTTGACCTGCATCTCTGCGTTCAGTATTTTTCATAAGTTCTGTTGGGGACTTCAGTTCCAGCAGCCTCTCTGAGTGCAAGCTGCCAGAGAGAGACTTGTCACTGAGGCACTCGCTGATTTCGCCATCACTGCCCAGGCTGGTGGACCTGCTTCGGCTGGCCTGGGTGTGCTGGGACTGCTCCCTCAGGGACTCCCCGTTAGCAGAGAGCAGGGATCCCTCAAAGTCATCTTTGTAGCACTCCCCAGGCAGCATTTCTTCAGCTGAAGCTTGTTTTCTGGAAGAGGATCCTTCAAAGTCTTCAAGGTACTCTTTTTGACTCAAGAGCTGTTCTGAAAGCAGATCACCTTTTTCCCCTGCAGATTTGCTGAGTTTGTGAGAAGTCTCCTCTATGCTTGGGCCACTTACAGCATCTTTATTTGACTGTCTCTGTTCTAAGATTTCTTCTGTATTATGAAGGCTTTCCACAGCTTCACCTAACAGTTCCTTCTGAGAGTGTTTGTTTTCAGAGCAGTGATCCAGTGAACTCTCCTGTCCTTCATCTAATATCAGCAAAACGTCAGAACTCTCCACAGGCTTAACAGAAGAACCTCCACTCTCATATTCCTCTGACTTTACGTATTCCAGTTCTTCTGTAATCTCAGATTTATGGCTAATGGTAGAACCAACACTGGATGCATTTACCACTTTGTTCACTGACTCGAGGGATATCCTGCTAATGTCTTTCATATCTTTGAGATGATCTGAAGAGGAGAAACTATCTGAGAAATCACCAGATCCTGCTCTGGAACTCTTTGGTAACACTAAAGCCAAGGAAGCTGTTCCAGAAGGTTCTCCTGCATGGACAGCTGTCACAGCCACCTTCTTGCTGTGCACAGACACAGATCTCTCGGTTCTTGATGACACAGCATCTTGAAGGAAAAGAAAAGGTGAATTTCAGCAGATTGTATAACCCACATTGTTTTACTGCAAACTGCAATCACAGGCAACTAAATTAATATCAAGGCTTCTGTGTTAAAAGAAGATACAAACTGGTGCCTTGGAAACATACATTTCTGGCTGTCCTATGAACATGAGCAATTTCCATTCAGTTCCAGGGTTACAAAGCTTTCTTTCTACTTCTGTTCCTTTAACCAGTATCCCAAGGTAAGGACTCAGTTATTTGTTTGCAAGCCACAAATACAATGAGGATTAGAATGGGAGATAATGAGACAATCATCAACAGCAAAACAGTGAAAACGATCTGAACTCAAGTGGTAAAGGAACAAGAAACAAAAGAAAGTAAAAGGTTGTCACTTAATTATGGTTTCACATACACCTCAGAAAGAGTAAACTAAATACTGAATACACAGGGTATTCTGCAAAAGCAGAATTCTGCTAAATAAAACTGCAAAAAATACAGCTCCATCACTATCATTTTATGGAGTCGTCATCCTCTCTTAAAGGGAGGATTCATTCTCTTCATGAATCAAGAAGGAAAAGATTCAAGAATTTTAAAACAGTCAGTCTTCAAGATCTTAATCTGTGATATGGATTCTTCCAGCTACATACCTGCATGTTCTGAAATGGATTCCAAAGATGCTCTGGATCTCTCTGACTCAGTCAGTGATTTCCAGTTTTTAGCTGTCTCAGGCCTAAATTGGAAAAATTAAATTGCATTAAATTACAGTTACACCAGAGGGTGATGCTTGGTTGGTTTTTTTAATAGATAAAAATGGAAATACAAGGATTAAAAATTATATCACCACACCAATGTAACAATGTAACATAAATAGTTTGCTTTGTCAACATACTGTGACCTTAGAAAATAGGAATGGGGACAGAGGAGAGTCCTGGAAAGTAATTTTTTAAAAGATTAATCAAACCTTATCTCTTTCCAGGGAAAAAAAAAAAAGGAGAAAAAAAGTTGGGTTGTTTCTGGCTTTTTTAAAAAATTTGAATGCACTAAAATTGCACCATCTGCTGGAGAAAATGAAACACTTAAAAATACAGTAGGAAGTGCAGAAGACCAACTGAATTCTCTACCCTTTAAAACCTAAGATCTAAACCAGATTTAAGTTGCAAAGATGAACAGTTTGCCTCACACAGTGCAGTGGACATAATGAGTGACCAAAATGGCAAAAAAAACTCAAAAAACCCAAACCTTCAGGCTGATAATCCACACAAAGTATCTGGCAGAATTCTTGCACAGCAGAAAATTATTATTTAAAAAAAATTGAAAATAGAGCCTGAAGGGCTGGGGAGAAGAAAAGTGAGGTGTATAAGGTAACAGACACAGTAAATCTTATGTGTTTTGGGTCTGGTGACAGCAGCAAATAGGTCAACTGGATACTGCCAACATCCAGTGTTTTAACCCAGAGCAGTTAGCAGCTTTCCTTACATCCATGATTTTGACTAAAACAGCAATTAGTTCCAGAATAATCTCAAAAAGAAGCAGAAATCCCAGCTACCTATGGAGTGGTGGTGCCTTAATCTTAGGTTTTTCAGCAGCAGCTGAGGACGGAGTTTTAATCTGAGGTTTGGCTGTTGGTGATGCCTCCAGATCTTGGCTCAGCTCTGCTTCAGTCTTCTTGATAAACTCATCATATGACTGCACATGGAAAACAATTCCAGCTGTTAATGCACTAAACCACAACTACAATTCAACAATCAAAACCTATCAAATGAATAAAGAATACACTTGGTTCCTCTAGAAACCAATCTGTTTAACTTTCCCAAGATCTACAGCTGCAAATCCTAGGAATTTCAGTACTTTACTTCCAAACCCAAATTACATGAGCACTAATCTTTAATCCCAGCTAGGATAGTAATGTGTATAAATGTACATAACCCCCAGAATGCTGCTAGCAACCCATTACAGATAGACATTTTAAAAGGGAATGGCCTTTTTTCCTCAAGGCTCTGGCTCATGATTGGAAATGGTGAAATAGCAAAGTTGGATGGGGTTTTGAGCAACCTGGTCTAGTGGAAGGTGTTCCTGCTCATGGCAGGGGGATTGGAATGAAAGGATTTTCAAGGTCCTTTCCAACCCAAACTGTTCAATGATTCTGTGTAATAGTCACACTTTTATCACAACAATGTGTCTTCACAGCTGTTGACACAATATTCTGCCAACAACATCCATACTGTAAAAATTTATCCAAGGCTAACAATCTGTTATTTTGCCCGTCTTTCTTCTGTTCCTAACCTCCAGTTGTTTGATCAAACTAGCTTCCTGGGCCTTCAGTCTCTCCTTTTGTCTCTTCTTCTGCTCCTTTTTCAGCTGATAAACCACAGATTTCCTTTTCCGTAGTTCATCCTTCAGGGCCCTGATGCGTCCTTCGATGTCACTTTGATCAGAAGTGGTTTCTGAAAAAGCTTAGTTTTAGTCTTTACAAACTTGCACCTCAAAAAACAATTATAAGCAAAGTAATAAACAGTTATTCAGTAATTACAGAATATAGTCCAAGAAAAATGTCAAAGAATTTAATGTCAACATATTTTTTTACCATGGTAAGACTCTTAAGGTGGGATTTCAGATTCTAAACACTATTATGTGTGTAAGATATAAAAAGGTGTTGCATCTTCCTTAAGGCTCTGAAGCAATAACTTGTTACAAAGCTTATTCACACCAACCACACGTTTATGGTCTTCAACATTAGCTGCTCGTCATGTTAGGTACTGCAGAAATTCATTTTCTGATGTATTTAAAAATACAACTCAAAGCTGCCAAAATATACCTGAACACCAAAAATATATCTGAAACACAGGCTTACAATTATAACACCGAGTTTCAAGTTGCAGAGTACACTTCATGGACGAGAATGTCACTTGGGACAGCGGACTTCAAACCAAGTGTAAGTTTCTGGCCCATGCAGATTTTCTGTCACCTAGACTAAATACACCTACGAAATACAGAGCTGACTGGCCAACAGATGGAAGTGAAGTCAGTATGAACAATGCAGAGATTATCAGTGCCCCCAGATACTCAGATCTAGTTTCTGCATGGTAACCCAATTCTACCAATAACTCTCATTTTCTTATTTCTGCCATTAACAGCTTTCCTTATTTCCTCTTTGTGTCTCAGACTGCCTCAGTCTCTCATTAGTTGTTTTTTCCCACCCACCTGACCATGCCCACTTATTTCTTGTTTTACATGTATACCAAAATAGTGCAAAACAAGATCCTTGTCCCAGATTGGTGCTACTACAATTAACTATCAAAAGCTCTTCAAAGTATTTACCTGACATAGCCTTACTGGAGCTCCTCCCTGAGCTGATGTGCCCCTTCCTCTTCTATAGCTGCACCTCCTAAGAGGAGGATTTTGGCTGGTTTGTTTTTCTAATGCTTAGTATGATCTGTAATTTTTTCTGGCTGGTCATAAATGCAGATTACTTTATTTAGTAATTTAGAAAGTCAGTTATCAATATGCTTTGGTCAGCTAGCAGGAACAGCTGACATTTCCCTAATCCATCTCATTTCTGAACATAACAAACCACCATAATGAAGGATTCCATTCTTAACAGCAGCCAGTAAATGCAATCAAACTACTGTATTCTTTTTGCATTAGCAACTGTTGTTCACCATTTAAAGAATTAAAAAAAAAAAACAAACCCAAACAAAAAGAATGGAATCTCACTTGCTAGTCAGGAGCACTTTGTGATGCCACTGTAATTAACAGCTCCTCCCTAACAGTAAGTGACTACAATGTAATTACAGCATTTCTTGATCAAGTCATAAGGGAAAGATCTGCACATGCTTTCATCTTTGACGATCTTGTCTACGCATGCATCAGACTGACAGGGCAATGACTTCACTGCTACTCAGCAGGCCAGAACATTTGTCTCTTTGCAATGGAATGATTTATTGTGAAACCAGCACCATCCTGATAGGCTTCCCACCTCTAACACCTTTCTTAAGAATCTGAAATTAAAGACTGTCAATATTTTGTTTTACACAAGTTTATTCTCATGATCACTGTTGCCTGCTCTACATTTCATAAAGGCTTCCTTACATGACTGCTGAGTCAGAGCTTTAAAATCACTTTATCAAGGTGCTGAAAGCTTCACTGTGCTGGAAACTGCTCTCCAAACAGAATCCCAACACAAATTACTCAGTGCAAATACGTAGATGTTTCTCATAGTAAGTTACCAACCATCACAAACAATAGCCACTACATACAAGAGAACCTGCTAATTCTTTTTCCACTGAAGACTTAGCATTAAAAAAAAGCAAGAAGGAAAACGCTATCTCATTTCCTAATAAGTATTTCGTGGTGCTCTATCAATTGTACTGTAGAAAACAAGATGTTCAAGAGACTAAAAGTATGGAAAGAGTCAAAACAGACTTCTCAGGTGAACAGAATGGACAATGGTGACCCACCAGATGGTGGCTCAGGAACCCGTTCAACCCACATGACTGAGAGCACAGCAGGGAAATGGCTGTTCTGTACCACTTCACTTCCAGTATTCCTCCCCTCAGCATTTACTGGCAGCCAGCTTGGGTACTGGATAAAGGGTATAATGAGTCCATCCAGGAGATTTTATAGCTCAAAATGCCACCTTAGGCCCTATTTTACTGCACACAGACCAAACACTCCTCCAAAAATAAAGCCCTATGTCCTGAAGCATCCATTGATTCTGCACACGGCAGAGCAGGCCCAAAGGTCTCTCCCATATTGTCATGTAACAGAGTTGTCCTGCTTCTGGAGCTGAGTGCAGAAGGATTTTTAAATCCTAGGATCACCTTAACTATTGACTCTTATTTTCTTCATCTGTGTTTACAGAACTTGCACCACTTTCTACAAGAAGATATGAAGTATAAACCTTCTTACATTAAGATCTTTTTCAGCTGAAGAGATCAAATTGCATAATGGGAAAATACTCCCACCAACCCCAAGCCTTGGCAAATTCCAGGAATTTGTCTGCCTCCCAACATCTGTGTCTGCATTTCTAGTTTGTTAAAAGCAAAAGCTTTGAAAAGGCAATTTAAACCCAAGTGGGTATTACACTTACCTGACTGTGTCATAGATAAAGATTCATCAGACCAGTTGTGAGATGTCTGGTGGGACTTCACAGGTGAACGTAGCTGTCCTCCAGTTCTGTGACTGCCTTTGCTGGAGTCTTGCTTTGATACAGATACACTGCTTTTGGGAGAAGACTGAGGGAAGAAAAGGATAAATAAGTAATTGCAGTTTGAAAGTAAAAGATCACTGTCATCAGGAGTCAGTTACAAGGAAAGAACAGCATGACAAGAGGACATCTCAAACAGTGGTACCTATAAAACAATCTTAAGAAGAATTTAATCTTTGCTAGACAATAAAACAATAAAAGTAAGAGCAGCAACAGCTGACTGCTTACTTTGAACCTAGATTTCAATAAACCTGCTTAGACTACACTACTACCACCTAAGTGAACTGACATGGCTCTGACTCACAAATGTTCAATACATCTGTGTCATCTGCAGCAACAGTAACTCCTAATAAATAAACTAATGAAATTAACCACTTCATGTAAAGGGTGGAAGATGACATTTTAAATCAGTGAAACAACAGAGCACTATTTTTCTGAGGCCAGGAAAAATTCAAAGAGCAAATGTTCTCCCAAAATGCTGCTTAATGCTTCAACATTAGCCTACAAACCTTTTAAACACCTATACTTCTGGCACACATTAGACATTTTATTATTATCTCCCCAGCAAATTTGCCAAGAAAATATTTGTAATAAGTCTAGATAAGCAGTTCTTTTGCCCCACAGACACTGCATTTTCTGTCTTCTTGAGCACAGGGCAAAGTTAGGATGAAATTCATCAAAATTATCCAGCTAGAAAATAACAACTGGAATAGAACGATAAGGCAGGATTAAGCAGCAAGCAGCCCAGTCTGAAACCCAAAGGACTGTGCACGAGGTTACAGGTCTGCTTCTTCATTCCACAGCTACACTTTGGGATACATTACTTGCAAATAAGGCAAAATGGGAAAACAGAGCATAGCTTCCATGGCCTCAAAGAATTTATACAATGGCAACAAGCTAGCCTACAGCTAATTCACACTGCTAAACTGGGTCAGTGTTCCACCACTTAGCACTGCATACCTACGTGACATACGCAAAATGTTTTGCAAGACTACCCACAAGTTTAAAAATATCTAAACTCCGTGCGGAAACAGTATTTCCTCAAGACTTCAAAGCACACGTCTGATCACAATGATTACTCACAACAATGTGAAATGGTATCACAAACACAGAAAACAGATTTAGTTAAAAGTGTAATCTCTACTTTGACAACTGGGATGGCTGTACTTGCCACTTCTCTGATAGTGTGGAAGAGTACAAACGGCAGAACAGCTCACTCACCAGTTTGCCAGGAGAGGTAGAGGACTTGAAATCTTCAGAATAAGCCATTTCTTCATTAATTGTACTCTGATCTGGGCTTTCTGGCTGTCCATGGCTCATGAGCTCTGATGGAACAGACTCAGCAGCTAGACTGCCAAGATCTTCTGGGATAGAGCTTTCACTATTCAGATGAGAGCAAGAAGGCACTGGAGACTCTTCCTCACTAGCTGTTTCTGAGATTCAGTGAGAGAAAAAACAAAGCACATCAGAACTTGCACCATCTTATATGCAGAGGCTGAAGGTATATAAGGCTGAATGCATAAGGTTGAAGGCAAACTTTCTATGCTGTCTTCAGATAAAGTAGTAACTACTAGCAGTACATATCAAACAAGCATTATTTCACTCATCTAGACACTGATGGTGAAATATTTAGCAAGAACAAGCCTGTTTACCAGAAAAGTATGATTTAAAGCTATGATTTGTGTTCAGGAAACAACTGGATGTGGCACCTGGCCTAGCTGACAAGGTGGTATCAGTAAGAGGTTGGACTTCATGATCTCATGAGGCCTCTTCCAATCCAAATGATTCTGTGCATCTGTGAAAACTGCCTAACATTCTTAGTGATTGCCGAATATCTAAAATAAAGAGGTTTTCAGGATATTCTAACATTTTCCAGACAACACACTCCTAAAAGAGTATTAGGGAAACCTGTCCTTCCAGTTAACCATACAGAAGCAAGAGTCACTATTAGTCTGAAGAAGTCATGGAGGAGCATATAATCTGCAGGCCAGATCTTGAATTCAGAATTGATTGCTTCCTTTACAGTAGTTGCAGAAAACATTTTAATGTTATGATTTCATCATGAGTCTCTCAAATGGCAACAAACAAAATAACAATTTGGGTTTTCAATATTCCTGTTTACTAAATTCCGCAGGAGTCACGGCATTACTGAGGCAGCCATGGAGAACTATTCAGTGTTTGAGTAAAGGCTGGAGAGAAGGACTTCTCCTTCTGAAGCAGGGCTGTGCTCCAGTGCTAACTGGTAGACACAATCAGTACAAACCAAGGCTTTTTTCACTTATTGTTAAGAATTCACCATTTGTGCTGAATTTTTGTTCATTGGAACTTACTGACCCATACACCTATCATCTTTAAAATGTCTTACAATGCCTAAAATCCACATGACTGCTTTCAGTATTAAGTGTAATACAGCATTACTCTGAATTCCCTTTGCACATTCAAAGGATGTGTTGCCTACTTTCAGGAAAGCGGGGAAAAAAAAGGAAAGCAGATATAGTTTTAGAACAATCCCTGAAATAATTTTCTCTCACTACAATTCAGTTCCCTGTGCATCAGCATGATCCACTTAAGACAGAACTGTAAAGCTGTAGCTTCCAACATCTGGGAGTTCAATTTTTCCTCACAATAGCATCATTTATACTAATTACATCCTAGCATACTGTCTTGGGGTGACTGTATGATGCCTATATCCCCAAAATCGTCTGTTCTGTTGGTGTTGAATATTAAATTCTGCAACTTTAAGACTGGTTCCAGGAGTGGAAGGGCAGGGGGGGAAGAAGAAGTGCAGAGTTTGTTATCAGAGACTGCACGGGCTCCCCCGCATTCCTGCTCTGGGACTGTGTTGTCTGCGGTGGACAGCGAGAGAGAGCTCTCCTTTGCTCTTGGTTAGTTTTCTGGCTAGCTGAGGCAGAGAAGCCCCCTGGATTGTTTTTTTTTTTCCCCATTTTTTTTTCTGTTTTCCTGGAACTGTTTGAACCTGTTTTGGACTGAAAGCCCAGAAGAGCACCAGGAGCTCACACCTGTGGCCCACCAGGCCTGGCCTGGGCCGCGGCATTCCCCAGCACCAGAGGGACTGAGGGCAGACTGAGTGAGCCGGGCAGCCCACGGAAAGAAATCTTCTAAATCTGCCATCTCCTCGGAACGGCGAGAGGTTTTGCTGTTTGATATTGTTCATTGTTGCGCTGGGAGGTGTGTTGCCTGTTGAATAAACAGTTCTTTTTTTCCCCCACTCCTCTCCAAATTTTTTTCCCCCTTTTTCCCGAGGGATCTCATTCAGAGGTTTCCTCCCAAATTTGCCCTGAACCAGGACACATACTTTACCACAACTACATATTTCAAACAGGTTGTATTAACAATGGAGGGAAAAAATTCTTTCAATTTTTTAAAACACAGACAATGGCAAAGCAGACCCTGACAGGAGCCATCCTCACCAATAGTACTAAAGCTAACAAGCAGAGATGCTTCGCTAACTGCTGGGGAAAATGGTTTTAATAGAGTAAGTTCAGAAGACTACCAGCAAAAGATCATGCCATACTGCAGTATTTCTGCTTTGAAATACAGAAACACAATTTAAAAATTGTATGTAGAAGTGACTGATGGGCTTATGCTGCACTGTTCACTTGGGAGGATACACAGGAAAGGAGAAATACACATTTAACTATGGTGTAGAACAGGCAACAGAGTGCAGAAACTGAGACTCTTAAGACTGTCCAGAAAACAACTGCAAACCTAAGTAATCCTTCTGTCAAATTATGCTTCACTCTTGTCATATGTGTCACTTCCCCCAGTTCCCATTACCTTTGGGCTCAGTTCTCTGATCCCCCAGCTCTTTCTTGGCTATCTTGGTTTTGAGCAGCTCTTTGTCCCAGGCAGCCAGAGCCTGCTTTTCCATCCGCCGGATTTCTGCTTCCTCTGCATCCAGGCGCCGTTTCCACTCCAGCAGCTCCTCGGCGTGCTGTCGGCGCTGCATCAGCTTCTGTTCCCGCTTAGTGAGGAACCTGGCAGGCAGAGCACAGCACAATGGCAAACCAGCCAGCCACACTGAGCTCCCAACACCCAGCTGCTCGATTGCCACCATCCCCACAATTGCAGTTGTTCACTTTGTTTTCTAGGACAATATTCACAATAACTGCTATCTCCCGGGCTTCTGATGTGCTGCTGCAAAAACCCCACAAGTAGATAAGGGTTCTTTTCTCTGCAGGAAGTAATGTCTAAATCATACTGTAAACAGGCTTTTTACATTTTTAAAAAATCTTCAAAATCATTAAAAGTGATACAAACTATGTGCTAAACTGAACAGAAAAAGTTCCCAATTTCAGGACATGAAAAGTACCTGTGGTATTAAACTGGAACCTTCTAGAAAGCCACGAACATTTGAAAAGGTAACTTTTCTTTTTTGCTAATCCAAATGACAGAAAAATGGTAACCTCAGTTGCCTCACGGGTTTTTCCAAGTATGTTATTATAAGAGAAGATGATTCTATATTAATAGTCCTCCTGGAGCTTTAATCCTTCTTCCTTTAAGCATCATCTCTATGGATTGGCACACTTGGAATGTTAATTGTGAGCTGACAGCATCAAGAGAATAATGATGCTGGACTGTTTCTTCCCAGCTACTAACATATCTGGCTAGTAGGTTAAGAAGAAATAAAAATGAAAGCTCATGCTCAAAATTTGCAATGAGTTCTTAAGTGATCCATGAAACCTGAGGATTGACAAAACTCTCACAGGATTTTGTAGGTATGAATAGGTTTGTGTGCACACACTTGTTTCTCTTTGCCAGCTCCTGTCTCATTTCTGAGCACTGAAGTAACCATAGCACTTAACCTTTAAGACAGTAAATTGGAAGCAAGTTCAACATCAATTGCACACACTTCCTCTGGCATGCCAAGTCTAGAGAAGAGTGTCCATCAATCCATTAATCTCCTACACTGAATGCTTTAAGATGTCACAGAATCACTCTGTAGAAAGTCCATTATTTGCCAGCTAGAGAGAGTTTGCCATTGGTACAGAAGTTGTGGTGCTGCAGAAGGCAGACTTCAAAGACTTGTGATACTTTGTTTTTGCAAATGTCCTCGTAATTTTCAAGCCATCCCAAGCACTTAGCATTGAAGTTTTTAAGCTGCAAAGCAGATAATAATCTCGTTTGTGCTTTTTAATCTCTCATGTTTCAAAAAACCCTTCTATTTACAGAGACTAGAATGGCCAAGTGACTGATGTGCAGGTCTTGCCTGCTAAGGGACATTTCTCATTCGCTCACTTAGTGTTTGTTCTGCTCCCTGGAAAAGTGAGCTGGCAGTTGATCAGAAAGGTTGAGATTCAGACAAGCCCTTCTCTAAGACAGATTCGGACAAAGGGAGCAAGTTATGACATGAAGAGAAGTTTCAGAACCCAGTTAGAGAAGCTCACAATCTTCTTTCTGATGGTCAAAACAAGAGGAGGTGATAAACAGAGGCACCTCAGAATCTCGGGAACATCTGCCACCTTTAAGCTGACAGATTCCAAGATTTTGTGCATTATTTTATCACTTTCTATAGACAAACATCAAACATGATCTACGCTTAACACAAAACTGACAGGCTGGTATCATTAAGAGAGCGAACTACCAACAGCAATTGCATTACAAACATGACAGAGACAGTCATGATAATGTTGTGTCTTTCACCAGCACTATCAGATCTATTCACTCTTACTCTCACACACACATCAGTTCCAATTAGTCCAGCAGATCATGCATGTGGAACTTGTTTTAGAGGTCATTACTACAATGACATCAATGCAACTTTTTCTTCTTTCTACTGTTTCATTTCACCAGAAAGTTTTGCAGTTTACTGGATCTTGAGAGAGGCAAGTCCAGTTGAAATAAAATGCAAGAGAAAGGTTGAAATAAATGGATTCTAAAGAGCAGGACTTCTTAAAAGCAGATGTCAAATGAATTAACCCAGAAGACCACAAACAGGAGGAGAATTAATGAAATTGCCATGAAAATAATTACCACATGAGAACTACCTAACAAGAAAGATAAGTCAACACAAGTGATGGGAGAGAGAGAATTCCAACAAAAAAACCCACAAGAAGAGGAGGATCAAAGCAGCATGGCCAAAGACACAGACCATGTCATAACCCAGGGGCTTTAAAGGCTAGAGTCACAAAATAGCAGATGCATTGCCTTAATATTTACTGCAGTCTAGAGGGTTCCAGTTGCAACACCAAGCGTACACATCTATCCTCAAAAGCAGAAAAAAAAATTTCAAAAGCACATCTGGCATCTATGCAGCTGGAAATGTGGGGGAGCAATGAGGAAGCAGCAGCACTCAGATTACAGCAGCATGATTTCAAAGTCTATTTCCCTAATGCTAGCATCACACATTTTATCCATGCATTTCAAATATTAGTATTAACCTGCTGCTCTAAACTGCACTTGCACATTTTAAGGTATTATTGACTATAAGCCCAAGCTATGAGGTTTCAGCAGCTATTCTGAAGTAGTAACCAGACAGTGGGAGCACAGTGACTGTCTGTTTGCCACTCAGAACACATTAGGAATAAGAGATTAGAATCCTGGAACGGTTTGGGTTGGAAGGGACATTAAAGATTATCTAGTTTCACCCCTCTACCATAGGCAGGGACTCGTTTTGCTAGACCAGGCTGCTCAAAGGCCCAGCTGACCTGGCCTTGAACACTTCCAGGATGGGACAGGTTGTTTCTCTGGGCAACTTGTGCCAGTGCTTCATCAAACTCACAGCAAAGAACCTCCTTATATTTAATCTAGATCCATCCTCTCAGCTTAAAACCACTACCCCTTGCCCTATCACTACAGGCCCTGATAAGTCTCTCCATTTTTCTTACAAACTCACTGTATATGCTGAAAAGGTACAATAAGATCACCCTGGAGCCTTCTCGAGACTGAACAAGCCCAACTTTCTCAGCCTTTCTTCATAGCAAAGGTGTTCCCTCTCATTTTTGGTGGCTTCCTCTGGACCTGTTCCTACAGGTTCATGTCCTTCTCACACTGGGGACCCCAGAGCTGGACACAGGGCTGCAGGTGAGGTCTCACCAGAGTGGAGTAGAGGGGTAGAACCACCTCCCTCGACCTGCTGTTTTTCCATGCAGCCCAAAATAGAGTTGGTTTTCTGGGCTGCAAATGCACACTACAGAGTCATACCCAATCTTTTGGTCCATCAGCATCTCCAAGTCCTTCTCTGAAGAACTGCTCTCAATCCATTCACTGCCCAGACTGAACTGATAGTGGGCATTGTCCTGACCCAGGTGCAGGGCCTTGCACTTGGCCTTGTTGACCTTCATGAGGGTCACACTGCCCCACTCCTCAAGCTTGTCCAGGTCCCTCTGGATGGCATCTCTTTCCTCCAGCAAATCAACTGCACTGCTCAGCTTGGTGCTGAGGGTGGAGTGATCCCCCTGTCTATGTCATTGATAAAGATCTGGAAACAGTGAGGCAAGTGTCAAACACATCCACTGCTGAAGAACCTCTGGACTTTCTAGGACTGAACAGAGCATGCTCTATCAAAGAGTCTATTTAAGAGTTCTATCACTGGAGAAATATACAGTTACCTGACCAATTGGTTGTAGATATACAGCTGGAATTTGGGGTGGAGGTTGGGAAAACAGACACTGAGAGAGGCCCAGTGGTGAGACGTAAAGACAGAGAAGAAGTAGTGAACAGGAGAGCAGTGTCTACAAAATAAGGAGGAAGAATTTAAAACTAAGATAGCAATTAAGGCAGAAAGAATGAGAAAAGGATAGCATCTGGCAAAGAACTTTAATTAATTGCATTTAACATTGTATAGTTAATACCCAACATCTGCAGTACACAAACTATACACTGTTATGCAGAAGCTTATAGAATATACACTTATAACACCTTGTTTTCTGTTAATGAAAGACAAGCTATTTTTCTTTAAATTTTGGAGAGTTTTATTACTTTGATGAGGATTTCCACAGGCTCAGTTAACATATCTCAGCCTGACCTTTCTCATGTTATCCTCTCAAAAGAGTGTATTATTGGTATTAAAGAGCATGCTGGTTTTGCAGTATCAACAATTTGTTGGACTGAAACTTTAAACACATTTTCTTCACCTGGTGAAACCTCGGTAAAGTTATTTCTATGGTAAGGTAAGCACCAGTGAAAGAGCAAAGAAAAAAAGAGATTAAAGAATTTTCTTAAAACATGAACAGTTCCAGGAAAAGTCCAAGATATACCTGCCATTCACATTCTAGCTGCTAATCGTGACTTTTTGCATCAAAGTACGGACTTGAGCTCAGAATACTCAATACTTTAATTTGAAGTACTAACTGCAGAAAGATAATACTTTTTTTTTTTAAATCTACATAATTTACAGCTCTGCTTAAAACGGTATTTCATAAAAGCATTATCATTTTAAGCTAATTCCTAATGAATTATCAAATTTATAGAAAAATACCATGCTCCATTTAGCTCTATCAAACTACAATGCAAGCTAAGAAGCACACTAAGGAAAAGCAAATGAAAATAAGCATTTAATCTGTTATTGCACAGATTATCATTCATGCTACATATGCAAGAAAAGCCAGGGGAAAGTGGTTAACTCTCTTTGACAGAGCATGCTCCTGTTCACATGCAGGCTACACAGACTCATGAGTTAAAATGCAAACAGAACTATTCTTTCATTCCCCTTTAGCAGAAGACAAATATTAAAGCTGCTTTCCTAAGTAAGGAAGCCATAGGATTTCCACCTTGCTGTGGAGTACAGCAAATCCAGCATAGCAGCCTTTCCCAGTTCCTTCCTCCAGTTCCCTTCTATTTATCATTCAGCTTCTTCCCTTGAGGCCTGCTTCCCACCCTGATTCCCCTCAAATGGCAGTTTGCTATCACTACAGCCCAAACCAAACATCTTACTGGTACTTTTATGTGTTTTACAAATAAGGACATTAAAAAAAAATAAAAATAGCAAGTCAGCACTGCTTACTGATTGAAAAGCAGTGCTATCACTACCAAAACACCTGCCAAAGGTGTGCAAAAACTGTACAAGAGGGAAATCAAGTTTTAGAGATTAATTTATGCTTACACAGAATACTTCATCCTTTGAACATGTACAAAAATCCAAGACTTTTAAAACCATAAAACCAAAAACACATGACCACATAGATCACCCACAATTTCCACTTGTTCTTCCTAAAAGGAATTGTTCCCTCTCAAATCCTGGTATCCAACTTCTGAAAATTATTCTCCAGGTGAGCAATATTTCCAACTACATAAAATAATAATCAAATGATGACTAAAATACCTTTAAAGGTAGAACATACTTTATATCTGCTCCTATCCCTTGTAATATATGTCTTTATGCAATTGTAAATGTTGCTTAGAAATGAAGTTACTTGAAATAAAAAACATTTCAAGAACAATATTAACAAAAACACTAGCTAATAAAAAGTGGCAAAGGAAGTCTTGAATATACAAATATATCTGTCATCTTTTTTAGGATTAATACTGTATCTCAGAATTCATAAGCTGCAGATTGTTTTTTATCACCATTTGAAATTTGTTGAATTTGTTTGTGGGAAAAAAATAAGATAAAGACTCTCTTTTAACAAATAAATAAGATCAGAAGAAAAAAATTATTTTCTTGAAACCCTAGAAGTCAGGCCTACAATACGCAAGCTTTTCAAGGCCTCATCTTAAGTCATTTACCAGTCTCAAAAGATACTTTGAGAATCTTCCACTATGATGATGGGCTGGTTTTCATACAACTTGGAATCCCAGGAGTTTAGTTTTGGAAATATGGCACCTCAGAAACTTTTAAATATCAGTGATTTGGGCTGCTCAGTTTACCAGATGCCACCACAGGAGTCCAAACAATACAGCAACCAACTCAGGCCACGAAACTACAACATGTTTTGAATTTTTCCTACTTCCACCAAAGCCAACAGCCTTTCTGCTGTTGGGTTTTATTTTCATCATACTCAAATACATGCATGGGTGGGAAATGTGCTTCTCAAATGATTGCAAGCAAGCAGGCTGCTAAGGAGTCAAGGATAGCTGGCCTTCACATGGCACTGCTTGCTTTGGGATGTTTTATCCAGCTGTGTTTGGAGTCTCAAGAGAAAATACATCCCAAAGATCACCCACACAGACTAAAGTGCAGTGGCTATCTTGGTTCTAAGCTCAAAAGAATTGTCTGAGCAAAGACTATTTCTTGTGGCAACAGGTAGAGGCCAGACTTTCAATGAATTAGTCTCAAATAAGAATTTAGGGCTTCAAACTAATGAGCCCAAGCGGGTGCAGTGTTTGGGATGTTTCGTGCATACAAAGTAATTCCTACACCAGAAGTATGAAGGAACAATTTTTTATCTAAAACAACTTCATAGGTGAAATCAGAAGATTAATTTTAGGTTTGCAGACTCAGAAACTGCACACGGGTTTTGTTATTTCCTCTTGAGCCTAACAAACATTTTCAATATTTTTCCAACCTCAGAACCATGTATCTTGTCAGTTACATACATATCACCTCCATTGATAAAGAAAATATTTAAAGAATTCATCCTAGCTGATATTAACGAAATCAGAATTAAAATTCACCAACTGGATAATTAGATAGAAATCACACACCCGACAATCTCAGTTTCTGTTAGATCTGAAACTCTAGCTTTTTTACTAGCTTTTGCATAAGATAATTGCTGTTTTAAGTTACATTTCAAATCAAAATAAAAATTTGCACCGTAATTCCAGACTCTCACTCCCTATATTTTTTTAACTCTTTAAGGTAAAAGGGGAAATACAAAATACAGGCACCATTTTGATAATTTCTCTTCGGGTCTCTCATTGCAAGAGAAACTCTGACAGGATGTGCTGTGAAGACAGAACCTGTCCATATTCCTTGTTCTTACAAACATCAACATCTTTTAAGTTGATGTGCTTTTAGCAACGCTATCAAATACCAAGAATATTAAACCAAATCTTCTGTAACAAAACTCTGACCACATGGTCTGTCAAAATGTTTGAATCTTAGTATCATGCAAGAACTGTAGCCTTTAAATTCTTATATTCAGAGATTAATATGGTTTTATCCATGCTTCCAATCAGCTGTTTTTCAGGCAATTCAGATCAAAGTGTGATATCAACAACACCAATATTTCTGGTGGTCATTTTTTAGTGCAGATGTTGGCCAAACCAACTTGTTCCATAAAAATAGCAAACTTTTGTAAAAGAGAAAAAAAACCATAGTTACTTTTCATCCATTCTGCTGCGCATTTTTTTAAGTTTCTGCATAATGCTGCTGGTCTCACTGCTGGAGATGGAGATTGGGGAAGGGCTGCGTGTTTCTGCATCAGTTGGAAGTGGGCTGGAACCATTGCTCTGCTTGATGTCATCCTCACTGGGAAGCTCCTGCAATAAAAGGGTTAACATAAAAAAGAAGCATTAAAAGAAAATTCCAAAATTCTTTTAAAATTATGTTAATTTAGCTCGTAATCTCTAGATTACATGAAATACTGCTTCAGGTAAGTCTGTCCACTTGCAGATTTAACTTCATAACCTCACTTTTATTTGACACACAGCTTTTAGCACACCCTTTCTCTCCACAATTTAAGTTTTCCCCTGTGTCCAGAACAAAAAAAAACCAAAGAAAAACCAAAAACCATAACCAAACCAGAAAACAAACAAACAAAACAAAACAAAAAACAACCCAAAACCCCCCAAAAAGCAACAAAGCATCAGAATTCAGTTACCCAAACAGGAAACCAATCTTTTCTACAGTACTGCTATTAAACTTGTGTCTTCTCAAAATTTTGTAAGGAGGCAGCCAGTTACCAAGACTTCATTTTGCTACCTTGTGAAGTAGATGCAAGAAACTTAACATAATTACACTAACACACACAGCAGGAAGTTTTGGGGTTAGTGCTTTGCACCTGACAAATAATCAAACAAAAATCAAAGCCTGAGAGATCTAAGCATCAAAAAAATCCACATTCCTAAAGTCATTAGTTCAGTTTGAGAATGAACAAACACCATCTACTGTGCATTTAAAACATTTTGTAACTTCTCCAAAGGCATTTCCTTAAATGATGCTCTAAAGAAATTCATGCCTTAAGTTTGAGCTTTCGTATTTTCCAGATTCTGTACTGCATTGGTGTGTAACTCTGAACTTCATATAAAGTGTTACGAGTTCTCCTCACAGCTCACACAAAACAATCCTTTTTCAGCCCCACAACCAAGGACACCGCTGAACCTTCAGGCCCAAAAAGTGCAAACAACAGGGAATTGAGGAGAGAATCTGGGAAGATGGGACTGCAGAACCTGGAGCTGGAATTGGACAATGAACCCCAATATGTAAAACTTATGAAAGTGTGAAAACTTGTGACACACCATCCATCCTGGGTGTAGCCATGGCCAGACTCTTGCACTGCCCAAGGTTTATCCTTTGAAGACCTTTTTAATAAATACCTACTTTATTCCTTTAGTACTGTCTAGCTTCTGTTCTAGGTAGCCTCTTTAGGCATCAAAATTAAACATAAAATGCTGAGATAAAGGGGTGAGATTATTTCAGGCAGAAAAAACTTCCAACTGATAAGTCCAATCTAGTAGCCTTCCATTCCTATTTAACATTGAAGTTGCATGGCTGAAGAGGGAAGACTCCAACTTCTGTGCTGAACACTCACCAGCTTGTTTTCTCCTGCAGACTTCAGCTTTTCCTGCAATTTCATTGTAGTCTGACGGATTCGCTCGATTTCCGCCTGCTGTTTAAGGATGAGCTGCCTCTCCTTCCGAGCAGCCTTGTTCGCCTCCTGGAGACGTTTAATTTCTGCCTTTTAGGTACAAAAGATTCAGCATAAGAACACTGACAGACCTCTCTCAAGAACACACTCAAAGCTGCCACAGTGCCCTTGCTATGTGTTTGACATGACTGCAATTACATGAGGAAGGAACTAGGCTGAACTTCAGCAGCCAAGAACTGGAGATCAGTTAATACTCCAGAGTCTCAATCGTGAGATTACAGACAGAGAAGGACCCTTGAGAACAACGTGTTGAATATGACTGAAATGCAAATAAAACAGCTAAGAAATACTGCTGGTTCTCCATTCCTATATTTGCAAGTCTGAAACATTTAATGGCTACACATGGCTTTCAATAGGACTTTCCTCGAGGGCATCCCTTACCTTTTCCTGCTGTAATCTCAGCAGCAAACCACGCTGCCTCTTTCGAATAGGAGGCATTTTATCATCCTCTCCCTTGTCTCGCAAATGCCTGCAAATAGATTGAAAGGAAGAAGTATAAATAAAGATTACTTTATCATTATTCATTATTATAAAGTAGCATGAAAAAGGTGCACAACAAGCTTTTTACTCTTTAAAGTGGAAAAAAAAGAAGCTTACTTCTCCTATTCTGCAGAAGGGTATATACCTTAATCTTTGGTATGCTCTATGGTGGAATATTTTGCATGGTTTGGTCAGATAGACACAGTAAAAAAGGCCAGTGCAGGTAATAGATCTCACAAGAATGGGCAGAAGCTCTGCAGAGGTAGCACACTCACCATTTGAGAAACACAAATGGAAGGACACTTGGCTCACTGCCTAATAATACTTTGTCAAATCCACAATAACAAGAAATTGTAAGAAAATGTCTGCTGAACAAGGGTGCTGTCATGCAGAGAAAACTGCTGATTACTAGTATCAGTGGGTACTTCAAGTGGACTTCAGGACAAAGCCTATCTTAGATTGGAAACAAATCACTAAGTACAACATGTGTCCAGATTCACAAAATGTGACCTGAGTCAACTAAAATGACCTCAAATACACATCAAGCAAAGAAAGGTCAAACTATTTGACAGTTCTATATCTTCCTGAACTAAGATGTGTAGAGGAATGGTTGGCAACTACCTTCTCTAACTGACAACAAACATCTGCTTTTCTACTGTTTCAGTAAAATTCTTAATCAAACCACATTCAATGTAAATATCAAAGCACATTTATAAACTGGGTCCCGTTCTTTCCAATGTACAGAATACTGATGTCACAAGATTAATTCAACCATTAATACTTAATAAGGGAGTGGTAAGGTGGAAACAAAACCTTGAAAAGTAGAAGGAAATAGTCAGTCAGCAGTTATATATATTCAAAGCTGCCTTACTTTTTCTGGTGCTCCAGCCAAGCCAGCTCAGCCTTGGTCTTCTCTTTGAGAGCCTTCTCCCGGAGCCGGAGCAGTGAGGACTGATGAGCTGCTCGCATTTCCTCCTCTTTCATGTACTGCCTTACCATCTCCATGGTAAACTTAGAGAAACTATCCTGCCCCCCTGAGAATGGCATGCTTAGCTCCTAGAAGGAAAGATAAAGTTGGCACAAAACCACAGAAATGCCATGGCTTTTTTTCCGTTACGAAGTGCATGTCTGTGTGTGTATATGCAGAGATATACAAAAATAGATGCAGGAAGGGAAGCTGTTTTTCTCTGAGCTTTGTGCAGACAAGCTTTTTTTGCCCTGGGCTGTGTGACAGCTTTGGGAGGTTCCTACTTTGGCCAGAGAGATGAGGAATCCTCTTGTATTTCCTAGCTGTGTGTTAGCATAGTTGGAGGACTTAATCCACTGGGCTTTTAAACCCTAAGACCCTCAAGAAGTCACTCCTCCTAAGCCACAAGGTAGAGGCTTGGATGGACTGTTCCACGAGTCATCACACTTGTACAACAATGACATACAGCATGATTCACACATCTCTCTGTTTTGAGATCCTCAGAGAACCACAGGGAGGAAAAGAACCCTCAACCCTGCAAACACAGCTAAGAACAGCTCACTGGAAGCTTATCAGCTTAACCATGTCAGCTCAGTTAATTTAATTTAACTTAAATATGGTTGCCTTATCTACCTTGATAGATGACAGAGCTGTTTTGTCTGGGGACACTTCCTCATCAGAATCATCACGACTGCCCCGCTTCTTCTCCAGGTTATTTCTGCGATGACTCTCAGAGGGCAGCAAAGACCGAAAAGATTTTTCTTCAATCTCATCCTCTGTCATGGACTCATCAAATTTCAGGGAATACTCTGTTGCAACAGAAGCGGAATCTGAAGGAGCAATCAGGGAAACAGCTTTCCACTCAGTTTTGCACCATGAATGCAATTTCAGTCTGTGTCATCTAAGCAATACTAGGGAAGTCAGAAAGACAGAGAGATAGCTAAGGCAGAAAAATGGGTGTTTAGGAAAGAGTGATTTTGAGTTAGAGGACATCTGTTATGCAGCTTCGAGCAATCTAACAGATTTGTGTACACAGGTATAAACACGTCTGGAGCTGCTGAAACATTTGGTGTTATGCCTGCAGGTTCAGCATGTGAGCATCTGGCTAAGCTAACACAGCAGAATCTCAAAGGTTCCCATCTCACTGTGCCATTCTCTGTTACCTCTTAAGAGACTACAATTCACCTGGGGCTCAGCTTTCTTCACACACCTTCCCTCATTTATTTCAGAAATTCATTCTGAAATAGCACCACCACCCTCTCTCCCCTCCCCTCCCCACCATCAGACCCATCACACATCAGCAGCACAGCCAACCTTTTCCATCTGGTAGGGACAAAACACTGTCACTGGGCAAGGAATCATCTGCAGCAGTCTGAGCCTCCTCTTCAATACTGCTGGCTGTCTTCTCACGACGGGAAAGCTTTTTCTCATTCTCCTTAGAAGATGGAACTGAGGGGCTCTCCTGGCGGCTACTGGTACTACTGTGTTATCCAGAGATTTTTTTTTTAAATACTTTGCACATTTCAAAATATTTATATTACATTACTACTGTACACACCATGACTAACATCACAACAATAAACAATATGCAGAGGGTTTGGTTTTGGTTTTAAAATGCAGTTTGGCTACTTTAAAATTCCAATTTCAAACTGCTGCTTGTTGTTTTATTCTAGCTTAGAATCCATGTGGTCTGAAGGTATGCACATCCTTTACTTGAGTAGTGATGATAAACAAACGCAAACAAATCTTTCAGATTTTAAAAGAATGAGTAAGTTAGAAATTCAGTTTTAGAAGTTAGGAGAACTACAGAGAACAACATTTTTCCAGTTCAAGATCAGAGAAGGGCTGTGAGAAACTTCATGGGACCTAAGTAGATCAGGTAAATGAACATGACACAAAAAGCTTCTTACCTCTGATCATGAATCTTTGATCTTGAGGACTCAGAGTAACTATCAAACATTGGTGAGTATGTCTGCTTTGAGTCACCTGTCTCCTCTTTACCTTGTGATATGGCACCAGACTCACATTTCCTGGAAATGAGAAGCATTTTGGGTAAATCTGCATTGTCTTAAACATAGAAATAATACAGTTTTTATAGTGTTCATCAGTTTACTAGAAGTAGTAACAACTAAAATTTCTGCTAAAAGATTTCCTAAAGCTTAAACTAGGTTAAATCGTCCCACAAAACATTTAGATCACCTTTTTCTACTTTTTTATGTAGAGTTTCAAAGAATTAGTTAATGTCATCTTTGGTGTACGCTTTTAAGGGCATAAAGATGGAATCCAAGTTCATCTTAAATGTTCACTCATTATGACAGTGTAACATTTTCTGCAAGAACAGGTGAAGCAAAACCTAACAAATCTTACTTCCCCCCTCCCAAAAAGTGAAATATTAAGTCAAACCTGTTTGTATCAGTTTGGGCCCTCAGCTGCTTCATGAACTCTGAATGGTGCTGCCGCTGGTGGTCAAACAAGGTGGAGACTGGAGCAGCTGGGGCACTGACAGTGTCCGAGATCTGGGTCCGTGCTAACTCTGTCATCTGAGTACAGCAAAAAACATGGGAATACAGTGAGCCTAGCAGCATCAAAATGCTTCTGGAAGACAAAATGATCATTCTGGCTGGCAACTTAGTGATTTGTAACAACTGTGTAAGACATGGGGTTACAATGGTTTGTAACACGACGTGTCACTTCTGGTGGTAAAGGTGTATACTGCTCTGTGAATACATATTCCTCCATACTCCATTCCTTTACACATAATAAATTACAGTGTACATTCAAAAATATTCCCAGAACATTGGTGACAGGTGGTGACTGCTGCATTCCAGTTAAAACAAATGGCTGCTCAACTGAGTACCTGGAGTCACTTGTGAACAAAGATGGAAAAGCTACTCTGCTGACCCAGCATCAGGGACCAGGTCATCCCCATCAGCCTCTCTGCCAGCACCCGTTATGCTCAGACTTCAAACTTCAAGACTTAAAGAGATTAAAGCCCTATACCAAATAAAAGTTGTCTTCTCTGTTTCTCCTTCATTGCTTCTTTAACTGGTTTCTACCCACTTCAGCTCTAACAACTACAAATGTTTCCTTGTCTTTATCCAAGACTTCACTACTGACTCTCAATGACCAATACACTGCATCTATTTAAGGTGTCTGAGCTTTTCTGCTCCTTTAACCCATTCTTGCCTACTCAAAAATTATTTAAACTTCACATATTTGGTAGAGCTCAGAACAAGTATATCAGTATTATTCTACAATTCCATTACTCATCATAAAACCAGCCTTAGTGAGCACCAACATGTGAATGAGCTGTGAAGAAACAGTTCTGTTCACACTCATCAGCCTTTTGCACTCTATCCCATAATACTGACCCACAGTCACTGTGATTTCTAAACTGTGATGGAGTAAGAGCATTTCTTGGTTACTGTGTTCATTATCCATGTTTGAAGCAGCTGCTACATACGGGAAACAAGAAGTATAAAAACTGATAAACTAATAAATATTCTGTATAGCACAAGAAGAACAAAGAGAGATTCAAAACAAGGAAACTTCAAACTCTGTACCAAGTCAAGAGCTTTGCTGAAGATTCTCTCTTCTCCCTTTTTTAAAAAATTTAATTTTTGTTCTTCTACCTTCAGCAGTAAGCAAAATTGCAGTTCTCTGCTTTTCTAATTTAATTTGCACATGAAACAGATATAGGATGAATCCCTGATGGAGAGCAACTCTTACAAACTAAAGATGCTCTGTTCGCTGTCATCAATCTATCCTGGAAGAACAAACTTCTTAATAGTTCATTAACTGGAAGATCATAAGAATAAGGAACAGGGATTTAAGGCTGCTGATTGACTTCTAAGTAACGATGCCAGAGTAGCTCCTTTGAAGTCCTATCATTTGTCATGTTATGAAAGTTGAAGAAGTTGTAACAAGAATGACACCAAACAGAAAATAACTTAAAAGGCAAGAAAGTATTCAAGTAATACTGCAACTAAAATATCTTTTCTCTTTTCCTTAGGGCCTCACCTCACGGAGCTGGTGAGCTGCATCTGTAGAGAGCAGTGCAGGTTCTGCCTGTTCAGCTGCAGCCTTGCACGGGGGCTCCTGTCCAGCCTCCTGCCGCGACTGGACCAGCTGCTGCAGTGACTCTGCATGGACCTATGCAGAAAATACAGAGGGCTCAGCTCTTCAAAATGGTCTGGCTATAGTAACTACAGATTTATTTCTCAAAATCTGACAGAAAAAAGTTTGGAATAGGCCCTATTCTTTTAGCTATATTAAACCCTTTCGTCACTTTTGTATGTTCACAGCTTCAAATTAAGGATACCCGTAAGCATGGATATACTTATAACATTTTGCCTCTTACATACTCCACATTTTTGAAGGGCAGTCTTACCTGAGCTGCTTTCTGCCTTGCCTCTTCCAGTTGTCTCTGACTTTCTAAAGCTTCTTGTTCAGCCTTAATTTTCCAAAGAGCCAAGTCCCGTTCATGGCGCTGCTGTTGTGCCTACAGATCAGGAAAACAAGTTTTAACTGTACAAGTTAAACATAAAGATGTGATTTGCCTCAGCCACTGGTTGCAACTATCTGGATCTACTCTACTGGGGTGTCTCTTCTGCTTAAACAGAATTTTTAACCCACTGACCCTCTTCCTTTTTAAGGCAATGCACATTCCCCATATTCTTCCACCATGGTGCAGAAAAAAGTTTAGGAGATCAATTAATTCAACAAACTAGAATAAACCATCTTGTCAACGCAAGAAAACTTCAACCAAAACTATTGTTTTTGTGGAATAAAACAAATCATCCAGCCCAAACAACTACACTGCATGACACTGGAACTCAACATCAATCCCAGTAAACAATCATGCTTTTATCTGAGGAATAGAACCAAAACAGTGATTCCAGCTAATGGTATATTAATGACATATTCCAGAGTAGCTACTTCCTTGGTATCAACTTAAAAAAAGAAAGATAACACACATTAATCCTAAAAAACGGCCATTATCAGAGATGCCCATTACGATTTCTCTGCACTGCTAACAAAAGCTTAACTTGCCCTAACTTGATTAATTTTCTTGCAAACAAACAATAAAAGGCAAAAAAACCCACAAAAGAACAGTTAAGACAAAGAAGTATTTTCCCATTACCTTGAGAATCTGAGCCAAAGAAACACTCTCCTGCTGGGCAAGGGAAATGCCTCGAACTCGCTCCAGATCCGAGAGCTGCCGCACGGACTCCTCGATAGCGCTCAGGTAGTTCAGCTCTGCTGACAAACGGTGCTGCAGCCCCGCAGGGGAGAAACGCATGCACCCTGCAGGACAGCACACACTGCTCACCTCACTGACCTCAGTGTCCCACACCAAAAACTCAAGGGAAAACGCTGTGGCTGCTCTGGCATCAGCTTAGTTTTTACAAATACTCACCGCTTGCTGAGGCTGCCCCTGCTGCAGACCTGCTGGTTCCCAGGCCCACGTCAGGGAAGGCCACGTTTGGCCTCAGCCCTGGGGCTGTACCTCCAGAAAAGCCTGCAGGTGACTTGACTCTTTCTGCTGTATTGCCTGCAGAATCCAATTGCAACATCTTTTGGGAGCTGGGAGATGGGGAAGAAGTCGGTGTTTTCTGGGGTCTTCCCTTGTCTGAGAAACTGACAGTGAAACAAAAACCAAAAGGGGTCAATAATTCTCCTAGTCTAGCCATTTGATAAAATAAAGGAATAACCCTGATCTTCCACTCCTACATACAAACAGATCAAGCAAAGGGCACAGTCTGTTCAGTTTGCACAGGCCCAGCCTGTCTTCAGGAAATGTCCTCATGAGATGGGTTTTGTCCCTAAAATCCAGTTCAGAGTTAAGTTTCTAGAGCACCTTGTTTTTCCCCAAGTATTAAACCTAGTTAGCACATACCAACACACTTTTTTTTTTTTAAATAACACATTATCTTCATGTTCTACATGACCAGACAAGCAGTTTCAGTGCCTCCTGTTAGGAGCCTGGCATGAGAAAGTCAGGATACAATCATCTGTATGTGCATTGAAAAAAGTGAACAGTTTACTATCAGGACATGGAAGCAACTGATTGTGACAAGCCACTACCCTGAGTCTTGACCTCTCTCCTAAAATGCAATGGAGACCAAAACTTGACTTGAACAATTTGTAAGATACTATGGTAACACTTTTTGAGAAAATACATTTCTTTTTTAAACAGAGAAAATTATACAGATGCTTGTTAAATTTACTATTTCAATTTTATTAGGCTGAAGAGGATTAACAGTGGCTGTTTAAATCTTTTGGGAAGACATTCTGCTTTACTTGGCACATCTTAGGACGTCAAAGGACCTTTCATACCCAATCCTGGATGTCAGCAACAGTCACCAAAAGAAGCTAATACCTCAGAACTGCTCTAAACCAACACAGAATGAGAAATCACTCACATTATTTGATGCTTTTTAGAAAAAAGTGCAGTAAAACCTAAGTGGTTTCACAACCACCTTCATTGGAAAATTAGCAGAAAAACTGCATTTTTAGCTAGACAAAAAGAGGTTGCAACAGAAAAGATAATATTTCTTTCTTTTTTTAATAGACTCTTTTCCAAGGATCGGTTCATCTCTCAAAAGGCATCGACTCACAGAGCTGGATAGGCTTTGTGAGTACTAGCTGAACACAAGTACAGCCAAAACTGTCTGTCTATCTACTGGAAAAAGAAAGGTGACTGCACAGGTTGAACAGACCGGGACATATTTCTAACACACCTTTTCTAGAAGAGGGAAACAAAAACTGTATTTCGATGTTTAAGGTACTAAACATGACAGGATACCACGTTTCATTATTTAAAATACAAGGAAAAAATGTTTTCTGCATGCACAGCCTACTAACATTTGACCATTTCTGTTACTCCCCTTTTGCATATCCAAAGACACAGCCTGTAACACTACCAAGCATCATTATATTTGCATAAAGTCTTATAACATTCCTGTTACCTCATCAGGGAGTGTCCAGACAAGTTTTCCAGTGTGCTGTCTGTATCTGGGTTCTGCTCATGCTCTTTATTAGAAATTCTGCTACTTGTTAAGGATTTCTTAGTCTGTTGGGATCCCCTCTCTAATTCAGACAGTATTTTATCTCCTTCCACAGAAAAGTGGTGAGAACTTCCATTGAAAGAGTCCAACCCTAAGAAGCAAGAATAGGGTCAAAAGTTTGTTTGGTTCTACATGTGAATACCTTACAAGCCCCAAAACAATGACGTTTTTCCCCAGCTAAAGAAGCCTTTGAGTTAAAAGTCTATAGATCCAACAAGCAAGAAATGTAGAACTGGCAATGAAGTTCTCTTCTGCATATTGTGTTCAGTGCCAAAACTGTCACTCAGCTTTCATTTCAGCACACTATCAATTAAAATAAGGAAAACACATATTTAATTCTTTACTACTAATAATCAGAATATAGCCTAGCTTTCTGGGGGAAAGGTAAAGAGTTTTGAAAAAATATGAAGAGAATTTAGAATGTCTAATCCTATTTTTGTCATGTTTCTATTGGCTTAAGACCTAGCTTTTTTTCTCCATTGCTTATATACTACGAGCGCACCAAGCCTCAAATTTCTTCCTGCTTTTGTAAAGTACAGGTTACCACAGAAACCAATGTATTTATTAATTTGTGCACAGATGAAAACTAACTGTGATCCAAAACCAAAACATTCAGGCAAATTTGTTGTTACCTTCACAAACATGACCATAACTCAGAAGCCTATTGGCATTTCCTTAGTACAGAACCTAAGGATAGTTCCCACACAATATTAAAATTAACTGATTTATTAGAAGGCTGGTTTAGGAAATGAGATTTTTCAACGCTGTTAACAACCTCCTGCTTATTTGTATTACTGTATTTTAAGGTCAGAGCATACCAAAAGTCAAAAAGAATCTAAGAAGGAATCACTGGAGCAATCAACCAATCATTCTATCAGTATTAGATTACAGTTTCCAGATATGCAGGACTGCAATTTTCCTAACAAGAAAAGCCTTGATAAAAAAGGATACTCTACAGCCAAGTATGGCACTTACGTTCCCTTTTGCCTCTCTTTTTAGAGGAAGCAGATGAGCGGGAGGACGCCGCAGACCGGCCTCCAGACGAGTGCTGAGAACCAAGATCCACAGATCGGGGCTCGAGGGGTGACCTCCTACTGGGAATTTCTTCCTGAATGCTTGAATTACTGCTGCCAGCAACACTAAAAAGGAGCACATTGATGGTGAGTAAGGACTTCCAGCTCCCACGTGCACTGTGCACAGGAAAACTACCGCTTTGAATTAGAGACAGATGACTAAACTGCACTAATCAGCCCAACTAGAAAAGCATTGGTTTTGAGATTAAAAACTATGACAGCTAAGACATTGGGAAGTTTGATATGATATTGAACATATTGAAACATACTTGCAATAATATGAGAGACTAAAAGATGGATAACAACTGTCCCCTCTAATTTTAACTCTTAAGAGCTATTTTACTCCATGCCTGAACAACACAAGAATGACTCAAAGTGTGACTGCACTTCAGATAATCTCTGGGCATACAAATATCAACTGCCAGAAATATGAGCAATTTTCAATAAAGGATTACAAAAGACTTGCAAAAAAGAGACACCAACGCATCATACACTAAATAATACCAACAGAAGAAAGAAGTTTTAATCAGAAAGTTTTTTGCAGCCAACATTTTCAGTGTGCAAAGTGCCTTTTAATTTTTTTTCTTCTGAAGTTAAGTATCATTGGCACAAACATACTTGTGGCCTCTCCCTCAAGTTGCCCATAAGATATAAATACAGCTCATTAGAAAAAAAAGAGGGTCTTGGAAAATTCAGGAAGCCATGTAGTAGACATGGAGAGTCTAGGATCTACAAATTTTAATCTGAACAAAAGCTTCCAAAAATTCTTACAGACAGTTTATGTATCCATTACTAAGTAAGCACTGACAAATGCTTACTGAAAGTAATTATATATTTACTACAAAGTTTTGAAGTACTGAAGGCATTTTCAGACTTACAAATAGCTTTTCTATATTTTCTGAATTACAAGACTACTCAACTGAGCATTATTGTAGCCACACAAGTCAGAACTAATTTTCACCAGACTACAAAGGATAAGAATCTTGTCTAAAGCAGCCTGTCCAGGCTAAAGAACAGCAAAAATTAGACAGGGAACAGGAATACTGGACTCTTATCTTAACTATGGTGGCTGCTGCATTTACTGCAAGGTCCTAAGAAAGTACGTCTTCACTTTGACTACTATAATACAGCACAGCAGCAAAGAGATCCAGCATATTATGAAACAAATTTTGTATTAACTATTTTCTCTCGAATTCTGCATTTTTATTTTTCTAGGAAGTCTAACTCAGTTACCTAAGGTCACGTGAAATCTTTTTGTCTGTTAAAGTGCTGCTTCCCTGCGATGAGGCAAAATCGTCGTCGTAAGAAGCCACGCTCTCTGGAGGGCTCATGGCAGGGAGCAAAGGGCGCAGGAGGGCAGAGCCTCCCTTCAGCCTTTCTTCAAACACTGGAGTGTGGAGAGAGAAGGGAGAGGACAAAAATTATAACAAATACAAACATACATCAAATAGGTAATTCGAATTAAAATTCTCCCAACCATGAGTTACAACGACTTCCTTTGAAACCCAAAATCATCAGGAGAAGAGCAGTACAGCTGTCCTATGGCAGTTTTAACACAATATAACAAGCCTTCCTCTTTTTTGTAAATTATAAAAATTTTTACTTCATTAACATACTCCAACCAAAACATTCCTAAAGATCACAGTGCTTTAGAGTCACCTGTAGAAAATCTCATGCAACTACCTTTAGAGAAAATAATATGAAGGTAAAAAGAATCAAGAAAAACCACAAGACAAAAATTCACTTCTCAGAAAACATTCAGAGTTTCCAGAACCTCAGAAATTAGAAGTTCCAGGCCAGAGACAAAGTACTCATAAAAAGAGGAATAAATTTGTACAAAATGCATGAGACAGTTGTAAATCATGTCTTATGCAGACTCACATTTGAGACCACTGAAAGCACATTCCTTAACTGTGAAGTATGAAGTGCACGGAGCAGTAAGACTGGGAAAAGAGCAAATCGCAAAAGGTTTGAGAAATGTTTCCATTTTTACCTTTTCCGTGGAGTTGGTAATTCTTTGCAAAGATGTTGATGACACTGTGGGGACTTCCCTTTGCCAGTTCCTCCCAGGGCCCCTTGCCGTGCGTGTCATTTGTCTGAGTGAGAAGTGGGGAGTACCTCTCAGCTGCTTTCTGAAACTCCTTTATGGGCTCAAAAGCATTTCTCTCTCGAATGCAAAAATCCTTCTCTTTTAACGTCTCCAACATCTTCAGTGGCAGCTGCTTGTGCTGGCCTCCTTCCTCTTCTGAGAGGTTTTCATCACTCAGGAGAGGCCCTTCGCTGATGGAGTCAATGCTGGTCTCATGAGGAGCCACGGCTTTGCTCAGAGGATATGCCTGGCTCTCACGCCCTGGGGAGTCTGTCTGCCTCTTGGATAAATGTCCCAGGACCCCTTCATGCCTGTTAGCAGCAGGAGACCTCAATCCAAGGCTGATTACATCAGTAAGAGGTCTGATAGTTTCAGGGAGCTTTTTAAATTCACTAAGGTTGCCTACCCCAGGAAGGTTGTCATCAAAGGCTGTATGAGACACACAGGAACCCAACATCCTTTGAAGTCTGGCTGAAAACGTATTTTCATTTTCCTCCCTCACAGGAGGGCTCACAGCCTTTGCCCACCGTCCGTCATCGTGGTTTTCTTGCATAAATTCTGAGTTCCACATGGTACCATAGTTGATACCAGCGCCAGCCAACTTTTTGGCTTCAGTTTCAATCCTGCTAGAAAGGGAAGCAGCTGTAGCTTTCAAAGCTTCAAGGCGATCTAATTTGCTCTTGTACTGGCTGGCAGAAGGTTTTACTAAGAGGTTTTCCTGTGCAGTAGATGAATTCAGGTACGACTGAGGCATCAGGGACCCCCCAGGGGCAGAATGGCTCCTCCTGCCTGCCAACATCGCATCGCATTCCTTTGACAGAAGGTCCATCTGCTCCAGACTCCAGAGCTGGGAACAAGGGCCTCCACTTGAGCCCAAGAGAGCTTGTGGGTGGGGCAGCTGGACTCTCGGGCTCAACCTGTCTGGCTGTACCCATGGAGGCTCCATCAAATCACTCCTGAAATGAAAAGTCAATATTTATGTTGATGACTTACGTGATTATTAATGTCTTAGATTAAAGCATCATTGCCACAGTTTATTTTTAGGACGAAATACTTTTTGGTGGAATCAGAGGGGTGGGGAATGCAACAGTAAACAGATACACAATGTTATTTAGCAACAAACCAAACAACACAGCACCTCCCAAATCTGAAATGCCATTGATGGTGTACTCTTTGTTTTAGGGTTGTAACAAGTTGAAGTTTTTCACTGTCCGCAGTAAGTCTTTTCTAAAAACTTCCTGACCCCAAAAGGGAGAAATTTTTTTTTCCTTATCACCTGCCCATGTCCAGAACACTAGAACACCTCGGAAGTCCCCACCAAAAAACTTATTCCCTGATTACTGCAAGGGTCTCTGAATACCTTACACAGTCCTGTGACTCTCAGCTCTCACCTACTGTTAGCAAGTACATTTCTTCTTTGATGTTACACTAACAGTATTTACTATATGGTTTAGCTTTTGATTCTACACGATAGTAGTACATGGCATTCCCAGTGAGCTCCCTTGAACTTTTCCAGACGGGAACAGGTCTCATTGCACTGACTAAGTCAGAGTACAGATTCTGAAGCAAGTATACGTTTAAGAAGCAGACATTGATTATGTAGTTAAAAATGTAAACACTTGCACAACTGGGATATTAAGGATATCCAAGAAACTTCAGGATTTTTAGTTTCTTACATCTAAGTGTTTGGTTAGGCACCTTGACTTGCAGTAAGAAAACTTTGATGATAAACTGAACAATTCAAAATTGGGAAAGCTGCATGAAAAAAAAATGGGAAAGGCTAGTTCCAAGCAGAAGCAGAGGTGTCTGGTACTTCATAGAGAGTAAATAATGGCTGAATGCAAGACAATAGATTAAACAGCATCACTGAGCAAATCAAGTAAGAAAAGTCAACAGATATATTCATACGACTAGCTTCTCTTGTCCAATGGCAATGCCAGAGGAAATAAGAGTGTCCTTATATGAAATACACATCCCACTGATGTCAACAAAACATTACCAACAACCACCATTCACTATTTATTTACACACTCGCAAACCAGCCACAGCCAAAATTTTCATATGGTTTCCTGCATCAGTTTCCTCCTTACTGCGAGAAAATGCTGTAATTGACATGAAGACAGTTACTCTCACTGGAACAGGAACTCAAGAGCCAAGGCTATTTTCACCTTTAAGAGATGAAAGCAGGAGCACTTTCCTCTCTATCCCAAGGCCCCATTTGCCTACCTCAGTAGTGGCAGCTGTGGTTCCGAAAGGGACATGTCACTGCTGGAAGATGCACTCGGAGGACGCTCTTGAGCCTTGTTTTCTTTGTCAGATTCCCCAGATGGTTGATAACCAGGTCTGGGCTAGAGATGAAGACAACCAGAAAAATGCATTTTCTAAAGTGTGTCAGAGTTTAGGAGCTCCTGCCTCATTACAATTGAAAAGGCTTCTCTTTAAAATAGAAAGATGATTTTCAATCAACTTTCTCGTAGGCCTTGCTGGGCCAAAAAGCAGCCACTAGCAAAGAGACTGCACATTGAAATGACTATGTTTAAGCAAATCTACACATTTTGATTTGTTCTTTCTTCTTAACCGATAACCACCAGAATGGCACAAGTCACAACCTCCCCAAACATACCACCTCCTATTCCTGCAAACAACTGCAAGACTAAGTTAGTGAATCAGCTGTACCTGTGTTTCCTGCACCGTAGGCAGCTGAGGTGGCTCTTCTAAAAGTGTTCGTTCTAGCAAGAGTTTGGAATAGGTTTCCTGTAACCGTTTGGCTGCTGAGGACTCAGGAGGAGGCACATTCTTCACCTTAGTAACAGCCTCCTTCTGCTTTCTATAGAGCTCTTGGAGCCTTTTGTTCTTCTGTTCTGTTGCCTCCTTTTGTGCTTTCTTCTCTTCATTCTGCTTCTTCTTCCTCTCCTCCTGCTGCCTGATGATGTACTGACGAACCTCATTACTGTCATAGTGGCGTTTCTTAGAGATCACCTGAGGCTCCTCACTGGCTGCTACCTTGTCCGGTTTCCTTTTGGTGGGACTGTGGCTCCTCATATTTTGAGTAGGCAAAACAGATTTTTCATTCTGCTTTTCCCCATCCGCCTCTTGCTTTGTACTCATGGAATCCAACTGCAGGTCATCAAGAATTCCACGTATTTCCATGGGCAGGAAATCCTTGTTTACAGAGGTATGATCTTGGTTATCACCTGGAAGAGCAGCTTCCAGTTTTCTCAGATTGGTCTCAGACCGTACTTTACTTCTTGACCTTTCGGAACTTCTTGAAGAGCTCTTACGGGTAACATCCAGTCTAGAATCAGAACCTGTCCTTCCAATGCAGCCTGTTAAACAGTGAGAAGTCAAATACGTCAGGTAACAATTAAATTTGCAAAAACAGCTGCAAAAAGAAGCATGAGGAAGGAGGGCAGATCTGGCTATAAACAGGTCTTGGCTTCATTCAATGTCACAGTCTGAATGTGGCAGCCTTTGCTCAGATTGAGCCCACACCCTTTCTACTCTTACCAGCCTCACCACCTCACAGGATTAAGAAGCACAGCAGTTCCCAGCATGCCTTATTTGTCCTGTCTGAGATTCTGGATAAATTCTGAAAAAGGCTGGTGGAGGAATCAATGGACATTCATGATGCACATGGATGACATTATACTGTATCTGGAAGAACCACAATTCCCGTTAAACTGGGATGTTCAATCAATCATCTTATGGATTATATATAGCACACTTGGAAAATTCATCTGGCCTGCAGACCACTGCTAGCCATTCCTTTCCCCACTGCGTTCAAGAGGCAAGGACAGATTGCAGGTCCATTTTTTTGGTTGCAGCCTATATCTCATCTTTTCCAGAAACCCCAAGCACTCTTGCAGCACGTACCACCCCTCAAGTCCCATGTGCAGGGAACATGACACCAAAAAAAGTCCATAATGCACCCAGGAACAGAGGTTATGCACCCTAGCCGTGGCTGTGAGCAAAATTTCACCCCCATCTCCCTCAAATTCCAGGTTAAAAATAGAAGTAATTTTGATAAGAAACTTCTACCTCAGAAGTCTGCACTAGTCTGCAGACATGCAGTTATATAATAAAGTAAAATGAAGTAAGTCCAGTGATAAAAGAACAACATACCAGACTTGGTAGCTCTCTCTCGGCCCGTTCTGTCACTGGATACAGCTCTTCTGTCCTGTTCTATTCTGGGAGCTGGACCCAGGATCTTTTTTACCAGCTTTTGTCCCTCCCGCCAGGAGGATGCACTTATCACATAGTTTCCACCTGCAAAACAAGGAATTTTAAAAAATCAAGCTCCAGAGGATTTGCCATGGTATCAGAAAGAAGTATTCACTGCAGCCATTCATCATTTCTGTACCATTTAATTCTGCATTAGTGGTATAGCTGCAGTTACACAGTCAGAACACTGATGTCCCAGTGTAAGACCCAAAACACACTCCAGCACATTAAAGCCCTACAAAAACTGATTTTAAGAAGAAGAACAGGTTATGCAAATCTAAAATATACAAACAAGCCTTGCCAGGGACAGTGGTAATATTTCTAGAGCTGTTCACCATCACTCAAATATGGAGAATAAGAAATAAAAACATAAAAGTAACTCAATTGTTGTAGTAATAGGAACAAAAATAAAGGTGAGAAATAAAAATCCCTTAATCTTCCTATTGAAATAATATGAGCTAATACTCTAGAAAAAAAACCCAAAACTACTTTAAAGGTTTTTACAGATTATTAATTGGTGAGATACATGTCTTATGAGCAGGTTAAAAAATATTGAGCAGCAGATGTTTTACACCAATGCTAATTCACTGTCCCTTAGCTGGGACGTCTGTTCCAGCACTGAAAACACTTAAGAATAAATCCTTTTAGTTGATACTTAATTCAAGGACAGAATACCTTGCAGGTGACAAAAAACCAATCAAAATATTCTAGGATTATTTTATCATCCTACATATAATTAAATTATAACAATTGGTTATGGTGGCATCTTTACCTAATATTGGGTAGATTAAATGATAGGTTTATTTAATTCACATTTCAACACACTAACTTCCAATATTACTAATTTCTTTTTAATAATGACCTTAAAAGTGCTTTGGAGAAAAACACAGTATGAAAAAGGAAATTTAATTAGGTAATTCAGATAATTAATGATCTGTAAATTAATCAGACCTTTCAGAGGTATTTAATTGCTAGAAAGGTACCTAACTTGAATATATAATATGTAGTTGATTTTTAACAATTCCATTTCAGGCTCTACCTCTAAGCGCTCTGCATAAAGAAACCCTGCCACTGCAGCATGAGATCACCACAGCCAAACAAAAAAGGCACTGTACTGGACCCAACAGCATTTTGAAGACAGGATACCAACAATGTCAAGTGAAATCCAGCACAGCAGAATAATTGTTTTGGCAATCCCAGTCCTCAGTTTCCAACCCCCTTTCTTGTTGTTACTTTAATCTAGAAGTCTGCAGCCCACGACTCAACCCTTTGCTAGCAGAACTCCTTGCCTGCATTGTAAATTATCCAAGTATTTTATAAAAGAGCTGTCACTTGAAATATGTCACTACAAACCTCTTTGAAACAGAGGCATCAGCCAAAGGGGTTCTCCTGCAGAACTCACTGTTCTCAGTGAGTTCTGTGTGTGTCTGAAGAGCCAGTGTAAGTGTCATCTTCCATTTCAAGTCAGCTGTTTAACTAAAATACGCCAACAGGGCAGAACATAAGCCATGGCTATTAATAGCCTTGGCCATGGTAAGCAGTTTTTTACTGCAATGACTGGAGGAGGATGGACTAGCATGGATATGCCACTTAGAGCTGGTTCTTGTTTTCCAGGGATTTTAGGCCATTATTTTCCACACATTTAATCCATTATAACAGGGGGTGGCTTTATATATAAAGGAGAGGCTGGAGCTTACAGCTGTTGACTCCCTTGAAGGCAGAGAGGACTTCCTCACAAGGGAAAGCAGAGGAGTGGGCACTGATCTCTGCATGGCACATCAGTGACAGGACCTGAGGGAAAGGCCTGAAGTTGTGTCAGGGGAGGGTTAGGTTGGATATTAGGAAAAGATTCTTCATTCAGAGGATTTTTGGGCACTGAAGTCTCCCCAAGGAACTGGTCACAGTCTCAAGACTCATGATGCTCAAGAAGTGTTTGGACAACGCTCTCAGGCAGAGGGTGGGATTATTTGGGCTGTCCTGTGCTCTGAACACCTCCCTCACTTGGAAATGTCATAAATACATAAGACAGCTGAGTGTGATTCCTTAAGTAGGGATTGATCAGCACAGGAGCGAGTAAATCCATGCTTATCATTTGAAGTATTACTATTCCTTACCACAAAATATTCACAAGCAGGATTTACAGCATGCAGAAGCACATATTCACTCTCTAAAAATCCTCTGTAGTAATTTTTAAAGCTGCTCTTTTTTGATTCAAAATGTTTACAGATTATGGGTCACTCTACATAAGGAGAAATATAAAACCTTAAGAAAGGCTCAAAAAGTGCCTAAACTTGCATATATTTAAAGAAAATAAACTGTTCTGTGTATGACTGCAGCCATACCTACTCACTCTGTGTGAAAACTAAAACCAAATGTGAAGCACATCTGGAAGCCTTCCTAATTATTTTGCTGCCAATATCAAAGATTCACACTACTGGAAAACAAAGAATCACTGTCAGAATTCCGTATGTGTTTAATTTTATTTTCTTCTACAAGGCACTGCTCTAGAGTAACCTGCTCACATCATTGTCTCTAAATAATTAAATTGTATTTAATAATCAGAGGAAATGTCAGACAACAATGGGAAAAAAAGTTCTCAGTTGGTAAAAGAAATAAACATTTCTTTTAAAATACCAAGATTTGGAAGACTAGTCAGGGAATGTATGTTTACATTCTTCCACCAACTGAAAAAGCCAGGAGTGGGTTAAGCCAGAACTGAAGATACAGAATAGCAATAACTTGAAACGTGGAAGAACAACAACCAGAGAAGAACCAGGAGCATCCTGTTCTCTGCTTCCCCACTGAGAAATCATCCAAGAGAACACCTTTAACTGCAGCTCCTCCTTACCTGAGGGGAGAGCAACTCAGCAAGTTCCACTAGCACTGATTTTAATATCACGTCTCAGCGTTGCTGACCGAGCCATGGGTCAGGCTCTAGTCAGCTTCATCACAAGCTGAACAAAAACAGGATCCAGAGCAGAACTACTGTTTCTTTTTGTCTACATTACACTGACAGATACCTAAGGATCCCTCTCCCCACAAGAAATTCACACTCCACAGCAGTTTCCTCAAGGTGCATACAGCAAGTGGAAAGGCAAAAAATGAAAATAAACTACAAAAAAAGTGCACACAGGCACCAACCAACAACAAAACCATACACAATCCACAATGTAGCACAGTGTACAAACTCACTACAACAGCACTGTTGCACATCTAAGAAGGCTTTTAAAGCAATATGCTTTAATTTTTCTTTCTTGAGACAAAACTCATATTTAAAGGACATGTAACAATCCTCCCTCTACAGCAGAAATACTCACCTTGTTTGGACTCTGGACTTGGCAATCGTGTCAGTTTTTGCACTTTCCGCACTGGTCTGGTTGCTTTCTTCTCTTTGTTTCTCTCACTAGATTTTCCTTTCACTGTTGAGTCCTCTAAAAACAAACAAAAGCTGTTAAGTGATATCCCACAGGGGAGAACACAGAATAACAAGCTTGCTTCAACATTTGAAAAACCAGAACTCAGAGAAACACAACAGAATTCACAGATTATATACCCAGATCAATGACTTCCAGTCCAGCACTTCAAAATCCTCACGGCATGGGAATTTTGAATCAAGGTCTGTTTACCTACACACTGAAAGGCAGTGAAGCCACAGCAAGGCCGTAACAGATCTCTTCAAAATTAATTTTCAATTCTAAAAGAAATGTCGGCAGTTTAACGTGAACGTTGGTTCTCTTCTGCTACAGATACTACATTTTACTGCTCTAATGCTCCACAAGGATGTGTATTTCCTGAACACAAGGGCTGCAGCTTCCACATTAATGCATGACAGCACATTCAGCACATCAGGAACTCTGTGGCTTCTGTCACCACTGTTTTCTGGTTCCTCCTCTCTACAGAATGGGATCAGACAACCTAAAACAATGAAGATGCAATTTCCCCCATGGACAGATATGAAGCCTCATTTAGATGCCAATGCAAACATTTACAACCCCTAATTTCACGTAAATCCACTCTAATAGAAGTCCATAGGAAGCATCAGAGGTAGAAGAGGAGGTTATATTTCAAAGATACAGGAATGGAATTTTAGGAATCTTTCTCACCCTTAACATGCTTTCCTTACAAATTTTCTAGCTGCCTTTAGGGCTGACAACACTAACAGGTAAGACAATCAATCAGTGCACTGAGTACCAGAGGTCTCAGTGACTGCATTTGTAGAAAGTTAACTTCCTCCTCACCTCTTTTAGCAACATCAGACCTTTCCTGACTCCAGGAAAGTACAGGCTGCTTCCCACTCCGCTCCTATTATAGCCATTTTGTTCTTGTATGGCAAATCCTGAACATGTTAAAGACAGAATTACTGAAAGCTTGGGGTCCATACAATATCCTTTAGTCTAACTGCTATACAAAGATGAAGATATCCTGTACAGTCTATGCTTACGCATAAAAATTCTTTTGTTTTAAAGAACAGTGCTGCTGTAGATATCAAAGATATAACAGATAATTTCAGCACTAGAGGGCAAAGAACAGTTCTGATACAAGTGACCGTACACATCCAAAACACCACATGATGTAAATTTAATACAGAAATAACACATGGATAGACAATCTGACAATTATGTGCAGCACCAGGGTCTGTTTACTAGCAATCAGTTAGTCAGTGTCATCTTTTCACCTCAGAAAGGAGACACGTTCCACAACAGCTGTTCTACACGTGGCATCAGGACAGGAGTGTGGATCAACACACACAAAGCTCCTTCCTTTTGTAGGCACTGGACACAGGATCCAAATGCCTTTTAAATGGATCTCTTCAATGAAGCTTTTAAAAAAAATTGAATTCCTATAAAAAGCTTGTTATGCTTGCCAGAACAAACAAACAAAAAAAGCTAGTGTAGATTAAAAGTCTGTGGAAATTTGGCATTAATTTCACAGACTGATCTGAGCAGTGTATCTGCAAGATGATTTTACTGAAAAGGAGCATCTCTTGTTTCTGAACTATTTTTTATGAGTGATTCCATAAAAAGTCCTCAGTAACTTATCAAGTTGTACAAGGAAAAAAGACAAACTGGTTTATTACTACACATACCTACAGATTTAAATCTCAATGCATTTTCCTTCAGTCTTATATGATTTGAACAAAGAGAAAAGTTATTCTTAATAAGTAAGCTCTTACACTGCAAAACTAGAGGTTCTCTGGGGACTTTATTTTCTATTCCCTTCCATTTTATTCACCTGATCTCTTCCCCCTCTCCCAACTCAGTCAGTCAGAGGCAATTCAAGCTTACAGCACTCCACTGTAACCAGCCTAGCAAATAAAAAAAGTACACTTGGGCATCCTACTCCAGCTCACACAGAGAAAAGAGCTGCCAATAGTACTGTAGTTTTCCAGAGTGAAGGATGAATAAAGACTGTGTCTTGAAGCAGTACATTTGAAAACAGAAACCAAAAGTGGGTTTTGTCCTTTTAACCAGGAAATTGTACTCATTCATGCAAACACGTATAAAAAAGCCACAAAATTAAACAAAATTATTCTAATGGAGACTTTTCTTTTTTCCTGTTTCAAAAAACGGCATTACTTGATTCTTTTCAGTACTGTTTTTTTTTTTTTAATTAAAAACATTTGAATGAGAGAACTGGGAGAAGGATTTATTTTGTTTTTGTTTTAGTGTTCAGTAAATTATTCCTCCTGTGAAGCGAATTACAATATATTTAACACTCATTGCTTCAATTTTTTGTTTCCACGACTTTGTGACTTGTACACAAAATATATTCCTCTGCCTCTCAGACAAGGTTGTGTGGCTTAATCAATTCCATTTGTGGCTCACCTTTTAACTGGAGTGCAATATCTCTGTAAAGCTCCCGACTAATACGAAACTCATCCGCATGCCAGATCTTTCCATCTGGAGTGCGAATCCTTGTTTCAGCAGGATTAAAACCTGAAAGTAAACGATACAAGAGTTTAAAATAACTACATAAAATGTAAACACAGCTTTGTCAGGGTGGAAGGGATGGGAAACTGCTAAGTGAAAAAGGAACTACATGTATTTCTAATGCTAAATTAGAAGAAAGCAATATACCAGTCTGCCACTTGCTCACAGTTGAAAAACAGCAGACTGGGTGAGAAAAAGATTATTAAAAACGTGAAAAGCTTTTTCAATCAAGACAATGCTACCAAGCTCTGAGATCATAAAACAATTATTGCAATCAACCCAAACACCAATACAGGGAGCTTCTTTTTACAGTAATTCTACAAAGAGACGGGAAAAACTTCAAAGGAATTTCTGTAAATTGGCAAGAATTTCTTTTTACTTGTGATCAAACCCTGTTATTCACTCCCATATTGCCCAAAGAGAGCCATGAGCCAGGTTCGTGCTTTGAAATGTTGCTCAGTGGATTGAACTCTGCTCCCTCACCCCGTCCAGCCAGCAGGGGAGGGATTTGCATCTCCATACCTCTGTATGATGGAACAGCAGGCACAGCTGTCACCTTCCTGACCTTGGGAGTCACCGTGTTCTCCACATTAGTGACCACAACAGGCTGCTCAGCGTATCCCAAGCGCTGCCCTCTGCCACTGAGCTCCTCCGAGTGCTCCCACTGCTTTCGGATCCTCTCCTTCAGCTTCTCCAGCTTGGCATCGTGCTGCCGCTGCTTCAGGATTTCCAGCCTGTGAGCGCTGCAAATGCTCGTGGCAGAAGGGGAAGACACTTTCAGTTCACTGTCCTGGGACGTGTTACTCTGAGAAGCTCTAGCACTACTCTCATCTCCCCTGGAGCCACTGGTTTTTTCTTCTTCCAGCCTTGGAGGTGCTGCAAGCCTAAGAAATGCCTCGTTACTCTGCAGGGCATCAATTGTTGGTCGGTCATTCAGGTACCTCACGACGGTCTCGTCTGCAGCAGAAGGGAAGGGACTGTCAAAGCCTCTGCTGTGCCGATCCCGCTCGTCCCGCTCGTGTGCCAGACAGGCTGAGAGTTCACTCTTTCCTTCTGCTTCACTCAGCTCCAAACCAGACAGCAGTTGCTTGGCCTCAAGCTGGCTAGAACTGTGATAAGACAGAGAACTATATATATCCCTGATGTAACAGAAGGGGAAAAAAATTCACCGTCAGAAACACAAACGTAGGACCTTCAAACTCAGCAATCAACAACCAATTCATCAACTGAACGAATGACTTCCTCTACCTTGGCTCCACTTTAAAGGCAAGTTCTTTTAAAATCTCATCACCTCACATTTAATAGTGCAAGTCTGACGAAACAGAAAGAGACTTCTGTTCAAAATTTCATTTGTTGCACTCTCTCTCTGAAAAGAACTGTATATAATGTTGAAGACTAGAAAATCAGCAAGCAGTAATGCCACTCTTCAATTTAAAAGAGAAAAGCCTTAAATAACAAGTATAGAACTTAAGAGAAGCATAATTAGTACATGAGCTACTCAATTAACAAAATTGACCCAAATCAGTCTCACATGCAACAAGGAGGACCACCTCACAGCTGACTCAAGTAGTGGAAAAAGAGACCAAAACTTAGATGTCAGGATAATAATAATGTTCTATGGCCTGTTCTGTGTTTTGTGCCACTTTCGTTCCATAAGAAGCTCTTCTTGTATGAGTTTCTCACACTCACAAAAATGGAATGTATCTTTAACACTAGTACTACTCTTGCTCCACACTGTCTTAGTAACACATTTGGGAACATATGCTGAAGAACTAATGAAACAAAGCTGGAAAAGCATAAGGAAATAGTCTTTTGTGTTCTTAGTACTGAAACGAAATACCTATCAAACCCATCAGGTCACTCGTGCCACAGCCATAATTGATGAGCTGGCCCCATTTCAAAACAGTTGACTTTAAACTCATATTCACTGAATAAAAAATAAATTTGCAATATTAAGTAAAAAGGTCCAACACCACATGCTGTCATGTGGGTGGATGATGTGAGGAAGTAAGCCAATTTTCGAGGCGTTGTCAAACATCACTATCAGCTTAAATCTAATCTTAGCATGTTTTTCTCCAACAGCCAGCTGTCCCAGCACTAACCTGTATGAAGCCAATGGGTCACAAAATTCCACACGGCTGCATTTTTTCACATTGCTTTCCAAAGTGGTTGCTCGAAGAGGGCTACGTGAGGACTTCTCCTTGCTCGATTTATTTTGGCTGGAGGACCGGGAACCTGAAGCAGAAAACAAAGAATCCTCTATGTATCCACCTCTCCAGAAAGAGAAAGTACCTGGGGCTGAATAATTGACATAGTTTTTCTTGGGTTTGAGCAGTTCTCTCTCTTTCAACAAGCTGATTTCAACAACTAGAAGCAAGGCAGTAAGTGCTTGAAACAATGATCATACTTAAAAAGAGATAATTATGCTTAAAGATTAATTATAAGTAATTAAATCTGTGAAGTTGGCTGTGTTGCCACTAGAGGTCGATCTGTCTGTTCTTCAGTAGCACACTACCAGAATGCTCTTAGTATATAAAATAAGGGCTTATTTCCTATAAGCAAATGTTCTCCTTCAGTCAGGTAACAGAAGCACCAGATTCAGCAAACTTCTTATCAGAGTGGGATAAGCACTGCTCACTTACAGCGTGGGGCAAGTCCTGTCACACCCTCCAACCAAGTGACTGGGATAGAACACTCTCCTTCCTAAGCTCAGGGAAGGAAACACCAGTTTCTTCTGGGCAATTAGAGTTTTGGAATAAAGACCACAGGCAGAAAACAAGCTGGGGGCAGGGAGAACCCAAGCTTTCCCAGAAGGCAGTGGCTTTATGCTGCCTTACACGTTCTCTCCTCAATAATACATACCCTTCCTGCTGCTCTTCCTGCTGGCACTAGCAGAGGGCTTCTTGGCATCCATGACTGAATCGAACACAGCCGTGCTGGTGGGAGCTATTTCCAGTTTGTTCTCTATATGACGTAGCTAGAATTGGAAGATAAAGCAAATTGGAACACTGTTTTCTATTTTTAAGCTACATTTTTATTTTCCCCCGAACATGACAAATTTTTCCTTTTTCATGACGAATCAAACTGCAAGCAAAAGCAAATTCGCAAGGCTGGTATTGCAAAACTGTATGGTCTTATGGCCAGAAACTACTATTAAGTTTTGTTTAATAAGATTAACTAAATTAGGTTTTGTTGCATAGTTTTGTTCCCTTAAGTAAGCTGTTTTGAAAAAGTTAATAATAACATACCATTCAGAGACTTAATGCTTGGCCTGAATAAAATATTAATTCCACTTGGAAAATATTCTGTTATATGCTCTTATAAATGGAGCATGATAGAAATTCCACATGTAAAACCCCACACTGATGCTCCACTACTGAGAAAAAAGAGGGACAAGGTGATGGGAAAGAGCGGAATTCTGTGAAAACCTAAACTACCTGGCCTCATGAAGCCAGGTTTTATAAACTACTATATCATCTTAAGCACCTAAGTTCATTCCCACAGAAATACAGCAACCCCAATGCTCAGAATGGAAAATTATTAAATACACTGGTGTAGCCCCAGTTTCTGACTGGTTTGAGTAAGCAGGGGAGAGCTATTTTTCCAAGTTTTCAGAAAAATGTGACATCGCCACTTTATTAAATAAAAAGGTATTACTACACTCCAGCTTGCTGTGGCAAAAGCTTCTCCTTGTGTGCAGGAAACTTTTTCCAAGATACAACAATGTTCAACATTTGCATACTCCAACAGCTTTGTGCTATTTACAACTTGCTGAAGACAATCACTGAATAATATAATACTTTGGTTAAAGCTTTTGAAGACACTAACTGATTTGAAAATGAGTAAAAAATCCCCAAACCAAATAATCCCAAAGGGAAAAAAAAAATACTTACAGCAGCCTTAGTCTGAGAAAAAGAAGCCCATGCTGCAGTTAGATCTTCCAGGGCAGAAACAAAGAAATTAATTTCTCATTAGTACATGAAAAACAATGAAATAAGATGTTGCTTCAAAACAATTTCCTTTAGCGCTTGCTAATCAAGTTCTTTTCTCTACCCAGTTCCAGCCTGTAAATCTCCTCTATGAAAGACTGTTATCAGTCAAAACTCATCTGAGCAAAGCTATGAAGTATTTAATGCAACATACTATGAGTTTACTAAGTTAGGTTGAATGCATGATGACCTGAAATCAAATCCATCACACATAATAGATATAATAGAAGATGTTCAGAAGATAAAATGAAGCTGGTTATCTAGTCCAACATAAATACTTTACATTTTTCAATTATATTATTGTTTAACTACCTTTTTTTCCCTTCCATTTTCTTCTTCAGTAAACTAAGCATGAATACATGGTCACTGAAAGACTCTACTCAAAACCCAAGCTCCAAACAGCAGAATTATGAACAGTAATCTTTCTGAACTGTACACCCTACAAACAAAACAGAAATAATGTTTGTGATCAAGCAGGAGGTACTAACCCAAGCCTTTTAATCTAAACAGACAGCACGTACTCTATAAGCAATTGAGCTCAGGAGGATGCAGTAGTGTTTTCCTCTATAAATATTTACTTCCTCAGTTCCCCTCTTCTTTTGTTTTCTAATAGTTTTTATAATCTAATGCTTTATAAAACACAATATCCATGTGTCAGAACCATGAAGAGTAGTAGTAACAGAGAGTTGAAAGAAATAATCTCTTCCTTGTAGTAAAAAAACTGCCAATTGCATTTCAGGCAAGATGCAACAACACAAAGGAAGAGGGTTAGGGAAGCAGCACAGAAACAAATTTGCTCTGACTTCTAGAGATGGTACTTTTTGTCCACAGAACCCTACAGCTTCAAAAAGTAAGTAAATTTAAAAGAAACTGAACATAGCACAGGAAATAATCAGCAAAAGATGTTCTCTTACAGATAAAATAATAATCTTTCTACTTTCAAAATAACTTCTGGAGTCCAGTTTTCTCATACTGGAGATCACATGATCGATCTCAAACCACAGGCTTAGCACACGACTCAGTTGCTCCACAGATGAGACCTTTCTTCCTTTCTGGTAAGATTTTTTCAGGGAAGTACTGTAATTTTAAATTTTTTCTGCCTCCACCTTTCCTAAATTAGAGTAATCATAACAGTAAAAAGCTAAAGGAGACAGAAGTGCTGTAAGTCATCCTAGTGGAGATGCACTGCTGCTATTCAAGTGTCTTCACCACTGTGGAACTGAGCAACTGTCACAGAGGCTCTTCCTCACTTCCTTCAAGAGCCAACAATTCCCAGTTTCTGTTCCTGCACTGCTCCTCCTCTACAGCACTTAAAAAATATCTGTCCCTGTGCCATCTTGGCAACCATATCCCAGGCTGGCAACTGCTAATGCAGATCAGCAAATACTCCAGAGATCAGAGTACAAAACTGCTATCTGCAAAAAGGAAGCCACAGAACACATGCTCTTAGCTCCAAACCGAGGCAGGAGAATGCTTTCTGGAACAATTCCCCAAAGTCTCAAACAATTCATGACAAAGTATGTCCCAAAACAAGGCAGAAGAACAGAGAAAATCCTTACCTCTGGTGGAATCCTTGCTTTGGTTATGCCTTGGATTTTGTAGAGGCACCTCATTAGACTTGTTGCTCCACATCGTGTCAATTTACCTAAAAAATAAATAGTCATATAAGAATTGAAGAGGTATAAAGTAAAAGCAAATCCATCTCTGTCTAAAGAGAACATAACCTTGATTGTTATGATGAGTGTCCACCTCAGCTGATGTCTTCAAACCTTCCTCACAAACAAGGTCAGATAATCAGCATGAAATCACAGATGTGATCACAGCTTCCAGCAGAAACCACGTAATTCCATGGATAAAGAAGGGTTTGAGTTTGGTCTCTGCCATAAAGAAACATTAACTTGATAAAAGGAGGCCCAGAGGTCGATGCAATTTGGATCAGAGTAACAAATATTGCAGCAAGTCTGAAGAATACTGCACACACAGAGACAGCACCACATGGCTTGAACCTATAAATGCTTGGGGAAAATACCCAACTCCACCAGTGACAGAATGAATGTGTCACCAGTCTCTGTAAAAGGAAAAGGCACAGCAGAACTGCAGGACACTACAGACAGGAAAAAAGACAAGGCTGGCGCCATCACTGTTTTCCTGTGAACTTCAAAGGTAAGACTCACAGTGAATCTAAAATTTAAGTGTGAACTCCCAGCCACTATCACCAATGCAGTTTTTATAAAGGATAAAAGGAGAAAAAAAAGAACAAACAACAAAAAAAGAACCCAGCATATGCTTACTGAGCTATCTTCATAACACACTGACAACGCTTCTGTTATGGAAAGAAAAAATCAGGTGACCACAGAATTCCAACAGGAAGTTCTAGACCTCTGAATGAGTCATAAAAGCACATTTTCCTCTCTCTTCTTCCATGAACTCTCAGATGTAATTTTTCTTATTTTTTAATTACTGAAATTATTTTTGCTCTCACTGTGTGACACATAAAAATCAAATATAAAGATCAATCTTCTGGTAAAAGTAGACCAAAATTAACACTATCTACTATTTGCTGAAACAGATTTTTGCCCAGATATTTTGTGACAAGGATTTATATCAAATGTGGTTTTAAGGATACTCACAGTGACCAGCAGTAAAGTTTGGTCTTACATTCAGTCATATATCCTGTATTTATAGCAGTAAGTTATGCCAAAAAACTGCTCTTATGCCCCAGGAAAGCTATCAGTAATAAGAACACAGATCTTCAAAACACTTTTTCGTTGTGACTTTCTTTGATGAGTCCAAGTAAGTGTTTGAAAGAGTGAGGAAAAGGCATGTAAGGTTATATATGTAGGTACAGAAACACAAGTCCACCATAATGCAGAAATTCTAGAGAGGAAGGGTGGGTGTGTTAGTTTTTAAGTATCCAATAGTTATGGCATCAAGCCAAGTGTAGTTAGAAAATTCTGCTTGTAGAACAGGTGTGAAGAGCTCATTCATGCAGAACAGCACTTTGTGCCTCACATCATTCATGCTGTAAATCACAGCACTGCCCTGCCCTGGAAATCATCCAGGTGATCCTCTCCAGCATTGCAGAAAAGATCTGTAGAAAATAAATATTGATAAAAATGACGGAATTATCCATAGAGAACTGATTTTGAGAACTGCTGAAGATACTGTATCATACCAGTATCAGTTTCTTGCCCAAACACATATGTAACAAAACCTACTCAATATGCAAATTTAGCATACAATAACTTCTGGATAAGCAACCATCTATTAAAGGATTAAGTATCCATTTTAATGTAATTGCGTGGGATTTATTCTTATCATTACAATTATTAATATAGATAAGAAAACTTAATAAGGGGCTATAATAGCTCTTTTTATTTTTACATACACAAATCTATATAGTTGATTTTAAGATGCCCTGCAAATGTAGAATTATAACACACACTATATATTCCTTAAATCTATATGAAAAGTACCAGTTTAAACAATCTGAAATTGCTTGTTAATAGCCTTCATCCTGACACTAAAAAAGGCAGTTCTTCACCTGAGCTGAACAGAACTCAGACAGGAAACACTTTAGAGAACACCTCACATAGTGCACAGTGTACATCAGCACACATTGTGAAATAACAGACACTGAGTCACTCACCCGTAGGTGCTGATCACCAGTGGTCACTAACTCTATCTCAACTCCTTCAAAAGCCTCTAACGCCCCTCCATGAAAGGCCATTCAACCTCTCCTTCAAGCCGGGAAGAAATCAGAAAGCATCTTGCTCTACTTATCCTAATGCACACCTGCAGGACCAGCTCCAAGTGTAAAGTTTGAGCCCCACTGGCTTCAGAGCAGCCCCTGAGATTCACTGAGCAGTTCTGCTTAACTCGGGTTGCTCCTCATTGAAAAAAAAGACACGTCAGAACCAAGCACTCTGGAGCTGTCTACAGTTTCAGGAAGGCAATGCTGCAGTAGTTTTCAGTCCTGATGTAATCTTAACTCTGAGGGTTTGGTGTTTAGGTGTCCCTCTCCCAATCCTTTGAAAGGGTGGGAGAAATTTATGAGCTTTTCAAAACCTATATACAAATAAATAATGTTTATTTATTTGTTTATTTAATGTTTAAATAATTCAAAGGTTATGATTCCCATAAATATTTGAATTCCTACATGCTACTAAAATAACTTCTCTCTATTGCTACAGCTTACATGAATAAGCAGCACTTTATTAAAAAAAACCCAAGTATTTGTAAAATTCAATACCCTGCCTCTGCAAAAAGTCCAACCAGACAGAGAAGACTCTTTAATGTTACCAAGAGTACAGAAAGAGAAGGAGAATAAAAAATAAATAAACTCAGACACAGACACAAACATGTCTGTTTATAGGACTTGCATGCAGGGTAATAGACCAGTTAAACACTAAAATACATTGAAATGAATATTGATCAGAGAATAATACTAAACAAAAAATTATATTAAGGAAATTTAAATTATTTTTAAAATACATTTTCCAACAATACAAAAGTTGTCTCAAAGTCCCATGAATAACTTTTAGATAAAATACATAAAAGCTACATTCTGAAATGATTGCTCCAAAGAGATCTCGCCCTGCTAAGCTAAATGATCCATATCTGTTTAGTATTGACCTTAAACAAAGAGACTGAGCTCAAAAGATGAAATGCCAAAGAACTTCTGAGGAGACAGCATTGATGGCAAAAGGTTATCTGCAAGCTGGATAAAGCTTTGAGAATTTTAAGGTTGTTGGAAAGAAGGTGGAAGACTGCAGAATGAACAGAACTAATGCATGGTTATTGGATTGCTCACTGGGAGACACAGCCATCCCACACGGGCACATTCAAGGCCGGCTTGCCAAGCCCATCCTCGGCTGAGTGATTAAGATACAAACTCCATTGTGTTCTGACATTTCAATCCCACATCAAATGCTCATCTCCTTTACTCACTTGTCAAAAAAAAAAACCAACAAAACCAAAACACAAGGGAAGGCACTGCAGAACTGCTACAGATGAGGACCTAAGAGGAAATGTGAAAGGAAACAACATACTCCAAACTCCTGGAAGAAACTGGACGGGGGGATGGATACAGGACCTGACAACCACTCTCTTCTACAAACACTGTTCCTACAAGAAGACACTGAAGAGAACTGACAGATGAGAAAATGCATGAGAAAGCAGCGGAAAGGAGGAAACGGAAACAAAGAGAAAACCACTGCCACATAAAAAAGGAACACGAGAAACCAACACATTTAATACTAAACATATCAAGGATGGCATTGAAAGGTACAACAGACAACAAAACAAGAAGTCAACATAGTTAAGAGCACAGCATTTTAAAAAGAGAGGGAGATATGAAAGTAGAATATGCTTAGCAAAGATATAAAAAAATGCAAAGAGATTAAAAAGACTGGGAAAAAGAGAAAGAAAAAACGGTGGGAGAAGCAGGATACAAAAAGGAAGAGAATGAGAAAGCTAGGAAGGTGAGAGAAATACACTGAACTTTTAAAGAACTGGCACAGAGAGCAACAAAAAGGAAGAAAAGAAACTTGTGTATGGGTCCAATTGTGAAGTTTTTTCAAAGATCCTTGGCAAGATTGTGTTGATTTTTTTTTCTTAGCACAGACTTGGTAAGAAAAGGAAAGAGGAAACTCAGAAGTCATGGCGCTGGAACAAGGAAACAGGAGAGGAAACTGAATTGTGCCGATTCAGAGAGAAGGAAGACAATGTGAGTAAGCTATTTTCACTAACATTTCGTGGTTATGGGGGGAAAAAAAAAAACAACCAAAAAAACAAGTATGCATAGGGAACAGCATGTCTCAAGATGTTGTTTCTTACAAAAACACAAGGGATACTAAACCAAAGGGGATACCACAAAAGAAAAGATTAAGGTTTGATCAGAGTATGGAATGAAACAAGTTATTAACATTGACTTCTATGGGATATTCTCAAATGTTTCATCCACATAGTGGCAGATTTTGCTACAAACTGGGTACACCGTGCACAAGGAAAACATTTCATGCAATTAAAGCAAAATTAAGGCACCAGAGCCAATAAAAGAAACCATCTTTCCCTTTCTTTATGCCTAGGTTTCTACTTGCCTCATTAAGGCAGAAAGTCAAGGGCTTATGTGACAAAGCAAAGTGAACTGAGAGTCTGGCACAAGCTTAAAGAATTTTGCCTGTTCTTTTTGCTTTTTTAGTTTTATCTATGTCATACTATAAGCAACAGCACCCTCTATGCACGCAGAATGAGAAGGGATGGAAACACTGGTGAACAATGGGATCAGTCTCTGTACTGGCTGCTGCTCCCCAGGAGCAATGTGTGAAGCTGCTCTTGCCTTTGCCTCAAGGAGAACAGTGGAACTGGGAAAAACAAGAACCATTCATCTTCTTCTTACCAGTGGATTTACCACGAGAACTCAAGGGCACCCTGCCCCACTGTGTCCCACTGCACCCACACCTCACACAGTGCACACTTGTCTGTGCAGGAAATGGACACAGACACAAATAATCAGGTTTGGGGACCACTTTTCCTGTTTGCAAAAACATTTTAAGTTTGCTTGTATAAATACAAAGGTGACTTTTGAATCTTAAAAGACCCTCTGGAGCTCCTGTCTGTGCAGCTAAAGCTCTACATTGCTGGCAGGAGCAGACACAGGTGGACAGGCACAGGCAGACCCAGTCGTGCAAATTGTTTAGCTGAACCAGTCCACAGAAAGTGATGGAAATTGTATTTAAAGATGCCAGAAACACTTTCCATGTCTTCTCAAATACCACAAAATACAATTTATTATGATATGCTTGAGTCTGGAATAAAAATAACGTTAACCTACTCGTTTTTCCAGAATCCAAGTGCTTGCCATATTGCACTATCCCATTTAAATGAGAGTTAAAAATATCCATAATACATTGTTCTAAGACTTGTTTTGGTTATGTATAGGGGCTTTTAAAATGCTTTTTGATACAAGAGTGACATATTCTTTCTTCGGTCAGAGCTTATTTTGAGAAAACTTTGCTTTTCAACACTATCAGATGCAGGCAATGTACTGACCTTCCCCAGGACTGAGGACAAATTCCAGCACAACAAACAAATGCATGACGTGTTTGTCCAAAAAGCTCCACATCTCCAGAATCTACAGCTGACACTGCAGAATGGGACAGGTCCTCCCTCCACTTCCTCCAATGCTCATTTTTACAATAAGCTTTCAAATGAAATGTAAAAGAAGTGAACACTAGCAATGCCCAAGGAGTTCAAGAACATTAGCTGCTCTGAGTGATCTAATTTTAGATAACACACAATATTTTGCCTTGTATTACAAGCAGTATATATATCAGAAGAATTCACATTCCAATCAAAAAAGCTTCATAAGTAAAAGAAATTAAATAAAATTTGATCTGTCTTAGGCTAGATAAGAAAAAAAACTTTAGGGATACCAAGGCAGTACAAAAAAAGAGCAATCAAGATACACCACACACTTGCAGATAGAAGAGCATTTAAAAATTTCAAAACATGTGTCACTACCTCTAGCTGTTAACCAGGAGGATAAATGACATAAATACACATCCATCAAATGTCAAAAATCCCAGTAGAAAATATGTTTCCTGAGTTCTATGATTAAATCACTGGCACCAGTCAGCTACTAAATTTGCATCCAAACTATAATGAAAATTTCTCTATAAATGAAACATTTCTGAATCTGATTCTTTCCAACTGTATGCTAAGAATGGACATTTACCACATCCTTCTGCTATGAAAAGAAATGGCAACTTGCAAAAGTGTCTCTGCTTCATCACAAGCAACGGAGAAGTGATAAAAAAATAAAACTGGCCCTAAAAAGGGCCTGGTGGTTCTACTGAAAGTGAAATGCACTGAATGTCTCCCTCTGCTGCATCACGTGCCAAAAGGTACTCTGAGGATATCTATTGAAATGAATGTTGTGACAGCTAGTGTAACTTGATTCATTGTTCGTCAAGAAATCAGAGTACAAAGGCACAGAGAATGCATCCATTTATTAAGGAGATGCACACAAGGGTTTGCCTATCCATTCACAAGTATTTTCTTTGACTTCAAAGATCTTAGCACTTATGACAGAGAAGAAAATACCCCAGTTTCTAGAACCAATAAAGTACTCCTGCATTTTCTTTCCTTAGCCTTCAAAACAAGAGTTCGTTCACTCGTTCCACCTCCAGTTATCAGAAACTACACGTTAGAAGATTTCAGTTCCTGCAGCCCATAATAAATCCATTCAGCAGAATATGCTCAAATTCTTCAAATTCTGTCTCATCTCACAAGGAACACTCCACTGTGAGGGAGTCTTCTTCAAACTTACAGGCAATGCTCTCAGCCAAGTACAAGAACCAGACCTGTCAACTGGGAGAAAGACAGAAGCTTTCAACGTCTCAACACAACCATGGACAAAAGAGCAGAGAAGCAACTTCACCTGAAGGATGGATGATTGCTATCTTCTTTCAAAGCAGAGTAAAGTGCATGAAAACTTCAGGGAAAACGTTCCAAATGCCACTTTCTCACCTTTGATGCCTCTGCTCAGAACTGCATTCAGAAGGAGCATCTAAGAAGTGTCTCAATAACAACACAAGATGTCAAAACACCCAAACACATAAAACCTCATGGCAAGCTGAACAGCATTACAAAGGCAGATACTGGGACTCTGCTAAAAGACTTTTTCTTGATCTAGCTAAATGTTGCAATAAGATATTTTCTCATATTTAAGTAACATCATCCCCTTAAAAGTTCTTTTGTTTCAGTATGAGAACTCCACCTGGTGCATTGCCATGGATGTGACTCAGTGAGGAATTCTGCCATCAGTGAGAAGTGTTCTTAGGAAGCTAAACCAGCCAGAATTTCTGTTAGCATTCACTAAGTTTCAATTGACCTGGTATAATTGATTAGTTCATTTATTTGCTCTATTCTTTCTCTAGCATATTGACAAAGGTTTCAGACTTAGGCATACAAGTAATTTTATTCTCAATGGAGCAGTCCATTAGCACAATGATACACATCTATCTTCCAGGCATTTACATCTATGGATAAATTTCACACTTCTGTTCTAATCCAGCCACATGCCTAATATATTGACTGCACTGGGAAAGTTTTCTTTCTGCATTCAACTACCAAAATCCTTCTATTACCATTACTGTAGCACTACAGTACCTGATCTCATATTAACACTCATATTGATTTGAATAGCATTAGTTAGTGTAAGTACATCAATAGCAGAGTTTAACACTTCCGCAGTGCTGATAAAAAATGCCTCTGTGATATAAATTTTCAAGGTGGAGTTGAGCAGATTTAGCAGCTCCACAGTGATGAAGGAAACCAAATATTCCTTGCTACCTTCTCTAGCAATCATGTCACTCTGTCATAGAACAATGCTCACCTGACTGCATCACAACTCACTAACCCAGCAGAAAATTAGTAATTTTTCTTTTATGGTGACTTTTCTGTCAGTTTATCAGGCTGCTCTCAGGACAATCAAAGTGGGAGGAAAGAAGCAGCAAGCACACCACACCATTCATGTTACGTTGTGTAGCTTCACTCACCTCCCAGAGATGGTAATACAGTGCTGTATGCACTGACACTCCTGATTTCAAACCTAACTGGAAACACATTAACAGGACTGCAGCCTCATCTGAACACTCTAAAGACAATGGGACTTTATCCACAAGTCTTCTTGATACAAGGAAACTTTTTTAGCAGAAAGCAGCTGTATGTCTGGTAGAGGAGTGAAAGGAGACAGTAAAGTTCATTACATCCAAGTCAACAAAACCTTCAGTACACATGTAGCAACTCCAAGATTACATTCTTATCCATTTAAGGGATGCTTTTGCTGTGGTGACACAAACTGCCAATAAAGTCATTTCAAGACGTAAAAGACATGATCCACATTGGGACTGGTTTATCAGTAAAGTGTACAAACCTAAGCTGTGCACCAAAGCTTAGTAAAACAAACCCACGCAAACAAGATGTTCTTTAATTTTAAAATCACTTTCTCTCAGTCACCACCACACCCAGCCTAGGCAGCCTACAAGATAATCCACGCCCATCAGCACCACAGAATCCTAGAATGGTTTGGGTTGGAACGGACTTTAAAGATTATTTAGTTCCAACTCCTGGCCATGGACACCTTCCACTATTCCAGGTTGCTCCAAGCCCCATCCAATCTAGTCTTGAACATTTCCAGAAGCAAGGCAGCCACAGCTCTGGGCAACCTGTGCCAGGGCTCACCTCACCACCCTCACAGGGAAGAATTTCTTCCCAACGCCGAAGCTAAACCCAGTCTCTCAGTTTGAAGCCATTCCCTCTTGCCCTACCTCTACAGTTCCCAACGAAGAGTCCCTCTCTGGTTTCCTCATAGGTCCCTCCAGATACTGAACGTGCCCTGAGGTCTCCATGCAAGCTTCTCCAAACAGCCCCAGCATTCTCAGCCTGTCCTCACAGGAGAGGTGCTCCAGCTCTCTTACCAACTTGGTGGCCTCCTCTGGACTTGCTCCAACAGCTCCATGTCCTCTCTGCACTGGGGACACCCGAACTGTATGCAGCACCCCAGGTGAGGACTCACGAGACCAGAGGGGCACAACCACCTCTCTCAAGATGCTGCCCACACTCCTTTGGATGGACTAATTTCCACAGTACCCTGGCCCTTTGTAGAAATGTGCCATTACCACCTAAATTAAGTTCCTCTGCTTAGTGGGAGAAGGATACCTTCCTGTTTAAAGTAGCATCACTCACCTAAAGAAACTGAAGCCCTGGACAGTTTACAGTGTTCATGTGGCCACACCCTCAGTTGTGTCTAATTATCTCAAGCATTACCTAATGAAACTGTTGCAGCAACCAGAACTATAGCAAAGAGACAGCAAAACTTAGCCAGTGTGCAGACAGGCTGAGAGAACATCGAGAACTTCCATGCAAAGCAGTGAATCACTTACAGCTCCACGTTTGTCCCACAGTTTTGGTCGCTGTACTTTGAGTTTTCCAGTCAGTATTAACAACCCCCCACCTCCAAGAACCGACCAGTCAAGTGTTAAATTTTCAATTTCAAGACAGTGGATTGTTCATCTACACAATGAAGCTATCTGACAGACAAACCTCTACCTGCAAACTTACACAAAGTGTCAGGAGATGCTGGGCTGCTGAGCTACAGCTTATATCCAGAGACAGAAATAATCAGAGAATCAGAAAATTGTCAAGGTTGGAAGAGACCTTTAAGATCATCAAATCCAATCATTCACCGACTGCACCCCTTAAACCACTAAACCATATCGCCAGATCCAGACACATCCTCAACACCTCTGGAGATGGTGACTCCACCACGTCCCTGGGCAACCTATTCCAATGCCTGACCAGCCTTACTATTCCACAAAAACGACACCGACAACAGCAATATACCACACGAAACTGCGTCCACAGGAAAAAAAGAAAACAAAAACAAAAACCAACCAAACAAAACAAACAAACAACAACAAAAAAAAAGGCAAAAACCCCAACACAGTCATACCGGTATAGAAGCCTTTATGTCTCCAACAGGCACAGTGAATGGCACCGGTGAAGTCAGAGAACGCTCGGGGCAGATGTTCCCGGGGATGTCAGGAGGACTTTGAGCGGGCAGACACTGAGCGATGCCGCAATGCCGGGGCAGGACGCCCTGGTACAGCACAGGCACGAGCAAAGCGCACATTTAAACTTTAAAAGCGCCGTCCCGGTGGTGCTCGGGGCCGCTCCGAGGGCAGCGGGGCCACCCTGGGCTCTGTTTCTGTTTCTCCGCAGAAACACCCGGAGTCGGCGGTTTCCCCCACAACGCGAAGAGACAACAGCGAAACGGAGCACCCCTACCCTCTCCCTTCATCTGCCACCCTCCGGTACGACAAGCAGCTAAAAACAAATTAAAACTAGAAAGAGACTTAACGGGTGAAGCGGATGCCGCGGAGACGCCGGAGCCGGGCGGTGCGGCCGAGCCAAGTGACAGCCGGCAGCTCCTCGGGCCGGGCCCGCCCCGGCCCCACCTCGCCCGACGCCCCGGCGGGGCGGCACCGCTGGCCGAGCGCGGCCTGGGGCGGCGGCGCGGGCCGCTCCCGCCGCCTCCTCACCTGGTGGAAGCCCGCTGTGCCGGCGGCAGGTCGCGGCACATCTCGCGGAGGGCGGGTGGAGAGAGGGCGGCCCGAGCCCGGTGCGCGGCCCCTCAGCGGCCCCTCAGCGCCGCCATTACCGGCCCGCAACTGACACGGAGCGGCGGCGGCGGCGCACCGGAAACTCTCGCGAGAACCGGCCCGCCGCCGACCTTCCCAGCATGGCGCCGTCCCGCCGGGCCCCCTCGGCGCCCGCCGCCATCTTGGGTGCGGCGCGGCCGCCGTGCCCTCCCTCAGCCTCGGGCGAGCCTCGTTCTCCAGTATTTCCCTTGAATCTTTTTTTTTTGCCCTCACAGTTCTACAGGCTCGACCTGCCGGATCAGTCCCCTTGCGTTTTATATGCAGAGCCCTTGGTGTTGGTGCAAGGCCAGGACTTGGCAATGCTAATTAGAGCCAGCGCTGATGTTGGCATTCCCGAAGCGGCTCCAGCCGAAACTAGGGCACCGCTTTTTAGTCATTTGTGTTCATAGCTAAGTCATCTTTAGAAATTTTTTTTTTTTTTTTTGCAAAGGAAAGCGTCTCCAATTACACTCTCCCAAATTTAAATTTAAATAAACATTTGCAGAACTTCAGAGACATGACTGAGCACCGCAGGCTTCATTTCACTTTTAACACTCATAGACATGGAAGAGTTTGTTAGTATACAGACTTCTAACCCATAGATTCCACACTGAAGATGCATTGAAACCTCCTGCGCTTCAAAAACAGGTCTAAGATACTATCCAGCTAAAGCAAAATTATATCCACTGATGAAGGAAAGGTATTAGAATAGGAAAAAATAATTTCTTCCTATAGTTATTTTGAGAATGTTCCCTTCAGGGCCTGTCTACAACTTCCCCAGTCTGGTTTTCAATCATTAGTGTGATTGTTTGGTGCCAGATTTCTTGGGGGAGCACCGAGGTGCAGAGTTATCTACCCTAAACACTACAGGATCACAGTAACTACTGGAGCTACTTATTTCCTTCTTTTTTTTTTTTTTACTTCTCTAAAAAGCATTAACCTATTTTTACATAGCCTCTCCTCTAGTAAATGGTCAACATTTTGCATGTAAGTTATTCCAGTATGAGAACATCATAGGAAAATACCCTAAATACTGAGAGATTACAGCTATGAAGTTTAAGCAATACAGAATTTAATCATGTCACAATTACAGGATACTCATTTAGCCTTAATTTGGGTCTTTTACATATACAAACTAATTGCAGAGTATATTTTCCTGCATAAGCATACCTCCTTTGAAAGAAGAGGTAAGCTTGAGATGCCCGTGGTTAAACCTTTGGAAATTATTTTGTTTTGCCAGATGAGGAGAAAAAGATGCCTGAACATGGAAAGACAAGCACAGCTCCAGTGGGGAAAAGTGGTAAGTAGTGCCAAATTCCCTCCTGAGTCCTCAAAGAGTGAACTTGCTGCGTCCAAATGAAGAAGACTGTAAGTAATAATAATAAAAATAATAATGGCAATTTTAGTCAATGAAAACAATATTACTGCAATGTATGGGAGCCCTGATTGCAGACTAGGGCAAATTAAATTATTACATTCCCCATCATCACATAGTGTTTGCTTAAATTTACTGCTTAATATTGCTGGACTGGCAGCCCATTTAAATTATTCAGCACTTTCGTAATGTACTGCCTATTTAATTATGCTTTTAAACATAGTTTCTCTTTTCTGCTTGGAAGCAGTTAGTCTAGTTTCACACTCCTCCTTCTCATCTCCAAGCATCACATTAGGATTTTCTCAAACATGGAAGTCATTTGGTTTCAGCCAAATAAAATAAAAGGCAGTGTTTGTAATCTAGTTTTGCTCCTATTTTTTCTCTGTATCTGCCAGTGCAACCTAACTGTAACACTTTAGATTACACTTTCCAAAGATTCCCTTGCAGAGAGTGGAAAGCTCTGGTGGGCAAGCATCCTACACAAGAAGAGAAAGAAAAAGAGAAAGACATTCTTGTGGAAAAAGCAGTCACCTCGTGAAATTCTCAGCGATCAGAAATAGAGAAACCGTTTACCTGCGAACAGCCACAGCTGAGAGGACCGGAGGAGTTGAACATTCCAGCCGGACGAGCTCCCTAAAGGGCAAAGCAGTGGAGGGAACAGCCGCGAGCGCTGCCCCAGCACTGGAGGTGGTGGAGGGAGACACACAGCAAGTTAAAAGTAAGGAGCCACATTCTCATCTTTCACTAACTCGGTTATTGCAGCTCTAAGAGGGAGGTTTGGAAAGTTTTCCACTCCACACTGTTCTTGCACACCCCTTCTAAAATTAGAAAGGGGCAGCTGGCTCCTGCAGCCGAGAGCCCCCAGACTCCCTCCCCCCTTTCCCTGATTGACGTGGCTCCCAAGAGCCATGGAGGAATTTGGGGAAGGGTGCTTCCACCTGTTGGACATGGAATGAGATTTTCCAGGCATACAATTATAAATCCAACTGTCAGGAGCTGACAGTAAAACAGGACACAGGACAGCTGTGAGGACTACAGGACACCCCCCTCCCTACTCCTACGACTTTGCAGTCCATCTGACAGCAGAAACAATGCATGAAAAATTCTTCTCTTATAAAATAAAAGCATCACTTCAGATTTCTTCCCACAGTTTTCCAACTGTACCACAGGGTCCTAAAAGAATCTGGCAAGTTGTTCATGTTTCATTACACACCTCCAAAACCAGATTCTTTTTTCCTAAATACAGCATGCTGGCAATTGCACTGCAGATGGTGCATAGAGTTGTGTCCTGTACAGCAAATAATTTTATACCTGACTTAACATGGAGTTCTCCCCTTACCTTTTGCACTCAGTTTGAGCTGGGCTTTCTGCTCAAAACGAATATGATTTTCACAAACAAGGATATGAAAGCCACAACTTTTTTTTTTTGTTAATTTGCAGAAAGTATGATTTCGTTGACGTGAAAAAATGGGGGGGGGGAAATTAATTCCTTTTTCCAAACCTGCTTAGCATGCTCCACACTCAGCACGGTGTGACTCAGAGCAGGGTGTGAGAGACAGGGTAACAGCAGCTGGGCAGTGCTTTCTTCTGTGTCCCTTTCACAACAGCCCTGCTGAAGTCAGTAAGGTGTTTCCATCCTGCAGGTGCCCACAGGTGACAGCAGGAGAGGGGCCACACTCCCCCTTCCACCTGCAAGGGGCTCTCCCCAGCTGCAGCTTCATCTGCTCACAACCCAAGGAGCACTTTGACCATGTCCAGTCCAATTTGCAGAGTGCTGGAAATCTTGTCTGCAGCTTGGTGTGTAGCTGGTTCAGCACCACCCCCCCCAAAAAAAAATCGTATTCTACTCAACTTTTTTTTATATATAAAGGCCACAGAGAAAGAAAAATCTCCTTCATCTCAAGGCCAGATCTGGTGTCGTTGCTCTGTAAAACCACATTTCTTCTGTCACAAACTAATTTCCTGATCTGCTGACAGTCAGGGACACTTCAACTTCACAAACGAGATTTCTCAAGAAGAAGCCAAACTATTTTACAGTTTGGAAAACATCAAATGGTTCAATATGCCCCAGGCAACAAAATAATTATACAAGGAGGATAGTAATCAGCTGCCTGTGAGGAACACAGACAGACATTACTCTTCACCTCTGGCTGAGTAGGAGTTGTTTAATGAGATCTGCATTAAGTACCTGTGGGTATTTAATGAGAACCTTTTAAGGACAAAGCCACAAACAGCTACAAAAGGACTTGCTGCTTCAAGAGCAGGAAGAGTCTTCTAATCCTGAGCCTTCCCCCCTCCTATGGAAAGGGCAACTGACTGTACCATCTTGTTTTTCATCTTTTTCAGACTAAGTAGCACAATATATTTAGAAATACACCCTTGTAGGCTTTTCCTACAGTTCACAACAGCAAAAGAAAAAGTGATTTTCCTTTGGCTAGGACAACATTAAGTTTTTGGTTTCCAGACACCATCCTATTTTCTCTTGAACCCTTTAATACCTATGAGGAAGAGAAGTTTTAAAAAGAGAAAATAACCTGTATTACATGTTTTATTTGTATGTGTGTGCAATCTCCTGTCTTCATATCACAACTTTGTCTTCTTTTTTGTGGTGGCTAGTTCTGATAAATTTTTTTAAAGTTACTTTTCAGTAAGAATGTTCCTCCAGTCAGTTCACAGTGTGCTAGTTTGCAACACCGAAGGTACAGAACATGCAGCTAGGAGTGGAACAAGAATGAAGTCATCCCTTTTGTCAGCTGCTGACTCTTGTATTGGCTAATGAAACAAATGAACCATATCTTAACATTAGTTCCAGCTGAAATCAGAACTGGGGAATTAGTACAAGAACACAAAGTAAAAGACAATTCACAGCCATTTCCGGAAACATTCCCTGGTAGACAAAAGCCCTGATACTATGAAATACATCCATCTGCATCCCAGTATCTACCACTCAAGTTTCTTAAAAGTTCTGAATTTTGCAAAAGGTCATATTTTGAGCATCTGTAGTCGGTCAAAGATGAAATGAGCAATTTAAACATGGGGGAGGGAAAAAAAAGTCTGACCACTTAAAATTCAATGGGCAAGTATTAAAGCAGCTTTATAAAACAAACAAGTGTGTTTATTTTGAATCATTACTAAAATAGTTTACATAATATACAAACAAATATGCTATGAGGACAAATTTGAAAATAAGTCACAGGTTTTTTTTTTTTAATAAAAAACATTTGTCCAGTGAAATGTTCAAAATGTAAATGCCATCTTTTCCTTCCTGAGCTATTAAACATCCAGAACAACAGCACTTCCAAGTCTTCTTGCTGTTTTTATTTCTGCCCATTAAAATAGGAAGCATTATCCATTGCTGGCTCTCAATAGTTAGAACAAATCCACCTCTGGTTTAAGTGACTGCAGCTCTGTGTCTCCCAAACTCTGCTCTTTTACATGCTTCTGGTGATTTTGGTTGATTCCACTTAACACCCTAAACCTTGCCTTGCACAAACAAGCCAGGATCTCCAGCTCCTCAACAGGTTTTCCTGGTTGGAAAGGATTTTTTTTTTGCAACAGGACAATTCAAAGGGCTTGTGAATGAAGGATGGGCCAAATCCCTCAGCTGTTACAAGAAAACATCGTATTAATTTGAGAGCATCTTCACATGTTCCTTCACACTCAATAAAACCAAATGGACCAACAGCACAGAGCATGAAGTAACAGCAATGAAATGGAAGTGCTGCTATTCTCTTTATTTTTCATGCAAAGTACTTAACAATAGAAACAGGTACTTGTTTTTAATTTGGTGTGAGGAATTCTTGACATGAGACTAAAAAACATTTTAAAAGCATGCTCTGCAGATCTGTTCTTTGCTAGAAATTTATACAGCAAGCAGCCAGCTATACACAGATACAAGGAGAAAAGTTATTTTTTTAGGATATCAAGTACCACAAATAAATAGATTCTCTCAATGCAAAAATAATTATCTTAGTAAAATGAGAAATAACCTATGTCTTCCTAAAGTTTTGTTTGGAAAGGAGATAGTATGTACACGGGGATGACATTTTATCATTTCCATCCAAACTTTATGACTTGTAAAACTTTGAAAAAGAGTAGAGAACTCCTGCAAGCAGCCAGGCAAAGAGGTAATGAGGAATTACTGAACTGACATTAGCACTACTGACTTTAAGCAACCTTTGTACCTCAGCTTTTCTCTTTCTCCCGAACTGTTTGGGGAAGGCTCATTTAAGGAAGAAGTGCTTGCTGGAAGGTTCTCTACAGGTCACAGATCTTTCAAGCAATTTTGCCACTTCTACAAGTGGCCAAAGATAGCTGACATCTATGCTGTGATCCAGTGGATCAGGAAGAAGCTTGTGCTTAGACTCACATCACTATCATCATTTTCAGTTTATTTCTTATGTTAGTAAGCAATTCTGGGAGATGAAGGTGATGGTTTTACATTCTGTTACCTTGTCAAATATGATACCAGCTTTATGCACCACCAGAGAAGGATCTTCACATCAAAGCCAACAGTGCTATACAGCAGGTTCAGAGGCAAATGAGTGATTCTGCACTGATGCACAGTAATGCCCAGCTCCAGGACACCAAGGCTGAATGCATCACTGAATACAATTTACCAACAAACAGCAAGTTCTTGCTCATACTCTGTAGTTTACTTAGAGAAGTCCCAGTTACTTTGGCAGAAACAACTCTGCCAGTTGGTGGAAAGTCTCTGCACAGAAAAGACGGGTTTGCTGCAGCCTGAGCTCAGCAGCCACACCATTCCCTGTTCTGCCTTGCAACACACATTTTGTGTCTTCCTCCTTTCCCAAGTGCTCTCCAGCAACTTCTATGTGCATCCCTCCAGAGGGAGGTCCTTTTCAGGCCAAACAGGCAACACAAGATGAGATATCCGGCTCCACAGTCCACTCAGCTTATCTGTGTCCATGCCATTATAAGAACTAGGAACATCTGAACTGGTGAACTTTGCCCAGAGGAAATCTCGGACTTTCTCCTCCACTTCTTGAAAGGTGAGGCTCTTTCTCAGCGACTGCTCATCCAGGAGAACTGTCAGCAGAAGAGCCACGTCCTTAAATGCTGCGTTTTCGTGGTCACAGTACTTGTAAAAGATTAAGGTGGAGCCTGCAGGCAGTGACTCAAATCGATGCACCACTGCCACCTTCTTGCCTTCACTGAACCCAGAGCTCAGCTCTGTGTCCACCTCCAGCTTGACAGCATCACTGTCCTCTATAGCCTTGTCCACCCCGTTGATGCTGATCGTAGTGGCATTCTGGGAGGAGGCAAAAGCATTGGCAATCTCGTTGCTCAGGCACCTTAGGGCCTTCTCAGCTTCCCGGCCGGCTGTGAGCAGCAGGATAGCAGGCTCCAGATGCACACGGGAAGAGTTGAGACGTTTCTCAAGAGACGCGTGGGCTCTTCTCCACAGGTCGGGATCCTGACTTTGGTAAGTATTCTTGAGTTTCTCCATCCGGGCGCGAAACTCTTGCAGAATTTCAGCATCTCTCCTCGAGGAGGTTCCATCTTGAATTCCACTCCACAGGACATAAAGCAATAGGACACTAATTAACAGAACCAGTAACAAAGTCCACATCTTGTGAAATCCATTCTGCAATTCACCGTCATCTATAGAGAGGGGGAGCAAACAAGAAGAAAACAATGTTTTAAAAGGCCTTAGAAGTCAACAAGTGAAAGGAAAATAAGAGGAAACAGTTAAACCAACCCATTCTCAATACTGGCAGAGTAATTGAAGAAGACAGAAAAGATGATCTAGTTAAAAAAAACCAAACAAACCACAAAACAGAGAACACAGTTTTGAACTTCTTAAGACACTCTGTGAAGTGACAGCATTAAAAAAAAAAAGAACATTTTTACATGTTCCCAGATTGACTGAGACTTTAATTAGACCTCCTGAAAAAGGAGCTCTTAAAGTTCATCAACATTCCATTCAATTTAATAAAATCCTAAGATAAATAAATAAAAAAAATAATAATAAAAACTAAGAACTTAAAATGGTTCTGAAAAACGATTAAAGCTTTTCCTACATTTATGGTCTGCAGAAAAGATCCTATAGAAAACCTGGCTGCACCAGAATGGTTTCTGTGTTATTTGTCCTTCCTGTTCCCCTAAGGATAAAAATAGTTCCGGCAGCAATTTTTGCATCTCAAACAATGGTGGTCAATGCTATCAGAAAACGCTGTGGCCTTTGGATCAGTGAGCTACACAAAGTACACACAGCAAACAGTGCACATCAAATATCAGATATTTCGATTTGGTTTCGTATTTGAACAGTCACATTAACACTTGCTTCACGTACTGCAAGGAAAAGGCTCGATTCTGTTCCCAGTAAAATGAGTGACAAAATACACCAATCTTCTTGGAAACAGGAAGAACTGCACTCCTTTTGTTAGCTTTTTACACCCTAACTTTTATCAGGACAGCAACCCAACAATGGTTAAATAACACCACCACTAGCCCTGCCTTAGTTTTAATCTTGTAAACATTACAGATGAAACACCTCAAATTCAAGTGAAAATATTACTCATTATACAACACCCTTCCTTCCTTCATGCTGATGACAAGTCCTAACAAGCAAATCATCTGTTCTGGCAAGGACCCTCAGCTTAACACCAACTCCCAGGAATTGAAATACTTGGAAAGGCATGAAAATGGTTAAATGTTACACAAGCATGAAACAGAAGTGAAAGCAGAAGTCTTACTTTTGGCCAATGGCTGTGACTGCTTCTCTGCACTGGACTGATGCTGAGATTTACTTCTGCCTGTTAAGAGATTAAGAAAGGAACATGAGAAGAACAGTAAGACAACAATTATGACCAATCTTCCAACAGGGAGTTGAAATCACCAAACCGCATTATTTTCAACAAAAAGCTGGTTTTAGTTATGCTTTTACATACGAAATTCCACACAGCTTACAGGAAGGGTAACAGCACTCCACTGAAGCAAACACAGTCCTGCTAAGTCAGAGCAAAGGTGAGGCTGTCACCTCATCCCAGGTGGGGCTGTGCCCAAGTTCAGGGTTTTCAGTTCTTTTCCACATCATTCACCCCCTTGTGCTCAACAGAGTCATCTCGAACTAGGAAAATGTCACCTTCACCACTGTTACCAGCCTGGAACTCAACTGTCAGAGCAAATCTTCATCTCTGCTCTTTCCCAAATGCCAGTTCCCAAGCCATCCTGACAATCTTGCCTAAAAAGCACAAGTCCCCAGACTACCACAAATCACCCTCAAAGATTTTCAACTCTTGAAGAATTATGCAAATAAAACTCAATTTCAAGTACAAGGTGATAAATTGGAAGAGATTTAACAATCTGTTATTTGCTGCACAAGGATCCCATGTCCCAGTTCAGTTTCCTGATTTTGCTCAAGAATCTGAGAGGCGTAATAATGGAAATTTAATTAATGGACACACTAGATAAACAATATAATGCAAGACATTAATAGGAAAAACAAAGCAATACGTTAAATGCAGTCTTAATTTCCCTCCCCATGTAGCTTGGGTTGGAGGCCTGCTTCATTAGCAGTGAGTTTCTTGGGATGAATTATGTTTTTAAAGCAAAGTGCAAGCTTTCAGCTTCAAAATATACTTTTGGTTTATTTAAATAGCTCAGACAGCAAAGCAGAAGAGGCATTATCCATAAAGTGTTATGAACAACTTTCCCAAGAGACCAGTATGAATATATACTGTGCAATTTTTGGTCAGCATGTTTTCTGCATTTAGCCAGTTAATTAAAAAGACAATAGAATTTATATGTCCTTGTGAACTACAGCAACCAGTTCAAAGCTGAAGGCTCTTTAATAATACATAAACAAATCAGGACAGTGTCAATGGCACTATTGAGAATAAATTGAACAAACATACCATGGAGTAGTTATTTAAAGACACTGAAATAAACTCTCTAACTTTGTTTCTGGATGAATGTAATTGCAGAAGGTGCTAAAAGCAGCTCAGATTTAAGCTGGGGCTTAACTGGCTTAATGAACTGCCCTATGCTGTAATTTCAACCCCCTACCCCAAAAGGGCACAGGCATGGATCTTGTCACTGGCTAAGCTTATCTCAATCTTCTAAGAGTTAACAGCTCAAAATCACCTCAATTCTGTAATACGTCACAATGCAGCTCTGTTTGCACAGATCAGGTTTCATATTTAGGTGACAACTGTAACTCATACACTAAAGGAAAAAATAATTCAATAAACAGTCTAAAAACAGATCTTACTCTGCCTAAGAATTGTGCCTTATTTACAACACAATTTGCACAAAGGCCCCGTAAATTTTGTCTTGCTTAATTCAGAAAGTCTAACTTCTGCAGACACAAAGATTTCAGAGTCTTAAATGATGTTCAAAGTTCTTCACCCAATACACAACTAATCACTCCTGCAGACCTAGACTGGCACAAAAAAGTAAAAGTACCAGACAAGAGAGAACTCCCTGCATCAATTCATTTGTCAAAGGCATTTCAAAGATGTGCAGCTACCACAAGATGAGCTTCTCTTCCTGAAGGCACAATGGTTTTCAAAAAAAAACCAAAACAAAAAGAACCCAAGAAAAAGAAACAAAAACTCAAGCAACTCCTGCAGGCCCTTCAGACTAAAATCTGATTTGCAAAACTTTGTGTATCTATACCTATACCTGTTGAGGATAGAAACAAGCACCAAGATTTTACTAATAATTCAGAACATTTTTTTTCTTCTTCTTTCAAGTACTCTTCCAATAGAAGAAAAAAAAAAAAACAAAAAAACCCAAAAGTCAGAAACACTAGGAGCTGGTCATTAAATGAGCAGACTGGATTTTGCCAGCAAAGAAAAATGCTGCTCCTTTTCAGGAGTATAGAACAACTAATTCGATCACAGCAAGCCAGCACTTCTCAGGGAAATAATAAAAGAGGTTTGTGTACAAAATAACATTCACTATCACAAATAGGTGAAGGTTTTGTTCCCTTCCCAGCTTACCCTCACAATGCCTCTACTCCATGCTCTACATTTACTATCCCATGAGACAACTCCAAAAAGAAAAATAAAAGAGCATTTTCTGTGGTCAGCAAGTTGAATAACTCACAGAAAGGCTCTGGCTGGAATATGCGGCCTACTCCAGTTTCTATTTGAATCTGCCTGCTGAGTGCATGTCCATCTTCCCAGACAGTGTCCCAGGGTACAAGAAGAACCAGAAGGAAAGGAAAATTATTCTGTCCTTTTCATCTACTAACAGGCAAAGGCTAGGTTCCCTTGTTTTACTTACTCTGTGGTGCAGAAGTTGAGTAGCACTCTTGATTTTTCTCAAGGAAGTCGGCCTTTATTTCTGAAACCAAAGCACAAATGGAAGAACTCAGTTATCACATCAGAGGTCAGAATAAGACACGCCAGCCATACCTGCTTTTTGCTCTTTCTATGAAATCCTCAAAGCTTATTAGGGCAGGAGGATATGCTGTGCTGCCAAATCAAGCCTGCAGCGTATGAACAGCCTCTTGGACCCCTCTGAGCTGGAGAAAGCTACTGTTATCTATTAGAAAGGGCTTAATTTGGCCCTTCACCCCACTTTTTCCAACATGACAAATCATTCTTCTTATATCTTCTTTCAAAAAGTCACATAACTTCCTTCTGTGGCTAAAAACGATCCCATTTTTTTTCATTGTACCTCCCCATTGGCTCTGTAATATACATCAAGAAAAATCTCTGAGCAATGAGCAAAGTGCTCGTTCACATTGAAATCACTTGGTTCCCCCTGCAAAAGTCAAAGATAACTCACCTGATTAGAAAAAGAACAGTTTTCGTTTTCTTTGCCTGGGGCAATTAAAAATCCACTCTCATAAGTTTTTTTGAAGCAGGTATGATATTACTCTTCTTTTTGTTTTGCTTTTCAAAAAATACACAGTTGGGTATTTATCAAAGTTGAAATCTGCCTTTTCTTGAATTTTTAAGGTTTTTCACCCAAGCAGATTATCATCATATTATTTATAATCAGTTTTACTTTGGGTCAGACAGGAATACACACTGAAACTCTAAAAATCCCCTTTTTCATCCATTCAGATTTCAGCTCAAAAACTCCCCCTTTTCTTACAGAACTGAATTAATGTCATTTTAATACATTTAAGCAATCATTTGCTACACCATGGAAAAAGTACTGATAAAAGCTGTTACCTTTTAATGGTGTATAAACGTTTGGTTTCTCAGTTTTGTTACTGTCACAAGCCTTTGCATTTTCCTTTACTGGATTCTCTTCAAAGTAAGATGTAGTACCACCTGTCAGGAGCAAAAAAAAAAAGAGGATTGGCAACCTCATAAATCTAAAGGACCAAGCTGTAATCTTCAAATATTCATGATCTGAATCGGTGATTTTCCAAGTTGCAAAAAAAGTTACTCCCTTAAAATGCAACAAAAAGTAACTAAGACTTGAAATGCTTATGGTAAATTTGAATTCACTAGAAATACAGCTGTCTATGCCACTACATATTCGTTAAAAAAACAACATTTTTTTAGGAGTTCTTGGCTCAAAAACATGAATACTAGGAGTCAAGAAATTCCTTACACTAAAGGTGTAAACCCCATGGGAATACAGAAAGTTTTCCCCACAGCTTTGGGCACTCAACTTACAAATAATGATTGTGCTGTCTTACACAGCACTGGGCAGAGGGGGAAAACAGACAGAAGTAAATATAGAAAATAAGTCCCCTTTTTATGTAGTCCAAGCCATGCTTTAGTTAGGTCTAATTCTCTCCTAATCCTTAACAGCAACCTAATTTCAACCCTCAGGTAGCTAAGATTCTAAACTAACATTTTTCAGCTGTTTGCCAAATTACAGAGCCATTCAGCTGTGAAACACAGCTTAGTTAATGTCACTAACTAGAAAGAGTGAAGCCCTGTAAGATATCAGAGGTCACAGAGCAAAGGTTAGGGCTGGGAAACCAAATGCAGGAAAGGATAAAGTGCAATCCAAGAATCAAGGGACTGGTAAGAAAGAGCTCAGGTACAGAATAAAAAGCTATAGAACAGTTGAGGAACAGAGATTGTGGCACATCTATCAAGCATTAGCAGAGCAAACAGCAAAGGGAAGAATACAATTGGTAATTTTTTTCTAACACTCACTCTGGGCTTTTTTACCCTTTAAACAGCCCAGGGGTCTGCTGGGGTTTAATGTGTTTCTGTAGCTCTTTTACCATGTGCCAAGGGCAAGGCACAGCTTGCCACCTAGTGTTTAATAATTTTACTTCAGCAAAGAAAACAGCCTTCTTCTAATGTGTTCTGGCAGTTTCAGCACACCAGGGTATGTCAAACATACTGACGAGAAAAATAAAACCACCAGACCCATTCAAACCACAAAAAATGGAAAAAAGCTGTAAGTTGTAAATTATGGTAAGTCACAGGTATAACGCTAAAGTATTTGCACACACTTAATGGGGTGCTATGTTTTAAATCCATCTAAAAAAGCTGCTAAGTGACTGATTTCTTAGAACAAAGATACTTACTAAATTACTTTATTTTCAGGAATGCCAAACCACATATCCATAACATTTCACTGTGTACCAAAGGTTTTACAAGGAAAATCCCCTTAGTAATTGTGACCAGAAGACCAAAAAGATCTATGAATCTAAAAAAGGCTACTCATGCAGTCCCTACTCTTAATGCCTCTCCCCTTCTTGGCACCAATCACTACTCGTTGTGTCTCAAAGACTTCTTAAAAGTTGTAGAAAAGAAAGGTCAATATAAGACAACTTCCATGGAGGTTGCTAGCATGTATCTTCAGCTCACTGATCTAGAAGCTGCCTGATTCAAGGCAGGAGTTTTTAGGATCTTAAAACTCTGCAAACTCTTCTTAATGCTCTTAAAGCTTTTCAGCTTCCCAAGCAAGTTGCCTAACCTGTATTTAAAACCTCTTAGTAGAAACCAGGAACCAGTTTCTCAAGGTGTGATTTTGCTTCCATTCTGTTCTTGGGGAAGCAGGACAATTATGATCCCCTAACAACCCAGCCTGCTTATTCCCCTGCCTCACAGACCATCCCCTAAACTCTGCAGGAAAAACACAACACTGCACATTTACGGGTAGGGGGGACTGTGAGGAGAAGAAACTAATCCTCTGCTTCTATATGAACAATTAGAGTCTCTTACCATACTTTTACACCTGTTGTGCCTATAATCCAATACAGCTGCTAAGAGCTGGGGATGGTGGGTGGGGGGAGGAGAGGAGCCTCATTTTTGGAGTCATCTAATTAAAAACCCAACCCTCAGCTGTACCTCCTGAAGCAGCATAGTCATGTTTGAACACTAAGCCTATTATACCCTGTTAGCCACCATGTGGGAACAAGAGCTTTTTCAGAGACAAACCTCTATATTTGCCTAAAGAGAAACTCATAACCTCGCACTTCCTTCCTCGAGATAAGGTTTTTTTCCATGCCTCCTGGAAATTCTGCTTCTGAAGAGGCAGAGAATTCTTGGTGACAAAAGACACAGATGGGAATGGAGAACAGTCCCAAGCTAGTCCAACTCATCTCTGAGCACTGCCACACATTGATAACGTATACACTCCAAAATAGAGTAAAGGGGAAGGAAGTACAATTTATTCCGTTTCCTGGCAGAATGACATGTTTAAGCCACATGACTGTGTTACATTGAGTTAGCAGGTTTCTATAGTTTCAAGAAAGACACAGGTTTCATCAACTAATGCAACAAGTAGGTACCACACAGTGCTAACACAACAGCTCGTCCAGCCCAGTGTCCAGGAGCAAGTCCCAGAACATGCTTGGTGTTTCAAAGGAAGGAGAAGCCCCAGTTATGCAGTTCCTCATAAGCAATGCTGCTCCCTGTAAGGAGCAGAGCCATTGAAAAAATCCTGCCTTTCGAAACCAAGCAGTGCTAGTAAAATGTGAATTTTGTGATAAAATACTGTTCTAAGAGACGCACTAGGAAAATCAGCCACCTGAGGGTTACAGCGCGCTCCTTTAGAGGATTGATTCTCTTTCCATCCCTCGTGTATGGGATAAGAGGCACAGCGGGATTTCCTCACCTGCGTGCCAGAGCCATGGCAACGCCTGCCAAGCGGCTAGAACCTAATAAACCACAACTCCCTAAGTTTGGGGCATTTCAGCCTCTCTGCCCGCGGCGCGGACTGTGAGCTCGGCGAGTTGGAGCCTACCTGGCGATCTGTACGCTTTTATAGGGGGTCGCGTCAGGGAGTCTGGGGTGCCAAAGTGATGCTCGTCCCCTGAAACGAGAAACACGTGAGGGGCACAGCCGGCAACGCAGCTCAAGCCTCCCAGGCCCGACGGCCTTCCAGGAGCACCATACTCACCGAGAGCCCGCGCTGTTTCCAGCGGCGCGGTCCCGTCCCAACACCCCCGGAGGGAACCACACGGCGCCCGCCCGCCCCGATTCGTCCCGCCCCACCGCGCCCTCAACCGCGAGATCTACTGCGGGCCGCTGCGCCCGCCCGCGCCGCTCACCCTGCCGGGCGCTGTGCTGGGCCGCGCTGTCCACCTCGTCCCCGGGCTCCTCCGGCCGCGCCGCCGCCAGCCGGGGGCTCTTCCGCCGCCGCTTCAGCGTGGGGCCGTCCGGCGGGGCCAGCCCGGGGCCGTCCGGCTGAGCCGCCTCATCGTCGCCGTTGCCCACCATCCTGCCCGCTGCCGCGCCGCGCCGCCTGCCCCGACTCCGTCCCCTGCCCCGTCCCCTTCCGCGTCCGCCTAGCGCCGCCCGCCCGGGCCTGCGGCTGCCGCCTTCCCGCGGGGGCGGCTCCGCGGGCCTCACTTCCCGCGGGGCGGGACCGGCGCCCGCCGCTTCCGCCCGCGCGCGGAGCGGCCGCCGCGGCGTCACGTGGTACCGGGGCTGCTCCGCCATGGCCGCGGCACCACCGGAGCCGCCCGCGGGCACCGCGGCCGGGATCGGGCCCGGCGGAAGGAGCCCCGTGAACGCCCGTCCGGCGGCCCCGTGGCTGCTGCCCCCCAGTGAAAAAAATGCAGGACGGCTCCCCCAGCGCGGCGGGGCCCCGCGGGGGCGGCCCCCGAGGGCGGCCTGGGCCCCGCGCCTCCGCTCCCCACCGGGTTGTTTTCTGTGTGCGACCCGATCGTGCCAAAGGCCGGTTTTGTATTTCTCGGAGGCAGAAAAGCCTGTAAAATAAGCGCAAATAGCAACTGAGTAGCAGAGACGGGAAACCAGGAGGTATTTCGGGGGTCGTGAGGTCCTTTGGCACTGATAACGTTGCGCTACTCTGTTCCTTCGAATGGCAATCATTTTGGTTAATCAGATCTGGAATATTTCACTAGGCATTTCACTCTTCTTACCCATTTGTTCAGATGCATTACTGGTAAACAGAGATTTTAAAATGCGTTTGATTGCATTCTTGATAAAGCATTTTTACCCAGGCCTGTGGCAGAGTTCCTATGACCGGAGGTCTTCAAGACGCAATTTGACAGCACTACAAGATCTCTAGACTCCCTCCCTAGCAGCACCTTGGAAATGAGTTTCTAAGCAAATAGAGACCCTTTTGCAAATTCACAGAATCACAGAATTGTTCCAGTTGGAAGGGACCTCGGGATCATCCAGTCCAACACGCCTGCCAAGGCAGAGTCACCTGACGTAGGTGACACAGGAACACCTCCAGGTAGGTTTGGAATGCCTCCAGGGAGACTCTATGCCTCCCTGAGCAGCTGTTCCAGTGCTCTGCCACCCTCAGTGTAAAGAAATTCTTCCTCACATTGAGGTGGAACTCAATGTGTTTTAGTTTATGGCCACTGCTCCTTGTCCTGTCACTGAAGAGTGTGGCACTCCTGTACAATCCAACAGGAAGGCTGGGTGAGGGAAGTGCCATTCAGCCTCCACTCCTGTACCTGTCTTTTCTGTACAAAGATTTCAAAACAAAAAAATACCTTAAATTTTTTACTAACACACAATAAATATTCTAGTTTCACCCAAAAGCAACTGAATATTTTTAAGATTTTATACATACCTCCTATTGTACCAGCAGTAAATATTGTCATTCTTTTCAGTCCTAAAAGCAGAACACACACCCTGAACATTGTTTTCTTAAGCAAAAATTAAAGAAGATGTTACAAATACCACATCAGAAAAAAAAAAATCAACAATGTCAAGATGCTTTTTTGGTAACTGTTTTGTGGTGATTTCATGCCCGAGGCTAGCCAGTTGATTTTCCTGCTAAATGACTTTTTGGGAACCAGGTTCTTAACATGGAGAGGCTGAAATGACTCCCTGATTTTGCCACACACTTGCCACCAGTTTTGTGACACCTGTGCTTCTTGTGGAAAGGGTGGCCCCTCAGCCCCAAACACCTGCTGTGTTGAAGGGACTGGATGGTTTTAGGGACAGAGGGATAGAAAATACTTGGATTTTCGTGAAGCCCTTGCCACTTGCAGTTCCTCTCTGCTGTTCTTTGGCTGTTCCTTACTGATGGAGATCGAGTCAGGGTGCAAGGCTGATGGCAGCCAGGAGCAGGGTCCTCAAAGAGACCTTGGACCTTGGCCTCTGTGGATCAGCCATGCTGACTTTTTCCTTCCTGGTTTTCCTTTCTCCTGGTTTTACAGCCTCTCCTGCACCTGGTGAGAGGTTGGTCACGACAAGGGAGTGTGCTGAGTCTGCCATGGCCACTGTTCTCTGCCAGGCTCTGTGGGTGACAGAGGAAGCCGCTGTCAGAAATACGTAGCCAGCACACCTTGCCTTCTCATCACCTTCCTGACATGAGCAGTGTCAGTAGTGATGCCTGTGCACAAGCTGACACCCATGTAACATGGCACACACATTTTATTGACCCCTCTGGCATTGCCTCTGTGCTCTCTGGGCCAGTAAATGTTCCTCCACACAGCATAAAGAAGTCTTTTTTTCTGCCCGTTTGAACCCAACCTCTTACCTGTTTTACAAGTGCCTCTAGTGCTAGTAAGGGGAGGATTTAGTCAAATTGAAACAAATCAAACACATTAGTCCAATCTCCTCTTTCAGCCCTCTACCCCTGAGGAGTCCCAGGCACTCCATGCCTGCTCCTTTCCAGCACTGTTTCAGTTGCCTTTCCTTGTGTTTTGTCTCAGCCATTTGCTGCAGGGCTGCTCTGGGGATGCTGGTGAAAAGGCAGTGAGCTGAGTTCTGGGGGGTTGCTGTCTCTGTTCTGCAGCTCCTTGTGCTGCTGCCATTCCCCTGGTGTGCTCCATGCTGCTTCTTTCCATGAAATTCCTGAGCAAGGGGCATAGGGAAGGGGTTGGAACATACCCATGCCTTTACATGCCACTGTGCAGGCATCACAAGTTAGAACAGATTTTTTTGGGGAAAAGCATTGCCTAAATGAGGCCAAGGGCTGACATACACAGTCTCAGACCTTTTCCCCCCCTTGCAGTCTCTGGACCACTCCAGGGGACACTGGGTGGGCTCTGCACCCCTTTCCCTCCAGGCTGATGTTGAAGGCCCTCCATTTCATGTCCTTGACAGCCTCCCTGCACTGGCAACGTGATATTTCCAGAGTCTGGGCTTTGCTGCCTACGTGTTTGGGTGGCTTTTCGTGGGGTCCTTTTCCTAAATCAGCTCTCAAGGCAGTTCTCTCGTCACTCTGATTTCCTTGCTTCAATCCGCAACACTGTAACTGAATTCAGGAAGCCGCCAGTCATGCAATGAGGCTGAAAAAAAAGCGCACAACCACAGAGTCGCGGAAACACGGCCAGAAAAAGGAAGTTCTTGTTTCCTGAAGGCTCCCGAGAATGACTGTGGGAAGGAAAACTACAGCTCCCAGCGGCAGCCGGGAGCCAGGGAAGGGCAGAGTTCACCGTCACGTTTCCAGCGGAGGATTCAGGGTGTGCGCTGGTGTCCTGCCACCAAAGGGCCTCTGGGACGGAGGGCAAGGGGAAAGGCCAGCCCTCGCCTCCTCTTGCCACCCCTTTGCTCCTGATCGCCGCCCTGACCGGCTCCGAAGCTGCCTGGGTAAGCGTCCTGCTCCACTTTGTTCTGCTGACTTCCTTCTCCTGCTAGAGCGTCAGCATCGGGAATAGGGAAGGAAAAGACGAGAGCCGGGAAGCAGGGCAGCGACTGCACCCCCGCACTCCCGAATCCTGTGTTGGGGACAGTGCTGGGGGATGAGGTGTCCCCCTGTGCCGAAAAGCTGCTGAGGAGGCCGGGGTGGAGATTTCTGTACAGAAAACCGCACGGACCGCTCTCCAGCGAGGAAAGTTTCTTGGGAGTTTTCCATGCCGACTTGTGCTTGGGAAAGCCATCAGCTGGCTTACACCAGCGAGCCCGGCTCCGTCTGTGCCCTGTCCCAAAGTGCTTTATCCGGGGGAGAATCATCTCGGGAGGGGTGCAGGAGTCAGGCTGCGGCTCCGTCTGTGCCCTGTCCCAAAGTGCTTTATCCAGGGGGGAATCATCTCGGGAGGGGTGCAGGAGTCAGGCTGCGGCTCCGTCTGTGCCCTGTCCCAAAGTGCTTTATCCAGGGGGGAATCATCTCGGGAGGGGTGCAGGCTGGAGCTCCAGGTTCGCAGCCCCCGGCCAAGCGCTGCTGAGCCCGCGGGGTGGTTCTGCCGGATCGCCTCCCGATCCGACCCGCTGGAGGCAGGCGGGTGGGAGTGACGGAAAGAGCGGGGTCATTGCTCCGTGTCGGCCTGGCTGCGAGGTATTAGGTGCCCAAAAGCACAAGGGGCAGCCTGCCGAGCCCCAGACTCCAGGCCTGCCGTTCCGGAGCTCAGCTGAGAACGTCGGGATGAGACAGCAGTGCCTCATCCCCCTGGCATGTCCCAGGATAAATGCGGGCTGGAAATTCATGGTTATGAGCGACATCCGCCCATTTTCACCTTGGGAATCATGGAGGAGGAGTCTCCTCCACCGTGAATCACGGCTCCTGTGTTTCTGCTTATCAGGTTAGTGGGCGTGTAGTTGGAATTGCCCGGACCAGGACGGGATGGTGTCTGTGAGGGGGGTAGGACTGGGCCAGCCTCTCGAGCAGCAGGGAGATCCAGCTCCGTGTGAACATCGGAGAAAGTGAAACCAAACAGTGCAGAAGCCAGAGCTCCAGGGGAAAAGGAAAATGGAAGAGAATCCAAGCGCGGATCTGCCTGGAGGTAAGTGAATCCTAGGCTTACTCCATCTGTTAGGAAAATCCCTTTGCTGCAAGTTTTTAGCAGTGACATGGGAACCCCGTGCAAAAGAAAAACCAGTAAAAGAATCCCATCTTTTCCAGGCCAAGTAAAGCAAGTCGCCATCATTTTTTGAAGGGTGAAAGATGAACAAGTTACTTTCAGTTTTAGTTCTGACCTGCAACAGGGTTAGACTCTGTGTCTCAAGATGGCAGCACAAGAAATGCTAAAGAGAGAGATCCTGACTGGAAGAGCTTTCTTCCCTACATCCTGGTGCTTCCCCTCTGCAGATGCTTAAATAATAAGCCAGTTTTCCACCACCTGCGGTTGGAAAAACTCTGGAAGACGCAGGGCAAGGAGTAATTTGTACTCAGCTTGAACAGCAGGATATATCCAAGTTCCTCATATTTCAGTTTCTACTTACAATCTGTGGGAGCTTAGTACCTATGAGTGTGTCAGTGATACAGTGATGCCATCACCAGCTCAGGTCTGTCCTAGATAGTCAGAAGTGTTACTGTAATAATCAGCAATAAAGAATGTAAAAATCATATTCTGACAAGTGCAGCTTTTTCTCTGTTTTCAAATTAGAAGGGAGTTCCTTGCCCTTTTTATCAGTGTTTATTCTAATTATAGCATAATCATTTATGTCACTGTAGTGCTTGATTATTCATAAACAATTTTTCACAAATAGTGCCTGAAATTTGAGCTGCACTTTGGTTCTGTAAGAGTCAGAATATGTCACAGATGCTGTTCAGTTGCAGAGTCTCTCTATTAAATTATGCTCCAGTGTTTGTTTCTAATTAAATGTTGCCATAGTTCTTTGGGAGAGCAGCTCCAAGACAGAAAGAGAGAGCATGAGCAGAATTATCATTTATATTCAGACAGATGTTTGAAGTGCATTGGCATAGCTGTACTCAATAACAGCCGTAGGAATTCTTCAAATCCATTGCTGTCTGTGAAAATTCACTATCTTTGGAAGATGTGGTAACATATCCTACCACTTAAGGAAGGAATTGCCTGCCCATCCCACCTAGGACATAAGCTGGGATTGAGTTAGCTTTAGTATGGAAGGTGTAAGTTCTCTGGTTTGGATTTGTGGGTTTAGAGAAAAAAGTGTTGAAAACAGAGCAGTGTTTTGGCTACTGTTGAACAGTGCTGGCACAGCATCAAGGCTTTATGCTCCTGCCCAGCAGAAGATTGGACAGGGACCCAAGGTGGGAAAAGGGTTGTTGAATAAAATACAGCATCGTGCTCAGCAACAAAAACTGGGGCACAGGAAGAAAGGGAGGAGGGGGTGGCTTCCAAGGTGGCCATTGCTGGCCAGGGAGACTGGTGTGGTATCAGTCTGCTTGTAGGAGGTGGTGAGTGATTGCCTTTGCATCCTGATTCCCTCCTTCCCTTCACTCAGCTGTCTGGATCTCAACCCAAGAGTTTTCTTACTTCTGGTCACTCTATTCTCTTCTCCTCTGCCTCTCTGGGGGTAAATGTTTCTGTAGTGCCAGAACTGGGAGTTGTATGGGTAGTGGTAAAGCACTGGGCATTCTTGACTCCTCTGTGGCTTACTGGGCTTTTGAACTCTGATCCCAACAGCTGGATCAGCCCAGGGTGAGGTGGGGAGCACAGCAGAGCGTCCTGCGCACCAAGAGGCCACCCAGGAAACACCTGGGCACCAAGAGGCCACCCAGGAAACACCTGGACACCAAGAACCCACCCAGGAAACACCTGGGCACCAAGAGCCCACCCAGGAAGCACCTGGACACCAAGAGGCCACCCAGGAAGCACCTGGGCACCAAGTGACAAGCAGGTGGCCTGAGACATCCTGCAAAACAGAGGAGGACTCTTCAGTGTGTAAATCAGCTGGTGATGGGGGAGAGACAGCACTGTTGCGTTCAGCTGGTCCCACACTGGAGGAGAAAGCTGCCCATGAAACTGAAGTATTGCCAGAAGAGTCTGACAATACAAGAGATGTCTCAGAAAGACCCCTGGAAAAAGAGGACTTGGATCAAGGTGAGTCTCTCCCCACCCTTGGGCTTGATAACTTGGGCCTTGGCTTAGAGGAGGCAGAGCAGGAGAAAGAGTTGTTGGTTCTTGGGCTAAAAGAGACTAAGCATAGGTCTGTGAATTTTGTTCCCCACAGCTGGACTAGGCCATGAGAATGTGGAGAGCAAAGGAGACAGCCCTGTGCACCAGGAAACATGGGAGCACCAGGGGACAACTGGGCAGTGTGAAAGCCTCTGCAAGGCAGAGGAAGATGCCTTGTTAACAAGCAAGGCACAGAGCTCTGACAGTGAAATGATAGATTTGGATGTGACTGGCGTGGAAGATGTCCCCAGTGGCCTCTTGTCAGAGAAGAGCAGCAGTGCCACTCTCTCAGACCGGGAACCAGAGGCACCCAGAGAGCAAGAAACACAGGAGAGCAGGTCCCAAGGCAAACTAAGGAAAAGACCAAAAGGTAGGCTGGTGGCTGCACACTGCTGCTCTTCTACTTCCTACACTTCCCATAGGCATTAGAACAACAGTTGGGTGACATCTCTAGTAGCTGTTGTCACTTTCCTGGAGTCAAGCAGGAAAGAAGGTATAAGAAATTAATTGGCTTCTCTCTTTCTCTCTCCTTTGGCTCCTGTCGTGCTTTGAAAGGCATGAAGCCACACTGCACTCTGCATTGTCTTTCTCCTTGCTCAGCCCAAGAGGAGAGAGCCAAGACTCAGGGGCAGTATTAACCCAAAGCAGCATTCACTTCTTGCTCTTCCCTCACCTGGGACCTCCTGCTTTGCTTACTAGAGATTAATTTTCCTGTTCCTTCAGCAGTGAGTAGGCACATTTCTTTTCTCTTGTTTCAGGAGACACAGCCTCAAACCCAGAGACTCAGTCCTCTCTGCAGAACGTCACTACCCAAAACACAGAGCAGGAGAAGGCCAAAAAGTCCCTCCCGTGGAAAGGTGAGGAAAAGAAGCTTCCCTTGCATGTTACTCATCGACCAGAAGGCACTGATCCTCCAGGAGCAAGTAATGAAGCACATTAATTACTCTTCTCTCTCAGAACCTTTTGCAGCCTCTTTGAGGGTTTGTGAGAAAAAACATCCCCTTAAATAAAGGCTCAGTTTGAGCCTATAGTGGCAGCTTCCCCTCCAGCCCTTCATCCTCAAAAGCTGGCATATTGTGCTTGTCACACTGTGAGTGCCCTGGGATGTCCTGGGAGGTGTGGGAAGCTGCTGTGCTGAGGGTCCCCTTCCCCTAGAGCTCTGCTCTGCCGTGGGGCTCTAAGCAGGAGCAGTGATGCTGATGGGCATCAACACATTTCTCCTGTTAGAAAGAGACTCTGTTTTGCCATGGAGAGGGACACAAGCCATTGTGTCTGGACCTTGCTGCCTTCTGTTTTCTGAGCAGAAGCATGGTGGCCTTTGTTCACTCATAGCATGGAGGAGGGAAGTGAACACTGCACTTTACCTGGGTCAGACACTTCCATATGTGATGCTCTGAACAGCCACAAACCCTAAAGAAAACAGAGGAGGGGGAAAGAGATGAAAGCTTGTGAACAGCTGCAATTTCCTCAGGAAGTTTTGCACACAATGCTGTAACCTTGCCCTCATCCCTGGAGCTGCAGCCCCTTCACCTGGTGTGTTGGAGTGGGAGTCTCACAACACAGAGCCAGCAGCCCCTTCACCTTTCCTGGCCAACTCGCTCCGCTTTCCTAGTGCAGGGGAGAGGTCTGAGAGGGGAAAAATAGCCAAAAAGTAGCTACTTTGCAGCATGTCACTGCAGGTCACTTGAGACTGACTCCTGTTCCCCGTCTCATATCTCTCCCCTGTTGAACAGGACTTTTCATCGTGGGCCTCGCAGTGCTCGGCTTCTGCATCTTCTGCTTCGGCAGCCCGACCTCCAGCTCGCAGCAGCCCCGCAAGAACCCCACGGTGGAGGCGTTCCTGTCCCAGTTCGACCAGCTGCAGCACAGCTTTCCGGGCCAGAGCCCCGACCTGTGGCTCCGTGGGCGCAAGTTCCTGCGGAAGCACCTGAACACGTCCCAGCCCACGCAGCCGGCCATCGTCATCCTCACGGCCGCCCGCCGCGGCGAGCGGACCCTGCGCTGCCTCAGCGCCCGCGTGGCCGACTCCTACTCGGCCGCCGTGCACGGCAGCACGGTGCAGATCCACGGCACGGACAAAGCCAGGCTCCACAGCGACCGGGCCAAGCTGGAGGTGGACTCGGAGCTGAGCTCGGCCTTCCAGGCTGGGGGCCGAGCCGCGGTGATTCACCGCTTCGAGCTGCTGCCCGCGGGGGCCACCCTCATCTTCTACAAGTACTGCGACCACGAGAGCGCCGCCTTCAAAGACGTGGCCCTGCTGCTGACGGTGCTGCTGGAGGAGGACACGCTGGAGAGCCACATCAGCCTCCAGCAGGTGGAGGAAAGGGTCCGTGACTTCCTCTGGGCCAAGTTCACCAGCAGCAGCACCCCCGGCTCCTACAACCACATGGACTCTGACAAGCTGAGCGGGCTGTGGAGCCGCATCTCCCACCTGGTCCTGCCCATACACCCAGTGCAGAACATCGAGGAGGAGGGCTGCTATGCCAAACCCTAGGGACAAAAGTGGCCAGAGCCCCAAGATGGTCCTGGCTGGCTCTGGTAAAGGCAAAGGCACAACTGGTGTTAGTTCTCTTCAGTTTGTTTCTTGTAGGTTCCTGGGAAGAGTCTGACAGGTACAGGATGATCCAGGACATTTGGGCAGCTGAGTCCTGGAAGTGATACACAAGCTTTTTTCTGGCAGATGGGAACAGGGGGTATTTTAGAGTTTCACAGGAGAACATCAATGTGTGGGGAGGCAGGAGGGAAAACAGGACCTTGCAGTAGCGTTTCTATCAAGAAATAGACAAATAATGTTCACAACTAGTACGACAGAAAGATGCTGTGATTCAGCGGCTCTTTCATCTCTCCCTGCCCCTCGGCTTGCTAAAGTAGGTACATCAGTCTCTCAATATACTTTATCCAGGGAGCTGCTAGAACCCAAGCCAAATTCCTCAAAGCCAAACATTTTGAAGTCATGCTTCAAAAAGAAAAGCAGTCTGCCAGTCAGCCTCAGTACAGTCCCACTTGCACAGCCTGACTGACACCAGGCAAAGCCCAGATCCTCAAACAAACCTGCAATCCAGAGATCCCCTAAACATCAAGTACAAGAAATTTCAGGTTTTCAGCAATTGAACACTACCCTAATGGCAGGGATCCCATGAGGGGATCCCAGGTGCTAGAGAACAAGCTCCAGAACCAGAGAACAGCGAAACAGTTGTTGTGTTGTGTGAAGCCTCAAGAGATTACACAGGTAAACAAATGAATAATACAATGTAATTTAATGCTACTTCTCTCTAAAACAAGTCCAGTCAATCAGTTTGCCACACAAAGGCTGTGACTCCTCGTGCCAATGCTTTGGTCCCACACAATAGGTTGTTCTTCACCTGGATCTCTGATCTGTTGTGCAGGGCTGGAAATCTCTGCCAGCCTCTCCCCAGGTGACTTGTATTGATGAATGCAGATGTTAACGTTGATATTTCAAACCATGTAGAGTAGCACACCAGGTCCTTGCTCTCCAAGGGTACATTTGCCTCCCTGCTAGGCAGATGGAAGTCTGGTATCTGCCAAAGCAGTAGAAGCAGAGCTGGGTTAGCTGGTAAGGACAAAATCTCTTCTATTAACACTAAAAATCCTTGACAAGGCAGGTTAGTTGCTTTCCATGCCTCCTTTTCTGCATCCTGGGAAGAGAAATTCAAGTCCTGGAAACACTGTGGTTCCCCTGCACACTGTGTTTTTGCAGCTGCTGGGGGGCAGAGCAGCCAACTCAGGGACACCTGGAGGGCAGGTGCAGGTTACAGCATTTATTATAACCTAAGGGGCAGCCCCAGGTGCCAGCCCCATGTGCCTGTGCAGAAGGAGCAGCTGTAGCAGATTTTGGCTCATTTCCACAGCAGCAGCACAGACTGAGGCCTTGCAGAGCCAGGCTCTGTATCCAAACAAGAACAACTCCTCTCCACCACGGTGGTTTTTAGCAGCTGCACATCAAGGTGCTCCTTACAGCAACTGGACCCTGGTGTTGGATGGGTCTCCTGCCAACAGTGCCTTGCTGATCTGCCCCACCAAGGGCGCAGGAAGGTGCAGCCTTGTACCCTAAAAACCACAACCTGTCTCTTCTTTCCCCCTGCCGTGTGCCTTGACCTGTCTCAGGAGATTAGCCCTCAGCTTGGAGGAGGGGACAAAATGAAGGAAGAAGGAGGGTTATTCGTTCATGTTCTGACCAAAGAATAGAATTTTTGGTTGGTTGGGGACGTGAAGACAAGACCACTGGGATTTTAACCATGATAAACTCTGGGCCAAATGTGAGAACTACCTGCTGGAGCCCAGGGCATGGTTTGATACAGGTAGAGGTTGCTTTCTCCTTTCCCTCTTTTTTATTGCTATACACTACTTTGGTGAGAGAAAACACTGTATCCTGCTCAGCAGGGTTAGGTGTGGGTGTTGATGTAAGAACCAGCAAAGCATTAATCATGCTATGCCAATATTTTGATGGAAATCTGTATTTTTATGTTCTCTCCGTTTTACATACTGTATTTGCAATGCATAGCCCAGGTATGCAAATGCAACTCCCAATTCTGAAAGTGTCACCTACCTGAGTTCTTCCCATACAGAGATATTTTTATGGCCTGTTAAAGACAAATATCTGCTTGCTTCTGGAACAGAACTTCTATTTAAAAATAAATGGTGAGATTGTGAAAGAAGCCAGCAAATTGAGACTGGAGTCTGACTGTATTCCATTCTTTCTCCTTAGCTGTTTTCATTAAGCTAAAGAGATCATCATATTAGGTGAAGTTTTATTTAAGTCAGAGCTGTAGCTGTGCAAACAAAGTGAATATTTGCTTTTCCTGGGAAAACTCTAAACATTTTTCTCAGTTGTTTGGAGCAAATATTTGCAGCTTTTTCAACTTAGATGAAATTTAAAACAAACCCCCAAAGAGCTGCTGGATTCAACCCAGGCTGAAATACACTGGGGTTTGCATAATACTTAATGATAATAAATGAAACTGAAATCCACTGACAACTGAAATGTTTTAGAAATATGAAAAGCAAATATTATTCATTTCAACAGATTGGTTCCACTTCATATTCCACCACCTCAGCACACACAAACTTTTACTTTTGGGCCCAGCTATAGCCTAAACAGAGAAAGGTCTGGAAAAGAAAAGAAGATTTACCCTGTTAGTTTGGATTTTCTTCAGTCCCCTAACAACAACACTCATTACAATGGCACCTGCCTTCACATAGATCTCCATGTGATTGATTGCCAGAGGTGAACATCACCCCCTCCTGTTTGATGTCAGAGATTTGGTCCTACACCAAAGATTTACATGAAAATCAAGTGTCCCCAGGTACAGCAACACTGGATGCAAAAACCAGGCTGCTTTTTAAAGTCTTGCACATGAATGCAAAAGTGAGTCCAAAGGGAACAGCTGAACAAACTCAGAGGCAGAAAGGTACACTGGTGGGTTTTATTGAGTCCCAATCTCTTCAGCAGCACTTCTGCAGGGAAGGAGAACAATCCTAAAAATCACCTTGAAAATTACACAAGAGCACACCTGAGGGGCAAAACCAGTCCTGGAAGGTCAGCCTCGACTGCTGCACCACAAAATCAGCACTGATTATCCCTGTGAATGTGCTGCTGTCCTGCAAGCCAATGTAACTTTGTCACCCTCAACATTTAAAGCCATGTGGCCCAGCCAGTGCTGCCCAGGTGTGGCACTTCAACCTGTGCTGCCTGCAGCATCCCTGACCCTGTGACAGGTACATTCCTGCCACATCTCTCCTCACCTTTTTGCACTAGCATGGGCTGGAGCTGGAAGGAGGCAGGGCACAAAAAGGAGTGAACCCAGTTCAGCCACATCTCTCCTGTTGAGCTTTAACATCTGTGAGCTCATCTGCAGCTTAACCTTCCTGCAGCTCCATGCACAGACTCCACTGCCACAGGGCTGCTCCCGGGGGCCACTTTCTGGCCGACAAAACCTCCATTGTAATTGAGATTTGCAGATATTGGGAGCTGGAATCTGTTTTTATTTCCCACCTTCGACTCTGCAAGGGAAGCAGCCGTACAGTGAACCACACAAAGGAACTTGGCCTCAGCTGGTGGAAGTGGATCACAGGGAGAGCCTGTGATGAAAAGGCTCAAAGAATGCAGCTTAAAAGTGTATTCCCCACAGAGGGAGGGGGCTAAGCCATGGCAGGCATCCCCGGCCTCTCTGCTGTAGCTGGACTGAGCAATTGTGCTGAGGCTGAGGAGAGGCTCTGCTGATCCCTCGTGAGGGCACTCAAGAGCTGAGGATCTTCTCAGAGACACAGCAGAGGCATCAGGATAGCACAACACAGGGCATGGAAACAGCCCCCACACAGCCCACAATCCTTCGAGGTCTACTCCATCCCCTGCCCCAGCAGCCCAGGGATCACTCAGACACTTCTGGGAAACAAAAACCGGGCCATGGCAATGTCCACAGAGGAGCAGACCTAGCCTCTTCCCACAGTGACAGCTTGAGCTGAACGAAGCCCCTGTTTTCTCTGTTAACAGAGCTGAATCCTTAGGGCTGCTCAGAGCAGTAGAAAGAAGGATCAACAACAGCCCTGGGCAAAGGTTGTGTCTGCAGAGTGCCTGGATCACACAGGTTCCTCCTCACAGGGAGAGAGAAATCCAATTGTTCCTTCTCCATCTGTTCTGGGGCAAGCACCAGGCTCCCTCCAGCAGGCCGGGCAGCAGCAGGAATACACACAGAGAAATAAAGAGGTGCCTAAAACCTCTCCACACCAGGCCAGTACCACACGTTTTTCTTAACTCTCAACGTCCATAATTATGATTCCAAGACTTTCCCCATGAGAAGGCAGTTGCTACCTGTGACAGGTGAGTTGTGAGCAGAATGAATCCCTTCAGGTGGTATTCAGGACCTGACACAACAGCAGCCACAAACACTTTTTCTCCATTCCAGAGGCTTGTGTTTCCCCTCCTAATTGTGTTTGGAAGATTTTTTTTGAGAAACTGTTTGCTGACAGAACCAAATTCAATGAGACAAGAGGTTGAAATAATCCCAGGCAGCTTCCAGAGGGCAGGGAATGAGTGTGAATCAGTTCCAAATAGGATTGGCATCCTATAAAGAAAAGCACTGGCTATGGAGAGACATTTGGGGTGAAATCATGGATGCTACTACACGGGGATCTTCAAACTCGTGAATTCTTTAAACATTGCCTGGTGGCAGCACAGACCTGCTTTCTGTCAACAGGATGCACGAAACTGGAAAGCAACAGGGGAAAAGCCCCTGGTGATGGTAAAGATGAATGCAAGACCACAAAGGGCTGCTGCACATGGCAGGCTCAGTCTGCTCACACATAACATATCCCACAGCAGAACCAGCTGGCCCCCTTAGAAAGAGGCAGCTTTACTTTATGGTCTGAATAAAGACAGTAGGGGAAAAAAATAATTGAGAAAAGTGGATTGGAAATTATTAGGAGCCTGGGAGTAAGCTGAGGTGGCTTTGTTAACAAGATTTAAAATGTATTTAATCAGTTGAGTAACACTTCCAAACCTTCCCAGACACTGGATAATGTGGAGGGTGTCTCAAGACTACAGGGGACCCTTTATCTCCCATATCCTTGTTCCCACATTGACTGAGAGTATTCAAAACCTCCTCTGCACCTCAAGGGAACAATCACACTGCCTAAACTCAGGATGTGAAATGACAAGCAGCATTTTAAACATTGTCTTTCTGCCTTCCACACTGCACTTGTGTCACCCCTATGAACACAGGAGGCTCAGGAGTGATGAAAGGGGATGAAAGCAGGACTAGCAAGAAGGGTCAGGAGAGAGGGGCACGGAGGGGCCCCGGAGGGGAAAGCATTGGATGGAGGCCACCTGGATTTGCCCCGTCACGCTCCCGCAGAGCCTCACATGCAGACCCCCCTCTCCAAATCATCCGTGCTGCACAGCCTCCTTCTGCCTGCCAGGGCTCCTGCTCGGACACTGCTTTTGAAAGGGCCTGAAGAAGATCAGACGCACTGAAACTTGCTCAGCTGGAGCCAGCCAGCCCCCCTTTTCTTCTAAGGCACAGCCTCTCCCAACCTCCCTGCCCTGCCACAATTTTTCTTATCTGCGGGGCAAGACCTGGCTCCGGAGGAACATTACACAGGGCTGCAGCAGGGCAGAACAGCCACGAGTTGATTGAAGCTTTTCTCCCTTTTTTGTAGGCACAACGGTGTTCTTTGTCAGTGCTTCTCATCCTCATTTTCTCTGGCTGGGTCAGAAGCAGATCGCCCCCTCCTTCCCTTGTCCCTCCCTGCCAGCAAACAGCTTTGATCAGGAGTCCCCCTGCTGACATCCCTGTCTTTCCTCTCCCCTGCCTCCACCTTGAGGCTGAAACTCTTGATGAGGGAGCGATGAGGACTCGGATCGCCTCCCCACACTAATTACAGCACATCTGGCAGGCAGGACCCTCTGCTCCCCAGCTGCCCGCCCCGGGCCGGGCACACCTGATGCCATTTCTGCACAGCCTGTGGCCATGGATCACAGCAGGCAGCTCCCGGCAGGGCCGGGGTGTGCCAGCACGGGCACTGGCAGCATCTTGCCAAAAGCTGCCTTCTGGTCAGAAGCAAGGGGCAACCCAGAAAGGAGGCGAAAAGAGGTCTGAGAGCTTCTTCCAGTGCCTAAAAGGGCTCCAAGAGAGCTGGAGAATGGCATGAAACTGCCAGAGGACAGGTTTTGAAGGGATATTGGGAAGAAATTCTTCCCTGTGAGGGAGGTGAAGCCCTGGCACAGTGTTCAAGACCAGGGTCGGGGCTTGGAGTAACCTGGGATAGGAATAGTGGAAATTGACCCTGCCTGTGGCATGCAAGGGGTGGGACAAGATGGTCTTTAAGGTCCCTTCCAACCCAAACCATACCAGGATTCTGTGATTCACCCACCCTCCCAGCAAGAGCAGCTCCCCGTGTCCTGGGGATGCTGCGCTCTGCCCCAGCACGGAGTACGGGCTGCTCCAGCCCGGCCAGAGGGATGAGCTGGGAAGCAGAGCTTGCCTACAGAGGGCAGGAAGGAGAAATCGGGTAGCAAAAGGGTTTTGTGCGGGAGCAAACGAACGGAGGGCTCCGCTTGAGAGCGAGGGGCAGCGCGGGTGGCTCCGCAGGGACCCTCGGTGCCGGGGCCGCTGCGGGGGCTCGGGAAGAGCAGCCCAGAGCGAGCTCCGAGCCCCGGGGCGGCGGCAGCAGCAGGGCGGTGCGAGGCGCAGGCGGGGCGCGGCGGGGCCCGAGGAGCGCCCGGCCCCAATCCCATCCCAACCCATCCCATCCCAACCCCATCCCTCCATCCCTCCCCCGCCGAGCGGCCGCGCCGCGGGTCGCCGCCCGCCACCCGGCAGGTTGTAAAGTCATTAACTCCCCCAGCCATGCCGGGCCGCGCTCCGCGGGCCCCGCCGCGCCCGCCGCCGCCGCTGGTGGGCCGCCGAGCCGCCTCCTCCTCCGCGGCAGCGGCAGCAGCAGCGCGGCATGGCCGCCGCTCCCCGCCGCCTCCTCCTCCTCCTCCTCCTCCTCCTCCTCCTCCGCGCCGCCGCCCCCCTCGGCGATAAGGTAAGCGGCGGCCGCCGAGCCTCCCCCCGCGCCCTCCCTCCCTCCTTCCCTCCTGCCTTCCTTTCTTCCCTCCCCTCGGGGAGCCGCGGCGGGGCAGGGACGGAGAGGGGTCCGACCCGCGGCCCCTCGCCCTTCCCCGCAGGTTTCAGGTTCCCGTGCTCCGGGAACCCCGCGCTTCCCTCCCTCCCTCATGCTCTGCTTGGGAAGGGGGTTTAGTCGCCTCTCCCCTAAGCTGACCTCGAGAAGCAGACTTTGCCCGCTTGCCGTGCCTGGCACTAACAAAAGGCTGATGGGGGTGTGAGGATGCACCAAGAGGGTCCCAGCATCACCAGAGGGACCGCGGCGGCGCGGCGCCTTTCCCTGGCTGGATGTTCGCCCGAAGCTGCCCACCACATTCATCCCTCCACCTTCGTCCCTAGCAGAAGGTTGGCTCAAGTTTAGGGCTGGAAACAAACAGATTTCCCCCTTCCCTGTCTCTCCCGCCGCCCCGAGCATGGCTTTAGGCAGCTGCTTTCCCCACTAACCATGGGGTCCGTGTCCAGGCATCGGAGCCCCGCGCTCCTCTCATCTCTGCTCCACAAAGGACCCCTCAACCTGGCCCTCCTCCCGCGGCACTTGTTTCACCGCAGCACCGAGACCCCTGTGCCTGTCCCGTCTCCTTCCCAAGGCCCAGCCGGGGTGAATCGCCCCCGTTCCCGTGGCACGGTCGGCAGAAATCACGTCTTCCCGGCAGAAATCCCGACTTCGCGGGGCGCCGGCGGTGCCCCTGCCTCCACGGGTCACTGCCCGCATTGTGCCTCGGCTCACCCGTTTCTTCGAGGGGAACCTGGCCGGATTCCTTTGCTGCCTAAGGAATTCTGCTCTGCTAAAGGAATAGGGTTTTGGGTTGTGTTTCCCACCCCCAGACTCATGGCTGGGATAAAGCAATCCCACATGAGCCATTTTAGACGCAGAGAAGACCAGACACTGCGGACACTGCACTGGGGATAACTCAAGTTTGAGGAGCAGCAGTGTCTTCTGTTCTGGGGTTTGTCCTAATTTTGAAGCTCACGTGTCTCATTTCCACTTTGTTTTTACCTTTCTGCACATCTGCTGCCTGTTCTGTTTACCCCTGAGCTGCAGGGCTAAGTCAGAAGCTTCAGGCAGAGCAAGCCGGGTCAAGCTAAACAGATGTGAAGTCCTTGATTCGGGACCGACCTGGATGGACTCCTCCATCCACACGTGTGCACAAGCTGCTCTGTTCTCCCTGCCCCCAGCAGCTGTGTGTGCACAACACCTCAGACACGGGCATCCCCAGGTGGGAGGAGGGCTCCCCAGGATAAACACACACCAGTTCTGTGTCCAGCTCTGCCCTGGAGATTCCCTTGCTCCAGGAGATCCCCACGGAGCAATCTGATCACAGATGACGTGGTGTGAGGTGTCCGGATTGCTGGTACTGATTGTTGTCAATCTCTGGTGAAAGGCAGCGCACAAAACGCTCATTGGGGAATTAAGCTGCGGTTCCTCCTGCCCTCCCGTTTTCTATATAAAACATTAAACAAAGAGTGTCAGCAAACCTCAATCCATAGTTTGGGCAAGCAACTTCCGAACTAACTTCCTTCCTAACTACATTCAATGCCTCTGAAAAACCCGGTGACAGGCATGGCTCATGTTCACTGCCTGTTACTCCCTCCTCCCCCCTCACAGTTTTCCATCTTTTCTACCAGCTTGTCCCAGGATACGTGCGTTATCCTGCTTGCAGGGAATGACCTAACTGACTCGGACCAAGTGTTTTGTAATGATGTGCAGCACTTGCCTGTGAACTTTCTGTCATGGCAGGGTTATGAACAGAACTTGGTAGTTCTCCACTGGCTTCTGTTCACCGATTTTCTAATTTGCTTTTCATCTATGCCTCATTATGTGTCCAGATTTTTGTTACTTATCTGCTGCAATTCCACATCCTTAACAAGCTTCCATTTTCCCACAGATTACTGTTCTTCCCGATCCCTTAAAAATTATTCTGCATGGCTTGTTTCACCTCAGGATACCTGCCCCTATGAAAAACTCCTTAGATATCTTGTTTCAGCTTTTCTAGGGAAAATCTGGGTTTGTGTCTGCTTCCAATATTGAATCTCTCACACAGACTGTCTAGTCTACATAAATAATGTAAAACTATGACAGGATGAGAATTAGCTTTATACAAACCCCACTTCTTTTGTAAAACATCAGGGCATAATTGCAACTGCTATTGTTTTTTTCTCAGGGCTCTGCTAGAGTGTATCACCGCAGCTTTAGTCAGAGAATGAGACGGGGAATCCAAACCAGGGGCGTTGAACACGGTCATTCATTCCCAGATAATAATCTGCCATTCATTCCAGGCATTCAGACATCTGAAGCTACTTAGTATTTCAGTAAGTGGTGTGGTTTGCTGTAGAGGGATCCCTTAAATAAAGGGATCGTGGAAATTTTTGGTAGAGAACATGCAGTTAATGGCCTCGGAAAAGGTCTGGGAAGAATTTATTTCATTTTCAGCTGCTGTTTCGAGTTGTGTTACACGCTCAGACAGGGTTGAGCAGAACATTTTACGACAGCTACTGTGCCCTTCAGTGGTGGGCAGCCCTCAAGGCTACAGCGAGAGCCTTTCCCCTCAGCTGCTCTATTAAGGAGGCATGTTTGTGGTCTCTCTTCCCAGACAGCTTTTTTCCAGCAGCCAGGCTCTAATGAATCTCAAGATTAGGCACAACAATAAGCAACACGGGGGACTGGGCCACTGACACAGTAATTGCAGTTATTCCCAGGTTTCTGGGAAACCCAGTGTAGCTCCGAGCTGATCCAGAGCATGACAGAGAGGCAGTGGAGAATTTATTTTATCCCTTTCAACTCTTCAGAAAGGCCGCCTGGAAATCTGATAGGATGTCAGGCCAGGCCCACCCTCCTGTACAGGGCTGAAGCATTTCTTGCTTGTGGCAGCCTTTGTTTGGCAGGGGGGAGAGGGGAAGCAGCTGCTGGGGCTTCACTTGGGCAGAAAGAGCTTTCAGTAGCGCTGGCTTGGAGAGTGATGTTCCTTTGGTAGTGGCAAATCTGGAGACAGGCATTTTATCCTGGAAAAGCTCCCTTCAGGTTGGGGTTCACAGCCCTGCTCCCCCCGTGAGGGGTGGGAGGGCAGCCCTCACATGGCCTCCAGCACAGGTGTGGAGGCACTGGAATTCCTTGGTTAGCCTCAGAGAGGAAAAGCTGCAGCTCTGTAACCACCAGGTGCCAAACCACAAGCACCTCGGGGGAAATTCATGTGGGGAGCACCTGGCTGATCTGGAATATGGTCTGTCTTTTCTAGGGATGGAAATTCTCATCACCTAAGGAATTGTATCTCCTTCTCCTTGGCCAAGCCCAGGCAGAGCCAGCCTTATAAAAGCTGGACCCACGTGCATGTCCTGTGCTCTGGTGTTTAAAGCACAGGAGATGCACATGCTCCTTTAGCCTGCTGCTTTTCCATGATTCTGCAGCAGAGTGCAAATTAGAGCAGCTCCAGCATCTCCTATAACCAGGACAGTCCAAAAGAGTTCAAAATTCAGCCCCTTTTATTTTTCCCTCTGTGAGGAGTAGGTGGGTAGGGGAATTCATTTGTCCAGAATCCACTCTTGGGATTTGTCGAGGGAAACTGAAAATAGGAGTTAGTCTAATCTGGAGTCTGTCCCACAGTCCTTAATTTATTATCTGGACTTTTGGAAAATGCATGTATCTTCAATTAAAAACAAGAACCATTTGTGTGTCGTGGTCAATGCAAATTTATTTCTGACAATACAATAAATTCAGCACAGATTGGAACCAGCTGCCCCAGCTCTAAGTACCTGAAGTTCCCACTCCTAGTCCAGGCCTAGGACTCGGATGTAGTCATGCCATAAGGGACATGGCCAAGGGGACAGCTCAGCATTGTCCTTACTTACACAGGAAAATAAATGCTCCTAGGGAAGGTCTGGCAAGGGAGCTTATGGAAAACTTGAGAGCCAAATCAATCTACTTAAAAAGTGATTGAATCCTCCAGTGCAGAGAGGAAGCAGGAACAGGGATTATGGATATGGGGGAGCACATTCTATTAAAAGTCTCCCTGACTAGAATCTTTCAATAAATCTTCATCTGAGCTCCTATCAGTGAGGTGCAAGGATGTACCCTATCCTGTCTGTGAGAAAGCAGCTCACAGGGGTAGGGACGCTGATCTCCCCCAAACCTTAGCTGTGCCCCCATATGCCCAATCTCCTTGCACCCAGGCAGAACACCCCAAGAGCAGGAGCCCTGAAAAGGAGCCTGCAACTTCTCACCATTCCAAATAGACAAACGCTGTTTCATATCTGAGGGTAGATCAACAGAGCACACTGTTTCACTTCACCTGTTTGGATGACAAGATCCTGTAGGTTACAGCTACACAGGTTTTTATTGGCATTTGGGGAAAAGCTGTGCAAATATTGGAGCTTTTGGTCCACGTGCCTTCTGTCCAGGCAGTTCATGTGCCTCATGGAAGGGGTAAGACACCAGCTTTGATTTTTCCCCCAGCTATGGGAGAATTAGTTTTGTGCTGAGCTCTTCACTCAGACATCAGATAAATCACTGGAATTCTCCTTCCTGACAACTGTGAAGAGCTCTTCTACCCCAGCCTTGAATTATGTATCATAAAGGAGCATAGGAGTGATCAGGGAAAGATTTTAGTTGAAAATACCTTACAATGAGAGACTTTTGGTTTGTTTCCTTTGTAAATGTGGAAGCTGCATAATCAGAATTTCCATTTACAGTCTGATAATATACAGTGAGACAAAAATTCTCATAGGAAATTGGTTGAGATGATCGTTTGGAAGAACAGTAAAAGGTATTTTAGAAAACATGTCTGTTTCTTTTAATTTTGCTTTCCTAATGAGCAGCTCAGCTGCTGGCCACAGCATTTGGTCCCTGTCAGGCAAGTCAGCTCCAGCCAGAACACTGAAGTACAACAAGGTGTTTTGTTGTCTTGTTTTTGAAATCAACTATTGCAATCACTGGAGAGCAAAACATCAGATAACACAGTACAGCAGAGTAGGTTCCTTCCTGCCATCAAAAAGAGGCACTATGCACATTTCAACCATTTAAGTTACAACTTAAAAACATTTGCATAAAACAGCTGCATCCCCTCTGCCCAGAGGCTGTTCTGTTGGCAGGCACTGAGGAAACACAAGTTCTCAGGCAGGAATTACACGACAAAATGAAGAGCACTTTGGCTTTATTACACCGTGAAAGAGCATAAAGCCAAGAGACAGCCAGCCCAAGTAGTGATCAGAGCACATTTAGTGATGAGCAAACCCTGATGAGTTTTCTCTCAAATCCATCATTTTTGCTTTGCAGAGGGTTGTTTACAACAGCACTAGCATGTTTTGCTAACACTGATACAACTTCCCTGAACCCTTGCTTTAAGAAAGCACGCTTTACACACACACAAAGCATTAATTTTCGTCCATTAATATTTAAACACTTGGCATTTCAGCTGGATAAATCCTTTCCAGTCACTGTCCTTGTTAAACTCAGGGCTGCATTCAACACTACTCACAGCTGTGTTTCAGTAAACAGCAGATTAGTTCTTGCACAGGCAAGTTTGCCAAAGTCCCTGGGAGCTTTCAGACCATCAGACACTAAACAGGAAAATACTGCCAGGAAAAGAAAAAAAACAACTAAACCACGGAATTGCTTACCTGCTGGAAATTGTAGAGACACAGCCAACAGCTGCCTACTGCAAGGACCCCGCTGGGGCCAGAGGAGCTCAGGTTTGTCAAATGTAAAGGCTGAGCCCCAGCAAGGTGTGCTGGGAGAGGGAGCATCCCTCCTCTGAACATAGCGGGGTTCATGGGGAGAAGCTCTGGTTCTGAAGCTCCCTTGACAATTTTTTTTGTGAGGGTTGAGGGATGAGGAGCCTGGATCTGAGCTGCTTTAGTCACAAATGGAAGGTTATTCATGGAAATGCAGCTCCGAGGACTGACTGCAGCTCTTCCTCTTCCCTCCTGAGCCAGGTGTCACTGCTGCTCTGCCTCACCCGGGCTGTGAGTGATGCTGGGGGGCCAGGCTGCAGCTGCTGTTACTGCCACACATGTCCAGCCCTACGGCCCTTCTCTATTCTGTGAGATCCCAAGGCATCCTGCTTCCCATGCAGAACTCAGTCTTGGAGGAAAGTTTTAATTTTGAGATCCTGGTGTGGCCCCACTCAGATCCTGTTGCCCGTTTAGGAGGCATCCAGGTGACAGGACAGCTGCCTTTGGTGACGAGGAGCCGGGTTCTCCAGCTAACAATGATCTGTTTCTGTCAGGACAGTAGTGAGGCAGCAGATGGAGCTGGAGCCTGGCATGAAGAAGTCACCAAATGGTGGGGAGAGTGGAGCTCCTGGTCCACCTGCTCCCGGTCCTGCGGAGGGGGTGTGATGTCCCGGGAGAGGCACTGCTTGAGACAGAGGTGAGTTGTGGCCCAGCCTGAGCCTGTGGCCAAGGAAATGGGATACCCCAGACCTTTGTTTTGCAGCTGAACCTCCTGGATTTGCAAGGTCAGCCATTCCCTCATCTCTGAGAAAGGAAAGCAGCTGTTGTCTGTGGGCACTGGTGGGGAAGACTCACAGGAGAAGCACACTGCAGTGGGGCAGGTGACAGGTTCCCTGAACATGTCACCCACTCAGCTTGACTTATTTGATGGGGAGCAAGGGGTTGGTCCTTTCTTGGAGTACTGATGATGAGGGGGCTATGGGCTGGAGAAGGCTGGGTCTGCTCCTCTTCTCCTTTCCTTCACAAACCCTCTTTGCCATGGCTGCTCTGACCAACCCAGCCCTGATCTGTGGCTAGTTCCTGTGCTCAAGGTGTAGGCACATATTGCCAGGCACCTTATGGGGACTTGATTTACTCCTGGCAGCAACCAGCTCAGCCACATCTCAGCAATTTCCCCACTTTATTCCCTGCAGAGCTGGCAAGCTTTTTCCCCCTCTGTCATTTATCTGGCTGTCACCTGACAGCATCTGCATTTGTCCCCTACAGCTGCTACAGTCCTGGGATCAGTCAGATTGGGGAGAGCAGGGGAACTGCACCTGCCTGAACTTCTGCTGTGCTCTCTGGGCTACCTTGCCACCAATTCCCCCTCCTCCTCCTCCAGCAGCTCTGTAACCTGCTACTCCAGGCTCCTGGGATGTTAATGAGAGCAGGCGTTCTGCAGCACAGTGAGCTTTCCCTTCTGCGTGAATACACTCCTGAGCAGAGCAAGCTCAGACCGGGGCCCCCAACCTGCCCTCCTTCCTGCAGAGAAAACTTCTTTTTTGTGAGCTGGTTGACAGCATGGTAAAGGTCCAGATGTGCTGTAGGACCTTCCCTCTGGCTGTGGCCTCCCTGGATGTCTCTGCTGCTGCTCCTCTGCTCCAGCACCCTGGGAAAGCAGTGGGGAACAGCACGGGGAGGGAGCCTGGGGCTGTCCCACACCCCTATGGCCAGAGCAGCCCTTCTGCCCTTTGCCTGCTTCCAGAAGAGATATTTTTTCTATTTTTCTCTCCATTTGATGTCAGCTCTATCCTTGACTCCACAACTGGGGAGGGAAGGGTTTGCTGTGGTGTTTTAGTCCAGGGATCAAATCTGAATTAAAAAAGAGAAATCCCAGCCCAAAGGTTTCTGCAGCTTTAAGGTGAATGGCATAAGTGTGAGCCAGGTACGGCCACGAAACAATTTCTGCCTGAGTCTGCAGGAAGCCTCTGCAGACATGGCATTTTTGAAGCCTAACTGCAAATTTAGGCTCTGCCTGTGTCATGTAAAGCATTGTTCTGGAGGGACAGGTGCAGTACCTCCAGCCAGGCCAGCCTGAATATGCTTATGCTGTTCCTTATGTCCTCGGCTCCCAGTGCTGTTAACACATTGTCTGCTGCAGATCTTTACACATTCCCTAAATTATTTTGCAGATCATTACTGCATTGCCTTAACCTGTGGTCTCAGCCATTCTCCATATATCTTCACAGCTTTCAAGATTTTTTTCTATCTTTACATCAGTCCAGTATCTTCTGGATAGCTCATGCTGGCCAGAGGGAAAGATTCAAGTGTTGAGAAATTCCTATGGTTCAGATTCATCCCCTGTACCAAGCCTTCCCTGATGATCTGTTGGGGTGGCCAGTCCCCCTGATAGGCACCATCTCTCTGCCTATCACACCGTGTATTCTGAAATCAACTCCCCCTGTCACTGCAAATCCTGGGCACATCCATAGGAGTGGTGGACCATCGGTTTCTACCTGATGCTCAGCCTACCCTAAAATAAGAACTGCCTAAAATCACAGCCCACTTAAAAGCACTGAAGATCTGTTTCAGAGGAGATGTTGGCCAGTCTAGATCCAGAAAGCTCTGCTCTGATGAAACACTTGCCTTGTTTCTCCCACTAAAGTCAGGCCTGACTCCTGTGTCATCCTCAGTACCTGGGTACTTCACAGACCTCCAGCTCATGCTTGGAAACTTCTGCTTTCCAGGCTCCAGATGCCCCAGGGAACGAACAGCACCATGTGTGTTGGTCAAGCCAAGCACTACCAACTGTGCCAGCAGCAGGTGAGAACCACTACCAGTTCTGACTGGTCCTTACTGGGGGCTGTGGGACTCAGGGGGTCCTCCTTGGAGCTGCAAAATCACCAGCACTCAGGGTGGGATTGATCCCTCAGAAGATGGAGACAAGGAATATGGTGCCTTTGAGGATGTGGGAGATGGGCTCTATTATTTGGGGCTGGGAGATGGGACAAAAGGATGTAAAAGTATATTTGTTGTGGGGTGAGGTGAGAGGAGGGATGAAGTTTTTCCAGTATGCTTTTCCTGTTGCTGCTTTTCCCATTGCTGGAAAGAATTTTTGCAGTGCTGTTAAGTGCAGCTCTTTAAGAGGCCCTTGGCAGTGAAGGCCTGGCCTTTCTGCTTCTCTTAGGGGACTCCAAGTCCATCACCAATTCCTTCCAGGGTGGACAGGGCGTTTTCATCCTGCAACGATGCAGCAGGGATAAGCAGCTGTCACAAGACTGGCTGTGAGATAGGGAGCTTTTTGATTGCATTTATTCCCTCCATAGCCTTGCCCAGCCAACACAGCAAGCTTCAAACAGCAGCAGTGCTCCAGCTTCAATGCCAAAGCCTTTGGGAAGCGCTATTACCACTGGATGCCCCTCTATCCAGGTGGGTTTTCACAACGTCACACAAGGGGTGAAGGTCAGAACACACCCACGGGATCTTCTCGGGCACAGAAAAGTGCTAGGGGACAAGGGGTGGATGCTCCTGGCTGCTCTGGGTTGTTCTGGAACAGGATGCTCGTCTGTTTCCAGTGGCTTTACATGGCAGTCCATGTAAAGTTGTTCCTTGAGACCCAGACTGAGTTCACCTAAGATATTACCTTGTTTCTGGACTCACCTGTATTTCCATTAGCTGCCAAGGGGACATGGAACATCTGCAACCTCCAGCTGCTCAGGTGAATGGGGCATAGCTGGCCATCACCCCACACAGCCAGTGCCCCTCTTACAGCCCTTTATTTTATTTGCTCTTGGGCATTTATGAGTGGCCTGGGATCTGCTGATGCACATTCCCATGTTGGCCACAGTGATGGCACTACAAGGGCACGGCAAGGAAGAGAGTTTGCCAGCAAGAAGTATTTCTGCTTGGCACAGTCCCCTCACACCATCTGCTGTAAAATCCATGGCCTTGGGGTGTCATCACCAGTAGCAGGAACATCCAAGGTGACATCAAACCATCAGTAGGGACAAGGGGAAGGACCCCTTCCTCGCTGCCCATCTCTGGGATCTTGACTTGCCTGGTGACCCTCTGCCTCTGTCCCTGCAGATGACTACACCAGTATCTCCAACAAGCCGTGTGACCTCCAGTGCACCACCCAGAGTGGAGAGAGGCAGCTGATGACCCGAGCACAGGATGGTACCTCCTGCAAGGACAGGACCTATCAAGGGGTCTGCATCAATGGGAAGTGTGAGGTGAGGCTCTGGGAGGAAGCAGTAGAGAAATTGGGATTTTAATTGCATGGCTGGACCTTCTGGTCATTGCAAAGCCAAGGGGTCCTAGCAGGGAATTGGAACAGAGGCCTTGTATTGGAGTCATTCATTACAACCCCCCAGAACCTCCCCAGAAGAGCACAGTAGCATTTCCTGGGACAGACCCTGCCCCTGTGGAGGTAAGCTGAGCCCAGGAAACCCTCTCTTGTTTTGTCCTTTCAGCCAGTTGGGTGCGATGGGAGGCTGTACTCGCCCCGGACCATGGACAGATGCAGGGTGTGTGGAGGGGACGGCAGCACTTGCCACCGTGTCTCGGGCACCTTCCGAAAGGCAATCTCACAGATAGGTACTCCCTGCTACCAGCCTGGAGACTTCACCTGCTACTTCTTACCACCAGCTGGCATGGAGGGGGACTGGCTTGGACGTGGGTAGGAGCTTTCCCAGCTGCTTGGCGGAAAGAGTTGAAGAATGCCACCACCCCTGCTTAAATGCCTGTGTTTTGTCCTTCTCACTTAATCATTAGAGGAGATTGGTTTGATGTGCTCTATATTGGGCTGGTAAGGTTTCCCTTCACCTGTTTAGAATAGGAAGCAGCTGGGGATCTATTTGTTCCTATTGATTTTGGCATCTCGCCCACCTCAGATAATGTGAAGAGATCAATGAATCTTCTTTTATTTGTGCTACGTGTTCATTTGAAACTTGAGCTATGATGAGGGTCACAGCATTTGTTTCAGCCTGCGCTTAATCTCCTGCTTTCCCCAGTCCTGTGGCTGGCACAACTGAGGGACAGTCCCCTCTGAAATCAGGCTGAGATTCATCCCTGCAGCCTGGTGGGCCAGTCCTCCAACCACAGGAGTAATGTGGACTGTGGTATGCTGATTAGTAATTAATGAACTGTGTTTTGAGGATGTTTTGGAACAACATTTCACACTGTTGTTGTTTCACTAGTTTGCCTCACTCCCTACAAACACCAGCCTAGAAAAGCACTCAGGCCCCTTTCCAGGGCAGGGGTAGTGGTGTTACCCCCTGTAGTAGTACGGGTACAGTTCTGGCCTCCCATTCCAGCCCTCATAATAACTTACATAACAGACAAGACCTGCATTTCCAGCGGGAAAGACCAACTGCCAAACCACGCAACTTTAAGAGCCTCTTATTTCCTCTCCCTTTAAAGGTCAATTTTTATGTTACTCCCAAGACAAATTCCTGGAGTCAGGAGTCTGTTCAGCATCAGCCCTGATCACTACTAAGCTTTTTTTCTGTGCTCTTGCCAGAAAGAGTGTGAAAGCACATTCATCCACACCCCCAAAGCCAGACTGTTTCATTGTGCAGTTCCTCCCCGATTCCAAACCCAGCAGTGCTCAGACTGACATCCATAATGATGATCTGTCAATGGGATTTCAGAGGAAATTTGGGATGAGAGCTCACAGACTGGTGCAATGTGCATTTAGTTCCTTGGCATCCTGCTCCTGAAGGGTAGTGCTGCCTCCCTACAGACACACTTGTCCCATGAGCTGTTTTTCCCACCCAGACCTTTTTATTTTGTCCCCGGGGTCTCCTCATGCTCTGTTCTGTTCCTCAGGGTACGTGTTCATCACCAACATCCCTGCTGGTGCCATGGACATCCTCATCATTGAGCGCAGGAAAACAGAAAACATCCTGGGTGAGCAGAGGAGCTGCATGGGTGTGGAGAACCCAGTTCAGCTGCCTGGAGAGGCTCTGTGCACTCCCACCTATGCTGCGAGAGAGCTACTGAGAGCATTTCCTCCAGGGTAGCTACATGGGTGCTTCATCTCTCCAAAAACCAAGGCTACCACATCTCCAGTGCCAGGAGAGACGTTTGCAACCCAAGTTCGCTATGGGCAGGGGCTGGGGTTCTGTTTCTGCTGGGCGTTTCTCATTCGTGGGCTCTTTGCTCTCCTCAGTGCCAGAGTTCTGCAGAATGTCCTATTTGTCTGTGTTCTCTCTCTTTGAAGCACTTGCAGATGAATCCGGGCATTTCTTCTTCAACGGCAACTCTGCCATTGACAACCCTCAGAACTTCAGGGTAGCTGGCACCATCTTCAAGTACCGGCGGCCCTTGAGCCTGAACTCAGATGGGCTGGAGTATATCATAGCTCACGGGCCCACTAACCAGTCTCTGAATGCCATGGTATGTGAGGAGCCAGATAACAGGAATATAACCTGGTTCCCAAGCCAAACCTGTGTGTATAGGTGGGTTGAGGAAGCCAGACAGGTGGGGGGGGGCTTTCCTTTTGGATTTATGAGCATGCTGTCTTCTCTTAGCAACCATCACCAAACAGATATGGCTAGAAAAAGCTGTTGGGAAATTCATACCCTTAAAATAAAAGTAGTTTTGTTTTCTTTCCCTGTTTCCTCTAGTACTATAACTTTAATGGGAAAATGCCTCACATAACTTATGACTACACTGTCCCACGGACACCGCCTCTCCGAACTGCAGCCCCTGCTCTTGTCAGGCCTCTCTACCACCACCTACCAGAGACCAGCCAGAGCCATCCCATTCCAGCCAACTCCAGAGCTGCCCAGGACTCCAATGCCACGTGGCTCTCCCTGTCACCAGATGACACCAGTGAACAGCTTCCTCTAAGGGAAGGGCAAGAAGATTTAGACTTTGGTCCCCCGCACTTCCTCCAGACCAACTCTTCCAGTCAGACCCGGGATTGGGGCTGGGAACAAAGTGAAGAGAAGGAGAAGTATGACTTTCAGATCAGACAGGTCTACCATGCAAACACAGCAGGAGAGGAAGAGGAAGAGGAAGAGGAAGCAGCAGCAGTTGGTGAGGAAGCAGCAGCAGTTGGTGAAGAAACAGAGTTGGGTTGGTTGCTTTGTTCTTCCTTCCCCCGTTTTATTGACTGAAAGCAGACATTCCATAGTGGTCTTTTTGACATCTAAGGTGGCTTTAGCACCAGGGTGGACAGGAGGGAGGGGTGGTAAATAGTGGAGTGGAGACTGTCAGGGAACAGCAAGGGCTGGTAGCTCTGTGGGAAAAGGGGAGGCTGCGAGAGGGTGGCCACAGTGAGGAGATGTTAGGTCATAGGTTGGACTTGATGATCTCAAAGGTCTTTTCCAACCTAGTTCATTCTGTGGTTCTGTGATCCTGTAATATGGGTTAGGCAGGGCACTCACTCAGTGCCTGAGCTTGACAGGCAGGGCAGTGACAGCAACAGGGCCTAGTGACAGTCCAGTCATCATCAGGGGACAGCAAGGAGACAAGTAAAATCTGAGGTCCATCTGGGAGAGCCATACAACAATCCAGGAACAAAGAACACGTGCAACACTGTGCAGCCCAGGACTGGAGCTTAAATGGGGCTCCAGAGCACTGGGCAGACAGAGCAAGGGGTCGGCCAGGGTAATTAAAGCCTACTGATGCTCCCTGGTAGAAATTTTTTATTTTTAGGCTGAACACTGAATGTTTTTTGCCTTGTTACATGCCACACGCTGAAGTACAAGCCATCCCATATAGTTAAAGCATATATTTTAAATTCCAGCTCTCAGGTTCAACCAAATCTCCATCAGCACAGCTGTGCCGTACAGCAGGAGGAGACCCGAGCTGTCAGAGAACAGCCGTGTGACATCCTCCAGGCTCCGTCTCTTCAGGCGCCTCTGTCACCGAGACCCTCACAACGCTGCCTTTTGCAGGGAGCTGCAGCCCCTGGCAGCCAGGCCAGCCCCCAGGAACTCCACGGCCGGGCTCTGGCCCCACTGGCCACAGGGCCTCCACAAAGCACTGGCTCGCAAGAACTCGCTGGAGGACTTGAAGGTGGAGGTGTTTGCTGGGAGTCAGGGGGAAGCGACAAACTACAGCACGATGGCATCTGTGGAGAGCTCTCTGCTCGGGGCCAGCCCCACCACCAACATCAGCCAGGCAGAGCCCCTGCGAGCCCCTGGCACTGAAAGGTGGCACCTGATTTCCTGGGCAAAACAGAGCATGGTTGGGTGGGGAGGGAGGGCCAGTCCAGTCCTCTGGGAGTCTCCCTGCTGTCCTTGATGTCCCCATTCACCAGTGGCTATCCATGGAAGCTGCTGTAGGTACTTCCTCCAAAGACTGATTGTTACAACTGGCTGGACAGGAAGCTCCTGGAACATATTTCAGGGTCCATTTAAATGGGTGCTGAAGGACCTGGTGTGGTTGTAAAGAAGGCCAGGAATCTGTAGCATGTCACATATACACCATTATGTCATGCCCCTCCTGTCCCATTCCTCTGGGCACATAAGCTTCTGAAGCTTCTGTAAACATTTGGCAGGAGACTGAGGATCAGCTTTTAAATATTTCTGGCAAGCCACATATGAACTCTCCCCACCACATTATATGATATGAGAGGGACCTTGCTTGAGCTTCCCTTCCCAACCCAAATCATGCCTCCACACAAGGTATGAGCTGAGGGTGAGGGCACCTCCACGGTTGGCAAACCATGATATACATGAGACTTGCTATGAACGATGCTTCCTCCTTGCTAGTTGAATTTGGAAAGTGGATCAAGGCTTTGCACTCTCTGTTCACCAGTGGTCTGCCTTGCCCAAAGTGGGGGGAATAGAAAGCAGAAACACTGGCTTTCTTTCCATATTCAGAGACAGCAAGGAGGAATTTCCCTATCTTTCATGTTTGCAGCAATTTTTTTCATTTTTAGCTCACACCACCTCCTTTTTCCACAGCAATAAGTTCGACGTGAGCCCTGTGGGCCACGATGACATCAGCTTGGCTGACATGTATCGGTGGAAAGTCTCAGCTTATGCCCCCTGCAGCTCCACCTGCACTTCAGGTATGTTTGGCTTCAGGTGACTGATCACATGAGGTCCTTTGAGGGCTGTTGAGGGAGAGAATCCTGTTATTTTTTTATATGACAGGGAGAGTTTCAGATGCAGTGAGTACTCCAGTTTTTTAATGCTGGTGGGAGGAAGCTCTTGGATCTGATGGAGCACAGCTGAGGGTGTTGCTGGCCCAGCAGGTATCAGCACCTCCTATGCCATGTGCGTACGCTATGATGGAGTGGAAGTGGATGAATCCTACTGTGATGCCCTGACCCGACCAGAACCTACTCACGAATTTTGCACAGGGAGAGAGTGCCAGCCTAGGTGAGTGGAAGGGACATCAGCTATCCAGAGGGAGATGTCTTTCTAAGGATCATTTCTACTGAAGGCTGAAAGGTACGCTTAAACTGAGAAGACCTTGTATCCCCATGTAAGCAAAAAGAGGGAAGAATTTGGGACCTAAATTGCTTGCTAAGGGCAAAGCTGGTTTCAAGACCAGCACCACATTACTTAGATGTGATGAGCAAACCCACAGCAGCAGCTGCTGGGTGAGGGAGCACAGGTGTGCAGGCACAGCCCTGCCACCCTATGCCCCTGATCCCCCTTACCTGGGTGTTCCTTTGTGCTTTCTCTGCTCGTGGAGGTGGGAGACCAGTCGGTGGAGCGAGTGCTCCCGGACCTGTGGCGAGGGCTTCCAGTACCGCACCGTGCGCTGCTGGAAGATGCTGGCGCCGGGCTTCGACAGCTCTGTCTACGATGACCTCTGCGAGGGAGCAGGGCTGGCCAGGCCCATGGAGAGGAAAGCCTGCAAGAACAAGGCTTGTGGGCCCCAGTGGGAGCTCTCTGAGTGGTCCGAGGTAGGCTTTGCTCCCAGAGCTGAGTAGCCAGGGCTAGGGTGGCGCCTGGAGGAAGGTGGCTGGCAGATGTTGGGTGCTGAGGAAGTCCCCTGGCCAACTGCACCCTGGGGAAACAAGGAGTGCCTTTATCTGCAGCTGCCCTGTTCTGGCACTGCTCAGCAGACAAAACATGTTTTTCCTATGTTCACTTCTAAAGCAGGACATTGATCAAGTGAAAGCCCTGCCAGCAAGAAGCTTCCTCTTTTAGAGGATTCAAACTGAGGGACAGTTGGGAAACAATGCCATGGAGATACAGAAAGACTAAAAGTCCATTGCAGTCCCTTTGACTGACTTCCCATAGCCTGCTCGGGTTGTGGCCCAGTGACTTTGAACAGCAGTTTAGGCATCAGCACATTGATGTGTTGTAGCTCTAGGTCCCAAGCTAAATGAGCAGCAAAGACAGAGGCGGACACACCTTTTTCTGTCCTTGCTGGGGTCCTTCCCCTCTCTCCTAGAGCACCAGGAGGACAACGGGAGGCGGCACAGCTGCTTCCCTACCCTTGTTCTGTGCTCCTGAGCCCCGGGCCTGACTCAGTGTGGCCCTTGCAGTGCTCAGCGCGGTGTGGCACGCCAGGGACCATGAAGCGGGAGGTGCGCTGCTCCGTGGAAGCTGCCCTGTGCGACGAGTCCCGCAAGCCCAGCAGCGAGAAGCCGTGCACGGGCCCGCCCTGCGACCGCCACTGGACTGCCTCCGACTGGGGCCCCGTGAGTCCGGGCATCTGCCGTGCCTCTGGCACCCAGCGCTGGGCTGGAGGGTGGGAGCAGCTGGGCAGGAGGGTGGAATCAGCTGGGCAGATGTGTTGCATCTATCGGCTCTCTTCTGGCAGAGGCCAAGCTATAGAAACTAAAATAACCTCTGTTTTTGCCTCACCTTGCTGTAAATTTTGGTTAAGTGTGAGCTGAGCTCCATTCAATAATCTGGGAAGCTCACGGCACCTGGAGAATGGAAACTGCTGACTAAATGAACCTCTAAAATCCCTTGGGATCCAGTGCAACAGTCCCAGAGTCAGGGCTGGACGCTGGACTCAACCCTACTGGCACCACCAACCCTGAGCTCTGCAATTCCCTGCTTTCTGATGTCTCTAAATGCCTTTTGCTCTCCAAGTGCTCAGGTTCGTGTGGAGAGGGGCGCATGAGCCGCTTCATCGCGTGTCGCAACGTGGAGGGCAAGGTGATCTCCAGCTCGCAGTGTGACCTGGCCACCAAGCCCCTGGCTGTCCACCCATGTGGAGACAAGAACTGCCCTGCACACTGGGTGGAGCAGGAGTGGGAGCAGGTAAAGCCAAGCCCAGCCCTGTGTCCTCAGACCTCCTTCCCACCCTACATCCCACAGAATGTGGTGGGAGCTTGGTTCCCTTGGCAGAGCACAGTTGTATAGTGTGACCTCTAGACATGGATCTGTATCCTTGTCCCAGCTCCTTTGAGAAAAAGGGAAGGAGTAGTGAATATCCCAGCTTGTCCCTGCCATGCGCCATAAAAAACCCCAAAGTTTGTGGCATTCACTGCCTTCCCAATGAGTTCCACAGGAGGGCAGCAATACCTTGAGGAAACTTGAGGAAACCGCTCTCCCACCTGGTCCTCAGCAGAGCCTTGTTCACTCTCCCCCACAAAGGACACGAGTTTCCCACAAGTAAAGAGTCTGAACAAAACCGGCTTTGTCTCTGATAAGTAACAGGTGGAGGTAAACCTGAACCACAGCCCAGATCCCTGTGCTGACATCCAGACCGTAACTGTATACTGGCTTCAGGGATGACAGTCCAGTGCACGTGGTCCAGGTGCTCTGTTCCACCCAATACTCCGTCTCTGCACATCTTTTTACTCTCTTTCTGTTCCTCAAGGCCTAAAGGCTTCAGGCTTTCCCATGGACATGCTGGTCCAAATCCTAGAGTATCCAGAGAAACACAGTGAGTCAGCTGTGAAGCTTGGGCTTTTTCTTTGAAGTCTTGAGTGAAACCAGGATTCATACAGCACTAAGGAAGAAGGTTTCTAGGAAATAAGGGAAGCAGCCAAGCCCTCTTACCTCCAATCATGGCTAAGCCTCTTTCCTCACTTTGCTCCTTTTATAGCTAATGACTGCATTCAGCTGAGCCTCCTCCAGCACCAGTAACAAGCACAGGCTGCTTATACCTGGCAGTTCTGTAACCCTCCCCTGCTCTGGCCCTCTGTGTAGGTCACACACAGTCCTGAAGTGCCATTTTCAGCTGTGACCTGGCTATGAAACTCATCAGAGCTCTGAAAAACCAGCTGAGCTCCCCACTTTTGCCTGTGCCAGCTTCTTTGCTGTGTTCTCTCTGCTGATGAGCTCTGAGTTCTCAGGATGACTAAGGGCAGATGCAAGCCAGTTGTGCTGGCCCTGCTGCGGAGAAAAAGGACTCAAAGCAGTGAAATCTCAAACTGGCAACTGCCTGTATGGTCATTGGGGAGCAGATCCTGCCTCCTTCTGCTTTTCCTGGTGGTGGCCTGATGGAGAGAGCCCTCCCAGCTAAGCCTGCATAGCTCTGGGTTCAGCAGTGCTTGTCTGTGCACATCGCTTGCACCGCACCACTTCAGCCCTCTTGGGCCCACACAAAGGTTGGCAGTACTCCAAGATGTAGGTTGCTACATGCATATGCTATGTGGATTTTCAGGACATAGATACACATGAAATAAGACAGAAACAGCCTCTTGCAGTCTTAGCTTGGCTGCTCCAGGCGCCCTGCTGTAGCTGCTCTCGAGGCCAGCCAAGGTGAACTCCACTGAACGCTAATGACCAGCATCTGTCCCTGCTCCCTGGGAAATCTGGGCAGCACGTCCCTCTGTTAGACTGGTGTTAGCACAGGCATTAAGCCTTCCAAGCAGAATGCCCTCTTGCCTGAAGCTCAAGCATCATTTGCTACCAGGCTGCTCTGTTCCCTCGCAGTGTGACGCCAGCTGTGGGCGAGGGATGAAGACCCGGCTGGTGCTGTGCGTGGGCCTGGAGAATGGGCTGTACAGAGAGTACCCCGAGAAACGCTGCCAGAGCTCTCCGAAACCTGAGGAACAAGCTGCCTGTTTCAGGAGGCCATGTTCAACGTGGTTCACCACCTCCTGGTCCCAGGTAGGGCTGGGGGTGGTGGGGAAGAGGCAGGGGATGCCTCATAGTCCTAGTTGGTGGAGCAGGACCTGTGCTGAGGCTCGCTGGCAGCCTGCTCTTCCAAGTCTGGATGGGACTCCCAGTTCTGTTCTGCCAAGTCTGGATGGGACCCCAAGTTCTGCTCTTCTGCAGAACAGGCAGCAAGATGAGAAACTGGCACACACAGGCTGGAGAAAATCTTGGGGCATGGGGGTTATTGCCTCAAGAAGAGCATGCACCACACTCCAGGCATGCAGGATACAGCTGCATCTCCTCCGCTGCCACGAGTCCATGTTTTGTCTTTCCCTCTTTCCCTTAATAGTAACTGGTGAACATTTAGGGTATGGGAAGACTGGGGAGCTGTGTCTGGTTTATAGCAGCCATTTCCTCCATTTTCTGTCACAGTATCAATGCTCCAAACAAAAATAGTTCTGAGCTGCAACAAAGAGATGAAAAGCAAACTCTCCCTTGCTCTTCCCCAACCCCAGCTCTGGGATGCTTTCCTCCAGCAAGAAAAAGGGAGAGTAAGTTTGAGATCAGCGTGACATTTGACCCAAACCTTCTCAAGAACAGGGATCCCCCAACAGGGATTGGGAAACCTCAGTAGAGCAAAGAACTTGGGAGCTACAGAAAAACAGAAAATGCCTCTCATGCTCTCTTTCCTGCTTCTTCACCCTGACAGTGCAGCAAGACATGTGGTGCTGGCGTGCGACTGCGGGAGGTGAAGTGCTACCAGGGGGAAGCGCTTGCTCAGGGCTGTGACCCCTCTGCCAAACCAGAGGCCAGGCAGACATGCCAACTCCAGCCATGCCCCACAGAGGCACCAGGTACATGTGGGAGGGCAGGGAGGTGGAGGAGACCTTGGCTTTGTCCATGATGCCCATGCTGGGGAAGCACATCTCCTTTGTAACCCCTTCTGTGTGTTCTTCTGCTCCCCAGAAGACGCCTGTGAAGACAAAGCGACGGCCAACTGTGTGCTGGTGCTGAAGGTGAAGCTGTGCTCGCACTGGTACTACAGGAAGGCCTGCTGCTGGTCCTGTCGCCTCAAGTCACCCTGAGAGCTGCCAGGCCATACTTTCCTTCTAAGTTCAGGGGCAGCAGCCCCCTCGAGCCAGACTTTCCACTTGAAGCCACTCCACTTGGCTTGGCTGTGGAGCCAGTCCCTGTAGAGCAGCCTGCTCAAGCAAGGAAGGATTCCTATGACTCAGTCATCACTGTTCCCTCTCCACCGAGAGGGTTTCACACAAGACAAACCATCAGTGCCTAGAAAGCTACTGAGGAGTGAGTTGGGAGAGCCTGTCCCTGCTGTCACCGTCTCTCAGGGTGCCGAGGCCAGCCTGCGGCAGGGCAGGGACAGCAGCATCCCTCTGCTCTGCCCTGCAGGCTTCCTACTACAAGGGCAACTGCCAAAACACACTGAAAAATTGTGGCACAATAAAGAGATAAACTATAAAACTGTGTATTTGGGATGCATGTGCCTAGGGAGGAGCCAAGGGAGGAGCAGGGGACACGAGGAGCAAAAGCAGGAGTAGGAAGGGTAGGGAGGAAAAATCCTTGCACCAGTAGAGCTTCCAGGCAGCACTGGATAAAGCCCCTTTGGTGTTGCCTGCCAAAAGAACAGAAACCACTCCTGGTTTGTATTTCAAAGTCCTCGTTTATTTCTGACATTGAATTTGGACCCATAGCTGAGCAACAAAGACAGAGAATAGTAACAGGAGGAATCTGAAGTGGAAAAAAATCTGGGATCCCTGCCCCTACCCCATCCTGTTCTTCCACCAGCTCCCAAATCCTCTTAATTCCCAGCTGAATCCCCTGCTTTTAGAGCCCTTCCAGACTCACCCATTTCCCTGTAGCCATGCCAGACCCAGGGCATGTGTTGGCTGCAAGGCCAACCCTCATCTTGGCCATCTGGCTGCTCTGGAACTGCCTCCCCAGCCTTGGCGCCTCGTTAGCCTGTCACAGGTCAGGCTTTAATTTGCTTGTGATGAAGATGACAATGGAGTGGCCTTCCTTCAGCTACAAGGGTGACCCACAGAAGTGTGTTATCCCCACCCTCTAGAGGTCACGGTGCTGCTGTGGCAGTGGAAGGAAAGCCTTTTTGTGTGCCAAGAGGTAGAGCTGGATGCTGGGAGCTGCTGTGTCCATGTGCTGGCTCTGCGCTCGCCAAGGGAACGGCATCACGGGGCCGTCTGGCAGAGACCACGCTGGGACACATTAACTTCTCACGGCTCCCAGCATGATGAGACCTAGCTGAGCAGATGCTCTAGCGGGAAAGAATGGGAGGATTTATCAAGTTAGCCAAGATTTTCTTCCAGTTAAAGACCATGTTTTCAGGGAGGAGCACTGGATGGGAGGCAGTAAGAGCTACAGATTATTGACCAGTGGGATCCAAAGAGCTTTGTTGCTGGTAACTTTCATCTTCCCTCCTGCCTGCCCTTAATGTGAGAGGATATTAAAACCTGCTATCGCTATTTGGAGAATGGAAAGAGACTGTAAAAGCGATGTGGCCAGACCGAGTCTCCAGATAATGGGAATGCAATGTCCTTTTGGGTTGGAGGTGGGGGAGATGGTGCATAACATTTGCTCAGAAGTGTGTGTAAAATGCAGGCTGGGGCAAGGTGTTTGTTTATAAGGACCATCACCATGTTTCGTCTGGCTCCTTTCTTCAGACCAGAGGTGCCAAGGCATGGGCAGGTCCAATGTGTACATCAGCCTTTTGCCTGGTAACGTGGACATTCCAGGCTAGTGCACCCTGTGTCTCTGTGCTGAGACCTACTTTTTGTGTGTGAACGGGGAGGTCAAGTCCAAATCCTTCTGTGAGCAGCGGGATCACTTCTAAATTGGAGTGGTGAAAATATAAAACCCCATCACTCACATTTCTGAGCAGTCCAATCCTATATTGCAAAGGCATGGCACGGGTTTCCTGCCATTGCCTCCAACAGCATCCTCAGGGATCACTGCTGTCCCAGTCCCTCCTCCCTGCTGGGAATGGGAAATGCTCAGCAGAGCAGTCTTGCACTGGTTGCTATGGAAGTGCCTGGGAATGATGGAGATGTCCCTTTAGTAATTTTTCACTTAATTTGATTTATGGAGGAAGAAGAAACTTTCCCACATTCATTTTTGCAGAAAGGCAGAGTCACTGGCCGTCATTGCCAGCTGCAGTGCCGGTGAACCCACGTTCACAGCATGTTCTAGACACATTTGGGTCTTGCACCCTCTTCTTCCAGAAGCAAAAGCAGGGGGACTCCAACCATCTGAACATCACTCTCCAGTGGGAGGGCCCTGCAAAGGAGACGTGAGCCAGTGGGCTCTGCTGTTGCTGTCAAAAGCAAAATCCATCCTAAAGCCAACTTTCCTCCAGCTGTCTGAGCTGTCAGGATGGGGCTTTGAAAGCTGAAGGTAACCAAAACTGCAGTTATTTAGGTACTCAATTCTTCCCATAAGTAAAATCTTGCCATATTCATGGGTCCAAGTTAAAATTGCTCCTAAGAAAGCTTGTGAGGAGTAGAAGAGGTGGGGGCTTTGGCTGCAGAAGGACTGGCCTGTGCCTGTCGGCACGGGTGAGCACTTTCGTAAGGAACTTTTGCCTCCCCTAGCAGTGACCTAAATTCACGTCCGGAACTTCTTCAGCACACGTGAAAACCGAAGCAGGTGGGAGACGGTGCCCTATCTTATACTTGAACAGAAAAGCTAACTGCTAGCAGCAACTGACGCAGTACGAGGGGAGCAGGACGACCTGGATCTTCCCTTCTTCACTTCCCCATCGCTGAGGAGCGCTGCCATGCCCCGCTGGGCACTGGGATTCACTGGGAATGGCAGCTGGCGGTCAGTCAGCCCAGTGCTCCGTGTGCTGGAGGCAGCGGGCGTCACCTCGGGTGGCTGTGTGGGGACACCAAAGGCCTCACTGGGCTCAGGGAGCCAGGGTAATTAAATCAGGTTGTACTGTACATAGCCCTCGTTAGACAAGTCCCTTTGGGAGAGAGAGTAGATAATAATGACACTTACGATGGGTTTGGAGGTGGCCGGTTCAACGTTGCCCTTTGAGGTCTCACTCACCTTCTGGCCCGCGCGGCTTGGCCGTGCCGGGCGGCTCAGCGGGACCACGCCGGCCTCGGGCTGGGCTACAGGCTCCTCTCCTCAAAGACAAGTGCAAAGCCCCTTCCCTGGAGCCCTGCCGGCTGGGGACACCCTGTGCTAGCGGCAACGGCGACTATACCTCCGTGCTGATGGCCCGCGGGTTGGGGAAGCTGTCGCGGAGCAGGCCGTGGCGGCTCAGCGTGTAGCTCTGCAGGGCGGCCATGCTGAGGGGCGGCCCCATGTCCTTGCAGCACGCGGCGCTGTAGGTGACCCTCTCGCCGCCGTTGCGCACCATGTCGGCAGTCCGGATGTAAAAGGGCGAGCCGTACGGGGAGCAGCTCGGGCAGTAGGTGTGAGCCCCGTGCTGGTTGAGCTCGCTGGGCGGCGGAGCGGGGCTGCCCTGCCCGTCCACCATGCGGGAGCTGCAGGCATTGCACATGACCAGGTGCGAGTGCGTGGGCAGGTCGGGCTCTTCCTCTTCCTCCTCCTCCTCCTCCTCTTCCTCATTGGAGTCATTTTTCTTGCAGCAGTAGTACTGCGGGAAAGGGAAGGGGTTGTGTGAGGGGAAGCGGAGCAGCCGGTGGGGTAACCATGCCACATCTCCGCTCCCCTCATCCCCCTGCCACAGAAACCCTCCAGGGCTTCTTACTGATCTGCTCCATCATTCCTGGGTCCCGTGGAGCGGCAGAAGCCACACAAAACCTGGACCTGAGCATGCTGCAGGAGGCACCTGCTGGAGAACTCACCCTCATCCCCCTGTGAGGTTTGCAAGGGGAAGGTATTTCATCCTGCCGGTTAAAAATTGCTCCAAGGAAGCGTTGTGCTTTTCATCACACGGGCATTGCTGCATGGCACAGACTTCACATTAACTTTTAAAGAGCAGGAGGTTGTAGCTAGCCGTTGTTGAAAGCCTCCTCGGTTGATTTACAAGGGGAAAAAATTTATATAAAAATCGCCATTTGCTATTGCAAACCCAGCCAAGCCTGCACCTCAATCAGTAAGTGCTGCAGAGCCTCAAAAGGCTCGGGGCAGTACTCCCCACACCTGGGGGAGGGAAGGACATAACTGCAGCACTTGGGGGGATAGGAGGTTGCAACTCCTTGCCATCACAGGCAAAAGAAAAAGCCCCTCTAGACCCTTCGTGCAGCAGCACCTTGGCCTGGGGAGCACAGAATCATAAAATATCCTGAGTTGGAAGGGTCGAGTCCAACTCCTGGCCCTGCACAGGACAGCCCAAAAATCATACCGTGTGCCTGAAAGCATTGTCCAAGCACTTCTTAAGCTCTGGGAGGCTTGGGGCTGTGACCACTGCCCTGGGGAGCCCATTCCAGTGCAGGGTGGGGATGGCAAGGTGGAGGACACTCACCTGTAGCCTACAGTAGCAGAGCACAGCAATGATGCACAGTAGGATCACCGTTGCTAGGATTCCCCCGGTGATAACAACAGTTCCCGCTGTCATCCGACCGATTCTCCATCAAACTCTGGAAGGCAGGGACACAAAACTCACCTTCCCTGGTTTTGTCATCATATCGTGGATGTGATGCCCACAAGCCATCCCAAAATATTGCATCCTCATTCCCCTCTCCCCAGCTGGAAAAGTATCATCCAATATTATCCTCCTCCTCTTAGTAAGAGGACACCTGAGACGCAGCATCACATCTCCTCATTGTTATTGCTACTCTGGCCTGGGGTCTTTGTCACCCCACAGCCCACTGGCAAAACCTCACCCTTACTGAGCCAAAAGGGATGATTTCTACCCTCCTGGCAGAAAATCCTGTTTCTTCTTCAAAATGCAGGAACAAACCTGGGCTTTTCACCAAGCAAAGCCAAAAGGGAGCCTCTGAACTCCACAACAGTCTGAGCCCAAGAATTGCACCTCGGCTGTCTGTCAGGCACTCAGAAAGCTAAGCAGCCCCCACCCCCATCCCTGTGCCATGGCACCCAGGGGATACTCACGTTCAGTGACGGAGGCGTTCGACCTGGAAGAAGTGGAGGGAGAGGTTAGACATGGCCTGACAGCACCCCTTGCACCTGCCTGCCTTTCCCCATTTCCCAAGAATTTGCCTTGATTTGGGATCTGCAGGAAGCCTTGCTTCACCCCCCGGTCATTTTCTTTAATTTGGAGCAGGGAAAGGAGGCATTTCCCAAGCCTGGAGCAATGTTCTCTACAGGAACAGGGCGCAGGCCTGGCTTAGTCAGCACTTGGCCTTTTCCACTTCAAAATTTATTACAAGGAAGGCAGATGCATCATTTCGCTGATGTTTTAGGTGCCGCTGGGAAATATCTCCTCCATCCCCTCCAGGTGAGCCCCAGCATCCTCCCCCACCCCATAGACACTTACCCAGAAAAGGACAGGCAGGACGTCGCAGTCACGCTGGCCCCGGGCCGGATGGTGGGGACAGGCAGCACCACATGGCCAAGGGGAGACTTGGCGGCCCTGGGAGGGAGAACAAGGAGAAAAACTCCACCATCAGCTCATCCCCCTTCCCAAAGGGCTACCCAGTGTCCATCCCCATCAATGCCACCTCTGTCACCACAGTGGGGCATAAATAAATTGCTTTTTTTAGGGAGACCGTCAGGAAAGGTGGGTGCTGCAAAGGTGGGTAAAGCAAACTGCCAGGAAAGGATGATCCCGTGTCCCAAATCTGCCATTTCACCAAAACTGAGGACACTTCTTGTACCAAGAAATGGGTGTAGCCATCACCTCCCCATCACCTCCTGGCAATGCCCAGTGCAGCCGCATTTCATTATTGGCCCCCGCGTCCCTCTGTGCCTTGTTCAGAGCAGGGATAATTGATAGAGCCCAAGTGCCAGCCCCTTGCAGCTTAGGAGATCTAATTACCCACTCACCACGCGGCCCTAATTAACGAAGAGAGGTGGCAGCTTCCAGGCGAGACCTTCCCAGCTCTGCCCTGGCCCCTCTCTGCTGCACGTCCCAGCAGGCACAGTGTGAAACCTTCCCCTCCAAAAATCACCCACCCTCCTCACTCTGCTGTGGTGGTTTGCACATCCTGCCTGCCACAAATTGATTTTCAGCTCATGGGAAGTTCCTGCAGGAAGCCAGAAGGAGGGCACGCATTGGATTTCCTCCTTGAGCCGCTCTCACACACGAAACAAAGAAAAAAAAACAAAAACCCAAAGAAATCAATATGTCCATAACCCAGCTAATATCTCCATCCACCAGGAGACCCAGCACAGAGCTAATAATAGAGACCAACACACTCAGCTCCTGCTCCCTGTTACCAAACCGTACCCTGAACCACTGCCAGGAGTGTGAAGGGACACACAGGGAGCCTTCAGTGCGGTTTTCATCTGCCCAGGTGCCTTCCTTAACAGGGAGAAGGTGACAGTGGGTGGCTGAAAATGGCAAACACTGACCTTTGATGACCCCAAGAGGGACATACTGCAAGCTGGACAGTGATGGATGGTGCAGGCGGCTGTTCACGTCCAGAAAACTTCATTTCATGGGAGCTGTGATTTGATTTAGAGCTTAGAGAGCAACATCCAATTATCCTGAGGATTGGAGTGAGCAGGCAGCCCTGGAGAATGACCCCGGGCAAGGAGGGACTAGCCTTGGGGATCCTTTGGTCACCTCGGAGACCTGAGTGTCTCAGAGGAGCTCATGCCCCATCTCTGGCATTCCCATTTCTGGGAATGCTGGGATCAGCATTTCACTAGCCCCGCTCAGGAACTGGGCTCTTCCTTATTAAAATAGTGAATGTTAAACAAAGGCAAAAATGAAAATGAAGCACAAGAGAAGCATTGTCTTTCCTCTTCTCTTTGGAGGGGGTGTTTTTCAAGAGGAGGAAATTCCTGCCCTTTTCTCCTTCCCCAAACCCAGCCCACCAGCAGCCCAGAAGTTCATTTTCTACCAAGTCTGTGCCCATAAAATAGCTTTCTCTAGTCCATAGCTCTCTCCTGCATGGAAGAAGGGAATGTAACACCTCTCAGGGAAGGAGCAAAAGCCACAGTCTCAGAAGCAACTGGGGTTTTGGGAATTACAAGCTAAATACAACCAGAAAGGGGCAGGACAACTACAGCAGCCTTTTTATATCTCTGCCACCAGGAACCAGCTCATACCCATTTTCCATCCACCCTTCCCAATCATATACCTGCCTGCTGAAAAAGGAGCATTTTAGGCTCCACTGGCTCAGCCCCACACAGCCCCATTACTCCATCCCAACAAAAGGACATACATTTTATGGATCCTGGGCTGCACTGTGAGCTGAGCTGTCCTAGAGAGGGACAGGACACAGAGGCATCCCGGGGGATGGATCCAATTGGACAAATGCAATTCCCCGAGGGATCCAATTGGACAAATGCAATTCCCCGAGGCCCAGTCCCATTTCTCCTTCTGACTCAAAAGGGCAGTCGAGAGTTGTTTGAATATTTAAATATCCCAGGTCGAGCAGATGCCTTGGCACCCGCTGGCTCCCGGGTGGCGCAGGAGAGGCAACAACCCAAGGGTGGCCGCGGGAACCCTCTGGCACACAAATCATCTGAATAAAGTCAGCATTTATGCGAGCAGGGATGCATTGCCCTCCCTGTCTTTCGGGGAGCGAGCGGAGCAGTGTCACTCAGCAGAGCGGTGTCACCCGGCAGAGCGGTGTCACCCGGCAGAGCCGTGTCACTCAGCAGAGCGGTCACTCAGCAGAGCGGTCACTCGGCAGAGCCGTGTCACTGGACAGAGCGGTCACTGGGCAGAGCCGTGTCACTCGGCAGAGCGGTGTCACCCGGCAGAGCCGTGTCACTCGGCAGAGCCGTGTCACTCTGTCCCCGCGTGTCGGGAGTGGGCGGAGGGCGGGTCCGCGGCTTCATCGAACTCCTCCGGGCTGGCGGGCAGAGCCGCTTGCTGCAGGGATACATTTTCTTTAATGTTGCCTCACAGCGCAAAGTTACGGCCTGAAAAGTGACTCTGGGAACGAGTGGCATCTCAGGCTTCTGTATTTATTCTCCTTCGATGACGTCCATAGCAGATTTGCACGGTTTGCAAGCCGGTGGCGAGGTTTTTGCCAGCCACCAGCCCTCCCAGCACAGCTGAGACATTGCCGTCCTCACTCACCCCGGCTGTCCCCGCAGCCTCGAGCCCATTCCTGCCACCCGACAGGGGTCAAACACTCATACCTGAGCTCGGGAGCGGGTTTAGGCTGGGGCAGGGCGTGGCTGTACACCCAGAGCATCACGCCGAACCTTGCCACGAGTTCTGCCCCGAACCAGGCTCTGCTCTCCTGGTTTTGCTCTGCAGCTCACGCGATAATTCAATGAAATGTCTGCCTGGTAAATTAGCCCGGCCGCTGCCTCACCAGAGTCATCTCCCAGGGCCTAATTGGAAAAAACCAGCATCAGGGGCTGCCTTTTCAGAACAGATTATGGCAGCAAACAACAGGGCAGCTCCCAGGCAGCTGTGACCTGCCCCGTGGTGAGATTCAGGGGGATCAAGCCTCTGCTGCAAACCCCCAGCCATGGGGCAGCGTGGGTGCTCAGGCAAGGCTGGGGTCCCCCAAACTCCCTGTGTGTCAGCTGCTCTGTGCTGCAAAGCATGAGGGGCCAAACCGAGCCACGGGGGAACACAGCCAAGGAGACCCCATCACACAAACGAGCCGAGCCACATGAAATTTTACCCAGAGCAATGGCACTGTGTGATGCAGCTGGCAGCCCCCAGTAGCCTTCCTCTGGTCCCAGTGTTCGCCCCCCTAGGCTTCCTGCCCAGATGGCAAACCCCTGGCTCACTGTGAAGCCAAATCAGCTGAACCTGCTGCTGGTTCAGCTGGAGTTATATTGGAGTCTGGACCAGTCTGCAGACAGAAATCACAGGAGCACTTGTGAAAACTTTTATTTCTGCCTGCTGCAGAGAACTCCAAATAAGGTTTTTCCCAGCAGAAAGAGTGTTTTGTGTGACTCATTTCCTCCTCAAGGTTTTTTCCTGCTGTGATGCCTTTGGTGCTTTGAACAACGTGGGGGTTTCCCAGCAGTTTTGCTGCAGCCAACACCCTGCTCCTGGATACCACAAGGGCAGCCAGGTCACAGAGGTGACACTGTCCCCCAGCTGAGTATCCAGTGAGTCACAGTCATCAAAACCAAAAATTCTGTGCCCTGCTGCAAGTCTGCCCTTGCTTTCCTTCTACCACCTTGACCAGCTCCCCAAGGCTCCCCACTGCCTCTTCCCAGCCCAGCAATGGGAAAGACAAAACACCAACAAGAATGTGAAACCAGCTCTTTTCTTGCAAAACCTTTGTGGAAAAGGCATGATATCAATCACAATTAAAAAAGAATCAAAGGCCTTCAATGGTGGAAGCTGCCAGCCATACCCAGCTCCCGGGTGGGCATGAAGGGCAGCAGTCCTGCTGCAACACTGCTCCTGACCCGCTGAGCCCAGGAAATCCCTTCTCCTGGCCATCAAACTCCACAAAAAACCTCCTTCTTGCCCACCCAGGTTCCCTGCCTCCTACACTGTGCCTCATCCTGCCCATCCACCCCATCTCTGGGGTGGGAGCCCCAGAGAACTTCCCTGCCAAGCAATTTATCTTTACAGCCAGAAAGGACCAAGCATTCCCTCCAATATCTGTCCAGGTGTGTGAAGCCCTGGCACATCCTGGGACCAGCTGGCACATCTGCATTCCTCTCCCTGGGAAACCTCCTAGCACTTCTCAGACTTCTGGAGGAAGGGCAGCTTTGCAGGGTGGGACTTCTCAGGCACGGATTATCCTGAATCTCGTTACTTGGGCATCTCATCTGCCCTTTATCTCCTTAAGCAACTATTCAGATCCCGTCCCGCCTGCCTGCGTGGATTAACTGCAGCCATGGATATGATGGAGGGACACAGAAGGGACTGTCACCGCACCCTGTCCCCAAAAACACACACAGACACCAAACCCTGTGGGCTCAGCCAGGGCTAGACCTGGATCAAGGCGAGTCTCTATATAATTACAACCCCATTTGCAGCTCTTCCTCATTGCTCCTCCTCATTTAAAGCCTGGGAGGCTTAAAACCCAGGGCAGGAGAATGGCAGCTCCCTCCTCAGCCCCCCACACGTCTCCTACCCTCTGTGTTTGCTCAGCCGGCTCCCAGCCAGCCCAGCTCGGGAGCCAGGGGGGGTGGATGCAGTCCTGGGAAGGGTGATGAGTAGCCTCGGGCACAGGGAAGGCGTCAGACGTGGGCAGCCCACAGAGGGATGCAGGATGGGAATATCCTGGGCCTGATCCACATGGCTCATCTCCCGCCGCTGTGCCCAGGGCTCCTCCCAGGGCAGCTCCTGGCAAAAGCCTCGTGTGGCCAAGGCCAGGAACGTGTGCCGGGGAGCCACTCCACCGTGCTCCCAAAATAACCAGGGACAAAACCGGCGGCATGAAGCCAAGTCACACAGAGACAGGCTTCTGAGATTATCCTGTGCATCAGATCCCCAGGCACTCTGGAGCCAGCCAGTACCTGACTAGCATCCCTGCTACAGACACTGTCCCTCCCAGCACCCACACATCCCCACCAGGACCAGCAGCCAGGAGTGGAGCAAGCCAGGATGCTGCGTGTGTCCCAGGTGAGATTGACCCTTGCCAAAAAGCTGGAGAATTTTCCCACACACGTGTGCTAAAGGCTTGGGACCTTGCCTATGGCCACAGCCTGAGGAGAGCCCAGGATCCTGCCATATTGTGGATCCCTGGAGAACACAGACCTGGAGAGCAAGGATTCGGATCTTACTTGCACCCCATGTTGCCCCTGTCACAATGGGTGCTTACAATATCCAGCAAAAGGTATGGATCCTTGTGAGACTGGAAAGGATCAGGAAAGAGTATTTGCTTCCACCCTGATTCTACCCTTGGAATTGCTGATTTGCACCTTGTACTGCTGTGGGTATCCTACGACTGATTTAACCCCCTGGCAAGGCACCAACACACCACAGGTATTCCCCAGCACCAGCCAGCATTCCCAGCACTCCCCTCAGACTCTCCCTAGCAGTGGGATGGAGCCAGCCTCCCATCAAGGATGCTCCACTGTTCATTCCCAACCCTGGTCTCTCCAACACTCTCATTGCTTCAAGATGAAACCTTCAACTCCTCACACCACTGGGCTCTTCCTGTCAGGGCAAGGACATGAAGACCTGAGCTGAATCTCTCCATTCCCTGGGGGCTGCAAACACACTCTCTGGATATATGACCTTCTCCCTGGTTTGATTTTCTTGCTCCTCCCCCATAGGAAGGTGCATGCTCTGCTCTCCAGTGAAGCTAATTCCACTGGGACTCAGTGACACCAAATGCATCTTCATCCCGGGCACACAGTAGAAGAGGAGAACCATTGTTCAGAGGAAGCCCACGGAGCATTCCCAACAAGACCCAACTAAGCAGAGCAGTGAGTTTCCCTCCAAAGGTTTTTTTCATTAAGGCAGTTTCTCAGCAGCTGTCTGTGAAACAACCCCCAGGACAGCTTCTTCTCCAAGGCACCACTTCATCATCACCCTTCTCGCCCTGGACATTGATGCCATCTCACTTTTCACACCTCATTTCCACCATTCCCATTAAAATTCTTTCCCCAGTTTCCCAGTTCCCACACAGCTTTGTCCTTGCTGCCCTATCCCAGTTCCTCCCAGCCTGACACATGAAACAGAACTTATGCAAAACCTTTCCATGCAGCAGCAAGCTCTGCTCCCAAAAGCAAAGCCCAGGGGAAAAGCTCTGGTTGAGGCTGGAGCCTCTATAATCCCATCAGCTGCAGTCCCCCTGGCACGGCACACCGGGCCAGATCTGTTGTGCCATGGCATCACCTAATTTATGTGTTTTGCTAAAATAAAACACAAAATAAATTCTATGTCTCACCCCCTGGGTTTAACCCGTGCCGGCCCACAACCTGGGGACTGGTGGCTGAAACAGTGACAGGTGTTTGAAGGGTGCTGCTCCTCAGGGACATGCACGGGATGTCCCCGTGTCCTGCCAGCATCTGCCCTCCTGCCTGCAAGTGGGCCACCTATACAGCCACTGTGGAGGTATTCAATTAACAAAGATATCATTAGGGGTAATTGCACTGTTTACCAATTAAGAGGAATGAAAGGAGAGGAGCCTTGTGTTTGCCCATAAAGTGAGGGGCTACCACCATCCCTCTTGGTTTAGGAGGTCTTTAAATCCCGTTTACATTACATTTAGGAAAACTATATGGATGCCTATTGGTGATACACTGCACTTTCCCTTTCACGTTTTCCTGCTTGCCTCTTATTCATCTCCATCCAGCCATGGGGCCAGCTGAGATCTCTCTCAGCTGCCTACCAGATCCAGGTAAGGGTTATCAGGTAATGGCCATCAGCATTTCTAGCAAACCAGGTACATCTGTGCCCACTTCCAGCTGGGCAGGTGCCCTTTGGCACAGGGGAACAGACAACTCCCCCAAATCACAGCTCCTCCAACAAAAATCCCAACCCCAGGGCTGGTTATAGTTTAATCCCTTTCTCACAGTAGCTGCTAATCTGCATGGTGCTTGGGAAATGTCTCTTTTTCCAAGGGAAAGGGAGATGGAGGATGCCAGCCCTGGGGAGGAGGGCACAGGGAAGGGCAGCCTCTTCCTCTGCATGATGCAAGACCTGCTGCTCCAACTGCCAGCATCCCCCCAGCATGTTCACTTGGAGTAGAAACAGAGATTTATTTTAATGACTCATTAAAGCCTAATTGCATTCAGGCAGCAATACAGAGAGAGGAGCCTCCCACGTGCACCAGTACTACAGTCGGGAGGGCTCTCGGAGCCTCCCCGAAAGCGCAAGGCAGACAGACTGTCTCTTTTTAGTGGGACCAGACATCAGGGCCAGCTGCTGGCTCTGGAAGTGTGGCTTTGTGATCAGGATCCAAAAAACAACCCAGAAAACTCTCTGATCTTCTCTTCATCTGCATCTGTCTGCCCGATGTGGCAGCTGCCACCAGCTGCTCATCCCTGAGCTCCAGGGAGGAGACATGGCTTGCCGTCTCCAGGGCTCTGGGTGACCATTTCCTAGCCTTGGGGACACAAATGTTTGTAACTTCCCCCTGGGCTTCCAAGGACCCCATAGCAGGAGCAGGGTGGGATCTGCATGGGAGCCATCCCAGGTCACCCAGGCAGAGAGCTGGACATGACACAGGGATGAGCTGCTCCTCCCATCCTGAGGGCACCACAAAGTGGCCGTGCTAAAAACCAGCCAGCCTGGAGGGGAACCAGCCCAAAGAGCCCCCCTGGCGATCCAGAGAAACCCTTGCTACTGACACTATCCATGAGGAGCCCTCGTACCTCATCCTTCCCAGCGGGATGCAGACTCAGTGACAGCCACGCCACCCATGGGAGCAGGAGCTTACAGCCACTCTGACCTCCAGAGATCCCCATCCTCAGGACACACTCTGGGAAGCCCCTCCTGCTCTTCTCACCAGAGTGAGACACCCACAGCACCCACAATTATGCCAGTGGTGTGCTGTGGGAGGACAGCCCATCTGGAGACAGACACCCCATGGGATGGACAAGGTTACCCAGCCACAGCTCTGCTTTGTAAGCCACCAAGAATCCATCTCTCAGACATGGCCCATCCATCGGGATCCTGGACCACAGCCCTACGGCTGCACACACCACGGAAACCTGGAGCCACACATTGCTCTGGGGTCAAATGCGTGGCACTGCACCTGACCCAAACCCCACTGTTTGTGGTAAATCCAAGTGGAATCATTCCAGGATCAGGTCCAGGACAGACTTTTTCATAAAGCTACGGGGAAAGCTCACTCCTTTCACCCACTGCGTCCCAGCCAGAGCAAGGAAGCACAATGCAGGCACAGGCGGGCCAGCCCTGCATTGCTGGATTTCAGACCAGCTATTTTTTTTTCTCGTTGATTTATCACACAGCAGGGCTACAGACTCATCCATCACTCAGGATGCTCCACCTCACACAGCCCCATCAGGCAGGAGCGGGGCTGGCCGGGGTGGTCACTCACACACCACCACACGCGCCCAGTGAAAAGGAAAACCCAAAGTGAGGTCTCTGAATGTCCCCTGCAAATGAAGTGTGAAACTTGCTTTCAAGAAAACAAGAGTAACGGAGCCACGATAAATATTTCATCCTGGTGGGAAAGCAGCGACAGGGAAGGTTAGGAGGGCAGAGGTGCCAGGAGGGATAGGGGGCAGCAAGGATGGAGGATGGAGGGGGAGAAGGTGGAGGCAGCTGGGGCAGGGAACAAAAGGAACACCACAGCCTGACCTTATTTCTGTTTGCCACTTGCCCTAGGGGACTATTGGATTTGAGGCATGACCACAAAGTAGCTCCCAGAAACAGGAGCATATCTTGTGTTCCTGTTTGTGCCCATGGCTAAGTTGGGTGATCCTGCACCAGCTGGGAGCAGCTCAACCAAAGCTCCATCCTAAACCTTCCCAGTAGACACACGCAGCTGCCCAGCTCTCCTGTTAGTCCATGCACCCAAAATGCCCCATGCAAAATGGCTGGAGGATGCTCTGCATTTCTCCACAGAGGAGGGTTTGCCAAGTGGAAAATCTTTCACACCCGATTTCCACCCTGCAAAGGGTCTTTTGGGCTGGAACAGTGCAGGGCTGAGCTGCCTCTCCTAAGCAGGTCTCTGGAGCTGGCTGTCCTCATGCCTGTGGCCAGGCTGAAATCCAGCACTTTGGAAAGAGACAGGCAAGGATTTTACATCCCAGCAGAGATGGTGGTGGAATAGGATCAGACTCACTGATCTGATGTTCACTATCACATCGAGAATGGCAGCCTACTGATTCTCTTCCCTCTTGGATTTTCAACAGGTGAAAAAGTCCTTCATAGGAAAAGTCTTTTCTCCTAATCCCTGTCAAAGCCCAGGTTTGAACCCTTTGGATCCTGCAGGAACGATGCTGAATGCCAACCAGCAGCCCCAGTACACACAGTATCCCTCAAACAGCATCACAGGGAATTCTGAGGCTTAGGGCAGCAAGGGGCGAAGCTGGGGAAGGGGTAAAAACGGCACCAGAAACACAAAGCCTCCATCGGGGTGGAATATTCCACCACCCCTTAGAAAATCTCTCTGCTGGAGAGACAATCAATAGTACACAAATGAAATACAGCTGAAAACACTAAATGTTTCCACATGCCATTTTGGAGGGAAGAAAATCCTCCAGGATAACCTTAAGAGAAAACAAAAGCCAGGCAAATAGCTCAACCACAGGTCTCCTTTAATTACTGCAGCCCAGTGAGAGATAAAACAGAGATCCTTCAGAATAAACAAAAGGATTTGATTTCCTCCACTTCAGCAAAGGCAGCCACCATTTCTGTGGAGAGGTTTGGTGGTGAGGCTGGGGATTTGATAGGCTGACATGTCCTTGATAAATGGCAAAGCTTTGGGCCCCAGGAGAGGGAGCAGGAGGCAAAGCCCCTGGCTTGGGACTTCCAAAACTTCAAGTGGCTGCAAAGAAGTAGGTTTAGGGACGGGAAAACTCTGTCCTACCCATCCGAGCTGTCATCAGAGCCCACGGGAACTGAACAAACCCAGCACAGCGCTAAGTCGGACCACACAAGCCTGAGAAAACGAATCGGGATCTTGTAGGGGACCACAACCCCAGAGCTTCGCCCAGAGGAAGCTGTGGCGCAGAGACTCGGCGCAGCCCCGGGATGCAGGATGATGCTGGGAGCAGGATGATGCTGGGAGCAGGATGATGTTGGGATGCAGGATGATGTTGGGATGCAGGATGATGTTGGGATGCAGGATGATGTTGGGATGCAGGATGATACTGGGAGCATCCCACCCGAGCACCCCAGCCCGTTGTGCTCAGCACCCCCCACCACTCGGGTTTCCCCCATCCCAGCGCAGCCCCAATCCCTGCCAGAGTCTTTCCCCGGCCCCGACGCCGCCGGAGACCGGCGGAGACGGGGAGGAGGGCGGCCGGGTGCCCGAGCCCTACCTGGGTGCCCGGGCCGGGAAGGAGCGGGCGGCGGCGGCGGCGGCGGGTCCGGAGCGCAGCGGCAGCGGCTGGGGCGGGGACGGGCCGGGACCGCGGGGGAGGGCCGGAGGAAGAGGAGGAGGGCAAGAGCAATAACAGCGGGAATAATAAATAATAGGGGACGAATGATCACCGGAGCGTGGAGCGGCAGCGCCCAGGCGGGTCCGGCCGCGGGGGAGGAGTTTGTCGGGGCCAGAGCTGCCGCCCCCAGCACCGCCCCCGGCCCTGGCCCCACGGTAGGGGAGAGAGGGAGGACACCCACTCAGCCCACACAAAGCCTAATCCTCTCCCGGGGAGCACTCACTGGCAGCACCCCCGAACTCTTGGGTACCTTCAGGCTACCCCCAAAGCCAAGCCCTACAGCACCCCTGTCATTGTCAAACCTGCAGCACCCCAGGCACCCCAAAGCCACTCTTGCAGTCCCCTGAACACCCCCATCCCTAACAGTGTCTCCTGATGTCACCACTGCCTCGGCCCCATGCTGGTATCCAGAGGCTCTGGCTTGATCCATTCACCATGTCCCAGCTACTCATACCCCTCCACCTCTGCAAACAGCCAGGAGAAAAACCATCACACACCACTGCTACGGGGATGAGCCAGGCCCAGGGGTGGGGGTGCCAAGCCTGTCCACCATTTTTCAGACAGAACAACATCCCCTCTCCACAACTCTCTGTAAAACATGTCTCTCTGAGCAGACACTGGCTCCCCAGTGTGAAGCCAGAGCTACTGCTGGCTTTCCTGCAAGCTCAGCCCATTGCTGTGTGCCCCAAGCCCATGTTAGCACTGGGAAGCATAAAAGGTATTGTCCCCAGTAAGAGTTTCCAGCTGCTAGGAGGCTTTGAAGCTCCAAAGCAAGAGTTTAAACCGGAGAAGGTACAGTTTGCAGTTGGCATCGCCTTTGGAAGCAGAGAGCTGCTCACTGCTGTGAGCTATGATGAAGATAATTGAATCTCATGCCTTGCACCACAAGCTGACCGCTGCGAGTGTGAGGATTACCGTGCCAGGAGAACATATGTTTGCCTGTTTCTCTCTGATTTTGGTCTCAACAGGGCACAAAAGCCATGGCAAGGCAGTGCAGCTTGGTGGGATCAATGCAGAACCTCTGCTACAGCGAGGCAGTCAAACTCTCCCGTGCTTCCGTTTCTAAGGACAAGACACCACTGATACTTTTCCTCCCTGCAGAGCAAGCTATAAAGCTGGGCAGAAAACACCACTCACCTTCTCCTCTGTCACCTTGCCGTCCGTCAGGGCATTCCGTTGGCCACGGATTGCTCTCCCTGTTCTTCCAGTGCAGCCCTTGCAGCTGCTCGCTGCCGGTGCCAGGAGCCCGACCCACTGATTTCTCCCCAGGATCCAGCGGCAGAGCTGAGCCAGGAGGAAATCAGCGCTCGTTTGGATGCAAATGGCTCTGCGCCTTTAGCAAAAGGGCAGGATGAATTATGAAATGCAAAGGCGAGATAAGTGGATCCTGCCACAGCACTTACCCTCGGTGCTGCAGGATCCAAGCACCTGCCGGCTGTGGGATGAAGGGCTGCATGGCACACACAAACATCTGCACTCAGCCCGGCCAGGGACAGCCTCCCTATTCCCCTGCTGATTGGGGAATCCACATCATCCACTCCAGCACATCAGAGGGCTGGCAAATACAGAGGAGCACCGGGCGAGAAAAGCGAGCACGCCGAGTATTTCTGCGCATTTTCCTGTTAGCTGGGCTTCAGAGCTGCTGGAGGGATGAGAATTAGAGACATCCAGGCGAGCACAGAGGAGGAGGAGCAGGCCAGGAAAAGTGACAAAGTAATTTCCTGGGCTGCTCTGGGCAGGATGCGAGGAGGTGATGACAGCCCAGGATGCTGGGAGAGCCACTTCTCCCCTCGGCAAGCGCTGCCAGGGCTATGGGAGGCATTATTACAGCAAATTCAGGAACTGAGATTTCACTGTTTCTATGGATGGACATGGAAAACAGCTTCTTTGGGATTAAGGAGTCACTTGGCTTACACAGAGCTGAGATTGCCCAGATCCAGATGATGCTCCTCCATCACCCCTGTGGCTCTGGCCCAAAGCAGGCGGGCGCTGCAGGAGATCACAACAAAGCGAATGTGAAACAGCATCGCTCCAGCGAGCAGGTTATCAGCTCGCCTGATTCCAATGCTGGTCTCATTTTTTTTCCCCCTCAAGCTGTCTTTCCTTTTGTTGTTTCATTATTTTTTAAAGCAATGCATGGGTGACCAAACAGAACAGAGAAGGTGGGATTCCCACTTTGTGGTGGCCGGGAAACAGGAGCGCCAGATGCTCTGCAATGGGGAAGAAAATTAAAGCCGAAGTTTTGGTTTTCAGTTGATGTGGTTTTAAATAAAACACAGCGTTTGGGAGGCCCAGCTGGCGTGTTCAGAGTGTTTGAGGTTAGCACTACTGGCAAATCAAGCAGCAGTTTGATACAAAATACTTGTCAAGTTCATATTTCAGTTTGTTTGGGGGCAAGAGCAACACAAAGCAGCTACAAAACATCCGGCCTTGTTGGCATCTTGGGATCAGCTGCTGCCAGGGCACCCAAACAGCTCAGCATGCTCAGGCCTCAGTACACAGGTACCCTGGCAATAGAGGGATCATGAGCCTGCCAGACTCTCACCCTCTGCAACTCTCAGATGCTGCAGTACTCACACCTACAATTGACTTTAAAGCTTGCAAGTGTTGCAGCTAATCCCATATCAGCATGGGAAGTTCTTGTGGGTTTTATAAAATTCCACCTTTCCTATGCTGGAAAGGATTTCACTGACTAGTTTTTAAAAAATCCCATAAAATACTTTTGGATCCTTCTGGGTTTTTCTCTTTTGTAAAAACATCTAAGCCCCCAGACTTTCCACAATGATACTTCACAACCTTATTCATGAGGATGAACATTGGTAAATAGCACAATGAACATAAGGTAAATAATTCAGTGAGTCCTTAGGTTAGGTGCTTCTTCCACGATATCTGCACATGCAAACCCTGCAAGATGCCCAGGTGTGTGCCAGAGCCCCAGCCCTGCCACAGAGCCCTGCTTCTGGGTGCCCTTGCCTTGGTACACCTCACCCCCTGCACTCCAGCACATCAATCATTTCCTTCCTGTTCAGGCCAGAATTTCCACCAGCCCAAAACGCTGATGCTGAAGGATGCTCAGGAGCTGAACCCGCAGCTGCTGGCAGGAGAATTTATTTTGTTCTATGCTAGATCTTGCTTTTATTTTCATTTTAGCAGAGGCCACCGCTGCTGTATCAATCAGAAAAAGCCTGACAGTGCCAAATTTTGTCCTCACCTGCAAATAGCCTGCTCCTCACAGATTTCAAGCTCTCTACTTACCTTGTGCACTCAACACCAGGGCTTCTGGGCTGAAAATGGGGAATTAACACATGGAAAGGTCCTTGGGAGTCAGACAGAGCGTGTTTCTGTGTCTCTGGTTGGGGGGTGAGGGTATCGTGCTGAGACACTGTAACCTATGCATACACTGGACCTTCATCCTTCTCATCCTCATCCCGGTGCTATGGCCACAGCCTCCCAAGCCTGCCTGCACCCTGGGGAGAGCTCAGGGGAGCTAATGCACAGCTTCCCCTTGCACAGCACATTTCCCATGCCAGATGTGCATTCATTAGTCATCATGCACCTCTGTGGGTTCGCTTTTGCCTGCACAAACACTGGAAAATGAGCCCAGCCACACAAGGAATGTTCAGCAGGAGCTGCCCAGCAGCCCTGACATCTCCATTATCTTAGGGATGTGCCCATCCTGCAATCCTGGGATCACACATATCCAGGCACTGTGTCACAGGAAGGTCTCTGTGCAGCTGCGCTCCCCCCACCTCCAAATCTGATGTGTTTAGGGGACTGTTTAGGGGGAGAGATGTGCCGTGGCACCTGCGCACCCACGGAATGGGGCAGATGGTTGTTTTCCCCCAGGAGCATCACTAGAGCTATCTAGGAACTGCAGCCGGGTGTCGAGGACCAGGGCTGTCCACACTGCACAGGGACACACAGGGCTGCCCATCCGTGTGCTGGAGGAGAGACAGAATGAACCTTGGCTAATATCATTAGCTAAGAGTTATGCTTTCTCCCTCCCAAAGATAAATATCATTAAAGCTCAGGCTTGAGTATTTCACATCCAGAGCTGCAATGATGTTCCCCCGGGGTAGGGGTTTACAGCTTTGGGCTGTCATTAGGCAGCAGGGTAGTATTAACCCCTCACACTCCCAGAGCATCAGCAAGATGGAGGAGGAGCAAGAGCTGCTTCCCTCCTTCAGCTGGCTCAGTCTCCCCATCCCAGGGCATGGGAAAAAGCTCAAAAGTCCAGGAGGATCAAGGGACAGGATTTAAAGTTATGGAATGCAAATCTGGGTAGCCCATGGGGTATTTTACCCGTGTGCTTCTAGACCTTGCCAGGAGCGAAGGATGCACTTTACTTCACCTTGAGATACTTCAGATGTGGGGAAAATATCCCATGTTACATTTTGGACTGTTCAATCTAAAACTGGGATGTTTGCCCTGAACTGAGTTAACACATCCTTCCGGGTTCATCCTCCCCAGGAGACACAGAGTGAGCCACACAAAGGGAACAGAGTGAGCCACACAAAGGGAACAGGCTCCCTTGCATGGCGTCTGGGCAAGTTTGGGATAAAAAAGCAGGAAGGGAGAGCATCACCAGCTGTATCCACTGGCACAGCTATGAGAAGGTTGGTGCCCATGGAAAACTTGGATAAATTAAAAAACCTGTTGATTTTCACCCTCCTTGCCCAGCACATGTGAGGAGGCAGGGTTTTCCCCAGACAACACAGGGATCCCATGGGGAAAGTGCTGACGCCCTTTCCTTCACTAGTGGATGCAGCTGTGGCATGAGACAGCTTTCCTTTTGCCCACCCACAAACATGAAGCCTAAATATTTGATGGATCTGAGCTGCTTTTTCTGGCTCCAGGAAGGAAATGAGCACCTTGTGAGCAACTCCCCAGCGAGGAGGTTTTACCCTGCTCTGGTGCTCCCCTGGTTAGGGGAGATGGGCTGCAAGGAGGGTGATGCTGGTTGGCTCTCATGAGAGCCAGGGATTTCCTTGGTGCATCGATTGCTGAGCGATCTCTGTGCCTGCCCAGCCCCAGCCCTGCTTGTCTTAGCAGAGGCCCATCGATCACTGTGGGCACAGCCACAGCACTGGGCTAGTAGGGAAAACATGCCCAGCGGGATTTGTGGTTCACATGGCACCAAGCAGGGCCAGCAGCAGGCACAGGGAAAAGCCCATCCCAGCCTCAGAGGGGGAGTTTGGGTGATGCTTAGTGGAGTAGGAAGGACAGACAGAGCAGAAGATTAACTCCTTGCAGCCAAGCATGACCTTACCACACATACACCAACCACCTCTCCAGGCTCAGGGTAACACAAGCTCCGTGATTTGGTTGGAGCATCCTCCCAGGAATCACCCACAGGCTATCCACGTGACAGGGCAGCACGGGGCAAACCCACAGGGAAGAAGTCAGGCTCATATACAGGCAAGCTTCAGGAGCCGTCAGTGAGGAGCAAGGGGTGCAGTGGTGCTACCCCAACCCAAATCAGAGCCCCTAAGTCTCAGCACAGGGCAGGGCTAAGACCTCTACTGGAATGTTTTCTCCCCTCTTTCATTAGGGAGCAGAGCCCTCTCCAACCCTCCTAGCTGGACAGGAGCCTTTCAAAGTCACACTCTGACCATAATCATGACAGCAGTGCCTGCCCAAACCCTGACACTGGCTGCTCCTGGCTATGGGCAGACAAACCTTGCTCTATTCTCCTTCAGCATAGCTGAGAGGGAAGATCAGGGAAGATTGAGACATTACTCCAATGACCACCCAGACAGCTCCCAGGAGCCTGTAGGACTCTGGCTCTCTGGATTCCCACCTTCCCTGCCCTTCCTCATGTTCTTGTCATATGTCAGTTCCTTTCCAGGTAACTGCAAGCACATGGGCAGACAGAGCTTCAAAACTGCTGTGAACAAGCCCAGGAGAGCAATGATGAGCCAGGCTGGTCCTAGGGCAGCCCGCCTGCAGCATAAGGACCTGGAAATCCAGGGAGCTACTCATAGGGCATCGGTGGCCAGGACAGGGATGAGCGACAGCACCTTCCTCTCGCGCTGCCTAGCGGTGCAGCCCAAACTGTGAGGCTGGGGAGGACGCTCAGCCGCAGTTTCTGGCCCATTAGCTTCCCTTCCCGCAGCCCCCTGTTCCGGCTGCTCTAGCTCCCGCTGAGGAGCCGCATGCGGCAGCAGGGGAGGGATGCCCGGCTCCGCACGCAGCCCGGCCACGGCCACACGTGTGCGGCGGCAGCGGGGGGAGGTCGGCCCCGGGTCACCCAAATGCAGCTGGGGCAGCGCGTGGGCTGAGGCTGCAGCGCCGAAAGCTCTCCCAGCACCTTCAGTGCCTGGGGAGTGGCTCTCACCGCCATCCCAGCTCCCCTCCATCCCGCTCCCAAAGTGGCCAGGCCACCAAAACGAGCTGGTCTCACGCTTCCCCTATGTCTCCCTCTGCCTGAAAGTGCTGGGGAGAGCAGTGTGGGGCAGCCACGGCCCCGAAAGCATCCCTGCCTCCCCGGCCCCTGCTCGCTCCAGCGTAGCCCAGACTTGTCCTCATTTCAGGCTGGGCAAACGGCGGCCCGGCCCCAGAGGTGGTGAGATGATGCCAAACCTCTTAATGGAGCTTGACAGCAGTGGGATTAAAAGCACAAGTAAGATTGCAACCCCTCCGCAATCAGCTTCTGCCCTGGAAGAGCTGAATCAGAAAAGAAACCTCCTGGCAGCAGGGATGAGGAGCCTGCTCACGCAGGGTGAGGGCAGCAGGGGCCAGGGGGAGCCTCGTCCATCCCAAGCCCTCTTCACTTGCCCTGCCAACTCATTGTCAGTAGGAAGGAGCCAATCTTCCCCTCCTGCAGCAGCACCAGGAAAGGGTTTCACCCTCAGCAGTCTCAATTCCAACTGGTCCTAAACTTTGGATGCAGAACAGCTCACGCCAATTGCCCCCCTTCTTCTTGCTGCCTATGAGGTCAAAGAATTCCACAGCATCCACAAGGAGCTCCCTCCTTTCTCCCTCTCCTTTGAATGCTGTGCTTGGAGTGGTGCCACTGCCACTGGAAATGACACCTGAGCAGCTAGGTCCAAGATGGAGAGAAGATGGGAGAACTCACCTGGATGCAAGGGGTGCTTAGGAGGACACCCACAGCCCCGTTTCTGTGGGACAGGTGCACACAGATCCTTGCAGCCAGCACCAAGCCCCAGAGCACAGCCCTAGTTCAGCCAAAAGGCAGCACTGTCCCATTTCCCACCGGAGAGATGCTCCAGCAGAATTGCTGCCCCACATTTCCTTCACATTCCTTCTTGCCAGCAGGAATACCTTGGCATTTCCCCTGAAGCCACCCAAACGGGGCTCTGCAGGGATGCAGTGGTGGCCAGCCTGCACGAGCCATCCCAGGGATGTCCTCCAAAAGGCCAGCAAGGCACAAACACTGTCCCCATCTCTGCTCATCGCAAACCCAGCAGCCAGAGGCTGCTCTCGTGCCTAGCAGTCATTTTGTCCCAGCAAAATGCAAGGCAAACCCAGGTCTTTTTACTGCAAGAAAAAGGGAGCCACTCCAGGGACCAGTGGGAAGAACTGATGGGTCTTGGCACAGCGCTCAGGCTGAAAAGCTCCAGCTTCCGACCTTATTTTGCAGTGACCTGTACCAAGATTTGGCTTTTCCCTTTTTCTTGCCAAATGGAAAGAAAAAAAAGCCTTCCAGGTTAGAGGAAAGAAAAGCATTTACTTATGGGTCAAGTGAAACAATCTGATGCAGGGTTGATTGCACTTTTATCCTCCCCAAACAAGGAAAATATTCAATTTCCATCTCAAAAAAAACCCCGTCTAAAAATAAAAATACAAATGTTTTTAGGGTCAGAAGCACTCAATTTTGGTTTTCAAGCCCAAATGATTTTCTTAACTGAACCCCACGTTGCAAAGCACGGCTTGACTCAAAAGTGCAGAGGGGTGGGGAGGGATGGGCTGAGTCATCGATCTGGAAAATATCACCCTTGCTGAGTTGGCACAGCCACAGCGACCACCACAGGGCCAGCCCAGGACCACCCGTGTCCCCGGCGTGCAGCCTGGGAACCCCGAGCTCCGCTCCTGTCTGGCTGCAGTGCCGGCAGGGAGGGAGGGAGGGAGGGAGGGAGGTGTTTGGCCGCCTCTGCAGCACTTTGCTTATCCAAAGTGAGCTGTCACTTCCCATCCTCCTTGCCAGCCAAACCCTTCCTGACATCCCGTTTAAAACTCAAAGTACCCAATTACCGCCGCAGCCAGGAGAAACTCTTCCATAAACACACCCCCAAAACAGAATCCTTGCCCGGAGCACTGCCCCTCACCCTTCCAGTCCCACCCACATGCCAGGAGTACCCGGGTCGTTCTTGAAGTGGTCCAGGTGTGGCTCTGCTCTCAGGTGCATGGCCCCAGCCACAGGGACACCACGTTTCCTGCAGCTGCTTCCCACCAGCCCAGCAGGGGAAGAGCCACCTGCCCCAGCTCCATGCACCTGCCAGGGCTGACCCCAGACCCCTCCCGTCCCCAAGTCCATTAGCAAATCCCTGGAGCACACACCTTGCTGGTGTTTTGCTTAACCCTGGCTTTTAGGGAGAGCTGCAGAGCTACGTTGCTTTTCAATTTTTAATTTCCTCTAAACATTTTGGTCCTCTCCCCAGGGACTCCAAGTCAATCACCTCTGCTGGTAGCACAGCTGCCCCACAGCTGAGGGGGAAGCCGGGGGCAAAGGAGGGGAAAGCAGCTCCCCCCCAAGCTCCTTTGGAGGAGCAGGACCCCTTTACATGCACGCCCTGGGATAAGGGGCATCCACACCAGACTCCCCAGTGCCCCATGGAGATGCTCCACAAGGAGCAGGAGGGGGCATGACTCCAGATCCCTCCAGGAGGGACATGACACCTGCAGGGACAGGGTTGGTGCAGAGCAGAGTGCCCTCCTCCTTCCATCAGACACCTCTGTGGGTCTGGGTTCTCCCAAAATTCACAAGAAGGTTTATTCCAGTTCCTGGCACAGCCACCTCTCCTTCCCCACCACCTGGCACTGGCCCAAGAGCAAGGACACGAATACAGCATCACTTCCCAGTCCCTGAGGCATCTTTCTGTTTTTTCCACTGCCTTAGGCAACAAATGTACAAACAAGCACCTGCTGGGCATGAGGAATGTGAGCTGAACTGCTCTGGGAAGGGAGATGCCATCACAGAGCTGGGAAGAGCAGCTCAGATCACCCTGGAGCAGGGGAACAGCTCCAGATGGGTTTTCTGTCCCTCAGGCGCTGGGGGGGGTGGCTCAGGCTCAGGGTTAAGGTTCTGTTCTTCACCTCTTGATTGAAAGTGCACGGAAAACTAACCAAGCACTTGCAGACAACATGTGAATGGCAAAACCTCAAAGAAAAAGAAATCCTGATCAGTTCAGCATGAGGAAAGGTACATGGAATAGCAGCAAGGCCCTGGAGCCCACCTTCAACACGTACCCAGGGTGCAGAAAGAGTGATATGCCCAGAATATGCTCCCTCCATACCCAAACTGGCAGGTTTGGGAGTTCCCAAATCACGGGGATACTGTTTAGCACTTGCTGGATCCCGCCCACAAATTTACTGCTACCTTTCTATATACATGTAACTCCCAGTATCTACACAGCACCTTCCAGACCCCATAGCATCTCTTTGGGGACCCATTCCCAAAGCTCCCAGTTACATGCCCATGCAGCCTGGGGGCCTGCTGCACCCTAGGCAGGGAGCAGGACAGAGGCAGCTCCTGCTGGGCACGGGGAGCTGCGCTCTGTGCAGGATGTTCTTCAGCTCCTCACCTCCCTCGCCCTCCCAGGCCCGCAGCCAAGAGGAGGCTGAGGCTGCAGAGAGCTGAGCACTGGCCTCGGCTGCCACCTAGCAGCGACCCAGCAGCAGCAGGGACACTCCGGCAACTCTTACAAGTTCAGGCGACTGCTGCAGCCAGGGAGCAGTAAAAGAGGATCTGGGCATCTTCTCAGGACACCAAAGGTGGGGTTCACCTCCCTGAAACCAAAAGGGGGTTGTGCAGCGAAGGGTGAGCTCTGAGCAAGATCAATTTCATGACAATGATGGGGGACAAAAATGTGCAGTGAGTGCCCCAACCCAAACATGGCATCAGAGAAGTCAGGAAACTTCTGAACCTCCTCACAGGGTTGGACAGCCCCCACTCCTTAGCATTCTCCTTCATTAGCTTTCCCAGCAGCTGCTTTCTAATCAGCTACAGATTTTTGCTTTTTAGCTGTTTCACATCCCAAATCACCTTTAAATGCTGAAATTTAAAAAAAAAAAAAAAAAGGGAAAGAATAGTACAATGGTTTGTTTGGGTTGGAAGAGAGCTTTAAAGATCAACTAGTCCAGTCCACAAACGTCTTATGCTGGACTTTTACCCATTCCAGTATTACAGCTTTTCTTGGTGGTTTGCAGAGGAAGATACCTCTGGCATGGTTGCAGGTGGGCACAGAATGGCCCTTGAAGCCCCTGAAGACGTGAGGAACACTCCAGGTACCACAAAAGCAGCTGGATGCCAGCATTCCTAACCAGGGAACTTCTGTTTTCACAGCTTTTCTCTGCATTAACACCCATTAGGATCATTCGCCATAGGCAAGGAGCTACACAAACACAGTCAAGCTTCAGGCTCTCTCTCACTGGATTCCTCATAGTTTTTATTCCATATCTTTAAGATGAGATTCCTGACACTTTATACACATGACATTCAACAAATCACAGCATCATCTTCTTGGGAAGGAGGTTTCTTCAGTCCTCCTCACAGCAAGGAGTGTGTAGAGCAGCCACTGTGTTAAAAACCAAAACTGCATCCCCACACAAAGTCAAAACAGCTCATGCACTGAAAGGAGGGAGGGATGGGCAGCCAATTTCTCTCTCCTAAACTTAAAGGATACATAACACAATGTGACACTTGGATATTCTCCTAAACCATTATATTAAAGAGCAGTAACTCAGTACACCACTGGTACAACAAAACCAAACAATTTTCCTGAAAGTAAAACTAACATTTATCACACATGCTGGGCACACCTGAGAGGTCACACTCCAGATTTTTTCAAGGGATTAAACATTTCTGAACAAAAAAAAAAACCAGACAGCATGGTCATACAGAGAGCCTGTGCTGCTCCAGACAGCCTTCCTTGGCAGCAGCTCCATCTTCTCCACTCTTTCACACCTTCCTTCTCAGGCTGGGCAGCCACTGGAAGTAGGCATGGGAAGTGGCCAATCATGCAGCTGCCAACACTACAGAGAGCAGGGCAGGAGGGACACACAGGTCCTGAGGTGGCCCTTGGTCACAGAGCCCAGAGCACCACAGAGGCCCACCGTGAGATTCCCAGGAACGTCTTCATCTTCATGTTTTCTTCATCTGCATAAACAGGAACACAGAAAAGAAAGATCAAATCTAGATCAGACAAATCCAAGAGCTCCAATTTTGACTGAAATCCCTTGTGCCTGGATCTCACCAGGTCATGGAAAGAAGACTTGCTACTGCACACCTATTTGATGAGACTGACATGGTATAATGCAAGGACCTCTCTCCTCCTCTGTTCCACCTCCACTTCCCCAGAGGTGGGAAATCAGATGTGAATTCAGTAGTTTTCGTCTAGGGAACTCTAGAGAGAAAGTTCCAAGGCATAAACAGGCACTGCCTTTGGCAAGTCACTAAATCCACCTTGTAAATCGAGCAATTCTTGTATGGGTATTGTAAATTCTTCCATCATTTGGAGGATGGAAAACAAACACCCACACAGGGAACTCACAGGCTTTACAAAATGCTTTAGTTCCTTACGGCTGAGAGACTGGGAGACTCAGTATGAAATGAACACTGGAGTGGAGAAACAAATACTTCTGCACACAAACAGCAGGAAGTCTAGAAAAGAGAACAAAACCCAACACTGAGAGAACTAACCCTCAATTCATTTGTTCCCATTAAACAATTAGAAATCCATTTTGCTGCACAAAGGTGAACCCGATACACTGCATCCAGCTATTTATTATTGTGGCATCTCCAGCCCACAGAAAGACCAACATTTCCATCTGTTCCAGCAGCACCAGCCTTAGGACACCCAAGAGTGGCTGCAAAACTCACAGCACAGTATCAGACTTTCTGTCAGTCAATTTTGACTGATGAATCTGCTCATACTGTCAAGAAGGCACAGCATGAATGGTGCTGCCATGAATCCAACAGTGGGATATACAGCTTCAAGTTGGACCCTGCTGGAAAAACTTTATCTGATCTGGGTCATCTTGCCTCATTTCCGCTGGTTGCCTGGAGTAAAAAAAGAGGAGGTGTAAAGGTCTTCTACTGACTTGACTAAGACAGCAGGCATTGAGGACTCTCCAAGAGAATGAGGTGTTTGCAAACGTATGTAAAAAAATCAAGAGGGTGCAGTTAGTGCACACTCAGCTCATTAGCTGCCCTGATCTTAATTATCTCTCAAAATTTACAAAGAAGTGGGAGGTCAGCAAACAGATAATTAAAAAGCCAGAACAACAAGACTCCACAACAATAATCCCCCAGTTCCCTTGGCCAAAGGGCAGCTTTTCCTCCACAGCAAGCTGGAAAGAGCCATGGATTATTACAAGACACAATACACCCTCTCTTAGCAAAGAATGAACAGCTGTCTCATCTCTGAGCAGCCCCACGCAGAACCAGTGATGGCAATGACAGAGGGAGTTTCTGCAAGGAGGCAGAAGCTGAGTCAGAGGAAGCCTCTCTGCATTTTTGCTTAAGAACTCAAATTAAATCTACATTTCAGGGATGTTCACTCATGTCTCAGCCACAGACGAAAGCTGATGTTTGTATTTTTTAACTCTGTGTGGAGGAGAAAACTAGTGAAATGACAGACAAGCAGCAATCCAACCACAGCTGCTCAAAAACTGGGTACCTGCTCTCCAGGCTGCTTCTGTTGTCAGGGCACAAGGGGACTGTGAGGCACTTCTGCAGCAGCAAGGATGGCTGGGCAGCAGGAATTCAGTGCTGACAAGATGCCAAGACAGGCATCACTAGAGCCCAATTAGCCAACTACTCTGCTGGATACCACCAGCCCACTGAAAACCTCTGCTTAACATGCAGGAAAAAATACGAGTGTTAGGACAAGGTTATAAGATGATTTTTATCTCTTCTTGCCACCCACACCATTCTTACTGATGGACAGGATGCATTCACATTCCTCTAGTCTTCAAATCACCACCTATGTCTGACATTTATGAATCTTGCTTTAGTCAGCTAGGTAAAGAACTCTCCGGATTCCTGCATTTGAAACACAAACTCAGATTGGCGGTCTTCCCCACACTACCTACTTCCGAATACATACAATAGGATGATGGTTTGTATTTTTCAGTTCATTTGATAAATTGACAGAGCAAGAACATTAATATCCAAGACACACATTTTACGGAGAGTTTCTCTAGCACAGAAACCTAAGTTGGCTAGAAAAAAAGCTAGAGAAAATGACTACTTTACAAGTTACTAGCATTACACTTGCTTTTACTCTTCTTTCAGAGCAGTGTCAGAAGCAGCTCCAGAGCAGGCCCATTGCTGGACACTTCAACAGCTGTCACTGGCCTGAAAGGTGTTTTGGTCCCTGTAGGAAAATGTCTCATGAAAATAGTACAACTTGAGTAACACAGAAAAAGGGAGAGAATCACCTGTAGACAAGTGCTCCAGGTGTTTCTAATGGTATTACCCTAGACTGCACTCAAGACCTGGGGTTTACTCCCTGCTTAACCTCTCTGTTCAGCAGTTAATCAAACTGTTAAACAGCCAAGGGCATCTCTTTGAACGTGCTCTGAAACCCAAGGTGTAAAGCATACACATGTGCTTTACATTCACCCTTCGAGTTATCTTTTCAACAAACCTGTAGTTGTAGAGATCCTCATCCCCAGCAACAACCACGACTGCAAATCACTTCCTTTCAGGTCAGTTTAGGATGACCAAGACCCTTTACTGCAATATTCACCACTACCACTTGTGGTCTTTTCCTGCATTTACAGACTACTACCCTGAATTATTACACATCCTTTGCCAAACCCCAGAGATGTAAGAGGAAAACGCACTTCCTTGGCTCCCATGGGAACAAAACCATGGCAATGCCAAGTCAAACTGATCACAAGAATCTGGCACTGCTCTGAGCTCTGAGAGTCCACTCTCAAACTGAAAAATTATGGTGCACATATGGGAGGTCAGAGCACACAGACTCCCTGAAGTCTGCAAAGGGATCAGAGGACAGGCAGCTAGAAAGGTATTTATGGTCCACATAAATAATAGTTTTCATATTATGTTTCTTCTTGCTTTTTATAAAAGCAGAAAACCAACTCCACAGAAAAACTCCACGGGACTAAAGCAAGACATATCTGCTGAGGCCTGGAGTTGATTTTATGGAATGGCAGTTGTGCCAAGCTCTCACCTGGTCACAGCTCAGCCCCATCCAGCTTCAAGGTTGCTGTTTCACTGTCTTCATCTTGAGATTCCTGCTGCAAGCAAAGGTCTGGCTCCACTACTCTAGGATTCCCCTGATTTCCACTGGGCTGAACATACAAGGCTGAAGGATTCAGTTTCTCAAATTCCTAGAGCAAATAAAAACCACGCCAGAACAGTAAAAAAACTCTTTGTTGTAATGATCACAAAGAATAAAAAGGATTCAGAAAATCTCTAACAGGTCAGCAAATGGATGAAGGTGCACAATACCCAAGAGTTAGCTCCAAATTCTTGCACAAAAGGCCTTATTAAGAAAATCAACTCCTCTTTTGCCAGCAGCAAAATTTCTCAGCAATGCCCCTGTTCCCCAAAATTGGGCCTACACATGCAAAAATACCATCACAGGATCTAATCCTGCCAGAACATGCATTCTGCATCTGCTGAATAAAACAACAGGCACTCCAGGCTGTAAAACTCAGCTTTCTGCTGAAATACAGAATTGTGGCAGTACCTTTTCACGGGTTTGCATAATCCACACAGTTCTTACTGGAACTGAGCAGAGACATGTAAACAATGCCACAGGTAAGCCTAAAGCACAAATGATCTGGCTTACAACTGGTGTGACAATAGGCAATTACTATGGTTATGCCATCCAGCACTGTACATTTCACTGGCAAACTATGGCAGTTTGTAAACCATTTGACATGTATACATATCAACTTTTAATTCATTTCTAGAAAACGGGCTGAAAACAGCAGTTTGTTCTACTAAACAGAACATCTCTGCTGTACCATCAGATTCCACCTTAACCAAAAAGCAAGCTCTCCACATAAGAGTTAGACACTCTGAGATGCAGTCACAAAATGGTAAGTTACAGGAAAGCAGGGAATACCAGTTTTTGCACTTCACAAAACCACTTGCTTCAAGGTAAGAATCCTCCCATTACAGGCACCCAAACAGGGATCCTTCCCCTTCCCTTTCAGCAGCACTAGCCTCTCTCCTGACCTGAGAGGGGACGTTCTCTCCACAGACATCAGCATATCCCATATCCCTCAAGACAGAGTGGAAGTAGACATCCTCCTTGGAGGATGTGTCACACAGGAAGAGGTACAGAACACCATCCACGTATTCATCCACAATGCCCACAAGTTCCTTGAAGCGACACAGGTGCTTGAACAGGAGAATTGCTGCACTGGACCACGTGCCCTGAAAAGGAAACAATGTAAGTTGCCATAAACAGACCAATATCCACCACCTGAGACTTTTCCTTGTGGTGGGCACTTGTCCAGAGCCAACTGAGCTAGGCCAGGCTAGTGACAAAAACAGGAAAGTCAGGCAGACAAGCTTCCCAGCTTGAAACTAAACCAAACTACCCCAAAGCCTGCAATTCTCATTACACTGGGAATGCCCTTTCTCCCTAAGTACCTGCTTCCAAACATAGTTCCACGGCATTCACCAGTGATTTTATCCCAATTGCCTAAAATACAGTTGTTTGTTGGGTTTTCTTTTTTAATTCCTGGAATCACAAGACTTTACAAACATTAAAAGTATCAAAAGTCATTAAGATGCTGCTAAAGCCTCACCACAAGGAAAACTGTGATTAACCCTCAAAATACAGGGTAAGTAACTTTTTAAAAGCAACATCTTTAAAAATACACAGGCAACAACTCTGCTCACATGCTTTCCTTCAGAGATTGTACTTCTCAGGCTTCTCGACCAAGAGGTTTCCCATCACAGAGAAACTTTCTTATGATCTCTATAACTCTGGCTGTGCTAACTGCATCAAACCAACTCACTTAAAGCTCTCTTACAGAATAAGTTTTTAAAACAGAGAGTTTGAGCTACCAAGGCTTCAGAAGGACGTTGGGGAACTATTGGCAGGGAGAGGAACAACTTTGCTGTGTTGCTTAACAGTAGCCATCTGTTTCTGCAAGAATATAAGCAAGAATGCTCTGATGACAAGGAAAGCAGTGAAAGGGTGGTTGGTTGCAGAGCAGATACTGACACAGCACACTCTGCTGAACATAATAGCACTAATTCTGCTGTAAATATCAACAGGACCTGACTTCATCCAAATGTCTGCCCTTAGCAGGACAAAAAGACAACCTCTATTTGATAACTCCTCTATGTATGTCAATAAACAAAACTGCATGTGGACACGTACCTCCACAGGTTTTACCCATGCCAAGGAACATGGGATGGCCTGAGCAGGGAGCTTCAAGTAGTGCCACCTAAAACACAAAGCAAAAGCATTACAGCAAAAACAAGGATAAATCAGCAGAAGAGCAGAACTTCCTCCTCTTTAGGTTTTACTACCAGTTAAGGAATGCAGAAGCATACACTGGATTGTTCACTCACGGCTAAAACCCAACAGCAGCTTAAGAAAACACTCCATATCCAGAGAATGGGCACAGCAAAAACAGCAATAACAACTGGTCCTTTATGCATTCCCTGGCCCATCAAAACCCCTTGTGGGGACAAAGTTACAGACATAGAACCATGACTTTTGAACCAAAGAATGCCAACAGCCAGGCACAAGGAAAGGCAAGCGAGAGGGAAGACACAAATATGGAAAATATGCTGAACTGCAGAGAGAAAGTACCTCTGACATTGCAAAGAAGTGCCACTTGGGGGATGTGCCTTCAGGAGAATGTGTATATCCATTCATGCAAGCCAGGAAAGAGCATTAGGGAGCTTGCCCTAAGGTGACAGACAGCAGCAAGAAGACAGGCTGAAGAGTGAAGGCAGACACAGGAAAGGATTTAGCAGTGTACCCCAAGGGCCACTGCTGGGTCCACTATTGCTCAATGTCTTCATGATCAGCCTGGGTTTTGGGGGAGGATCTACCCTCAGTCTGCTGATGACACAAAACTGGCAGGAGTGGCTGATGCCCTAGAGGGTCAGGTTGCTATCCAGATCGATCTTGACAGGATAGAGAAATGGGCAGACGGGAGCCTCACAAAGTTCAGAGTCCTGCACTTGGGGAAGAACACCACCATGCATCAGCACAGTGTGGACCAGCTGGAAAGTATCATTTTTACCAGGAGAGTGACCAAGCACTGGAATGGGCTGCCCAGAGAGGTCCTGGAATCTTCATTCTTGGAAACATTTAAAAACCATTTCAGCATGGTCGTAGGCAGCCTGCTCTAGACAGCCCCACTTCAGCAGGGAGCTTGGACAGGATGACCTCAAGAAGCCTAATCCAACCTCAGCTGTTCTGTGATTCTGCCACTCATGTGGAATTCACTTACTTGAGGAATCTCAGCCAAGACTTCTGGACAATTTGGAGGTGTCCATAGTCTGCATAGAAGACCTCTACCTCCTGGTCATTGATGACACGGTGGATGATCACACGGTACCACCACTTGCAGACCATGACACAGCAGAGCTGCCCAGGCCGCACTGCAGACTCAGGCATGATGTATTTATCAGAAGCAACTTTATGTGAGTAAACGTGTCTGTAAAAGATCACAGCGAGAAACCAGGCTTAGGAGGATGCAGGAGATGAACAAGGAGAAATATACAGGGCATCAAAAGAATCCTGACTTTTCAAAGTTCCTATGACATGAATTTGCAGGAGTTGTTTTAATAAACCCATGGTATCTCTGTTCTGCCACACTTAAAACTGAAATGGGAATCAAATTGCAACCCCAAACTTTTAACATTGGAATGATACTCTTGGTGTCCAACAAAAAGTTAATTAATGGGGATTAATCAGAGGCTAAACACAGTTATCCTTATCATTACTTTTTTACCATTACCTTGACATATCAGCATTTCTGAAGTAAAAGCTTTAACTGAGCACATTAGCAACAGCTGCACAGACAAGACAAAGGAACCCTTCAAACTCCTTTTCATAACCCTTCCAGGCTTACAAAGTTCAGAACTGCTAGGACATAGACAAACCACAGGAACTGCTGGTGACCACATTTATTGCTTGTTAGTTAAAAGGAACAGATAAGCATTTTGAGTAGTGTTTCAGGACAGCACCAACATCTCTGTACCAACAGTGCCCATCACCAAGAGCTGGTGATCACCAGTTCCCTCAGCACAAACACCCACTGCAGTGTCATAGCATGCTCCCACCTCATCTCAAACATCAGATCCTGCAGTTTATAGGATGCTTCTGTGCTGCAGACGTGGATGTAGAACTGGCTAGGAGAGACAATGAATTCCACAATGACTCCCACCAAGCACCTTCTCTTCAGAGGTGGAAAACTGCAAAGGCTTCTGTCCTGAACAGCATCTGGAGGGATTTCTGCACTCGGTGGAAACTGCTCAGAACCTTGATGCTACAAGGGGATAAGTGGGAGGTGGCACTCAGATGTCTCATCATGCACTGAACACACATAATTGGCTTTCCATTAATTTAAAAAATAGTTCTGCTTTCCTGGGGATTTGTGAATTACTGAATATCAGAGAATCCCAACAAATTGTATAAACTTGGATGAAAACTTTCCCTGTGATAGAAACAATCATTTTCACACTCCCTTTCTTTCTTCCCTCCAGTGTTAAGAGGGTTGCAACAAAAATACCTTGTTCATATTCCTGCAAGGAATAAAGGAGAGGAATTCAAGTTAGGTCCCATATTTAGGCACAAATAGTGAATGCCAAAAAAGCAAAACAAAATCAAACCCCAAACCCAACCCACTCCTTTGCTAGATTTTACTGAAAATATATTATTTCTATGTTCCATGACTATGAAAAAGTACATGATTGAACCAGTAAAACTATCTGAAAATTATTCTGAAGTGACAGAAGACACAAATGCATCCCACTTTCACACTAGAGATACTTCCCAAAGACAAAACCAGGAAAATTTACAAATTCTGTTCTTTTCTCACTTTAGACAAATTTCAACAATTGAGTTATTCGCACATCTTTCCATTTCTCATTATTCTAACTGCTGAAAACATTATTTCATTTGAAGTAGTATGGATGGGAGCCTTAATCAGACATCAGCTACTCTGACTGCCTCAAGAGCTTTCTTATGTGCCAGCAGACAGCACTTCTCCAATGATTAGAAGTCAAAAATACTTCAATTTTTCTCATTGTGAACACAGTACAGATTATCACTGCATTGTACATCAGGCAATTTGTATTCCAGCACACTCCCTGTTGCTTATATCTAAATTCTACTGCAAACAATGGGGTTTTGCAATAGTGGCTCTCTTAATCACTTTGTAAAGGTGCAGATCATAGAATCATAGAACATTCTGAGTTAGAAGACACCCACAAGGATCATCAAAGTCCAGCTCCTAGACCTGCAAAGGAGCACCCCAAGAATCCCACCATGTGCCTGAGAGCATTGCCCAAGTGTTTCTTGAATTCTGGCAGGCATGGTGCTGTGACTGCTTTCCTGGTCTCTCTTCCTGCAGACTGAGTAAAGCCTAATGCCCTTCAATTTTTTGGAGCTAGAAATTTTGACTAAAACATTTAAAACATTAAAACAGCGAGTTAACATTTTTGAGTCTAAGAGCAACTGAGGGAATTCTGGCTTGAGCTGCAGTATCACCCCTAAAAACTTCTTACAGTTTCGCAAATTTCCTCTGTGTAGTCTCTGTGATTGTGAAAAACTCCCTGCCTCTAAGCTCCAATTTTACAGCTAGGTATAGCCACACGACAAGCTTGGCAGAGGAAATACCTCTAAGCAGGAGGATTTTCCTGAGAAACAGAAGGCCTAAAGATGCTCAAAAGAAAAAACTAAAGGAGGGATAAACATTCTGCCAAAAAGATTTGGCAGTTCAGAGCCTCTGTACTGCTACTCTCCATCCCTTTTCAAAAACACACTGCTAAACAAAACAAAATAATGGTAATTTCCTACCAAATAGCAGACCTGAGATTGCAGGAAACAAGGTCACTGAGGAGCATTCCTCAGCTCTGTAAAACTGGTTGACACTGAAGCCCTGTCAAACAGCAGCAGGGAAATTTCACACAATTCACCTCACAACCAAGTTATTCAAGTCCAGTTACAAGTAACTATACCAAAAGGTATCACCAGTCTTGTAAGCAAGCGAGACAACTCGCTTAACTGGCCTTGGATGATCTGACAGACTTCAAGACAAGGAGACCAGAAAAAACTGACTCTGGATGCCACATAAAGCTATCACCAGGTCACTATGAGTCTGGTCGTCTCCAGAGACATCTAAAACAGGTACAAAAAATGTTTGGAAGCAGCGGTGCCTCAACAATGCAAACTCAACAGAAACAAAGATAGTAAAAAGAGCATCACCCCTTGAAATCGACATGAAAAACATACAGATCATTTGTCCAGCCACTTACTTGTTTGAGGTGATCACCCAAATCTACTGCTTGTGTTTGCACTGGCTCTGAATCCACCAGAAGTGCTGCCTGGTGGAAGCTCTCTGTCTCAGGGATGGGTCCCAGAGGAGGCATCTCAGCTGCAGATGCAGCTGCAAAGACAATAATTTGGCTGTTATTCTTCATTGGACTGATACAGTGTTGCATATTAAACAAAAAGGGAAAACATAAAAAAATGGAAGTCTGAAAACACTGGTGTTGTCTTCCTCAATACTTGTAGCATTAACAGCCACCACATTCATGAGGATGCAGTGTGTCAGTAAGCTAAAACAAAACAAGAATTACTTGCTTTTGTAGGCAAGCTAAGGGTTAAAATCTATTGCTAGAATAATGTTAAAATTAACTTTCCCTTGAAAAGCTGTGAATTTGGCTAGAACTGTATGAGATTTTTCATCCTGTCCCATAGGTTTTATGGGAATGATGAAGGCATCTGCAGTCCTGTCTCTTCTGTGGAACCTGTAGCCATGTCTTTCAGGTCAGTGTTAAACCTTCAGTCTCAAAAAGTGTATGACAAAAGCTTTACCAGCCTGCAGAGCAGACATTCAGAAGATCCTTCTAGTTTTTTCACCTGTTCCCTGGAATGACTAGAAATTCCAGTCCTACACACACATTCAGCAAGTCCATACTCAGAATGGGCTAATCCTCTCTCACCTCACACCACAAAACAGTGGCAACGTCCTGAAAACCTTCCCCTTAAATTCTCTGCTACCGAGACAACTGCCTTGTGACAGCTGCTTCTGCAGCACTCAACAGCCCTCCTGTGCTAAACCCCAGGGGAATCAGGACTTCTACAGCAACTGGAAATGCAGCAACAGACATTTGAAAGGCAGTTGCTTGGCTACACAGCTTGTATGAGCTACACCCGCTCCATTAAACACATCATCTCACCTCGAGGCATCTCTTCTTCCTGAGCCTCACCTCGAGGCATCTCTTCTTCCTGAGCCTCACCTCGAGGCATCTCTTCCCCCTCAGCCTCACTTTGCGACCCCTCTTCCTCCTCAGCCTCACCTTGAGGCTCCTCTTCCTGTTCTATCTGGCTTGCCATGTACTTCCTCAGTACCACCAAGGAACCTGCCTTTGTCTGCTCAATGACGATGGAATCAGACATGCTCCTGAGGACTTCAAACATGGACAAAAATCCGTACTGCCTGTACTGGAACGCCCGGCCAAAGTGTCTGAGGAAGGCCTTGTCCAAGTCCATGAGCCGAAGCGGTGAGGAGCTCAGCAGGTCCTGCAGCTCAGCCTTCACTGCTGCTGGCAGGACGGGAGTCCTGGCACTCAGAGTTTGGAAACTCTGTGGATTCTTAGAATTCTTAGTGGGAAAAGTAGCATTTGTCTTCATAGCAGTTTTCTTTGATGCCTTACGTGTCTTTACTTTCTGGTTGGCAACCAGCTTGGCAATCCCTTTGGTGGAGTCATCTGCAATGGCTGCAACAGAAAGAAATAAACAGACAACCAGTACAATGAACCATTAAAAGCTCTACACTGGCAAAGCTCCTCTTCATTCCTTTCTTTCCTCTTCTCCACACCTTTTCCAGAAGCAGTTGTCTCCTTCCAAAAGCAATCACACTAAACCATGGCTGAGTTCCAGCAACCCTGCCCTTTGCAAACTGGAATGAATTATTTTTAAAAGCCAGCAACCAGTTTTCACCATTATCCCTAGAAATTCAGACCAGGCAGGAAGGCAGGTGAAATTCTTGAATGCAAGATCACAAACAAAAACCAAGCTACTGACAGTTTTGCTGGGCAAACAGAACCACAGTGAACTCTCACTACAGAGCACCCCCTGCCCAGGAAAGGTCTCCCTGGAGAAAAGCCCAGGTCTTTTCTAAGCTTCTAAACAACTTTTTCTTGTGCTACTGTAGCACTCAAAAAGCCCCCAACCATTTCACCCTTCCCAATCAACTCTTTGCAATTACCATTTGTCACAACTCTTCCCCAAAGAAAAAGTTTCTTTGATTGAGGCTAAGCTTCCTACGGAGTCAGGTACAGAAACCTTCACAGCTTCTCTCAAGAGGCCCCATCCCTGGTTTTGGTTCCTGCTGTAGTCTGCATTTACAGGAAAAGTTACACTCACCAGTTCTAGTGTACCCATAAGGAAATGTAGTTTCCAAAGCAAGTGCAGAGTGAAAAAGTGTACAAAAGTAACTAGAAGCATGGCTGACTTTTTCAGGAGGGAAGAGCACAAAAGCGTTAAAGGGCAGATCAAAATACAAGAAGAAATATCAAAGACAATAACCAGAGTCATATGAGAAACAGATTAACAGATGTGTAACATACAGTTCTGCACATCTAAACATTGCTTCGCTCCAGCATGAGGTTCCAAGCAACTCCTCCACCCCTTTGGAAACAAAACCTCACCTTTGAGGATTAAGGTGCCACTCTTAGAAGAACAGATTCGGACAACTTCAGGCATTTGTGTCACCAACTCCAAGGTGGACTGGAAGCCCAGGTCATGCAGAGGGAGAGGTTTGCAGACCATGGCCATGTACTGCTCCTCCAGCTGCTCCGGCGTCAGGCCCGCTTTGGCAGCTATCAGCATCGCCCTCACCTCCTTCTTGAGCACCTCCATAAGCGCCGCCTGCTTCGACGCCTCTGTACTAAAGGAGAACACAAGCAAGCAGGTGACAACTTGTACCACAGCTGCTCTTAATTCCATGGAATTTTAACCTTTTTTCCCACTTAGCAGCTGAAAGCTGGCAGGGGGAGTGGGCAGCAGGTTCACCAATAACCTGTATTCACTTGCCAGCACCCCAGAGGTTCAGTGCACCCTTAAACCTCTGCCAGTCCAGACACCCTGCGCGTCCATACTGCTGCCCGAGGACACCCCACCCACCGCCGGGGTCAGCGCTCCTCGCAGAAACTCCCGTGACCCCCAAGGCGGGGGTTCGCCCCTCAGCCTCACAGGGTCTCTGCCCCCTACACACACACTCCTGCTCCCCTCAGCCCCATGCCGGGACACCCTTCCCCCCATTCCCACACGCACAGCGCCATGGCTCCGGCCTCTCCGCGCGCCTGCGCGGCCCCTTTCCCGCCTTTCCGGGGCGCGAGGGCGGGGCCCCCCATCCCCCCGCCCTCCCGAGCCCCCATTGCTGCGCCGCTGAGGGGGAGAGGTCGCCGCCGCCCTCAGCGCCGAGGCGGGGTGGCCTTTTCGCTGCCTCGGGGCTGGGGACGGCCGGCAGGGAGAAGATGCCTCTGCCCTCTTAAAAAAACCCCAAAAACTATTGGAGAAGATCTCTGAGATGATCGAGTCCAACGCATAACCAAGCACCGTGGTGTCAGCCAGACCAGAGCACCGAGTGCTATGTCCAGTCTTTCCTTAAACGCCTTCAGGGATGATGATGTCCCCACCTCCCAGGGCAGGTTGTTCCAGTGTCTAACCGCTTCTTACCGTGAAGAAATTTCTCCTTGGTCCAACTCAAACCTCTTCCGGTGCAGCTGGATACTATGTCCCCTTGTCCTGTCTCCCGTTGTCTGGGTGACAAGCTTGACTCCCACCTGGCTACCCCTTCCCGTGGATGTGGTTGCAGAGAGTGATGAGGTCTCCTCTGAGCCTCCTTTTCTTCAGACTGAGCTCTCCACAGCTCCCTCAGCTGCTCCTCATCAGACTTGTGCTCCAGACCCTTCCCCACCTCCATTGCCCTTCTCTGGACTTCCTCCAGAATCTCCGTGTCCTAGTGTTATAAAGAGGAGTCTTGTATTGTAATAAGCCTTTATATATTTTTTTGTTCCATCTAAGTGGAAAATCCACAGTGGAAACACAAAAAGCACATTAGGAAAGAGCCACACACAGAACAGGACCACTTCCTTCAACGTAACAATAATACCAGATGTAGATATTAAGAGAAGCCTTGTATTTTTGTCAGTCCATTTGAGAGGAAAATCCACAGAGAAGACATTGACTTTCCTGAGGTCACAGAGTGTAGTTAAAGAGGGGTGCAATGGCTGTTTCCTAAGGGCTCACAGATATCTGATCAACTGCACAGCTGATTTCCACACAGGAATAGTTTTCAGACTAAAACAGGAGCTGAACCTGTGAATTTTGGAACACCCATCAGCACATGCTCTCAAAAAATCTCCTCGTTTCAAAAGTTAGCAAACACATCTCCTAGGCATGGTGGAGTCAGGACCCACTGGTTGAATAAAACATCAGACAAAACCAGCATGTTGCAGGTTTGGAGATGTTAAACATGCCAGGGTGCTTTTGACTAGACACCAACTAGAATCCAAAACCAGACCTGAGCTACCTTTTGCTATTGCTGCTTAAAACACCACCTTTTCAGCAGCTGTGGGCCATCTCTGCCAGTCTCATGTTGGCCAAGTGATAAACACAAAGTGGAAAAGGTTTCTGGAGCACTTCCAGAAAACATACGCTGTATAAATTTATTAATTTCACCCCATTTACACCCAAATTTTCTCTGCCTTTAGCCCTTTCCATCTATCACTTCCCCGGTGACCTGCTGACATGGCACCAGCACAGTAGAGAAGGCAGGCAGCTGGTGCTCCTGCCCTCCCTGCCTGCAATATCCTGACTCCAGGTGGAGCAAAAGTCTCCAATAAAATAGGAATCTGTGAAAAAACAAAATCAGCATCTCCCCAGCTGTCTTCCCAGCTCCCTCCAGCCACTCCTCCACACCAGGGACTGGAATCCCCAAGTTCAGCCCTGTCCTACTTTATGTGCCAGGTGTGTCTTTCTGTAATGTAATTTCTATCCAGGTGCTGATTTCTTTAATACAGTTAGTGACTTTAAAAGTGTTTCTTTCACAGGTTTCTGCAGATATCAACACAGGCTGAGCATTATGAAAAGAGAAAGCTCCTATGTTTGCCATGCTCCTGCTGTGGAAAACTAGGAAGGCATTTAGGCACAAACTCTTTTGGCAATTCAGATTCAATAGCTCTAACTGTGTGATAGCTCTCAAATTAACACCCATTCAGGAAAGCTGGGACCAGTTACTTTCCCTCCTTGCTAAAATGTGATCCTAGAGAAAGGGGGGGTTGCTGCCAGTGTCCCTTCGCAGTGCCAGCCAAAGGGTTTCTGGAGTGCAGAGCAGTGTGAGATGGTACTCATCCAGACGTTCACCACAACACCCCCTTTAACCACCCCAAGTAAGCCACTGGTCTCACCAGCAAAGGTTTTTTCACCCTGCTGTCTATTCTGAATTATTCTCCCCTTTTGATATCTTTGGGGCCACATGCCTGGCAGCTACTTTCAGGTAGCTTTTCAACAGCCTTGCAGAAACTATCTACTAAAAATCACCAGAGTGCTTCTGATTGTATTTTATTTCCAAAAGCAGGAAGATGCAAAGAGAATGCCCTCCTGGGGTCCATCCTGTCCAGGTCTAACTTTCCTTCCCATCTCCACATGCATGTGCATGTTGAGAGCAGAGCAGCTGGAAACAGCTTGCTCACTTCACTGTCCATTATGCCTGACAAGCCTGTGATGAACTTGAAACAAGCTTCCTTAATGTGACACCTTCCCTTCTCTCCTCCCCTGCCTGCTTTTCCTGCCTGCAGCAATAAATTTGAGCACATACTCATGCTACTCCCTAGGCAGCTGCGTGCTCCTTGGCACAGATGAGGATGGAGAAAAGGTCTCGGAGCTCTTCCAGGGAGTCTCATAGAAGACGCAGGGAGTCCCCGGCTGCACAGAAGAAACAACAGAAGAGAGAGAGCAGCAGGGAAGCTGACAAAGGAAAGGGAGACGTAAAGCAGGAGAAAGCCAAGGAGACCAAGAGCACCGTGGGGAGTGATGGTAGGGTGCACACCTCCACGGTGGTGGACGTGGATGATGTGGTGTCTGATGAAGAAATGGATGCAATGGCTTTGCTGGACAGTGAGCAGCAAGAGGAAGGTATGGCTTAAAGAAGGGAAGGGGTTGGAAAACTGTGGGCTCTTTGTTGCTGCGTGGGTCACAGTATGACTGCTCTCTGCATGGTGTCATCACACCCACCTTGCACAGGTGTGGTTATCCTCAGGATAGGATATGGGAGACTCTGCAGCCAGCCTCCCAGCCAGCTTCTGCAGGCTTGTTAGCACCATCCAGCAAAGCAGTGAACCCGGGTACAAGCAGTGAACCTGTTGTTACGTTCCCAGCATCCTTCATGCAACAGCTTGCTACTCCACAGTTCTGTTCATGCTCTGGTCTCTTCTTGCTTGGCCTCCTTTAGGTGGATGGCATTGGCCTTACTGCCAGTTCATAGTCCAAAGGACCTCACTGCAGGGAAGAACTGCCCTTGAGGTGCACACTAGCTGCTCACCTGCTAGATAATCTTTAAGAGCAGCTCCTCTCTGTGTGTTTGTTAGGCAACAAAAACATTATTCCCAGCCTGCTACAATAGAAGGGAGAATCGTGACCCTTCTGGCAATACGACTGGGCCTGTTTGGGCCCAACATCACCACAGGCACGGCAGATGTATATTACAAGAGCCAGCATCACTTGTGCCCTTCCATGCTAGCACCTCTGCTGCCCCAGAGTGATACAAAGGTTCAGACTTGCTCTTGACTCCATGGGAACTAGCTTTTCCCAGCTTCATCTTTCTGCCTCCCTTACAGGAATTAGAGCTATTGGGTAATTGCTTAGGAGCTCTGGTGACTACACAGGTTCCTGGGATCTGAAGCTTCCTCAGGACATGGTGGTTCTGCAAAGTATTTCGAAGGCAGAGGGGCAGGGATGAAAGGGATTAAAAATGGGAGGGATGGCAACTTTCCAACTTCACAGCTGGAAATCCTGATCCACTCTCTGGCTCCATCTGTCCTCATGCCATACCTGTTGATTTTTCCCTCAGACAGGAACACAACAAAGGGCAGCCAGAGCAAGCCACACTCATTCTGGGGAGATGTAAAAAGTAATAATAATCTGTCTGACCACCCCAGTGAGCCTCCAGTACCTTGGGATGACTTCTTAGAACACAGGAATATTTTACTGACAACTGGAGGCTTCATCCCACTGCATTAGGGAGCTGGGATGCAACTAAAATCCTATTCCAAAATAACTTGAAATACTCTGATAGAGAAGGGCACTTCAGGCTGTGCATGTATAAAGCTCTCTCTTATTTACAATATTTGTCTTTAGCTCATTTTTCCAGATGAACTTCAGGGACCCCAGCTCAGCAAAGTTGCCCATTCCAGGCCTTTCAATCCTGCTTGGTAGCCCCAGTTCTTCAAGATAAAGTCTGCTCTCTAGTCAAGCAACCATGGAGAAGCATGGTTCAATTTTTGTTGGTAAAGCAGAGACAAAATCTATCCCTCCATCCTTGCAGCTCCTGGCAATCTGGAGCAGGGAGTGTTCCTTAACTCACCTCCAGAGAGACCCAAGTGGTTCATTTACAATGAGTCCAGGCAAAGGACAGCAGTGAAGCTGATGTGTGCAGGCACTTGTCAGGCTATTGGTATTTCAGGAGCAGTCCTCTTCTAACACAGTCCTGTTGGGTTTCTCCCTAGGTGTAAAGTCTCCTGGTCTGGGTGTCTGTGAGTGGCTTTTGACCATCTTGTCTTTCCTGTTCATCATAATGACCTTCCCCATTTCTGTCTGGTTCTGCATGAAGGTGAGAATAGCCATGGGGCCTCTCAGGATTTGGTGTCTTTTCTGGATGTCACACACTGATTCAGCATGTGTTGGACATGAGCATAGAGGGTTTTTTTGGTATAAGGCCCCTATTTATACCTCTTCAACTCATCATTAATTTTGATTTGTCCTTTATTGCATGTTGCTACAGTACAGTGGTCCAACCATTGCCTATCAAATACTCCTGCTGAAATACCAGCAGGAAGGAACTAAGGTTTATCTTTTTTAAAACAAATTGCAAGTATGTTTACTTTCACTTACATCCCTCAGCCTACCTGGCCCAGACATGGCTGCATGACAGCAGCAGGGAAAATAGGCTTTAAATTCAAAATTTTAAGAGAGATTGATCTCTCAGTTAATAGCAGATTTTCCCTCTTCCTCTCATTTTTATACAGATTTATAGCATGGCTACAAGTACGCACTTGTATGCATTTTGATTCCCACTTCTCAGGAAATTTCACATTCATCAACAAGAATATCAGTATTACAGCTCAGCTCTTAGGATGAGCACGTATTTGCCTTGGAGGGAAACAAGCAACATGAAACATTTTAACTTGGGTAATTTAAGTTTGGCCAGGCTATAAGGAAGTAAAATTCTGGGTCATCTTGGGAAGCTGCTCTAAGCAAATCTCTGTCACAGGGCTCCTCATATACAAGGCTGGTCAGCAGCTCTGGGCAAAGGGTAAAGTGACTCAGTGACAGGTGATGCCAAAACCTGCTGAAATCCTCCCTTTGCAGAGCTTTTCCAGAATAAACTTCCTCCCGTGCTGGTGAGGCTCCTTTCCCAGTCCTACTTCTTCCTCTCTAGCCTAGCTTTTGTTTCCCTCTGCAGGTAGTGCGGGAGTACGAGAGAGCCATTGTTTTCCGACTTGGGCATCTCCTTCCTGGCAGAGCCAAAGGACCCGGTAAAGTGTTTCTTGAGCTCCTCCCAGCCACACTGCTCCTCTTCTGCATGAACCAAAGTTCACATGCTGGTGTCCTCCAAGCAGACATGGCCACACAGGAGATGGGATGGTTTTTGTTCCCTTCCTTTAAGGGCCAGTAGTTTCTGATGGCTTTTCTGTCACAGAAGCAGCCTGAGATTTTGAGCCTATGTATTGCTGTTCTTTTGTAGTTCTGCTAAACCCTCCCCTGTTCTCCAAAACAGAAGAGGTAATTTCTGTAGTTCTGGTGATTACCTGCTTTCTTTCTCTTCCTCCCACAGGCCTTTTCTTTTTCCTTCCCTGTTTGGACACCTATCACAAGATAGACCTCCGCCTCAAAACCCTAGAGATCCCTTTCCATCAGGTATGGCTGACACCCCCACTCTATATTAATTTTGGGATCTTTTTAATGTTAAATCTTATGCTTGCAACCTTCATCCTTGCAAAGAAAAGTTTGAAAAAACATCTCAAAGTAACGTCTAGTTTGCCCAGGATCAGTCAGTAGCAGAAGTGGAAGCTACAAAGACAACCATTCAGCCAGTCTTCATCATTCTCTCAGTTGTGTGCTTTTCTTGGCTACCTTAGAGTTGCCAGAACCAGCTCCATCTCCCCTAATGTCTTCTACTTAGGTGGTGACTAAAGACATGGTTACTTTGGAGATAGATGCTGTCTGCTACTACCGGTTGGAAAATGCCTCTCTTCTCCTCACCAACCTAACCAGCATCTCCAGTGCCATCCAGCTGCTGGTGCAGACCACCACGAAGCGCCTCCTGGTACATCAGGCTTTCTCTGAGCTTCTGCTGGAGAGGAAAAACATCAGCCAGGAGATAAAGGTGCTACTGTGGGGAGAGAGACAGCAAAGCAAGGGGTGAATTAAGGCTCTGCAAAGAAGTTCAGGTGGCCAGTCCCTCAGAGTCACAGACACTGGTTTGAAGAAGGCTTCCACACTTGGAATCAGTGTGGACTCTAGTTAAATCACCCTAAACCCCTGGGGTGAACACAAATGGGAAGTGAGGGCAGTCATTTTATTTCTGAGTAGCACAATGAACCTTATAAATCTGCCTTACCGTGCTGCAATTAAAGTCCTTGCCCTGACTTGCTCCCTGTAAGGGGCCTAGACCAGGGCTGCTGTTCTCCCCATGCTCTAAAAATATTTGTCTTCATAGGTGGCGTTGGATGCGGTCACAGGCTGCTGGGGGATCAAAGTGGAGAGAATAGAAATGTAGGTAGGAAATGCCTGTAGAAGGGAATTCTCTCTCCCTTTGCAAGTACCTGTCCTGTGCTGCTCACTGTTGCCTGCTCCTCTTCCTGCTTTGCCTCTGGCTCTCTCTCTGCAGGTGTTCTGCACAAGGTAGAGCCTCACCTCTCACTTTCCTGTTTCCCCTGACCTTTTCAGCCTCTGCCTCATGTAAAATTTCCACTTGTAAGACTGTTCTTTCTCCTACCCTGACAGCCAGAGCAGGGTCCTTAGCTGGGATCTCATCACCATTTTGCTGCTGCTGCAGGCAGAGTTTGCACCCAGTTCTGGTAGCCCAAAAGGCACAGCAAGGCACTGAGCTCTGTGTTGCACTCTAGATCAAAGGCTCTGGGGCCTCAGCACTGGTAGGGATGGGCTCATCACTCAAGTCTATGCAGAAAGGTGGGACTCACTGATCACATAGAGGGACATGGAAGAGAAAGCCAAACAGTGAATGAATAAATCTGTGAACAGAACATTCCTGTACCTGTCTTGAGAGCTGTCTCCTAGTGGAATCTCTGCTGTCTCACAAAGAGTGAGCCTGCATTATAAGCCGCAGAGACACAAAGAGGTCTCCCTGCTGCCTGGTGATCATGCAAGTGTGCTCCCTAAAAGACCAGGCTGAAAGAGAAGGATGGGAACAGAGGTAGAAGGTTAAAGTGAGACACTGAAAGAGTGACACCCAGGGGACAAAGAATATGAATGAGCTGCTCTGTAGAGACCAACTGAACCCACCCCAAGCCTCAGACTGACCATCCAGTGCTGCCAGGAGAGCCAAGAGCCCAACTAATGCCTGTCTTTACTACCACAGCAACAACGTGCAGCTGCCTGCTGAGCTCCGGCAGTCCCTGGCTGTGGAAGCGGAGGCCCAGAGACAGGCCAAAGTGCGGGTATGCCAACATCTGAACCCTTCTCATCTCCTTCCAAAGCATTCCTCCTCCCTTTCCCACCTCTGGTTTAAGGTCCCTGGGACTTGCCACACAGGCACACAGCTCTGGGTTGATCTGTTTCCTTTAATTCCTGAAAAAGAGCTGAGTCTAACAAGGGGAGCTCAGTTGTGAGCTCTGATGGGCCTGGTAAAGAAATGCCAGAAATGAACTTCTGGCAATGCCAAGAGGTTAGTACATGCTGTGATCTTCAAGGAGCAGGAATGTTATAGTCACACTGACCCTGAAAATTTCACCATGGCAACCTCCCTCTGTAACAAACAGTCCATGCCCCCTCACTCCCAGCCTCACAGAACCTTCCTTCTTCCCCTGCTTGGTAGGTGATCGCTGCAGAGGGGGAAAAGGCTGCTTCTGAGTCCCTGCGGATGGCAGCTGAGATCCTGTCCAGTGCTCCAGCTGCTGCTCAGCTCCGTTATCTCCATGCACTGCACTCCCTTACCACAGAGAAGCCTGCTGCTTTCATCTTGCCCTTGCCTCTGGATGCCATGAACCTAGTCTCTCCAGCTACCCACAGCCCTCCAGCTGTGAGCAGCCTCCTCACAGGCACCACAAAGCTCCCAGAAAACCCAAAAGACAAGAAGGACTCACCCATGCTCTGAGAGAAAGGGTTCCCACATTGCTTCTGCTCAGAAAGGAGCAAGAAGGCTGGCCCACCCTCAGGTTCTGACCTGAAGGCAGGAGGGAAAGCAGCCCAGGCCTGCAATATAAAGTGGATTGTACACAGAAAAAGCCTCTACTTGTTTTGAAAAGTTAAAAATGTGGAGTGCAAGGAGCAGGCCTGGCAAGTGTGTCAGCAGGGGGTTGAGGGAAGAGGGACGGCATCCACAGAGCCAGATGCACCTTGACACGTTACAGCCTGGCTCCCGGGGTCTGATCCATCTTGCCCCATCACCTTAGAAGGAAGGACAGACTCTCCCCGATGTCCTTACATGCCCCCCTCATCCACAAACCAAACAGCCGGGCAGGTGGGAGTGGGAGCATGACAATCCGTGGGGGAACAGCACACAGGCAGAATGGTGGGTGCTGCCATCCTGGTGGTCCTTCAAGGAGTGAAAGGGCTGGGTCCTTGTGGTATCTTGGATATGGGATTTCAGTAACCACCCACATACATCCCCACAGCTAAGGCGTTTAACCCTAGTTCTGAAGTAGAAGGAAAAGGAAGAGGAGGAGAGAGCAGCCTTTAAAGCTTGGTGCTTCCCTTCCGGGCACATCTGCTGTGCAGAGGAAAGGCTGTGCTGCTACTCACTTCCACAGGGTGGTGAGGCAGGACAACGTCTGAGCTCCTGGGCACTTAAAAACGTTTAGGTGACCCATTTAACCAACGCCCACTGGGCTGATAAGGGAATCCGGCACCACTGGCTGAGAGCCTCAGGAACAATAACACTTTTGCCTGCCTGCAGCTGCCTTAGTAATTTTCATACACGGAGAACGAAAAGAGAGAGTTCTCAAAATTCCCAGAAGCCATAAAACTACTATGTGTCTTTCCTGCCTACAGCTGTTTGAAATGGCCAGGAACCTACAGGTATTGCAGTCCTTTCCCTTGGCAAAAATCTGGAGTACTGTCAAAGGAAATATCCCTGTACTCAGATTTTCTAATCCGGGTGCCCTTTGTGTGGACATCAGCTCTGCTCCTGTCCTTTTACTTGACCTACAGCATCTCCCCTTGCTTCAAAGCAGATCTCCCTGCACAGCCATTCCCAGCACCACTGTTCTGCTGTAGGTGTCCTGTACAGGTCAAGATAGAGGGCATTTTTTTCCCCTTCTCTTAATTGCCCCCACATTGTTAGTCATGATGCCCGTGCCTAGCAGGGGATACCCAACCAGTTGCTCATTCTTGAATTTTCATTTATTCACAGCTTTTTGCCTGCTGGTAACTCTAACTGCTCCCATGATACTCAATCTACAAGTATATGCTAGCATTTTTACAGCAAGGACACCTGGCCAACCAGCCCTCTTACAAGCAACTGAGAAGTAGGAAAAATCCACCTCTGAACTTGGCAGTGACCACACAAGCACCTGACCTCCAGGTGTAACCTCCCACTTACATAATTTGCCACTGTAACCCTCTGAGGGGCAGCAGGATCACTGTGGCTCCTGCTGGTGTGTCTATGATAGATCTTAGAAGTGATCTGCTCATGGAAGATTAGCTCTGGGAAATTGAACAGCTCTGTCATCTTCCACTGGGGACCACGAACTGTGCAGTTACCCCTCTAAAGCTGTTTCTGTTTCAGCTGGAATAGGCTCTTCTTTCCCAACCTCTAGGGCATACGGACAAAAGGGCATAATACTACAGAGTGAGCTGCAGCTGATCCTTTCTCTGAACACTCTTTGGCTGCATTTCTAACTCAGTGTAAAATGATCCATCCCCACCAAGATTCTTGGCACACGAAGGACCAACAGCTTTACAGATAAAGTCTCAAAGGAACAACACTTAGCCCTAGAGCTGACTGTTAGGAGTCATGCAGCACTATGTCAGGGCACACCCATTATGTCAGGGCACACCCATTACCCTGTTTGCATTTGTATCTGCAGAAGCCAGGCATGGGTTTTTCAAACATATCACTTTCTTACAGAAAGGCAAATTATAGCTAAGAGCATTCTCAGTTCCAAAAAGCATGCCTTGTTCCAGCAGGATCTTCTCTCTTTTGCATATACAGAGCCAGCAGAAACCTGTCATTTTACCATCAGGAGATACTATGCTCAAAAGCCTTGCTGAAGGAGAACATAGTTTAAAAATGTACTTAAGGATTAATGACAGAAGAATTTTCTAGGTGAGAATTTACTCTGAGGGAGTGGGCAGGTGTTGTCTGAACTGATTTGATTCCTGACAGTTTCACTGCCTGCTCTTCCAAGCTGAGAATGGGTCAAATTGCAGTCATCCTCATTCTTGCACGTTTTCCTCCTAATCAGTCAGACAGCTGGTAGCTGGATTGTGTGAAGTTCAGAGGATGGAGACAGAACCCATTATCAGATACATAACCAGGCCATGCTGGCATTGAGGTAAAAAAACCCTCTTGATATGAGGGGGAAGAGGTGCAAACAACTTGTTTACATGATCCAACAGGGATGAGGCAGAAGGAAATAAAGCAGCAAGAAGAGATTGATGAGTGCAAACAGGAAAGGCAAAGGCAAGAGAGATGTGTTGCATAGAAAGGTGAGGTGGCAATAGTTTTACAAGGATGACAAACTGTAAAGGGGCTAGAACTGTGGGAGGAGGCAGAGGACAAGCAAGACACGTGGAATTGGCAGAGGCAGGAGGAAGTACAGCATAAATGCTGAAATGGCAGAGACATGTCAGGGTGGTTGGTAAGGAGTAACAGCAGTGGATCAGGGTGAGATGCTATTGCAAATGGGCACCAAGACACTACTCAGCCATTGCTGTTCTTCAGTGTTTGCTTTTTCTGGATCCCTTGGGCTGGCCAGAGGTAGAAGCTTTGGGACTTGAGCGGGCCACGACTTCTGAGATATTTTCTTGGAAATTTTTCCAAAAGAAAAAACAGCAAGCCAAAGCCATTAAAGATACCACAGAGTTAAAATGTGCCCAAGGTATCACATCCTTAACAAACAAATTGGCCCCTCCTTCCATTTTGAAGTCAAAGGGACAAGATACACTGAAGGACTAAAGGAAGACATTTTAACTCTTATTCTTTCTCCTTCTCCACATTTAAATCTTGTTGATCTAATTGAGAAAGGACACAAGGAAACGCTTTAGTGTCTAATAAGCTTGTGACCTAAAGAACTCACTGCCACACCAAGTGGGCAAGAGCAGTAGGTAAGCAGTGTTCAAATACCTCCTGGAGAAAGCAAGAGTGCCCCATGCTATAGACACAAAAGATCTGTGGCCTCTGGAATGTAATTTCTTTCTAATCCAAAATCAGTGATCCTAAACAAATCTTGACTGTCACAGAGAGTACTCACTCCCAAGGAACATGATACCTATTACAGTGATCTAGATACAGACCCTATGTTACATGCCAAAATCAAAATTAGTTGCTCTCAAAACCAGTCTAGGTTCAGCAGGTTTTTTTTCCCTGATCTAGAATCATGTTAAAAGCCTCTTTGCTTGACCACTAACAGAGTTGAGAAAAAAACCCCAGGGTGTGTCCAGCAGGGGAGGGTTCTGCATTAGACAGATGAGTGAGATATTCTCAAAGATTGCTTCAGTCTCCAAAACTGGAAAAAGGTTCAGAATTTTGATTATCCTGACTTTGCCTTTCCTGGTTTCTTACTTCTTGGATGCCTTCCTCATCTTTCTCCAGCTCACACTCTAGCTCTTGAATCCCTGCTGTCTTGGTTTGAAAGACAGGTGTCTGCCAAGAAAGGCAGGAGCCTCTTTTTTAAAAATGGAGAATGTAAAACCCCTCCCTCCAAATTACTATAATTTTGAAATTAAGGGGCTCTCAGGCAAAGATATGGGAAAATTAAAATAGAAATACTAGGAAAATTTAAATAGAAATACAGTATGACAAAGAACAACCCCAAAAACACTGCCAGAGTCAGAATCCAAGCTGACCCCTGTGAGTCAGTCAGGGTGTTGGCAGCAGTCCCATTAAATGGTGGCTGCATCCTCCTGGATGACAGATGTGGTTCAGTTGGAGCAGTGCTCCTGGAGAAGGAGGCAGTTTTCCTCCAAAGGTCTAGTGATGATTTGGAAAGGTCGGGTTTTTCCTCTGGAATCCAGTGGAAAAAGGCTGCCTTGGTGTTCCAAATCTCAGTTTTTATTTGGGTAGGAAAAGCTTGGCTCTTCCCCCTGGGTAGAGCATCTCCCAATGGGATGTTATAATTTTATCAGTCATTCAGTGGGACCCAATGGCCCATTAACAGATGATACTTTCCTGGAAGAAGGATGGGTTGTGGGAAAGATAAAGATGACTGCCCCACCTGGTTTTATCAGATGGCCCATTAGCAGAGAATATCTCCCCCAGAGATAAGGATCACTGCCCCAGCTGATTTCAACAAATGGTGATTGAATACATATTTTTGGTCACATCCTGTATTGCAACCTAAGACACCTACAGAGCTTCTTCCTACTTCTCTTCAAGACCTTCAAATCTTTCCTCTGCATTCTGAGCACGGATCTCTGTTTCTTTGAAACACAGAAGCAAAGTCAGTGCAAAAACCTGCAATCTAAGGAGCTGCTGGCAGGAGACCCAAGAGAAAGATCTGGAGAGCTGAAGAGTCCAGTGGGACTGGCTGACTCTATAAAACATTTTACCATGGTTTCAGAGAAGGGCATTGTTAAAAGATTTACAAAGGATTTTATGGTAAACCTTGCAAATTAAATGAATTATAAAATTTAGTGTTTGCTAGCACAGGGGGAGATGCTGATCTTCATTGTGTGAGGATAAAAACGGAGTGGAGTCAGTTCTATTAGCAGGACAGGTTAATGCAAACTCTCAGATAAAACAAGCACCTGCCTGGAATGAAACCCTGCCCTGCTCAGGCCTCCAGCACAGGGGCAGAATTCAGAGCAGCTGCACTTGCAGACGTTCCTGTGCTGCCAGGACTTCAAAGTCTTCCCGTGAAAAGAGCGTAGAGGACTAGTTGGCATTCACCTCCCTCTGGTTGGAAAGGGAAAAACCTTTTTGTAAGTGAACATGGAACCAACAATGCCACATTTCATCAGCAGTGTGTGCCCGGTTTCATGCTGGTGTCTCAGTTCACAGTCCCAGGCCAGGCAAGAGCGCTGTGTCAGCAAAACATGTAAAGCTAGAGGCCAGTTAAGGCTCTGAACGAACCTTGGCATTAAAATCAGACTAAAATCCTTTTCTGATGCAGATATAAAACTCTCACTGGCTCATAGTCTTGGATTTCTCCAACAGAAGTTGGAGATGGCTGTAGCTTGACCAGGAGCAAAAGAAACCCCAAAACACACACCAAAATGTTTGGAGAACAGAAGAAGCACCTCCTTACAGGATCCAACAGGCATAAGTCAGCTTTCAACCATGATTTTTCAGTAAAAGTAACTGTTGATTGGCTCCTGCTCTAAGCCTTGGAGCATAATTATGTTTTCCAGGTATTTATTTCTGTAAAACAAATCAAAGTCTGTAAAGAAATGCTCCTCTATCTTCCATTGGCGTGCAGAACTGCTACACTTGGCCAGATAATTCATACCAGCACCTGGTTGCTGCTGAGAGAGAAAAGGAAATAGGAGGAAAGGAAATAAGAAAAGAAGTAGGAAATACCACTGGCCTAGTGGCATTCAGGGGAGTTGTAGGGCCGCGTCACATCACACACTGTGAGTAATAAATAAAAATGTCCTATCGGAAAGTAGCACATTGAAACTACTACAATCACCTGCATAATAGCAACTTCCTCTTTTACTTCTAATTTTCTTTCTCTGTTACAAATTTACTATTGGTGTTGGCATCTTCACCTCCAAACTCTACTTGAGCTGAAGAAATTATAGTCCTTAAAGTCCCTAAACTTAATCTTTAGTTGCAATTCCTGTAAGGCACTGTCAGGATCAGGTTAGTAATGTGCTCCATTTGTCCATCCAAATTACCTAGGCAAAGCCAGCTGACCTCTGACTTTCTCTTGCACCCATCTAGACTTAAACTCTAGCCACCTAGGGAGCCCTGAGTATAGATATTTCTAAACACAAATGAATATGCTAATTACTTAACATTTCATCAGCAACAAGAAAAGGCAGCATGAGAGCTGCAGCTCTGGCTGTACAATGGAGTCATGAGCAACATCACTCTGCCTTGAGATTGAGTTCAGAACCAATGGGAAGAAATTGCCCAAGACAATAAATCTAAATCCATTTCCATGTCATCTGAATGTAATTTGCTTTTTCATGAAAGCAGACTAATGCCAGGCCAGCCATCTATACAATGCAGTTCATTGTCACGGGCAGTCTCAAACATCCTTCCACATAAAGAATTAAATCAGAAGCTCAACTTGATCTCCTGGGCAAGGCAACCACCAGGATAGCAGCAAAAGTCCACCTCAATGGGTGAAGCAAAAGCCATCAGGTACCATGGGGAACTGATCTACCAGGGGGATAAAACTGAGACACTCACAGGACAAGCAGTCTGCTGTCACATCACAGGAAATCCACCAGCCACAGAATCCGTTTTCTGTGTAGTTCTGGCACCTGCACAAAGCATCAGAGCAAACCTAAACCACTAAAGAACGACTGGTCTTCCAAGGGATCTGAAGCCAGTGTATTTCATATAAGTCAATGTCCTACCTCATTCAGTTTGCAAACTGATTTAATGACAGAAGCGTTTATTTTCACCTGTTTTTTTTCTTCCGTATTCATTACAAACACATCTTTTCCTACTATGCATATATCCTTCTCCCAGTTCTTGTCTAGGATCATATGCTGCTTAGCAGCCATGTGGTGCATTCTTATGTCCAGAATGCAGCAACAAACCCAAAATCACACACTACACTGCAAGCCTAGGACAAAGACCCCCTAGCAATCTACAGCCCTAGGAGAAGGAAGTAAAACCACAGA